>CM033275.1:16972597-18234932 GCA_019343175.1 Oedothorax gibbosus | reverse complement strand
AAACTTTGATGGCAACTGGAATTTTAATATTTTCTCCTTCGGGTACCCACACACCCTGAAAATATAATAATGTTTTTCAATCTTTAATTGGAGAAATTGAATATTTTACCATGTTTTAATACCATTAGGCTATGTCCTGACTACGCCACAAATGCCACAAATGCAACAAAACTTGGTGACTTGGCAGAGTCAGCCACCATGCTATTGCATCTCTTGGCGCCCTTGGCGGTCGCCAAATTTTGTTGCATTTGTTGCCTTTGTGGCGTTTGATGTCGTAGTGAGGACATAGCCTTAGATTCATAAATAAAGTATAACCTGGTTATAGTGTCATTCAAAGGATTTTGATGTTTATGATGCTATAAATGGATAAATTTATAAACAAGGTTGAATATTAAGTGTCAGAAATCCATAATCATGAAAAATATGTATTATGAACTCGTATTATTCATTAAAGTTATAAAATGACATCTATTAATAAATAAATTCTAGCCCTATGTGCTATTAGTAGTAGTTTAATTTCTCCTGCTCTGGTCAATATTTTTTTTAGGCTGGAAGTAAATTTCAAATTTGACAATTATCCACATCATTTGGCGAATAAAATAGATTTAATAGTGAATACAATTTTTTTTTTTTTAATTCTGTAATTAGGCAATTTGGAAGTCATAAAAATAGATTTTTAGTGTTATAACCAAGGAGTAAATTAAAATTTGTTGTTATAAGCAAGATTATAACATTAAGGTTTAGTTTAGTTTGAAATAGGTTAGTTTGCACTAGAGCGACACGAGAGCTAGGACAATTCTAGGGACCAAATATTTATGGCGTTACAAATCAGTTGTCTTTGTAAAGGGGTTTGACTGTTAAATTATTAAGAATTATATAAGTATAGAAGAAGAAAAGTATCTATTAAGCAATCTGTGATTGTTATTTCAAACAGTATTCCTGCAAATTAAGTTATTTCAAATTGTATTATCAAAAGTTTTGACTAAATAAAACTTGTTTAAAAGCTAAAGTACATTGCATGGAATATAAAAATATCACTTAAGACCAAAAGCATTTTTAATTGTATGTAAATCCACAAAAAATGACAATTGAATAAGTAAAAGTCTTACTATTACTCATCGAAAATGTATTAAATAATGCTAACCTTGTATACAGTTCCAAAGGCTCCATAACCCAAAATTCCACCATTCCGCAATTCATGTTGCTTGACGATTCGTAGCTGGGCCAAGTTGGGTTTTACATTAGATGGCTTCAGAGGTTCGTTGTCTTCAAAGCCACTCATTCTCTGCAACACAAGATAAACTGAGTTAGAATTCATAAATTGCAAATAAACATCAAACTTAAATTTACCTTTAATATGCTCAGAGCGGATGGTTTAAAAATTCTGGATAATGAAAATGTAAGTATTTATGGAGGTTCGTTCTGACAACATCTGAGTAGTAAGTATGAATTCTGACCAATATACAGTGGTGCCCAAAGGTGTGGACATTTTTTTAAAGTTGCAAATCTAAGATAGATCTTACTATTAGTTGCATAATTTTTTTGTAATACAGATATTGTAATACTGTATTTATTATTAAATTTTACACTCAATTACCTTCAATTTAATATATAAACGTTTGTATTTAAGGGAAAATTAATATATTCTACAAGCACAAAACAAAAAAGTTGAAAAACATGAAACATTAAAAAAAATTTCCACACTTTTGGCCACCACTGTACATTACATACAGTAGGCTCATGGGAAAATGGATAAAGAAAATGTATTTATCTTTGAAAGTTAGCTTGGACAATAACTAAGTCTATGCGTTCTGGCCAAAGTCTGAATCCAGCCAATCACCTTACCTTGAGCGGTAGTTGCTTTTAAAAAAACCCATTATGCATTAAAAAACAAAACTGCTATATTCATATAAACCTAACCAATAAAACAAATTAAAAATGCAGATAATGGTAGGCAATTTGTTATAAAACATCAAGAAATTATTAAAGAAGCGGAATACAAATGTACCATAGTCATTTTCACTGTGTTTTCTTTCGTCCTTGCTCTTTGCAACCACTGGTAACTGAACAGAGCCATGAAAATGCCAAGGATCACAAAGCAACCCATCACGCCTCCTAGAATAGCTGGAATGTTGTCCTCTTCCCTAAAATGTATATGAAAATTATTTTTAAAAATCAAAAATAAAAATCAATGATAGTTATATAAGTGCACTATAAAAACTACTACATACAATAAAGGCATTTACTTAAAAAAACTTTACATAATCTTTTTTAATACTGAGAAATATGCCAGGGATAAATGATTTAACTTTACATTCGAAAAACTGGTGACCATGAAGGTTGTAGTTGCAAAAGACACATTCTCCAAAGTATAACTCAGATATAGGGTCCAGTCTGCTCATTGGCGACTTTTGATAATGGTAAATTCGATTGGACGAAGCTGCCAATGATTCTTTTGGACCCGATATCTTAGTTATGATTTGGGGAATGCGAGTTTTTCAACTACACCCTTCTATTGTTAAAAACTTGGTAACCTCTATCGAAGGTAGTTAGATACGTAACGAAATGTGGTCTGTAAATCAATTTTAAAGGTTGAAGTAAATAAAGGTTGAAGTAACTGAAACACGATTTTTTTTTAAGATTTAAAAAGTGATAAAGTACTTACGCTCCATGAAGGGCCACTGCATTTGAATCTTCGGAAGAGCAGTATGGATCTCGAACACTGTCCACGAATACTTTGTAGGGCTTATCCGAGGGGCAAGAAGCAGTACAATTGAACTATAAAAGAGTGTATTTATATCATTAATTTTTTTTTTTATGGTTTACCATATTTGTTTCTTAACTATTTGTACTGGAAGTAGTCATCAGAAGTTTCTTTTAGATAGGATACTTTAACTGATTAATTAGTTTAAATCAAATTATGTATTTGAAAAGAAAAAAGGATAAATTAAAAAAAAAACTAATCCAAGAGATATCATAAAGAGATAAAAAAAAATTATGCAATAAATGAAACATGTAAATGATGACTGAAACATGCAATCTGAACAAAATATTAAAAACAATTTTTATTGGAAAATATAAAGCAAACTCTTGAAACCCACACTTTTTTTTATATCTGATATTCTACTTTATTTCATGGAAAATATTTTTCAAAACATGCTTGATATTGATAAGGAAAATATAGTTTAATACTGATCTATGTTTTTAACAAATATAATAATAAAAAAAACTAAAATCACTTTAACGGTTCGAGGGATAGAGACATATAAACCCATCACAACACTGTCAGGTGTTTCCAGCAACCAAATTTTTTAAGTTTTTATAATTTTACTAAATATTAAAACAATCAAGTATTGAGGAGTCGTTAAAAATCATATTTAAATGCATTTTTTCAAAATAAACAAACTCAATTTTTAGTAAAAATTTAAATTTTATTCTCTGAAATGAAAACAATTTTACTGTTCAGCCATTCATTTATCAGAGGATCAAAACACCTTTAAAAAAACTTACCAAAGTCTTGTTTTCTGTATCATACACCCTAAAATTCCGACAGGCCATGCAATCCATCGTAGTAGGCCCCCTACAGCCCCTGCATTCATCAGCGCATTTGATGCAAATTTGGTTTTCCTCATCGGCAAATTGGTCTCTGGGGCATGTGTCTTCGCACTGCTCTCCCGAGAGATAGTGTAAGCATTTGCAGACAGTGTGGTGTATGCCGTATGCTGTGCAGTTTTTGCATTGGGAGTGGCATTTACGGCAAACCTAAAAGAGAAGGAATTTGGAACTTAATTTTTTTATATGTGTAATAAAAATAAATAAGAGAAAACAGCATTTTTCTTTTTAAAATTGGATCGTGTTTTACCTATCAATTGTTAATACATCAAAAATGTATATTATAACATTTCAAGCTGGTTCAAAAAGTTTACAAATCACAACGAAAAAATAATTCAAATATCAACCATATTGCCGAAGCCATTTTTATTTCCATGTATACGAAGGAAAAACAACAACAATCGAATGAATAAAGCACTTTTTTCTCCGTGGGGGGGGGGGGGGGTAAGCTCGGCCCTCTCAACAGTGGTTGGCTGTTGGGTTTGTTACTAGAGGCGCGCCGGAACAGATCAGAATGTCAAGGAACTCCTAAATCTAAAATATTTCTTCATTTTGAGCAATAATTACCTAATTACAGCAATATCAAAAGCCTGCAAGTTTTGTTCACTTTAAATTAATAATTTGTTTCCATATTTTGAATTGAAAATTTCATTTCCGCATAACTTTTTTGCTCTAAAAAATGCTAGACTTCCTCATTATCTGATATTCTTGAAATAAGCTTAGGAAACAAGAAAAATTGGTAAGAAAAATTGGCAACTGTAGTACCAAGGAATATGTTTATATCTCAGATCATTCAATCTTAAATAGGTTTCAATTTATAGTTTAAACTCGGCCATTCATCATCAAAAAGGACACATTTTGTGTTTTTTAAATAAAACTTTATAAAGGCATATACAATAGGCATTACAATTTGTGTGCTAATGAAGTACAGAAAGTTAATAGTTATTTATGCAACTAGTGTGAAAAGTAAGGCTTTATTAAACGAGTTGAATAAATTATTCCCGAGAAAATAAATGTAAAGGAAGCAAAACAAAATGAAGAAAATAATTTTATTTGTATAAATGATTACAGTTAAAAAAAACCAACCATAACAAAACTTACCGATCTTCCTGTCAGTGCTTTTAAAGCGCCTTCCTCGTGGATTCCTCCAATGTATTCCAAATAAAATCCTTCTGGGCATGGTTCGTCGGCCTTCAAACATTGCTCCTAAAAATACATTTTAAAAATCAAATTTATAACTAGCAAATTTCATATTTTTATTAGTTTAAACTAAAACACATGGTGTAATATGTTGCAGTCAAACTGATTTCGGGGTTCCTCAAAACAATTCAAGTTTGACTCATTTGACATCATTTAATAAATTTTTTATTAACTTTTAACAGAAAAAAGCATAAGCAAACAAAACACAAAATTCTTTTCAAGCAAAAAAAAATACTTTTATACTAAAGAAATACTTTTATAAAAAGAAATATTTTTATAGATTAAGCATAAAACGATGACTTATTTAGTTTACCGTATATACTCATGTATAACCCGACTCCGTCTATAACCCGACCCCCCATTTTTAAACCAAATATCCTTCCAAAATCGGTAACCCGTGTATAAGTTGAGGTAGGAAATAAGGCCAGCCATCTGAAGAAAATAAGAAGAAACCGGTTCATAACGGGATAGTAATTTTTATTTATTTTGCAAGCTAAATTTCAACCCCAATGAAAATAAAACGGGTTTCATCTCCGAGTGTCCTTGACATTGCCGACCCTGAATGGAGTATCTTAGTTGAAACTAAGTTCAGTGAAGCGTGAAGACTATGCTGCCAAGGTCACGGACCGATGTTGTTTTCTTTGACCTTAAAGACTGGTTGACTGAACTACCCTGTGCCAGAGCTACACGTGCAAAATACGCATCACGTCGAGAACTAACAATTAAACATCATTATGGTGGATACCGTGGATACCAATCTTATTTCATTTTCAAGATTTAACCACTTTGGGGTCCTTATTTTTAATAGATAGTATCTAAACCTTAAGTTTGATTGAAATTTAGTTTTATTTTAAGGACATGGGATTTTTTTTTTTGTGGAAATTTGATGTCTCGTGTATAAGTCGACCCCGATTTTTACGGCACTGAAATTGTCCAAAATTTCTCGGCTTATACACGAGTATATACGGCAGTTTGAATTATCGTCACACTAGAGCTACACGAGGTTTATTGGTGACAGGCGTCCAATTTTAGAACCACAGTCAAGTGACGAGCCGACACCCGAGTTGGCACCCAACGCAACCATTAAGGGCGACATCGTACTTAGCGTTGGGACTTTGGAGCGTATTTTAGCATGCACTCCCTCTACGCAGGGTATTATTTGTCGGATATTTTTAGCTGCACGGGCCGTTTATAAGGTCGGCAATTATTTTGGCGATGCCCGGACCCGAACCTGGAACCTTTCACATGCTAGGTGAGTGCCTAACCGACTGGGCTCCCCAGCCCAAAAACGATGACTAAAGATGAAGAATTGTAAATAACTTAAGATTTTTCAATGTCTTAAGCAACATAAATTTTAATTTAAAAATTATGAATAAATGTTTATTTTAATTGCAATTAATTTTCAAATAAGATACTAAAGTTAAAAATACATTCATAACCACTTAATTGATCAGAAAACTTACCACAATGTTTGGATCAAATGCATTAACTATGGCTTTCTCGCATGCTTTACATCCTTTGGGTCCTATATTATTCTCTGGACCATTGCACCTAAAAATTTGAGTTTATTTATCAGCAAAATTTGTGATAGAGCAACTAAAATACTTCTTCAAATAACACTATTTAGTAATTTAATTAATTTTTAAATGGAAATATTGTGAAACTATCAAGGGGGTGACTTAAAAAAATAACATTAAACTCAATTGAAGAGTACAGGGGAAAAAGAGCTTGATTCCATAGGAATCTTCCTGTATTCTTTTGTGCTTGGCAGACATTGGCGACAGAAAACCGGTTTTTCTTTCGATTCCTCTTTCTCGGTACAAACGTGTGACCCGTGTCCACTGATCTCTGGTGTGAATCAGGGTTGCCGCGAGGGAAAATCAGAGTAACCGGTTTCCTTACACCAGTTTTGGGGATGACTCGCTATTGTTGCCAAAGAATCCTGATGCGGACAGATTCCTATGAAATCAAGCTCTTTTTCCCCTGTACTTTTCAATTAAATTGATCTTTCAACTGTTCCAGCTGTGTTCTTAAAATTATACATTTTGATAGATTAATTAACTTAAGCAGAAAGTAACAATCTAATTTACTTTAGTTACTTTGTTTAACAAAAAATAATTTATTTAGGTTTCACAACAAGAGAAAAAGTTTGACCATGTTTTAAATGGCTTTATTTTAATATGCTTCAATTTTTAAATATTTTTTCTTCAAATAATAATAAATAAGCAGTTGTAGGTTCTTTGAAATAAATATGAAAGAGATGTCCCAGTATAATTTAGAGTTTATACGTAAACCTAGACTTTTCCATAAATATGAACCAATAACAACAGCCATTTACTTTAATATAATTAACAAATAAAACACATCAAATAAAATACACAATAAAGTCATACTACTAACCCGGACACACAATTAGCATGGCAAGACTTGCATTCCCCACTTTCATTGTATTTGGTATCTGGACAGGTGTTGACACAGTATGGACCATCACGGACATTACGACATGCCGAACAATTTCCATTACGCTAAAAAAAAAATTCCTACTTTAAATTCTCGTTTGTCGAAAATGCCAGACGTGTAAGTTGAATTATTTTTTAAATAATAAAGTTAATTTTTATTCGTTCAACTGGATATGAAGAGCTTAGTGGAAGAATGTGCTAAGTGACATTTTTGAAAAATTTAAGATTCTTGTGTCAATATTAAACCTGTTATTCCCTCACTTAAAGATAATGAATTTCCTTCTTCAGAAACTTTAAATTATATTTTTTACCTTTTGTAAGTGCGGTTTTTAACGTTATCTACAGTCCCTGGACAAATTATTAGACGCAAGATTTCATGTATCAATCAATCAATGATGAACAAAATACCTTTAGAAGGACCTTTGTGTTCCTAAACTTAAGCTATTTATTAGAAAATACTATCTGCTATACTTAATACATATATCGACATCTTTTTAAAAGATATGGCATTCTTTGGTATGTTTTCATCATTACTAAAAAAATACAGTGCATCTAATCATTTGTCCAGGGACTGTAAGTGCAAACGAAAAAACTTTAAAGCTCATTTTCTCGTTTTAACCTTTTTGTCACTTAGCATGTTCTTCCACGAAGCTCTTCAATATGTCATTGAACTTGAAAATAATTGATTTCTATATTCTATGACACACTTGGATATAAAGTAATATTAACAATAATAGGGCATCAAAAATCAAGTAAAAAGGTAAATTACAATGACTTTGGTGCAGGTAAATATTAGAGAGTTTTGAATAGTTATTGATAGATAAACCTATAGTTTTATAGGACGCTGTAAACTATGCGTTTAATTAGAATTTATGAATGGTGTAGTTGCAAAACTCACATTCTCCAAAGTATAACTAAGATATAAGGTCCAGTCCGTTCCTTGGAGACTTTTGATAATGGTTAATTCAATAAGTCTAAGCCGCCAATGAACGGAGTGGACCTTATATCATAGTTATGCTCTGGAGAATATGAGTATTGTAACTACACCCTTTATATAGCAAAGGTCATTTAAAGAACATATTTCAGTTAAGCTATATTGCGAAGTCTTTAGTCAAGGGAAATATAATAAAGCATTGGATAAGCTTTAGCTTTGGAAAGCTTTGGATAGCTTTTTTTGGAAAGCTTTGGATAGCTTTTTTTGGAAAGCTTTGGACAGCTTGTTTTGGAAAGCTTTGGACAGCTTTTTTTTAAAGCTTTCATATGCTGGTACTGGGTTAATTCTGTAGTTGAAAAAGGCTGTTTAAAGAAAATATTAAAGTGATTAGTTTGTAAAAAAAATAGTAAAAATGCTTACCGGTCCGAAACACTGGCCAAGACATTCTTCATGACAATACTCGCACATGTAATTACCTGCATCATAGATTCTGTAAAATAAAATGAGTAAAACTTAAGACAGTTAATAATAACAATTTTGGAGACTATGACATGTTTCAGGTGTTGAGGGGCAACAGAAATGCTGAACTTTTTTCGAGGATTAGTATATCAATGTCACGTGGAACAGTGCACCAATCAGATCACTGATTGATAGAAAAACATGAATTAAAGCTTAAAAGAAATATTTCTCCCGAAAAACGTCAACTGCAAATTTAGAAAAATTCCATGAAAAAAAAAGGTGTATAGCTTTAAAATTTAGAAAATTTTAAGCTAAAAAAAATAACAAAACCAAAAACACATTAATTTTATTTTTGCAGATCATTTAAAATTGCCTAAGCCCTCAGATAAATAAAATAACAAGTTGTAAAATAAATTAATTCAAATTTAAAAACCTATTGTCCTCATTTTGAAGTTGTTAGGATTAGATCACGCAATTTGTGCCGCAAGACGGTTGTTTACTTTTGTGACGTCACGATGGTAGGTTCGCTATTTACGCCGTGACGTCACGAGCAGTCCCGGTGAAGGCACCGACCACGTGACCACGTTGTTGTTTACGAGTTCGTCGCGTGGTGGGCGTCTTCTAGTTCTCTTGTTCGCTTGCTCTCTTCGCCCGCGGCGTTTAAAAGTTCACATGGAACTTTATTAGTTTTTATTTAATTTTAAAATGAAGTAACTAAGTTTTCTACTTGTTCAATCACTCCTTTCTCCAAAGTAAGACAGTTATTATTTATTTTGTCTACAATATGTACTTTAAGAAGATTTTATTAAAGTTTCCACGATTTTAGTCAACTGTTTATTTGTGAATCATTGCTACTCTCATTATCACTATTAGGCTACTTATTCTTCCAACCACGCGCTGCTTTTTCATTAGCCGCTGAATAGAGGCTATTAGAAGTAATAAAAACTGTCTGAACATTATACAAGACTTTTAAATAAAGTAAATTAACGTACCCATCCAAGTTGTCACACTTCTCAACGCAGGTATCGTCAAGTTTGTACGTTTTGCAAGAAAGGCACTCGTTTGGAGCAGGGCCCCAGCAACCATCGGTTGAGCATTGAGAATAGCATGTCAAATCTTTACGCCCTGAAAAAGACAGTGAAAAATATAGTATGAGATTTTATAGTGAAAATTTATTTTATCCATGCAAAATTGTTAACAGCAGATATACAGTAAACTCCCGTTTATCCGGAATGCTAGGGAAATCGACTCTTCCGGATAATCGAATTTTCCGGTTAATCGGAAGTCGCCAAATAGGGTTACCAAAAATGCCGATTTTTTCGGAAAATACGAGATAATGGCTGCATCTTATATGCAAATAGGCGATGTTGCATTTATATTAATATATAATAGACTACAATATTTTGATTAAAAAATATGAATATATTTATCAATTAAGAAAAAAATCAATTGTTACTTTCAAATGCTAAAAATCTAAATACATAAATCATCCAACCCATGGTCTAAAACCAGTAGGATATTTTAAAATGTAAACCAAAAACACTTTTTGCGCCAAATGTTGTCACCAAACGAAATGTTTTCTTGGAAAAAAAAATCTGAAAAGTTTTTGGCGAGAAATCGCAATTTTGGCGAAAAATATTCAATTTTATCGCTAAATTCCGTCGCCAAATCGGAATTTGAAATTTTCCGGATATTTGAGCTTTCCGGTTAATCGAGAGCCAAATAAACGGGCTTTTACTGTATGTGAATTTATAGTGAAAATTTATTTTATCCATGCAAAATTGTTAACAGCAGATATATAGTAATTTTGTTTATTTTTTTTAAGTCTGGTCACCTTCCTATTACTATTTCTTTTAGAATTTATAAATCAGTACTGTATCTTATGTAGCTACAAAAATCAATATCAAAACCAATACGAGCTTTATAAAATAACAGAATGAACGTTGGTAATAAAAAAATAAATACTTACGACACATTGTCTCGTTTCCGTTGCTTTGTAGAAGAATACTATGTGAATTTGATTTCATTACTCGTTGCCAGTTTATTGTATTTGCAAAGCAAAGTCTTTCGTTTTCCAGTATTGCCACTCCGCCCGAACTGATTTTCTTCAGCGATCTCATGTTTAGTGATTCCAGGGATGTTTTGACAATGTATAGTGCTGCAAAATACCTGAAAAAAAAAAAATGTATTTTGTTAGTCTTATACTGTGTTTAAGTTCATAATGTATATTTTTAAAAAGTATTATATTTAAGGTTATTACTTTTATCATGATTTAAATCATTGGTTCCCAATCTTTTCTGGACCATCGCCTCTTATTTTAGATTGATTAACATCCATCGCCCCCTTTTAATTTTCATGTTATGTCTAATTATAATTTGAGTTAAAGTGTAACTATAAAACAGTTTTATAACACTTACTACCGTTTTGAAAACAACCAAAGAGGCTTTATCCGTCCACTTTTATAAAATAGAAAAAATATAAAACAAGTATTTATAACATATATTTAAAGAACAAAAGTGAAATAATTAACTAAGATATATTTACTGGTTTCTAGAAAATTTAAGCGAGTTTAAAGTAAAAATTGGCTGGTTTGGTTATGGTTGGAGAATAATTTTACTGTATAAAGGTACAACATTTTAATCCCCCCCCCCCCCTTTGAATACTCATCACCCCCTGATCGCCCCTCAAGTATTTTTTGCCCCCTTGATAACACAAATGATTGCCCCCAGGTTGGGAACTGCTGATTTAAATATTGGCGGCTGCATGCAAATATAAAAAACTTGCATTTTTATAAATATTGAAATAAAAAAAACATGGCTTGATTTAAAAATCTACGTACAGTAAGCTCCCTCTTAACTTGACTCTATTTAATCGGATCTCTGTTTAACTGACCAGTTTTTTTATTTTTAAAGTGAGAAAACTAACTAAAAACCCACTTGTTTTGTTATCGATCTCCATCTATGGAATGCTTTTTAAAAAATGAATTACTGAATTTTTTTCAGCGATTAATTTTATCTTCTCCGGTTTAGCTAAAATACGTTAGCTTAACTAGTTAAATCTCGGTTCCATTTTAGCCTGTTAAGAGAGTGTCTACTGCACCAAGAACACCATAATAAAACTTTTAACATAATAAATTGTTTAGTTTCTCTGTGCATTTATTAAAATTTAAGTTGTTAAGGGGACACAGCACCTCAAAATTGGCAAAAATTGCAATGTTTTTTTATTTGCTAAAATAAAAGTTTGGAAGTCTACCAAATTTTAAAAGTGTAGCTATATTTTAAAAAAAGTTATTCCACTTTTTATGCAGAAAGGTAGGATAAAAATGCAAAGGAATGAAAACTTTAAATGTGTTTATCTCGGTGTTCATTTTCTCGTGATGACAAGTTTTTCAAACGCTAAGGCTTTCTTAATTATTATAAAAGTCTAAGGAATTTTGTATGCAGTCAGTCAAATATGTTGACATTAAGAATTTTCATCAAAATTACTTTTAAAAGTAATACTTTTTTTATAAAAAAAATACGAAAGTCGAAATTTTTCAAATATGTTAAAAAAAATTGGGATTTTCTAGATAAATATTTTTTTATACAATAACTACTGAAGATACATCAAATTTGGATGCCAATTCTTATGTAAAACAGTTTAAAGTACATGAGAAAAAAATTTGGGTTAAAATATTTTTATTTAAAAAAAGCCTTGGCATTTTAAAAAAGTTCAATTTTTTTTTTTTTAAATATCTTAAAAATTAAACTAATTTTTAATTTTGTTTTGTCATATATTGTTTTTAAATATAGATGGAACTAATAAAACATCAATTTTATAGTGAATATGTCAAAATTAAAAAAAAATTGAAAGTGGTACCGTGTCCCTTTAATGTAAAGTCCCAAAATTGCTCATGAAATTTTACATCTACAATTAATGTAAGAGGTCCTGTTTTCATCAATGCTTAAAAAATTTAAATTCACTTTAAAATGTTCCTTCAAAAACTTTTAAGCTACACAAAGAAATATAGTTTAGAAACTATTAATAAACTAATACTAAGTAAGATTACTATATGAGATGAAAATACTCATTCAAAACTTAATAAACACAACAACACTTACTTCATAAACAATTATTAAACTAAATATTATACTCAGTAAGATAACATACATACTCACACACGAAAAAATACTTATTCAAAACTTTGCCTTGATAAACAAAAACTTACACATAATAATTAATAAACTAATAATAAACAAAATCTTAAACATATTAATTAATAAACAAAATACTAAACATAATTATTAATAAACAAAATCCTAAACATAATTATTACTAAACAAAATCCTAAACATAATAATTAATAAACAAAATAATATATTAATAAACAAAATCCTAAACATAATTATTAATAAACAAAATCCTAAACATAATTATTAATAAACAAAATCCTAAACATAATAATTAATAAACAAAATAATCTATTAATAAACAAAATAATCTATTAATAAACAAAATAATAGATTAATTAATAAACAAAATAATAGATTAATTAATAAACAAAATAATAGATTAATTAATAAACAAAATAATAGATTAATTAATAAACAAAATAATAGATTAATAAAAAAATAATAGATTAATAAAAAAAAATCAAAACATACTCAGTAAGTTGTCTTCCACCAATAACCTCCAAATTCCTGAAAAACGACAAATTCTTGAAATCCGCATGCGAAGCCTGTATGCTGATGAAACCGGTCACTTGCTTCAGTGTACTGAAAACTTCCAGCTTGCTAGGATGCATTTTGCCATGCGGAAGGCCGAAAGTGAAATTGGGATAGACGTCTTGGAATCCGTTGAAGGATGTGTCCAGAATGGTGATAGAACCCTCGATAATGGTGCAACCCTTAAAAGAGTCGATGTTGTCGGCGTGTAGAACTTCTACTCCTTCGCAGTCTGTTTTGGAAAAATGGAATAGGGTTAGGGTTTGTGAGTATATAGTTGGAAAATGTTCAATTAAATATTTTTTTAATATAAATACATCTTTTAATGTTTTTTAAAACTACATGTGTTCGAATTTTTAACTGGTTATATGTATTTCTAAAGTATTTTTTAGGGTATTTACGGTTTTATTTTAGTGTTTTCTTTGTCAGTGTTTTTCTTTTTTTTAATAAATAAAAGTATAAAAAAAAAATTTTAATGTGAAACTCATTTGTTTTGGAGTCAGTTGAGCTAATTGTGACAAGAGTTATATTTTTTTAAACCTTGTTCCCATAGAAGATAATATAAATGATTCTTCCATGCTTAAAATTTTAAAATTTAGTTAAATATGAAAAATTAAAAAAAAAAAATTATAAATCATGTAAGTTGCTAAAAAACCAGACATTCATTTGACGGTTTCATATGTCTGTATCCCTCGGGGAGTAAATTGGTTATCTATTATAACATATTTTCATAACAAAATGCAACAAATATTCTGGTTTAACATACTATAAAATTGACATTTTAATATCTAGATCAGTGGTTCCCAACCTTTTCTGGACCATCTCCTCGTATTTTAGGTTGATTAACATCCATCGCCCCCTTTTAATTTTCATGTTATGTCTAATCATAATTTCAGTTAAAGTGTAACTATAAAACAGTTTTACAACACTTACTACCGTTTAGAAAAACAACCAAAGAAGCTTTATCTGGTCACTTTTAAATAAAATAGAAAAACATAAAACACATATGTTTAACATATTTTTAAAGAACAAAAGTGAAATAATTAACTCAGATATTTTTACTGATTTCTAGAAAATTTAAGAGTTTAAAGTAAAAATTGGCTGGTTTGGTTGGAGAATGGTTTTACTGTACAAAGATACAACATTATTTTAATTTTCCCCCTTTGAATACTCATCGCCCCTCAAGTATTTTTGCCCCCCTTGATAACACAAATCGCCCACTTGGGGGCGATCGCCCCCAGGTTGGGAACCGCTGATCTAGATTGCACCAAATATTTTTCATAGATTGAGATAAAACCAAAGTTTAGATTTTATGCTTACTTTTAGGACAAGGACCGTCACAAGGCACACATTCATGATTTTCAGCTTTCTTGTTAATCGGACAAGTCCTTACACAGGCGCCACTATCTCTTAACAGGTGATCTAAAATAACAAACATGTTATAATACGTAGTGTACTTATTAATACCAAACAGCAAGATAGTCATAGCTAAAGAATATATTCAGAATACAGGGTTGTTTTTTTAAATAAATTTTTGTCATAATTATTGTCTTTGAAGTTTTGTTTTTTTATAATTTGCAATTAAATTATCTATCAACTGGTGTGGCTTCATAGTAAAATAATTATCTGCTATTATCCCATTTCATTGAAATCTTTAACACAGCCATCTAACGTTCTAAGACCTTGATTCATTAACGATCTCAATATCAGTACAATAGGCTCCCTCATAACTGTATTCCTTTTAATTAAATCTTCCCTTTACTTGGACAACTTTTTTTGTCCTTAAATTGTAAAAATTAGCTAAAAATGACTTGTTTCCCTTATCCATATGATGCTGATAAAAAATGTGTACGATCTGGAAAGTTTTCAATTTTCTAGACTTCAGAACCTTCTTTTCTAGACATCAGAAAAGTTCTGAATATTTTTTAATGGTATGTAACTTGTAATGCTTTATTATGTTCAATAAGATGGCACATTACTTTTATTGTGAATTTACTTATAAACGTGCAATCAAATATGTATCTAAACAATTAATATGACTTTTCCGGTTTAACCAGCTTTTCTCTGGGGAGTCGGATGGTTCTATCTCGCCCATGTTAATTTACCTAACTTTAGGAAACATTTTTCTCAGGAACTATATGAGATTATCATTATAAACTTTTTTTTTATTTTGTTCCTTACATAAATCTCTTTGATTTAATTTGAGGATATTTGAAAATATTAAAAAATACTTTTACAGTGATTTTTTTAATGTGTGTTGAAAAACAAAAAAAATCAGATTAAGTTATATAACATTTTTTTTTGAGCAGAGATATTTAAAATTCCCCAGTTTAAATCAAAGAGCAATTAATGGGGAAGAAATAACAAAACAAAACATGCTGATATCTTTTATAGTTCCTGAGAAAAGTGTTCCTAACTGTTGAAAAACCTTATATTTCAGGAAACGCAAAAGAAAAGTAAGGTTTAGGTAAGAACTGATATTAAACGTTTCTCAAAAATGCTTATAAAAAGAAAACCACTAAACAGAAATCAATAATCTTGGCTTTAATTAAAGCTAAAGATAAGCAGAATAAAAAAAACAATAGGCCGTGGATAGCCTAGTGGTTATGGCCTCGTTCTCGGAATCAGAAGGTCCCGCGATCGAGTCCCGATACCACTGAAGACCCACCGAGTATATGCGGAATACAGGCTCGTTAAAATCTGTGGGTCCGAAAGTCCTGTGGGCGGTCATTGCGCAGTTTCCCACGGGTACAGGTCCCTGGAGACTATTTCCCTCCCCTTCAGGGACATGTCTAAATTGCGGAGGTGGCGATAGATGGCAGCATCTGTCAGCACGATGCCAAGACGGATTCCTGCCGTATAGTCTCTACACCGGCATCTCTCTTCAGGAACCGCACCCATTCGCCTTAATCCTTGCCCGCTCTGCAGGAAGAGCTTGGGTTTCCCAAGTAGCATTAGTAACAACAACAACAAAAAACGAAAAACAGAAAATCAACATTCCAAACACCCATCCGACCCCCCTTGAGCAGCTTCAATTGCAAAGATTGAATAAGATCCTTGGGTTGCATTAGTCTTAAGGCTGCATTTTGCTGAACGAGTAGTAATATAGTTAAACTTGAAAATTATAAATTACCAGGACAGTTCTTGACACAAGTTGCACCGTAAGCGTATTTTCCATTAGGGTTACTCTCCCATGAGTAAGTGGCTGGGTTGTATCTCATCATTGGCGGGCATTCCTGCTTGCAAACTCCGCCATCGTAGAAATTGCGGCATGCCTGAAAATGTAAAACACTATAGATTAAGAAACTTGAAATACCTCTGAATATACTACAACACTTGATGGCTAATAATAGGTTTTTAATTCAACAAAGTTTTACCTAGACCCTGCTTTTTGAGCTTATTTTATGCCCCAGTCTTTCTAACATTAAACATTAATTTAAAAATTTTATAAATAACGTATATTAATTGATATTCTACTTTTTTCACTTGGAAATAATTTTTAGATATATTCAAATATAAACCTAGTTCTGATTTTCCAACCCAATGTTTAATTTAATTAAAATTAATTTTAAAATATATGCAGGGAAAACAGCCATAAATTTTTGCCCATTTTCAGGCCATTAGCAAGGTTAAATGCTCGTTGTGCCCTTAATTGAAAAGGTACTAGTAACAAATGTTTATAACACAGGTTATAAACCCTTCAAGAAACGTTTTACTGACCCTCATTCCACATCACTGTTGCTATAGGAACAAGCATTTCAAAACATCTTGTCCTGGTGTCCTTAAGTAAAGTTGAAAATATGTACTAGGTACTATGCAATTTAGACAAAGCTGCAACATTATTTCTATGGGAATGACCTTCAAGTCTCTTATCCTAGTATCCTAGACTACATTTATTAAAGCAATACTCACAAGATTTTGAGCATTTCTTAATTATTAATTCTTAATCATTAATTATGGATTAAGATTCAAGCATTTCGAAACATCTTGTCCTAGTGTCCTTAAGTAAAGTTGAAAATATGTACTATGCAATTTAGACAAAGCTGCAACATTATTTCTATGGGAACTAGCAATGACCTTCAAGTTCTTATCCTAGTATCCTAGACTACATTTATTAATGCAATACTCACAAGATAATCCACTCGAGTGGCTCCAAAAACACGAAACTACATCACTATTTCCATGAAAAATAAGCAATGACCTTCAAGTCTCTTATTCTAGTGCCACAGACTACAGTAGAAAACAATTTTATTGCATAGGAATCTTCCTGTATTCTGGTGGACATTGGTCACAGGATACAGGTTTCTTTCTCGGTTCTTCTTTCGCAGTACAAAAATGTGACTCGTGTCCACTGATAGCGTGAATCAGGGTTGCAGCGAGAGAAAAACAAAGTGAGTAACCGGTTTCGTTACACCAGTTAGACGATGACTCGCTATTGTTGTCACAGAGGCCTCATGCAGACAGATTCCTATGCAATTAAGTTGTTTTTCCCCTTGTACTCGTCAGTAATTGAGGCCCAGTGGCTTGGTGGCAGTGCTTCGCATTGCCACGCCACAGGTACGGGGATCAAATCCACGATTGGGCGAGGTTGACCCATCCTTTCATCCCTTGAGTGGGTCGATAAAATGGGGACCAAGCATTCTTGGGAACTAAACACTGGGGGTTCAGCATGAGGCTGACCACCTTACGGGACATATGTCTAGCACCCCAGAGCCCTAGGTCAAGAGGGCTGAAATGGGCACGGCAGGCCTTGGCCCATTAATGGGCCGTTGCGCCGAGGAGTTTAGTTTTACTCGTCAGTTATTAAAGTAATACTAACCAAACAATCCGCTTGAGTAGGCCCAGTACATCCGCCGGCACAAAACAAGTGGCAGCATTCCCGAGGATTTGGTCCAAAACACCTGCCCTGGTGACATTGGGGCGAGCAGTTGATTTTCGAGAAGTTCTGGCAGTTTTGGGGGCCTTCTGCCCAGCAACCCTCTGAGCAGGAGGAATCGCAGGTGGAACCTGGAAGTTATTTGTGAGGTTATATCTGTAGCTTTTAGTGGGAAAAGAGTTGAGGTTTTGTGATTGATAAAATTGGACGCGTCTCTTTTTTGACTAAAAGAATAGTTTAGGTAAGTAGGTTTGAATTATCGTCGCACTAGAGCTACACGAGGGCTATTGGCAACGAGGGTCGTAATTTAGAACCACAGTCAAGTGACCAGCCGACACCTGAGTAGGCACCTAACACAACTGTTAAGGGTGACATCGTATGCAGCGTTGGGACTTAACGTGCACTCCCTCTACACAGGGTATTATTCGTCAGGCATTTTTTGGCTGCACGGGCTGTTTATAGGTTGGCAGTTATTTTTGGCGATGCCCGGACCCAAACCTGGGACCTTTCGCATGCAAGGCGTACGCCTAACCCACTGGGCTCCCCAGCCCCCCAAAAGAATAGTTTAGTTTTTTTTAGTTTTATAGAATAGTTTGTTTGTTTTTAAAAAGAAGATAAATAAAGTAAATTTTTAGTTAAAGATGTGTGAATGGTTGTGATTCAACGGAATGCAATAAAAAAAACTTCAATAGAGTAATTGTTAACTTATAAAAGGACTTGGAAACAGATGGTTCTTCCATTGAGGAACTATAAGTGATAAACTAGCTAAGAAATAGCAAGCCAAGCAGCATAGAACAGAAGGTGGGACGGGGGAGGATGGATTTGATGCCTCAGAACAGCTACAATATAATGGTCCATCTTGAATGGGGATTTGTTTTAGGTTGCCAAGCAACGAAAAGGTTAAAATGTGGTAAATATTCCACTTCATATTTCATGCAACTCAATGGGTATAGAAACCATACTTTAGAATTTAAACCTTGCAAAAAGTTATTGTCTAATACATCATATCTGTACCATAGCCTCATGCACCACCAAGTGTAAAGAGTGTTGAGTCAAGACAATTGAGTGGTTCGAGTCAAAACAGTAAAATAAAAAAAAACAAGAATACTTTACTATAGAATAATTATTTCTTTAATTTGCTATTTTTTTATTTGTTCTAAACACATTTTTTTTTATTTACTTACATAGTAATATTTATTACTTAAGTGTTTTTTTTTTTTTGTGCAACTTAATGTAAAATAATTATAACATGCCAGCTCAATTCAGTTCAATGGGTTAACTTTGTTCCTACTACATCTTAGCTTTCTACTTGATTTTAACAAAAAAGACAGAAAAGTTTAATAATAAATGTATTTGAAAAGGAGTCATTAAAGTGAAAAACTCAGTGCCGGATTTCGGCCTAGGCCTACAAGGCTCGGGCCTAGGGGCCCAGTCAGGAAGGGGGCCCTTAAAAAGATAAAATTGCCACACAAAAAAAATTTTAAATCGCCAATTGTAACATACTGTATTATTCTGATGTTTATTAAAATCGATTAAAAATTATATGTTCTGTACTAGTGTATTTAATTTGCTAAATTTCCAAAAATAGCTTCAAGATGGTAGGGGGCCCCAAATGTCAAGTGCCTAGGGGCCCTTGGTCTTTAAATCCGGCACTGGCAAAAACTTGCCGGAAAGTTATGCGACTATACTTCTAATATTAACTATAAGTAATACAATACTGTACAATATAACACAAAATTTTGTACTTACATTCTCTTTCAGGTTGTGTGAAGTTGTAGACATAAACAGGTTTAGCATGTGCTCCAGACAAAATTTCCTCAAACTTGATGGTTCTAATATGGCACAGATTGTAGTTGTTGTAGAATCCAACGCTTCCAACAAGGATATCTATTATAAAATATTTAATTAGTTTTGAAACAAAATCAATCGTAATACGAAGTATAGCTGTTCCAAAACATGATGGATGAAAACAAAAAAATAGTTTTCAAACATATACTTACAGATATAAGTAATACAGATTTAAAAAATGGTAGGTAATGTTCCTTATTTACTAATGCTTATTGAAGGAAATGTTATAAAAAACAGAAATAAATATTTAATAAATCAAAAGTTGTTTATTAAAAAAAAAGATATTTTTTGTGTTCAAACTTTTCAGTGTTTTGATAGTTTGGAACGCTTTAAGTTGCAGTTTTCAAAGTGCCATTAAGTTTTAACACAGCTAAAAATGCCTTTTTATTCTGATTCAGGCGCAACCTGTACGGTGACGTACGGTAAAAACACTCGGAATGTGTGTGAATATGACATGAAGATTTTAAATATGTTTAACTTTATAAGTCATTTGAAATTTTATGTTAAATTTGATTGATTGTGATCCTAAGTTAGAATGAAAATAACAAAATGACGTAGTTGCTAACTCAGGTGTTGCCGTTCTCATTTAAACTCGGAGAAGTTAAATTTTAATAATTTTTTATTGCATGCTAGTTTGTAGGTCTTAATTAGCCAAAAAAAATAATTACTCGACATATCTATCAAATTCCATTTTGTGATCAGGACCTGTCGTTTAAAAAACAATATTGGTTTGTGGGCATCAGCCTGTAATTCAATGACGTCAACAGTATTATCGCGCCATCTATAATGATGATGATTGAGTAACTACTTTCAGTGTTTGATTAAATGAAAAAAACATTCAAATGCGGTGACTACTAAGTGTTATAAACATTTAAACATACCTTTGAGTGATGGCAATTCCAAATTCTCCATCTTGCTAAGGGTTACCATGAGTGCAAACATTTCATTGCGAACGTTGAGTTTGAATAGGTTTCGCCCGCGAATTATCATCAACTTTGGCAAAACAATACGCTTGACGTCCACGTGCGAAATCAGGACATATCCTGTGACTTCGCGAATTTCTTGAAGGAAACTGAGATCAAGATTTTCATCCTAAAAAGAAAAATAGTTTTAGTCTAATACAAAGATTTCTATAGTAGGGTAGAGGAACGACTCGTACAGAGCTGCCATCGGCAGCCATGGCTCACTACGGAGGCTGAATAGAGTGGCAAAAGTGCTAGTTAATTTATAATTTTGATACTGAGAAAGGAAGTACACCCAGGGCAAAGGCGGGAATCGAACCCGCGCCTGTTACAACGCGCGGACTGCTAGCTTTATGGCCTGCGATCGAAAACCACTCTGTCATCGGGCCCCACATGCCACCCTATATTGTCTCCGTGTTGGTCCATGGTGCTGTTGCCAGGTTCAGTCTCTACCCTACTATAGAACTCTTTGGTCTAATATTATCATGAAATCATCATAAAATTATTTAAAATTAAGTTTTAGATTTAAAATGTTTTTAACACTTTCACCGCTAATTCTGCTTTAACGCTAATGAACTAAGGATTCTATAATGGCATACATAACATATTACGAGGCAAGAAAAGTGCTAACGCGAGAATTTTTAAATAGGAAATTTGATAGCAGGATCAATAAATATTTGCTCTGCAAATATCATTCGATAATAGAATAATATTAAAAAAAAAATCTTAAAGTCCACATGCATATAGCCTATAGTACGATGCTTTAATAAATTTTCCATTCTACAACACATCATTAAGTTCTATATTAAACTTAAAATATTTTTCATTGAAAATTAAATAATTATTACTTATCGTTTGGTAAATTTATTTGTATCTCCAAGAATAAATGTGCAATATTGTTTCATTTTTTCTCTACAAATTACCCCAACCCACCCTAAAATTATGTATAAAAATATTAAATAATAAGTTACCCCAGAAAATACGTTTCTTTTTGTAAAAATATTTCATAACATAAAATTTTCTTAGCATATTCTTTTTCAAGCTAAGGTTTTTCTTCTCTACTCAATATCTACTTACTTGTAACCAGGTAAGCTCTAGATTTCCATCCACATAGGTGCAGTTGGAATACCGATCCCTGAGGTTTTTGTAGTGATGGTCGCGATTTGATGGCACAGACATTCGTCCACTTGTACCGATGCATACTGAAAAATAATATTAATTTTTTTTTCTGAATATATTGTTTGCTAAATTATAGATTAAATAATAACCAAGTTAAATATGATATCATCAATGTCAATTGCATTATAATCCTTTACTTTTCTTAGGAAACGGGATCAGTAAGAGCTTTTGCTATAGTTAAACTCATAGTTTCCTTGCACAGAAGCCACAACAATGGGCGGAGCTATAAAACGCGCGGAGCAGTCAGATGAAGAGGAAATTTCAGCCGTTTTATTTTGTCTTCATCTGATTGCTCCACGCGTTTTATAGCTCCGCCCGTGGTTGTGGCTTCTGTGCAAGAGTTTAACTATAACTGTCATTCAACTATATTTTATGACATTGGGGCTCAAATGTTTTTATGAAGTTATCTATAATAATAAAGAAAGAGTCTGTCTGTCTGTGTGTGTGTGTGTCTGTTATCGGATCGTAAAGACCTACTTATACTGCCCAGGAATTCGAAATTTAAAGATAGATTCCCTTTAATACTAACGTGTGCACTAGGGCTTAGTTTTCATATTCGTTCCATTTAGAGAAAATTCGAATTTCTGAAAAAATACACACTTTCGCTCAATCGATCATTTTTTCTCTTTCCTGATGCCATCGGCTGAAAAAATTAAATAAAACTTTTAACGAAAACATTTAAATTCAAATGTTTATTATTCTTTTGCCATTACTTTCAGAAACTAATTTATATTTGAAAAATAATTGACACGTTTCAAGTGACGTAATTCGGCCAGTCTTCATTCCGATTTTATTGTGGGTTTATTTGATGATTTTTTCATTGGATTTTCTGTTGACTGCATGTATGCATATTTAAGCATAAATGTATAGTTAGCTATTACTGAACTATGATGGTTAATAAAGGCCATCGCACTAGAGCTATTAGTGTGTTATGTCTTTATTTTTCGCCAATACGTGCCAAACTCGCCAATTATTAACTAAATTCGCCAAATAGGCAATTCTTTATGAATAATTTATAAGCTGGTCGGTTGTTCGAAGGTCATTGTGTTGAGCTGTATAATGGTGTGGGTAGCTATATCTATTTCTCGCCAAATTATTTCCCAAAACGCGCCAAATGAGCAAAGGTTTATGTATTATGAGGAATTGTGATGGCATTTATGAGTGCATTTACAGCGTATTTTCATTTGGAATTTAAGGCAATGAAACGGGATTTTATAATTTATAACTAGCGGAACAATATAAGTTATGATCCTATAACAGGTTATATGGTACACATATTTGAATCTATTTGATATTTTATTCCGTGCGAAGAACGGTATAAATTTGCTAGTTTATTATAAGTAAAGGATTATAGTACAGTCGGATGGAAAATATAATTATTCGATATAATTTATGAAACACAATAATTATACCAAGAGCATTTTTGAAGCCATATCACACACAAACACACACTGCAAAAAAATCTAGTCACTCTTACGGAAATTTCCTATACACTCTTAAAACAAAAGAGTGAATTCCACTCCTATAGGGGAAGTGCATTTTCGGCACCGGAAAGGAGTGGAAATTAACTCAGACTGAGTTAATTTCGGCACCGGAAAGGAGTGGAAATTAACTCAGACTGAGTTCAAACCGCTCGTTTGTTTTAAGAGTGTACATTCGATGGTTTAAAACCGTTTCACTTACTTTGCGGTCTTGGACCGTTTTATTCAGGTAAATCAGTATCCAGTTTAAAACCGTAAATGTGACAATTTTTTTGCAGTGCAGTAAAAAAAAAAATACTATGAAATAACAAACTAACTTCTTCCTCTGAAAGCATCTTCCTTCCATATTTTCCCAACACACAATTCAACACATAGAACATAGAATAAAAAGAACAATTTTTGGCGGGATTTCATTATCTCAGCTGCCAGCAGCAAACGTCTATTGGCACTCATATTGCAGCATATCCATTATTAGTTCTTTGGCTAATGACATGAAATATATACATCAATTAAAAAAAAAACTTTATTGCAGTATTTGTAATTTAAGCAGCCATATTTTTTAAGCAGTTGTGGCGATTTTTCCATATGAACTGATGACACAATCTTCCGAAAAACAGCGAGAAGTTGTGCCAGGAGGATAGTTGATGCAGTTTGAAGCACATCTTGCTGTGTCTAGGCGGCTAGTGCACATAAAATCTAGATTGTAGGAGGGCAAGAGTGATTTCTTCCGATTTTGGGAATGTCTTGTCCCATTTTTTTAGAAGCAGAGGTAGTTCTGTAAAAAATAGAGAACATATAGATTAATTCTTTGGAGAATATTTTATCTGAATTCAGTGACATAGAACTCTAAAATGAATATTATCGATAGACGATAAATACACATATTAGAATCCATCTATGTATCTTTACACGCTAAATAGAAAGCGAAATAGGCGATTTTTTTTTAAACTGTTCGACTATTTTTCTTTCAACTTCGAAATCCGGGAGAAGATGCTGTAATTGCCCTCGCAGCTACCATGTTTGCTATGAAATATTAGTATTACATATACATTTACGGTTTACGCATTAATGTAAATTATTTGTTTTCTTTCTTAAAATATTCGTATCCTTATAATAATATTTTTATGCCGAATGCTGCTTTAATTGGTCGTAAAATTTGTGCCCCAAAAAAATTCGCCGCTCTAGGCTACCGCCTACTTATAGCTTATTTAGAAATCCGGCCCTGCAAACCGTGAAAAATATACTAATATTCAAGTTTATGAAAAAGGGGAAACTTGTTATCGTTAAAGAAGATAGTCATATGTTCGTCAAGACACAAAAATATCAATATTTTCAAAAATGTCACTTAGCACGTTCTTACACTAACTCTTCATATTTCGTACGGATAATGACCATTGGCGCGAAAAACCATTAGCGAAGTCACCTTCGCGAAATACGCTGTAATACAAAGAACATAAGAAGTCAAAGAACAGAAGATGAGTTATGTTTGATTTGTTCTTCGATATGTTCTTTTTTTACTTAACCTCTTAAGACCCGAGCAAAATCCTACACGTATATTTTTAATCTAAACATACTTTTCATACATATATATGTTAAAAAGTATGTTTTGCAAAGTAATTAAAAAAATATGTTTAATAGTTACTGAGAGACACGCCTTAAGGTCTAAAAATACACATTTTTGTGCTATAAATGCAAAAAAAGGCTCTATCACTTATTTGTAGTTAACAGTTTATTTTATCATTTTTTTTAATGCAAAATGCCTTTAAAATTAATTACTAAAAGAACTTTTTGAAAAGTTTAAAAGGGCCAGTTTTAAAGTTATTTTTTAAGAACTCTAACATCGTATTGACCCTCATTCAACTTCATTTCTCTCTATATTAAAAAAAATTAAGCTCTTTTAAAACGTCCCAAGCCATAAGAGGATGAAATATTGATGTTACAAGTCCAATTTTTTTCTGGAACGTGCATCTCACTTTTATCTCCGGACGGAATTTTCTTCTTTCAAATTTCCAATTATTATTTTTAATTAAATATTAAAATTAGTCTCTTTCCTATATTAAAGTATAGCCCTTTAAAACGTCCCCAGCCATAAGAGGATGAAATATTGATATTACAACTCCAATCTTTTTCTGGAATGTGTATCTCCCTTTTATCTCGGGACGGAGTTTTCTTCTTTTCAAATTTCCAATTAGTGTTTTAATTAAAAATTAAAATAAGGCAGACGAAAAAGTAGCTCTTTTTTCAGTAATACCTTTAAAACCTAAAAAGTTTAAAAGTAGTTAACCTATGCGCATGCGCGATTTTCTCAAAAACCTTTTTATGACGTCTGACAGGTACAAGAACCTCGCATACAAAATTTTAAGTGTATAGCTCTTTTAGTTCGAGCAGTAGAATTGTTTCAGACAGACCGAATAACAGACAGTCTGATCGGCGGACCAGTATTCAAAAACCCTTTTTTTGAAATCACCACCCTCCAAAACGTGTGAAAAACACTAAATCTTCATTTCGATTTTCCTTACCCATCGCAATACTTTCATTACATATTAGGTTATTGAAAGTAAAGAAATGCATTTTTTCCCATTATTATTAGTGTTATGATGTAAGATCCCCAATCCTGGAGGATATTTGTATATAAAAAATATATAAGATAACTTTTTCACGAAAACTGTTACTCACAAAGAACACCGTTGTCATTTCCATACAAAAAACCCCTCAGAAATGCTCATGTCTTTTAACATAATTCTCCCACGATTCTTATAATAACATAAGTAGTCAGGTAGAAAAAAAAAGGGTTATATTTTGTGGGGTATGTCAGAAGTAGTCACGATTTTTTCGCTTCTCATCGAAAAATAACTCGATAAAATAATTCCTAACAGTTCTATAGGGTCCGGTAAAACGAAAGCTAAGAAAGGGTTGATAATAAAGAGTTTTAACAGAATGTTGGGTTTTACTTGTTTTTAATGGACGTAATTGAAAAGTTTGGAAAACGGTTAAAATTTAAGCAATTTCACGGATTTAAAAAGGTTTGTTTGGAAAGTGGTAGAAACGTATATAAAAGCGCAAACGAATTTGATAGGTATCTTCCCGAACTTGATTAAATAAAGCATGCAATTTTTTTTACAGTTATTTATTAATTTATTTTTAATAAATTACTGCCTTTTGTAGAGAGTAAGTTATTTAACCCATGAAAATCATTTGTCAATTTATTGTTGGTCTTGGCACTAGCATTTGTTGGAATTTTCTTTCAAATGCGGAATTTAGAATTTTTGGATAAGTCCAGATTTTAAAGATAAAAGTAAGTAAATTATCGTTTCTCGATTGTAATTTAATATGTTTAATTCAAAAACGGAAAGCTTTATGTAGCCACAGGTGCAGATGAAAAAGGGGCCGTTGGCAGGTCAACTATACAGTATGTATAGTTTACCTACTCACTGCAGAAAACCCAAGGAGTTGTAAAAATAGACAGAGTAATTGTTTTGTGTCAGCATTAAGAGGATTTAAGTTAACGTTGCACTTTAACTTGATGAAATTACATAACCTTCTCCATGGTTATTAAAAATAAGATTGCAAGAAAAAAAAACCTAAACAAGACAGCATTTGGTTTAAGAAAAGAGCGTAAACAGTAAGCCAAGGCGCGATTGGCAACGCTCAGGGTTGCAAGTTTCTCGCCAAGATCTGGCGCCTTTTCTCGGTCAGTTCATAAAAAATGGCCTAGAGAACAAAAAAATGGCCGAGTTCAAGGACGGTAGTCAAACAAATTACAATATGTGAGCGCGAAATTCAGTTCTTTTTTCTCTTTTCGAACATCTTGCGATTGTTTTGTTTTATAAATAGGGGATTGAAGACGCCACTTAGTAAAAAAGTGTTTTTTTTTTTTTTTTGGGGGGGGGGGGGGGGGGGGAGGGGAAAGTTCGAAATAAATGGATTTCCATTTGTTCTAGAATTACATAATGGACTTTGGGGTAATGGTAATAGGTAATATGTAAAGTTCAAATTGGATTCGATTATTTAAAAAAAAATTTTAAGCCTTTTTACAAAGATAAATATAATTGACAAAATGCAAATATCACACAAATATGATACTTTCTCTTCAATTATTTAGGATAATCAGGACTAATTAAATAATAATTATAATTTTAAGTTTCAGACATTTAAGCACTCATGAAAAAGTATCTCAACTTTTTCATTACTTTATGAAATGGTATCGTAACCTTTTCATAACGTAACTTTTAATCCAAACAAAAGATCCATAAGGTTAAATCATTTTCATGAGCAAAAAAAATTTTTTTTTCAGGATTAAGTGGCAGATAATTAACACCAAATCTAGGATTAAGTCAAAAATCAGGTGTATTTTCAGGATAAGATATAAAATGAGGGTTATTGTTACTTATAAGTATAAAGTATAAAACCAGGGCTTGTTTGTCACGATATGATATAAAAATCAGGACTTTTAGAAACCGCTTCTAAAACAGTTTTGTTCTTTTAGGGCTTTGAAGGAGATTATTTTAACGTCTGTAATCACCCATTTTAATACACTGTTAAAATTTTTTTTGCTTGGTGGCACTTTAAGAGGGAATGGGCGCGCTGGAACGCGGGTCTCCAAACTCAAGTGCCTCAGTGTTATAATCCAATGGCGAAAAAACTATTTTCTCTGCCACATTTCTCCGGCTGTATTGAATATTTTTACAAACGGTTTTTTTAAATGATAAATGTAGATAACTTACAGGCATCTATCTTCCTACTTTTTGAAATTGTTTCGAATATTTTGTGTAAAATTATTTATTGAAAATTTAAAAAATATTCGAACCGATTTAAAAAAAAAACCCGGGAAGGTCGGGACCTGTGAGTCAGCTACACTTATAACACAAAAAATCCGCTTGTAAAAATATTCAATACAGCCGGAGAAATGTGGCAGAGAAAAAATTTTTTTCGCCATAGGATTAACACTGATGCACTTTGCTTTGGAGACCCCCGGTCCACGCGCCCATTCCCCCTTAACGCCGTTACATTTTTCAGAAAATAACTGTAACTTTTAGCTGTAACGAAGTAACGAAAATGTTCGTTCCTTTCAGTTACTTTCCGAAGGCTGTCGGATGCCACACACAACTTTGAAATATAACACCAAGAATATTATTTTTTTAATTAACTCAAATTACAGTGTTTTCTGCTTGCTTATATTTCTGTAATCTTGGTTCAATCACGGCCTACGTTCAATTTGACTTAAAACTTCTAAAAGATAACTAATTAGTTACTTTCCGTCTGCAACTAGTTACTTTTCATATTAAGTAAGTGTAACAGTAACAGAGTTACATTTTAAATAAAGTAATTGTAACAGAGTTACTTTTTAAAAGCAATATTCCAATCTCTGGTAATTAGTAAAAGTCACTTTACAAGAAAAATACATGTCTGCAGCAATAAGTGCATCACGTACCTGCCCTAAGTAAGATCTCTGCAAACTTTTTACCTATCAGCATGCTTTCAAAAAACGACATTTTCTAGGTTCAGAACTTGATAAGAAGCAACAAAAAACAGTCATAAAACCTCACTTTTCAAAGTGAAATGGCAAATAAAATGGAGGAACTACACGATTTTCGGTAGTCTGACTCGATAAAATTTGGTCGGTCCCGCCCTTAAAAGGTTATGGAGTCGTGCTGAGCTACCTTTTTTGGGTTGGGTAAAGGTTATATGGGTTTTTGTTGGATTGAGTGGTTTTAAAAGTTTAAGAGGAAATTTGCTATAAAATGAGTAAGTTTCATAAGTTTATTGATTTTGTGACTGCTTAATGGTAATGTAGGATATCAGACTTTTTTGGTACTTGCGTATTAACGCCCCAGCAGCAGAAGTTGCGCTAATGCGCCAATAAAAAGTAATCCTGTTGAATTCTATATCGGCCTATTTTCCATCGAAATCCGTTTCACTATTTTGGTTTTAAATAAAGTGTTTTGAACTTTGAAAGTGTTTTAATTTTAAATAAAATATATTATTTTATGATGTCGCCTAGAACATTTTTAGGTGTAGATTGGTGGCACTTAAAAATCGCCAAATCTGTAGCAGCGGTGGCGTTAGTGCGTAAGTACCATTTTTTTAGGGATTTTGATATTGCACAATTTGATAAATACCATAACCATATCTAATATTTTAAGAAAATAAAATTCTCCGAATAATACAGAAACGTAATTTGATAAACGGAAACGAAAAGTTAACACAAAAATGTGTTGAAACGATTTACTATTGAGAAATTGTAATTTCTAAATATGATTTCTTTTAATCTATAATAATAAAAATGAAGTTGCGTATGTATGTATATTCCGTATAGACTCTTAAACTAGACATCTGTTTGACTCGTAACTTGGCACAAATGCGTAGTTCAACCTTAGATTATGATTTTTGAACTTTCAGGTTTCAAAATGTTCTATTTTTGGAGATCCGTGCGAAGAACGGGTATTCAATTGCTAGTTTAAGAATATAGTTGACCGTTAATCGATTATATTAATCTAATTTTTTAGCTTCCACACTACGTTTATAATGTAAAAAGTGGAAGGTATTATAATCCTTCAGTCCGTCTGTCTGTCACCCGCTTTCATAGCCCAAACTACAAATGCTACGGACAAATGTGACACGTCAAAAAATTCAGCGTATAGAAATTAGAATACATTGAAAATTTCAGAGAAGAATTCGAATTTGAAGTACTTCAACTATTTAAAAAATTGCAACATTTAATGCTCATTTAAAGAGCATAAGAAGCCATTTTTATTAGAATTGAATCACCATTGCCATTCGCAACAATCGCTCGAGAAACTAACTTCAATTTATATTAGACAATCGAATTAAATACGTCAAATTTATCATTTTAGAAAACGTTTCATTCTTTAAAAGCGAGGATATGACAGTCAAATATATTATTTTGCACGTGTAAAGAATTTTCTAAAAAATGACTAGTTTGCATAATGAAAGTTGCGTTTTGCATTCAGACAGATTGTACAAACCTAATTGTTGTTAATCTAATTTTTATAAGTTTCAATTGTTCTTCATTGTTGTAGTAGAATATTATTTCTTAACGAGGAGCTTCTGAAATTCCATTCTTACAACAAAACATCATTTTATAAAAGTTTCCAAATATATGATTTTTTTTTGTTTTTAAAACTTTTATAAAATGGTAGATCATTTTTAAAGTTTCAGATGTGCATGCACAAGTTTTTGAGGATAGTAATCAAATATCCTGCAAAAAGCACAACTTCCTCGATGCAATTCCAGTGCAAATTTTCTTGACAGAAAAATAACTAAGACAAAAAATTACTAAGTAGAAGTACTTTAAAAACAATGACATAACCGGTACGTAGTATAAGTATAAACATGTAAATGCAACTTTCACTTAAAAACTAGCAGAACCCACACCACAAAAGCACAACAATAACTCCAAACACGCGCGAACCCCAAAAAACAGATGGCCGGCTACTGATACACTTTAATCAGATACAGGCCAAAAAATAAAATCGCTTGCTGAACTCCTAATGGACAGCGCAGGTATTTCTACCCCCTCCCCCCCAGGTAAAAAGCCCGTCGTGTGTAGGGGGGCAAAACAGAGGTTTCATAACGTATTATTAGTGCTCGTGGCCTACGGCTGTTCTTCACAAGTTGAAGTGAGAGTCGTGGATTTGGCGGGGTTTACCTGGATTTGGCGGGTTTTGTGGTTGCCAAATAGTAGAACGTGTTTTTGTTGTGATGAAGTAATAGCGAAAAGCTAGAAATTAATGTTTTTTAATGAAGTTTTGAAATTGTGAGAATGTAAGTAGAACGATGATTGCAGATTTTATAAAAAACAAAAGGAGAAAGAATTTTTTTTAAAGAGAGTTTCTATTAAAAATTATCACTTAAAATGTTTCCAGGTGGTAAAAATAAGTAAGTATAACTGAATATTGACTAACTAAAGTTCAGTTGGTTCATCATAATACGATAGTTTTCTTTAAATGCTTCTAAAAATTCGGCGCATCGCAAAAAGCTTCACAAATGTGCATGAAGAAAGTAAATGGAACTAGAAGACATTGAAAATCACAGAAAAAAAAATTGAATTCGAAGTACTTCAATTATTAAAAAGCCCTACAAAATATAATGCTCATGAAAAAAAAGCATAAGAAGGCTATTTTTAATAGAATTACATCACCATTGCTACTAGTGTTAACAAAATTGGATAAAAAATATTTAGGTGCAAATGAACATTATTAAAAAAAAATTAAATTTGTATACAACTTATCCACGAACTCTGGAAATCTGCATTGATACTGGTCGTATTGCGCACGTATAAAACCGCAGTATTTCCATTTCATGAGAGCTGGAGTTCCAAAATTTTAGGAATCACAATTTACGATTGCCAGAGTTTCTAGATTTTGCGATCGCCGGAGTATCGCGATTGAAGGATGATTATTTTTTAGAAAGATCTTTGGAAACCACCTTGAAAAGTTGATAGTGCCATTAAAAAAAACTTTCCACGTGAATTGCGACTAACTTTATTTTGGAATCGTAAAATTGTAGGATTTGGCAGCATTTTGCGACTAGCGACCGTTAATTTCGAACCCTGATTGCTAAATCAAGGGGGACCGGAGTCCTCTATTGAAGCCCATGTTAAAATGACCTTTTTTATTTACCTTTTTCTCAGAATCTATTTGATACTTTTAATTGAAATTTTTACTAGTTATTAAACGGATGTTCAACTATACTTTACTGGAGGCGTTTTTAAAATTCTTATTTAGTGTTTAATTTATAAATTTTTAAGTGTCACTACATATTTTTAACCTAAAATACATCAAAAATATTAAAAAGAAAAAAAGTAAGATAGTTATACTCAAATCCCTCCAGTGCTTTTTAGAAACCAACTTTTTAAATACGTATAAAAAATTTCAGGATGATACTTATAATAGATTCTGAGAAAAAAGGTACATCAACATTGAAAATAAGCTTTGAGATATAAGCGTTTAAAGTAAACAACGGTGGTTTCTTTCCTATAAAGCATGAATGGATTTAAAATAAAAAACATTAAAAAAAAATTTATTAAAAATACTTCTAGTATTCAAAATTTTTATTGTAAGATATCGTTGTAAAGCTAAGATTTCCTATTTTAAGAAAAACTGAAGACATTGAAATGTCATTTTTGAAAAAAATTGGGGTCTGGAATAAGCATTATTTTTACAATCGGAGTTTGTGAATGAGTGGAATGCTTTGTGTACTATTCGAAGAGAGTAGAAGAATTTAAGACGAATCTCGATAGTTATTGGAGGCTGGTAAAGAATTAGAAATATTTTGGACCAACTTTTGCTGGGCCACTGGCCTGTTGTTGGTCAACGATTTTTGTATTTATTTGTATTTACTCGCAACAATCGTGCGAGAAACTTAATTTATTTTTGTGATATGACTATGGCGATTTCTCGCCAAAACTAGCACTCCCGTCCCAGATCCGGCTGGGGGGTTAACCGCGGCCTACCTGACGCCTGCAAAATCGATGATTTACCACCTTCGAGAGATTTATGGTGCATCCCCCCCTCCACCGAAAACCGTGATTCCGATCGCCTTGGCCGATGTTCTAACATCCTCTGGAATGCTGATGATGAACCAACCACGGTTTAGCCATTTAACTCTTTCTTCTTGTTTTGTTTAAGAATTTATTAGAATTACTTCGAGAGAGATTGTAGGGTTCCTGACTGTATGTTTGAAAAGTTTTAAACCATAGGCATAAGTAGGAGTTGAGTTTAATTATAGTTGCACTAGCGCTGCCGCTGCAAGGAAGAAGACCGTCTCTGCAATTTTGCTGTTTTCGAGTTATCAAGAATGGGCGCGCTGGATCGGGGGTCTCCAAACTCAAGTGCATCAGTGTTAATCCTATGGCGAAAAACTTTTTTTCTCTGCCACATTTCTACGGGCTGTATTGAATATTTTTACAAGCGGATTTTTTTAAGTGATAAATGTAGCTGACTTACAGGTCCCGACCTTCCCACTTTTTGAAATTAGTTCGAATATTTTTTTTAAATTTTCAATAAATAATTTTACACAAAATATTCGAAGCAATTTCAAAAAGTGGGAAGATAGAGACCTTTTAATTATCTACATTTATCATTAAAAAAAACCCGTTTGTAAAAATATTCAATACAGCCGGAGAAATGTGGCAGAGAAAATAGTTTTTTCGCCATTGGATTAACACTGAGGCACTTGAGTTTGGAGACCCGCGGTCCAGCGCGCACATTACCCCTTAATACACATGAAAAGGAATAATCCATCCTATTATAACCAAAAATATTCAATATATAATTCCTACTTAAATTCGCATATTCAATTGAACTTATGAATGTTTGTTAGACTTCACGGTAGCGGAAACGAATTTTCTTCCTTTCCTCAAAATTCAGTTTTTGCACAGATAGGCTTTTTTTTCTTTCAGCGACAGAGAGTTACTCGAAGGGCTATTGGTGAGGGGGGGGAGGTCATAATTTAGATTTCTTGTCAAGTGACGAGCCGACACCTAAGTAGGCACCCAACGCAATTTTTAAATGGCGACATCGTTCGCGGTGTCGGGACTATGGAGCATATTAAACATAACTCCCTCCACACGGGGTATTATTCATCGGACTCTTTGTATCTGCACAGACCGTTTATAAGGTTTACAGTTATTTTTGGCAATAGCAAGCGCCTTACCAACTGGGGCCCCTAGTCTAATTGAATATCTGCATTTTTTTAAAACTCGGGTAGAGATATAACTAGGGATGCACCTGCACCGAATACCAATTTTGGCCGAATAACGAATATTCGGCCAAAGTCTAAGCCGAATATTCGGCCTACCTAAACCAATTTTTATTTTTTGTCGGATCTAAGCAAGTTGTATTTATTATTCATCAATTTCAATTAAACATAAACATATAAGTACACAATAACACAATAATTTTAATACAATATAGCTATTAAATTTTTAATTGAAGCAGCACAGAATAAAGTAGTACTCGTTTGTTATTAAAACAAGCCTTTTAGAAAGTGTAAATTGGTAAAATCACAAACGAAAAAGAAAGCATGAAAAAAAAAGCAGAAGTAGGTGGATCCGGTGTAGAATGAAAATCAGAAAAAAATAATAAAACCATGGCTTACAATATTATTATACAATTTTTTTTTTTTATCTTTTAGTGACAAAATTACAATTGTGATATATATAGTAATTATTGTTTTTTTAAAGTCCACTCATTGTAACTGTTAACTTAAAGAGACATGTTTATTCACAATATAACTTGAGTAAAGCTTGATTTAAAATTATAAATAATTAAAACTTAAGAATTTGAGTCTATTATAAAAGAAAACAAGTCCAGTTATTGAATTTTTCGACGCTTCATAAGATGATAACTTGAAGAAATTTGGAAATTTTTAAATTTCACTATTCGGCTGACTATTCGGCCGAATAGTTAAGCTATTCGGCCAAACCGAATATTCGGCTAAAGTGTCCGAATAAGCCGAATACCGAATATTCGGTGCATCCCTAGATATAACTGTAAATGTGTTTTGGTACCTGAACGAAAGTACTTTTTCTTAAAAAAATTTGGCCAATAAAAATTGGTTGCAAATGTTTCTAGAATCTTAACCAATGCTTCAATAATATTTTATAACAGTAGCGGTATTAAACGACTCTCTACTAACGTTAGTGCACCAATGATTTATTTCTAGAATCTTATCCATCGATGTTGCAACAAAATGTTACAATAGTAACGGTATTTTTCGTCTCTACACTAATTTAATGCACCAATGACTGTCAAATAAAAACTAAGCAAGCTATTTTTTTCAGCATCCACATCGCATGAACTGAAAACAGACTTTTATAGAAGATACAGTCCCTGGCCAAATTATTAGACGCACTGTATTTTTTTTTTTAATTTTATGTTTCTTACGAGTTTTTATGCAATAATGGTATTAAACTACATATTATTGACTACAACTAAAATATTATTGATTTAAATTTAACTACAATATTTTGATTTAAACTACAATATTATTGATTTTTATTTAAAAGAATTGTTGTAGACTACATATTTGTATTTATTTTAAGATAATTAGGATTAAGATTAATTTATATTAATGGTTTATTATAAGATTATTTATGTGTGGAATCATCATCCTCAAATGCAGGAGACAGTACAGTCTTGCATGGATAGCATGCCGCGCAGAATTAAAGCATTGATAGCGGCTAAAGGTGGCTCAACTACATATAGACTTTTACTAACATTAATTTCACTTTTCTTTAAAACTTGATAAACTTATGCTTTTCTAAATTAATGCCGTTTTATTTATGTCAAATAAATCGGTAATTGATTGGATAATATAAAAATAAAAAACAAATGAATTTAAAATAATAAAACGGTACAATATCACCCGGTAATTAATATTTTACATGAAATCTCGCAGTGCGTCTGATAATTTGTCCAGGGACTGTATTTATTTGAATATTAAATTTTTTAAAAGTGTCCCAAATTATCATCTTACTGCAACAATGAAATAGAATTACTCGAGAGAAATTTATATATTTACATTATGTCGATTTTAAAATGTCACAGTTTGTTATCTTCTCCGAAACGCATCAGATGAACTAACTATAATTGTTTTTAACTATTTCGTTTTTGACCTTAAAAATAGTTATAAAAATAAAAGTACTGTGATGTCTAGACTGCTTGGAACGATTGGATATTTTTTCCCGGTTCGTTGTTAAGTTGTAAATCTATATACGACTTATACATGTTTTTCGATGCTGACGAAGCTATCTGTCGTAAAACCGTCTTCACGAGCCTGTTTGCGTCGAATTTATTCTGTCTCGAATTTCTTATTTTAATGAACCGCGAATAACAACCATTCCCTACCAGCAGGGCCCGACTTACAACTTTTGGGGCCCAGGGCACAAGCCAGTTTGGGGTTCCCGCAACATACATTCATCCGTCCATGAAAATGATTTTTTTTTCATTTTAAAATTGTACGAATAAAAAACCTTTATTATATTAAGTACGCATGTAAGCATTGCTTTTTTACATACAATTTTTTTTAATACATACATAAGATATGACATCAGATACCTATTGTATCATGTAAAATCATTTTATCTACATACATAATTTTTATTCACTTGATAATATGGCTGAGGCAGTTAATTGCTAAAATTAACAATGAATAAAAATAGTGGCTTGCGTATAAAAAAATTAATAGTACTTGGTTCAATTGTATTATGTTTATTATTATTTTTTCTTTGTGGCAACTATTTTCCCCCAATATTATTCTTTTAAGAAAATTTGGGGCCCCTCTTGAAGGGGGGGGGGATGGGCGCGTGCCCCGTTTGGCTGCCAGAAATCAGGCTCTGCCTACCAGTTTACGATATCTTAAGTAAGACTTATTTTTAGCCTACTTTTCTTTTTTTAATTCGAAAGAATTAAAAAAATGAAAAAGTAGGTATTGACATGCGGTCGATGTCCGTCTGTCCGTCTGTCTGTCTGTCTGTCCGTCTGTCCGTCCGTACCCCCCTTCCAAAATCGGTTCTAATCATCGGATCTTAAAAATTCTTTTTTTGTTAGAAAGCTATAACCTCAGATACCCAACTTTCATACTTTTTGTCCGTCTGTCTGTACGTCCGGACGGACATAAATCTACTATCTGTCGGCAAATTTCCCATTGAATTAGCATTAAAATTCAATTTTGAGTCATTTAAATCACTGTAGGTATTGAAATGCGGTTGATGTCCAACTGTATGTCTGTCCATCTGTCTGTCTGTTCGTATGTCTGTCTGTTCGTATGTCTGTCCGTCTGTCTGTCCGCCTGTCTGTCCGTTTGTCTGTCTGTCTGTACCCCCTTCCAAAATCGATTCTAATCATCGGATCTTAAAAATTCTTTTTTGTGTTAGAAAGCTATGACCTCAGATACCCAACTTTCATACTTTTTGTCCATCTGTCTGTACGTACGGACGGACATAAATCTACTATATGTCGGCGAATTTCCCATTGAATTAGCATTGAAATTCAATTTTGAGTAATTTAAATCACTGTAGGTATTGAAATGCGGTTGATGTCCAACTGTCTGTCTGTCCATCTGTATGTCTGTTCGTATGTCTGTCCGTCTGTCTGTCCGCCTGTCTGTCCGTTTGTCTGTCCGTTTGTCTGTCTGTCTGTACCTCCCTTCCAAAATCGGTTCTAATCATCGGATCTTAAAAATTCTTTTTTTGTTAGAAAGCTATGACCTCAGATACCCAACTTTCATACTTTTTGTCCGTCTGTCTGTACGTCCGGACGGACATAAATCTACTATCTGTCGGCGAATTTCCCATTGAATTAGCATTGAAATTCAATTTTGAGTCATTTAAATCACTGTAGGTATTGAAATGCGGTTGATGTCCATCTGTCTGTCTGTTCTTATGTCTGTCTGTCTTTCCGTCTGTCTGTCTGTCCGTCTGTCTGTCTGTCTGTCCGTACCCCCCTTCCAAAATCGGTTCTATCCATCGGATCTTAAAAATTCTTTTTTTGTTAGAAAGCTATGACCTCAGATACCCAACTTTCATACTTTTTGTCCGTCTGTCTGTACGTCCGGACGGACATAAATCTACTATCTGTTGGCGAATTTCCCATTGAATTAGCATTGAAATTCAATTTTGAGTCATTTAAATCACTGTAGGTATTGAAATGCGGTTGATGTCCATCTGTCTGTCTGTTCTTATGTCTGTCTTTCCGTCTGTCTGTCTGTCCGTACCCCCCTTCCAAAATCGGTTCTATCCATCGGATCTTAAAAATTCTTTTTTTGTTAGAAAGCTATGACCTCAGATACCCAACTTTCATACTTTTTGTCCGTCTGTCTATCTGTACGTCCGGACGGACATAAATCTACTATCTGTCGGCGAATTTCCCATTGAATTAGCATTGAAATTCAATTTTGAGTCATTTAAATCACTGTTGCCAAATCAACAATGGCATGAGAAACTTTATTTATTTAAACATATTTGAAGCAAAATAATATTTTCATGAATCAGTTTGGAATGACGTCATAAAATGTAGCACAATTTGATTCTTTGATTATTCATTAATTATCTAACAAGAAAGCGGCAAGGCATACTTTTGCATGCAATTATGCTAAGTTTTAATTTACATTTCTTATTTTTTTAATGCAGTTTGGAGTTTCATTACTTTTGTTATTAATAAATAGTTAATTATTCCTCGAACTACAAATAAATCGCGAGCAGACGATAAATAATGTTTAATTGATTTGCGAAATAATAATAAGGAAAATAGTTGATTTTGGCTTTTAGAAGTTTAAATTATTAGCTGGATGCTGTGTTTTCGATTTTTTTTTCTAATATGTATAAATCTAGTGTAGAAACGGCTGTTGATGATATTTACTGTTAGAAACCTAGTTTTTTCCCGATTAGAACTTCAGTAAGTATTTAAGTAACAGGAAAGTAGGCTATTTTAGTTCTTTATGAACTTCTTGTTGAAATTGAGAAAAACAAACTAAAGTAATGGGGTTGTTTCACGTCGTGGATGGCAACAGCTCTAACGATTTGTTGTCATTTGTTGCCTGGAATTACTTTTGTTTTGGTATTCTAAAATGAGTTTTCTAAGAATATTTTACTTATTAACTGTTTTAAATGCCTACTTCTTCCTCCTATGCTGTTAGTTGTTCAAAACATTTGTTAAAGAAAGCTGGCATAGAAAGAGAAAATTCTTTTCATCTATATCGGTCATTTTGAGAGTGAAACAGAAGCAACCAATGAAATCGCAATACGTGAAACCGAAGCAACCTATGAAATGGCTGTACGGAGAAAAATGAAAACAAGAGCTTTACACACACATCATCTGAAACATTCCCATAGCATAAGTACCGTTGATAATCTATTTTGTAAAAAAAGCAAAGCGGAGTTTTTTACTTTTTTTTATCGATTCAATTTATTTATTTAAGGAGATTGCAAAGGGCTTTGAACCAATTTAAGCCTACTATAATTTCATTAATATAATTAATATTAAAAAAAAAAATCTTTCGAGATAAGGCTACAAGAGGAAAAATTAACCTCCCAAACTGATTGGAAATCGATAAGAAAAGTAGGGTTCTTTCCTCTGCCTAAATTATAACATTTTTAAAAAATCTCACATTTTTTTTAAAAAAAATCAGAATTAGGTTTATTTTTGAAAAGATGAACTCAAAATCATTTCTAAATAAATAAAAAGTAGAATATCGATTAAAATAATTTATAAATTTTTTAAAATTATGTTTATTGCTAGAAAAACTTGAATAAAATACTGAAAAAGCTGGGTCTAGCCCCCAGCTCATCAGTTTCCAATGTCCTATTTCTGGTATGTTTTTGAATAAATTCAAAAAGCTAATAAATGAAGTCATATTGCTACCGACATGAATTTAGAGTTGAATTAAGCAAAAAAATATGCTTATCAGTTGAAAGCACGCGTTTCCTTCTTTTTAATTGATACTTGAACTTAAAAAACATAAAACTAAAAAAAACACGAGGCATTAATTTATTAAATCGACAGATTAGTGCTTAAGGTTTAAACTAAAATTTGATACTTCCTTTAGCTTTCCATCAATAGGTGATAGAACCGTGGGTGGTCCAGTCAGTAAGAGTAGAAGATTTATGTTCAAATCAATAGTGCGAACTTCCTTATGCAATGAAGTCAGGTTACCTGCTGAGTTAATTATGATATTGTAACCTTTACTATATAATATTTCTACATCTTCGTGAATACAGTCAGATAGTCGCGGGGGATGTGGAACTTTTCTAAAAAATTTAAGTAAAGGAATAGTGGATTTTTCAATTGATAAAGAGAGAAAGAAATAACTATGATTTTTTTTCGAAGAACTTTTTATGCGTCTGGAATTTAAAGGCAAGTTTTTCTTAATGGAAAATTATACAAGCACTTCATCTAAGTTCTTTTTTAAGTTAAAAATATTATTTTAGATTCACTGATTAAGGCTATTGACGAATGAAATTTAGAATTTTGTTTGTTTCTAAATAAACATTAAGAAAAAAGCAACGAGTTGTATTTGTTGATTCGATAATAAAAATGTCTATTTAAGTAGAAAAGTTTCCCCTATACACTTATCCGCACATAAAGACGTTAGTACAAATCATCTAGATAAATCGTCCTATCTACTATTTTGAATCGTAGCCCATATGACAAACAACTAATAGGATTGTTCTACGTGCCGTAGATCATTCCTGCTTATATTCGTGAATTTCATTGGTGGTTTTAGTGATTGGTTTGGTGGTATTACACTTTAAGCTCCGTCCACTTCATTGATTAACCAATCGGAACCTTATCTTCCGGTGGAACCGCTGCCACTTAAGACATGAAACATGCCAATTAGAATCTGTCTTAATTTTGTCTAAGTAAAACGAAAATAAATGCATCTCCCAATAGTCCCATGATAGCAACTCTTCCAACCAAACCATAGCACGAAAATTCAAATTCGAAACGATAACAAATTCAAATCAACATAACTGATATAAGCAAGCGCGAGTAAAGATAACGAACTAAAAACGGTACTCGTAACACCTCGGATACTACTCGTTTGTACTCCTAGTTATCCACTCGTATTGGGTGTTTTTAGGCTGGCCCGGGCAAGATAACGTCAACCAAGCTAGAGATTAGGCGAGCCCTGATGAGCTGTTGCTATTAGAAGACAAGCAAATATTGTCTGGAGTGCCTTAGTTGGTGATAAAGGTATATGACGGAGATATGGTGGTGTTATCGTGGAAGGAAAACAGAAATTCGTAATTCTATGCAGAGATGTTGGAGAGTCTTTAAATATAATGGATCATTTTGAAAACTTTTCAAACATTTTGTTATGATCTGAACACTTGCACGAACGACGTCAGTAGTAAAAAGACAATAAGAACAATAGCTTGAACACCAGTAATTTTGTGACAACTAAACTTAACTCCATGTCTCCATGTTCTCTTTATACATTTAATTCTCCCTGGTATTCGTATGCATTCCGTATTCTGAACTCATTAATTAAACGATGTTCTAACAAATCCGTCCTCCTTCTTCTTGAGTATGCAGTATATTTGTGTCTACTTTTTTATGCAGTTGCTTTCATGTGTTCTGAAGATTGTTTTTTTAGAGCCTCAGCGACATTGCTAAGATTTTAGGGACTTTATAATATAAAGAGTGTAGTTGCAAAATTCACATTCTCAGCATAATGATTAAGATATAGGGCCCGGCTAGTTTATTGACGATTTTCGATGATTGTTAATTGAGTTGGACGAAGTACCCAATGAATGGACCGGACCCTATATCATAGTTACACTTTGTAGAATGTGAGTTTCATATAAAACGTACGCTTACAACTGCAATCGACCAATCAGTCAAGACGACGTTGAACAATGTCGCTAAAAAACTTAGAAGTCATAACGCTATGACACTTAATATTTAGTGAAGTCACTAGGTACAAGTATTATATGCAAAAAATGCAATATAAGCAATAAAAAAAAAGAGAATTTTTTTGAGGAAACGTAGTTTTGAAGTATAGCCATAAATACATCTAAAACTAAGAAGCACAGTATAAGAGTCATTTAGTCACTGCGTGAAACTTAGACGTGATTGCAAAACTATTTTATTAAAAAACGTTTACGTCCTTGTTCAGATATATGGCATTGTAGCATCTCTAACAGCCTATTATGTCTGTTTCTGAAATAAATTATAATAAAGGTTCAGAGGTGTCCCCAAAACTCGATAGCCATTTTTCAAACATTTTCCCAAGCCCCGAATCTTCCATTTGTCTTTGTCAACAGACATGTCAGAGTAGGACATAATCCCTCGTCGGATCATCAGAGGTTTCGGCGAATGATTGAAATCAAAATTCCGACTCGGAGAAGTTGGTGTATTTTCCCCTTCACGTATATAGCACTGCTCGTAGAACAGTGGCTTAAGTGTTGCAATGGGTGTTTTCATTTCTGAACCGGGTTCTCTCGGCATAGGTTACTAAGGTTACTACTGGGAAATAGCCAAAGAGTTCCAATGCCAATATCGTTAGAGTCTCTAATGATATGTAAAACTATTATTTTTTTTATGAAACAATTGTTTTAAGTACAATCGTAAAATAATTCTAACGCTGAATCATTGATAACTTTACTTTTACAGATTCATTAAATATATTTTATGGTACATTAGTTACCTCTTAGTTTTGGCAAGTGGAACCACCCCGGTCCGGCTAAACAGAGAAGGCTGTTAAATTTTGTTTGTCATGAACCGGCAGAAAAGGACACAGGCAAGTGGAATCAAGCATTTACTCTTCATGTTAAACAAACTTATTTACGATGATCCATTAATTCTTAAGATTTAGTTTTTAACTAAAATTTAATAATTTAAACTATGAAAATTAAACTGCTTTCCATTAGGTTCTAGGTTATAGGCTTACTTTACAAAGAATCTAAGCTGTTTGTGGATGTTAATCTGAGCGTCAAAATTGATAGCTAGAGTCGCCTAGACGGTGCCACAAAATAATGGCTCTAAATTCTGGGGAATATGCCGAGTCTGCAAAGGCTAAACCGCCAATAATGCAGCACTGTTGGAAAAAACCGCTTCAATCGTTTTTCTCGACAAGCATCTCAATGCATTCCTATCTCATCGCTGGGGCCACTTTTATTTGCGTCACCCTGTATTAGGAGGCCAGAAGATTTCTACCATTTCCAGGAGCCGTAGAAACCCTGTCAATCACCTTCTCAAACTACATTTTAAAACATCTCTGGTTAGATGCGTCGCTATTCCACTAAAAGGTATTTTCAAAAGGACGCAACGACCAAAGATTGATGAATAGAGCCTCACACAAAAGCGTAGGTCGAATAACATCTGAAGTACGGAATGCATGTCACATATTACTGCGCCATTTTTTAAAATGGTAAATGGAAATAACATACGACAATTTGTTTCCTTTTAAAAACATATCTGCTTAACATTGGTTTATCTGTGGGTTTACAAGATATTTGTAGGGAATTATGTAAGATATATGCTATGAACTGTGTATTTTGAATAATAATTTTGGGATTATATACAAGCAGAAGTACTTAAAGTATCAACGGTGATAAAAAGGGATATTCGAATTAAGAATCTTAAAAGAACTGTTAACATAAAACTTATAGATCGTTTCTAGTTTGTTAATAAGTTCGAATTGTGTTATCTTTGTTAAAAACAAATAATATTCATTTTCATTAACTTTGTTCATAAATTAATAATTTGTTATTGTGTAAAAAATTTTACCTTTAAAGTGAACGATGAGCATTTTTAAACTTTACGTCACATAAACAACTCGTATAAATTTTTGAATATGTAATCAAAAACGACTTTGACGAAATTTACTTGTAAGTATTGCAAAACACGGCACATTTCGTAGAATTCAAATGCAAATGAAATACAGTTTGAAAACTTTCTCTACCCTCGAACAATTTATAAAATCCCAATAAAAATATATCGGTGAACATCGCGAAGAGATCGGAAAGACCAAACAAAGATAATCTATAAGACAATTTTAAATAAATCAAAGACCCCTGACACAAAATTGTTGGAAATCTCTATAGTAAACTATAAAACCCATAAAATTTTCTCAGGAAAAATAGTAAATGTAAGTATTGCATAACACATGTAATATAATGTAAGTATTGCATAACACATGTAATATAATGCAAGTATTGCATAACACATGTAATATAATGTAAGTATTGCATAACACATGTAATATAATGTAAGTATTGCATAACACATGTAATATAATGCAAGTATTGCATAACGCTGTATACATATCGCAGAATTTAAAGATGATGCTGTTTATAAAATAGTTTGAAAATAGTTTATAAAATCCCGAGTAAAAAATATATCGGTGGGCATCGATAAATGATCGGAAGGACCAAACAAAGCCGATTTGTTGGACAGCTTTGAATTCATCAAGAATCCGCGAAAAAAAGTTGAAACTAATAAAATTTTCTCAGAAAATAAATGCATCGAAAAGTTATTGGAAAGACCAAAACCGATCTGTCGGACAATTTTAAATTCATCACGGACCCCTTTAAAAAAATGGTTAGAAACCTCTTTTGTTGACTATAAAACTTATAAAGGTTTTCCCAGAAATAAAATGTATCGAAAAGCGATCGGAAAGACCAAACAAAGCCGATCTTTGCCCGATGTGTCCTTGGGTAACTTTTTTCTCATCACATCAAACCTTACTTAGGAATCGAATTTCGGGTAAAATATTTTTTTTGTTTTAAAGCAAGGGTGATTTCACGGACCAATTACTTCGAAAAATCTAGATTTATAAAAGAACTGTTATGCAATAGACAAGACAGGTTGAACGTTCTTTATGCTTTTTACAGGTACTCTAAGCGTTTGTTCGTTTTTATCAAATTTTCATAATTTTTTGGTGTAATCTACACTTTAGTTAATGTCAGTATTTATTTTACATCAAATGAAGAAAATAAAACTAAAGTATTTCTTTTTTAAATTTTTTAACAAATTTAATTAAGAGTTTTTTTTATAAAAAATAAATTCAAAAATATCAAAACGTTTAGACATATAAAGACTTATAATGCATTACTAAAATGGTCAGAACTTAAGGGGAGCGATACATGTAACCGCCTGAATTTTGATCGTTTTTCAGAGACGTTATTAAAAGGGAAGGAATACATGAATCGTTTTAAAATTCAGTATGTTTATACATTACACATTAAAATACAAAAATCAGATTTTTTTGTTTTAGTTTTTTCAAATCTTCTTCATTACCTGAGACCCTCGCGAATAAAAGTACCAATCTGCGGGCAAGATAACTCAAAAAGTTCTGAATAAATCCTTATGAAATTTGGTATACGTCTTCTCTATAGTATTAGCTTCTAGTTAAACCAATAAAAATGCAAAAAATGGAAAAATTGTAAATTGGCACGCCTCAGAATAAAAAAGTTCGATTTTGTTACCCTTTTTTCAAAGGTTTTTGGGTAAAAAAACTAGTTTTAAAAAAATCTGGCATTTTTGAGGGTCAACTAGAAGCTAATACTATAGAGAAGACGTATACCAAATTTCATAAGGATTTATTCAGAACTTTTTGAGTTATCTTGCCCGCCAATTTAGGGGAAGTAGTTTTGAGATAAACGTGCTTAAAGTTTTGCCAAAGCCCTCAAGCGCGAGTTGAGGTGAAGCATTGAAATGAGTGTTTAATCAATAAATAATGCAAATTTCATTCTAAAAATTTACAGGCACATTTTTGAGGTGTTACTTTAACTATTTATGAAATAAAAAAAAACGATTTTTACATGTATCGCCCTCCTTAATAGGTGGTCAGAAATTAAAAAAAATCCTACTTCAAAAAGGAGGTAAGAAAACATTTTTACAATAGTGTTATAAATGAGAGGAATGATTTACCAGATTATGTTTTATATTCGAAGATAGTAGATTTCAAGAAGAATCTTGATAGTTATGGAGACTGGTGAAAAATCAGTGAAATTTTGGACCAACTTTGCTGGGCCTCTTGCTGTTATTAGTCGTCTGTATTTGTATTCAAAAATAAAATGTATTGTTTCTTTTTTTAAGTATTATTAAATGAATTAGTAACTAGTTTTCTTTTACTTGTTCTCTATTAATCGATCTAATCTGCATTCAGTCTAATTTTATTTTTATTTATCTTTTAGATTAGAGATCGAATACATAAAAATAACAGTGTTTCACTTTCGCATTTGAATTCCTACCCGCATTTTGGTTTCATTTTATCCTTAAAGTTCATACTGTTGCTACATGGCAACATTAACTGGATCAGATTTACTGTACGGTCCCCCTTGGCGCGATTTTTTCGGATTTGACGATAAATAATTTTTTTCTGGCAACCTGTCCTGTCTGACTTTGACTGAAGATTCGAATTCTATGACTTCGCACCGATGACGTTTTCCGGCAACCCTATCGGACCGTTGGTTGAGTTTTCATGAGAAATATTCCCATACGATCTTTTCTTTGAATTGTGGTTTTAAAAAAAAAGTCGCCAAAATATTGACTTTTGGCGGGATTTTGGAAAGTTCGCCAAGGGAGACCGTACAGTAAATCTCTACCCATTAACTTTAACCCACTTCACGATTTTAAAATATTGTTGATGCTCGGCAATTTTTATCAAGTTGTCATCTATTGTAAGCTATTCTGATGTTTCAAAATAAAAAAAAAGTTAGCTATTTGAGGAATATCTGGTTTTATAATGTATACAATTAAAACGATACAATTTGCCCAAATTTAATGCATCGCCCTCAAAGCTAAGTTTGTGGCGATACCAATGTTTTAAAAAATTTAAATAATTATGTTTCAGCGGAAATAGATTTTTAAAAATGTTTTTCTTTTAATGTATGACCAATGACCATCAAAGATCGAAATACAAAAAAAAATCATGCATTCGAGAGTTTTTAACTTCGCCAACTGAAGCCTAAAAGTAGCCAAATCCAATTCCGCACAAATCTGACTTCACAGATGTATTGACTAATTGACATTCGTAAGCCTTTTTCCAAACTGAAACGTGCTTTTAACAATTACAAAAATTTACAATTAAAAGGATACAATTTCCCCAAAATTTAATGAATAGTATCCAATTTTAAGTCTATGGCTAGGTCAATGTTTTAAAATTTTAAATAATTAAGTTCCATCGCATTTTCCCCATCATGTATTACCCGCAAAGATCGAAATATATACTTTATAATTGCGTGAAAAAAATCTGATTTTTACACTCTAATTTTAATATCAGACGCGTGCGAAAAGTTATACTTTTTAGAAACAGTGATAAAAAAATTACTTTTTTTCACCCAAAAGCAGTGAAAAAAGTACTTTTTTTCACTCTTTTCATAAGATGCCAACATTTCAAGTAAAATTTCTATTTCATAATATTCATAAAATCCAGAAATTTATTGATCTGCTTTATTTATAAATATTATGCGCGTGAATGTTATTATTATTTTTATTTTTGAATCAGTATCCATGTTCAAATGTTTGACTTTAATCTAAAAAATAAGTTTGCATTTTGTAGTTCCAGAGATTTATCGATGCCGATCTTTACGTAAAAAAATTAGCGCGTGAATTATTTTTGAACCAATAAAATTTGATTTTTTTCCACGTAATTATAAAAAATAGTGTATGAAACACGTGTGAAAAGTAAACTTTTTAAAACACGTGTCATTATTTCACTCGCTCGTACCTCGCTCGTGAAATAAAATCCACTAGTTTTAAAAAGTATTAGTTTTCACACTTGTTGCATAAATAACTATTTTTTTAGAGTAAAAAAATAACAAGCATTAGAGACTTCGCCAAACTGAAACCTAAAAATAGCCAAATCAAATTCGACTTCACAGACCAATGACATTCGTAGCCCTTTGTCCAAACTGAAACGTGCTTTTTCACAATTACAAAAGGTTACAATCAAAAGGACAATATTTCCGCAAATTTAATGAATAGTCCTCAATTTTTAAATCTATGGTTATACCAATGTTTTAAAATTTTAAATAATTAAGTTCCAGCGCAAAGAGAATTTTTAAAAAAATATTTTCTCCTTAATGTATGACCATCAACGATTGAAATATATTTTTTATAATATCGTGCAAAAAAAACTAACTTTTTCAAATCAATAATCTTGGCAAAAGTAATGCTTTTAACGAAATCGTGTTTCAAAGTTACTTTTACGCACTAGTGCGACAAAGTAAATAAAAGCATCTGATTGGCGTAAAATTCTTTATTTGAACGCGATTCTTTATTTGGCGTCTTATTTCCAATGCCAATCTAAGAAATACTTTTTGCACGTGATTTTAAAATAATCATTAATACAAAAAATCACCTTCAAATGAACGTGATAATGAAATAACTAAAAAGCCAATCAATAAATGCCAATTTAATAAATACTTTTTTTGCACGTTATTATAAAAAATAGTGTATGACAACACGTCGCAAATAGCCTTTTAGCTTCCACACTACGTTTATAACGTAAAAAGTGGAAGGTTTTATAATCGTTCAGTCCGTCTGTCTGTCCGTCTGTCTGTCACCCACTTTCACAGAAAGAACCACAAGTCCCACAGACAAGTGGGATACGTCATTTTAAAGCAAAAAATCAGATTAGGCTACATTCCAAATTTCATTAAAAAATTTTAATTAGAAGTTTATTTAAAATTTAAATTACTAATTTTTTTTTATCTACATTGAAATAACATGCAAATTCTATTTTTATTCATATTTTCACTGTTGTCATCCACAAGTCCCACAGACAAGTGGGATACGTCATTTTGAAGCAAAAAATCAGATTTGGCTACATTCCAAATTTCAATAAAAAATTTAAACTAGAAGCTTATTTAAAATTTAAATAACTAAAAATTTAATCTACATTGAAATAACATGCAAATTCCATTTTTATTCAATATTTTCACTGTTGCCATTTCGTTAAACGTACGAGAAACTTTTGTTAAAATAAAAATAAACACACTTGAAAAAATATTTATTTATGTGATATAATTCGGTTTGGATTGTTGTATTATCACAATAGAGTTCTTTTAATGGTTCTATATATATATGTATGAAGAAAGATGCATAGAGAATTCTAACTTGGCATAAAAAAATATGCTAAGTTTCGCTTTTATTTTTAAAGCATCAATTGTACAAATTATATATTTTTTGAACTGTAAATTAATTTAACAAACTATAAATAAGTGAATTTTCGAAAGAAATGTAAATGGGAAATTGTGGCGACAAAAATATTTATTAAAAAGATTACATAATTATTCTTCGAACTTTAAACAAATTTAGCAAACGATAAAGTCTAATTATTAAATCTGAGAAAGAAGATTAATGAAAATAGTTAATTTTGGCGTTTAAAACTTTGAATTACAAATAGCTAAAGGCCCTGTTTTTATTAGAATTAAATCACATTTGCCATTCGCAACAATCGCTCGAGAAACTTTAATTCTTTTAGACAATAAATTAAAATAAATTTATTTTTGCGACATCGATCAGTTTGAAATGACGTCAAATATATTTCACTACGGAATCCTTGTATGTTGATATGAAATGTTTTCATTCTATTTAAAAGCGAGGAATATTACATATTTATTCTTTAAAATATAAATTGATTTTTGCAAACGATAAGTAATAATTATTGAATTTTCGAAATAAAATAAATGAAACTAGCCAAATTTAGCTTGTAAATGTTAAATATAGAATTAATGTTGTGTTTGGCGCGTTTTTTCCTGTTAAACACAAATATGTGGAAGCGAGTTAAGTGACAGATTCTGTTACAAACCTACTTGTTTTAAACTCGTGAATTTATTTCACTCGCTCGTGAAATAATTTATTCAACTCGTGTAAAAAAAGTCTTACTTTTCACACTAATTGCATAAATAACTATTTTAGAATAAAAATAAAAAATCATCTCCGCCAAACTAAAGAATTAAAATAGCCAAATCAAATTCCACACAAATCTAACTTCACAGACATATTGACCAATGACATTCGCAGCCCTTTGTCTAAAATAAAACGTGCTTTTTTGGCGGTTTCACATGACAGCCTGAACAAAGCACCAAAAACGATGAGCTACGTTTTGAATTACTAATTTTTTTTGAAACAACAAAATTACACCTATCCATGTTGAATTATATTTCGTTGTGTCTGCAAATTCCGTGATATTGCGCTGTTAAATGCGTTTTTAACATTTAATTTAGCATAACTAACACCAAATAAAATTCGAGGTGGTGTTTTTCGGAATTTAAATAGCATTCATAATAATATTTGTGTTGTAATTTTCTCTGTAATTTGCACATTCCATACGATTTCGCATTCTGACATAAGTTTTTAATGCTTTATTCATTATTTAAAAGTGTATACTTCGTAGAAAGTGATTTTAAGTGTGCATATTTGAGAAGTTAAGAATTATAATCTTTTATTGTTTCGAACATAAATTATAATTATATTTCTATCTTCGCTTTGAATTCCATATTAAATATGCTTAAAATAGTTTAAATAACTTTACAAGCACATAAATTGGAAAATGTGAAAATTGAATGTTATATTTAAGAATTTGTGAATTAAAAAAAACTACGTTTAAAAAAAAGATATATTTTTTTATAATTACAATTAAGTTTATAATTAATAAGCTATAATTATTTTTATTGATATAGATAAGTCAGGGTCAATTTTAATGCACATTTTGTGTTGCTATAAGAAATAATTTAACCCTATTGAAAAGTTACTCCTTTATTTGACATACATCTTTCGAAATGAGTGCGTTTTTTTCTCAAAACTATTTACTCTAAACTAACTATATTTGAAGAAAAAAAATGTATGTATATGTCAAAAGAATGAAATCGAAAAACAAATAGGGTCATTTAACTTAAAATGTTATTTTAAAAAAGTCTGTAAAAGTTATTTACTATCAAATATTTACGGAGTAAAAGTCTATGCTACTTAAGAATTTTTTAATATTTTTTTAAATTTTGCTCGAATTTATTAAAAGAACTTACAATTTATAATTAATAGACTTTCAATTATTATTTTCCTTCGTTTTCATTTATAAAATAAAATTATAAGCACCAAAACAAATAGATATTATTTATTACCCTTGCACACTTTTGAATACTAGTTTTTAAATTTACGTGTAAAAAATTTATGAAATACAAGTTATTATAAAACAACAAACATTTCGAAAAGAATCCAATAAAACATAATATTTCTTTAATCTGATATCGAAGCTTTTTACTTAAGTTTGTTTACAATATTAATAAAAACGATACAAAATATATCGACACTCCAAATAAATGAAAAGACATCATTTACATTTATTTTGGAAGAATCTAAAAGACTTTAGTGCATTTTGACGAACATATGTGAACAGTTATTTAACAAATTATTTCCGAACGAAAGCTCAAGTAAATAAACAAACATAAACAAACTCACCATTGGTCGACGAAACTTAGAACGACACACAAATCCAAAAAACGTCATTTCAAACAAACATGTGCGCACTCAAAACAAAACAAACCAAACTCTATCGATATCAAGCTTGCATAAAAATCACAATGCACCGTTTTCAAGCTTTTTGCAAAGCTTTAAAGCTTAGGAATTGTTAGGAATAACTAGGAACTACGCGAATTGCATGAGCATTTGGAAGAATCAAAAGCTCAGGTATGAAGAAATTTGCTGGGCGATCGAAGTAACTGGCTTAGCCTTAGGCGATACAGGTGAGACGCGAGGTTACCACATTTGGCGATGATCGTCACCTTTTGGCTAATTGATTTTGTTTAATATATATTTTTTAATGTTTGTTTGCGTAAGTTATTTTATGAAAGTAGATTAAATGGGTGTATGTTTCGGTCTTTGTTCTTCCATAGGGTGACCAGACATACTGTATATTTCACAGAAAAGTTCAATTTGTTAATTCAACTAGTATAGATAAAATTTTTGCAAATAGTCTTTTTATTTTTATAATTAAAAAAACAAACAGCGTAAATAAAATATGATTTACGAAAATTTAATGATGATTTCATAGTCAAAAGGTTGATCTCTGACACAAATCAGGTCAGGCTTTTTATACAGTTTCAGTTTGGAAAGTTTCAATGTATTCATCGGTAATTGTAAATTCAACTTAATTTGATAGCGCTTCTAGCAAGGTAAAGGAAAAATAACTAAAAATCGAAAAACGTTATTAATAAATTATATGTTGGAAGTATAATTTTAATTTCCAAAAACAAATGTTTATAAAAGACAATTAACGAACATTGGTTGAATAATTGAATCGTTCCTCTGGAAAACACATTTTGTTTAATGCTTGCAAAACGATAAGTTCTATAAAACATTAAATTATTTAATTTGAAGCTGACAAAACCAAAAAAAATCAAATAAAATTTTAAGTTAACCACTGTAATATAATTAGAATTTATATAAAATAGCAACATTAGTACAGAATTTTTTTCAAAAATCATCCCTTCAAAAAAGAAAAAACCTACTCTGATATTCCAAACAAATATGCAATTTAAATTTTATTACTTTTTGAAACACTCATTGTGAACGTATTACCATCGAATGGAGTAACACTTTAGCCCAAGCTTTTTAAACTAATAAGTTTTCATTAAATACACTCTTCAAAAATGCGCTTGCTCTATTCAATCAGTGGCAACTCTTTCTTGACCTATAAACTATAAATAAAAATAATATTCAAGAAGGGAGCCAGTACTATAATATATACAGTCCCTGGACAAATTATTAGACACACTGCAAGATTTCATGTAAAATATTAATTACCGGGTGATATTGTACCGTTTTATTATTTTAAATTTATTTGTTTTTTTATTTTTATATTATCCAATCAATTACCGATTTATTTGACAAAAATAAAACAGCATTCATTTAGAAAAGCATAAGTTTTATTAAGTTTTAAAGAAAAGTGAAATTAATGTTAGTAAAAGTCAATATTTAGTTGAGCCACCTTTAGCCGCTATCAAAGCTTTAATTCTGCGCGGCATGCTATCAATGCAAGACTGTACTGTCTCCTGCATTTGAGGATGATGATGCCACACATAAATAATCTTATAATACATAATGAATATAAATTAATCTTGATCATAATTAATCTTAATTATCTTAAAATAAATGCAAATATGTAGTCTACAACAATTCTTTTAAATAAAAAATCAATAATATAGTAGTTTAAATACACCATTATTGCATAAAAACTCTTAAGAAACATAAAATTACTCAAACAATACAGTGCGTCTAATAATTTCCAACAGGTATGATAATAGAAGGATTTCACAGCTAATACATTAATTCTATGGACACTTCCTCTTAAAACAACAGGTAACTTGGAACACAAACTTAATCCCTTCACATCCTTAATATTTTTTTACCGAATCAAGAATGGAAAAAGTGATGGCTCGCGGCATCATTGTTCGAGGGCAGTTTCTTATGTTTTTTTTTTAATTCTATCATTTATTAGGAGTATTAATTACAAAAGCGCGTCGGCTTTGTGTCGGACGGTGCCCGGCGTGTGGCCAGTTTTCGCGGTTGACTGATTCTGGCTTTGTGTCCGAGATAATGAAAGATAAGGGGCTGTTAATGGTTCCGTGCTCAGGGCGGACACTGCTCTGACTCTGAGCGGACAGTCGTAGAAAAAGTAATTTGTCAAAAAAGGGTTTTCACTTTGAATTGTTTACATCCACGCTTTTTCTCCCCCATCCTCATACCTGATAGGCTGGGGGGAGGCCATATTTGGCCATAAGTCATTTAAATGGGGAATGTTCATGAATATTTTTTTATTCTTTTGAAATAATCTCCATGCGATTCTAAGAACATCGACATAAATTTTACCTCAATCCGACCATTAGTTTATTTTTAATTAATTGTCAAAGTTTGCGCTAATTATGCGAGTAAAAAAAAGCTCTCACTGTATTAAGTAAAACATAGAAACTTTTTAAATGTGTAAACAAACTACAAAATTTTGGCCCCCACTTCTCCAATTTTAAACAGTAACTTACAGTCAAGACCTTTACCTCTTTCTCATTCATTTTAATACATATAGAAAATGCGAATTATTAAATTAAGTAACAGTTCAGTGACCAAATATGGCCGCATTTGGTCTGACATTTACGAATGAGTTCCACAGCGGCTTCCCCTTGTTATGCGTTAGAAGTGCTAAGTCTCCTTCCGACACGCCTATTTCAAAATAGTGTCCGCTCAGAGCACCAAAATGCACCAAAACGAGTGTCCGCAAAATCTGAGTGTCCGCTCTGAACACGGCACCCTGTTAATAGGGGGAAAACGATTATAGTCCTAAGAAAAAAAGTCCTTTTGTTTTTAACACTTTCGCTGCTTGAAGATTTTTGTTGCCGCGTAGCATGTTATAATATACAGGCGCGGATCCGGAGTTCTTCTCAGTACACTGTAAAAAAAGTATGTTGATTTTACAGAAAAAACTGTCACCGACGTGCCACAAAAATACCGCATAATTTACAGAGAAATTCTGTTTATTTTATATGAATAATTTGTAATTTTAACGCAAAGGCCGATCCCCGCCTATTAGTCGAAAAAAAATGTTTTTACTTTCAACCGTATTTTTACAGAAAAATCTGTTTGAGAAAATACAGTATTTTTCCGTATTATCGTCAGTATTTTTTAAAAATTAAGTCAATACAGTGTAGGGGAGAGCTTTTCATAAAAAGGGGGGGAGGGGGAAGTCATGGACTCGGTGATTTTTTTTTTTATTGAATAACTAATATTTAGTTAATATCTTAATAAATAAATATATTTTTAAATGGCTATAATATCTAATAATAAAGCGGATCTAAAATTTGAAGCAACTGAGCCGTGAATTGTTTTCCACAAATTGTTTTATAAGAAGCAGTGTTTCATTTTATTAGGGATTGCATTTCACCTAAGTACTCTTATATAGAACGAAAAGCTATTTAATTGGAAGAAAAACTGAATTGCAAGGAAAAAGAGATTTTTTAAGAAGCTTTATAAAAAAATATCAATTTTCAATATAAGTGACATCCTAATAGGTTAATGTCGCAAAACATTTACTAATTGTAATAATGCCACAAAACATTGTTTTCTTTCATTGGGTATTTAAATAGTTATCTTGTCAGTGAATTGGCTATAATTTTGATGCGAGTTTAAATGTGGATATATTTGTGCCCATTATTATTGAAAAGGTTAAAGTACTATTTGATGCCATTAGCAAACAATAAAAAAATTAAGAAAAAAGAACATTTCACGACAAGCAATAATGATAACTAATTATCTACAATTCAAAAATATAACTTAAAAAATATATACTTACATGATTGATGTTTACATTCCAAAATTCTTTTTTTCTTTTTTCATGCAGAACATTCTTCACATCAAACATCTCAACTCTTCAAAAAATAAAAAGTTCCAGATTTCTTCGAACAAACATCGCTGATTGGATTGCTAGCATAACACAATAAAATACAATTGACTCCGAACATCATTTAAGATATCCTTATGCCACAAAACCTGTTTGGAGATTTAACAAGATTTTTAAAGCATGCTATATGAATAATTAAATTAGAATTGACTTGAAGGGGTTTTTTTCATCCATTTTTCGTGTCTTCTTAGAGCAATTTTTTAATATTCGATTCTTCAAACGGGTTTTTTCCGTATCGATTCTTGTTCATATATTTTTTATTCGATTGATTTTTTTATTCTTTACATATTTTCCTATTGTAAATAACGCTTGTTGTTTGTGAACTAAAGGGCAATAGCTCTTCCCTATATGTAGTTTTGAGCGCCGATTTCGAAAAGTATAAATAATTTTTCTATCACGTCCAGATTTTTTTGCTATATGCTATATGAATAATTAAATTGCTGCTATATGAATAGCATGCTATATGAATAATTATGAAGCATGCTATATGAATAATTATGAAGCATGCTATATGAATAATTAAATTAGAATGGACTTGAAGGTTTTTTTCATCCATTTTTCGTGTCTTCTTAGAGCAATTTTTTAATATTCGATTCTTCAAACGGGTTTTTTCCGTATCGATTCTTGTTCATATATTTTTTATTCGATTGATTTTTTTATTCTTTACATATTTTCCTATTGTAAATAACGCTTGTTGTTTGTGAACTAAAGGGTAATAGCTCTTCCCTATGTAGTTTTGAGCGCCGATTTCGAAAAGTATAAATAATTTTTCTATCACGTCCAGATTTTTTTGCTATATGCTATATGAATAATTAAATTGCTGCTATATGAATAGCATGCTATATGAATAATTATGAAGCATGCTATATGAATAATTATGAAGCATGCTATATGAATAATTAAATTAGAATGGACTTGAAGGTTTTTTTCATCCATTTTTCGTGTCTTCTTAGAGCAATTTTTTAATATTCGATTCTTCAAACGGGTTTTTTCCGTATCGATTCTTGTTCATATATTTTTTATTCGATTGATTTTTTTATTCTTTACATATTTTCCTATTGTAAATAACGCTTGTTGTTTGTGAACTAAAGGGTAATAGCTCTTCCCTATGTAGTTTTGAGCGCCGATTTCGAAAAGTATAAATAATTTTTCTATCACGTCCAGATTTTTTTGCTATATGCTATATGAATAATTAAATTGCTGCTATATGAATAGCATGCTATATGAATAATTATGAAGCATGCTATATGAATAATTATGAAGCATGCTATATGAATAATTAAATTAGAATGGACTTGAAGGTTTTTTTCATCCATTTTTCGTGTCTTCTTAGAGCAATTTTTTAATATTCGATTCTTCAAACGGGTTTTTTCCGTATCGATTCTTGTTCATATATTTTTTATTCGATTGATTTTTTTATTCTTTACATATTTTCCTATTGTAAATAACGCTTGTTGTTTGTGAACTAAAGGGTAATAGCTCTTCCCTATGTAGTTTTGAGCGCCGATTTCGAAAAGTATAAATAATTTTTCTATCACGTCCAGATTTTTTTGCTATATGCTATATGAATAATTAAATTGCTGCTATATGAATAGCATGCTATATGAATAATTATGAAGCATGCTATATGAATAATTATGAAGCATGCTATATGAATAATTAAATTAGAATGGACTTGAAGGTTTTTTTCATCCATTTTTCGTGTCTTCTTAGAGCAATTTTTTAATATTCGATTCTTCAAACGGGTTTTTTCCGTATCGATTCTTGTTCATATATTTTTTATTCGATTGATTTTTTTATTCTTTACATATTTTCCTATTGTAAATAACGCTTGTTGTTTGTGAACTAAAGGGTAATAGCTCTTCCCTATGTAGTTTTGAGCGCCGATTTCGAAAAGTATAAATAATTTTTCTATCACGTCCAGATTTTTTTGCTATATGCTATATGAATAATTAAATTGCTGCTATATGAATAGCATGCTATATGAATAATTATGAAGCATGCTATATGAATAATTATGAAGCATGCTATATGAATAATTAAATTAGAATTGACTTGAAGGTTTTTTTCATTCATTTTTCGTGTCTTCGTAGAGCAATTTTTTTAATATTCGATTTTTCAAACGTGTTTTTTCTGTATCGATTCTTGTTCATATATTTTTTATTCGATTGATTTTTTTTATTCTTTACATATTTTCCTATTGTAAATAACGCTTGTTGTTTGTGAACTAAAGTTCAATAGCTCTTCCCTATATGTAGTTTTGAGCGCCGATTTCGAAAAGTGTAAATAATTTTTCTATCACGTCCAGATTTTTTTGAACATTTGAATTTAATAAAAATTGAAAAACCACTTTTATATATTTAAAAACTCTACTTAATTCCAAGCATTTTATAAATGAATTCAATGCATATAATGTATTGAAAATGCCTCGTGACATTTCTAGAAATAAAGCTGAAAAAGAGTTTAATGAAGCGTTTAAAAATATCAAAAGAGAGTCGGCATTAATTATTTGAAATTTTTTGAATTTTTAAAATAAAATATTTTAGTTTAACTTTCGAGATCCTTAAAACGGACATGTTAGGACCCTAGTATAATTGCCAGATGCATATCATTAATAGAATCTTTAAAAAAATAAATCATAACATAGTTAATTTACAAAAAATTGCCAAAAATATACCAGAAAAATCGATTTTTACAGTTAAATTCAGCTCATTTATAAAAAATTAAGACGTGATTGAATTTGTTCACTATTTTTTCAGAACCAAACGTCTAAAATTACATTATATTGTCATCGGATTTCAGTTCACAGAACTGACAAGTTCAGTTCACAGAACTAGTGTAATTCCAAAATTAAACCGACAAAGATGTTGATTAAGTTTAGAAATTTTTCAAATGTAGGAGAATGAAAGATGCAACAAAAAAGTACAATTATTAATAAAAAAATGTATACCATACATAAACTGCAATGGCTTCAAAAATGCTCTTAATAATTGTATTCACCGTTTGTCCAAAAGAAGCCAAAACATACCTGCAAAAAGAAAAATTACCATTAGTGGAGAATTTGTTAAAATTTTTTTTGATTTCGAACATAATAATGTTTAAATTTAAACTATAATTAAAATTTAAATTTGCAAAATACAATGTTCAAAAGAATTAGGGGAATGCATGGTTTAAACCCTTTCACCCCCAATGATTCCATTTGGGATCATCAGCATGCGATTTTTTTCTTACTAAGTTAAACTCACACTTATTTTTCGTTAGAAGGAAGAATCACGTCTTTTGAAGAATTAAATAATATTTGTTTTAATTAAACGAAAATATGAAAAACATGGTAAAATAAAATTAACTCCCGAAAAATTTTATGAAATAAATTGACTCTAAATTCTTCACGCTTGCATTCTTAGATGTTTAAAAATTGATTTTACCTCTTTTTTACAAATAAAGTCTTGAAAAAATTTTTTATAATTTATTCAAAAGTTATGATTCCAATTTTTCCCCCTTAAATTTTAGTTAAAAAATTAAGATCCCCTCCCCCCTGTTTTTTTGAATGCATAATGAATCCATTTCACAAATTTTATATTTTTAGAATTAAAAAAAAAGTTGGAACTGAAGGTGTTAACAAAAGTACGCAAAGTGCTCCCTTAATTGAAGAGCTTAGTGGAAGAACGTGCTTAGTGACAAAAAGATGAAACCGAGAAAATTAGCTTTTAAGTTTTTAGTTTGCATTTAGATCCGTTAAAAAAGGAACTTGCAAACGATAAAAACATACTAAATTTCTAGTTAATGATAAAGGAGAAATTTGTAATCTTTAAAGAAGTTAATAACGTGTTCATTGACACAACAATCTCAATTTTTTCAAAAATGTCACTTAGCACGTTCTTCCACTAAGCTCTTCAATTGTTCTGAGCAGTGTATATAGCTTGTATTCAAATTGCTCCAGAAATTTATTTTCATAAAAACAAACAAAAACAATTAGATAAGAAGGGTAAGTAGACGGGTATAATCTGAGTGTTACATTTCATTTCCTTTCATATAAATATTTATTCACATAATGTATTAAATTGTCTATCTGTAACAATGGTCTTCTACGTCATGTGAAACATGGTTTCATTCAGATACTTTGGTGGTTTATGTGATTGGTGGTATGACATAGTAAGCCTACTAAATTTATTAACCAATCGATACCTAATTTTCATTTCTGTGGCACTGTTGCTACTCAAGACGTGAAACACGTCCATTATAGAATTTTTTTTCCAAAAATACAATTATATTTGACATAACTTGACTTGTTATATTCATTATCTTTCAATGTTTTGCATTGAATTGTAGTTTATAGTATTGACTTGTAAATTATAGTGTATAGCATCTGGTATGTTAATTTTACTGTACACTTAATTGAAAATCAAATTAAACTGTAATACAGCAACCTCTCGTTATATCGCGCTTCCCGGGAGACAGGCGAAAAACCGCGACGTAACCGAATGCGCGATAAAACGAGTGACTTGATAGATATTGCACTTTTGATGTATTTATACTCTCAACAAAGTTTTTAACCTAAGCACAATATGTATTTAAAAAATTAAATCTAAATCATTAAATGATATAACTATTCTAGAAAAACAGAAATTTATAAAGGAATTATTAGTATTAATTGCTATGCACATTACACATTATTGCATAGGTAATACTATATTTCACTTATTTTCTAGCAAATAATCCATCTAAAGTTAGATGCTTTGATTTTTCGCGTAAAACCTGTTTTCCGGCAAATATCACTGGGGGAAATTGGGAGATATGATACAAGGCGCGATATATCCGAATGCGCGATGTAACGAGGCGCGATATAGCGGGGGGTTACTGTACCATGCTTTTGCAAGTAAATATGTTTCATATTTCATGCGAATGTCTTTCGCGAAAATCACGCAAAATATACCGAGTTCGACAATTCATACGCCATCAAACCCACACCAAACCATACCCAACATAGACATACATTCATACAACCATACCTATTATATGCACAATTTCAACCAAAACCCCATACACATAAAAACAGTAAACAACTTCCTTATAGATTTTCTCTTATTGAACAGAAGAAACTTGATCTTCGAAATGTTTTTTTTTTTTTTTTTTTGGGGGGGGGGGGGGCACACCTGAGACGACGAAATACCTGTGGAATCCTCCCCCCAGATTGGTCAGGTGACCCCCCATAGAATGCAGACGATTTTCTTGGAAATAGGGAAATACAGAATACGATTTTTTTTTTAAGGAGGAGGTAGCTATGTATTTCGCAGGTGGGGTAATTGTAGTGTTGTAGAAGAGTTAGGGTTAAATACTATGGTTAGCAGTCGTGTATTGTTGTAGTAGGGTTTGTAAATGGTAAGAGTTTAATCGTTACAAACGTAAAATAACATAGTTAAACTAAAATAGTTAAAGAATTAGACATGTTTAAGGTACCCTCCCTACCTTGAGGGGTCTATTTTTTTAATACTTTAAAATTAACTAAGTTTTTTAGTGGTAATGATGAATAATAATGTTAAATGGAATATTTTACCAAAAAAAAATTTATTAAAATTTTATTTTTTTAAATAAATGGAAATTTTGAAGAAATTTGCCCTAAATATAAGCCTTACGCAAAACATCATAAGTAAAAAAAATAATTCATTTGTTCCTTAAATATTAGGCAGAGTCATTCATTAGACCTTCTTACTTGTTTTGTATAATGAGATTTAAGCAAAACTCTTAATATTTTAGGAATTACATAGTATCAAAGCCATGTTTATAGAAATTTTTCAAAAATCAAGGAAATTTTAGTATAAAAAAGTCCATAAAATAAATTATCAGTTTTTTTTACTTAGATCTTATTTCAAAACACACATGAACTTATAATAAACATGCTATGAAAATTTTATTACGCTTCACTGAAATAGCCATAACTTCCGATTAAACTATCGTAGAATAAAAATCTCAACACTTTTTTTAAACTTAAATAATAGGGCTTTCTTTTAAAATATTAAACAAATTTTTTGAAAATTGTCAAAATTTGCCGTTTTCAAGGTAGGGAGATACCTTAAAGACTATGGGGTAAAATTTTTGTATTGTGTCGGGTGCTGTAATTGTTTAATAGTTACAAACCTAATGATTTCATTGCAGTTTCTCAAAAATACCCATTATGACATGATTTTTAATATGCAAGAAACAATCATGTTAATTTAAATCAAAATATAAAATGTACTCTTCTTGGCAATATTTTACTTACTAACTATAATTTACTACTATATATTTTATTATATTATACTATTATATATTTATTATTTTACTATATATTTACTATATATTTTACTATATATTTTATTTTTCTACTATATATTTTATATTACTAGTTTACTATATATTTTATATTACTATTTTCTACTACTATATTTTACTTCACTACATAAGTTTAAAAAGAAAAACATAAAAAAAGGTATAAAAACAAAATTATATTTTTGCAAAGAAAGCAACTCATACACATAAATAACCACTTCCTCAATGGTCATATGTATAGTTAAACATGCTTATTTTGGTTAATAAATTTAATCAGTTGTGAAAGGTTGCATAGAAAGAACACACAGGTAGTTATTTTTTAACGAAATGAAGCAAATGAAAGGGAAATCCGTGTAACTTTTAGATGTAAAATAGATTACACATTCCAAGCAAACTTGCTTCAAAGCTTCCCGCAATAAATGCTCGGAACATCGCTCGAACGCCGAAAAGTATTATAAAATAAAAAAGTGGCCTAATTTTAAAATCCTTTTCGGCACATTCGAAATTAGAGCACGGAGTGGGCGTTTAACCATTAAAAAAACGAAAGTTTTAATTATATTCTAAGATTTTAACTAAAGTATGTGAAAATAATGGACTCAATTTCAAACGAAATTATAGTTAAATGTGTATTTATTATTATAATTGTCCAGAATAACCCAGTAATTCTTTTTAACAATAATGTCTGTACAGTTTGTAAGGAAATTTTCGAATACATTGATTCAAATTAAATTAGTTTTTAGTGTTTGAAAATTAAGTTTATTTACTTAAATTATAATCCATCGAATTCACTTAAAATTTTTATTTAACTTAAATAAAAATTTAAGAAAAAAAATTCTGGAAAAGTGTGTGGAAGCTAAAAAGTATAAGACTTTTAAAATGACCCCCCTTCTCTTCTCCCTCATGTAAATAGTTTCCTATGCACCATTAATAAGTTTTTAGTATTTAGAAATTACGTATAATTAATATCATAAATTTATTATTATATAATTCACTTAATACAAACTGAAGTGAATTAGATTGATTATAATTAAATTTGATTAGTTTCACTACAGGCAACTATTACATATATTGATAATAATTTGAATTGTTTTATAACACTAATTTTAATTAACTAAATTTATTATGACATAACATAGCAAGCAACTATATGATGGGAAAAACAAAAGATAAAAAAAATTAAATAGCCCCCCCCCCCCCTCTTAAAAAAGGCATTATTCGTGTCTGGCAACCCTGAGCCCACCCCAAGTATCAACGATAAAAGTCATAAAAAAATATAATATGAGCTCGATATCAACCATTGTATAACTACGCCAACCAAGAATTGTATAACAGTCCCATGCGTTAAATGAAGAGCTTAGTGGAAGAACGTGGTATGTGACATTTTTGAAAAAAATTGAGATTTTTGTGTATGAACATGTTATTCCTCCTTTAAAGATAAAGTTTATGGAAAAGGGAAATCTTGTTAAGTTAAGTATATTTTTACCATTTGAAAATACCCTTTTTAACATATCTAAGTGTAAATTAAAAAACTTTAAAGCTCATTTTCTCGTTTTCATCTTTTTGTCACTTACCACGTTCTCCCACCAAGCTCTTCAAATAGCCTTTAGGGCCTACAGTAACATCAAAGTCAATACAATCCGGTCAAAATTCGCATCAAACTGTTGCCATTCCTGAGAATGTTATGAGTTTTAAAATCGAAATTCTGCAAAGCGAGCTCTATTCCCATAACATTCTTTCTCCGAAGCAGGTGGCAGTATTTTTGTAATGGCTAGCAATGTGCTGACGCAAGTTCATTTTCGAAAATGGCAATGGGAGAGTGTTCGAATGAACCTTACGAATAACTTTCATGTAATTTATTATTATTTTTTATAGTTTTCTGTTATATGGGGTTGTTTCACAGAGGATCTGGCAATAACTCTGCGGTTTTGTTTTCATGTCTCTCGAATTACTGTTGTTTTGGTATTCGGGAGTGAGTTTTCGAAGAGAATATTTTAGTTGTTAAATTTTTAAAATTCCAACTTCTTTCAACGCAAGTTTTCCTTGATAAATGATTAAAACAACCAACAGCACAGCAAGAAGTGGTAATTTTAAAAAATAACAACTAAAATAACTTATTCTTAGAAAACGAATATCAACAAAAGTAATTCGAGAGACATGAAAACAAAACCGCAGAGCTATTGCCAGATCCTCCGTGAAACAACCTCATTGTGGATTGAATTTAGCATTTAGGCTGACTTTATTCTTCATTTAGAAATTGTAATTTTTAAAATGATGGTAAAATTATCACTTAGCGCTGTTACAGTTGGAAAATATTCATTTTCCCCGTAGACAGTTATTTCTTTTAACGAAATTTTATAATTAAAAAAACCCCTTTAATTTACCGCCTATGTGTTAAGTAAAATAGCACTAACCTGAGAAAAAATTTCCAGTTTAACTGAGATTTTATCAACTCTAAATACTGGATAAATAAATTTTGTAAAGTGTGAAACGTTGGCAGCACAGAATCTTTACAAATTAGCCCTTTTATCGGAACAATGAACATATATGGTACATGCAAAATGCATTGTAACTCTGATTTACGAGTTTGGTGGCTCTTTCTAGCTTTTGTACAAGTTCGTGAAACTCAAACAAACAAAAAGTATCTGGAGAAGATACAAAAGAACATTTTTTCATTTACTGATAAAAGGATTTATGGTTAATTCGATGTAACTGTAGTGTAAGTCCAGAGGTCCGGATTTCTAAATAGGCTATAAGTAGGCTGTAGCCTAGAGCGGCGAATTTTTTTGGGGTGGCAAATTTTTTGACCAATTAAAGCGACATTGGGCATAAAAAAAAATCTTTTGAAGATTCTAATATTTTTAAAATAGAAAACGAATAATTTACATTAATACTTAAACCGTAAAAGTATATATAGTATTGATATTTAGTAGCAAACATGGCTGTTGCGAAGGCACTCTCTCCCCCCGCATTTGGAAGTTGAAAGAATAATTGTAAATTGCAAATAATTCGCCTAATATTTCGATTTCGATTTAAAGTGTAAAGTTACCTAGATTATTCTAATATGTAGAGAGAAAAAAATAGTCAAGAAAAACCTATATCTGGGATATCTTACAACGGAAGAAAGGGAAGGAAAAACACCGACCAAAAAACCCAAAAACAATCGACCAAAAATAAGCACAAATAAATTCAATTCCAGCCTACAGGCGGCAAATCTTTAAATTCGGCCCTGTGTAAGTTGCAATTTAAGAGAACATTAAAAGCTTTTTAAATTTGAAAAATAAATCAAATTAAATAAAGCACGTTACATTATTTAATTTTAATAAGTGTAGATCAGCTATTCCATTTCTTTCTTTTCATTAAATGTTAAAAGTTGTAGTGATAATCACTTTTTACAAATGTGACTTACACTACAAAGAGGATAATTTTGCATGGAATTACCCTTATATATTTACTTGGCACTTGTATTTTTTTTTTAAAGTTTAGGTTAGGTTGAATATCGTCGCACTAGAGCTACACGAGGTCTATTGGCGACGCGGGTCGTAATTTAAAAGCGCCAAAGAAAAAATAATGTTTCGATTTTTGGAACTCATCAAACCATTTTAAATATGTCATCATTTCGGTTTCAGTAAATTGTTTTACGGTAAAGCTTTAATTTTGTCATAAAAGTGTTCGCATGTTGCTTTATAACTGATTTTAAAGGCAGTAGGAGCGTTACTACACTGTTGAGGGGGAATTGGGAGCGCTGGACCGGGGGTCTCCAAAGCAAAGTGCATCAGTGTTAATCCTATGGAGAAAAAACTGTTTTCTCTGCCACATTTCTCCGGCTGTATTGAATATTTTTACAAGCGGCTTTTTTTGTGTGATAAATGTAGCTGACTTTCAGGTCCCGACCTTCCCACTTTTTGAAAGGGGTTCGAATATTTTTTTTTTAAATTTTCAATAAATAATTTTACACAAAATATTCGAAGCAATTTCAAAAAATGGGAAGATAGAGACCTGTAAATTATCTACATTCATTATTTAAAAAAAAACCGTTTGTAAAAATATTCAATACAGCCGGAGAAATATGGCAGAGAAAATAGTTTTTCCCATTGGATTAACACTGAGGCACTTGAGTTTGGAGACCCGCGATCCAGCGCGCCCATTCCCCCTTAAATTGTGAGCTTGGTTTCACCATAACAATGGTCCCTAGTAGCTGCAACCGCCATAATTTGTAAAAATATGTTTTAATTTAAGATTTACTTCGATTTAATCCCAAAAACTTGAAGTATAATTCATCAATAAAAAGTTGTCATTGAACGTTTCCTTGAATTCAAAGTCAGGTAAAAAAAATAAGCTCAATTGTGATAAATTACTGCACGAATTTAAAGTTGTATGAACAAAACGAATTTTCGTAGTCATATTAGCTAGCTAAAAAGGGAATGATGTTTTTAAAGATTTTTTTTTGCCGTCACGATTCGCCAATCAATACTAATTTGATATCTGTGCGTATGTATGACTTTTTCAACTTCTGCTGTTAAGGAACCTTCTCAGTCATCGCCAATATAATAAAAATACAATTATTTGTATGCTAATCTTAACTTAAGAAGAACAAATTCAAATAAACTTAACTTATTACGTTCACTTGGAATGGAATCAGCTTGAAAGAAGATGCAACTGATAACGTTTCGATTTGATGTCTGTCATCTATTCCAGACATTGATTTTTAAAATAAATAATTTCGTGATCATAATTTTGTATTTTTATTTGGCAGAGAATCAGATTTAAGATTTAAAATTATACTTGAGCTTTTATGTTCAAAAAAATAATAGACTGCACTTAAAGACAAATTTTGTTAGTTTCACGGATTTTGTTGCCGAGATATTTCCGTTAAATATCAGTTTCAGTTTTCTCCCTTTTTACTAACAGGAAAATATCCGTCTATTAAAGAAACAACCCAAATGTAGATAAAAATCCATCACTGCGCCTTGTGCCATATGGCACATACCTATAATTTAACCTAGAAAGAAATAGGTTTCCTTTTCATGCAATGTTTCAAACTATTTAGAAATGTCAGTGATAAAAGTAACATCATTAAGCATTTTTAGTTAAAATACTTTTAAGGGGATACGGTACCCAAAAGTTTTTTTTAGAAATAATAACATAAACTAAATTATAGTGGTTTTATATAATGTAAACTCTAAATAAACATTTTCTAGCACTAAAAACAAATATTTACAAGTAGTTTTTCATAAAAAAAAAAAGTCAAAAATGTGAACTTTTTTTAAAACGCTACTCCTCTTTCAATTTTAAAAATTATTTCCACCAAACTTTTATAGTTTGTTTTTAGTACTATTTGTAGAAGAACTGTGCATGAATTTTAAAATGTGAGCTACAGTTAAAAAGAAACATGCATTTATACTGAAAATCATAAAAAAAATTATTGAATTCAACATTTAAAAAAAAAAACTATGCATAGTAGACCTTATTCCATGCACAATTTTGTGCACCATATATATAAGAACACAGGTTAAAAATGTCAACCTTCTAACTTAATTAGCAAAAAAGCCTTAGGGATTTATTAAACACAAGAAATGAAAAACGTGAAACAGAGAAAAACGGTTGAAAGCAGACGAAATACGTATTCAAATTTATAGGAATGACTCCAGAAAATATTTAATAACTTTTTTCTACAGAAGGTATCATTATGAAACTTTCAGTAAATGTTGAGAAAAATATTGTGAATAACAAGAAGTAAAAACTGAAAAATCGATATTTTGACCAATTTTTGGGTACCGTATCCCCTTAAGTTAGTTAAACCAGTGATTTAATGGGCAACGAATAAACGAAGACTTAGCAACACTGCAACACACAAGCTCCAATCAGTTTGTATAGGTGTTCAGCAATAACAGCATAGGTTTCCCCCTTACAAAATCAAATATAAGGGGGTTTCTAGCCCCCCTTCCAAACAGTAAAGTACAAACAAACAGCCTAAACTAAGAAATAGAACGGGGGGCCCTAGATAGGATTTCTCAAGTTTCCGATAAAAGTCTTGAAGAAGTGTTTGTCTATCTGATAAACCAGTGCCCAGGTGTTATAAAGAAGTGTTTTTAATGATTCTTTTTGCGGGTATTCATATCGCATGATAAGAGGAAAAGTGGCATATCTTTCATGTTAAGGATTGTCCCGTTCCCATAGATTATATAATGAATCACTGTTTAATTAGGTTGTTTCAGATGACGTAAATTTCCAGTTTTCATTTTTGCATTTCCGCGACTTCATTGGCTGTTTCGGTTTCACTCTCAATTCACGGTAAAAATAGCGGATATGTAGTGCATAGGATAATTTTATATTTACGGATATTTTATATTTAGTATTTTTTTAGCATTTAATTAAAACTATCCTACTGTTATAACATTACAATAAATTACACAACGTAAAAAGAACAACATAGAACAAAGGCGACGAAGCGAACAATAAGATTAAAAATAAAAGTAATCGCTATGATAACATACATTGTCTAAAATTATTTAACAATTCCCTTATTTTTCTTCAGACTAAATGGCAATAGTTAGAACAAATTATCACGAAAACATTTTTTTTTCAGAAAGACTAAAAAACAAGAAGTTCATAAAGAACTAAAATAGCCTACTTTCCTGTTACTTAAAACTAACTGAATTCTAATCGGGAAAAAGCAGTTTCTAACAGTAAATATTCATCAACAGCCGTTTTACTAATCATAGATTTAATACTTAAATAAAAAAAAATCGAACACAGCATCCAGCTAATAATTTAATCTTCTTAAAAGCAAAATCAACTATTTTCCTTAAGTTTCCAAATCAATCTTAAACATATTTATCGTCTGCTCGCGATTTATTTGTATTCGAGGAATAATTAAATATTCATTAATACTAAAAGAAGAACTCCAATGCATTAAAAAAATAAAAATGTAAATTAAACTTAGCATAATTGATGCAAAAAAAGTATGCCTAGCGCTTTCTGTAAAATTACTGAAAAACAAGATCAAATTGTGCTCTTTTATGCGTCATTCAACGATTCATGAAAATTTATTTTGCTTCGATATGTTTAATAAATAAAGTTTCTCAGAAATTGTGATTTGGCAAGTGATTTAAATGACTTCAAAATTGAATTTCAATGCTATTCAATGGGAAATCGCGACAATATAGATTATGTCCGTCCGGACGTTACAGATAGACAGACGGAGCCTCAAAGAGTTAAAGTGGTTTGAGTCATCTTTCTAACAAAAAAAGAATTTTAAGATCCGATGGTAGACCGATTTTGGAGGGGGTACTGACACAAGACGAAAGCTCGACATAAGAAACAGTTTACAGTTGGACATCAACCGCTTTCAATACCTACAGTGATTGAAATACTCAAAATGAATTTCAATGCTAATTCAATGGGAAATTCGCCGACATAGTAATTTATGTCCGTCCGACGTACAGAAGATCGGACAAAAAGTATAAAGTTGTTTGAGGTCATAGCATTCTAACAAAAAAGAATTTTAAGATCCGTACTGGATAGATCGATTTTGAAGGGGGGAGGGAACAGACAACAGACGGACGAAACAGACGGAAAGACAGACAGATACGAATGCAGACGATGGACATCAACCGCATTTCAATACCTACATTGACTTAAATGACAAAATTGATTTCAATGCTATTTCAATGGTAAATTCGCAGACAATAGTAATTATGTCCGTCGGACGTACAGAAGTCGGACAAAAGAGAAATTGGGTATCTGAGGCATAGTTTCTAACATAAAAAGATTTTTAAGATAGATTAAACCAATTTGGAAGGCAGATAAGACAGACAGACAAACGCAGACAGGCGGACAGACAACGGACAGACTACGAACATTTGACAAGATACAACAAGAATTGGATCAACCGATTTCAATCGTCTACAGTGATTTAAATTACTCAAAATTGAATTTCAATGCTAATTCAATGGGAAATTGCCGACATATATAGATTTATGTCGTCTGTACGTACAGCAGATGGACAAAGTACGAAATTGGGTAATCTGAGTCATAGCTTTCTAACAAAAAAAAATTTTAAATCCGATGATTGAACCATTTTGAAGGGGTACAGAGCAGATCAAACGGACAGACAGGCGGACAGACAGACGGACAGACAGACGGACAGACAGACGGACAGACATACGAACAGACAGACATACGAACAGACAGACAGATGGACAGACATACAGTTGGACATCAACCGCATTTCAATACCTACAGTGATTTAAATGACTCAAAATTGAATTTCAATGCTAATTCAATGGGAAATTCGCCGACAGATAGTAGATTTATGTCCGTCCGGACGTACAGACAGACGGACAAAAAGTATGAAAGTTGGGTATCTGAGGTTATAGCTTTCTAACAAAAAAAGAATTTTTAATATCCGATGATTAGAACCGATTTTGGAAGGGGGTACGGACGGACAGACGGACAGACAGACAGACAGACAGACGGACAGACGGACATCGACCGCATGTCAATACCTACTTTTCATTTTTTTAATTCTTTCGAATTAAAAAAGAATAGTAGGCTAAAAATGAAACAATACCGCTGGAACTGTTGCCACTCAGGTAGTGAAATATACCCATTAAAGCATAACTAAATAATTAATTCATTATAAAGGCATATTATAATTAGGCATTAATTTTAAATAGCAAATTAATATTTTCACATAAGTTTACAAAATATAGGTTTATCCAAATACTCTGTCAATAATAGAAAAATGGCGTATACGACGTGTTAACTTAATAGGAGATATGCCACTTTTGCATGCATTAAGGTATTTGCCAAGGGGGTTACGCTGTTGTTTAGGTTTGTGGTTCTTGTTTTGTTTATGGCACGTTCCAAAGTTTATTGGGGGCCCTGTATTCTCTATCCTAGGGAAGAGGGTATATGCATAATGGAATCATAACCATATAGTATTATGAAGGGACTTGTTGTAATGTATGCTATATAGAACGGTTTTAGCAAAGAAAGAGACACCACAAATATTGACGCGAGAAAAAATAATGATACAAACTCAACTGTCCTTATAATTGTGGGTCTGTAAACATCAATGATAATTTTTTTTCTGGAGTTGACAATTTATAAAATTGAAAAAAAATGTTTAAGGTTTATTTTTAGTGTCTGTACATCATATTGCAATAAATAAAAGTGCTTTTATTTCAATACTAGCTTCCAAAGTTCTTTAACACATAAAGATAAAATATTAGGTATCCTCATAATTGAGTTTTTTCGGATGACGTAATTTTGCCAACTTTCATTCCGACACTTCCTTGGATCCGTGCTCCATTGGTGCTCTGTTTCCACGTGACAATGATTCACCAATCGAGGCTCGAGGGGAAAAATTAGTTTCTTTAACCATTTCTGTTGCCACTCAAGACTTGAAAAGTGCCCCTAGTAAGAATCAGTGTATAACTACACGAAAACGCTTTTCATATAAATTAAAGTTTAAAAAATTACATGATGTCGCATATATATTGATATATAGCCACACACATATATTCAGAACACTAATACAACTTATTATTGAGCATGCGCAGAGACCACAATTCGGAAATATCAGTAATGCGACTGTGTGATCTTGGATCTCATATTCAATGTCACTACTTTTTAACCAAAAGTGAAACATTCCTACTACATTCCTCAAAAAAAAAAGCAAACGATCTTTTATGTCTTACAGAGTAAAGTTCCAACCAGTTTCTTCTAAAATTATTTATTATTCTCACATTCCGAGAAGAAGAAGATATCAAATGGGCATTTATTTTAAGTTGACGTTAAAAGCTTTTCTTCCGAGAACTGAAAGCGAATATATTTGAGACATTTTGTTGTTGTTCTCAGTAGAGAGAAATATATCTAACGTGAAAATACTGGTTGAGTAGATTTATTATATCGTATTAGAGATATCGTAGCCAATTTTAGCAGTTACATTATCGCACGACATATATAGTTAAATTTTTTCCACGACTAACAACTATTAGACAGACCTTTATGCCAATTCATTTGCTTTGCAGGTATACCAATAAATATATAACACTTTCTATCTTTATAGAGTTACGTGTATTATACACGCATGTGTATTTAAACAACAAAACATTTTAATAGACACAAATGCACTAAAAGTCGTTTTACCACTTTAGAGTACGTGCATTATACATACTTAAAAGGGACTGTCAGTCCCATGGACCTAATGCATTAGCTTTGAAATCACAACTTTTGAACTTTTGCAAAAGTATTGATTTGCCATGTTGTAATATTTTCACCAGGTATGGGATTCGTCATAACATCAATTTAAAACAAAATTGAAACGAAAATAACACCCGGTTATTTAATTATTAATTGATAAAATTTTAAAATAGTGTCGCCATCTGCTGCATTTTTTTGGCATTTTAAAACTTCAAAAATATATGATTAAATAACTAGATAACATTTTCGTTTCAAATTTGTTTCATTTCGATGTTATGTTGATTCCCATACCTGGAGAAAAAGAGCTAACATGGCGAAGCAATACTTCTGCGGAAGTTGTGAGTCCAAAACTAATGCATTAGCTCTATCTCTATGGGACTGACAATCCCTCTTAAACATCAGATTATTAATGTTTTATTATACATAAATGTATGTACGAGTAAAAAAAGTTTATCATAGAAAGAAAACAGATCTATTACTCAATGCACGTTTTAATCTAAAGGCATACATTTAATACTGCGCATTTGATATGAAACATAGAACATTACTCCACGTACGCATGTTACATTTGCTTGATATTTTTGTAAGAGCGAACTTTATAATAAATCATTCGAGTAATACTGCCGAGTTGCAAAGGTCATACAAGCTCAAATAAAACTAACATTCGAAAATTAAAAATAACTGAATTAGCAATAGTATGTTCTAACACAGTTATTATTAGTTAAAACTGGTTTTCTCTCTTTATTAAATTGGAATATGATAAATTTATAACTTTTGTTGATGTCATTTTGAACCCTAAAAAATTTATTGGCGAAAATAATTTACCTATGGTTATTGAATTCAGGAATTAATGTTTTTTTTTGTTTTGAATAAGATATATGCTAGTCTATGCTTAAAAAGAACTCAAAAAATGTTTTCAAACCATATATTTATTTATTTCGCAAAAACATTTACACCAGTGCTTTTGAATGCATTCATATTTTAATTGTAGCATTTTAGCCTACTTTCTATCTAAATTCGGATCTATACGTTCGATTTTACAAATTTTTTCTCTTGGGAAATATAATAATTAGTACTTATCTTTAAAGTTTCGTCCGTCTGTCTGTTCGTCCGAACAGAAATCTGACTACCTGTTTGTCGATGGTCTACCCATTTAAATAGCATTACAATTTAATTTGTTAATCATTTACATCGCTGTTGACACATCAACAATATCATTAGAAAATGTATTTAAAATTACTATTTGAATAACAAATTATTTTTTGTCATATAAATCAGTTTAGAATGACGTCATAATATATAGCACAATGCGATTCTTAGACGGTTCATTAACTAAGTGATTTTTTTTTTAAACAGATGATACTTCATAAAATGTTTTAGACAGTTTTATAAAATTGAGTATTAGCTTAAATCAGTAAAAATATTTATGATAAATACGTAAAAAGATTCACGAAATTCTAGCGAAAGAAGCGATTTTTGACTGGTTTCTGCTACTCGAAAGGCTAATCTGCTAGGATATAAATCCATATTCATAAACAAAGAAGTTCAAATTCCGACATCTAACTGCCGCCATTCCTTGCTCAAACCGCCAATTTCCAATTAAAGAAGAAACAAAGCAATCCAGTTTGAACATCACACCTTCGTTCTGGACACCTGCCCGAAAACTCCTAAAAGCATCTTCATTTTTTCTATTTATTTTCACTTCTCCGAATATTACCAAGGTCGAATTTTCAGTTTTAGGCGGCAACAATCGAGCCTCCTCATTGGTTAGTGGTTAGTTTCGTCATCATATTAGCCACGCCTTCCATTTTTTTTCGGATGATAGTTTTATTTTTTTTCTTTCTTTGAATGATTGTTTTCATTTTTTTTTCGATGAAGTGCGCTTTTAGGTTGTTTTTTTTTAAATGGGAAGCGGTATTTTGAGTGATGTTGATAGATGGTGATTTTATGATCTTTCTAATACTTTTTATGTTTTTTTTTTATGGAAAACAGTTTTCGCTGAATGTATGAATATATTAGATTCTTAGGAATGAATGTCAGTCTAAATTGAAAAGAAAAATCTGAAAAATATAATTTTAATGGATTATTTGTATAATCCATCGTTTAGGTTAATTACATTTTAGGATTCAGCAAGAGAGGTCCCCTATATTCTACGATTATTGAAAACACTAAATTAATTGAAAGGAAAGCACGTTACACTTTAATCGATTTCGTTTCGGTTGTGGTTATTTAAAGTCATAGTAATTATCAATTATTATTTAAATAGAAGGACGTGTGCTTGAAAAACAATTTGAATAACATTTTTATTTTTTATTTTAAAGCACCAATTTCCACCAAAGAGTTTGTTGGAGTGAAAATAGTTCGATCTGTACAGTGGTTTCAGACAGTCTGATAGACAGACGAATTTTCAAAAACTATTTGAGTTATATTTATCGAAAATATAATTTTTTAATAATAAAAAAATTGTGCTAGAAAAGCAGATCATATATGCTAAGACAGTATAAGTGTAATGTAATCTCAATATACTTGTTTTATTTCAAACAATATATTATTTTATCAATGTAAACATTCGGAAACACAATTGCATTTGCAAAAGCCGAAAAGTAATGACTTTTTAAAAGACGAAAGATGGCTTTCTTTTTTATTTAATTAAAATAAAAATTAGATTAAAGATAATTCAAATCAAAGCATATTACCATTATTCGTGTTTAACGATATTTCAAAAACATTCATTCAAAACAATCGCACTACTTTCAATTAGTTTGATTTAAAAAAAATATTGTTTCAAAGCAAAACTAGGATAGTAGAACAAAGCTTACCTACCAATTTTTTTTTTTAATCTAATATTCAAACCGTGGTATAAATAAAAGCTGACTTTATGAAAAACTACATTATGAAAACAAAATATTCACACGTACAAAAGAAGTTAAACACAATTGAGGAAAAGATCAAAGCTAGTATTTGCCGCTTCAATTTCGGAAATAATTGATTTTCTTCAACTGTTAGCTGAAAGCGCTAAACGTCAATGCAAATGATTTTAATGACGGTTTTAAAACTTTAAATAAATAAGTAATTGCATTAAAATCGCGTTTGTGCTTTCAAGTGTCGTAAAAGTTTTTTTTTTAAAAATTTCATCATCAAATAGAAAAATAAAGGAGTTTGTATATGACATATTATAACTTAACCCTATCTCTCCTTAATCTTATACTTTTTAAACTTAATAACTTAAATTACCTTTTCATATATCCTTAATATCACTTAGTACTTTAACATCCCAACCACACCCTGTCGCGAAAACAGTCGCCTAGATCAATCGTTCCCACAGAAACTGTTTAGTCATCACATTTTAAAGTTGACCTTTTCAAACTTTCTCATAAGTCTGATTGGTCAGTGGAAGAGGGCTCGAGATTTTTCGCCATTTTTGTGAGCATTCGGTCACACTCTCTCGTCGACTGCAGTCGACAAATCAATTTTCTCCTCATGACTAGCTGTTAAATAAAAGATCTTTAATTACTCCGAAGTTTCCCTGTTGACTTATTTTACATATATATTGAAGTGTATTATAAACTAAACATGTACTAAACTTGTAGTTATCAACGGTTATGAATGCATGTAATGAAATTGGAATTTTGGGGCTAGTTGGTGATAAAGAAAATATGACAAATGAATTATAACTTTTCTTGAAATTATGTGCGGCAATTATCAAATTTATATGCTACAAAAAGACCAATACCACTGAAATTTTAGTAAACAAAATACGAAACAATGACTATAAATTAAAAAACGGGTATGAAACACCACACGACTTTTTTTTTTTATCGCCACCTAATAATTTTTGATTGCATAGAATTTTGTTATTATAGGATTTGTTCAAAAAAAGTTTTCGTTTTTCAGCAACACATTTAAACCTATTAAGTTCTGTGGAAGCTACCCTTTGCGGCATGCGCTATTTTCTCGTAGAAGTAGAAGACCTTTCTTTAAAATAAGCAGCCTACAAAAATATACACAACCCAAATCTCGATTTCCGATTTTCAGCCCCTTCGCAATACCTTCATTACCTCATACATCATATAAAAAAAAAATTGAAAGTAATAATAGAATTTCAATTTTTTTACTACCTTGTGACTGAACGAAAAAAGCTAAATATCTTTATAGTGGCGCCATCTTACATATAATTTGTATACTAAACCTACATGTAAAATATTTTAACTATATTTTTTAAGTAAAATTTTTATATATATTTTATATATTTTTCAAGTTAAGAGGAAAAATGCTTTAGGTATTGAAATATAAATGCAATGATATTCAATAGTATACATATTAGCTCCAAGATTTTAAATACGTTTTTAAGAAAATTTTAAAACTTATGCATGAACATTTTGAAATAAAATATTAAATTTTTTTTTTAATTTTCGATATTTGATAAGGCTTATTAAATTTTTTAAAGCACCATAAACCATTACTTACATTATTGTATAAGGTTTGCATTTGTACTGTATAACAAAGATAATTAGTACTTAATACTTATACTTTTAAAATTAAATCTTTTATAAAATTACTTATAAAAGAGATTTTTTGAAAAGTGGTCATTCCGGTATCAAAACACAAGGTATTCGCGGAAACAAATATTAAAACAATTAGGAAAACAACAATTTAATAAATTAAGCGTAACACACTGCAAAAACTATTTATATTATAACTTTATAATCCCCTTATTGTTTATAAATTCAAAATACAGATGGCAGCACTACAATGTTACACACGACAAAACTGTTAGTTTAGAAATTATTTCTGTTTACTTATTTACAATACAGATGGCAGCACCAAAATATTACTTCGGGTCATTCATTCTTTTAGAACTTTCTTCCGATTTTTTTAACCCATACTTTACATGTATTTCGGGTATAATAACTTGAGTTTTTATTTTTCTCAAAAATATTAATTTAAAATCTTTCTTTTAATCTTTAGATACACTATTAATTTTAAATGTGGATTTTATGCACCCTTATTAATATACCAAAAAAGTAATATTGTAAACATATTTAGTACCAGGGGAGCTTTGCCTCCCTGTTCACTATTGCTATTAATCAAATGCTATCGCTATAAATTAATCACTGCTACATTAAAAAAAAAGTCCAACTAATTAGTTGCATAGTTCAACTGATAGTTAATATTTACATAATTAAACTGATAGTTAATAGTTACATTGTAGTTAGTTTTAAAAAAAAAAGAGTTCAACTGTATTGTTAAAAAATAGTTCAGCAGTAAAGTTACACTTAGTGCAACTGTAAATTAAAAAAAAATAGTATTATATAATTTATAAAATAATTAAACCAAATAATTACACCCTTAATAACTGAAAAGATCGTTATTCTCTCAACACTGTGGGAAAAGACTCCCCAAAAAACACCCTAAGACTATGTCCTCACTACGACATCAAATGCCACAAAGGCAACAAATACAACAAAAATTGGCGACCGCCAAGGGCGCCAAGCGATGCAATAACTTGGGGGCTGACTCTGCCAAGTCGCCAAGTTTAGTTGCATTTGTTGCCTTTGTGGCATTTCTGGCGTAGTCAGGTCATATAGCCTAAGATCATTTCCACTATCTTTTAATAAGATAAACACCCGGTAGCCATTCCTTAATCCTTTCGTCTCACACACACGCATTTACGCTTCTTTTTATTTCTTATAGAAAAAAAAGAACGGAAAAGAAAAAAAAAAGTTTAGTGAGTTTCTCATGCCATTATTGATGTGGCAACAGAGATTTAAATGACTTGAAATTAAATTTAAATGCTAATTCAATGGGAAATACGCCGACAAACAGTAGACAGATGTCCGTCTGGGAGTACAGCCAGACGTACATAAAGTATCAAAGTTGGGTATCTGAGGTCATATCTTTCTAACAAAAAAAAAAAAAATTATGATCCGACGGATAGAACCAATTTTGGAAGGGGAGTACGGACGGACAAACAGACAAACATCGTCAGCATGTCAATATCTTTTTTTAAAAAAATAATATTTTGAATTAAAAAAGAAAAGAAAAGTAGTCTAAAAAACGACCATAAGATTATTTCCATTAAGATAAACACCCGGTAGCCATTCCTTAATCCTTTCGTCTCACACACACACGTTTACGCTTTCTTTTTTTTTTCTTTTAGAAAAAAAAGGAAAAAAAAGAAGAGAGTTCCCCTTTTTATCCTCTTGACACTTCTACAGCTTCCTGGGAAACAACTGACGGTTCCGCTGTCTGAGAAGGATTTTTGTCCTACGCTGTACTGTAAAAAAAATCTGTTGTTTTTACAGAAAAAATTGTTGGGCTGGGGATCCAAGTCGGTTAAGAGGGACTGCCAGTCCCATAGAGCTAATAATACATTAGTTTTGGAATCACAACTTTTGCAAAAGAATTGCTTTGCCATGCTATCCCATTTCCACCAGGTATGGGAATCATCATAACATCAATTTAAAACAAAATTGAAAAGAAAATAACATCCGGTTATTTAATTACTAATTGATAAAGTTTTAAAATAGTGTCGCCATCTGCTGTATATTTTTAGCATATAGAAACTTCAAAAATATGTAATTAAATAACTAGATAACATTTTCGTTTCAAATTTGTTTCAATTCGATGTTATGTTGATTCCCATGTCTGGAGAAAAAGAGCTAACATGGCAAAGCAATACTTCTGCGGAAGTTGTGATTCCAAAACTAATGCATTAGCTCTGACCTTGCATGCTTCGCCTTGCATGCTTCCTAGGTTCGGGTCCAGGCATATCACCCAGATAACTGCCGACTTATAAGATGATCAGCGATCGCCGCCAATAGGCCAGCAGCTCTAGTGCGACGATAATTCAAATCCACACAACTCCACTGTGCGTTCGTTTATCCTTTTCGATAAATGGCATGCATAGGAGCCTATTGCAATTTGAATTATATACAGGGTATCCGTAAAAGAACGTCCGAGTTTCAAATTGTAATAGTATTGTGGTTGAAGTGTAATTGTAATGTGGTTGAAGGTGACGAATAAAGAATAACTCCAACAGTTTCAGATAAGCGCATGCGCTTGTACCGCTACATCGTTTTCACAGTTGCAGAGTCATCTATTCAAAATGGCGACTTCTGAGCGTAAAGCATTTTGTGTTCTACAATTTGCCAAGAGTGATTCCGTATCTCTAAAGGCGCACACATTGAGCACTTATAGGAAAAACTGGGTTAGTTTTCCTACAATGTCATGTATGATTTGTTATATTTAGTATAAAATAAACCCCTGTAATATATCATTAAAACTAGGACATTCTTTTACGGACACCCTGTATAATGCGACCAGATTTTCAAAACCATAAATCAGGAGCATTCCCCCGGACATAACTACAACAGCCTACTTCCTTGCTACTGGAATTCTTAATTGAATTCAACTCTTTTCAAATAACCCCGAACACATTCAAAAATATTGTAGCGATCCCCAACCCAATCCGTTAGTTTCTCACACTTTTTTTCCAAACAGCAGCAGAAAAAAAGTTCCGTCTCCTCTGTTTATCCTCTCGACACTTCATCCCGAGCTTCCTCTAAGTACGTATCCTCTGACAGATACATAAAGGGAAACGAGGATAGGGACTCTTTCATATTACAGTATATACAGTTGTAGCGTCACTTACGGGACCGCGTTATGATGTTCACAAGAGTTGTATAGTAGGATAGAGGAACAACTCGTACTGAGCTGCCATCGGCAGCCATGGCTCACTACGGAGCCCGATAGAGTGGCAAAAGTGCTAGTTAATTTATAATTTTGATACTGATGAAAGGAAGTACACCAGGACAAGGGCGAATCGAACCAGCACCGTTACAGCGCGGGACTGCTAGCGTTATGGCCTGCGATCCAAACCACTTCGGCCATCGGGGCCCCCATGCCACCCTATATTGTCTCCGTGTTGGTCCTTGGTGCTGCTGCCAGGTTCAGTCTCTACCCTACTATAGAACTCTTTGCATGTTCATTGATATCATAGTTAAAGTATTAGATTGGCAGATCACGTGACCTCCAATGCTGACGACGGGACGCGCATGGAGACCAGAATAAGAGGGCAATGGGGCCAGGGTTGCCACCCGTTTTAGGAGAAAAACACTACGAAAAAAATACCATTTAATTCTAAAATTACCAAACAAGACCATAAAAATTTTAGCTGCATTTTGGAATCATTTTAGAGACTTAAAAAAAAACGTGATACGCTTTGCTAGTATTTTTATGGTATGCTTTTGTATTTTTAGAATTAAGTGGTATTTTTTCGTAGTATTTTTCTCCTAAAACAGGTGGCAACATTGGCCCCATCGCCCTCTTATTCTGGTCTCCTTGAGCGTCCCGTCGTTAGCATTGGAGGCCGCCCCCGGAAATTCGCTGCTCTAGGCTACAGCCTACTTAGCCTATTTAGAAATCCGGCCCTGGCTATGAGTTATTATTAGTAGTTTCATTTTTTCCATCTCCGGTTATATAAAAAAAACAGTGTACAGATACAAATTTATTGAACAAAAATCTACAACTCTTAAACTACTTTTTTTTACATAGCTCCCGAAATTTTGTAGGCTCTCTTTGGCGCAAGTTTTTGTATTTTCATATAAACAAATGGAACTTATTTTGTGGATATACCTTGTATATGTTTACTCAAACTGGGGAGGGGGGGGGAAGGGGTTAATTCATTCACATAACCACCCTTACACAATCTCTAAGCCTCTTGATTCACACATATTTTTGAAGAAAAAAAAAATACCGTCTCTCTCTCTTTTTATCCTCTTGACACTTCATCCCCTCTAAGTACGTATCCTCAGACAGATGAGGATCTTATAAGGAACCGAGGATCTTATAAGGAACCGAGGATGTTCATTTTGAACATCTGGATTTCAAACTGGATTGGGGATTGATGAAGCCGCGAATTGACTCGAATTTTTTTTAGTTTCCAGGAAATGCAAGTAATCAGTTATTACTTTTAATAATCTAATGCGAAATAAAAGGTAATGAAAGTATGACGATGTGGTGTCGAAATCCTGAATGAAGATTTTGTGGTTTCAACAAGATTTGGAAAGTGCTGATTAAAAAAAAAAGGCGCCAAACACAGCTTTAATTCTATATTAAGCATTTACATGCTAAATTTGGCTAGTTTCATTTATTTTACTTTGAAAATTCAATAATTATTACTTATCGTTTGCAAAAATTAATTTATATTTCAAAGAATAAATATGTAATATTCCCTCGCTTTTAAATAGAATGAAAATATTTCATATCAACATACAAAGAATCTCGTAGTGAAATATATTTGACGTCATTTCAAACTGATCGATGTCGCAAATATAAATTTATTTTAATTTATTGTTTAAAAGAATTAAAGTTTCTCGAGCGATCGTTGCGAATGGCAATGCTGATTAAATTCTAATAAAAATGGCTTCCCATGCTTTTTAACTGAGCATTAAATTTTTCAGTTTTTTAAATAATTGAAATGCTTCGAATTCGAATTCTTCTCTAAAATGTTCAATGTATTCTAATTTCGATGCGCTGAATTTTTTTTTGACGTATACATTTCTCCGTAGCATTTGTAGTTTGGGCTATGAAAGTGGGTGACGGACAGACGGACAGAACGATTATAATACCTTCCACTTTTTACGTTATAAACGTAGTGTGGAAGCTAAAAAGGTGGTTATGCGAATATTGGTCAGTCTGTCTGAAATCACTCTACAAGTCGAACTAAAATAGGTACGGCCTTCAAATTTGGTACAGGGGTTCCTAGTACTTGTCGGACGTCATAATTAGGTTTGGAGATAATCGTCTATGCGCAAAGGGTAGTTGCCATAGAAATTTTTAGGTTTTAAAGTTATTGAAATTACCTTATAGGGTAAATAATCGCCTATAAATTTATTGAGTGGTAATCGAGCAACTTGGTATAAACCATAGATATCATAGTTAAAGTATTAGATTGCCAGATCACGTGACCTCCAATGCTAACGACGGGACGTGCATGGAGGACCAGAATAAGAGGGCAATGGGGCCAGTATTGCCACCACTTTAAGGAGAAAAATGCTACGGCATCACAGAAAAAATACCATATAATTCTAAAATAACCAAAAAATATCGTAAAAGTACTAGCTGCATTTTGGAATCTTTTTAGTGACTTGAAATGCTTTTCTAGTATTTTTTTTTGTAATTTTAGAATTATATGGTACTTTTTTCGATGATGCCGTAGCATTTTTCTCCTTAAAGTGGTGGCAACACTGGCCCCACTGTCCTCTTATTCTGGTCTCCATGCGCATCTCGTCGTTAGCATTGGAGGTCACGTGATCTGGCAATCTAATATTTTAACTATGATATCTATGGTCTAAACCTTGAGGTATCCTTTGGTGGACACGGATTATCATAACATCTTCAACAACACTACCCCAATGTAAAGCTCATCTACCGAAATCAAAATAGTAAACTTACAAAAAACAAAAGCTTAACAATAAAGAAAGTTTTTATTTTTCTTTGCAATAAGAAAGGCAGGCCCTTCCCTTCACCTAATTTGCTCGCCAAGTTGCTGTTATCTTTCTCGCCGGTTCCGTATGGCCAGAGCGAAAGATGACTCTCCGCAACAGACGAACTGAACAGCTAAATATTAAAAGGCCTCAACTCCATAGCAACATTTCCACACACGCTTCTCCTCTTGCTGAAATATTAAAGGAAGAAGTCTAACAGGAAATTCACCAATGAACTTAACCCATTTCGACCCATTTTGGCGATTTAGTAAGTTGACTCTTTTTCTCATAGTATTCGGCGAAAGTAAATGACTATTTTTTTGTTCTTTTTTGGAGTGTTTTTATTTTTAAAGGGGGGGGATAGTAGCTCAAGTGTGACCACTGCCGAAGTGAGGAAAATGTCGAAATGCAGACGATTTTGATAGTAGGGGCCTTCTAAGATTTTTTTTTAAAGCGTTCTTTGTGTAAAGGTGAAATTTAAGTTCTATTGTTTGATTGTTACTGCAGAGTTTGAATTTTCTTTGATATTTTAATAGAATTTTCTGTGCAAAAACTAGACACCTTCAATGATTTTTTGAAAAGCTCTATACAGATCTATGAATTTATATGCTATTCGACTTTTATTTAATTTCTTAGGTTTTTTAATTGTTACATTTCAATAGAACAATTTACACTAGTTTTTTTTAACCTTATGTCTTACGATTTTTTAAAAAAGGTTAATTCAGTTACTTAGAAAAACTACACTGTAATTTTTCGAGTAATATTTTGTTATTTTTAAATAAACATTTAATTTCAAGTCATTAATCAAAACATCAATTATATTTTATTTCATTAATTGTAGGGTGTAGTTGCAAAGCGCCCATTCTGCAAAATATAACTAAGATATAAGGTCCAGTCCGTTCCTTGGCGACTTTTGATAATGGTAAATTCAGTTGGATGAACGAACTCGACCCTATATCTTAGTTATGCTTTGGAGAAGGTGAACTTTCGCAAGTACACCTTACATATAATGAAAAAAATTACTTTATTAATAAATATTAGATTAATAGTTATTTAAGCAACTAGTGCCGAAAATAATACTTTATTAAGCGAGTGGCTTTTATTTCACGAGACCGTAGGTCGAGTGAAATAATGACAAGAGCTTAATAAAGTATTATTTGGCACGTGCTTGCTTACAATATTTTTTATAATGACGTGCAAAAAAGTATTTCTACCAATGAGTGATTTTCATGACATCATTTAGTTTCCATAGAGATATTCATGACATTTTGTTTTTCTACCAATCAGAAACTCTTATTTAGTTTACCGCACTAGTACCGAAAGTAGTACTTTCAGCATTGTCTGTGACGTAAGCACGTAAAGTGTCATTTTCGCAACAAATTTATGAATGAATATGATACAAAAAAGTGAACTTTTTTGCACGTTGTTACAAAAAATATAGTTCTGATTAAATATAGGCCTGTTCATTCGACTTTTCGTCTTTTGAGTATTGTAACTTACATCTGACAAAGTCGTGTATCTTAATTCGTTTTTTTTAATGTGAGTTTCGACTCTACGCCCTACATTTAACGGAAAAAATATACATTATTAAGTACTAACATATATTACTTCGGCCCGCCAAAACATTGTTTCAGTTTTACCAAAAATCAAGGACACTAAAAAAAAAATAGATGGGCAACTGAAATTTTCTCCGCATCACGGCCGCTCGTGTGGACGGGCATCCAAACGTGAAAAATTCGTGCCCAAGGAATTTCAGGCCGTAGCGGCCCTAGAAATGTTGACGCAATCTCAACGGATTTGTAGATGTTAGAATTTGTTTGGTGTGGTCGTTTGCATTAATGTTTGAACAAAAAAGCAAATTTGTAAGTTTTTACATCTGTGATTTTGACTCATTGGCGAGAAATTTGCCTCGTGAAAATAGGTTTCCTGATTTTGTTTGTTTATTTGGCCAAAAATTAAGGCAAATTGAGGGTGTAGTTGCAAAACTCACATTCTCCAAAGTATAACTAATGTATAGGGTCCGGCTCGTTCATTGGCGATTTCGTGCAATTGAATTTACATTAGTCAAAAATCGCCAATGAATGGACGGTACCATATATCTTAGTTATACTCTGCAGAATGTAAGTGGAGGGCAATCCGAACGTGAAAAAATCGTAGCGGCCTTAGAAATATTGGTTAACCTGAAGAAGCGTGCCCGGTAATTTTACGCCAAATCTGGTAACACCGACAAATTGGTATTATAGCAACCTTTGGTGAAATTAGCATAGAATTCTGAAGTTTTTTCTACCAATCTTTTATTAATTATATGCGTAACGATTTTAAATAATTATTTACTTTTTTAAAATCAATTCTAAGTTCTACGTTTTTCATAAATCTGGTTTGCAATTAATGAATTCTTCCTGGTACATAAAAGTTTATTTTCTTGGTCGGCCATTTTGTTTGTTGTCATTCCGACTTAGCCAGATTTTTGAAAACAAGCCAAATCCGGGCACGATTCTTTAGGTTAACCGAAATGTTGACGCAATCTCAACGGATTTGTAGAAGATGTTACCCAGTGAGATGCCGCCGAATTTGTGGGTGTTTTCTTGTAGTATGATGGGTGGTCGGCTTTTAATGTGTGTTTGGAGGACATCAAAGCTGTTTGATGGGGTCGTTTGCATTCATGTCTGAACAAAAAAAGTTAATTTGTAAGTTTGTAAAAGAGATCTACTACCCTTGTGTTTTTGCCACATTTAAATCTAACTTAATGTAAGTTTCTTGCATTAGTATATTTAGATGAATAAAATATAAGGCAAATGAATGGTAAGTTTGTAAGAAGATCTACTACACATCTGCGTTTTTGATTCATTGGCGAGAAAATTTGCCTTGTAAAAATAGGTTTCCTGCTTTTGTTTATTTATATGAGCAAAAATTAAGGCAAATGAAGGGTGTAGTTGTAAAACTAATATTCATCAAAGTATAACTATGATATAGGGGCCGGCTCGTTCGTGAGTGACTTTGTTAAGTTGAATTTATGATAGTCAAAAGTCGCCAATGACCCTACATCTTAGTTATGCTTTTAGAAATGTGACTCAAGGAATCTTTTACATGCCACATAATCAGATGACTACGTGCCGCCGATTTTCCCATCCTGAACTCAGCCGGTGCTCGAACCCGTGGTCATGGGTTTATGAGGCGGGCACATAATACCTTACAGCCACTGAACCAACGAATTCAATGAATTAAAAACAAATCGGCCATGCTTAACCAACAACAAAACCGATGACTTGCAAAATATTATCAACCAAATTTTCATTAAAAAGCAAAGGTATGTAAACCAAAAAAAGTTTAAAAGGGATTGTCAGTCCCATAGAGCTAATGCATTAGTTTTGGAATCACAACTTCCGCAGAAGTATTGCTTTGCCACGTTAGCCCCTTTTCCCCAGGTATAGGAATCAACATAACATTGAAATGAAACAAATTTAAAACGAAAACGTTACCGAGTTAATTAATCATATATTTTTGAAGTTTTAAAATGCCCCAAAATATTCAGATATCAATAGATTCAAATATCAGCAGATGGCGACGCTATTTTAAAACTTTATCAATTAATAATTAAATAACCGGATGTTATTTTCTTTTCAATTTTGTTTTAAACTGATGTTATGATGATTTTCATGCTTGGTGAAAATTTTATAATATGGCAAAGTAATTTTTTTGCAAAAGTTGTGATTTCAAAACTAATGCATTAGCTTTATGGGACTAATAGTCCCTCTTAAGGATAACTCATGCAACACGAATTAATATAAATATAAGACAAAGTTACATCCTTTATAAAAGTTGAGCGATTCCAACAGTTTCCTTCTTTTCCTTCAACATCTGCTTTGTTCCATCTGCACAAATGGTGCTTCAACAATTGACGTGGGGATTAGAACGGCACATGTTAGGCCTAATTTTTTGTGTGACGGATTTCCAGAATAAATACTGCAACTGGAAACAGTGGTGGTTATTCTGTGAAGGGGAACTGATATACAATGTTTTATTTTAAGAGGGGTTTGTAGAAGAATATAAAGCAATAGATATTGAGAAATAATGGTAATCCAGTACCAAAAGAGGCCATTTTTTATCATAAGAGTCTAAAAATAGAATTTTCAAATTTTCATTGAAATCAAGTAATTTTTCCTCCTTTATATATACAGAGATTATTATTGTTATTGAATAAAACCAAAAAATATCCTAATCTTGTGTGCAATAGGAATACATATATGTATATTTCCCCCATAGTAGTAAAATAATAGTAAACGAAATTAATTCCGAAGTAAAGACGTAATTTTCTCATTACATGAGTCTAAAAATATTTTTTTTTCCATTTTTATTGAAATAGAGTAATTTTTCTTCTTTTGTACAGATTATTATTATTGTTATTCAATAAAACAAAAAAAAGTATCGGAAGATTTAGTGTAATAGGAATATATATGTATATTTCCTGCAAGAGTTCTCGCATAACATGTTATTTGCCTCCAGAGTTCAATTCAACTTTTCAACGCATGATGTTTTATGATTTCACAACTAATAAATTTAATATTAACCCACTAAATAACGATTCTAAATTCAATGTGTGGTGCAGTTTAATTAACACATCCACTAAAAACCGCTTTTAAGAGGGACTGTCAGTCCCATAGAGCTAATGCATTAGTTTTGAAATCATAACTTTGGCAAAAGAATTGGTTTGCCATTTTTTTCCCATTCTCACCAGGTATGGGAATCATCATAACATCCATTTAAAAACAAAATTAAAAAGAAAATAACATCCGGTTATTCAATTATTAATTAATAAAGTTTTAAAATAGTGTCGCCATCTGCTGTAATTTTTGGCATTTTAAAACTTCAAAAATATATAATTAAATAGCTAGATAACATTTTCGTTTCAAATTTGTTTCATTTTGATGTTATATTGATTCCCATACCTGGGGAAAAAGGGCTAACATGGCCAAGCAATACTTCTGCGGAAGTTATGATTACAAAACTAATGCATTAGCTCTATATGGGACTGACAATCCCTCTTAAACAACCTAATGATATTAACACATTAACGGCGACTTTGTGAATACCGTTGACGCCTTCATTTCCAAAATAAAACCGTTAGCTTTCAGTTTTTATATAAATTCGTTTTCCTATTACTGTCAGTCCCATAGATCTAATGCATTAGTTTTGGAATCATAAATTCTGCAGAAGTATTTCTTTGCTATGTTAGCTCATTTTCCCCAGGTATGAGAATCAACATAACATCGAAATGAAACAAATTTGAAAAGAAAATGTTATGTAGTTATTTAATTATATATTTTTTATGTTTTAAAATGCCAAAAATATGCAGCAGATGGCGACACTATTTCAAAACTTTATCAAGTAATAATTAAATAACCGGATGTTATTTTCTTTTCAATTTTGTTTTAAATTGGTGTTATGTTGATTCCCATACCAGTTGAAAATGGGATGACATGGCAAAGCAATTCTCTTGAAAATATTGTGATTTACAAAACCAAAGCATTAGCTCTGTGAGACTGATAGTCCCTCTTAATTTGTTCTACATAAATAGTGTTCAAGACCATGGTCTTATATTTTACTTATTTAGAGAAACTTAAGCAGAAAGCTCAATTTCGCGTAGCAAATTTTCTTGCCAATCTTCGTTAACGGGTAAAGTTCCACATAACCAAACTGTATGGCCAAACCTTTGTCGCCAACTTATTAAAATATAAATTTTGTCAGAATAGGTTACCTTTAATGCGTCATATGCATGAAAATATCTTATTAATTCTGACATATATTATAAACACAGAAATTGTACCTATTCAAACTAACAAGCGGATTGTTTCATAATAGCTACCGTGTTGCACTTTTGCAGAATTACACTTTCAAAGTGTTAGAATACATATTAATAATAACTTTACTTCGAAAAATTTTTCTGTCATTCACTAGAACAATAGGTCTATGTCTATAGTACTTTATTTTGATTTAAAATATCATTGTCTTATACGGATTGATTTGAGTCATTCTCAAGTTTAAAGTTGAAAACCGTAAAATCTTACTTGGGGAGAAAGATAACAAAAGCTAATAATTTTAAATTTCGAAGGTGAAAGCGGGTAATAAATTTTGATGAAATGCGAATAAATTGTTGAAAGTTGCCCTTGCAACTTGATTTTGGGGTAAAATTTTTAAAATATGGTCACTCCAGTAAGGGAAAATACGAGTTGGTTTTAAAATAACGGTTTTTTAATTCTGCATTTTGGAACAATGGAGTTTATTATCTCAAATTTTAGTGTCAGCCTATCTAGAAACAGATTGCATGCACCAGATTTTAGGATCCTTTACAAATAGTGGGTTATAACCAGACTTGATGAGCCTTTTGGATAGTCTGACTCTGTGCAGAAAACTAAACTCCTCGGCGCAACAGCCCATTACTAGGCCAAGGCCTGCCGTGCCCAATTCAGCTTCCGTGACCAAGGGTAAGGTGGTCAGCCTCACGCGGAACCCCCAGTGTTTAGTTTCAAGCATGCTTGGTACCCATGTTATCGACCCACTCAAGGGATGAAAGGATGGGTAAACCTCGCCCAATCCGGGATTCGATTCCCGGACCTGTGGCGTGGCAATGCGAAGCACTACCACTAAGCCACTGGGCCTCACTCAGTGCAGAAGGCATATCAAAATATAACTCTTTTTCTACCCCCCCCCCCCCCTCCCTCCTTCTTTATTCTTTACACCTAAACCCAAAACTACCACTCCAAACAACGGAAATATTACTAGCAATTTCGCTGTCGGAATTTTTTTTTGAACTGGCATCAGTTTTATATCTCACCAATACACATGCGCATGCGGGATCCCTAAAAAAACGCAAATGATTCGCTAAATAAAGGAAATATTCTGGCAGCGAAATTCCAGTAATGTTGGGTTATATTAGAAAAAGTATCACTTCTAAATCTTAGGAGATTATTTTGCCATTGTATAGGGGATTGGTAAGGCCACATCTGGAATATGCTGTTCAGTTTTGGTCTCCCTTCCTCAGAAAAGATATAGAGTTGCTTGAAAAAGTTCAGCATAGGGCTACAAAAATGATTAAGGGTCTATCTGGTATTGATTATGATAACAGATTAAGATCTTGAAACATGTATTCCCTGGAAAATAGGAGAGCTATGGGTGATTTAATACAGTTAGTCAAGTTCATAAAACAGGGAGACATGGAGGGCTTAGGTTTTACCTTAAATAGCCGGACCAGAGGACATGATCAGAAATTGAATAAATCGTGCTTTAGAAGGGAGGTAAGAAAACAATATTTTTACAATAGAGTTCTCAATGAGTGGAATGCTTTACCAGATTATGTTGTGCATTCGAAGAGAGTAGAAGATTTTAAGAAGAAACTTGATAGTCATTGGAAACTGGTAATGTATTAGATTTATTTTGGACCAACCTTGCTGGGCCTCTGGCCTGTTGTTGGTCGACAATTTTTGTATTTGCAAAAAAAAAGGAACTTTTTTTTAAAACGTAAACATAACAGTACAATCCTCCCTTGTTAATCGGAAGTAAATTTTAGATAAAAATCCCTTTGGCGAATGTTTACTTGTATTTAACCTCAAATCATTCATCTCACGCAATTACGTAAAACTCTCTAGTCCGTAGTCCGTAAACAAATATAATCCAAGCCCTTCAGTTCACACCCTTCTGATAATCTCAGTTCGGATTAGCAAAAGTAGCCCATACATACCTTCATCCCCACAATCATACACCCAAGACGATATTAACACTTTCGCTACGCAGGATTTTTCTTTCCGCGTAATATGTGATAGGAATATCATTATCGAATCCTTAGTTGTACGGCCTCTTGCGCCGTTTTAGAAGTAAAAGAAGTTTATCCTCACAATAATTAAAAAAAAAACACATAAAAAGTTGGGAGTATGTTAGGGAGAGAAAGACCCTTCGGATAAGCGCAGTTCGGATTAGCAAAAGTAGCCCATATACCTTCGTCCCCACAATCATACACCCAAGACGTTATTAAGGATCCCCGCAATAATAAAAAAAATTCATATAAAGTTGGGAGTATGTTAGAAGGAGAGAGAGGGTCCCGCTTGGATAGGCAAGGACCGGATGCAGTTCCTCCCCCCCCCACCTTTCGCCGTAAGTCACAGGCAAGTCTTTTTCTTGAAGCTTTTTGTTGTTCCCACCGTATTTGCCCCCGTAAAGGGTTCACAGAGGGTTGCCGGGGTTTTGTGTGGGGGTACTGGATTTGGCGGGGTATCAGATTTTTGGGGGAATTTTTTAATTTGAAATATGTGCTGGCTCATTATGAACCAGAATTTCGGAAATTATATAAATAGACGAATTGGCTTGTTTCATGTGACGTAAATCATTTCGCTTTCATTACTGGGTTTAGTTTAGTTTGAATTATCGTAGCACTAGAGCTACACGAGGGCTATTGGCGACGGGCGTCGTATTTTAGAACCACAGTCAAGTGGCGAGCCGGCACCCGAGTAGGCACCTAACACAACCGTTAACGGTGACATCGTACGCAGCGTTTGAATAATGAAGGACTTTGAAGGATATTTAACGTGCACTCCCTCCACACGGGGTATTATTCGTCGGACATTTTTGGCTGCACGGGCCATTTATAGGTCGGCAGTTGTTTTTGCGATGCCCGGACCCTAACCTGGGACCTTCCGCATGCTAGGCGAATGCCTAACCGATTGGGCTCCCCAGCCCCTTTTCATTACTGGGTTTCGGTGAATGGTGGTTGATACACTTCCATTACAATGATTAATAGATAAACCAATTGAGACTATATTTTCTAACAATAGTGCCTTTTCTGAGATTGATATGAACCTATCAATTGAGTTTAGTTTGTTTAATAGCATTAGTTAATAATAATAGTTTTGATATTTTAAAAAATATTATACACTGCTCAAAACAATTAGGGGAACGCATGGTTTAAACCTTTTTACCCGCAATGATTCCATTTGGAATTATCAGCTTGCGATTTTTTTTTCTCACGAAGTTAAGCTCGCACTTATTTATAGCTAGATGGAAGAATCGTGGGTTTTGAAGAATTAAATAATGCTTGTTTTAATTAAATGAAAATATGAAAAACATGGTAAAATGAAATTCACTCCCAAAAAATTTTACGAAGTAAATTGACCCTAAATTCTTCACGATTGCATTATTAGAGGTTTAAAAACTGATTTCAACTTTTTTTTTTAACAAATAAACTTTTGAAAAAATTATTGATATAATTTATTCAAAAGTTATGATACCAATTTTTTCCTCTTACAGTTTAGTTAAAAAAATAAGATTTTTTTCTCTGTTTTTTACCATTTCATTTTGAATGCATAATGAATCTACTGCACAAATTTTAGATTTTTAGAATAAAAAAATAAGAAGTTTGAACTGAAAGTGTGTTAACTGTGTTAACAAAAGTGCGCAAAGTACTCCCTTAATTTTTTTGAGCAGTGTAGTTATATATTTTTCAAAATATAAATTATTGTTACTTTTTGTTCATTTTACCGTATTTGTCACGTAAAGAGTTGTTTGTAGTTGTAAAGAGTTGTTTGTCACGTAAAGTGTGTTTTTTTAGGGGAGGGGGGGGGGAGGATTTACAAATTACGAGATATATCTCTTTATAAAAAATATCTCCTGGTATATTATGCATTGGAATAAGGCATCTTTGACATGTAGGAATACAATGCTTGGCATTTTATCATTTAAATCTTTATCTAAATTTCTCTTTTTTCATAAATATAATAAACTAAACTCCTCGGCGCAACAGCCCATTACTGGGTCAAGGCCTGCCGTGCCCATTTCAGCTTTCGTGACCTAGGGCTCTGGGGTGCTTGGCATATATCCCGGTAAGGTGGTCAGCCTCACGCGGAACCCCCAGTGTTTAGTTCCCAAGCATGCTTGGTACCCATTTTTTTCGACCCACTCAAGGGATTAAAGGATGGGTCAACCTCGCCCAATCCGGGATTCGATCCCCAGACCTGTGGCGTGGCAATGCGAAGCACTTGCCACTTAGCCACTGGGCCTCTCATAAATATAATACAAAAATGAAAAAAGAATTGTCGCCAATTTAACTCCACCATTGGCGACTTCTGTCGAAAACGAAACTTTTTCTAGATCTCCCCACGCCCGACCGAAGACCCATCTCTTTCCAAGATTCCCGAAATTAAGAATATCTTTTTAAAAATGAAGACGGTATTAAAAATGGCCACTGTGTTCCTCAAAACCAAACAAAGGAAAGCGTTTTTTTTTGGTACTATTTTTTTATTGCTTTTGTATGTTTTCTGTTTGTCTTTGTATGCTTATTTTGTTTGTCTTTGTATGCTTATTTTGTTTGTCTTTGTATGCTTATTTTGTTTGTCTTTGTATGCTTATTTTGTTTGTCTTTGTATGCTTATTTTGTTTGTCTTTGTATGCTTATTTTGTTTGTCTTTGTATGCTTATTTTGTTTGTCTTTGTATGGTTATTTTGTTTGTCTTTGTATGCTTATTTTGTTTGTCTTTGTATGCTTATTTTGTTTGTCTTTGTATGTTTATTTTGTTTGTCTTTGTATGCTTATTTTGTTTGTCTTTGTATGCTATTTTGTTTGTTTTTGTATGCTTATTTTGTTTGTCTTTGTATGCTTATTTTGTTTGTCTTTTTATGTTTATTTTGTTTGTCTTTGTATGTTTATTTTGTTTGTCTTTGTATGCTTATTTTGTTTGTCTTTGTATGCTTATTTTGTTTGTCTTTGTATGCTTATTTTGTTGTCTTTGTATGCTTATTTTGTTTGTCTTGTATGGTTATTGTTGTCTTCGTAGCTATTTTGTTGTCTTTGTATGCTTATTTTGTTTTTTGTATGGATGGTAGAAGTGGATGACTAAAGTTAAACTCATAGTTTCCTTGCACAGAAGCTATAAAACGCGCGGAGCAACCAGATGAAGAGGAAACTTCAGCCGTTTTATTTTGTCTTCATCTGATTGCTCCGCGCGTTTTATAGCTCCGCCCGTGGTCGTGGCTTCTGTGCAAGGAAACTATGAGTTTAACTATAACAGTAGAACAGATATATTTAAAAAAAATGGAGTTGTGATTAGAATTATTGGTACTTTTCTACTTAAATATAGCATGAAAAATTCCAATATTTTTTTGGTTATTTATCTAAAAACGATTGATTATGCTAGAATTTATTATTATCCGTCAGCACAATAAATAAAAAGAAACATTAAAATTTTAAATATTTACTTTTATTATTTCTTGTTTTTAAAAGCGTTTATTTTTATTTTAAAATAATGAAGTCATTTCGAATGAAACTTTTCCATTATCATAAAGCGGCTTAAAACTTGCATTCAAAATTATGACTATACATATTAGTATATTTCTTGGTTTGTCTCCTTGTGTCCTGACTACGACATCAAATGCCACAAATGCATCAAAACTTGGCGACCGCCAAGGGTGCCAGCGATGCAATAGCATGCGGCCGACTCTGCCATGTCGCCAAATTTTGTTGCATTTGTGGCATTTGATGTCGTAGTCAGGACACAGCCTAATAGCAATGCTACATAAACACATAAAACACAGTTACAGATAAAGCCTAATTATTCTAAATTTAGAAACAAAATTAATCTAACGATGTTGAAAAAAATCGCACAAGACGAAGCCATAATTCAAAAACTAAGAAGAAACACATATGCAACTTTGCAAATGACTAGCAAATTGTGAATAAAGGACTCATGTTTAGAGGAGGATTTCTCTAGAAACTACTTCTCCCGCAAATCTTCTAAAAGCAAGAAGAGCAGAGGGAAATTCTCGAAAGGACATAATCCCTTTTTCTATTTAGTGCGACCTAAATATCGTATAGCATAATATTTTTTTTATGTCTTTCATAAACATGATGTAAATCAGGAGGAGTCTTAAATTCGTATGTCTCTTCTTTCGCTTTGCATTAACCTAAATATTAAGTGAAATGTATCTTTTTTTTTGCTTTTTGAACTAGGGTAAGATACTAGAGTTTCAAGTTTTTTTTTTAAGGGATGTAAATTTGTAATGTATAAGGACGTTTTAAGGGCGAATGAGCACGAATGACCGCGGGTCTCCAAACCAAAGTGCCTCTGTTTAGTTTAGTTTGAATTATCGTCGCACTAGAGCTACACGAGGGCTATTGGCGACGGGCGTAAAGTGCCTCTGTGTTAATCCAATAGGAAAAAAATATTTTCTAAGACACATTTCTCCGGCTGTATTGAATATTTTTATAAACAGTTTTTTTTATATGATAAATGTAGCTGTGCACACACTGATGCACTTTGCTTTGGAGACCCCCGGTCCAGCGCGCTCATTTACCCTAAGTGAAAAGTATCTTTGATTTTTTTGCTTTATGGACAAGGGAAAGATACTAGAGTTTCAAGGTTTTTTAGTCATGTAAATTTGTAATGTGTAAGGACGTTTAAGGACAAAGTTGTTCAGTAATTGAAGCATAGTGTAATGGAAATTATGGTGTCCAAAGTCCAAAGATTCAAGGTTTGTTGTTGTATTCAGCGATGTTTGTGTGAAAATTTCCATAAATATTATATTTTGTAACAGTTTTTAAATATTAATTAGAATTAAAAAAAAAATAATTGAAGAGTTATAATTACAGCTCATTTCTCAGAACCCCGACGAAATTCAATAAAAAATCTCAACAACGGAAGATTTATTTATAATTTAACACCTCATTTAGAAAGTTGAAGAAATTTTAAAATTTACTAGTTTGTAGAAATTTTGAAATTAATTCATTCTATCTACAGAACAGTTCTTTCACAAATAATAAAAAAAAAACATTTGAAAACGAAAGTTTTATATATTACAACTTATTTAACGCGTTATTTAGAAAGTTAAAGAAATTTTAAAATTTAATATTTGATGAAATTTTGAAATTAATAAATGATTTTTATTATAGCAAAGTTCTTTAAACTTGAACATAAGTAAATTGAAAAAAAAAAGTTGAAAACGAAAATTTATGAATATTTATATTTTAACAACGTATTTATAAAGTTAAATACGTTATTTAGGAAAATAGCATAAATATACGGAACAGTATTACCAAAAATCCAGTACTCAAACTTCCATAAAATCCAAATATTAGTAATCAAATTCAGGATAGTTTAATGCTTACCTAAAAGAAAAATAAGATACATTAGCATTTGTAAGAAATTAAATTTCAATTATATGAAATAGGAAAACATAACTAAAAACATTTGCATAGTTTTAAATTATATTTGAATTACAAATTTGGAACGAATATTTTAACATCAGTATTACTTTTTGAAATGTTTAAGGTATAGTAATAGTAGTTAAAAAAAAGGACAGTTCTGCAACAGTGGCGGAGGATGGTATAGTAATGAAAAAGATTACTTGAATATGATTATGATGAATTCAACAACAGAATCAAAGACTTAAGTTCATATATACTCCGAATTTTCAAATTTAGTAATAAACATAGAAAGCATTGAAACTTTTCTAAAAATATAATGTATAGTGTTTTATTAATTAGTATAAATACCAAAATCTTATTGTTAAACACAAATGCTAATAATTTATTCAGAAATAACATTTATAAATTCTTAATAAAATTTTCGATTCTTTTATGTTTAGTAATATATTGAAATTTTACATAAAAAAATAATTCGAATTATAAAAAATTATTAAAGTAAAACAGAAGAAAATTGTTTTTTTAGACCTTCATCGCAAAATGTGTAGTTCTAAGTATCTTAAATAGAACGTTCTAAATATTTGTAGTGATGTGCAATTAATAAGTAAATTATAAGTTAAACTGACAGGATTATTAACTAAAAATATATGTGTATTTGATACAATGATTGGAGTAATTAAAATGTGATTAACTTTAAAAAAAAATTATATTATTGATAGCTACAAACCCAACTTTTATAATTTGACATAAAAGTACATATTTTATCGAATTTCCGCTACTAAATTAAATTTAACAAATTTCCTTTATATCAAACAAAATATTGAAACAACACTTGTTCTTAAAACTATATCGAAATGATCAAACCCAATTAATTTATCTAATTAAAATAAACGAATTTCCCTTCGGACATTGATAAAAAAACATCGATTGAAAGGATCTAATTACATTTTACTTAATCAAATTACCGAATTTCCGTTAAACATCAGTTAAAAAAACTCGTATTTTCTACTGACCTAAAAATAAAATAAACCACCTAATTTCCTCAATATACCATATGGTCATCGAAAATCCATCTAAAAACGTCCCAATGACGATAACTGACCAATTTTCACGTTAAATAAAATCAAAACTACAAAACAATCGGAAACGGTACGTCAATTTAATAACAGACCCAAGAATTTAATCGCAATTACTAAGTTTCCGGTTGTCAAAAAGCACCTTAAGAAATGAAAATAGCCTAATAAGAATGTAGAGCGTACGTGATTTTATTATAGAATCTCCACTGTAACCGCCGGGAATATAACAGGTGGTTAGCGGTTTTTGTGAATCGTTGAGTTGGAATGTAATGAAGGTATTTTTTTATTAATTAAAAAAAAGAATGTGTGGATTTGTTCTGTATTTTTTGTATTTCAAATCCAGAGAAAATTAGGTTTAAGCACGAAACAGCACGTGAGTTTAATATGTTATACGGTTGTAATGGGAATATTTCTTATGATGTCATGCTCTCGATACTGCCATTTCATTGGTTGTTTTGTTTTCTTTGACAAAGTGATGAAACAAGCTCATTGGGTTTTTTATAACTTCACGTGCTTCGAACTGCGATTTCATTGGTTGTTGGTTTTCATTGACAAAGTGTTGAAACAATCCCATTTGAACATGATCATTTGATTTAAAAAAAAAAAATTCTTGGATTTGTAATGCTTGGCTACATTTACTTTATTTACATTTACTTTATTTGATTCTAAATCTGATTCCGACTCTAATTTAATTCTAGGGATTGATGTTCAATTTTTCTGTTTACAAATGGAAATAAATGGAAGTATTCTAGAATATTTATCTACAAATGAGGCAACCAACGCAACTCTTTAAAGGCGACATCGGGACTTGGAGCACATTTAATGTCCATTTACACTGGGTACTATTCGTCGGACCTCTTGACTGGACACGGCATTTATAGGTCGGAATAAACTTTGGCATAGCCCACGGCCTACTCAACTACTAAGGCCGAAGAAGCTTTCCCAATACAAGCTCGGGGACGGAAATTTTGACGTCATAGTTCCGAGTGACGTTGTTCCGAAGATGAAGACAACCTGTCTCGAAACCTGTTCGGAACCACTCGTTCACGGCTGACCACAATTTTAAATGCGTCCGAACTGGTTTCTCGATCTTCGGCACTGGGAACAGTGACGTCAAAATTTCCGTCCACACTCATGCTTGGGAGAGCTTCTCTGGCCTTGTTATTGAAATAGCCGTGCCCTGACCCGTACGTGCGGGACCTTTCGCAAGCAAGGCAAACGCCTTACCGACTGGGCTCCCCAGCCTACCAAATTATAGTACTCTGTAGCCAAATTATTGCATTAATATACATCCTAATAAATAATGTAATAAAACATGTTCATTAGACGGGAGAAAAGCCTAACCCGTATATAAAGTATACATTAGAGAGATCATGAGCAATACAAGCTGAGAACCGGACACCACAGGGGTATGAAGATAGATGGAGATGGCAAGAAGATCTATAGAAGCTGTGAACATTGTCCTGATACACAGCTTACGCCTACTCACATCTATGAGTGTCCGGCTATGAGCGCCAGCCTGAGAAAGATTGGAGTACTGCCGACTATGCTAGATCCGTATGGAGACAACATCAAGCAAGTCGTAGAAGAAATTATCAAAATTCACGGACACATATAGAGTTCGACTCTCATGGACACGACAAAAAAAAAAAAAATAGAGAGAGCACTTCACCTAAAGACTTAAACAACCACTCAAACTCCAAATGGCCCATTGAAGCTACACCCATGATTCAGGTTCGGCTAACCCCTTTTGAATCGTCTTCTAAGCTAACCCCCCATAGACCGTTCTGCATACAAAGCGTATTTTAAGTTCCAATAAGAAAAGGCTCTGAGGCCTGTGACCTAATAAAGCCACGCTTGGCCTACTGCAATTTATTGCATAGGCCTTGGTTAAATGCAAGGTAAAAAAAATATATCAATCTTTCTCCTGTGAAAGCAGGCGGATTGGATATGTACGTCTGGCAGCTGTAAGTGTAGTATTCAAGTTTGGATAGTTGTGTTAAAGTAGCTTAATTTAGTAGTTATGGTAATCTTCTCATCGGGTTTCAGTATAGTTTGGTGTCTGATTCACTGTAAAAAAAAAACCTGTGTAATGTTATGCCAATTCTGGAGTAATCCCACTTAGCTCTAACTAGGCAAACTGAATAGAGTATCAGGCTATCATCCAAAACAAAAAAAATGACATTGTATATACACTAGTCGTGTAGAAAATTACTTCACCGTATTTGTGGCATCCCAGCTGAAATGGGATGGCACATGGACGATGGACGGGTCTTCACCGTACCGAACGCTACTCATAGAGTGGCGGGGAAAATCGTAACCTACAAACTCAATCATTTGATTGCTGATTGGATAACCATTTGATTGCTAATTGGATAACCATTTCTACCGCTTCACTGAATTAGCGCTTTTAAAAGTGTAGTCCCGTCCACACGCTGTCATTACGTACCCACAAGTTGTCGAGACCTGATCTGCCGTGAACAGGTAAACTGCAGTAACCACTACAATGGGGCCCGGATGGCCGAGTGGTTTGGACCATTACGCTAGCAGTCTGCGCGCTGTAACGGGTGCGGGTTCGATTCCCGCCTTGGGTGTATATTCCTTTCTCTGTGACAGTAAAAAATTCTTTCTGTGTCTGTCTTACTTGACGAAGGCTTCATAAGCGGGTCTCTGATCAAGCACACAAGTCGGAATATATATATGTACCTACCCCCCCCCCCCCCAAAAAAAAAAAAAAAAAAAAAAAAAACAACAACAACTATGAATTGGACCATTTTTACCCTGAAATAATCGGTATACTTAGTATACTTACTTGTAATTTAAAAATATTGATTTTCTACAGCATTGGTACATGTCATTAGTCTAGATACTGCAGTTAACCTGCCCACGGCAGTGATACTCTATTATGTTTGGCTTTGACTCTAAATTTGTGAGTAAACTTCCACCAAACGCGGTGTAACTCGGTTCAATCATTGACAGACTCCAAGCGCATGAGCATTCATAAATGCTGTGAATAAAAAATGAGGGAAACTATATGGCATATTCTATCAAGCCAGCAGCACGGCCTATTAAGTGGTAAAGCCTCGTTTTTGTAATCGGAAAGATTGCAAGATCGAGTCTCGACTTAAATCTTTTAAACTTTAGTATTCGAACTATAAAAACATAACCAGAGAATATCGCTAAAGAATTTCAGACTGATTTGAATATTGTTAGATTATAGTCAAAACAATTGAATTCCACACTAAATTAGGAGGCAGCTTTGATGCACTTAATCTTTTACACCGCTTTTTTTTGGAGTAACCGTAATCCATTTTTGTGGTGTAATCGTACTCCACTTTTGTGGTATAACGTTACTCCATAAACAACGGTTGCTGCAAACAGTTTTAAGGAATAAAGTTACTCCAAACGTTTAAATGTGTCAAGATTTTTTTGTGTCTTATGGTATCCGGTTGATTTTTAGCTGTATTTCAAAATTATATAGAAAATTTGTATAGTAAATGTTTTAAATTTGTCTAGAATAAATGTAGAATACTATTATTATTCTTCGGTGATTTATGTAGTTTGAATACTTTTCTGCATTCAAAATGAGGTTTAAAATTAAAAATCGAAACTGAACATCCGAGTGTCTATCAAAACGAATAGTTTATATAAGCAACTCCTAACTGGTTATTTTAAAGATAACTTAAATACCGCACCGGATATGCTTTCGATTACCGAGTCAAATGAAATATCGAAAAGAGTTATTTACTCAACCGACTTTTCCTCAAACTGAAATTTTTTTCCAATTGTCCCCATTGTTTCTCAAGAAGAATTCTTGAAATATAATTTTAAAACACAAAATACGCGTTTTTACGACTGTGTCGCCTTTTATTACACTCAGACGACGATAAACATCGAAGATAAGAAAAAAAAAACCAACGGAATCTAAATGCAGGTTTTTGCTAAAACAATGGAAATAAAAAAAAAATATCGCACACATTCATATTTTGTTTACCACAAAAAAAATTGGCTATATTTCTTTTCATTGTTGGCAACGTTAACAGCCTGAGACCGGATGCGGTGGATAAATAAATAGTTGATTGACAAAAAACCTTGAACGTGAATGTCTACCTTAAGCCCATTCCTATTTCGCTATTAATCACAACACGTAAGGTACTGATCGCCATCTCAGCAGAGAAAACGTTCAAAGAAAATCATTTGGGCATGTCCAATGCTTTCTGGGGGCCCAAAACAATGGCCAATTATTATCTCTTGGTTGATGTCTCGCTTGGACGACATTGGTGTGGTACTTTGCCCTCTTTGGTGTGGGATATTGAGGAAATGGTCAAAGTGTTATTTGCCTCTTGTTTTCTTTGAAATCAACAGTATAAAATTTGGTTGCCTTCTACCAAGGCTAACTGAATGAGAATCAATCGCGTATCTGTAGTAAAATGGTAGTTTGGTTCATATATGCGGCGAATTTCTACTAAATTTATTCCAATCAAAGAGTTGATTCAATACACCAATGATTCCAAAAAAGTGGACATCTCAAAATTTAACATTGTATTTAAACTAGTCGTATAGAAAATTATTTCACCGTGTTTGTGGTATCACAGCTGAAATGGATTAGACGGGTCTTCACCATACCGAACGCTACTCATAGAGTCGCGGGAAAAATCGTAACTACAAATTCAATCATTTGATTGCTAATTGGATAACCATTTGATTGCTAATTGGATAACCATTTGATTGCTAATTGGATAACCATTTCTACCGCTTCACTGAATTGGCGCTTTTAAAAGTGTAGTCCCGTCCATACGCTGTCATTACGTACCCACAAGTTGTCGAGGCTTCTGTAGGAGCCATCAAAACCGTGAGTTACTTTTTTTTTGTCAATTTTTAGTCAGAAAGATATTTTTAAAACCAAAAAGTTATTTGCAATTAAAAGCAGATGGAAATTAATATTCCAATGTTCGGTTTCCAGTTTTACTTGAATGTGTTTGTCAAATGTATTTGATATTTTAAAAGTCTATATATCTTAAATAAAAAATTTGTATTTCCTTTTTGTGTGTGGCAAATTTTTATCGCATTACAGGAAAATTATAAAAGTATTTCGAAACATCACTTTCTTTTCAGGAAAGTACAAAAAAAAACAACATTTTTAAACGATAAACAGATAAAAAAAAAGTTCTAAAATACTAACACTAGAATCGAGCGGCTGTTGCGAAAGAATAGCACAAATCCCCCAAATGGACCCTAGCTTCTGGTTATTCAACGAAGATGACTTATCAACTTTGGTTAAAACAAAAGGTTTTCAGGGTGGATGCCGGAATAGAGATCTTTTTCTGGTATCGTACTTGAAGAGGAGTTAACTACTGCATTGTTCTGTTAAATAATTGGTGCTCCTTCTTTTCCAAGAGCTTAACCCTTTGCAAATGTCGGGATCGACTCGCTTCGGTGCGCTCTGTCTGCGAATGTAGCGAGTGTGGGAAGGGACATAATGCACATTTGAGCTACAGATGATGATGGTCAAGGTGTGTATTACTCCGAGAAACTATATGTTACCGATGAGAAAGTAGAAGGGTTAACGATATTCTTTGGGAGTGCCTCGCTAAGAATTTGTTACATTTCTAGCCATATTAAATTTGTGGGGTTACCGAAGATACTACAACGACCCGCGTCCACCGAAAGGTACAAACAGAGTACAAACAGAGTTGGTGCGGCTTATATAGTACACTGTACACTACAATATTTGTTAGAACCTAGATGACTGATAGTAATCGATAGTATAGTAAGTGCGGGAAGGGACATAATGCATATTTGAGCTACAGATGATGATGATGGTCAAGGTGTGTAGTACGCCAAGAAACGTTGTGTTGCCGATGAGAAAGTAGAAGTGTTAACGATATTCTTTGGGAGTGCCTCGCTAAGAATTTGTTACATGTCTAGCCATTTTAACTTTATGGGGTTGCCGAAGATACTACAACGACCCGTGTCCATGGTACAAACAGAGTTGCTGCGGCTTATATATACTATAATATTTGTTAGAATCTAGATGACTGATAGTAATCGATAGTATAGTAAGTGCGGGAAGGGAAATAATGCATATTTGAGCTACCGATGATGATGGTCAAGGTGTGTATTACGCCAGGAAACTATGTGTTACCGATGAGAAAGTAGAAGGGTGAACGATATTCTTTGGGAGTGCCTCGCTAAGAATTTGTTACATGTCTAGATATTTTAACTTTGTGGGGTTGCCGAAGACACTACAACGACCCGTGTCGACCGAAAGGTACAAACAGAGTTGCTGTGGCTTATATATAGTATAATATTTGTTAGAATCTAGATGACTGATAGTAATCGATAGCATAGTAAGTGTGGGAAGGGACATAATGCATATTTGAGCTACAGATGATGGTTAAGGCGCACATCACGACGAGAAACTATATGTTGCCGATGAGAAAGTAGAAGGGTTAGTGATATTCTGTGGGGGAGTGCCTCGCTTGGAATTTGTTACATTTCTTGCCGATTTTACTTTGTAGTGTTGCAGAAGACATTACAACGACCCGTGTCCACCGAAAAGTACTTCTATGTGGTGACCGAGTTACTACGGCTAATATACTACAATATTTGATAGAATCTGTATTACTGGTAGTAATGGATTGGAAGAGATAGATATCGTGAAGATATCAATAGAAGCGTCATTTATATTCTTGTGGAGTGCGTTACCTCTAGATAGGTGAAAATAAGTCATTTTAGATTATATATTACAATCTCGATGACTGGTAGGTATCGATTGGAAATGGAGAATCGCCTAGCCGTTTGGAATGTTATTTGAAATTGTGTGGTCAACTACCACAACTTTTTTTTCTTCCAATTTTAGTAGTTTCAGCAAACGATGGGCTTATTTTCCAAAGTACTACCAAGCTTTTACAACAACAACAATACAGTTTGAATGAGGCACAGCACCTTAAGCCAAACTTACTCGGATATACCAATAAAGAAATTTTACAGTTGACTATTTCGAACTGAAAGCAAAAACATCCTGGAACGAGGATCTTAGAACGATTTGGCCACGACATTGTTCTGTTTGATAGAATTGGTTCTGCTTCTTTCCAAGACTTTAACCCTTGCTGATGTTCTATTGCTTCGCTTCGGTGCGTTCTGTCTGCAACTGCAGCAAGTGTGGGAAGGGACATAATGTATTTTGAGCTGACGATGTGTGTGATGTTGAAAGTGTACAGTACCGCGAGAAACCATATAAAGGGTGAATGGGTGTAGCTGAAAAACTCACACTCTCCTAAGTATGTCTAAGATATGGGGTTCGGCCCGTTCATTGGCGACTTTTGATAATCGTAAAAAGTTTTCTTGGGATGAGGAATTTTTCTAGTATCATGCTCCGACAGGACTTAACGATGGAAATCTGCTGAATAATAATAATTAGTTCTTTCAAGATCTTAAACCTTGCCGGTGGATTCGAGGTTTGACTAGCTTGAGTACACCCGGTCTGCAACTGTGGCAAGGGGTATAATGTATATTTGAGCTACAGACGATGATTGTCAATGTGCATATTACTTTGAGAAACCGTATGTTACATATGAGAAGATACGAGATTCTCACCATGATATACTTGGGAGTCGCCGCACCAAGATTTCTTTTTCTTTTCTAGTATTAGTTTTAATACGCTTGTTAGATTGTAATAGTACATTAAGGGCTCTAACTGCAAGTCACAGACTCCAGTTTTCGGAACAGCTATGGGTTTAATATAATGTAAGGTGCATTTTTCAAGTAAAATGAGTCATTAAGGAAGATTTTAGAGCTGAGCTTAGGAACCTACTGCTTCTAATTCCTTCCAGAAACAGATATAAAATCCGTCATTTTGGGTAGGATGCAACCTAGTGTAACTATAGTGCGACGTTATTGCAACAAAAGAAATTGAGGTACTTTCTTACTTAAATAATTGAATTAGAAATTACAAATTTCAGATGACAAATTTTGAATTCTACGTCAATTTACTTTACGACTACAAAAATAATGCCAAAAGGCGCAGCCAGCTATTGGGAAAAGGGTTTGCCATACTAAAACCTAACGTTATGAGGGACATCTCATTACAACCAACGTCGGCTTGCAATGCGGAAAAGAGTGTACTTATCGTACCATCTTATTCATAAAAATAAATCGAGTCGAATTTCGTGTCATATCCAATGTCTTACTAAAAATTAGTTCTGATTCCGAAGCATACACTCCTCTAGATCTAGATCACTGTTTTTTTTTTTTACAAACAGCTGTCTTAGTTATGCAATGAAAAACAAAGTTTTTGGTAAATTAACGTATCACTATGCAATAGTTACGAAACAATAAGTTTAAAACGGTTAAACCATCAGGGCCTAAGCATTTTAATTTAAAGAATAGTTTGAGGGAATTTGAAAATTCTATTAAAAAAAATATAATAATTTGAAATTAACACTTTCTATTATTAAAAACCTGTTTCAATAATAGGAAGTAAGAAAAATTGTAAGTACAACACGAACACAAACACAAAAGAAGCATTAAATTTTTTTTTTTGTATTTATAGATATTTCTGTGATCCAATTCTTACTTAAATAATTGAATTGCAAATTATGAATTTCAGACGAAGTATTTTGAATCCTTCTTCAATTAACCATACAAACTTCAAAAATTATGCCAAAACGCGCCAAATTCGAATATGAAGAAAATGTTAGTATCACGAACTAAAAGCATTGTCTGTGTTTTTTTTGCGCAAAATTTGATATATATATATTAATTTGTGCGATCCAATTCTTAATTTAAATAATTAAATTTGAAATTATAACTAAATAAAATTTTAATTTCAGGTGAAAAATCTTTGATTCTTTCTCAGTTAACCTTACAACACAAAAAAATCATGCTAAATGGCGGCAAATTCGAATATGTAGAAAATATTAGTATCACGAACAAGAGACATCGTCTGGTTTTTCTTTGCGCTATATTTTATACGTATTTGTGTTATTGAATTGTAATTTTAAATAACTAAATTAGGAATTATGAATTTGAGGTGAAGAATTTTGAATTCTTCGTCAAACTATAAAAACAACAACAATAAAATTTATGCCAAAAGGCGCCAAGTACGAATATCAAGAAAATGTTAGTATCACGAACAAGAGGGGTTTCTGCATGGTGGGTTTGCAGGGGGGGGGGGGGGGGGGTAGCCAAGACGCCTGCAAAAGTTCACATCCGGACGTGAGGAAGACGTATTTTTATTCTTTTTCACCACAGTGGGAAAGGTTTTTCGTTTGGTTTTTATTTCTTAGCCCCCCCCCTCCCCCACTACCTCGCTTCCGTAGTACTGTAGTAATACACCCCTGTATGGACCTCTTAAAGGGATGGTTAGGAATAAATGTAGAGGTGTTTTTTACTTGTTTGTAAATGAACATGAAAGGGTTTTTGATGACTTTTTATATGTAGATGATTCTTCATGATGTTGGTAGGGTTAGAGTTTGTAGATTTATTTTAGTTTTAGTTGAAAAAAAGTCGAAAATGTAATTTTAGGTTAAAAACAAAAAGGAAAAAGTTATATTTACAATTGTATATTTATTACAAAAATATGTATATCCTAGATTTAATTTTACGTAATAAAACAGATTCTCATGATTAGACATGTCTACAAAAGGAAAATTATAAAAATTGCTGCCGGTGATTAAACCAAGTTTTGTTATACTTCGAACTTTGAATAAATGAAGTAGGAATGACTTAATATACGTTTTGAAAGTTTAACCCTTTTATATTAAATGAATGAAATTAATTAAAAATTATTTTTATAACAACTGTTACATGAATAAAAATACATCTTAACTTTTGCAAACAAAAAATAATAACTAATTATTTTACAAATAAAATACATTCGAATTTTTTTTTTTGGTAACTGTTAATTACGATAAATCTAATTTACTTTTTAAAAAAATCCTTCCAAAAATAAAAGTATTTGTAGAACAAGAAATTTGTAGAAACAAGAAATTTGTAGAAACAAGAAATTTGTAGAAAAAAGAAATTTGTAGAACAAGAAATTTGTAGAAAACAAGAAATTTGTAATTTGTAGAAAATTAATGCGTAACAAATAACGTATAGAACTACAAATACCTACTCCCAAGCAGTACCACAAACATATCTTCCAAACAAACTCCCCTCTAGATCTTGTGACGTATTTTTTTTTTTGCCTTAAGACGCTACAAGAGGGGGAAGGGGGTCCGTGGGAAAACTTTTTGAATGAATGGGTCCCTGTGAGCAGTGGTGTAGTAAAGTTGTGGAAGATTCGAGTAGGGTAATTTTTAAGAATGGGGGATATGCTTATTAATGCTGGTGCCTGGTGGCTGTAGTTGTGTAATATGTTGGTATATTTTAGCAATTATTTTACAAAAATAGTTTATTAATATGGGTATTTAAGTTTAAAAAATCTATCCATTCAGTATTCTAAATTAATATTAATGTATTAATTATTTGGCTCATACAGTCTCTCAGGCTTAGTTCAGAGTCTAAGATAGTAAAAAAAAACTTGCTACTCCATAAAAAAAGTTAATAATTGAAGTACATACTTAGAATACATTGAAAATTTCATAGAAGAATTCGAATTTCGATGCGCTGAATTTTTTGACGTATCACACATGTACGTAGCATTTGTAGTTTGGGCTATGAAAGTGGGTGACGGACAGACAGACATACGGACTGAATGAATGATTATAATACCGTCCACTTTTTACGTTATAAACGTAGTGTGGAAGCTAATAACGTCATAACAGTTATCAATAATTTTATTTCTTCAAGAAATAATATTTCGTAACCTATTAACGAACCACTTATGAAAACCATTAAGATTTTCATTAAAAAAAACGGTAAAAATATTTTTTTAAAATTCATTTTTCGAGTAATTAACGAAACATAACATAATTGTGTAACATAACAAACGAAGTATAATTGTGTAACCCAACATTCATCTTTATCTTCTAAATTCAATTAAAATTTATCGCTCACAATTTAAGTTTTAATCTATACCTACGAAAGGACAAGCTTGTAATAACTGGAACCCGTTCCAAGTACACAATATATCAACCAATCACCCTTTCTCCGAATTAAAAAAATCGAACCTGACACACTACTAACTGCAACCCATTAGTCAAACGAGAAAGACTATCCATAGATATCATAGTTAAAGTATTAGATTGGCAGATCACGTGACCTCTAATGCTAACGACGGGACTCGCATGGAGGACCAGAATAAGAAGGTAATGAGGCCAGTGTAGAGAGTTTCAAGAGAAAAACACTACGAAAAAATACCATATAATTCTAAAATTACAAAAACATACCATAAAAATAATAGCAAAGCGTATCACGTTTTTAAGTCACTAAAAAGATTCCAAAATGCAGCTAAAATTTTTGTGGTCTTGTTTTGTAATTTTAGAATTAAATGGTATTTTTTCATAGTGTTTTTCTCCTAAAACTGGTGGCAACACTGGCCTCATTGCCCTCTTATTCTGGTGTCCATGCGCGTCCCGGCGTTAGCATTGGAGGACACGTGATCTGCCAATCTAATACTTTAACTAGGATATCTATGCAATCAATCACCATTTCTCCGAATTAAAACAATCGGACCTGACACACTACTAACTGCAACCATTAGTCAAACGACAAAGACTATCTCAGTCATCAAAAGAGGATAGAATACGAAAAAGATGGAGTAGTGTCAAAAACCAAATCAGAAACTGATTTATCAAGTGAAGCCGGTTGTTGTATCCGTGATAAACTCAAATAAAAGGTTGGCGAATTATTTGGCGCCAGGAATTATTTAGGTGCGACAATATTAATGAATATCAATTGAAATCTTTCGTATAAAGGTAAAATCTTAGAATTTTGTATTAATTGATGAGTTCTTTTGTTCCATGTTAAGTAATTGTAAGTAAAAATGAGACAATTCGTATTTTGAAATCCGATTGATTTGGCGAATTCCTGAAGGCTTCATTTTCTTTCCACGCCAAGGATCCTTATCTTATTCTAAATTCCACGCAATCATCATTCTAACACTATAAAGCATTTTTATTTCTCAGTCTTTCAAAAACACAAACATAACACGGATAACATCCAAGTCCTTCAGTCGCCAAGAGAAGCTTCCGTACTCAATTAGTCTCATATTACGTTCTATGGCGAGGGAAAAAAAAAAACGTTCGAAAAACCATAGAACTATTTGTCGAATACAATCCTACTCTCTCATAGCTTATCTTCTGGCTTTTAGAACTTAAAAGAACTAGAAGAGGTTTCGGTTTTATCTTTTTCTTTGAGATATTAGCTTCTTAGGATTGACCTTAGTGAACCACTGGCTTAAAAGCAGTTTGTTTTGGGTAGGGTACATTGAATTATTGCTTGGCTATAAATATTTAGCATTCGTAGAACAAGTGAACTAGAACTGAAATTATTTAAAAATAATTTCGACATTAAAGTGCACAAATGTAATAAAAATCCCGATTTTCATCGTAAGAATAGTTCAATTTTTAATGTGTGTGAACTAAAGACCTAATGTGGAATATGAGGTAATGGAAGAATTGCGATGGGGTCGAAAATCTGAAATGGACAATTTGCGTTTTCACGCTGAAAAACGAAAAAAAGTGCTGACTTCAAATTTAGTACCAGAGTTTCTATAGTTAAACTCATAGTTTCCTTGCACAGAAGCGACGACTACGGGCGGAGCTATAAAACGCGCGGAGCAATCAGATGAAGACAAAATTAAACGGCTGAAATTTCCTCTTCATCTGATTGCTCCGAGCGTTTTATAGCCCCGCCCATGGTCGTGGCTTCTGTGCAAGGAAACTGAGTTTAACTGTAGTACTTGTCGGACGTTATATTACAGTTTTGAAAAAATCGCGCATGGGCAAAGGGTAGCTGATATAGAATTATTTTTTTTAGTTAGAATCGGCATAGAATTCAAAATAATGGTAATAGTAAACAATATAAAACACATCAAAAAAAATTCCATTCCTCCATCGTATCCTAAAACTTACAAAATTAACTTTTACGTAAAATAGAACAGAATATTTGTGAGGAGTAGGTTAGCTTTGCCGTAACAAAATGGCCACATTTAAGTTACTAAAAAAATTGTACCAAACATTCTCTGCAATCTTCACAAAACCACATAAAAAAACGTTCTACAACAATAATTACAGACGACAGAAAATTCTTGGAGGTTGACAGAGTCAGACAAAAAAGCATTCTTTTTGTTTCTCTACACCCACCATAATGAAACAGGTGCTCGATTTGCATCGCCAAATTCCTTCATTTGGCGACAAAAGAAAAGAATTCGGCCATTACCTAACCTAACTTCAAAAATAGTTAAAAGCTAGTCGTATTTCCTGGTATTTTTTAATAAAAGTTAAGATCTAAGTAAAGAATATTTAGAATAAATCAAAGTTGTTTTGCATCACCAAATTCCTTCATTTGGCGACAAAAGAAAACATTTCGACCATTACCTAACCAAATATCAAAAATAGTTAAAAGCTAGTCGTATTACTTTTAAGTAAGAGATAATAGTATATAAAGAATATTTAGAAAATATTAAAGTGAGGGCTGAATTATTTTCTTTGGCTAACGAATAAAGCAATCATCGGCCATTACTTAACCATCGCCATGTTCCTTTATTTGGCGACAAAAGAAAACATTTCGACCATTACCTAACCTAACTTCAAAAATAGTTCAAAACTAGTCGTATTTCCTGTATATATATTTTTTAAAGTTAAGAGATAATAGTAAGTAAAGAATATTTAGGATAAATTAAAGTGAAGGCTGAATTCTTTTATTTGGCTGCGAAATAAAATAATTATCGCTCATTACTTAATCTAACGTCAAAAATAATTAAAAGCCTGTCATATGTTTTATACTTAATATTACTGGTTAAACGAGAATGTATAAAGAAGTTTTCAAAATATGAATATAAGTGAAGGCCGAATTATTTTCTTTTGTAAATAAATTCAATGTAAATGAATTTAATTCTAACGTCATGTTATGCGTTACATATCATGTAGAGTGGTGAAAACATTTTCAAAGGGAAATTTTTTCTGTGGCGGTTATTTTGAGATTTTGCGACATCGATCAGTTTGAAATGACGTCAAATATATTTCACTACGAGATTCTTTGTAAGTTGATATTAATTATTTTCATTCTATTTAAAGGCGAGGAATATTACATATGTATTCTTTGAAATATAAATTTTTGCAAACGATAAGTAATAATTATTGAATTTTCGAAATAAAATAAATGAAACCAGCCAAATTTAGCATGTAAATGTTTAATATAGAATATTAATGCTGTGTTTGGCGCCTGTTTACCTGTTAAACACAACTGTTGTGTGGAAGCGGGTTAAGTGACAGATTCTGTTACAAACCTACCTTTTTGCTATAATAACGGAGTAAAGAACGAATATACATTTGCAAAAAATAAAATAAAAAAAATAAAACATACGATACAACAAAATATTCCCATGAAACGAGAATAAATATTCCAAAAAACAAAAATCCAAATATAGACCTCCAACTAAACATACAAACGTCCAGAAAGCCTATAATTATTTCAATGACATGACTAAATACCATCTCATCTTCAGAACCATCGAAGGTAAAGATTCCATATTAAGATTGCAAATCGGCAGATTCATCATGTGTTATGTAATTATGCTGTCTACGAGGTAAATTATCTGCGATCCTTTAAAGAGGATGTTCTTAAAAATGTCAGTCCTGCGATAATTAAGATTTGAGATAAATGCTAAATGATTTTGTTTTTTGAAGGTATGTGAATGTGAGGCTCATTTTCCGACTACGTTGAAATGACCATTTTTGATGAAATTTGACATTTTTCGTTTATTATTTTAAATTATAGCGGAGATTTTTAAGAATCCAAAACTGTCTCTATATTGACTCTGCATAAATGAATCTCCTTTATATAGTTTGTTTACTTTAAATTGATTTTCTGCAAAATGAAATTTTTGAAAATTTTCCCTTCTCGACAAACCATATTTCTCAAAAAGTACTTAACCGAATGTTTTGAAATTTTTTATCTAGGGAATAGACTACAAACTAGTAATTTAAAGCATTACAAAAATTATGACACTTACTATTATAAATAGTAGAAAAAAAGTACATAAAAATCTTAAACTTAGCTTCGACAACTCATAACTTTTTATTGGTGCGATGAATATCTTAGATTGTAAATTTATTAATTTATAGTTTTTTTAAAGAAATCTTAAATATATTTTTAGTTAGAAAGTCTACCGTAAAGGCGAAAAACATCAAAATTTAACTAAAAAATTTTAAATTACAAAAAATATATTTATTTAAAATAAAAATGGTCACTAATTATTATTATTATTAGTTGTGTTGGTGAACATAAAAATACATAAACTATATGTATTAAAATTTATTTTAAAAAACTAGTGTCCAACGTAGTCGGATACCTTAATGTTAGCTGCATTTACGTAACCGGATGATCGCATATCGCAGTGACAATGTTAAGTCAATTGTGTTTTCACGTGCGACGGCATCGGAAACCGTATTTACGGTTTTACCTGTGGTTTACAATCAGGTAGTGATCTTTTGGAATTAGGATTTAATGTTTTGAACAGTAGAACGAGAAACATTAGAATTACTGGCAAATTTAAAATGCAACTAAAGTGGCAGAAAATTCTTTGTAAAGTAATGCATTTTCCAGTTCACTTAAAAAAGGAACCCATTTTCCCCTAATTTTATAATTCATAAAATTAAACTTTTGAAAAGATTTTTTTAATTTAAAAAGAAATATATTTGTCCTATATATTTCAACTACTCAATTAAGTATTTACAAAATAATTATATTTAGAAAGCTATTATCGATATTATAAGCTGCACAGGATCAAACAATTTTTATTTAGTGCATTTATTACATTCTAAATAATACACTAAAAGAAATTATGGTATTAAAACAAGTTATATAAGTATTATTTTCTTGTTTCGGAGAAAAGTTACAGATCTAAAAAATACTTAACAATGGAAATAATCTGTAGGAATAGTCTAGAGGTACCGATAAATGTTGAAAAGTATGAAGCGCAGCTAAGCATACAATCAATAGTTGAAATGACTCGGATATGATTGCAATCTTAAAACGAAAATCATTATCATGGATCTATATAGTAGAGGTTGTTAACTTTAAATACAAATATCTATGAAGTAGTTTTGTATTTTAGTGTTACACGTGCTTCTCATATCGAGCATTTTAAGGAAAATAACAGAAGTAGCAATTATCAATAGAAGCATTCCATACATAGATATAGTTAAAGTATTAGATTGGCAGATCACGCGACCTCCAAAGCTAACGACGGGACGCGCATGGAGATCTTTTAAGAGGGCAAAATGACCAGTGTTGCTGCCACTTGAAGGAGAAAAATACTACGAAAAAATACCATTTAATTCTAAAATTACAAAAAAAATATCGTAAAAATACTAGCTGCATTTTGGAATCTTTTTAGTGACTTTAAATCATTTTCTAGTATTTTTTTTGTAATTTTAGAATTAAATGGTATTTTTTCGTAGTATTTTTCTCCTTAAAGTGGCAGCAACACTGGCCATTTTGCCATCTTATTTTGGAATCCATGCGCGTCCCGTCGTTAGCTTTGGAGGTCACGTGATCTGCCAATCTAATACTTTAACTATGATATCTATGATTTAATAATAATAGTAGAAGCAAAAAAAGTTACGAGAAATATTCATCTCTAAATATAAGGCAATGGTAACAATCTTAGTAATAATAACAAGAAATTAAATAATGAAATTATGATAATGAAATTATGATAATGAAATTAAACAATGGTAACAATCTTAGTAATAATAACAAGAAATTAAATAATGAAATTATGAATAATGAAATTAATAATAATTATACTACTTTATAATAACAATATTACTGATAAAAAATAATAGAAATTCGAATATTAGTTACTATAATAAAAACAATAACTATAATAATAATAATTTATAATACCAACGATATTCATAATTTCTTTAGAAATTCGAATATTAGAAACTATAATAATAACAATAACGATAAAAGTAATATTAGTAATAAAAGCAATTTGAATACTAATGATTAACTACAATAGTAGTAATAATATTATAATAATAAACTCTAAAAATACTCGCACTACCAATAACAATGCTAGAAATATTAAATAATTGAATTTAATAACATCAGTATGAAATGGCGTAGCAATAAAACAATGGTTGCAAAAATATTTCAGTTGTATCATCAAATACGAAAAAACTTAAGATTTTAATCGAAATCCTAATTTGTTTTATTATAAAAAAAGTTTTTTAAAAAGATTTTAAAAACAAAAGTCAATATTTTTTTTCTTAAAATGGCAACATCCACAAACCCAGACCGATTCCCAAAACACCCTGGGTCGCAGACCCAAAAGTAAAGGGAAACCAGCTGCTCAATTTTGTTGATGTTCCATTTTTCTTTTTTTTTTTCACGAACCCATGGAACAGGTGGTAAAGGGATCACGTGACGCTACAGGTAACCAGAAAACGTTCTCTTCTTCGTTCTTCTTCTAAAATGTTCGATTCCCGCCACTCGGCAACAATGGCGTTCGAATTTTCTCTCTTTTTTGGAAAAAAAGAATTCCTTCAACCTGTCGCGGATGTCTGACTTTCAGTAGTTTTTTTTATAGTTTGAGAGAGAGACAAGGTCATTTTTTTGTGTAAAATTGTTGGTTTTGATGTACGTATTGAAAATTGTTAATGTTTGTCAAATAAAATCAGTCAATTCGAATTGCTAACCCTAATCTTCCATTTTAATTGCTAATCCTAATCTTCAATTTTAATTGCTAATATTTAATCCTTAAGATTAAGTTTCGATGTCAATTTTTAATCTTCAATAATTATTATTCTTTATGTTTAATAATTATCTTTAATGTACAATCTTAGCTTTTAAATTTTAAGCATCAATCTTCAATTCTAATTATTAATCTACAATTGTATTGTAATTATTAATTTATTCAACAGTTGAATAGCAGAATAATACAAAACTACTAAACTAAAACTTTTCTTATGAGTTAATTCTGAACAATAATAGAGAGAGCAGTGCTTTTACAAGTAACAAAAATAACTTAGAACTGTCCGAACACTTGCATTGAATAGTTTTTGGTAATGTATCTCTTTTCTGTATATTCAAATGTGCTACAACCGAAAATGATATTAAAACATCTATTACCAATATATCTTTAACAATTTAATGCTCAAGTTTTAAAATATGAAACAATCGCCATTTTCTGCAGTAAATGCTATCCATCGAAAAGGACCAATCATTTGAAGAAGAGTTAAATAGCAAAACTAGCAATACAAACTTCTTAACTGGAACTTTTTGATTTCCTAAGTGTTATTTATGAAAAAAAAAATAGAACAAGTCTTTTCCAAATAACTTAGAACAATCCACAAGCGTTTAGCATTGGATAGTTTTTGGTATTTATGTTTATTTAAACAGCCTTCAATTGAAAACGATGCTAAAACAACTCTGCCACTAGCATATTTATAACAATTTGACGCTCAATATTTTTTTAAAATAAAACAATCGCCATTTTTAGCAGTGGACAATCAATCGAAAACGATCAATCATTTGAAGAAGAGTTCAACAGCAAAACTAACAATACAAACTTCAAAACTCGAACTTTTTGATTTCCTAAGTGTTATTTATGAACAAAAAATAGAAAAAATCTTTTACAAATAAATTCGAACAATCAACAAGTGTTTGGCATTGGATAGTTTTTGGTAATTATGCATATTTAAACAGCCTTCAACTGAAAACGATGTTAAAACAATAACGATTAAACACCACTAGCATATTTATAACAATTTGACGCTCAATATTTTTAAAAAAATAAAACAATCGCCATTTTCAGCAGTGGACAATCAATCGAAAACGACCAATCATTTGAAGAAGAGTTAAATAGAAAAAAAGCAATACAAACTTCTTAACTAGAACTTTTTGATTTCCTAAGTGTTATTTATGAACAACAATAGAGCAAGTCTTTTACAAATAACTTATAACAATCCACAAGCATTTTACAATGGATAGTTTTTGGTAATTCTATATATTTAAATGTGCTTCAACAGAAAATTACCAACATACTTTTAACCATTTAACGCTCAAGTAAAAAAAAAACAATCTCCATTTTCAGAAGTGGGCAATCAATCGAAAAGGGCCAATCATTTGGAGAAGAGTTCAACAGCAGAACTAACAATACAAACTTCTTGACTCAAACTTTTTGATTTCCTAAGAGGTATTTCTGAACAACAATAGAACAGAACAGGTCTTTTGGAATAAAAAAATAAGAATAAGGAACGTTCCACAAGCGTTTGGACATCGAAGCGCGACGATATTCAACGACGCGGCAAGACAAGGCTGCGAAACGCCGCCCAAAATTAATTACGGCTTTTTGGTCGGATTTAGGCTTGGTGTAGTCAAGTTTCAGTGAATAACTGTAATGAAGACGAGTAATTGATACGTATAAAGTGTTTTTGAGGAATCTTAACGCTTCGTGAGATGGAAACTAAAGTATTGACTATCAAGTGGCGTTGTGAAATAGTTTTGAAGTCAACTTACACGAAGTTAGTTGCTGAAAAGTCAACTCTGAAGTATTGACTATCAGGGGTGTTGTTATGAAATAGTTTTACAACAGTTGCTGATAAGTCAACTCTTGATGGAAACTGAAGTATTGACTATTGGCGTGGTTGTGATATAATATTGAAGTTAGTATACACAAAAGTTAGTTGATGAAAATTCACGTTACATAGAATATAGTTTCAGTGACGAAATTGTTTGCTTCTATATGATTTTAGCCGACGGCAACAGTATAGTTAGTAACCCAAAATTAATAAAGCTTTAAAAGTTGGATTTGGGCTTGGTATAGTCAAGTTTCAGTGAATAACTGTAATGAAGACGAGTAATTGATACGTATAAAGTGGAGTTTTTGAAGAGTGTTAATACTTAGTGAACTTAAAGGAATTGGAGGTTTTATTTAAGGTCTTGATGGAAACTGAAGTAATGGCTATCAATAGCTTTGTGAAATTGTTTTGAAGTTATCTCACATAAAACTTAGTTGTTGAAAAAATGACATACACTCAGAAAAAACATGTGTTCAAGCAACTCAAGTATTGCGTAAAACTGGCAGCACTACAACATTCTGTTGTTTCAATACAATAATTGGGTTCATGACCATACGAACACAAATTTGTGTTGTTCCAGCACAACTGATGATCGCGAGAGGAGACGACTATTATATACTTTTGCGATTGACAATTAACTGTAAACTCATTGTTTTCTAAATTTTTTTAAACATAAACAAGTATAAAACAAATAAGTTTTTAAATTATAACATTCCTTTTAAAGAACCGTAATATATTTTTCAAGCTTTATTAGCATGGAAACTGAAGCATTGACTATCAGTGACGTTGTGAAATAATTGTGAAGTTAGTTTACACAAAAGTTAGTTGACGAAAAATTCACGTTATAGGAAATGTAATCTCAGTGACGAAATTATTTGATTTTAGCTGAAGGTAACTGTAAAATTAGGGACACCCAAAATTAATTGTGCTTCATAAGCTGGATTTGGGACAACCAGATGTGTGTACTATTCTGATGAAGCAGAATCTACGTCCTGCGAAACTTGACAATTTTTCCACAATACGCCAATGATCAATGTTGTTTTCTTATTTTGTCATGCGCAAAATTGTGGATATTCTCTGAATATAGATTTAATAAAAAATTTCTTACCCAAATCCTTTTATTTCAAACACTAAAAATGACAAATACTTTGTCTAATGTTTTTCGAGAAAAACCATGAACCAACACGTCCAAAGTCTACTAAAAAAATCCAAACACACTTTATACAATCTTCAATAAGTCCTCCTTGTCCACAGAATCCAGCACGTGTCTAGCATGTTCCATCGAACGTTCTAGAACCTAGAATATGATTTGTTCGAATGTCTTGCCGAAGATTCATGCCATATCAATGGCCTTATCGAATAAGGAAAGGCTTTGACGATTTTTTTTTTGGCGTTGTTGATATCACGCCAAACGAAAAGCAGATCCAAGAAAGTGGCAGGATTTTATTGGTGCTAAAGGGTTAGATGCAACAGATGTCATCGAAAAAAAAGTGTTTTAAGGAATGAGGGTTGGGATTCTTGGAAATCGAAGAAGGCTTTTGAGATGTTCCATGTTTTTTTATATTCTGTTTAAGTTAATGTTATTGAATGGGGGTGACAAAATAATCTAACACATTTAATTAATTGTGCCTCAATGGAGACTGCAGAGTTGGTAGAGGAAAAAATTGTTTATGATGGTGTTTGAGTATTGAAGAGCAGTGACGTAGTCAGTGAAAAGTTGTTTCAAGAAAAGGCATTTGAGACTCCTGGAAATCCAAGAATATTTTTAAATAAGTGACTAAAACCTTCATATTTCATAAATTTGTTTGAATGGAGGCTAAATGTTTGCAAATAGAATAGTTTGTTAAGAATGTTGTTCGTAAGCTGTGAAAAATATTAGAAGGTTTTGAGATATTCCTTGTATTCTGTGTTCGATTTAAGTTAATGTTATTAAATGAGGGTAACCAAATAACCACGAACGTATAATTGTGCCTTAATGGAAACTAAATAGTAGGAAAAAAAAAAGTTTATGATGGTGTTTGTCAGTATTGAAGAACAATAATGCAAGAGATGTCAGTGAAAAAGTTGTTTCGGAGGCTAGAAATAAAACAGTCAGAAACTTCAAACCAAATTATCAATTAACCGAAATAGTCAATCACTTAAACAAAAAAAACAATCATCAATCAACGAAATCAATCCTATAAATTAAAAAAATAACGTGTCAATAAAAAAAATCAATCCGGAGACTATACATAAACTGCCGGAAACATTTAAACCAAACCAAACAATACATCGACCAAATAAGTCAATCAATTAAAATAATCAATCATCCCATCAAAAAAGTCAACCAATCATCACAACCAATCCTTTCCGACAAGATTCGACAGGTAAGAGATACAATTCCATCTTATTCTTTTTTCCAGACGATATATATGGGAAAGGTGACCCCATAGAACGTTGGGATGAACTTAGTCGGCTTTTTCTCGAAATTCAAGTGGCGGAACAATCGCTACATCGGCAATTACACGCCACTGGATTGGGTGATTTTCAGGGGCGGGATTGGATTGGTAGGGTTTACCTGTTGTTGTTTTGGGGGTGGGGAAGAAGGTTGTGGTTTAAAACAAGAATAATTTTTCTTTTCTCTGTTTTGATTTTTTTTTGGTTCAAAGGTTTTAGTGTGGTTCATTTTGATGTTGCACTAAAGTAAACTAGGTCAACTGAATCAAGTCAAATATTAAATTTAATTTGCATTGTACTTCTAATTTGGCTTACATTGATTCACTAATACTGGCTCAAAAAAGAATTTTTTCATTCATTTTCATTCATTTTCATATTTCTGTTGCCTCTCATACCTGAAACATTTCCATTGCATACATATTATCAATTTTGTATCATTGAAACTAAAAACTATTGTTATTTCGTATAAGTATTTTTTAGTACTTTATCTTCATTTACATAAAAAAAAGTCGAATAATAAATGATATAGAAACATGTAAATAATTTAAATTCAATTACAAAGAAAAAGTGTAACGCGAAGAGCAACAAGCGCTATAAAAATTAGGATAATTAATTTTGTGGACAAATGTCAGTAATTTAAAATTAACTACGAAGTAAAAGTATAACGTAAAGATCAGCGATTGTTATAAGAAAAAGTGAATAATAAATGATATGGAAACATGTAAATAATTTAAATTCAATTACAAAGAAAAAGTGTAACGCGAAGAGCAACAAGCGCTATAAAAATTAGGATAATTAATTTTGTGGACAAATGTCAGTAATTTAAAATTAACTACGAAGTAAAAGTATAACGTAAAGATCAGCGATTGTTATAAAAAAAAGTCGAATAATAAATGATATGGAAACATGTAAATAATTTAAATTCAATTACAAAGAAAAAGTGTAACGCGAAGAGCAACAAGCGCTATAAAAATTAGGATAATTAATTATGTGGACAAATGTCAGTAATTTAAAATTAACTACGAAGTAAAAGTATAACGTAAAGATCAGCGATTGTTATAAGAAAAAGTTGAATAATAAATGATAGGAAACATGTAATAATATTAAAATTCAATTACAAAAGAAAAGTGTAAATCAATAATTCAAAATGAATTACAAAGAAAAAGTGTAACGCAAGTATTATGAAAAAGTTGAATAATTGTGTGGACAAATGTCAATAATTAAATACAAACTACAAAAGAAAAAAAAAGCGTACGAAGCGGAAAAAAAACCGTAAAGAGCAACAAGTGTTTCAGTGAAAGAACATGAATGTCAAACGTTGAGTCTGAAAAAGACTTTGAAACGGAGTTTGATTGTTCTTGTATTCAGGATGAGGTTTCCCAGGCATTTAAGTTCTTACTTTTCCCCAAAACGGTTAATATGGTTGGTTTCTGAAAAGGTATAACGATGCATCGGAGGCTGTAGAAAAGGTTTTAGAAGTTTATAGCAATAATATATTTGGGGGGGGGGGGGGGGGGCTCAGGTTTGAACTTAAATAGTCGTCCCAGAGGACATAGCTGGAAATTAAAAAAAATCTGCTTCAAAACAGAGGTAAGAAAACACAATTTTTACAATATAGTTTTATCAATGAGCTTAGTGGACGAACATGCAAGTGACATTTTAAAAAAATTGATATTTTTATGTCAATGAACATATGACTAATTTCTTTAACGATAACAAGTTTCCTCTTTTTCAAAAACTTTAATTTTAGTAGATTTTTCGCGGTTTGCAAATTCTGTTTCTAACAGATGAGTGCAAACTAAAAACTTACACTCTTAAAACAAACGAGCGGTTTTAACTCAGCCTGAGTTAATTTCCACTCCTTTCCGTGCCGAAAATGCACTTCTCCTATAGGAGTGAATTTCACTCTTTTTCGGAGTGGGTAAAAGAAATAAAAGAAAACAATCTGCGTCCTACACTCTTAAAACGAGCGGTTTTAACTCAGTCTGAGTTAATTTCCACTCCTTTCCGGTGCCGAAAATGCACTTCTCCTATAGGAGTGAAATTCACTCTTTTGTTTTAAGAGTGTAACCTCATTTCCTCGGTTTCACCTTTTTGTAACTTAAGCACCGCTAAGTTCTCCAAATATTAAACACGTGAAATAAAATAGCACAGAAAAACTAAACTAAAACTAATAGTTACCACTACACTTAAACTAACAAAAACCAGCCTCCAACCTGTTATAGGATGTATGTAGGAAGTTATACCCCACTCAAGGGTGTATATTCGTCCTTGCCAAAGAATTTTAATTTAAAACGCCAACAACGCCTTAATATTATTATGTATTAGTTACAATATAATATTAAGGCGTTGTGTATGTTATCAAGTTAGTAAAAGCTATTCCATGTATGATTGCTATGAAAGCTATTTATAATCGTTGATTTTATGTTGTGGGTTAGTTAGATATATTGTTGTGATTCTAAATAAATTATAAATGTTGTGTGAGTAGGACATCCTTAGCATTTTGTTTTTATTTATTTTACGTAATGATGTATTGAATTTATTTATAGCATTTGATAATGCTAGTAAGTAATGTCGATTATGGGTTAGTTAAGCATTGTTGTGGTTCTAAAGGTATTATTAATGTCGTGGGAGTAGGATATGCTTACCTATATTTTGTTTTATTCATTTTGAACAACGATACATTTCGAAATTATATGGCTATTACCTATATTTTTTTTACTTAACGGTTATAAAAGCTAACTAACTTTCATGATTTGGAAGAATTGAAAAACCTCTAACTTTTTATTAGAGTGGAGTATCAGTACAAACTTTACATCATTTTAAAGAGGAAGAATTGGAAATTCTAATGAACTTTAAAACAAAAAAATGCCTAATTGGGTTATTTTTTTGCCTTTTCTAGTGTGTATGTATACCTTAACTTAAAATATGTGCGTAACTAACATACAAGTAAACGTCGGGTAAGCAATAAATGGCCAATAAATGAAAAAATATAACATCAGCAATGGAGCAAAGACAAACGAAAAAATAAAGAGTTATTCAATCTTTATTTCCAAGGGACTTGGTTGTCATTGAAAGACCAATCCTTTAAGCCTTAACAACTTTAGACAATGGGGCTTCAATGACAGAAACCCGAATCTAAAAAAGGCACAAGATACTGCAAGATCCCCTAACACGCTATGAAAACACAGGAAATATTGGGTATCACCAAGCGACCTTCTAATCTCTGGAACCTTCTTGAAAGATCTCTGATTACACCTGGTAAAGATGGTTAGGATTTAAAGAAGCTGAAGAAGGGATAGCTACAAGATTTGTACTGGTTTTTAGCTTCCACACTACGTTTGAAACGTAAAAAGTGGAAGGTATTATAAACGCTCAGTCCGTCTGTCTGTCACCCAATTTCATAGCACAAACTGCAAATGCTCCAGACAAGTGTGATACGTCAAAAATTTCAGCGCGTCGAAATTAGAAGACATTGAAAATCTCAGAAAAAAAAGTTCGAATTCGAAGTGCTTTAATTATGTAAAACACTAATAAATTTAATGCTCATTTAAAAAGCATTAGAAGCCATTTTTATTGGAATTAAAACATCATTGCCATTGCAAACTATCGCTCGAGAAACTTTAATCCTTTGAAATAATAAATTAACATAAATTTATTTTCGCGACATCAATCAGTTTGAAATGACGTCAAATATATTTCACTAAGAGATTGTTTTTTTTATATGAAATGTTTTGGTTCTATTTAAAAGAGAAGAATATTACATATTTATTCTTTGAAATATAAATTGATTTTTGCAAATGATAATAACTATTAAAGAATTAATTATTGAATTTTTGAAATAAAATAAATGAAACTAGCCAAATTTAGCGTTTGAAGTTTTATAATAGAATTAATATTATGTGTTTGGCGACTTTTTTTTCCTGTTGAACACAAAGTTTGTGTGGAAGCGGGCTGAGTGAGAGATTCTGTTACAAAACTACTTATTTAACTGCAATTTTAATTTCTTCAATTTTTTTAAAACTATATTTCTGTAGCAAATGATTTTAAATTCCATACTTGAAAATTTTAAATTAAGTTAAATTATAAAATTTATGAATTTCAAAAAAAATTGTGTGTTGCTGGAAAATCGGACAGTCAGATGACTAGTTTATACGTCTGTATTCTTCAGAGAGTTAATAAATAAGGGTAAATGAACTGCTTTTACAAAAGAACCACACTTGTCTATTCTTAGCGGCATCATCCAAAAAGGCCATTCGAATCCCTTTAATGAAATGACCGAGTTGAAATTAATCCCGTACCATTTTTAAAAAAAAATATTATTATTCTTTAAAAAATTTATTCTTTTTTTTTGCGGGGGATGGAATAGAAAGAATATGCGCCTTTTTTTTCTTTTCTCGGACTATCAACAAGAACAGAGAGATGGTCTTGTATTTTGAATAGAGAGGCTAGAATTAGATGGCGATGCTAGATGGCGATGGCACGGAAAAAACGAAACCGTCTGAAACTCGCCAAATTGGTGTGATGCACTCAAAAGCATTGCGAATTCTCTATTAGGTTTCTGCACAAGAATTCTAGGTTTATTCTCTAAGAATCGGCGATTTAAACTAAAAAACACAATTTTTTAAAAAATTGTATATTTGTAGCGGCCTCAGTGACCCACAGTATACCAAAAAGATCCTCAAGGTGGAGATGAGTTACCTCGGCTTATATACTACTATAAACGTTGTAATCAAGAATAGTGGTAGGAACGAGATGGTAAATCAGCGCCACCTAGTTGTTGATGTCATATTGAGGTTGCGTGTGTGGTGAACCGCCACTTATTGTACAGTACAGCACCCGAATTAACACATTAATTACAAATTTGTGAATAACATTAACACATTGGTTATTGAATAAATAAAGTAAACTTTAAATTTTTGAAATTCGTTTTTCTTGCAACTTAATTTGTCATATGCAAATTATCCAACACTATGGTATTTTTTTCGACTATTTTGATAAACTTCAACAGAAAGCTCATTTTTGTATTTCAAATTTTTGTGCTAAATCGTCGTTAATAGATTAATGCAGGGTCTAATATTTATCTTCACGCGACTGATTTAAATTGTTATTCATTATTTTATCTTATGTTTTTTGCTTGACTTATCAAACTATAGTAATACTTCAAAAATAGAGCCAAATCATTCGCCAAGCTGCGGATATTGTAACCAATCATAACTTTGCTTGACAACCGGTTTATGTATTAGCTTTGCTTATTCTACGCAATAATACAAGGTCTTAATATTTTCCTTAAAACAACGATTCAAATGTTTATATATCAATTTCATTCAATACAAAGTAGCGCCAAATAGTTAGCCAACCCTTCATTTGGGCCGATAGCGGAAGCAATAAATGACTTCATTCGACAAACACTTTTCACATTGGATTTTGACCAAGCAGCACCTCCATACTACTCTGACCTCAACGACTTTAAGTTCCGGCTTTTCTTATGTAGGAAGTATATGCTTAATGCGCTTCTTAACCTTACATGAAGATACCAAAAAAAGATTGTCAACACTGTCAGTGAGACTTTTGGCGACTTATAAGTGGTGGGAGGAATTGTTTTGATAGTCGCTTCCATGTGTGCAAAGCGCATACAAAGTAGCGAAGAACTGTGGTTAGAAAACTAAATTATTACTTAGAAAACTAAATTATCATTAGAAAACAAAATAATTTCTTAGGAAAATTAATTAATGCTTAGAAGACTATATTAGTATGCTTTGAAAACTACATTATTACTTAGAAAACTAAATTAATACTTAGAAAACTAAATTAATACTTAGAATTCTATATAATACTTAGGAAACTAAATTAATACTTGGAAAACTAAATTAAACTAACTTAATTGTTGTTTAACCCTCTGAACAATACGCAAATTGGCAGAAGTGTAAACTTGTTTTCATTGTATAAAATTAATATTTCAATTTGTAACTAAAAAAATGTAAGGAAATAAAATTTTAAAGTTTGATTTCTGTAACAGATTATTAAGGACTTCTCCATACTTAAAATTTAGTAAAGTTTAAAATTTATATATTTTTAAAAAAAATTACTTGTGTTGCTGGAAAACCTGACAGTCAGGTAGCGGGTTCATACGTTGTGTATTAAATTAAAAGACAAGTTGTAATTTTTTTTCATTTTTGGTTGTCCGAATTTATGTGTATTACATATAAGCCGGAAAATAAACGCATCAGTTATTTCATGATTATTATATTTTACTAATTATTACATTTATTACAAATTGCTTAGGCACTGTGTTTGAAGATAATACTGGATTTGGCGATAATATGGCGAAAATGGTAGACGGCATTATACACAAGTATTAATTTTTTAAAATTAATGGTACAATTTTAAAAACAGCAACCTGTGTCTGCTTTTAAAAGAACTTAACCTTTTTCTAAATTCAATGACAACAATACAGGTAATGTCAACTAAAGGTTAATAACTCAGGTAAACACATGACGATAAAAAATATCCGCTTTAAAATACCGCACCTTTGGGGAAGTACCTTATCAACCGTATGTGTAGATAAGCATAAAAGTATGTTTTGAGATTACGTATACTTGAGGTTTCGAAATTTGAGATTACAACTTGCATTCATAAAATATCAGATATATTTAAATTGTAGGCATGAATAGATGTGATATTCAAAGTGCATTTTATATAAAAAGAAGTGTTTTTTTTTGTAAGTTTATATGTTACTTAGAATCGCTACCAAACGCTGCTTATATAGTCCCTGGACAAATTATTAGACGCACTGCAAGATTTCATGTATCCAATGATGAACAAAATACCTTTAGAAGGACATTTGTGTTCCTAAACTTAAGCTATTGAATAGAAAATACTATCTGCTATACTTAATGCATATATCGACATCTTTTTTAATGATATGGCATTCTTTGGTTTGTTTTCATCATCACTAAAAAAAATACAGTGCGTCTAATAATTTGTCCAGGGACTGTACCTTAGACAGAAAATCGCCAACGTGGCCTTTAGCTAGTTCTATCATAAACAGTAAGTTCTTAAATCAAAAATTCCATAATAGTTCATTAAAATACAGTAATTATGAATAAAATGGAATTTTCTTGTTATTTCAATGCGGATTAAGTGTTTAGTTATTTAAATTTACTTCTAATTTAAAATTTTGTGATATAGCCGTGCCTGATATTTTGCTTCAATGTAATGTGCATGTGTGTGTGAGACTTGTGGTTCATTCTGTGAAAGCGGGTGCATTCAGACAAACGGACGGACATAGCCTTTTTAAAAGTTTCTAATTTTTACCTTATAAACGTATAGTGTTGAAACTAGAATACGTCCTATCCTTTTTGGTTTAATAATGGGGTTGTTTCACGTCGTGGATGGCAACAGCTCCAACGGTTTGTTTTCATTTGTTGTCTGGAATTACTTTTGCTTTGGTATTCGAAAATGAGTTTTTTAGGAATATTTTACATATTAAATTTTTTAAATGACAACTTCTTGCTGTGGTGTTGGTTGTTCGAAACATTTGTTAAAGAAAGGTTGCATGAAAAGAAAAGTTTCTTCTCATCTATATCGGTCAATTTTCGAGTGAAAACGAAGCAATCAAATGAAATCGCAATACGAAGAAAAATGAAAACAAGAGCGTTACATCATCTGAAACATTCCCACTTTTATTTTGAAAAAAGAAAAAGAAAACGTTCTAAATGCATTTGTTTTGATACGTTCTCTTAGAAAGCAGACAACTAATAATTGTTTTATCTAACGCTTCATTGCATTCTAGAATGAAAAGGAATAGCTTCGAAATTATTTTTTTTTGGATTCACTTGGATAACTCTTCAACAGACGTTCTTTTTTGTTGTTATAAAAATATCGTTTGAAGGCCTTTGGTGTACTGAAATGAAGATGAAACAGAATGCACGGAAATTTTGGATGGAATTTTGGTTGCTTTAAGGTGTTTAATGTTTATAAAGAAAAGTATTTTAAATAGAAATTATCGTTTGGCCTTTGGTTGTACTGAAGTGAACTCACGAGAGGATGCACGGATGTTTTAAATTTAATCTCGGTTGCTTTTAGGTGTTTAATGTTTATGGAGAACTTTAATTTAAATAAAAATATCGTTTGGCCTATGGTTCTACTGAACTGAAGTTAAACCAAATGGCACCGAAATTTTGAATTGAATTTTAGTTGTTTTTAGGTTGTTTAATATTTATGGAGAAAAGTATTTTAAATAAAAGTTATCGTTTGACCTTTTGTTGCACTGAGCTGAATCCACAACAGGAGAGTCACGGAGATTTTAAATTGAACTTTAGTTGTTTTTAGCTTGTTTAAAGTTTATGGAAGAAAAGAATTAAAAATATCGTTTGGCTTTTGGTTGAGATGAAATGAACTCATAACAGGATGCACGGAATTTTTTTAATTAATTTTTTTAGGGGAAAAATTGTCTGTGAAAGCATTTCAACTTAAAATATTTGTTCGAAAAAATCTAAATGAATAAAATAATAGAAAGAATAGTAGAAAATGAATAAAATAGTGTATATGTTGGATCAAATACTTTTTACCTCTAGGCAAGCTTAATTTTTGATTTTATTTAAAAATACCTCATCTTATATTCAAAAGCATAGCATCAGATATTTTACTTAATCGTGAATTTAATAAATACATTAAAACTAGTACAAACTCAAATATTTATCTAAATAGAGAAAAAATTAAAACAAATGGTATTCGTACTTCTTTGGATGAATTGAAGATATTAGTATTTTAATCAAATATAACGCCACAATTTAAAATTTAAAAACACGCTATCATGCATTTTAAACTATATCTAATTTTACTAAAACAATAAAAATCTAAAATTTTAAACATATATATTTTTTAAATATCAACAGGTGCTATTCTTTTGAAAATGTCTCCAGACGGTATATTTGCATTTTAATAAAACTAATTTCATTTTTAAAATTTAAAAACGTACTAACCTATTGTTTAAGTAAATTGCAATTTCGCCAATTCCTCAAAAACAATAAAATCACGTATTTTCACCTAAATATCCCGTAAAATATTAACAGATGTCTTTTAAAAACCCTTGAAAAATATCCCCAGTTGGAAATTGCATTTTAATAAAACGGAAGCCACAATTTCAATTTTAAAAACGTACTAACTTATTGTTCAAATAAATTCGGATTTTACCAATACCTTAAAAACAATAAAAACACAAAATTACCCCTAAATATCCCTTAAAATATGAACAGATGTCATTTGAACCCTTTAAAAATAAACCCCAGATTGTATTTGCGCTAAATTAGACCAAGAGTGCATGAAAATAGTATTAATGAAAAGGTTCACGTCTTTTACGTTGAGTTGAACGCGCACCTTAGGGCACGACTAAAACGTAAACTAGTTGTAAGACGAAATTTACGTGGGTAGTACTACTAGTGTCAATCATAAGAGATATTTTTGTATAACAGTTATAATTGTTATTATTTTATGTTTTGAATTAATTTTGTCATTATTTTATGTTTTGAATTAATTTTGTCATTATTTTATGTTTTGAATTAATTTTGTCATTATTTTATGTTTTGAATTAATTTTGTCATTATTTTATGTTTTGAATTAATTTTGTCATTATTTTATGTTTTGAATTAATTTTGTCAATTATTTATTAATGTTTTGAATTAATTTTGTCATTATTTTAGTTTGAATTATTTTTCATATTTATGTTTGAAATATTTTGTCATTTTTATGTTTTGAATTAATTTTGTCATTATTTTATGTTTTGAATTATTTTGTCATTATTTTAAGTTTTGAATTAATTTTTTCAATATTTTATGTTTTGAATTAATTTTGTCATTATTTTATGTTTTGAATTAATTTTGTCATTATTTTAATGTATAGTAGTTATTGTTTCGATTATTATGATTGTCATTCCATTGGATAGCTTTGTTTTTATTTTAATACTTTGATTGTTGTTATTATTTTGAAAACTATTGTTTGTCAATGCAACGTAAGCGAGTTTGACCGATTTCATTTGGATAGTGGAACATGTACAGGCGTAATGTTTGTGGTATTTTATACATTATATATCATATGCGATTATATTATTATATATCACATGCGATATTTTGTAACAGTTATATTTTTTATACCAAAATTGTCATTTTAAAAAGAAAATTTCATAAATGGTAGTTGTTCTTCGTTGTTGTGATAGTTTCTTTGGTAGCTTGTGTCGTAAATGTTAGACCAAATTCACGTGGGTAGTACTACTACTAGTGTCAATCATAAGAGATATTTTTTGTCTAACAGTTATATTTTTTTTATTTCATAGTTGTTATTATTTTGGAATTTGTTTATTATTTTGGAATTTGTTTATTATTTTGGAATTTGTTTATTATTTAATGGAATTTGTTTATTATTTTGGAATTTGTTTATTATTTTGGAATTTGTTTATTATTTTGGAATTTTTTATTATTTTGGAATTTGTTATTATTTTGGAATTTGTTTATTATTTTGGAATTTGTATTATTATTTGGAATTTGTTTATTATTTTGGAATTTGTTTATTATTTTGGAATTTGTTTATTATTTTGGAATTTGTTTATTATTTGGAATTTGTTTATTATTTTGGAATTTGTTTATTATTTTGGAATTTGTTTATTATTTTGGAATTTGTTTATTATTTTGGAATTTGTTTATTATTTGGAATTTGTTTATTATTTTGGAATTTGTTTATTATTTGGAATTTGTTTATTATTTGGAATTGTTTATTATTTTGGATTGTTTATTATTTATTATGTTTATATTTATGATGTTTAATTATTTGATTTTTTCAATATTTTTTTTTAATATTTTGGATTGTTTTATTGATATTATGATTGTTGTTATTTTGAATTATTGTTTTGTCATACAACGTAACTATTGTTGTAAAATGACGATTGTGATATATTAATCATAGTGATATTTTGTTATAATTATATTTTGGCCAATTGTTACTATTTTGAAAATTTTCTCTCATTATTTTCGTTGTTTCGTTATTATGATAATTATTGTTTTGGATAAATTTGTTTTATTTTAATATTTTACTGTCGTTAGTTGATATTATAATAGTTATTATTTTGAATTATTGTATTTTGAAGAGTTTATTTAATGGTTTGTGTCATATTGATATATTTGTAATATTATTTTTTAATTATTTGTTATATGTTGTATATTATATTCTTTTGGAAGTTTTTTTGTATTCCAATATTTGATGTTGTTATATGATTGTTATTATTACTATGATATTATGAATGTATTATTGTAATTGTTTGTGTTATTATTTTAATATATGGTTGTTATTATTTCGATATTGTGATAGTTATACTTTTGGAAGCTTTTTTTTTGTATTCCAATATTTTGATTGTTGTTATATGATTGTTATTATTACTATGATATTATGAATGTTATTATTGTAATTGTTTGTGTTATTATTTTAATATATGGTTGTTATTATTTCGATATTGTGATAGTTATACTTTTGGATAGCTTTTTTTTTAAATTTAACATTTTAATTGTTATTTGATCTTATGATTGTGATTATTTTGAATTTTTGTTTGTCAATACAACGTAAGAGGGTTGTAAAAGACCGCGAATTCACGTGGGTAGTAGCACTATGGTTAATTACATGAAATATTTTTATATAATTGTTATTTTGACATTTTTTAAAATTTCAAAAGGTGGTGGTTTATTATTTCGATTTTATCATTGTTATTTTTTTAATAGCTTTGTTTTGATTTGAACATTTTAATTAATGCTATTATTGTGATTATTTTGAATTATTGTTTATCAATGCAACGTGAACGAGTTGTAAAGAAAAATTCATGTGAGCAGTAGCGGTAGTGTCAATTATATGTCACATTTTCGAACATATTTTTATGTCACCACCGTTCTTATTTTGATAAATGTTTGTCTATTGTTTCGACATTTTACCGATTTTTTTTTTTATAAATTTAACATTCTGATTGTGGTTATTTGATATTATATAGTTGTAATTTTGAATATTTTTTTGTCAATGCAACGTAAGCGAGTTTAAATAAATGCACGTGGGCAGTAGCTTTAGGTGGTATCGTATGCGATATTTCTGTATAACAATGATTGTTATTATTTTTAAATAATATTGTCATTATTTTAAAGTATGGAAGTAACTATTTCAATGCCATGATAGTTATTCTCTTGGATAGCTTTGCTATTATTTTAATATATTGATTGCCTTTATTTGATATTATGATTGCTATTATTTTGAAGGATTGTTTGTCAATACGACGTAGTGTGGATATTTTTGTATAACACTTATTATTTTAGGGCATAATTGTTATTATTTTGAACATTTTTCATCCTTATTTTCATATATATTAGTTATTATTTCGATGTTATTCTATTGGATAGCTTTTTAAAAAAATAATTTTAGCATTTTGATTGTTATTTAATATTATGATTGTTATTATTTTGAACATTTTTCATCCTTATTTTCATATATATTAGTTATTATTTCGATGTTATTCTATTGGATAGCTTTTTAAAAAATATTTTAGCATTTGATGTTATTTAATATAGATTTTTATTATTTGAACATTTTCATCCTATTTTCATATATATTAGTATTATTTCGATGTTATTCTATGATAGCTTTAAAAATAATTTAGCATTTTGATTGTTATTTAATATTATGATTGATATTTGAACATTTTTCATCCTTATTTTCATATATATTAGTTATTATTTCGATGTTATTCTATTGGATAGCTTTAAAAAAAATAATTTTAGCATTTTGATTGTTATTTAATATTATGATTGTTATTATTTTGAATGATTGTCAATAATACGTAATCGAGTTTGACCGATTTCGTGTGGGTAGTGGAATACGTACGGACGTAATGTTTGTAGTGTTATTTTCAGGTAGTTGTTGTATTTTTATGTTGTTGTATTTTATGATTGTTTAATAGCCCTCGTGTAGCTTTAGTGCGACGATAATTGAAACTAAACTAAACTATGATTGTTTAAACTTTGAATAAATTATTGTTTGCTTTTGTTTCAAATGATTGTATTTATTTTGACATTATGATTGTAATTATTAAGATGTTATAATTGATAGTATTTTTAATTATTGTTTGTTGTATTAATTAAACGTTTATTATTGTTATAGTTCGTTTACTATTTTGTATAGTTTTGAGCGTTTGTTATTATTTCTATATCGTATGAGTTATTTTTTGTTGTGTAAATGTAATGTCCATTCTTACTTTGATATTATGATTGCGTATATTTGAGTTATTGTTTTTTTATACGTGTTATAATTTGCATTTTGGGATTGTCATTATTTTGTGTAGCTTTTTGCTATTATTTTACAAAACAATTGAATACTAATGAATAAATAATATTAGGTTTTGGAAGATTAATATAGTTCAGCAAACAGTTACTTCTATCACCTTTCAATTTTTTATTTTACCTAATTCATTTTTTGAAGATATTTTCTATGAAATTAATACCAAATGCATGGACAAAAAGTATAGTACTTAAATATTATTTGTATTCATTAATACTTAAATTTATAAGATTTAAATTAACATTCATTTACGTTGCAACATGGTTTTTTTTACAAAATTATCTGCAATTAATGTATTTTCAATCAATTGATCATTTATTTAGATATAGATTTTGAGGTTTAAAACTGAAGGCAAGAATGATATTAGCAAGGAAATTTCTTCTAAAAATTGATTTATTTCTACTATCAATTTATGGTAAGTAATGGCAAAGTATTTTTTTCCGTTTTTTATATAAAATTAAATTAGTTTAAATTGTAAATTTTAATCTATAAAACTTTAAAAGTTTCAAAAGAAACTGTTTTAAGAACTTTGGCAAAATAGTAAATTTGTAACAACGGGTATTATGTGACATTATTATTATTAAATATTATGTATAAAAGTACGCAAGTTGTGGCTTAACACATGCCAAGAAATTTTAAAAAAATGATTAGAAGATAAACTGTAAAATGTGAACAACCAGATATTCATTACAATTACTCTTCTTTAAAAACAGGTGGCATAAACAAATAGTTTTTCAAACAACAACAACCTAAAAAACCGGAGAAAATTTCCTCCTTAAAAAATCTTACCTTTCTCTTCCCGAATCCCAAAAACTCCCGTCACAGCCACGACAAAAAATACAACAAATTTCCAGATTTTTGTATCCATTTCGGTGAAAATATCAGACGATAATTTCCATCACACAGTTCGAATGTCACTTTGTGAACGCAGACGTTCTTTTTTACTTTACGAGGTTCGAAAATTCGAAAATAAGGTTCTTCTCTTTTACTCTACCTCCTACGAAGTGAAGTAAGTTGATGGTTTTCTCATTGGAGAGTGAGACGCCCTGGAGGGGTTGCTAGAAGTTGGCGAGTTATCGCTGTGTATTTACCTGAGATTTTCTTTTATGGTTGGATAAGTGCGGTGTAGTGGATTGCGGAGATAGGTTTTTGGTTTTCGGATAGGAATGGGGTTGTTACACGTCTTGGATGGCAACAGCGTCTCTTGGCAGCTCCAACGGTTTGTTTTCATTTGTTGTCTGGAATTACTATTGTTTTGGTATTCGAAAATGAGTTTTTTAAGAACATTTTACTTATTCATTTTTTTAAATGCCAACTTCTTGCTGTGCTGTTAGTTGTTCAAAACATTTATTAAAAGAAGCTTGCATAGAAGAAAAAGTTTCTTTTCATCTATATCGGCCATTTTTGAGAGTGAAACCGAAGCAACCAATGAAATCGCAGTACGGAGAAAAATTAAAAAACAAGGGCGTTACATCATCTGAAACATTCCCATTAAATGTTCGTAATAAAAATTAGGTTGTTTCAGATTGTTGCTGCTAGTTAATTAAAAAGTAAATTCAGTGAAATTAGTAAAGTTATCAAGTCTAAAGTGGAAAAATTATTTATTCAAAAGAAACTAACATAGTGGCAAAAGCTATCGAGAGTACCAATTTCTCACAGATAGAACAGAATTTATATACGAATACTTTTCTTCGAATTTACATATCACATTCTTGGAGGGCATGGTTGTTATTTTAAACTGGTGCTTAGTGTCGTTCATTCTCTAATCTTGAGAATGAACTGGTTGTGTGTTGATGATAATAGTTAGTAATAGGAATAGTTAACTCCTTAAGATATTGATATCTGTTAGACAATACATTACGGTTGAATATTCGTGATAATTATCTTAGCCGTTAGTAATAATGGAGTAATTAGCAATAACCAAAAGTGGAATGAATAATAAGCATTAGGATTACGAACACCATATTTATTAAATGCTAATTCCTCATACATTAACCTAATCCTACAATTACAACATTAATTATTAAATTGTACAATGGTAAGAAATGATTGGGAGAGGCCTGGGATGAGAAAGATAAGCAGAGATGAGAAAGATCAGCAGATCAGCTTCAGCATTTTGATATTGGGACGGAATGTTATAAATAATATTTAGTTGCTAGGAACAGGACTATCGCCCTGCCATCCAAGACACATTATCTTCTTTATAAGCTGTTTTTTGAGCTACGAAAATATGAAGGTTCAGTTCGTATAAAAAAAATTTAACAACCACAACGTCTGAAACTCAGTGTGATCGAACATCGAAATATTTTTTTAAAACACAGATTATGTAATTTTCCATTTTCATTCTTGGTCTACCGTGATTTCATTGGTTGTTTCTGTTTCACTCGCAATATTCGTATAAAACAGAGGATATTTGGTATTTTGGGGTAAATAGGTTTGAAATATCGTCGCACTAGAACTACACGAGGGCTATTGGCGACGGTCGTCATATTTTTGAACCACAGTCAAGTCAAGTGACTAGCCGACACGTGAGTAGACACCCAACGCAACCGTTAAGGGCGACATCGTACGCAGCGTTGGGACTTTGGAGCATATTTAACGTACACTCCCACTACACGGGGTATTATTCGTCGGACATTTTTGGGCTGCACGGGCCGTTTATAGATCGGCAGTTATTTTTGGCGATGCCCGGACCAAAACCTGGGACCTTTCGCATGCGAGGCGTACGCCTAACCGACTGGGCTCCCCAGCCCCATTTGGTATTTTGGTTATTTTATTTTAGCGGGTGTTTTATATTTAGTTTTTTTTTTAGTAGTATCGTTTTTTTGTTAGTTATCGTTGATTTATGAAGTATTCAGATAAAACTATTCTGCATATTACAGTACAACAATCGTTCTCATCAAAGGGCAATTCTGCATCAAGCTCATGTTATCAGACTTATTTTTGTTTAAAAGAAAAAAGATTTCATTATTGAGGGTACCATAATTTTAGGACTAATATTTTTAAGGAAAATTGTCCGTTTATTGAAACTGAATTTCACGATGAATTCTCCTATATTTGAAAGATCATTTTCTCTGCCGTTTATAAACAAAATTTCTCAACCGAAATTCTCCGTTGTTATTATATTAATATTTTCTTAGTGGTTATATAAAATTAATACATTTGAAACTCTTCACACGTATTCATAAGTATTTCATGACAATTATTTTTCCGAAAAAATCATCGTTGATTTATGAACATTATCTTAAATGTTTATAGAAACTATATTTCATAATAAATACTCTAAAGTTAAAGGAACATTTTAGCTGTCCTTTTAGGATAGAAAGTTAGTTGAGTTCGAATAACTTACGCGGATTGAAGAAGACGTACAACAACTGCAGTTTGAAGATTCACTTGTTGGAAGATTTTGTTACTCGAATTTAAATCAAAAATATCTTTCAAGCCTGAACTGTAGCACGTGTAACTTTAAAACAAATATTTCAAAAAGTTAAATAAAACAAACATTTTGTAAGTTCGTAAAAAGTCAGCATCCTGGATAAGGCAATCGGTGATCTGGCTCACTCGATGGTTGGTTGGTTGGTAGACATATATATTCAGGTTTGTGTGCTTGGTCAGAGACCCGCTTATAAACCTTCGTCAAGTAAGACAGACACAACAGACAACACACACACATAAGTGGATCCATCTAATTTTTAGAGACAGAGGCCAACTAGAGGATCCCCAGAATTGGCTTGTCACCCCCAGAGGTATTGATTTGGTATGGGAACTTGGAGGACTTTCGGACCCAACAGATTTAACGAGCACGTACTCCGCATATACTCGGTAGGTCTTCAGTGGTACCGGGACTCGATCGCAGGACCTTCCGATCCCGAGACCGAGACGCTGACCACTAGGCTCACTACGGCCCCGTGGCTCACTCGATTTTGTTGACGCCCCTCTTTTGGTAATCAAATCGTTCCCGGCTGTCTATTTTCTAGCCTCCTTTAGGAGCTTTAACACAGCCAATTACGCCTAGTAATTTGGAACCCTGGTCAAGTGGCGAGGTCGACTCCTGAGCGGGCACTCAACGGAACTTCAAGCGACATTGTACGCTTACGCCATCGAATCTGGAAGTTAAAACACACACACACAAAAAATTATATTTTCAATAATGATTTACATTTTTTTTTCTTTTGAAACTATCGATAATTAAAACCGTGGGGGCGGTTTATATAGTTTGCCAAGTCCGAGTAGAATTTATTTTCCAGTTAAATATGAAATATAAAACAAATTAAGTATTTCTTTATAAAATGGAGAATTAATTAGTAGGATGTTTATGTAATTTCAGTTTAATAAACTACAAACAGCGATAGATATTTATTTATCCAATGTAGGTTTGTATTTCAATAGTTAAGCTGGTCGATGACATTATAGACTTAGAGTCGCGCTTATCCAAAAGATATGGGACCGGAGCTCTTTCGGTTAATCGAGATTCCATAGGAATTTTCGGATAATCGGGAATCGTCCACTTCACGCCTAGAAAAACGTTGTCGGTCTTGGTCGGGTTGTCGGTCTTGGTCGGGTTGTCGGTCTTGGTCGGGTTGTCGGTCTTGGTCGGGTTGTCGGTCTTGGTCGGGTTGTCGGTTTGGTCGGGTTGTCGGTCTTGGTCGGGTTGTCGGTCTTGGTCGGGTTGTCGGTCTTGGTCGGGTTGTCGGTCTTGGTCGGGTTGTCGGTCTTGGTCGGGTTGTCGGTCTTGGTTTAATTGCAAGGCGCAATTAAAAGTTCAATTGCAATTAATTTCATTGCAATTTATTTAATTGCAAGGTGCAATTAATTTCATTGCAATTTATTTAATTGCAAGGTGCAATTAATTTTATTGCAATTATTTTTACAATTGACAATTGATTAATTGAATGCCCAACACTGATATATATGCATTATTTAAAATACAATAACAAATAAACACTTAAAATTTGGCGATATTAAAATTGGTTCCCCTGGAAATCTTAAAATTAGTTTGTTTTAATTTGGGAGTTATTAACAACTCATATTTACAAAAACAAATACTATTTTTAATTTTAAGTAATGTGAGAATAACAAAAAACTACTTAAATAAATTCGCTTACCACAAAATAATACAAGCCCATAGAGTTGACAAGCCTGAAATCGCAATGTTTTGCGTTAATCAATATGGCTGCCACGAACTGCGCATGCGCGTCTGAAAGGGAGAGGGGAAAGCTTTTTCGCTTCATGCTGAGGCCACATGACTACTCCTGTTCATTCTATCCTCCTAGGCCCGGATAGCCGAGTGGTTTGGAGTTTGGACCATTACGCTAGCAGTCTGCGCGCTGTAACGGGTGCGGGTTCGATCCCGCCTTCGCCCTGGGTGTATTTTCCTTTCTCTGGTGACATCAAAAATTCTTTCTATGTCTGTCTTACTTGACAAAGGTTTCATAAGCGGGTCTCTGATCAAGCACCCACAAGCCGGAATATATATTTAATATAGTTCCCGCCACCCTTATTTGTTACACTTTAGGGATGGAACCGGTATTTGATAAACCGGTTTTTCTGAAAAACTGCCATCCCTAACGTGTTCTAATTTGGTTGGCGGCGAGTATAGTAGTAGTAGTAGTAGAAAATGAGTTTTCTGTTTAGGTTTATCTAAATAAGTAAAATAAACGACAAGTAAAGATCTTAGTCCTCAACAATTTATGTGGGGCAAATTAAGTCAGACGAAAAACAAATATTAAAAAACTTAAAAGCATAGTTTTTATTCGAAAATGATGGTGTTAAGGAGGAATGGGCGCGCTGGACCGGGGGTCTCCAAAGCAAAGTGCATCAGTGTTAATCCTTTGGAGAAAAAAATATTTTCTCTGCCACATTTCTCCGGCTGTATTGAATATTTTTATAAGCGGATTTTTTATGTGATAAATGTAGCTGACTTACAGGTCCCGACCTTCCCACTTTTTTGAAATGGTTTCGAATATTTTTTTTAAAATTTTCAATAAATAATTTTACATAAAATATTCCAAGCAATTTCAAAAAGTGGGAAGATAGGGACCTGTAAGTTATCGACATTTATCATTTAAAAAAACCGTTTGTAAAATTATTCAATACAGCCGGAGAAATGTGGCAGAAAAAATAGTTTTTTCGCCATTGGATTAACACTGAGGCACTTGAGTTTGGAGACCCGCGGTCCCGCGCGCCCATTCCCCCTTAACAGTATGAACGAAGTCATCGTGACTGAGTAAATAAGACAAATTTCTGCTTTCTGTATGATTTTACAAGCAGAAACTCCTAATATTGAATATTTACTTCGGTTTGTAGTTTAAAGGAAAAAAAGGTTATTTCAATCACGTAGACAACACATATAGGTACAAAAACTCCCAAGAAAAAAAAATCCTCGCATTTACTCAAACATCTGAGCAAACACCGTTTCATTCTTCTTATTGACTGTTTGAGTGTCTTTGACCGTCTTAAGTCAACACTAACCTGCACATCAGGGGCAGCTAATGAAACATCAGAGGCGAGAAGATGGTAATTAGCCAAAAGGTCGTAGCTTTCAAGAGACAAATATTATATTTCCTGGTAATAAAGTAGCAAGGTGTGTTGTTCTTGTAGTTGTGATGTCCAGTTTTGCATGGTTTCTATTATTGTTGTTTTCATGCTGGTGAATTAACCACCTTAATCCAACACTAACCAGCACATGAATAGCAACTAATGAAACATCAGAGGCGAGAAGATGGTAATGAGCCAAAAGGTCGTAGCTTTCAAGAGACAAATATTATATTTCCTGGTAATAAAGTAGCAAGGTGTGTTGTTCTTGTAGTTGTGATGTCCAGTTTTGCATGGTTTCTATTATTGTTGTTTTCATGCTGGTGAATTAACCACCTTAATCCAACACTAACCAGCACATGAATAGCAGCTAATGAAACATCAGAGGCGAGAAGATAGTAATGAGCCAAAAGGTCGTAGCTTTCAAGAGACAAATATTATATTTCCTGGTAATAAAGTAGCAAGGTGTGTTGTTCTTGTAGTTGCGATGTCCAGTTTTGCATGTTTTTATTGGATTGTCTTCGTGCTGGTGAATTAACCGTCTTAATCCAACACTAACCAGCACATGAATAGAGCTAATGAAACATCAGAGGCGAGAAGATGGTATTGAGCCAAAAGGTCGTAGCTTTCAAGAGACAAATATTATATTTCCTGGTAATAAAGTAGCAAGGTGTGTTGTTCTTGTAGTTGTGATGTCCAGTTTTGCATGGTTTCTATTATTGTTGTTTTCATGCTGGTGAATTAACCACCTTAATCCAACACTAACCAGCACATGAATAGCAGCTAATGAAACATCAGAGGCGAGAAGATGGTAATGAGCCAAAAGGTCGTAGCTTTCAAGAGACAAATATTATATTTCCTGGTAATAAAGTAGCAGGTGTGTTGTTCTTGTAGTTGCGATGTCCAGTTTTGCATGTTTCTATGATTGTCTTCGTGCTGGTGAATTAACCAGCTTAATCCAACATAACCAGCACATGAATAGAAGCTAATGAAACATCAGAGGCAGAAGATGGTATGAAGCCAAAAGGTCGTAGCTTTCAAGAGACAAATATTATATTTCCTGGTAATAAAGTAGCGAGGTGTGTTGTTCTTGTAGTTGTGATGTCCAGTTTTGCATGGTTTCTATTATTGTTGTTTTCATGCTGGTGAATTAACCACCTTAATCCAACACTAACCAGCACATGAATAGCAGCTAATGAAACATCAGAGGCGAGAAGATGGTAATGAGCCAAAAGGTCGTAGCTTTCAAGAGACAAATATTATATTTCCTGGTAATAAAGTAGCGAGGTGTGTTGTTCTTGTAGTTGTGATGTCCAGTTTTGCATGGTTTCTATTATTGTTGTTTTCATGCTGGTGAATTAACCACCTTAATCCAACATTAACCAGCACATGAATAGCAGCTAATGAAACATCAGAGGCTAATAGAAGATGGTAATGAACCACATGGTCGTAGCTTTCAAGAGGCAAATATTATATTTCCTGGTAATATAGTAGCAAGGTGTGTTGTTCTTGTAGTTGTGATGTCCAGTTTTGCATGGTTTCTATTATTGTTGTTTTCATGCTGGTGAATTAACCACCTTAATCCAACATTAACCAGCACATGAATAGCAGCTAATGAAACATCAGAGGCGAGAAGATGGCAATGAGCCAAAAGGTCGTAGCTTTCAAGAGACAAATATTATATTTCCTGGTAATATAGTAGCAAGGTGTGTTGTTCTTGTAGTTGCGATGTCTAGTTTTGCATGCTTTCTATTGGGGTTGTTTTCGTGCTGGTGAATTAACCGTCTAAATCTAACACTAACCATCACATGAATAGAAGCTAATGAAACATCAGAGGCTAATAGAAGATGGTAATGAACCACATGGTCGTAGCTTTCAAGAGGCAAATATTATATTTCCTGGTAATATAGTAGCAAGGTGTGTTGTTCTTGTAGTTGCGATCTCCAGTTTTACATGGGTTTTTTTTTTGGTTTACTTCCATGCTTAACCGTCTTAATCCAACACTAACCAGCACATGAATAGAAGCTAATGAAACATCAGAGGCTAATAGAAGATGGTAATGAACCACATGGTCGTAGCTTTCAAGAGGCAAATATTATATTTCCTGGTAATATAGTAGCAAGGTGTGTTGTTCTTGTAGTTGCGATCTCCAGTTTTACATGGTTTTTTTTTGGTTTACTTCCATGCTTAACCGTCTTAATCCAACACTAACCAGCACATGAATAGCAGCTAATGAAACATCAGAGGCTAATAGAAGATGGTAATGAACCACATGGTCGTAGCTTTCAAGAGGCAAATATTATATTTCCTGGTAATATAGTAGCAAGGTGTGTTGTTCTTGTAGTTGCGATCTCCAGTTTTACATGGTTTTTTTTTTGGTTTACTTCCATGCTTAACCGTCTTAATCCAACACTAACCAGCACATGAATAGCAGCTAATGAAACATCAGAGGCGAGAAAATGATAATGAGCCAAAAGGTCGTAGCTTTTAAGAGGCAAATATTATATTTCCTGGTAAAATAAAGTAGCGAGGTGTTCTGCCTTTGTAGTTGCGTTGTCCAGCTTTGCATGTCTTCTACTGGGGTTGTTTTCCTGCTGATAATTTAACCATCCTAATCTATTAATAGCAGCTAAAGAAACATCCGACAAACCTTAAATTGCTCGTTTCACATGCGAAGGCTTCAGTATAGTTTACCATAATTACAGTCCCGAATGTTTGCACTGGCAATGTTAAACCAAGGGGATGGGGCCCGGATGGCCGAGTGGTTTGGATCGCAGACCATTACGCTAGCAGTCTGCGCGCTGTAACGGGTGCGGGTTCGATTCCCGCGTTCGCCCTGGGTGTACTTCCTTTCTCTGTGACAGTAAAAATTCTTTCTGTGTCTGTCTTACTTGACGAAGGCTTATAAGCGGGTCTCTGATCAAGCACACAAGCCGGAACATATATATGTACCTACCCTACCAAGTGGATATTTCACTCGTGACGAAAGCTAAAACAATTTTTATGAGTGTACCTTGGGTTTTCAATAAAGTATTTGGCAACGCTTTGAAGAAACTCTCTCACTTTTCGAAATTGGTTCGAATATTTTCTTGTAAAATTATTTATTGAAAATTGAGAAAATATTCGAATCAATTTCAAAAAGTTAGATCATAGTGCCCTGTAAGCCAGCTACACTTATCATATAAAAAAAACCGTCTGTAAAAATATTCTATACTGCTGGAGTAACGTGGCTTAGAATTATTATTTTTTCATTTGAATCGATATTCATTTCATTTTAAAACACACACACTTAAGGGGAATGGGCGCGCTGGACCGGGGGTCTCCAAAGGAAAGTGCATCAGTGTTAATCCTATGGAAAAAATATTTTCTCTGCCACATTTCTCCGGCTGTATCGAATATTTTTACAAGCGGAGTTTTTGAAGTGATAAATGTAGCTGACATATAGGTCCCGACCTTCCCACTGTTTGAAATGGGTTCGATTTTTTTTTTTAAATTTTCAATAAATAATTTTACACAAAATATTCGAAGCAATTTCAAAAAGTGGGAAGATAGAGACCTGTAAGTTATCTACATTTATTAATTAAAAAAAACCTGTTAGTACAAATATTCAATACAGCCGGAGAAATGTGGCAGAGAAAAGTTTTTTACCCATTGGATTAACACTGAGGCATTTGAGTTTGGAAACCCACGGTCCAGCACGCCCATTCCCCCTTAAGTTTGGCTACCCACACTCCCATTCCTTCTTGACAATGCTACTTCATCATAATAAAACCGCTGGTAAAACTAGAAGTACGGTTTTCGCTCAAGTCACATGTGAAAGTCCTATTGACTTAACATTGTCACTACAATCATCCGGGACCGTAACTGCGGCAAAAATACCGCAACCTTCTCGTGTGCAACTACCCTAAGAGACGCCCTGACTCATATGAATATCATGAACCGCACTTTTTTTTAGGAAATATGCACAGAAATTAGCGATCATAAAATCCCAACACTCTGCTACTTTCTATCACCAAAACAGCAGGTTCCCAAAAAAAGTTATCCCACCCCAAGGAGCAGGTTGTTTTTGTGAATGGGGGGAAAAATACGGCGGTGACACCAACTGGCAGATGGCGTAAAACCATGCCAGGTGTATTCGCCGCCAGGGTTGCCGAACCGTCGCCAAGTCCATTCAAAAGAAACCTCGCCAAACCCAACACGCCTCCCTGATTTCTGGAGGTTGTTGTTTGATGCTTTTTACAGAGCAGTTGTGGTTTTTTCAACTTTTTTTAAATCAAAATTGCTTATGTTGTTTATTTAATTTTGTTTATAATGTTTATTTTCTTTTCTTTATATTGTTTATTTAATTTGCTTACATTGTTGATTTTATTGTTTTTATATTGTTTATTTAATTTGCTTACATTGTTTATTTTATTGTTTTTTAGAATGTTTATTGTTTTTATTGTTTTGATATTGTTTATTTAATTGTTTTGATATTGTTTATTTAATTGTTTTTATATTGTTTATTCAATTTTATTTATATTGTTTATTTAATTGTTTTTATATTGTTTATTCAATTGTATTTATATTGTTTATTTTCGTTTATGTATTTTTTTTAATTATGGTAATATTGTTCGTTTTTTTTATAACGTTTATTTCATTGTTTTTCTTTTATAAATAAAATGAATTTTTTATATTTAGTAATGCAAAATATAGTTGATTTCTTAAAAAAAAGTTTATTTCAATTTAGTAAAACAAAGTTTCTTAATATGTTTATTAGTAACAAGTTTTCTAATAGTTATTAGTAAACAAGTTTTCTTAATATGTTTCACTTAGTAAAACAAAGTTTTCTTAATATGTTTTATTTAGTAAAACAAAGTTTTCTTAATATGTTTCATTTAGTAAAACAAAGTTTTCTTAATATGTTTTATTTAGTAAAACAAAGTTATCTTAATATGTTTTATTTAGTAAAACAAAGTATTCTTAATATGTTTTATTTAGTAAAACAAAGTTTTCTTAATATGTTTCATTTAGGAAAAACAATGTTGTTTTTATAATATGTTTGTTCAAAACAAAGTTGTTCTCTTAATAGTATGTTTGTTTAATTAAGAAGTTTGTTAATTATTTCTAAGTAAGTATGTTTTTTATCTAGTAAAACAAAGTTGTTTTCATAATTTGTTTATTTATTTAGTATATGCTACATGAGATTTTTGATTAACTTCTAATTTATTCAAATTGGATGAAATTTAAATAGTTTAATTTTACTTTTGTAAAAATTTTCATTTGCAATATATTATTAATATTATGTATTTTCATTGAAAAATAAACATTCCAAATTTGAGGTTAAATATTTAGTATGTTACGTACAAATATAAATTATCGTTATTAAATGTGTTTAAAAAGATATTCAAAAAATTATTTTAAAAAATGACAATTTTCAAAGTATTTACTAAGTTTTATGTAAAGTTTTTATTTATTTAATTCATTATTTTTTAAATTATAAAATCTATTTTTTAATAATTCTCTTCAAACATTTAAATTTTTTATTGCAAAAACTACTATCATGATTTTCAAATTCGAATAAGAGGACTTACACCCCAAATCTATCAATTCCATGGTCACCATAAATAACGGGTAACAAATACCATTATTTTCTCACCGTCTTGAATCCCGCTCTTTCCTTACCTAGACAAAATTGTGTTTTGTGAGGTCAACTTTTCTTGGGATCGCCCTTAGCTTTTTATTGTTGTGTTGTTGCGTCTTCTTTTGCGTTTCTTTGTTATATTGTTGCGCCTTTGAAATCAAGCTTTGTCACGGTGTCAATTTGATACAGATGTAATAGATATTTAATTTATTTTAAGGGGGGCGATACACGTAACCACCTGAATATTTTGATAGTTTTTTTATAGAGACGTTATTAAAAGGTAAGAAATACATGAATCGTTTTAAAATTCAGTATGTTTATACATTATACATTAAAATACAAAAATTAGATTTTTTTTTTGTTTTAGTTTTTTCAAAATGGCCGCCGTAGTAACTCATCTCCTGAGACCCTCGGGGATAAAATCACAATCGGCGGGAATTCTAGCTATTCCAAAATTGATTTGAAATAAAAATTTTCATATCAAAAATAAAACTTACATCGTCTAGTTAAACCAATAAAAAATCAAAAAAGTTGAAAAATTGTAAATCGCCAAGCTTCAGAATAAAAAAGTTCGATTTTTTTTACCCTTTTTTCAAAGATTTTTGGGTAAAAAAACAGTAATTTTAATTTTTTTTTAGCATTTTTGAGGTTCAACTAGAAGATAATACTACAGAGAAGACGTATACCAAATTTTATAAGGATCGATTGAGAACTTTTTGAGTTATCTTGCCCGCCAATTTAAAAAAAAAAAGTAGTTTTGAGATAAACGTGCTTAAAGTTTTGACAAAGCCCTCAAGCGCCGAGTTGAGGTGAAGCATTTAAATGAGTTTTTAATCAATAAATAATGCGAATTTCATTCTAAAAATTTCCAGGCATATTTTTGAGATGTTATTTTAACTATTAATGAAATAATTTTTTTTTTAATTTTACATGTGGGGGGCTGGGTAGCCCAGTCGGTTAGGCGCTCGCCTAGCATGCGAAAGGTCCCAGGTTCGGGTCCGGGCATCGCCAAAATTACCGCCGACCTATAAACGGCCCGTGCAGCCAAAAATGTCCGACGAATAATACCCCGTGTAGAGGGAGTGCACGTTAAAATACGCTCCAAAGTCCCAACGCTGCGTACGATGTCGCCCTTAACGGTTGTGTTGGGTGCCAAATTAGGTGTCGGCTCGTCACTTGACTGTGGTTCTAAAATACGACGCCCGTCGCCAATAGCCCTCGTGTAGCTCTAGTGCGACGATAATTCAAACTAAACTAAACTAAACTAATTTTACATGTATCGTCCTCTTTAAGTAAAATGAGTTTGAAAATATTTGAGATAAAAGCGTTAGAAAAATATAATTCATAATAGCTCAGATTTATTAATACGTAAATATGGTTACATTAGTTTGGATGCAAGACAGTTTTCGTAATTACAAACAATTAGGGTAGCAAGATTTTTACCTTAAATGTATTTTTACCTTAAATGTAAGGTAGTGAAAGTATTGCGACGGGGTCGAAAGTCCAAAATGGAGATTTGGTATTTTCTACGCGTTTTAATGGAGGGTTCTGATTCCAAAAAAGTAGTTTTGAACGTTGGTTCATCTGTCTGTCTGAAACCACTTTACAGCTCAAATTAAAAGAGCTAAGAACTTCAAAATTTGTGCACAAGTTTCCAGCACCTAGAAAAAAAGCACATGTGCAACTGCAAAGGGTATAGCTGCCTTAGAACTTTTTGATTTTTAAGAGGGACTGTCAGTCCCATAGAAATATTGCATTAGTTTTGGAATCACAACTTCCGCAGAAGTATTTCTTTGCCATGTTAGCCCTTTTTCCCCAGGTATATGGGAATCAACATAACATCGAAATGAAATAAATTCGAAACGAAAATGTTATCTAGTTATTTAACTATATATTTTTGAAGTTTTAAAATGCCCCAAAATATACAGCAGATGGCGACACTATCTTAAAACTTTATCAATTAATAATTAAATAACCGGATGTTATTTTCTTTTCAATTTTGTTTTAAATTGATGTTATGATGATTCCCTTACCTGGTGAAAACGGGATAACATGACAAAGTAATTCTTTTGCAAAAATTGTGATTTCAAAACTAATGCATTAGCTCTATGGGACTGACAATCCCTCTTAAGTCCCCTACAAGTATCATATAAAAAACACCGTTTGTAAAAATATTCAATACAACCGGATAAATCTGGTTTAGATTTTTTTCTCCATATTGGATTAACACAGAGCCGTTAGTACGACAAAAATATCCGAAACCATCGTTTATTAAGTGGGCATGGTTACAATCATTCCAAACTACACAGTTTATTGTGGAATAAGGAAGAGCTTGATGTGTTGTGGGTGCTTTTTGAAAAGGCTTAGTTTTGCCACAAAAAAGGGTTCTGAATAAAAGGTTAACAGTTTAATTTCGATAAGGTGCTTTGATTTGATTGTTGTTTTTGAACGGTTTTTTCATCTGTGCTTTGTTAAAAAGCTGTTGAAAGGGGTTACCAGCCATCTGTTTGAATAATTTTGAATTTATTGGGCATTTTAGTTTTTGAATTAAAAATTGTCTTCTATAAAATTATAAATATTTAAAAATGTACTATTATTGAAGTTTAGTTTTTGAATATATTTGAATTTTTAATTATTAAGAATAAATTACAAGACAGGAACCTCAACATACAATTTTTTTTTCATTTTTTTTTAAAACTCGAAATATATTTTTGGTGCGATTTTATTTGCCTTACTAAACTAATTTAAAGTGGTTTTCTAAGGTTTGATATCGGATTATGGTCTTTAATTTTCTTAGAAATATGATTTCTTCTAGAGTCCATTAACGGTTTAAAAGTCATGGTTAATGCCATTAACCATGACTTTTAAACCATTAACTACTTAATTTTAGAATAAAATATTAGTTTTATATTTCTTAAATTCGTTTTTCGTATAACTTAATATTTCCTAGAGTCCTTAGTCTCAGGACTACGGTCTTTATTTCTGTTAAATTTTGTTTATTTGGATAAACTTAAGCAAAAAACTAGCTCATTGTTGCGTGGCAATTTTTTTTGTGATAATTTTCGTTGGTGTACTAAACTTTTTTTCCCAATATTTCACTTAAAAATCCAATTTTTTTTATATTTGATATAATTCATAAGTGTATGAGGGTGCGTGTAAAAATATTTTTTTAAAATTAAAATGTTAATTAATTAATTAGCATTTTATGCATTAATTTAGCATGTTTTTTAAACACTCATAACTCAAAGAACTAATTAACTTAGACCTATACAATTACCATGCAAATTAATCACCAATTCATTCTAAAGAGCGTGAACCTCAAACCAAGTTTGTGTCTCTTAGTTTTTTTATTTATAATTTTTTATAGTAAGCAACATTAAAAAAGTCCATTTTTTTAGAAAAAAAAATAACTTTGACATGCAATATAAAATTAATTTAAAAAACAAATCTTCTTTTTTGAGGTTCACGCCCTCAACCAACTTATTACACAAATAAATAAATAATTCGTTTGACAAAATGTTAATTTTAACTTTAGTTATCATTGTTTAAGCAAAGTAACACACGAGAAAAATGAAGTTTTGAGAAAATGGAGTTTAAAGGTTATAAAAGCTAACTAAATTTCATGATTTGGAAGATTAGAAAAACCTCTGTAACTTTTTATTAGAGTAGAGTATCAGTACAAACTTTACATCATTTTAAAGAAGAAGAATTGGAAATTCTAATGAACTTAAAAACAAAAACATGCTTAATTTGGTTATTTTTGGCCTTTTCTAGTGTGTATGTATACCCTACGAGTTAATAAAAATAAAGCGTAGGGTCTTCTAATTCCTTCTGAATAGTCACTTTTTGCGTTATTCTCTGTCTTTGTAACGCAGAATTTAGTTATAAAATCACTCCCACACATATGGTCGTTTTATATATAAATAACGTGGTGCTGCCATCTATTATTTAGAATAATAAGTTACCGCAGGAGTATAATAAAATGTTGAATAGTACAAATAAATATTTGTTTTAAATTTTTTACAGTTCTAAATAATGGTTTAAAAATTACTTACCACCAATTAATTTTAAACATACATAAGGTTTTTTAAAGTAAAATATACATCCTAAAAATTACATATGATGTAGTTATAAAATCACTCCCACACATATCGTCGTTTTATATTTAAATGGCGTGGTGCTGCCATCTATTACTTAAAATAATAAGTTACCGCAGGAGTATAATAAAATGTTGAATAGTACAAATAAATATTTGTTTTAATTTTTTTTTACAATTCTAAAAAAATATTTAAAAATTACTTACCTCCAATTAATTTTAATCAAACATAAGGTTTTTTAAAGTAAAATATACATCCTAAAAATTACATGTGATGTCGAAAACGTTTTTTGAACTGAATGCAAAATGTTTTAATGAACGTAAAAATATTATTTTATAAATTAAAAAGCTTAGAATATTCATTATTTTTTTAATGTTGTGAGGTGCTTTTTTATAATAATAATTTTAACCGCATTGAACTTAAATTTTAGATGGAAAAGTCTACAAAAATAAATACAGTTATTAAATTTCTTTTTTGGCTACGATTAGATAGGCTACGATTGATTTGCCGCTACGATTGATTTGACCCAAAATAGGGTGGTATGTGCTGTTTAAAATGATACACATATTAGAATCATCTATGTACCTTTACACGCTAAAGCGAAAGCGAAATAGGCGATTTTTTAAAAAAACTGTTCGACAATTTATCTTTCAACTGCGAAATCTGGGAGGAGGGGTGCAATTGCCCTCGCAGCTACCATGTTTGCTACGAAATATTGGTATCATATACAATTACGGTTTATATACGCATTAATATAAATTATTTGTTTTCTTTCTTAAAAATATTCGTATCTTTATAATAATATTTTTATGCCAAATGCTGCTTTAATTGGTCGCAAAATTTGCCGCCCCAAAAAATTCGCCGCTCTAGGCTACAGCCTACATAGCCTATTTAGAAATCCGTCCCTGGTAATCATATCAAAATATGTCTTCTTAATATGACGCCACAAAGATCAGGCTTGTTGTTAATCTAGGTGGTTATGCCAAAACCTAAATTTGTAATACAGAACTTATCACAAAACTAAAATAGTAAAATCATTCAAAGTCAATCCTGCCAATCAATACTTAAACAGCGCTTCTTCAAAATACAACTTTTTTCAACAGTCCCTAAACTTACTCATGAGAAACTTATACAAACTTAACAAGTGGAAATTTTTAAAAGTCATCAAATCACTTTTTGACGTCACAAATGTATGGACATTTTATTCTAGGTGGTTATGCCACAATCCAGCTTTATAACAACAGGATAAGAAAAATCAATTAATCAATATGCAATCAAGGGTTTTAAATTCTTTAAACTAAAAATATAATAAAAAATTCAAGATCCATGGTAATTTGGCGAGAATCCCACAATCTGCCTACTAAATATTACGTCACAAGCGTTAGGCCTTTTGTTAATGTAGGTGGCAATGTCAAAGTGCAGTTTTGTATTAAGGATTTCACATAAAAAAACACTCAAAGCCAATCAATATTTATTCTAGCTTTCTTAAAGCTCTTAATACGTAATCTTATGAAGAACTTAACAAATACGTATTTTCTAAAAACTTACAACGAATATTTTTAAACGATCAATGACCTTCAAAATCGGACTGCTAAAGATGACGTCACGCACTTTAGGCCTTCTGTTAATCTAGGTGGTAATGCCAAAATACAGGATCCCACTTAAACAAGAAAAAACTATTCAAAGCATATCCAGCCAATCAATATTTAACCAAGGGGCTTCTTAAAGTCCTTAAACTTACGAAAAAGATCCTTCGATCGAAGATTTTGTTCTATTTCCTTAGAACCCCCTTAAAGAAACCACCGACCCTAATCAAAAGAAAGAATCTTTCGAAGAATTAAATGTTCAAAGGATGATGTATTTTTTTTATTATTATTTTCTTCGAGTGAATTTTTTTTTCTTTTGGTGAGTTTAAGTTTGAGTTTGACATTAATAAAACTTTTGGAGCGTGGTAATGCACTTTTTGGTAACTCCCCCTTCCATTGTTGTTTCTGGTAGGGATGTTAAGGAGAAAAATATTTGTTATTTTGTATTCGTTTTGAGAGAAAAAAAAATGTTGGGGAGATTTTTGAGTTTCCGTAGGCAGCGTAGTTTTTTTTAAATGGAGTTGTTTCACGTCGTGGATGGCAACAGCTCTAACCGGCTCGTTTTTATTTTTTGTCTAGAATTAATTTTGTTTTGGTATTTGAAAATGAGTTTTCCAAGGCTATTTTACTAAAAAAAAATTTAAATGCCAATTTCTTCCTGTGCTGTTGGTTATTCAAATCATTTGTTAAGGAAATCTTGTATAGAAAGAAAAGTTTCTTTTCACCTATGACGGCCATTTCTGAGAGCGAAACCGAAACAACCAATGAAATGGCAGGACACGGAAGAATGAAAACAAGAGCAATACATCATGTGAAACATTCCCATTGACGGGCACTGGAGCCACACGAGGGAACATTGGAGCATTATTCTTTTGCCATTACCTTCAGAAACTAAATTCATTATTTGAAAAATAATTGACATGTTTCAAGTTGCGTAATTCCCCCAGTCTCCATTCCCGGATTTTATTGTGGGTTTATTTGATGATTTTTTCATTGATTTTTCTGTTGACTGCATGTATGCATATTAAAGCAATAAATGTATAGTTAAGCTATTACTGAACTATGATGGTTAATAAAGGTCATCGCACTAGAGCTGCAAATTAGTGTTTTATGTCTTTATCACTTCGCCAAATACGTCGCCGAACTCGCCAAATTATTAACTAAAACTCGCCAAATGGGCAATTTCTTTTATAAATAATTTATAAGCTGGTCGGTTGTTCGAAGGTCATTGTGTTAGAGCTGTATAATGGGTGTGTTTGTAGCTATATCTATTTTCTCGCTAAATTATTTCCCAAAACGCGCCAAATGAGCTAAAAGGTTTTATGTATTTATGACGGAATTGTGATGACATTTATGAGTGCATTTCATAGCGTATTTTTCATTTTGGAATTTTAAGGCAATGAAACGGGATTTTATACTTTATAACGAGCGGGGACACAATAACAAAAGTTTATGATCCTATAACAGGTTATATGGTACACATATTTGGAACGATTTGATATTTTTTTTAATCCGTGCGAAGAACGGGTATAAATTTGCTAATATGAAATATAACGCAATGAAAGTATTGCGATGGGGTCGAAAATCCGAAATGGAGATTTTTGTTTTCTACCAAAGAGTTCTATAGTAGGGTAGAGACTGAACCTGGGCAACAGCACCATGGACCAACACGGAGACAATATAGGGTGGCATGTGGGGCCCGATGGCCGAGTGGTTTGGATCGCAGGCCATAACGCTAGCAGTCCGCGCGTTGTAACAGGTGCGGGTTCGATTCCCGCCTTTGGCCTGGGTGTACTTCCTTTCTCAGTATCAAAATTATAAATTAACTAGCACTTTTGCCACTCTATTCGGGCTCCGTAGTGAGCCATGGCTGCCGATGGCAGCTCAGTACGAATCATTCCTCTACCTACTATAGAACTCTTTGTTTTCTACACGTTTTGGAGAAAGCTGATTCTGAAAAGAGAGTTACTGACTTGAAATTTAGTACACGAGTTACTTGTTCCCTGCAGACGTCATAACAAGGGTTTTTTTTGCATGCGTAACTGGTAGCTCAGTAATTCTACCATAATTTTTAATTTTAGGTCCTTTGGGCATAACTTAAAAAAAATTAATATTTCTTTTCAATTTTTTCTTATTATACTAATAGACTGGTCCTAATATAACTGCAAAACAGAATTTCAAAGCAAAGAAACTTTAACACATTTTTAGGACCCAAAACAATGCAGAAAATTCCTTACCTTCCCACGTCCCGAATGTTAAATTTTTAGTTTAGGGCTCAAACTAACACATTTTTAAGCTAAAAATTACATTTATTTTAGATTTTAAATTGAACTAATACTATATCTTAACAAATTCCTTCCATAAAATTTTGGCTTTTAATATTTATAAAGTGTGTATTTCTCTTCCCCTAACTTTGTCCCTGGGTTTTGGTACATTCACTGACCTCATTACTAAAGTGGCGAAGAGAGGCACTGGATGGAGCTACAGTGATTCTTCAATCATGAAAACTGTATTGCAGAATACTCACATTTCAGTTAGTAGCCGCATTTTTTTGCTATACTACACCAATAACCCCAAAAGTTAAAACCCCCAGTAAAATGAGCTGCGTGGCTTTATTACTTTCCTTACAATCCCCCATGGTTAAGGTTAATTTTTGCTTAATAATTGGAATTTTTTTCTATAAATATGTTTAAGTGGAGTATAAGGAGTAAAAAAATCTATTTTTATTAATCTGGAGTTTGTTTCAACACAAAAAAAGACCGGAAAACATCGTGTATTTCCTCACCGTCTGTTCTTTACCTTCCGTTCCTAACCGTCACAATGATCTAGGGATGGAAAACCGAAACCTGTTTTAAGACTAACCGGTTTGTTCGTGACTTCGGTTTCATTGAAAATTAGTTATTTTCATAAGGCCAGTTTAAACCGGTTTCTTTGTAAACGGTTTAAAAAAAAACTGCCGTCCCTAAATTTTTTGTAAAAAAGTTCAAATGAGCCTTGCTGAACTTTTTTTTGTAATTCTAGAACCCTTATAAACCTTTTTACAAATATTTAAAGTGATTTTGAAAAAAATAAATTTCACAAGTTTTTTTTATACCTGTAATTAAAAATTATGGTAGAACTGCCCAGCTGCTATAGAACTTTTCAGTTTTTGAAGTAATTCGAATTACCTTATATACTATTAAATGTATTAATTTATTGAGTGGCAATTGAATGTTGGGTACTGTTACGCACCACTAGTTTATTTTAAGTATTTAGTTCTCATTGTATTGGTTATTAAATTTTTATGTTTTATGTACCATGGTATGTTATTATATTAATATTGGGTCGTGAATATACTATTTGATGAATGTACTGCATTGTATATATTTTGTCGTATGCAAACCTTTCTTAAGGGGGAATGGACTGGACGCGCTGGACCGGGGGTCTCCAAAGCAAACTACACCAGTGTTAATCTTATGGCGAAAAAATTATTTTCTCTGCCACATTTCTCCGGCTGTATTGAATATTTTTACAAGCGGATTTTTTGAGTGATAAATGAAGCTGACTTACAGGTCCCGACCTTCCCACTATTTGAAATGGGTTCGAAGACTTTTTTTTTATTTTCAATAAATAATTTTACACAAAATATTCGAAGCAATTTCAAAAAGTGGGAAGATAGAGACCTGTATTATTAAAAAAAATCGGTTTGTAAAAATATTCAATACAGCCGGAGAAATGTGGCAGAGAAAATAGTTTTTTCGCCATTGGATTAACACTGAGGCACTTGAGTTTGGAGACCCGCGGTCCAGCGCGCCCGTTGACCGTAATTAAGACTTCGCAAACATGTACAAGTAAACATAGAAGATTAATTCACGTTTTTCTTCAAAAAGTAGTTTAAAGTTTTCTTTTCGTATTAGAAGTATAGGATGAACATTGTAAACCTTTGAGAAAATATGTAAGAAAAAAATATCAAGAACTGCCGATAATATTGTTTTCTAAAAAATCTATAAAAGCTATTCGTTTTATGCTAGCTAAGCCTCGTTCGAATTTCATCATTTTCCGCCATTTTGTATTTTCTTACGTTGTTGTTGTTGTTTGGAAACTAAAATGGGTGGTTTTTATGATGAGAGTGATGTTTATATTATAAGTTTTAAGAGTTGTATATTTTAAGAATTTTGTTTTTTACAAGAAAAAGCGATTCTGTTAGGAGTAATACATCTTTAAAACAAAATGCCGTTAACGGATTTTTTCTTGTATGAGAATTTATTGGTTGTTTTAGCTTTAGTAATAGATTCTATTGCTGCTGCAGGTTTGTTTCGTTCTTTAGTTATAATATATTACCAATGTTTAAAAGTCTTATTTTTTTTTAAATAATAACTAGCTGTGTTGAACGAACTTTGCATCAAATAAAGTTGGAATTTTAATGTAAGTTAAAATTATATAAATATTTTATATTTATGGGATATTTAAATAATGAATTTGATTAATATTTATGAATTTCAATAAATTGTTTTGGTTGCATAATTTTTTTATATACAGTGAGTTTAGTAAACTTCTTTTTTGATATTGGTGTATTTCCGAATTTTATATATTGCGGATTTGAACAAGATTCTAAGCAATGTTCAAATTGAATAACTTACAAAAAAAAGAAATTACTACAGATAATTTAAGTGTAATAATCGATATGTCATTTCAAAATCGGCTTGTTTCAGATAACATCATTTCTTTCCAACTTTCATTCCTGCTTTTCCTTCGATTACTAGCCAAATTGGTGCTTTGTTCCCATGTTACAATCACCAATTAAGGCTTGAGGAAGAATGTAATTTTATTCAGCACTTCAGTTGCCTCTAAAGAACTTAAACATGCCCATTGATAAAAAATAGTATTTCTTCAAGGTCTAGTAACGTTATCCTGCCACTGTACAAAGCGCTGGTAAGGCCTCACTTGGAATATGCCGTACAGTTTTGGTCTCCATATCTGCGGAAAGACATAGATGTGATTGAAAGGGTGCAGCATAGGGCCACTAAAATGGTTGATGGTTGTTGGAATTTGAGTTATGAAGATCGATTGAAGAAGTTAAATATGTACACGTTGGAGGAGAGAAGGGTTAGAGGGGATTTGATTCAGCTTTTTAAATTTATTAGGTCATTGGATGCTGACCTGCTTGTTTTTTATTCTGATAACCGGACTAGAGGTCATAGTTTAAAACTGAGAAAAGCACGTTTTAATAGGGATTTGAGGGAACATTACTTTTATGTTAGAGTTGTGGATAAGTGGAATGGTCTGCCAGAGGATGTTGTGAGTTCTGACAGTGTTGATATTTTTAAAAAGAAGCTGGACAGACACTGGGATATAGTCGGGGGACTGTAAACAGGACCAATCTTGTTGGGCTTCGTGCCTGTTATTGGTCCTTTATTTTTGTATTTGTATTTGAAACGATGTATAACGGAGCTTGGTAGCCCAGTTGGTATAGCGCTATCAGCTATTCTGGGGCAGTCATTGCTCGCCTATGGAAGGAAATATGCAGCCAAAATCCAACTAAAAACCCAGTATGGGATAGACATGCTCGTTAAATATGTGGAGTCCTGACCGCGTTAGTGTACGATGTCGCTTGAATTTCAGCTGGGTGCCTGCCCAGGTGTCGACCGCGTCATTTGACCAGGGTTCTGAATTGCGAGGCGTAATTGGCTGTTTTAAAGCTCCTAAAGGAGAGTAGAAATAGACAGTTAGAAACGATTATTTACCAAATTACGATATAAAACTACAGTGGGGTCTCTAGTTGGCCTCTGTCTCTAAAAATTAGATGGATCCACTTATGTGTGTGTGTTGTCTGTTGTGTCTGTCTTACTTGACGAAGGTTTATAAGCGGGTCGCTGACCAAGCACACAAACCTGAATATATATGTCTACCAACCAACCATGAAAACTGTAGCGGTAGGGAGCCTAGTGATCAGCGTCTCGGTCTCGAGATCGGAAGGTCCCGCGATCGAGTCCCGGTACCACTGAAGACCTACCGAGTATATGCGGAGGACGTGCTCGTTAAATCTGTTGGGTCCGAAAGTCCTGTGGGCGGTCATTGCGCATTTTCCCACGGGTACAGGTCACTGGAGACTATTTCCCTCCCCTTCAGAGACATGTCTAAATTGAGGAGGTGGCGATAGATGGCAGCATCTGTCATATATGTGTGTATGTCTTGTCCGTCCTTCTTGACGATGGTTTATAAGCGGGTCTTTGTGACCAAGCACACAAGCCTGAAAATATATGTCTACCAACCAACCAACTACAGTGGGGCCGACCACTGAAGACCTACCGAGTATATGCGGAGTACGTGCTCGATTAAATCTGTTGGGTCCGAAAGTCCTGTGGTCGGTCATTGCGCAGTTTACCCCGGGTACAGGTCCCTGGAGACTATTTCCCTCCCCTTTAGGGACATGTCTAAATTGTGGAGGTGGCGATAGTGGCAGCATCTGTCTTGTATGTGTGTGCATGTCGTGTCCGTCTTCTTGACGAAGGCTTATAAGCGGGTCTTTGTGACCAGCACACAAGCCTAAAATATGTCTACCAACCATAATACAGTGGGCCGGGCCCGGGTGCCGAGTGGTTAAGATAGCTGCCTCCGCTAACAGTCTGCGCACTGTACGGGTGCGGGTTCGATTCCGCCTTTGCCCTGGGTGTAATTTTCTCTCTGTGACAGTAAAAATTCTTTCTGTGTCTGTCTTACTTGACGAAGGTTTATAAGCGGTCTCTGATCAAGCACACAAGCCGGAATATATATGTATCAACCCTACCCCTACAGTGGGGCCGTAGGGAGCCTAGTGGTCAGCGTCTCGGTCTCGAGATCGGATGGTCCAGCGATCGAGTCCCGGTACCACTGAAGATCTACCGAGTATATGCGGAGTACGTGCTCGTTAAATCTGTTGGGTCGTCCTGTGGTCGGTCATTGCGCAGTTTCCCGCGGGTACAGGTGCCTGGAGACTATTTCCCTCCCCCTTCAGGGCCATGTCTAGGTGGCGATAGATGGCAGCATCTGTCTTATGTGTGTGTGTATGTCGTGTCCGTCCTTCTTGATGAAGGTTTATAAGCGGGTCTTTGTGACCAAGCACACAAGCCTGAAAATATATGTCTACCAACCAACTACATCTTAAATGTATATATATTTAAATTTTTTGCACTACTACTAAACTTCTTCATTCAAATTTCAGTGTATTTGTGAATTTCAGTTTTTAATTTCTTTTATAAAGAGTATTCGAATTCCAAATAACAGCGTTCAAATAAATTGAGTAACTTACAAAAGCAAGCTTTTGTCGTTCGGTCATGAAGAAAATCTACATTTTCCAAAGACAACTCAACTTTACTCGGCTGCTTTATTTTCAACAAGAATATACTTTTTTTTTAATGCCTTTGTTCAAAGTTTTCCATTTTGTAAACGAAACACAAGATCAGAGTTGTAGTTTGCTGCTTTTGGTTTGTGAGAACTGTATGTCACATTGCTGTGATAATGTAATTACGGAATGTAGCTTAATGTTAGTTTTTGCTTAGGATAAACCAAAAACTCTTCTAGGCATGTTACGCCACAATTCTTTGGAAGAAATTGTAACTTCCAACGCTAGGAGGCGCTGCTTTACTTACTACCTCTAGATTGTATCACATATCATATTGATGTATAGTTCGGCGGACAAGTGTTTTAAAAATATTTTTGGCAACACTACATTGGTGACCAAGGCTACAATTAGTGAAGTAGCCTGTGGACGGTTTCATGCCTCATTGTCTAGGAGTGGAGTGGTGAGGTGACGACCTAAAAATAACGTCCAATACTAGATAGCGCACACATTGAGATATACTTTTTGGTGGACACTGTGTAATATCTTCGGCAATCCTACGTTGACCAATGATAGCTTGATTCTGCTTATCTCAAAGAAAGATTATATGTGTGAGATCGAGTAAAGAACGAATACAATATACAGTCCCTGGACAAATTATTAGACGCACTGCAAGATTTCATGTATCAATCAATGATGAACAAAATACCTTTAGAAGGACATTTGTGTTCCTAAACTTAAGCTATTGAATATAGCTATAAAAAAAACAAGTACTGTATTTGGAATATTTTAAACAAAACTAAACAAAATTCAAGATCTCCCTGACTGTTAACATGATGTTCCGTTAACATAGACTATTTTGTAGTTTTGTTTAGTTCACGATAACGAAATTTGACTTACACAATGCTATAAAAAAAACTAATACTTTGTAGCCACACTATACCATAATATATTAAATTTATTAAGTTTCAGTAGTATCAAACCAAATAAAGCATTATTCTCTAGACGATAGAATATAAAAGCATCTCAATGAAAACACTTGAACTGACGCTGTTTTGAAGGATCAAGAACAAAGTCAAAAATAAAAAGAATACTTCCTTTGATAAACTGTAACCGCGTGGCTTTCCAATTTTGTCGTTGTGGAATGTCATCAGAATAAATGTTCGGTTTGAGATGTACTCGGGTCCTTTGAAGAATAGGAATTGAAGAGCTTAGTGGAAGAACGTGCTAAGCGACATTTAAAAAAAAATAGATTTTTGTGTTAATAAACATATTACTAACTACTTTAACGATAGCAAGTTTCCCCTTTTTCATAAACTTAAAGTTAAGTATATTTTTATAATATCGTGCAAAAAAACTTACTTTTTGAAATCAATAATCGTGGCAAAAGTGATGCTTTTAACGAAATCGTGTTTCAAAGTTACTTTTACGCACTAGTGCGACAAAGTAAATAAGAGCATCTGATTGGTTTAAAATTCTTTATTTGAGCGTGATATTTTATTCGGCGGCTTTGTGATTGGTGTAAAATTCTTTATTTGAACGTGATTCTTTATTTGGCGTCTTATTTCCAATGCCAATCTAAGAAATACTTTTTGCACGTGATTTTAAAATATTCATAAATATTCATAAAATATAAATAATCACCTTCAAATCATTTGAACGTGATAATAAAATAATTAATAAGCCAATCAATAATTGCCAATTTAATAAATACATTTTTTGCACGTTATTATAAATAAATAGTGTATGACTACACGTTGAAAATAGCCTTTTTTAAACTCGTGAATTTATTTCACTCGCTCGTGAAATAATTTATTCAACTCGTTTAAAAAAGCCTTACTTTTCACACTAGTTGCATAAATAACTATTTCTACCGTTGACAAGTACTGTTTTTAGCGGATTAAAGTGCAAATAAAAAACTTTAGAGCTCATTTTCTCATTTTCACCTTTTTGTCACTTAGCACGTTCTTCCACTAAGCTCTTCAATTGAGCAATGAACTTTAGTTTTTTTGAAAGGCAAATTAGGTTTTGTACGACATAGAATATTTTTGTGAGGTTGGAATTTTTTTAGATTGAATTTATTTGGGTATTTCGTTAAAAACTTTTTCTTGCAAAAATATGTAGAAGAAAAATTAAAATGAATTTTTTAAAAATACAATTTGTTAAAATATAAAAAATAGATTGAAGGTAGGTATCTTATAGTGTAGTTTTTTTTCTTTCTAGTGTATTATTATAAATGCCTACCAAAAAATTAAGATTCTAATTAAATCTATATTTATTTTATAACGAGTTGGAGTAAAGTTAAATTATTACAGTTAAATAAAAACTAAAATTGTTAGTGGGTTAAGTAAAAGAAAAGAGGCACAAAACCAATTTTTATTTATGCAGCTTAAACATTTTCTTACTAAATTGCATGTTATTTACAAAGACATTCTCACATTTTAATACATGGTTACATTTAAATAATAAATGTACTGCTTTAGCAATTTTTTTTCTTCTGTGATATTATAATCCATAAATTGTTTAACAATTGCAATTTTACATTGAGTCGTTATTTTACAGTTAAATAAAAATTTGACCAAGTGCACATAATATTCTGTTGAGCTAAAAATAACTTTAGTTTGACGTTTTACTTAGTAGATGGCGCTACCGTAAGGAACTTCACAATTAAAAAAAATATTATTGTATTCCAGGGGCGTGTGAGTAATATGAGCAACATTATGCTATTGTTAGCTTGTGTACGCATGGGCAGTGAGCACGCAAACATATTACTCATTATTTTAAAATTAACATTAGTATAAAGAGAAAACTTTAATTAAATTCTGGATCGAATGTAAAACCCAGTACCCTTTGATCTTCCGGCAAGCTCTGCTCTTTTTGGAGTGGATTTTCTGAACTCTTGTACATAAAAAATAAACATAGAAGCACAATAAGTGTTGAAGAGGACTTAAGAGTGAAGATAACTTCCATTACTTCTAATGTTGGTATTTTAATCACAGGCAAACAACAACAAGTTTCGCACTATAAAATTATATTTTTTATGATGATTAAATGTTTTGCTGAGTTTGTACTATTTTTTTTTATTTTTATGTTTTTAGACCTATGGGTAATAAATAAAACTCTGTAAATTAATACTCTTTTAATCTTTTTATTTCTCCTTTATTATAAGCATGTTATAAATAAACAAATATCTAACCATTAAATAGGAAGTTCAAAAAGCCTTTAGTTCTAAAAGCCTTTGAACACTTTTAGAAGAGTAAATACTTTACGTTTATTAAAAAATTTGGTCTGTTGGTACGCCATAATTTCTCAAAAAGTTAAGTGGTACGCAGGGGCAAAAAGGTTGGGAACCCCTGTCAGGGCCCGACTTACAACTTTTGGGGCCCAGGGCACAAGCTAGTTTGGGGGGCCCCGCAACATACATTGATCCGTCCATGAAAATGATTTTTTTTTTCATTTTAAAATTGTACGAATAAATAACCTTTATTATATTATAAGTACGCATATAAGCATTGCTTTTTTAAATACAATTTTTTTAATACATACATAAGATATGACATCAGATACCTATTGTATCATGTCAAATAATTTTATTTACATACATAATTTTTATTCACTTTATCACATGGCTGAGGCAGTTAATTTATAAAATTAACAATGAATAAAAAAAAGTGACTTGCGTATAATAAATTAATAAACATAATACAATTGAACCAAGTACTATTATTATTTTTTTCTTTGTGGCAACTATTTTTCCCCAATATTATTCTTTTAAGAAAAATTGGGGGCCCTCTTGAAGTGGGGGCCCTGGGCACGTGCCCCGTTTGTCCTGCCAGAAATCAGGCTCTGACCCCTGTTATATTCGATGATAGAGAAATTTTTTATATATTCGCTACTTACTTTTTGATTTTCCAAAATCAAAATAATAATCAATAAAAAAGGTTTTGGGGCTCATATTTTTTGGATAATGACAGCAATTAAAAGTAAATGTATTTGTTGAATAATATTCAATATCAATAGGCTTAGTTTCAAGTAGTTTATTCCAGCTTTCATTCCTGTATTTCCTTCGATCGGTGCTCTGTTTAAACGGGGCTTTGATTCACCAATAGCGAAAGAATTGACTTTCATTCCAGCATTTCTGTTGTCATTCAAGACATGTGCATAGATTTTATTTGATTATAGATACGAATTCAATATCAATTTGCAAATCAATATTAAACGATTTTTCTCAATAAAATTCTAATTCATTTGCACTTTAAAAATGCATGATATTAAAAACAACAACAATTAAACGAATATGTTTTAAACAATATACTTTATTTCCATTATTGAACTCTCAAATTTAAATTGCATTATATTTAATTTTATTTGATTATAAATACGAATTCAATATCAATTCACAAATCAATATTAAATGATTTTTTCCAATAAAATTTTAATTCATTTGTGTTTAAAAAAATGCATGAAATTAAAAACAACAACAATTAAACGAATATGTTTTAAACAATATACTTTTTTTCCATTATTGAACTCTCAAATTTAAATTGCGTTATATTTAATTTTATTTCAAAGAAACCTTTCTATAATGCTTTTAACAATGAAGCTATTTTAAATTATTACAAAAGTTGAAAGTTCTTTATATCCTAAGGGTATCATTGATTTATCGAATCTTAGTAGTGCACTTCTTTACGTTTACGATTTCATCAGATTATTCCTTTGAAGTTCATGATAAAAAAAAAATCGATGCATTTTATTTCGGGGAAATAATTCGATTTTATTTTTAAGAAACAAAATAAAAGTGATCTTAATAAAGATTTGAATTTAATAATGGTTGTTTTGCAAACAAGGTTCAATAGTAATGGAAATTAAAAGTTAAGCATTTCAATTTGTTGTACTCTATATCACTAACATTGATTCAAATTAAAATGCATCAGTAATGATTTACGAAAACTCTTAGTGGACCAAGGCCTGCTGTGTCCAATTCTGTTCTCCCGACTAAGTTCTCTTGGCTGTGAAGCACATGTCCCTGCCAAGTAGTCAAGTTAACGTTAAAAAGTTTATAGTTTTAAATTATGTTTGGCGATATTATTTCAAGACGATTGAATCTTGCGTGGAAGCGTTGGTAAGTGACAGTTTCAGTTACAAACGTCAAAATTAATGCTTCAATATTTTTAGTCTCTTTAGCAATACACAAGACTTAAAAATTGTTTAAAAAAATACTCTATTTTAGAATATATTTAAATATTAATGAAAATTCTCTGCATATTTGAAATGTCCAAATAAAGCAGAAATTGTATAACTCACTAAACATTCGAATAAACAAATATTAACTTCGAAAAATCCAAACACATAGGCACATGGTTTCAACGCAAATTCGAAATGCCACTTTCCAAAGACGGATTCCCAAGGAATACTTTAACACACCCAAATACCTCTTACTTCATTGTTTACCGGAGATAATCTAAATCGAAACCCCTGGTTGTAAATCTTAGAACCTCGTAAAAAACCGAGACTGATAGTGGCTTGGATTATCCTGAGTTTACTTTTGTTTTTATATACCCAAAAAGATCCGATATTTTTCAACGGAGAGACGGGTTTTCAGCATCTTTCTTCAAGCTTTTATCTAAGGTGTGAAAAATAAAGATGTGGTTGTTTGTTTTTACTTGCGTTTTGCTTTCAATTATTTAATAGGTTTAGTTTGAATTATCGTCGCACTACACTCTTAAAACAAAAGAGTGAAATCCACTCCTATAGGGAAAGTGCATTTTCGGCACTGGAAAGGAGTGGAAATTAACTCAGACTGAGTTAAAACCGCTCGTTTTAAGAGTGTAGGACGTAGATTGTTTTCTTTTATTTCTTTTACCCACTCCGCAAAAAGAGTGAAATCCACTCCTATAGGGGAAGTGCATTTTCGGCACGGAAAGGAGTGGAAATTAACTCAGACTGAGTTAAAACCGCTCGTTTGTTTTAAGAGTGTAGAGCTACACGAGGGCTATTGGCGACGGGCGTCATATTTTAGAACCACAGTCAAATGACGAGCCGACACCTGAGTAGGCACCCAACGCAACCGTTAAGGGGATCGGACACCCCTATTCCCCGTCCTACCTCGATCGGGCTGGCTAATGCTAAGTCTATGGGGAAAAATGATTTTTTTTTCCGATGAAAAGCAATGAAATTACAGGAATATTTTGATGCGATTTTTTTTAATTCATAAAACTCCAATTAAATTGTGGTTTCTTAAGACTACTTTTTTTAAAAAGTTATTTACTTTTTTTAAAATTGTAATTTTATTTTCAGCGAAATATTTAAGTTAGTTAAAAGGTGAAAAACCGAAAAATTTTCTTGCTGGAACAAAATTTCAACATTTTTTTACTAATACAATATCTTTAAAGTTAAATTTAATTTTTTTAAGTAAGGGTTTTTACGGAACTATAAAGGTGAGAATAGTGTGAGAATATTGGCTGAAAAAAGTGTGAGAATATTGGCTGAAACCACGCCTCCACACAGGCCACGCCTTTTAGGCAATTTTCGGGGGTCAGAGGTCAAAACATCGTGTTGGGGTGCGCACTTGGGGGTCCATCTTTGGGGGGTTGTTATCTATTGGGGGTTGTTTTTCAAAAGAAAGAACTTTGAAAGAAGATGTGGTGTTCCTTGTTTGTTAGATTGCATGGTGTTTTTTTTTTTTGCTTGCTGTTAAGAAATGCTTATTTTCTAATCTGTGATTGCGAGGTGTCGTTCCACTGAGCTCATAACGTGTAGTTGGTTGTTTTAAAAGTCCACCATGATTTGATTTAAAGTAGCCTTAGCTTATTGTACTGTACTGTGTTATAATTTTGCATTATAAAGATTATTTTAAAATAGTTCAATCTGAAAAAGATTTCAGGATTTTAGTTTCGATAAAATTCTTTTACTATTTTTTTAATTTTTAATTATAAATTGTTTCATATATATTTTACAAAATTTTCTCAATGAAGTTCATTTTTTAATATAAATTGACATAAATATTTTAATACAAAGTTTGAAAAAAAATATGTAAGTAAACAAATTTGAAATTTTTTTTTAAAAAAATCACACTTTTTATATTAAATACTTGCACTACTATAAGACTACTGACTCTTTCATTATACTTTACCATTTTACCATTTGTTTACGATAGAAACAAGTGCCAAATTTATAATAATAAAAATGAAGTTTTGTGTGTTTATGTGTGTGTTTCTTATAAACTCATAAACTAGACATTTGTTTGACTCGTAACTTGGCATAAATGCGTAGTTCATACTTAAGTTATGATTTTTTTTAACTTTAAGGTACCAAAATGTTTTTTTTTTTTTTAAAAATGAATTTTCTGAAAAAAACTACGCCACCTTAGCTCAAATCCGATCATTATTTTTCTTTCCCGTTGAAATAGTACATAATATAAGTCCCCATAATCTTTTTTATTTCGCATTAAAACCGTCATTTTTTTGGTAATCAACTACTGATAAACTTATTTCAGAAAGTATTTTACTACTTGTGAAAGGACGTTTGCTAAAGGTGGCTCTTTTTCTTTAAATGCATCAAAATAATGACCAAAAGTAACGCGAAAGTACATCTAAAAATCATTTAAAGTAAATAATTGCTACAACTATTAGTGTAACTGCATTGATGCGTACTTGAATGAGGGAGGAAAACATATGGCAAAACTAAGCTCTAGGCTTAGTAACACTACCCACTAATAGTCTAAATTTAGAAATCAGAAAAGTACGTATAACTCTCATTATTTGCACGAGTTTGTAATTATTAGGCTTCTACTAGTTATTTGGCCAAGTGCTGGAGTTACTTGAGTAATTATATACCATGTTTGGTACAACTGAGGTGATTAGCGCTATTCCTTTGAAAGGAGGTGAAGATCTGGTCTGGCAATCACCTCGTACAGTGATGTGTTTTCAATTCGGAGGTTCTAAACGTAGAAAACTAACTACCTGCAAATGTATTTAGACTACTTTTTTTTTTATCAGAATAGATTTTGATTGGTCCTAGAAATAATGGAGAACTTTTAGTTCTTCCGTAAATTGTACATCGCTCATTCCTCATTTAGACATTCAGTTGTAACGTTTCAATTCTTCTTACTTCTTCGCTGCTCAGCGTTTATTGAAATCCGCTGCTGCTTTTAAATAATTATATGCTATATTGAATATTTCTTTTTATAATTGCGTGAAAAAAATCCGATGTTTACACTAATTTTAATATCAGACGCGTGCGAAAAGTTAAACTTTTTAGAAACAGTGATGAAAAATTACTTTTTTCACCCAAAAAAAATGAAAAAAAGTACTTTTTTTCACTCTTTTCATGAGATGCCAATATTTCAAGTAAAATTTCTATTTCATAATATTCATAAAATCCAGAAATTTATTGATCTGCTTTATTTATAAATATTATGCGCGTGAATGTATTATTATTTTTTATTTTTGAATCAGTATACATGTTCAAATGTTTGACTTTAAACTAAAAAAATTGTTTGCTTTTTGTAGTTCCAGAGATTTATCGATGCCATATATATCATAATTAAAGTATTAGATTGGCTGGTCACGTGACCTCCAATGCTAACGACAGGACGCGCATGGAGGCCAAATTGGGGTGGGCATAATTGCCAATGTTGCTGCCACTTTTAGGAGAAAAATACTACAAAAAAATACCATTTAATTCAAAAATGACAAAAAAAAAAAAAACAAGAAAGGGATTTAAAGTCACTAAAAAGATTCCAAAATGAAGCTAGTATTTTTACGATATTTTTTTGTAATTTTAGAATAATTCTAAAATAAATTCTTAAATTAAGTTAAAAGTTTAGTTATAAAGTTTAAATAGTATATTAGTATTTTAGAATAATTCTAAAATTACAAAAAAAATATCGTAAAAATACTAGCTTCATTTTGGAATCTTTTTATTTGTTGATTTGTTTTGGATTGATTTGTTTCACGTAATTATAAAAAATAGTGTATAAAAAAAGTGTGAAAAGTAAACTTTTTAAAACACGTGTCATTATTTCACTCGCTCGTACCTCGCTCGTGAAATAAAATCCACTAGTTTTAAAAAGTGTTACTTTTCACACTTGTTGCATAAATAACATGTTTTTGTCATTTAAAAAACAACAACTTAGTGTTTTGCTTATATTTCTGTGATGGTAGCTTGTTTTGCAGTAAGACTTTTAGCATTATTAATTCGTAAATTTTCAGATAGGTTATGTTTAATTTATTATTCAAACACATACCTTGATGTTTGATTCTGGAAAATTTAGTAATCTTTTGTCCAACTGGTGGGAACTATCCAGTTTCAAAATTGAAGAAAAATTAACGAAATTTTCAATACGTATCATGGCTTTTTTTATTTAAATAAAAACTGTCGAATCAAAAACTAGCTATTTGTATATTTGTTTTTCATTCCTATCTCCAAGCAAATAATTTGTTTGGCGCATATTTCATTCATCAGTAATATAACAGATGCCCATCACATAACTAGTGTGATAAAATTTGCTTACTTCCTCATTTGATGAAAGTCAATGAAATGTAACATTCTCAAACCTAAGTTGATTTATTACTGAAAAGGATCTAAATAAAGAGAAGCTCCCTAGAATCTGTTTGATAACAGGTAACACGACACCTCCCTGCAAAAACTGGTTGGGAATCTGGCATTGAAATGCAGAATTAATTTGACTTTTTTTAACCATCAGTTTTATTGTAATCATTATTTCTTTTATTATAAGATAAAACTTTTTCTTATTTATTATGTAACGGCTGCGAATTGTATAAGTTTTGCACCACCATTGATAGAAATTTTATTTGCTGTCATCATTTTTCATTTTTAGTGAATTTACAACTTTAATAACTTGTATAATTTATCTTTAGGCTAGTCTCTTAATATAGTAAAAAACTGCATTTACAATAGAAAATTAATTTAAAAATCAATTTTAATTAAAATAATTTTTAATAAAAAAAAGTGCCTGAACCTTAAAAAACATCATGCACTACCATATGCAAAAAAACTGTTAGTTGATAAACTAATCTAATTTCGAATCTAGAGCAAAACTTTTTTTACATTACGTGTTCATACGATAAAAAATAATTTGGTTAAGCTTATTACAAATTAAGCTAATTTACAAAGTTATTCAGCTTAATTTTCAAAGGTTGAAGCACGCTTTTCTACAAGGCATTGTTGGAAAACATGCCCCGCCGTCATATTTTGACTTTAATAGTACCTTGACGAGTATAATTTTAAATAATTCTGAAAACGAATGTATAGGTTAAGGTTACGTAGAGAGAAGAGCCACCTTTTAGAATACGCAATAATGAAACTGTAAGTTTAATAAAAGTACTTTTGGTTTAGGTTTGAATGTGCGCATGAAAATTCACCCAACGTTGAAAAATTTCAATAACAGTTGTAACGAAAATATTACAACACCAACTGAGCAAAAATTCTTGTGCGTGACATAAAACGGGTTGTTTCATAAACCAAGCAGCCATTTGGCGCCTCCTAAAAGCTCATTTCTTGTATAAGGCCTGGTGGAAAACTTACCCCATGGGAAAACTAGCCCCGTCTCCCTAACTAAATATACTGTATTATTCTGATGTTTATTAAAGTCGTTTAAAATTATATGTTCTGTGCTAGTGTATTTAATTTGCTAAATTTCCAACTTCGAGGTGGTGGGGGGCCCCAAATGTCAAGTGCCTAGGGGCCCTGGGTCTTTAAATCCGGCACTGCTTAGAAATCTCATTTTCGAATACCAAAACAAAAGTAGTTCCAGACAACAACAAAAAATTTAAACAGACCGTTGGATCTGTTGCCACGATGTGAAACAACCCCATTTAAATCACCTGATTTATTGTACCGAAATTAAATTATAAGCTTCTAATATTAAATTAAGTTATAAAAAGATAGATTAGTGTAAAGATAAGTTTAACATTTCTTTAAGTTGCAAACATTTAAATAATAAAAAACTAATACAAACTAACTAAATACAAAACTAATTGCACTAAAAATATTTTATAAGAAATAAGTGTATACAATTACATTTGAAACAAGCATTAACAAAATATTTCATGAAAGTAAAAAGAAAAAATGGTTACGCGCCAGGCTCAGAGCGCTCTATAGGACGGGATTAGAGAGAAAACCAAATACGACAAGGGGTGACATCTGACCCCTTGACCCCCGTGGATCCGCGACTGTTCTGAGATTATCCCCTCTGTAGAAGACTGGATGTGTGTGTGTGTGTGGGGGGGGGGGAATTCCCCCTGAGTCGGTCATTTGAGACGTCAAGACAAAACAGGACACCACTTGTTGGGAGAGCGTAGGGGGAAGGGGGGGCGTCATACCCCTATTTCCAGCTAACTGTATTGATAGGCTAGAGTTTTAGCCGTGGCCCCGCCCCCAGAGTTGCCACTATTTTACGGTTTTGAAGGAAGCTAAGAAATCGTGAGGGTAGCCGAAAGCCTTAAGGGCGACATCGTACGCAGCGTTGGGACTTTGGAGGATATTTAACGTGCACTCCCTCTACACGGAGTATTATTCGTCGGACTTATCTAATAGGAAATATAAGGTAAGGAAGTATTGTCAAAACGAAGATTGCGTGTTTTCTACATATTGTGGAGGGTGCTGATTTTAAAAAAAGTAGTTTTGAATATTTGTTCATCGCCTGTCTGTCACTCTGTCTGTCTGAAACCATTCTACAATTCGAGCTCAAAGAGGTACGGACTAAATTTGGTACACGAGCTCCTAGTACCTGTCGGAAGTTAAACGATTTTTTAGATAAAAAAACGTGCATGATACATTGTATTTGTTTTACCATACGTCAATTACCTTTATAAGACCCTACTTAAAATTAATTGATTTATTGTGTGGTAATTATGAAAGTTGTGTAGTGTTACACACCCCTATTTTTAATTGAAAAGCTATGTAGAATAAAAAATAAGGTTTTCTATGCTGATACCCTGTCAATTTTTGGTGTAACGAAAATCAGGTAAAAGCTTAACTGCCTCTAGTTTTATGGAAATAGCCTGATTTTTTTGGATGAAGGAAACAATAAGTTCGAATAACTGTTCACTAATGTGATTCACAAATGCTCATTTAACAAATTCGTTAAGTACTTTAAACACTTTTTTTTTAAAAAAAGGTTTCTAGCATACACTGCAAAAATCTGGTGTTACGTTTCTCCGTAAAACTGGTGGAAGCTTAACTGGCTCTATTTCTAAGGAAATAGTCGCTTGATTTTTTTTGTATGGAAAATAAATAGGAAAAGCTGTTCACTGGTGTGATTCCCAACTGTTCATAAAACAACAAACATGCAAAGAACAAACTCGTTAAGTACTTTAAATAATGAGTTATTCTAAGTTTTTTTTTAGTTTACACGGTTAAACTTTGGTGTAACTACTCCATGAAAAAGGTGGAAGCTTAATTGCTTCTAGTTTTATGGAAATAGTAGCCCTAGTATGGAATAGTATAGCCTAGTATGGAATAGGGTACTTGACTAAAATTTTTTTATTGGCTTAAAATATTCTTATGCCAAAAATATTAGACCCGTATTTTTTCTTTTTTTCAAATACCCCATAAAAAGGCAGAAAAATGAATTTTAAAATTAGGACGAAAAATCACTCCCGAAAACGCTTCCTGGCTGTCACGTGGTATCTGTGATGTCACTAGTGACTATAAACAAACTTTGAAACACCACATTGGAATCGAATTTAGGCAAATTTGAAATATCCGCTTCTGTAAAAAGCCTTACATTATCTCAATATTTATTATTTCAAGAGTAAATTAGATTAAATCAAGTTTAATCAGAAAACAAAAAAACATCACGCCGGTTTGTTTATAGTTACTAGTGACGTCAGCTAAACCGTTGTGTTTGTGATCACGTGATGATCACGTGAAAAAAATGCCTTTTTAAAATGATTTTTTTAATGATTTAAAGATTTATTTCGCAAAAAAATTATATGCATTTGTTATTTTTGACTTTCAACTATAATTTAAATAATATTGGAAGGTATTTTGGCGATGCAGTCAAGTACCCTATTGTATAGCCTAGTATGGAATAGTAGTTTTGTAAAAGAAAAGAATTAGTTAGGGAAGCTGTTCACTGGTGTGATTCTCAAATGCTCATTTAACAACGGTAATAAATATAAAAAAAATTAAATAGTGATTTATTAAAAGTTTTCTTGTTTACACTGTAAAAACGTGGTGTAACGTTTCTCCTTAAAACTGGTGGTATCAAGTGTTGCTTCTAGTATTATGTAGTAACGTCTTACATTTTTTTGTATAACTTTAAACTGCAAAATAGGAATAAACGTCTTATTCGTGTAAATTTATTTTACACATTTTGTGTAAACCCCATAAAACTGGAAAAGTGAGTTACAGGAGATAAAAGTAGATTTGAACAATGCTCTGTCTGTCTGTCTGAAAACCCTCTACAGTTCGAACTAAAAGGGCTACGGACTTCAAATTTGGTACACGAGTTCCTAGAATCTGTCGGACATCATAACAGGTTTTCGAGGAATCGCGCGAGGGCAGCTGCACTATTTTTAATGATTTTATAGTTATTAAAATCGCCTCGATTTCGTAGTGGCCACCTAAGAACATTGACATATAACAACAAAGAAAAGGAATTCCCAAATTGTACCAAGTGTTCCAAAGGCCAAGCCACTCCGAAGCACATCCTTGAGTGCTTGGGACTCGCTAAAGAAGATCTTCTTTAGCGACCATTGTTGGTTATTGATTTCTTGAGAGTGTGCAAGATCATAGACCTGGTCTAGCTCTGCTGGGCAACAAGGATCAGCAACAACAACAAAAATCGCCTTATAAGGCAAATAAATAATTAGTGCCTTATAAGGCGTGTGTTGTTTTTATAAGTTGTAATTGAAAATCGTGTAGTGTTACACTACCCTAGTTATCAACTTAGCAATGTTTATTTCAATTTTTTTTCATCTTCCAATGATTTAATGAATATTTTTTTGTTCACGAAAACAATACTTTTAACGTCTGTTAGGATTGTCTGTAATTAATGTCTTAACATTGATATCAGACTTATTTTAAAATCTTTTGTAGGGTAAATTTAATTTTAATTGTGATTCAAAACGAGTGTTAAGAAAAAAAAATCTTGATTATAAGTAAGTATTTTTGACTATAAGTGTAATGTAGAAATTGAATGCTGAAGTGAAGGACTGTTGAAGAAATGGATTTATATGGCAGGAGAACTATGTATATTGATCAATAAAACTATATCAACATCGTCATTCCATTATTATATTGCTCTGTTAATTCCATTGACGTTTGACAAACAACGTGTGGATGGTTGTGATACGCAGCGTCGGAACTCTGGAGCACATTTAACGTGCACTTCCTCTATACGGGGTATTATTCGTGGGACTTTTTGGCTGCACAAACAGTTTATAGGTAGGCAGTTATTTTGGCAACGCCCAGGCTCGAACCTGGGATCTTTCGAATGCAAAGCAAGTGCTTTGCTGGCTGGGCTCCCTAGATTCAATGACATGTGAATCTTCGCCAAACTTCAGTGATTCACCAAGACGTGTCCGAAATCATTTTCACCCGTCAGCGATTGATTTTATATGCACACGTAACATGCCTACTAGTGATTATAGGCGGAGCTTCGATGTCACGTGTGCACACAATTCCAATCACTGAAAAGGATTTCGGTTTAACGTTCTTGGGGGAAGATTGGCGATGTTTGGCCAAGGTTCACATGTCCTGTCCCTCCTAATATTTGTAGGGGCCCGGGTGGCCTAGTGGGTTTGATCGCAGCCCATTACGCTAACACTCTGTGCACAGTACACGGTGCGGGTTCGTTCCCCGCCTTCGCCCTGGATGTACTTTCTCTCTTTGTGTCAGTAAAAATTCTGTCTGTGTCTGTTGTACTTGAAGAAGGTTTATAAGTCTCTGTTCAAGCACACATTTAGGAAAATCTATGTAAACAACCGACCTACCTAGTTGTAGTGGACCGAATTCGTGGATTTGTCGAATAATCGTTCTTTGTTCGATCTCATATTGTATCTGTAAAGTAAGCAGAACCAAGTTATCGTGGGTGAACGCCTCAAAATCGGTCTACTTAATGTGATGTTATGTTGCTTAGGGGGCTGGGGAGCCCAGTCGGTTAGGCGCTCGCCTAGCATGCGAAAGGTCCCAGGTTCGGGTCCGGGCACCGCCAAAATTACCGCCGTCCTATAAACGGCCCGTGCAGCCAAAAATGTCCGACGAATAATACCCCGTGTAGAGAGAGTGCACGTTAAAATACGCTCCAAAATCCCAACGCTGCGTACGATGTCGCCCTTAACGGTTGTGTTGGGTGCCAAATTAGGTGTCGGCTCGTCACTTGACTGTGGTTCTAAAATACGACGCCCGTCGCCAATAGCCCTCGTGTAGCTCTAGTGCGACGATAATTCAAACTAAACTATGTTGCTTAGGTTTTGAACTTTCTAGTCTAAGATGGTATTGGTTATCAAGAAAAGTTGCCATTTGCGATTTTCTTTTACTGAATATATAAGGAATAAGCCTAGAAGCAAAATTTTCAAAGGATTTGCATTAGCATATTAAATCACCGCCATTTATATTTGAAAGTACTAGGGTCTAAAACAACGACTATTTAAAAACAATCCAAAAAACCTTCTGTACCTTTATCAGTAGACAAGCCTCCTTTGAGACCCTAAAAACCCATTCACTCTTTTTTAACCAAAAAAGTAACCGAAAAATATTATCTGGCGAGTTTTCCAGCGCGCCAACACCAGTACAGGGAACCATTGTTCAATCTTTTCTTGTAAAGCTTCGATTCATTTTAGCGGAGATCAAGTACGAAATGGCCCTGGTGATAGAATACCAGGGTCTTTGGAGGGTGATTCAAAGACATATGTTTGGCGATTTTTTTAAAGTAACGGTCTCGAAAAGCAATTCTTACGTTTGGTGTTGGTGAAAGATCAGGATGGAATGTCTGTACAGGATTTGTGAATGTGTTTTTGGGCTTAAAAGAACTCGAAAAATATTTTTAAGTTTGGTTATTTTTCGATGTCGAGTTTTAAGTTTTATTGGTATTGGGTTTAGTATGATCAATAGTAATGTATTTGTCAATGCTAGCTACAAATAAAATATTTATATCTTCAATGCTACTTTCGCAAATATTGAATATACAGCTTGATATCTATTGGTTATATTCAAAGATTTAAAAAGAATTACTTGATACCAAACGTAAGTAGATATTATACAATAAAATACCAAAAAAAAATCCACCCATCAATCCGTCTAGCATTGGATGTTAATTGAGGTTGCGTGTGCGGTATAGTGGGCCGCTACATCGGCAATAGGACTTCAATGAATGAGCCAAGTTAAAGTTTGTTTAACCAGATCGGTAACAGGGAACAGAACGACCACTCAAAATATCGAATTTTCGTTTAAACTTTAGTTACTGAATCGTGCCTTTACGAAAGAAGTTCTAAGGTGCACACTTGAATATGGGGCTGGAGTTTGCAAATTTGGTAGCTAATTTCAATATAACTTTGTTGCCAGCTTTAAATGTCGTTATTCCAAAACACCAATTTTCTACCTTAAGGTATACTTTTCTCTTTTTCTATTTTACTAGAAGGGTTGAAATTTTCTGTGATGTCGTATACATGTTTATTTAACACAGTGAACCAAAAATATTTAAAAAAAATATTAAATGAGTAAAAATAAGACGATTTTTCTGATTTAAGAAATGCGCAAAATTTCTATTTAGGTGATGATTAAACTTAAAATTATAAGTGTTTTATCATCAAACTTGAGGTTCATTGCGTTGACTGGACTTTTTTTATTTCTATAAAAAATTATTTTCAGATACACGTAATAGTTGTGCTGGAAAGTGTACCTAAAACCTAAAAATCGGTGTTTTAAAATAATGACATATGAAGCTGGAAACAAATTTATATTGAAACTTACAAATTTGCGAACTCCAATACCATATTCAGATGCGTATTATATAAAAAAATTCGTAAATATTAATTTTAGTGATTGAAAGTAAAAATGAAAATTTGATATTTTGAAGCGTCGTTACGTTCCCTGTCACCTCAATGGTTAGAACAAATCATCAAATCGTAATAACTAGATCATATAACCAAATCTCAATATTTAGAACATACCACCAAATCTTAATATTTAGAACATACCACCAAATCTCAATAAATATAAAAATAAATTAAACAGTAATTTATTAAAAGTTTTCTTGTTTACACTGTAAAAATTTGGTGTAACGTTTCTCCTTAAAACTGGTGGTATCAAGTGTTGCTTCTAGTATTATGTAGTAACGTCTTAAATTTTTTTGGATAACTTTAAACTGCAAAATAGGAATAAACGTCTTATTGGTGTAAATTTATTTTACACATTTTGTGTAAACCCCATAAAACTGGAAAAGTGAGTTACAGGAGATAAAAGTAGATTTGAACAATGCTCTGTCTGTCTGTCTGAAAACCCTCTACAGTTCGAACTAAAAGGGCTACGGACTTCAAATTTGGTACACGAGTTCCTAGAATCTGTCGGACATCATAACAGGTTTTCGAGGAATCGCGCGAGGGCAGCTGCACTATTTTTAATGATTTTATAGTTATTAAAATCGCCTCGATTTCGTAGTGGCCACCTAAGAACATTGACATATAACAACAAAGAAAAGGAATTCCCAAATTGTACCAAGTGTTCCAAAGGCCAAGCCACTCCGAAGCACATCCTTGAGTGCTTGGGACTCGCTAAAGAAGATCTTCTTTAGCGACCATTGTTGGTTATTGATTTCTTGAGAGTGTGCAAGATCATAGACCTGGTCTAGCTCTGCTGGGCAACAAGGATCAGCAACAACAACAAAAATCGCCTTATAAGGCAAATAAATAATTAGTGCCTTATAAGGCGTGCATTGTTTTTATAAGTTGTAATGGAAAATCGTGTAGTGTTACACTACCCTAGTTATCAACTTAGCAATGTTTATTTAAATTTTTTTTCATCTTCCAATGATTTAATGAATATTTTTTGTTCACGAAAACAATACTTTTAACGTCTGTTAGGATTGTCTGTAATTAATGTCTTAACATTGATATCAGACTGATTTTAAAATCTTTTGTAGGGTAAATTTAATTTTAATTGTGATTCAAAACGAGTGTTAAGAAAAAAAAAATCTTGATTATAAGTAAGTATTTTTGACTATAAGTGTAATGTAGAAATTGAATGCTGAAGTGAAGGACTGTTGAAGAAATGGATTTATATGGCAGGAGAACTATGTATATTGATCAATAAAACTACATCAACATCGTCATTCCATTAATATATTGCTCTGTTAATTCCATTGGCGTTTGACAAACAACGTGTGGATGGTTGTGATACGCAGCGTCGGAACTCTGGAGCACATTTAACGTGCACTTCCTCTATACGGGGTATTATTCGTGGGACTTTTTGGCTGCACAAACAGTTTATAGGTAGGCAGTTATTTTGGCAACGCCCAGGCTCGAACCTGGGATCTTTCGAATGCAAAGCAAGTGCTTTGCTGGCTGGGCTCCCTAGATTCAATGACATGTGAATCTTCGCCAAACTTCAGTGATTCACCAAGACGTGTCCGAAATCATTTTCACCCGTCAGCGATTGATTTTATATGCACACGTAACATGCCTACTAGTGATTATAGGCGGAGCTTCGATGTCACGTGTGCACACAATTCCAATCACTGAAAAGGATTTCGGTTTAACGTTCTTGGGGGAAGATTGGCGATGTTTGGCCAAGGTTCACATGTCCTGTCCCTCCTAATATTTGTAGGGGCCCGGGTGGCCTAGTGGGTTTGATCGCAGCCCATTACGCTAACACTCTGTGCACAGTACACGGTGCGGGTTCGTTCCCCGCCTTCGCCCTGGATGTACTTTCTCTCTTTGTGTCAGTAAAAATTCTGTCTGTGTCTGTTGTACTTGAAGAAGGTTTATAAGTCTCTGTTCAAGCACACATTTAGGAAAATCGATGTAAACAACCGACCTACCTAGATGTAGTGGACCGAATTCGTGGATTTGTCGAATAATCGTCCTTTGTTCGATCTCATATTGTATCTGTAAAGTAAGCAGAACCAAGTTATCGTGGGTGAACGCCTCAAAATCGGTCTACTTAATGTGATGTTATGTTGCTTTGGGGGCTCGGGAGCCCAGTCGGTTAGGCGCTCGCCTAGCATGCGAAAGGTCCCAGGTTCGGGTCCGGGCATCGCCAAAATTACCGCCGACCTATAAACGGCCCGTGCAGCCAAAAATGTCCGACGAATAATACCCCGTGTAGAGAGAGTGCACGTTAAAATACGCTCCAAAGTCCCAACGCTGCGTACGATGTCGCCCTTAACGGTTGTGTTGGGTGCCAAATTAGGTGTCGGCTCGTCACTTGACTGTGGTTCTAAAATACGACGCCCGTCGCCAATAGCCCTTGTGTAGCTCTAGTGCGACGATAATTCAAACTAAACTATGTTGCTTAGGTTTTAAACTTTCTAGTCTAGATGGTATTGGTACAGAAAAGTTTCCATTTGCGATTTTTCTTTTACTGAAATATATAAAGGAATAAGCCTAGAAGCAAAATTCTCAAAAGGATTTGCATTAGCATGTTAAATCACCGCCATTTATATTTGAAAGTACTAGGGTCTAAAACAACGACTATTTAAAAACAATCCCAAAAACCTTTTGTACCTTTATCAGTAGACAAGCCTCCTTCGAGACCCTAAAAACCCATTCGCTTTTTTTTTAACCAAAAAAGTAACCGAAAAATATTATCTGGCGAGTTTTCCAGCGCGCCAACACCAGTACAGGGAACCGTTGTTCAATCTTTTCTTGTAAAGCTTCGATTCATTTTAGCGGAGATCAAGTACGAAATGGCCCTGGTGATAGAATACCAGGGTCTTTGGAGGGTGATTCAAAGACATATGTTTGGCGATTTTTTTAAAGTAACGGTCTCGAAAAGCAATTCTTACGTTTGGTGTTTGGTGAAAGATCAGGATGGAATGTCTGTACAGGATTTGTGAATGTGTTTTTGGGATTAAAAGAACTGGAAAAATACTTTTAAGTTTGGTTATTTTTCGATGTCGGGTTTTAAGTTTTATTGGTATTGGGTTTAGTATGATCAATAGTAATGTATTTGTCAATGCTAGCTACAAATAAAATATTTATATCTTCAATGCTACTTTCGCAAATATTGAATATACAGCTTGATATCTATTGGTTATATTCAAAGATTTAAAAAGAATTACTTGATACCAAACGTAAGTAGATATTATACAATAAAATACCAAAAAAAAATCCACCCATCAATCCGTCTAGCATTGGATGTTAATTGAGGTTGCGTGTGCGGTATGGTGGGCCGCTACATCGGCAATAGGACTTCATTGAATGAGCCAAGTTAAAGTTTGTTTAACCAGATCGGTAACAGGGAACAGAACGACCACTCAAAATATCGAATTTTCGTTTAAACTTTAGTTACTGAATCGTGCCTTTACGAAAGAAGTTCTAAGGTGCACACTTGAATATGGGGCTGGAGTTTGCAAATTTGGTAGCTAATTTCAATATAACTTTGTTGCCAGCTTTAAATGTCGTTATTCCAAAACACCAATTTTCTACCTTAAGGTATACTTTTCTCTTTTTCTATTTTACTAGAAGGGTTGAAATTTTCTGTGATGTCGTATACATGTTTATTTAACACAGTGAACCAAAAATATTAAAAAAAATATTAAATGAGTAAAAATAAGACGATTTTTCTGATTTAAGAAATGCGCAAAATTTCTATTTAGGTGATGATTAAACTTAAAATTATAAGTGTTTTATCATCAAACTTGAGGTTCATTGCGTTGACTGGACTTTTTTTATTTCTATAAAAAATTATTTTCAGATACACGTAATAGTTGTGCTGGAAAGTGTACCTAAAACCTAAAAATCGGTGTTTTAAAATAATGACATATGAAGCTGGAAACAAATTTATATTGAAACTTACAAATTTGCGAACTCCAATACCATATTCAGATGCGTATTATATAAAAAAATTCGTAAATATTAATTTTAGTGATTGAAAGTAAAAATGAAAATTTGATATTTTGAAGCGTCGTTACGTTCCCTGTCACCTCAATGGTTAGAACAAATCATCAAATCGTAATAACTAGATCATATAACCAAATCTCAATATTTAGAACATACACCAATCTCAATATTTGAATAACACAAATCTCAATATTTGAAACATACCACCAAATCTCAATATTTAGAACATACCACCAAATCTCAATATTTAGAACATACCACCAAATCTCAATATTTAGAACATACCACCAAATCTCAATATTTAGAACATACACAAATCTCATATTAGAACATCACCTTTACCAATCTAATCATCACTACGTTCAAATTTAGAACATCCACCACAATAGCTCATCCATAGTTTAGAAACATACCACAAAATATAGACATTCAATATTAGAAATATCCTGACATAATCTTAACTCATCACTGACGTTGGCAAGAAAATTTGCCATCGCAAAAATGGCATTCTGTAAGTTTATAAAACTTAACAAAATATGAGACAAATGAAGACTATTGCCCTGAATAACTTATATAGAAGAAACTAAGTTACGCGAAAAACGAATTTAAAAAAATTTAAAGTTAAAATTTTATACGAAATCAGGCAACTTTATTAGTCCAAAAATGATTTTTCTACGACCTTTTCGACGGCATATATCGACTTACGCCATATGTGCCGTTACAGAAACGAATGGCGATAACTAGATAAATGATTTCTCATCTATTGCATAACATAATTGCCTTTCAGAATAAACATTACGTTATTGTTTATTCATAGGAATAAAAGGTAGGCGAGAAATGTATCCGACGAATTATTAATAATGTTTGGCGAAATGAGATTGCTCATCTTCTTCAACGAATCATCGAAAGACTATTTGTAACTTTCCTCGCACATTTTCAATGAAAACGGTAATTCCTTTTCAGGGAATCATAAATAGGGTATTTTCGTGCACTAATGGTGTTGCCTATACGAATATAAAGGCTCAGCGGATTAAACCCGTTTCCTGAAAGAATTTTGTTACTGTGCATTGTTTTTATTTTCTGTTATAGTAATAGCATAATTGTAGCGAATAAGAATACTATTCAAAATGTATGATGCAATACAGTAGACTCTAATTTGTATTTTTCTCTTTTTCAAGATCCGGATGTTGTAACTTTGACTTGTTGAAAAATAAACGACTGTTGTTCATGTCCTTTCACGGTACGATAATTGTTTGTGCTGTATTTATGATGAATTATTAAGTACTAGAGCGTATAATCAAACATTTGTAGCCAGAAAATATCACAAAATTTCAATAGATAGAAAGGATCACCAACTCATAATGGCTTAAACATATCGCCAAATCTCAAAATAGCTAGAACATAATACCGAAACAAAATCTTAAAAGAAAGGTCTTATAACCAAATATTTATATTTAGATCACATCGCTAAATATTAATATCTAGAACATATAACCAGGCCTTAATGGATTGACAATAAAATCAAAAAATTTAGTATATTAAATATGTAACAAAATTTCAATAGCTAGAACAGATTACCAAATCTTAAAAGCTAGATAAAAATCACCAAATCTTAATATTTAGAAGGTATCACCAAATCTTAATGTCTAGAACATACCCCAACATCAATATATAGAGCATATCACCAAATTACGAACCCCAGAACGTCTCCAAAAACAAACACCACAAAATCTCTCATCAACGTCACAAAATCAGAAAAGACTGCAACCACCAAATCTCAATGATGAGTAAATGTCACCCAATCTTAATAGCTAAAACATATATTACAAACTAGCAAATTTATACCCGTTCTTCGCACGGAATAAAAAAATATCAAATAGATTCCAAATATGTGTATCATATACCCTGTTATAGGATCATAAACTTATTATTGTTTCCGCTCGTTATAAATTATAAAATCCCGTTTCATTGCCTTAAAATTCCAAAATGAAAAATACGCTATAAAATGCACTCATAAATGTCATCACAATTCCCTCATAAATACATAAAACCTTTTTAGCTCATTTGGCGCGTTTTGGGAAATAATTTGGCGAGAAAACAGATATAACTATCCACACCCATTATACAGCTCTAACACAATGACCTCCGAACAACCGACCAGCTTATAAATTATTTATAAAAGAAATTGCCTATTTGGCGAATTTTAGTTAATAATTTGGCGAGTTTGGCAACGTATTTTGCGAAAAAATAAAGACATAAAACACTAAAGCTCTAGTGCGATAGCCTTTATTAACCATTATAGTTCAGTAATAGCTTAACTATACATTTATTGCTTAAATATGCATACATGCAGTCAACAGAAAAATCAATGAAAAAATCATCAAATAAACCCACAATAAAATCCGGGAATGAAGACTGGCGGAATTACGTCACTTGAAACATGTCAATTATTTTTCAAATAATGAATTTAGTTTCTGAAGGTAATTGCAAAAGAATAAAATAAACATTTTCAATTTTAAATATTTCGTTAAAAGTTTTATTTAATTTTTTCAGTCGATGGCATCAGAAAAGAGAAAAAATGATCGGATTTGAGCGAAAGTGGTGTATTTTTTTCAGAAAATTCGAATTTTCTCTAAAAATGGAACAAATATGAATAAACTAAGCCTCAGGTGCACACGTTGGTATTAAAGGGAATCTAAAAAATTTCGAATTTCTGAGGGCAGTATAAGTAGGTCTTTTATGATCCGAAGACAAACAGACACAGACACACAAACACGCACGCACGCAGACAGACTCTTTCTTTTATTATTATAGATATCGAGATTTGGTGATATCATCAAATCTCAATATTTGTAATATATCACCAAATATCAATATTCGTAACATATAACCAAACCTCAATATATCGAATATACCACAAAACCTCAAAATTTGTAATATATCACCGAATTTCAATATCTAGAACATAACACAAAATTACAAGCCCCAGAAGGTCTTCAAAACAAACACTCCAAAATATCTCATCAACGACACAAAATCAGAAAAGAGCAACCACTAAAGTTCTTCCCACCCCACCAGACGATAAAAGGGTGCTTCCGGGGGTTCTTTTCGTCTGCGTGGAATGGCCAATTACGTCCACGATATTAAGTTTGCACGGCCACCTTTATTAGGCCTCGGTGGCAACACTCGATATGAAATTCACCCTACCCCTTTCTACCATATCCTGTGATGTTGAAGGCAAGTTTAGTTTAGTATTTTTCGTATGTTATAATTTTTTCCCTCAACGGGGCTGCTTTATTGGCGTCAAGTCTTTGCAGGCTCGGCATATTTCCCCAGAACTTAGATACATTTTTCTTGTGGCATCATCTAGGCGGCTCTCGCTACCGATTTTGACGCTCAGATTACAATGAATCCTTGCTCTCTGTGGATGTTAAAGTATGCCGAGATTTAATATTTCCGAGAGAACCCAAGCCAAATGGGTATTCAAGGGATCTTTTACATGCCACACAATCACATGACTTGCACGCTTGCCCAAGATTTTCCCATTCAGAAAATCTGACGACTCAGTCGGGACTCGAACCCGCAATTCTGGGCTTATGAGGCGGACACGTAAATTTGTTATAACATATTTGAATAAAAATTTGTTATACATGTGTTCATTAGTATAACCCGGTTATAGCGTCAATCAAGGGACCACTATGTTTATGACGTTGTACATAAGATTGAATAATAAGTGCAGGAAATCATGTAAAATAGCAATATGCTCTGTCTATAAGTAATAACATGTTTTAAATTATGTTTTACCTGAAATAACCAAATTTGGTGACTTTCCGCTTCATTTCGCGAATAAGATAAAGTTTAAAAAGTAAAAACTAATTTTAAAATATCTTTAAGAAGGCATTTGAATACAATATAAACGTATATTTTAGGCGTTAGAAGAGAGGAATTACTTAAAAATAGTCGTTATAAGCAATGTATTATAATATTAAGGTCTACGGACAATTCAAAGGATCAAACGTTTATGGTGATAAAATCTAGTTATCGTTGTAAACCAGGTCGTTATAATAGAGTTGGACTGTATTATACAGTCCCTGGACAAATTATTAGACGCACTGTATTTCTTTTAGTAATGATGAAAACATACCAAAGAATGCCATATCATTAAAAAAGAGGATCAGATTTACTGTACGGTCCACCTTGGCGCGATTTTTTCAGATTTGGCGATAAATATTTTTTTCTGGCAACCTGTCTGACTTCAACTGAAGATTCGAATTCTATGACTTCGCACCGATGACGTTTTCCGGCAACCCTATCGGACCGTTGGTTGAGCTTTCATAAGAAATATTCCTATACGATCTTTTCTTTGAATAGTGGTTTTTAAAAAAAAGTCGCCAAAAGACGGACTTTCGGCGCGATTTTGGAAAGTTCGCCAAGGGGGACCGTACAGTAAATCTCTACCAAAAAAGATGTCGATATGTAGTAAGTATAGCAGATAGTATTTTCTATTCAATAGCTTAAGTTTAGGATCACAAATGTCCTTCTAAAGGTATTTTGTTCATCATTGATTGATACATGAAATCTTACAGTGCGTCTAATAATTTCTCCAGGGACTGTAGATATAAGATCCACTAGCGAGTGATTAGGCAAGTGAAAAGCTTTCTAATTGCCATGCCGCAGGTTGGGGTTCGAATCCCGGATTAGACAAGGTTCATTCAGCCTTTTATCCCTTAAAGCTAAGCATACACGAACGGACAGGACCAGAGACCGGACACATTATGAACCTTCGCCAGACATCACCACTCTCCCACCAAGACGTTACCTAAAGCATTTTCACTCAAAATACAAATACCAATGCCTATCAAGATTCTTCTTAAAAAATCTTCTACTCTCTTCGAATACACCGCATAATCTGATAAAGCATTCCACTCATTGACAATTCTATTGTAAAAATAATGTTTTTTTTACCTCCCTTCTAAAGCACGATTTATTCAATTTCTGATCATGTCCTCTGGTCCGGCTATTTAAGGTAAAACCTAAGCCCTCCATGTCTCCCTGTTTTGTGAACTTGAATAACTGAATTAAATCACCCCTAGCTCTCCTATTTTCCAGGGAATACATGTTTAAAGATCTTAATCTGTTATCATAATCAATACCAGTCATAACTCGTCAGTGATTGGTTTCGTGGGGCAACGTGACATGCCAAACCAATCACTGTTGAGAGAAATTTGATTGAGAATCATTTTGATTGTTTAACAGTGCTCGAGAATCATTTTGATAGTTTAACAGTGCTTTACTTTCCAAGAATACATTAGCAATTTGCCCTCCACAAAGAAACTTTTTAATTTATAAACATTTAAGGGGACGCGGTACCCAAAAAACTAAATCCAGTATTTTTATAGCTAGCATCCAAATTAAACTATTTTTTACAAAGCACTAATATTCAATAAACATATGTTTCAATATTTATTATTTTTACGTATAAGTTTTTTCAAAATTTTTTAAAAAATTAAAAATTTTAACGTTTTTTCAAAATGCTATTCCTCCTACAATTTAAAGAATTTTTTAATGGATTTTGTTGCGGAATTGATGGTTAGATGGCGCTGGCTGTCTCCGACACTCCAAATCATGTTATTATTACATAATCAGTGGTGTGAATAAACGTTGTTCTTGTTAGCAGACGGGTTTTGATGATCTCCTATAAAAATTCACTGAACCACCGTTTTGGCACCTTACAACATGGTGCATCGTCCAACGAATAATTGTTTAAAGAAAAATAAGTTTAAAAAAAAAGAATGTTTAATACGAAAGTGTCTAAAAGTGTGGACAAGTTCTACCCAAAATGTAGGTAAGAGTATTTAGTTTGGTTTCGTGAACATTAAGTCATTTAGTTTGGTTTTGAAAAAAATTAAGAAATTTAGTTATGTTTATAGATTAAAAATTTGGTTTGGTTTGTTACCGTAATCATTAGGTAAACGTGGGTGTATTTAAAAACGAAAATGGATACGCTCGAAAGATTAAAAAAGAAAAGAGCAAGTTTACGAAGTTTCACAACCAAATTAATTAATAAAGCATTGGAAAATATAAAATCGGGATCAATGATAGAAATTGATTTAGACGATTTAAGAGAATCTTACGAGTTAATAGCTGAGCGGAAAACAAACTTAAAAATACTTGATGATGAGATTCAAAGTTTAATTGAGACCGACGACGTATTAGAAGAAGATTTTAATACTAGTGAAGAGTACCAAGAGAAATGTACAAGGACTAACTTAAAAATTAACAAGCTTTTAAACCCCCCGCTGCTGGCAAGCACTAATAATAGTAGTTTGGGTTTGGAAAACCTTGATGAACGCCAGAGTCGTGTAGCGACTGTAAAAAATCAAAATTCACACTCAATTAAACTGCCCAAACTAATTTTAGAAAAATATGGAGGTGATCCGAAACAATTTACCGAATTTTGGAATAGTTACGAAAGCACAATTGAACAAAACGAAAGTCTTTCGAAAGTAGAAAAATTTGCATATTTAAAAAGTTTCTTAACTAATCAAGCATTTAATATTGTAGCAGGTTTCGAACTTACTAGCGATAATTATGACCGCTGCGTCAAAGCATTTAAAGAAAGGTACGGGCGCAAAGAAATAATTATACAATCGTTTATGGATAAAATACTAAGTTTAGAAGCGGTTAAAAATTCTTCGAATTTAAAAGCAATGAGAAAACTTTATGACGAACTAGAAATTAGTGTACGAAATTTGGAAGCCATGAACGTAGTAAGTGGTAGTTATGGACATTTATTGATTCCAATTTTATTGAAGTTGTTGCCACAAGATATGGTATTGGATTTTAATAGGCAAAATAAAGCAAAAGATGAAGTCAATGTTAATGAATTGATTGCATTTATTAAGTCCGAAATAGAGTGTAGAGAACAATCAAATTTTGCTTTAAACGATAAAATAAACACTGGGCTTCCACGTTTCGAACAATTTAAAAACGAAAATAGAAATAGATTTCCAAAACATGCACCCACGGCTGCTTTTAATGCTAGTGTGGAGAATCGAACATGCATCTTTTGCCATTTAACTAATCATGATAGCTTTAGTTGTCGCAAAAGTGTTAATGAAAAGATTTTTAAATTAAAAGAGGAATTGAGATGTTTTATTTGTTTTAAACCTCATAAAGGTATGTCAAAAAATTGTTGGCAAAGTAAGCCATGTGGTAAATGTCATAAACCGACACACCACACTTCTATTTGCAACAGTAATAATCGGAATAGGACAGGTATAAATTATGAGCGTGAACAAGCCCCCGCAAGGGAAAGCGCACTAGAATATAATTTCCCGAATCCCCTTGAACATCCCCCCGAGTTGCAAAATAATGAAAGTAGTCAAAATCTAAATGTATCTGCTTCTGTTGCCCAATGTGACAGTGTAATAAATCAAAATAATGTATTATTACAAACCTGCAATGTATTAGCTAAAAGTGAAACCAAAACTCAGTTAACTAGAATAATGCTTGATCAAGGGTCCCACCGTAGTTTCATTCAAAAATCGTTAATGGAGCAGTTAAAATTAAAACCGATAAGATATGAATCACTGGCAGTGTATTCCTTTGGAAATAAAAACCCTAACCTAAATAAATTTCCAGTCGTTCAATTAGAATTGGAAAATAGGAACGGGAAGGGTCAAAAATTGCAAGTCGAGTGTTTGGTTTCAGAAATCATTTGTGCTTCAAAAATTAATCCGCCATCTGGGGAATTAAGGTCTCTTTTGAACGAGATTGATTATCAAATTGCTGACGATTCCAATGGGGATACAATACAGATTTTAATAGGCGCTGATTACTTCTGGAATGTAATTTTAAATGAAAAGAGACAACTTAGCAAAAATATCTTAATAATAAATTCTTTATTCGGATGGCTGGTATCAGGCCGTGAGGACATGTGTGTTTCAAACTACGTTTCTGAAAACTTGTCTGTTATAGGAAATGGACCCATTAGTTATGAATTTGATCTAAGAAAATTCTGGGATTTAGAATCACTAGGTATTAATGAAAAATGTGAAACATTTACGGACAAGGAAATTGATGTAATGACTCGCTTTGAACAAGGGTTGGAATTTAAAAATGGTAAATATGAAACAGGTCTCTTATTTAAAGATGAAGAGTTTAAAGGCCAAGTATCAAACAATTTTGAAATCGCGAAAAAACGGTTTTTAAGTTTAGAGTACAAGTTATCTAAAAATAAGGATATGTTTAATCAATATAAAGAGATAGTTAATGATCAATTAAAAAAGGGGATAGTGGAAGAATGTACCGATGAAAACATTAATGTTGGGTATTATATGCCGCATAAAGCTGTTATGAGGCCAAGTAGCACAACCCCTTTGCGTTTGGTTTATGATATATCCTCAAAGGCCAAAGGTTTCAGTTCGTTAAATGACTCACCGGAGATAGGTCCTAATTTAAACCCGAACGTATTGGATGTAATGTTAAAATTTAGGAAATATCAAGTTGCGTTTTCGGGTGATTTAGAGAAAGCATTTTTAAATATTTCAATTGAACCAAGTCATAGGGATTATTTAAGATTTATTGGTTTGGAGATAACAATAAGCCCTTTAAAATAATGAGAATGACTAGATTACCATTCGGTATGGCTACGAGTCCGTTTGTATTAGCCGCAACGATTAAACATCACATTAAAATATATGAAAATGATAATCCCGAATGTTTCGAAATGCTAAATACGTCCATATATGTGGATGATTTATGCTACGGGCAAAATGACGTTGAAGATGCATTTCGATTATCCACTGACGCAGTCAATATATTTAAACACGCTGGTTTAATTTGAGAAAATTAGAAACTAATTCGAACGAATTAAATTCGCATTGGATAAAAAACGGATTTAAAGAAGCGCGAGATTTAGCAAGCGAAATAAAAATTTGGGTATGACTTGGAAACCAATAGAAGACACTATAACTGTAAAAATTGCCGACCACGTCCAAAGTTTTAAAATCACTAAAAGAACAATTTTACAAAATGTGGCAAAAATCTACGACCCTATCGGCTTCATACAACCTTTTGTAGTACGGATAAAAATTTTACTACAAAAACTTTGGCTTCTCGGTGTGAACTGGGACGATCCTCTTCCATGTGACATTCTCAATACTTGGAACAAAATAGTGTCAGAAACTTCAGAGATGGTTGATTTTCCCATTCCGAGAAGGTATTTCACAGAGAAAAACTGTTCAGACATCAGTATCCACATATTTTGTGATGCAAGCTTGGCAGCATATGGCTCATGTTGCTATTTACGATATAAAGACTCTACTAACAATTGGAAAACTACGTTTATTTTGTCTAAGAGTAGAATTGCTCCTCTTAAGAACAAAAATCTTACTCTACCGAAATTAGAATTAATGGCTGCTCTAGTGGGAGCAAGATTGGGGTCTTATTTGACCAAAGTTTTCCCCGAGTTTAAAGAAACTATTCAATTTTGGTGCGACTCAAAAATCACTTTGGCTTGGATCAAAGCCCCAGCACGGAACTGGAAACCGTTTGTGTGTAATCGAGTATCTGAGATCCAGTCCATCACTTTCCCAGAGCAGTGGCGACATTGCAGCGGTAAAGACAACCCGGCCGGCTTGGTCACCAGAGGGGAAAGTGCAAAGAAACTCATGACAAGCTCCTTGTGGTGGAACGGGCCCAATTGGCTCGTTCAAGAGGAGTCTTCGTGGCCTGCGAACACTCCCGACTTATCCAGTGACTTCGTTGCTCCCGAAGGACGTGTGAACACAGCGAATCTACACATCTCAGTGAATTGTGAAACAAATCCCCTGCTAGACTTGAAACAGTTTAGTTCTCTGAGAAAAGTGCATCGAATCACAGCCTGGATTCTACGATTCGTAAACAACGCCAGACCCAAAGCGTCCAAACTCAGTGGACCTCTGGGTGCAACCGAAATCTCTTCTGCACAAACATACTGGATAAGAGCTACTCAACAACGACACTACAAAGAGGAGGTGGCTGCTCTTTCCAAAGGGAAAGAGTTGGATAAGTCTTCCACTGTGCGTTCTACAAACCCCTTCCTCGATAAGCAAGGCCTTTTGCGTCTGAAAGGCCGTCTACAATTTTCAAATGTGAGTGAAAACGAGAAACAACCGTGGCTGTTACCATCAAAAGACAGCTACACTGAACTCGTCGTGCGGGATGCGCACGATAAGGTGCTTCATGCTGGAGTGGATGCTACTCTAGCACAAGTGCGAGAATCATTCTGGATTGTAAAGGGCAGACAATCCATCAAAACGACCATCCGGGAGTGTTGTATCTGCAAAAGATACAGTGCGCGACCCGGGTCTGAAGAAATGGCCCCCCTGCCTCCAGATAGAATTCTAGAGGCACCGCCATTTGCGACTACTGGTCTTGATTTCGCAGGACCGCTTATCACCAAAGATAGTGAAGAGAAGCATTATATCCTATTGTTCACATGTGGTGTTACACGAGCTTTACACATTGAATTAGTTAATTCCATGAGCACTGAAAATTTTATTCTAGCATTTCGTAGATTTATTTCTAGAAGAGGTCTGTGTAACACTATATACTCTGACAACGCTAAAACATTTAAAAGAGCAGACAAAGAACTAAGTAAAATATGGAAATGTATTTCTCATCCTTCTGTAAAAAATATGTTTGCTAATTATGGCATTTTGTGGAAATACAGTGTTGAAAAGGGACCATGGTGGGGAGGCTTCTGGGAGCGGCAAGTTAGAACCATAAAAACTAGTTTGAAAAAAGTAATTGGTCGTTCCACACTTTGCGTTAAGGAACTAGAAACAATTCTAATGGAAATAGAAGCCATGATAAATTCCAGACCTATCACGTACATTTATGACAGCCCCTCAGAACCCTCACCACTTACTCCCGCTCATTTCTTAATAGGTAAAAGGTTACTATCTCTTCCAGCTTCAAAAGTTTCAGCTGAAGACCTCTCTGGGTCAAGATCATCTGCAATACAGAGGTACAAACATCAGCAACAAGTGCTAAGCCAATTTTGGCGACGTTGGAGAAAAAAATTATTTACTGTGTTTAAGATCTGCTAATATGTGTACTCCACTTAAAACCTCTATTAATCAGTTTAAATTAAATGATGTTGTTCTAATTCATGATGATAAGTATCCTAGAAACATCTGGAAACTAGGTAAAATAATTGAAGTTATAAAGAGTAGAGATGGTTTAATTAGATCTTGTATGCTTAAAACAGATAAGGGCACAATTAAAAGGCCCATTCAACTACTCTATAATTTGGAAATTAACAACTAAAATATAACTTTCAGTATTAAAATGTTCTTATATAGTTAATGATTGATGTTAGTATTATTACTTAAAATTTATTTGTATTTAAAATTATAAATTTGTTGTATTTAAATAATATACATAATTTGTTTGTAAAAGTATAATAATTGTTGTGAACTCCCATAGAGTTCAGGTGGGGAGTGTTGCGGAATTGATGGTTAGATGGCGCTGGCTGTCTCCGACACTCCAAATCATGTTATTATTACATAATCAGTGGTGTGAATAAACGTTGTTCTTGTTAGCAGACGGGTTTTGATGATCTCCTATAAAAATTCACTGAACCACCGTTTTGGCACCTTACAACAGATTTCTTTGCAAAATGTTTCCACAACATCTCTTAACATAAGTTGGTATGGATATTGAGCTAACAGTTAAACAAGAACAGTTATGTAGCTTTATGTATAAAAATTGCCCAAAAATAAGATTTTTTGTGAATTTCTCTCAGACCCAGCTTTGCCAAGTTAACCCTTTTCCCCCAGGTATGGGAATCAACATAACATCGAAATGAAACAATTTTGAAACGAACATGAAAATGTTTAGTTATTTAATTATATATTTTTAAAGTTTTAAAATGCCAGAAACATACAGCAGATTGCGACACTGTTTTAAAACTTTATTAATTAATAATTAAATAACCGGATGTTATTTTCTTTTTAATTTCGTTTTAAATTGATGTTATGATGATTCCCATACCTGGTGAAAATGGGATAATATGACAAAACATTTCTTTCACAAAATTTGTGATTTTAAAACTAATGCATTAGCTCTATGGGACTGACATTCCCTCTTAATGCATCCTAAAGTGCATTTTATATTCCAACTATTTTTTAATCGTAATATATCGTTATTAATTTCTCAGATTGCTTTGAAATGGGAAACGGCAAATAATTAAAATTAAATCTTAATTCAATGCAAAAAGGGTTAAATTAAATGTTGATAAAATATAACATAATACACAATCAACTACTTTTTGAAGATAACAATGTTTTCAAATCCCTAAGATACTGTGACGTTCTTCCTAACTTTGGGATCTCGAAAGAGGAGACTATTGCAAGATCTTCGGTTTGGCTGTTGATACGATAACGATGATTGCGTAACGATAATATCGATAGATTGGACGGCCGCGGCTGGAATGAAGATAACACGAACGGAAGCTGAGGTCTGCTCGAAAAGATTAAGATTATTTATGTTGATTGGAATATCGTAATCGGTTTGAGTAGGGATGTTTGAATAAAAAAAATTGCATTAAAAATGGCCTTCTTATGCTTTTTAAAAGGGTGTTAAATATTTGCAGGTTTTTTTTTTAATAATTGAAGTACTTCGAATTTGATTTTTTTTCTGAGATTTTCAATTTCTTATTTCAATGCCATGATTTTTTTTTGACCAATTATTCATTACAAATATTTGTTAATAAATAACAATTAAAATTATTTTATGACTAAACTTTTATCACAGAAAATGTACACTTTTTTTAATAGGGTGGTTTTACAAAAGTTTATGTTATTTCAGTAGAGTGTTCACTTACTTAATATGATTGAAGTTGATATCATTTGAAAAATATTTTAAGGAGCTACTATACATTTAAATCTGAGATGTATTTTTTTAATATTAAAATATAAAAGTTGCGTACATTTTCCGTTCATTAGTAATGAACGATCATAAATAATAAACAAATATACTTGAATTAAAAATAAAATAGAAAATTCATTTATTTCAATAATTAACAGTTAAGAAATTCACTATTTTTCAATGATAAATTATTATCATCAGAATTTTTTAAAAACCAAGTTTTCTCATATAGCAAAAGTCCCTTAGTATATTAAAAAATGTAATGAAAACATCTAAAAATTTCCATGTAGCAACTATTTCAACATCATTAATTTAAACCATCCCTATACTATCTTTAACTATTAAGGAATAAAAAAAAAATGTTTTTAATTAAAAATATTTTTTTATAATCAAATGCATTATTTTTCAAAAAGAATAACCACTTTTCGAATAATATCTTTGAAAAACAATCTAATTAATTATGTTTTTGATGTTTATATGTTATTTATAGATAACGGTTGTTGTTTCAAATTTACTAGTTGTTTTTAGGAAACTGATTTTAAACAAGTTTTAGTTTGAATTATCGTCGCACTAGAGCTACACGAGGGCTATAGGCGACGGGCGTCATATTTTAGAACCACAGTTAGGTGACGAGCCGACACCTGAGTAGGTACCCATCGCAACCTTCAAGGGCGACACCGTACGTAGCCTCGGGAGCATATTTAACGTGCACTCCACTCCCTCTATACGGAGTATTATTCGTCGGACATTTTTGGCTGCACGGGCCGTTTATAGGTCGGCAGTTATATTGGTGATGCCCGGACCCAAACCTGGGACCTTCCGCATGCAAGGCGAACCCCTTAACCGACTGGGTTCCCTAGCCTCGTTTAGTTTTAGTGAAATTAACGCTATACTAGAGGTTTACTTTCATAAATATATTTTTTTAAAAATACCACTTATCATAATTTATGCTAAAACACAAGAAGTTCTGTAAGAACTAAAACCGCGTAAAGTCCTATTACTTTAATACTCATAGAAATCCTTGCTGCAATTTTCCTTTCTAATCTTTGAATCTAATTTTTGAATCTAATTTCTAACACTGGTCTTCATCTCAAAGTACCTTTTAAATGTGTTTTTTTTTGGCCAAGAACACAAAAACTCCTTGTTCTTTTCTTTTAAGAAACCTGAAACCGGTAAAAATAAATTAATTTCTCATTAACCCTTCCTTCACTATTAATTACAATGAATTAACTTAACTCAAAATAACCCACTATTAATTCCAAAATGATAGATAAAAGTAAATCAGAGTTCAGCTAAACCTTATCATTAAAATGATTAAAAGCGCCATCTACACTTTATTTTACAAACTAAAAAAATGCATAAAAAAAGATAAGTGCCACTTTTGGGTAAACGAACCCTAGGAGATAATGAAAAGTAATTGTTTTTGATGAAAAGGAAAAAAAGTGGGTTTTAATAAGAAAGTGGGTTTTGTTTTGTCTTTTATTATTTATTTTTTTTAAATAAAGGAGAATTTTTGATTTTCTTGTTTTGGTTGAGGATTAATTTTGAAGAGAAATGTTCATTATTTGAAAATATAAATTATGCTTCAGGATAAATTTCGCATATTGTTTATTAGTTGAAGTTTATGATAAAATATTTATGAAAAATGACAAGATTAGCTGATACCCGCAAGCAAAAAATACATTAGTTTTTCTTATTTGATTTAGCTGTATTTCTAACAGTTGCCGATTAAGAGGGACTGTCAGTCTCATAGAGCTAATGCATTAGTTTTGAAATCATAACTTTTGCAGAAGTATTGCTCTGCCATGTTATCCCATTTTCACCAGGTATGGGAATCATCATAACATCAATTTAAAACAAAATTGGAAAGAAAATATCATCAGGTTATTTAATTATCAATTGATAAAGTTTTAAAATAGTGTCGCCATCTGCTGTATATTTTTGACATTTTAAAACTTCAAAAATATAGAATTAAATAACTAGATAACACTTTCGTTTCAAATTTGTTTCATTTCGATGTTATGTTGATTCCCATACCTGGGGAAAACGGGCTAACATTGCAAAGCAATACTTTTGCGGAAAGTGTGATTCCAAAACTAATGCATTAGCTCTATGGGACTGACAGTCCCTCTTAAGTAAACCGACTAAAAGTTAAGACAGCTTCCTCAAATTGGGTAATTTAATCCAGCCCTTTGGTGAGGTTAAATTTCGCGTAGGATAAAATTCTTTCATAACTATGAGCTGATATATAGAACATACTATTATAGTATTGAATGTTATAGTGGCATAATTTTATATGAACAAATTCAGATAACTACAGTCCCTAGACAAATTATTAGACGCACTGTATTTTTTTAAAAAAGTAATTTTATGTTTCTTAAGAGTTTTTATGCAATAATGGTATATTTAAACTACAATGTTATTGATTTTTATTTAAAAGAATTGTTGTAGACTACATATTTTGTATTATGATTTTAGATAGATAATTATTGATTACATTATAGATACTTATTATGTAGATTAATTTATATTAATTATTTATTATAAGACTATTTGATGTATGGAATCATCATCCGCAAATGCAGGAGACAGTACAGTCTTGATTATGATTAAGATTAATTTATATTAATTATTTATTATAAGACTATTTATGTTGGAATCATCATCCGCAAATGCAGGAGACAGTACAGTCTTGATTATGATTAAGATTAATTTATATTAATTATTTATTATAAGACTATTTATGTATGGAATCATCATCCGCAAATGCAGGAGACAGTACAGTCTTGATTATGATTAAGATTAATTTATATTAATTATTTATTATAAGACTATTTATGTATGGAATCATCATCCGCAAATGCAGGAGACAGTACAGTCTTGCATTGATAGCATGCCGCGCAGAATTAAAGCTTTGATAGCGGCTAAAGGTGGCTCAACTAACTTGACTTTTACTAACATTAATTTCACTTTTCTTTAAAACTTAACAAACTTGTGCTTTTCTAAATTAATGCTGTTTTATTTCTGTCAAATAAATCGGTAATTGATTGGATAATATAAAAAAAAATCAATTTAAAATAATAAAACGGTACAATATCACCCGGTGATTAATATTTAACATGAAATCTTGTAGTGCGTCTAATTATTTGTTTTTCATTCATTTTTAGGTAATAGATTAAGGTACATTTTAAAAATTGAAGGGTAGGGGCAAAACTTAACATTCTCCAAAAGTAAAACTAAGATATAGGTTCCTGTCCGTTTATTGGCGATTTCATCCACTTGAGTTTATGATTGTTAGAAGTCGCCAATGAAATGACCGGTCTATCTTATTATACTTTGTCTTACTATCTAATCTATCTTAATTATACTTTGTCGAATGTGAGTTTTGCGACTAGTCTCTTCATTTTATAGCAATTATCAAACAAATATTTCTGTAATATTAATTTAATACAAAATAGTCTGAAATACTTTGCATATGCTTATCATGCATAACATATTTCATGGACTTCGGCTGATATAATATGCTTAATTTAAATGTGATACCCAATTTCATATCGGATATCCTAATCACTGCAATTTTGGCTATATATAAACACACCTTCAAATTAGTATAATTTTCAAACTAAATTAAAACTATTATCAAATATGCGTTAATTATTTTAAACTATTCCCAGTTTGGTTTTAATTTTTTCAAACAACATACTAATTGAAGCAATTTTAGTTTGAAAAAGTTGCAAGTGATTTTTTTTCTCCTGAAAATGGAGATCGAGAGAGCAGAGATGTGACACAACGGTTTCTACTTTACAGTTTGGTCGGTTTTTACTGAATTGGACCACGGCCTACTCAACTACTAAAGCCGAAGAAGCTTTCCCAAACAAGCTCGGGGACGGAAATTTTGACGTCATAGTTCCGAGTGACGTTGTTCCGAAGATGAAGACCACCTGTCTCGAAACCTGTTCGGAACCACTCGTTCACGGCTGACCACAATTTTAGGGTTCCGAATGCGTCCGAACTGGTTTCTCGATCTTCGGCACTGGGAACAGTGACGTCAAAATTTCCGTCTACGCTTATGCTTAGGAGAGCTTCTCTGGCCTTGTTATTGAAGTTGGCCGTGATTGGACCGTTTTTGCTCGGAAATAACCAGTCATTCAGTATACTTTTTTATAGGTTTGAGTTGTTGAGTGCTTGCAACAATGGTCCAAGTCACTAGTCTAGATACTGAAGGCTAGTCTGAAATGGCGAGCAGCAGTATCTACTATCTACAAAAGAGAAATGAACAATTTTTTAGCCTACTTTTCTTTTTTTAATTTGAAAGAATTAAAAAAATGAAAAAGTAGGTATTGACATGCGGTCGATGTCCGTCTGTCTGTCTGTCTGTCCGTACCCCCCTTCCAAAATCGGTTCTATCCATCGGATCTTAAAAATTCTTTTTTTGTTAAAAAGCTTTGACTTCAGAGACCCAACTTTCATACTTTGCCGCTCTGTACTCGCCGACATAATCTACTATCTGTCGCGAATTCCATTGAATAGCACTGAAATTAAATTTTGAGTCATTAAGTCACGTAGGTATTGAAATGCGGTGGTCCATCTGTCTACTGTTCGTATGTCTGTCTGTCCGTACCCCCTTCCAAATCGGTTCTATCCATCGGATCTTAAAAATTCTTTTTTGTTAGAAAGCTATGACCTCAAATACCCAACTTTCATACTTTTTGTCCGTCTGTCTGTACGTCTGGACGGACATAAATCTACTATCTTTCGGCGAATTTCCCATTGAATTAGCATTGAAATTCAATTTTGAGTCATTTAAATCACTGTTTCCAAATCAACAATGGCATGAGAAACTTTATTTATTTAAACATATTTGAAGCAAAATAATATTTTCATGAATCAGTTTGGAATGACGTCATAAAATGTAGCACAATTTGATTCTTTGATTATTCATTAATTATCTAACAAGAAAGCGGCAAGGCATACTTTTGCATACAATTATGCTTAGTTTTAGTTTACATTTCTTATTTTTTTAATGCAGTTTGGAGTTTCATTACTTTTGTTATTAATAAATATTTAATTATTCCTCGAACTGCAAATAAATCGCGAGCAGACGATAAATAATATTTAATTAATTTGCGAAATAATATTAAGGAAAATAGTTGATTTTGGCTTTTAGAAGTTTAAATTATTAGCTGGATGCAGTGTTTCGATTTTTTTCCTAATATGTATAAATCTAGTGTAGAAGCGGCTGTTGATGATATTTACTTTAGAACCTAGTTTTTTTCCCGATTAGAACTTCAGTAAGTATTTAAGTAACAGGAAAGTAGGCTATTTTAGTCTTTATGAACTTCTTGTTTAATGCAGTTTGGAGTAGTTTCATTACTTTTGTTATTAATAAATATTTAATTATTCTTTGAACTACAAATAAATCGAGCAGGCGATAAATAATATTAACTTAATTTGCGAAAGAATATTAAGGAAAATAGATGATTTTGGCTTTTAGAAGTTTAAATTATAGCTGGATGCTTTTTTTCTAATGTGTATAAATCTAGTGTAGAAACGGTTGTTGATGATATTTACTGTTAGGAACCTAATTTTTCCCGATTAAAACTTCAGTAAGTATTTAAGTAACAGGAAAGTAGGTTATTTTAGTTCTTTATGAACTTCTTGTTTTATTTTGAAACATGCAAAGATTACAGGTGATACGAAATAATTCGAAAGAAAGAGTTTTTCACAACAAAAATAACTATACTCGTATTTGTAGATACTGTATTTGACCGTCTCAGATTAGTATTGTTAATAATTTCATATTAAATTTACACGTTACCCATTACCAACGCTTTTGAAAACTTCGAACTCTTTCCCAACACAAATAATAAAGCAGATAAAGTTATAAAAAACTTTGTAAAAAAATCATTTAAGAGAATATTTTTAAAAATAAGAAATAAGTCGAAATGCAATTTGACTGTTTTCCTTAAGTGACCTAAAAACCTGAAATCGCTAGAATTTTATATACACGTTTGGCAAACTAATCGGACCATTTATTTACAGTCCAAAGATTTTTTACGTTAAGATTTCGTCAACACTCTATTCAATTAATTTATTTTATTACAGCCGCTCCATTAAAACCATTACCGTAATTTCACGGTACCGCGACAATTATGATGCCTAAAAAAACGAATTTCTAATTAATTGCGGAGCACTTAATGGCTGAGTTTAAACATTATCCTCACGAGCACGTATTGTTCGTTTAAAAGTCGAAGGCTTAGTTTGAGGAAGTTGTTATCGAAATTTTCGTCAAATCAGGGGTGTGTAACACTACACTACTCTTTTCAAATACTACACAATAAATAGATCCAATTAAAGGTAATAATGTACCTTAGAAGCATAGATATCATAGTTAAAGTATTAGATTGGCATATCACGTGACCTCCAATGCTAACGACGGGACGCGCAAGGAGACCAGAATAAGAGGGCAATGAGGCCAGTGTTGCCACCAGTTTTAGGAGAAAAACCACTACGAAAAAATACCATTTCATTCTAAAAATACAAAAACATACCATAAAAATACTAGCATAGCGTATCACGTTTTTTGTAAAGTCACCAAAAAGATTCCAAAATGCAGCTAAAATTTTTATGGTCTTGTTTTGTAATTTTAGAATTAAATGGTATTTTTTCGTAGTGTTTTTCTCCTAAAACTGGTGGTAACCCTGGCCCCATTGCCCTCTTTTTCTGGTCTCCATGCGCGTCCCGTCGTTAGCATTGAAGGTCACGTGATCTGCTAATCTAATACTTTAACTATGATATCTATGCTTAGAAGGTAATTTCAATACATTTGACACCTAAAAAGTTGTATGGAGCTACCGTTCGCATTTGCACTATTTTATCGAATCTCTTATTATGGCGTGCCACTGGAAAATTCGTATTTCAAAGTTGTAGTCCGTAGCTCTTTCAGTTCGAGCTGTACAGGTGTTTCAGACAGACAGAGCATTGTTCAAAAACCATTCTTACTTTCACAATTACCTAATTTGAAATATAAGGTAATGAAATAGTATTGCGATGGGTTAGAAATCCGAAAAGGATATTTTGTATCCCCCACTTTTTGGAGGGTGCTGATTCTAAAAAAGTGTTTTTAAACATTGGCCCATCTGTCTGACTTTACTCTACTTCTTCGTTGACACTACAGCCTTTTACAGGCCAAGGCCGTCTCTCCATCCATTGAGCTAGAAGAAACGTTTAGTGAGGTGTGTGATTCACTGAACAGGGCAGCTAACGAGCCGGTTCAATAACGAAACGCGGAGGAATACACGGCACTGCAGCAGAAACGAACAGGGCAGAAAACCTAGAAACTTATCTATTTCGCTATTGGGTTCGTCTTCGCTGGTTCTTAGTGATGCACATGGCTATTTCTTAAAAAAGTTGGAATTTAAAGTTAAATAAAGTTAATTTCTTTCGAACTAAAAATGTTTAAATACATTTAAGGGCTGTAGTCAATATGATAGAGGGGTCTCATACAAGCACTGCATACAAGTGTAGGGAAAATAGTCCTTTTCTGCCCTGTTCGCTCAAAAGTGTGTGAGCGGGTTTTCGGCTCGCTGACACCTCACTCCAGTTCCCCCTCTAGCTCAATGCCTCCATCTGACTCTGTCCCCTACAATGACCCTCCATCGGTTTACTCCTAACACCTTGGGGTCTCTTTCCACCACATCCAGCCGGGGGTCTTCCTCTGCGCCGTTTTCCTTCCATCTTTGAGAAAGTTACTTTTTTTAGTGGAGAAGCTATCTTCGTATCGAAACACATGGCCCAGCCACCTAATGCGGGATGCCTTTACCACCTTTAGAATGTCAGGTTCACCATACTTTTTGTATATTTCTTGGTTGTAGGCGATTCTCCAAACACCGTCTTGTTAACTGGTCCAAAAATCTTAGTATTTTTCTTTCAAAAATAGATAAAAGGTCTTCACTCTACAGGACAAACTAAAAGAGCTACGCTCTTAAAACAAAAGAGTGAAATCCACTCCTATAGGGGAAGTGCATTTTCGGCACGGAAAGGAGTGGAAATTAACTCATACTGAGTTAAAACTGCTCGTTTGTTTTAAGAGTGTACGAACTTCAAAATTTAGTACACGAGTTCCTATAGTACCTGTCGGACGCCATAAGGTTAAGAAAATCGCACATGTGCAAACGGAAGCTGCTACATAACTTTTTAGGTTTTAAAGTTACTTAAATTACCTTTTGGGGGTACCTAATTATCTAATGTGTGCATTGATTTATTTAGTGGTAATTGAAATTTTTGTAGCGTATCACACTCCTAGTTTTAGATTCAGCTCTCTCTAAAAGGTGTAGAAAACACAAAATCTCTAGTCAGATTAAACAAGTTATGCAGGACAAATTAAATTACACGAAAACACGAACTTTAAAAAATTAAAGTTAACTATTTTATTTGGTAAGGAAGGAGTTAAAGTTATAGGCGAAATCTTTTGGTTTAATCCATGGGTGATAATTCATTGGTCAACAGTATCATTCTATACTCCACAAGTTCAACCCATAACTTCAAACCATAAGTCAAATGGTTTAACATAGCATGAGTTTAATACAAAAGTCTTTTGCTTCAACTTATAAGTCCATAGATTCAACTTATTAGTCCATGACTTTGATCCATAAGTTAAATTCATATATTTATAAGTCAAATCCATAATACCACTTCCCGATTAAATTTCACTTAGGCAAGAATTTTGTAGTCATTTTGAATTGTTTTTTTAAAAATCGGAAAAGGTCTAGTTAGCCAATCTATAAGTTCAAGCCATAAGTGCATGGGTCAAATATTTAGGTCCATTGGTTTGATATAAAACTCCATAGGTTCAATACATAACTCTACTGCTTTAATTTATAAGTCCATAAATACAACTTTTTAGTCCATAGGTTTGATCCAAAAGTAAAATTTATACTTCTTTAGGTTAAATTCATAACTTTATAAGTCAAATCCATAATCCGATTCTCTATTGAAAGTTTGTAGCCATTTTGAATGGTAATTAGCAATTAGAAACGATCTAGTTAGCCCTCGTGTGTAGCAAAATCAGATTAGCAAACAAACCAAATTCGTCTTTTGCCATATACATCTTTATCGAATCAAAAGTGTAAACTGTTTGCTAACATACATAAAAAATCTCTCAATTCTAAGAGTGTTTGAATATTTAATTTCTGCGCTGCGACACTAAATTCTAAGATTATAGAAAATGCTTTTAAAAGCTTTCTTTTTGTTGAAAATGAAGATCTTAAAGGATTCTCAGAAACTAAATTTTTTGTGTGGGTGCAACGTTTTGTTTTAACCCTAATGGAATGGTTAATTTGTTTTAATTCTAAAGTAAAATTCTTCGAAATAATTAATTCTACAGGATCTCATTGTCTAGAGTTTTTATGTTTTTATATTGTTTTGAATTGAATGCGTTTTTTTATGAATTCGATTGTAATAAGGTTATTTTGTTTTGCAGTTTTTAAAATATTCAATTGTTTGTTTTATAGTGATAAATTTAAGGGGATACGGTACCCAAAATATCGATTATACAGTTTTTACTTCTTATTATTCACAATATCTTTTTGAACATTTACTGAAAGTTTCATAATGATATCTTCTGTTGACAAAAAGTTATAACATATTTTCTGGAGTCATTCCTATAGGTTTGAATATGCATTTCGTTTGCTTTCAACCTTTTTTCTCTGTTTCGCGTTTTTCAATTCTTGTGTTTAATAAACCCCTAAGGCTTTTTTGCTAATTAAGTTAGAATTTTGAAATTTTTAACCTGTGTTCTTATATATATGGTGCACAAAATTGTGCATGGAATAAGGTCTACTATGTATAGTTGTTTTTTTTTAAAAAATGTTGAAGTCAATAACTTGTAATTTTTTGAGATTTTTAGTATAAATGCATGTTACTTTTTAACTGTAGCTCACATTTTAAAATCCATGCACAGTTCTTGAACAAATAATTCTAAAAACAAACTATAAAAGTTTGGTGGAGTTATTCTCAAAATTGAAAGAGGAGTAGCGTTTTAGAAAAGTTCAAAATTTTGACTTTATTTTTAAAAAAAATGAAAAACTACTTGTAAATATTTGTTTTTATTGCTAGAAAATGTTTATTTAGAGTGAACATTATATAAAACCACTATAATTTACAATTTTATGCTATTATTTCTAGAAGTAATGTTTTGGGTACCGTATCCCCTTAAGAGGAGGTATTCGCAATTTTTAAAATTAATGCTTAAAAATAAATGTAAATTGTTTTTCTCGATGAACTTAAAGCCTTGTGAGAGTCAAGTTGAATTAACGCACTAGAGCTGCACGAGGGCTATTGGTGACGGGCGTCATAATTTAGAGGCATCAGGTGACGAGCCGCCAACTGACTGGGCACCCAACGCAACATTAAGGTTACTGCGTCGGGACTTAGGAGCATATTTAACGTGCTCTCTTATACACCGGGTATTAGGTGGCGGACTTAGTTAGGGTTGTCAAGGTTAAAGGCGTCATATTAAAAAGATCAATAACTAGTATTGCTGTTTTACCTATTAATGTATCATTTAATCTTATTTCTGTTAAAACTTGTATGTTCCCCCCCCGCCCCTTTAGAATACTAGTAAGATAATATTTTGAATTTTTGTATTGTCAATTGTTATTATATTGTTGTAACAGTCATCTTATACATTTATACATACTTATACATCTTATACATTTGTTTTGTTGAAATATTATTTCAACGTGGGGCGTCGGATGGTTCTATCTCGCCCATGTTAATTTTTCTAACTTTAGGAATATTTTTCTCAGGAACTATTTGAGATATCATTATGAATTTTTTTTTATAGTATGTTCCTTACATATAGCTCTTTGATTTAAACTGAGGATATTTCTCAGTATAAAAAAATACTTCTACAGTGATATTTTTAAAATATTTATTAAAAAAACCCAAAAAATCCGATTTAATGTTATAAACTTTTTTTTTTGGAAGAGATATTAAAAGTTCCTCAGTTTAAATCAAAGAGCTATTAACGGGGAAGGAAATAATAAAACAAAACATGTTGATATCTTTTACAGTTCCTGAGAAAAATGTGTGTGTGTTCCTAACTGTTGAAAAACCTTTTTCAGGAAACGCAAAAGAAAATTAAAGCATAGGTAAGAACTGATATACAGAGTTTCTGAAAAATGCTTATAAAAAGAAAACTACTAAACAGAAATCGATAATCTTGGTCTTAAATTTAAGCTATAGATATGCAGATTAAAAATTAAAGAAAAACAGAAAATCGACATTTTTGACCCAAACACCCATCTTACTCCCCTTAAGCTCACCAAGGTTTTTCCCTGAATCCCAGTTCCTAAATAGCATTTATTCGCACTCTCATGTCACAGGTTTCTGGGTTCGAATTCAAGATTGCGAAAGGTTCTCTTAGCTCTTTCTCTCTTAAGTGAGAGCCAAGCTAGTTTGGGACGAAAACACTGTTTTTATCACAAAACTGCAGAACGGATCTTAAAATCTGCTGACGAAAAGCATGCGATCACTATTAGGTTGATTCCACGAAAATGCGACATAGACATCATTTTTTAAATTCCAACTAAATTATTTTTTTTTTGTTTAAGGGGATAGAAAATAAGTCAAATTTTATGAACATAACAAGATATAATATAAATGCATAAATAATTTTTTACAGTTAATGATTGTGAGACTAACTTTAAAACTTAAAATGTGTTATTTTTACCTTTAGTTTGATGACCTTGAAAGTATTTAAATACTAATATATTTTTGAAAACAAAAGTATTTTTTAAAGAACAGATCAATTTATGCATAATAACAAAAAAATGTATTGAAAACCTTTTAATTATTTTGCTATTTCCCCCGAACTTAGTGCTAGTCTCCATGTCATGTCTGTCACGAAAAACATGGATTTTTTTATTTTAAACAAAATCTGTTGGGTAAAAATTCGTGACTCTTTATTTTCTCTTTTTATATCTCAAAATAAACAGTTTGTAAAAAATTCGAAAAATAAATTTAAAATTTGAGTGAAATATAAAACATCAAACTTTGTCACATTTGTCATGTCTGTCATATCTGTTACGTCTGTCATTCTGCACGTTTCTGTCACGTCTGTCATGTCTGTCACGTCTGTCATGTATGTCACGTTGTCACGTTGTAATGTTCACGTTGTCATGTCATGTATGTCACGTTTGTCATGTATGTCACGTTTGTCATGTCTGTCACGTTTGTCATGTCTGTCAGAATTAGTTTTTCATTTCCATAATCCACATAATTAATCTTTTCATGTTCACTATTACGTGCAACAGGTATTCTTAAAGCATTAAATAAAGCACTTTATTGAGTTGAGTTGTAAAGAAATGCTGTGTTGCCATCTATACTAAGTTAAATAATCAGAAGAGGAAGCTGTAGTTCGAAACAAGAGGGAATTTTAAAGGATGTTAACTTTATAGAAGAAACAGTTTCTAAATTTCTTGTGCCATGTTAAACATATACAATCTATAGTTTTCCATAATTTAAAGCAAAATTTGCCAAACGGGAAACTTCCGATACAAACTGACTTCAGCAAGAACTATTCCCATATTAATAAGCAAGATAAAATTCAGTCTGTGCATTGGCAGAATACTTCCTCTGATACTACAATGGTATATTATTTTGATAGTGATTATGCTGTTATTGTGATCAGCACTTTAGTCATTACAAAAATTTAGGGCAATTCAGGTGAACATTTTAAGCAAAAATACACAGTATTTTCAATGACATAGTAAGCTTTCAACTGTATGACATTTCTCAGCCTCATCACATGGCAAAGAATGTATTTATGGCATTGGTGGGGCTGTTAAATGTCAAGTCCGAGAGGCTACTCGAGCCAGAAGTATAAAATGTAGAACACCATGTGAGTTTGCTGAAGCTGCGGCAAAAACTTGTACTGGAATCAATGTCCCCCCTTGTATCACCCCCCCCCCCCAAAAAAAAAAAAAAAAAAAAAAAATAAAACAAACCTTCATCTACCATGGCAAGAAATTAAAACAATTCCTGGTACAAGAAACTCGCATTGTTTCTAATCATGTGCACACTTGGCACAATATTTTATAATCTGACTTCCGAGTCAAAAATGGGTACTTTTTTCAATATCAATACAGGTTGAATGCATCGAAAACTACCTCTTGCGAAATGCAACAGCTCACAATTTGCAATGTGGCCAATGGGTAAATGTGAAACACGATGAGGGTTTTCATGGAATGATAACAGAAATCGTACAGAACCAGAACAAGTAAAATATTTAGTATCAACTAAAATTAAAGGGATGCAAGGAGCAAATACTAGAAAATATTACAACTCCCACACTAGTATATTTCCACACTAGTATATATATGTATAGGATTTAATAAATTTAAGTATTTTTTTTAATAATTTATTGTGAGCCACATAACATATTGCATCTATGTTACATCATAATGTAATCGCCAAGTTGTTTCTAAAAAAGTAACGTGATATTTGAGAATAAATACTTAAGTTCATAGAAAATTTTACGCGTGTCATGTCTGTCACGAAACCTTGTCATGTCTTTCAAAGCTAATAAATATTTTTTAATATTTTACTATTTACAAATTTCTTAATTTTTTTCTTTCTGATTGATCTACCGGAATCTTATATTGATTCCCAAAAAATTCTAGACTTGACATGCATACCAATTAAGAGCAAATTGTAATAATATATGGTAACTCAAAATCTGTGTCTCAATTTTGTCATGTCTGTCACGGCATGTTTTAATCCAATTCATTAAAAGTATTTTCTCTTGAATGAAAATTATTGAGTTTTTTATAATCAAGACCATTATTTGCATCACCCCATGGCAACTTTTTACCAATGAATTAACAATTAGCACTTAAAAAGGGGCAAGAAAGTTGTCTTATGTCATGTCTGTCACAAATGGAATTAGCCTATAGTCTGCTAATGGCTGCTTCGCTTGTAAGTTATTGTAGTTTAGTAGTTTAGCTAAGATTTTATTCTATGGCATAATAGTTAGATCTATTTATCTTAATATCCGTCATATACCCCGTCTCACATCTCTAAATAATCAACCGGGCATTCTAAGGGAATTTGATGACGGGGAATTAAACACAGAGTCTTCTATTCTATCGCTAGGGCCCGTTTTAGTCCGGATACACTCCCATTTTATTCCATCTAGGGAAATGTTCTAGTTAAATGTTTGAAACTAACTCAGTCCTCGGTGAGGTTGAAGGGACGGTGCTATTTTAAAATAACAGTTGCGATTGTTTTCTACTTTTTTTCTATCCAAATCATTTTTAACGTAGGGTGGGATAAATTGGTCCCGAAGGTTACAGTCCCTGGACAAATTATTAGACGCACTGCAAGATTTCATGTATCAATCAATGAGGAACAAAATACCTTTAGAAGGACATTTGTGTTCCTAAACTTAAGCTATTGAATAGAAAATACTATCTGCTATACTTAATACATATATCGACATCTTTTTTAAGGATGTGGCATTCTTTGGCATGTTTTCATCATTACTAAAAAAATACAGTGCCTCTAATAATTTGTCCAGGGACTGTAGGTTAGTTTGAATTATCACCGCACAAGTTACACGAGGGCTATTGGCGACGGGCGTCGTAATTTAGAACTGCCATCAAGTGACGAGCCGACACCTGAGTAGGAACCCAACACAACTGTTAAGGGCGACATCGTACTCAGCTGTGGAACTTTGGAGCATATTGAACGTGCACTCTCTCTACAAGGTATATTCGTCGGACATTTTTGGCAGCACGGGCCGTTTGTAGGTCGTCAGTCATTTTGGTGATGCCCGGACCCGAACCTGGGACTTTTCGCTTTCAAAGGAAGCGCCTTAACGACTGAGATCTATACCCCCCATGAATTAAGTTGGGAAAAGTACGTATAAAAAATTCCCAGGTATTTTAAGCTCACCAAGATTTCACCCTGATGAGTTCCTAAATTGGATATACTTGCACTTTCATACCACAGCCCCAAGACTCGAATTAAGGACTGGGAAACGTTCTTTCCTTTTGTCCTCTCAAGCGAATTGATAAAATGAGACCAAACTGGCTTGGGAACTAAACACTGTTTCTGGTATAAGTTTAATGGGAAAATCTGCTGATGAACACATGTTACCTCCATGATCTTCTATCGGCTGCTTCGCCACCGACTTTATTTTAGTTCAGCTTTATCATAGCTAAGATTTTATTCTACGACATAAGTTATATTTCATAAGTTTATCATAAGTTTACTATTTATACTTATTTAAGTCTACGACATAAGTTTATCTTAAATATCCGTTATTACCCCGTCTCACATTTCTAAGCATTCAAACGGGCATTCATCTAAGGGAATTTGACGACGAGAATTAAACACCGAGTCTTCGATTCTATCACCAGGTCCCGTTTTAGTCCGGATACACTCCCATTTTATTCCATCTAGGGAAATGTTCTAATTAAATGTTTGGAACTAACTCAGTCCTAGGTTGATAGGATGGTGCTGTTTTAGAATAACAGTTGGGTTTGTTTTCTACTTTTTTTGTTCTGTAACAAACCTACTTGTTGATTTTCGACCCCATCGCAATACTTTCATTACCTTATATTTCATATTAGATAACGGGGTTGTTTCATGTCGTGGATGGTAACAGCTCCAACGGTTTGTTATCATTTGTTGCCTGGAATTATTAATGTTTTGGTATTCGAAAATGAGTTTTCTAAGAATATTTTACTTAATCAATTTTTTTTAAAATTCCCACTTCTTGCTGTACTGTTGGTTGTTCAAAACATTTTTTGAAGAAAGCTTACATAGAAAGAAAAAATTCTTTTCATCTATATCGATCATTTTGAGAGTGAAACCGAAGCAACCAATGAAATCGCAGTACGTGAAACCGCAACAACCAATGAAATGCAGTACGTATAAAAATGAAAACAAGAGCGTTACGTCATCTGAAACATTCCCCTTGTATGTAATAACAGGTAAAAAAAACAGCATATTCCTACATTACTCAACTCTCATTCCTCACTACGCAACTGGGATGAAATTTCAGAATTCATTCCATTTCTGAACATTCGAACGTTCCACCGGATCGCAATTTCAATTGTTGGATTTCATTCGAAAACGTTGCCATGATCCCTCGGATGCAATTATCGTTTGGATTTTGCTAATACCAGTCGGTTGCCAACTCGTTAATCGTAATAGCAGTAATTTAGTAGTCAGTTAAGAAAGAATGAGTGTTGCGTTTGTGGAGCTTGATAAATGGATTCACTTTGATGTTTGAGAGTAAAGTGGAATATTTATGTTTGATGTTCTCAGCAAATTGGATTTTTAGAAGTCGCATTTATTGGTACGTGTTTTAATTCTAAAAAAGACAAATAGAAAAGGGGTTAAGGTTGAACTAGCTATTCAAAGCTAGGTTCTAGCTATTGAGCTATTCAAAAACAACTTTATGAAACAAATGAACAAATATTAAACAACTTAATGAAACAAATGTGAAATAACATATTTACTACCATTTTGTTATCCTAAATGCCTTTTACAAAACTTTTAAGTCATTAAATTAAATTTAGTGAAGTAATTGCTAATACTTATCAAAACTACACTTAAAAATTTTGTGCTTTGCTTGGTTTCACCATGATATTGGTTCCTAGTAGCTGCAACGGCTGAATGGTTGTTGTTGTTGTTGTTGCATGCCCCCGGAGGCCAGCAGTGCTAGACCAGGTCCATGACATCGTACACCCTCAGAAAGTCCAACACCATTAAAGGGTCGTCGTCAAAATCCTGCTTGGAGAGCCCCAGGCACGCGAGTATGTGATCAGGCGAAGCCTGCTCAAAAAAGCAGTTAGAACAAATTTCGAAGCTCCTGGATCCCTCATTAAATTTCAATGTCTTAAGGTGGCCACTTCGAAAGCGGGCAAGAGCAGTTTGATCCTGTCTATTAAAGCCAGGAGCAAGGGAGCTTCCAGGACGCGAACATTGATACCAATGGTGCACTGGGGGGACAATCCAAGTAGTCCTGTTCTTGTGTTTAATCTTTGAGTGTATCTCCGAAAAGGTGAGAGGCGCTGACGGAACAGAGGCCTCGCCAGCACCAGCCTTTGCTAAATTGTCCGCGATCTCGTTCCCCTCAATATCGACGTGGGAGGGGATCCACTGCAGATGAATCTGATGCGACATGGAAAGCCGTTTTAACTTGTTAAGAATTGTCACTCCCACATTGTCTCTCACACCCTGCCAATTTCTCAGGTGCTGTAATGCGCTTCTGCTATCGGACAGAATCCAAATCTCGTTTCCATGGGGAAGAGACGCAAGAAGACCAAGGGCTTCGTCGATGGCTATCAGTTCACTGCGAAAAACTGAGCAGTAGTCAGGATTTTTAATCTGTATCCTTAAGTCATGGCTTTGAAATTTGATGTAAATTCCACTGCCAGATCGGTTATAGTCATCTCTGCTGCCATCCGTGTAGACCTGAATGGCATCATTTGGAATCTCTCTGATTCTCTCAAGAGCAAGTTGCTTTAGAAAGACCGGAAGATCTGTTTGTTTATTGACATGTACTGGTAATTCAGTATGGAAAAAGACATCACCAAGATCATCAACCGGGTCGAGGCACTGTGCTAGGTGATGCGGCTCCACTGCACCATCAACAAGATTAAAAGTAACCAATTGGCTGAAGGGACTGTGTCTCTTGAGTCTCTGATTATTACGCCAGTTTTTGAAGTAGGTGGCGGTGCGATTGTATGAACCTAGAGCACTTAGTTTGTTGTAGTATTTTGAAGTAGTAGGCTGTAGGGTGTAGGTGTTGTAGTAGGGTGTTGTAGTAGGCTGAATGGTGAAACGTTCCACCATATTTTTGGTATTCGGTTGAACCATTTCTCAGGTTTTTGTTTCCAAATCCAGATAAATGGTTCAACCAAACACCGAAAAAAAGGTGAAACATTTCACCATACAGCCGTTGCTGCTACTAGGAACCAATATCATGGAGAAACCAATATCATAGTGAAACCAACCAATATCATGGTGAAACCAATATCATGGTGAAACCTAGCACATAATTTTTAACAGTGTAGCATTTAATGCTCCTTACAAAACAGAAAACTCAATATTCTTCTTTAAATAATTAAGATTCTTTTAAGAAATTAAAAAAAATCTTCCATCGAAAAAACTATGCTGGGATGGATAATCGAAATTATATTTTCCAAGTTTAATACTCAATGGCTTATACATTTCGATTTTCAAACTTTTTTTTAGGTACTCGTGATTTAACGAATCATTTAATCTACTAATTATTTCCCTCTGCTTCGTAAAATTAGAATTGTTATATCCGAGGAATGGTTTTAATGAAACGTGAAATTATTTTCTTCAAATCAGATTTTAAAAAAAATGAAATTTTTGTTGACAAGGCATATTTAAATTCCTGATTTTTTAAATTTTTTTTGCTCGTCGATTTCTTTTAGTAGTAATTTATTTTTGTTCCACTTAAAAATTGTAAAAAGGCTTCAAGGTTCAAAACGAACGTAATACATATTCTTTTTAAGAGTTTATAGTTAACAATTTTAAACTTTAAAAAATTGAATAAATCAAGCTTTAGAAGGGAGGCAAGAAAACATTTTTACAACAGAGTTGTCAATGAGTGGAATGCTTTACCAGATTATGTTGTGCATTCGAAGAAAGTAGAAGATTTTGAAGAAATCTTAGAAGAAAGAATCTTAGAAAAGAAGAAACTTGACGGTCATTGGAAACTGGTAATGTATTAGATTTATTTTGGACCAACCTTGCTGGGCCTCTGGCCTAATGTTGGTCGACAATTTTTGTATTTGTAATAACGAATAGTAAAGGAACACTTACTGTATTTGTAAAACTTGAATATGATAATTGGTCGTTAATTAGTCAGATAGTACTAGAAGTATTCGAGTCTTAAACTGTTTAAAATGCTCAAACTAAAGTTAATTAGGTATCGGTGCTTAATGAGATCCAGAAAACAATTTCATTACTTTGCAAACACCAAACTTCATATAAGGTAAGGCAACTTTCTTGGCCCTTTTTCAAAGTTTCATAATGTACAGATATTTAACTAATGCTTAGAGTTAAATGCTTACATTTAGAAATAATTTATGAATGAAACTTGACAAAGTGACGAAACAAGAAAATTTAATCAAAATAATTTTTAATTAAAAATAAACCATAAACAATTAAAGTTCAAAAATAAAGGTATCTAAACAGTGGGCGTTTTTCGCCATGTTATCAACTTCACCGGCGCTTCAACTCAAATCACAATCAGATTCAAAGCTTATATAAAGAAAGAAGTTTTAAAGCCTGAACTAAATCCGGTGAAAGAGAACGTAAACAAACCAACGCGGCACTCCGCAGCAACATGCCGTGACGTCACTGATCTATGCAAAAGCCCGATGACGTCACCGCTATAAAGAATATTATTTGCATGAGAGAAAAACCCGTGAGACGCGCCATTGCAGACGTCTTCGGGGACATCCCCACATTTATCAAGAAGGCAGCGGCTCTTTCCGCAGCAACTACAAAGGCCGACAAGATGTTGGCTCTCTTCAGTCTAATCGAGCCTTAGAACGCGGGCTTTCAAGCCTAAGTTCAATCCTAGTCAAAGTTATCGCCTTTACGGCACTTCTTCGATGAAAGAGAAAGGGCGCTTCGCGCCGATGCTCTGATTGTTAGTATAGATTTCAGATTTCAGAGAGAAAAACTTACAATTTTGCTAACAATAATACGTGCAGTTATGGCTTGTGGAGGCTAGTGGGAGACTAAAGTGTTATATCCCCAGGAGAAATATTTCCAAACCACCCCCTTTATACAGGTCGTTATGCAGTCAAGTTATTGCTACAATAAAATTCCATAACAGAGTTTCTGCGTTACTTGCATCAAATGTTAGTTGTCAATACTAATTTTAATGGGATTCCAAAATAACATTAGATTAGTTGAAATTTCTCTTTTGAGTGGAGAATTCTATTAAACTTGTAAAGAAATTGAAAAATTTATAAAGTTATCTAGATTTGTACACACATAAATTTTTCAACAATATTTTCAAGAGTCCAAATAAATTTTTACTTGCCAACGCGAAACTCATTAATCTAAAACATTATCTTTGTGAACTGACATTTGAAATTGGAGATTTAAACTGACTATAAGCTTGCATAAGTTTGCTCTTAAGAGCAAGCTAGTCACGACAATGCGATTTTGCAAGCAGTTAAATTCTAAAATAAGTTACGTCCAGATATTCAAATATGTGGCGTGACTTGACAAAGACTTATTCCCAGCCTAACTAGCTATCCCCTGGATAGTTTTGTAAAAAGACAAAATGTAGTGACAAACATTTTTAAAAATAAGTAACTAATATTCGATTAAAAAATGATGGATCAATTATGTACAAACATTTCTTACGAACAAATATATTCCGCTTTTACCAATTGTCATTTGTTCTTTTTAAAAGCTTAAATTGGTTTTGTTCCAGAAATGGTGTAAAAATAAAGCGTTAACTTAAATAATATTACAAAAGTTTTGAACTAGTTAATGACGTTATAGTTAAGGTATTTAATGGTCACAAGGAAGAATTCAAACTATTACTTGAATATCATTGTTTAAGGAGTAATTCAGAAATTCGATGCAAATATCTAACCGTTAAAGCTACTTTTGTTGAAGCATTACTAAAAGGAAATTTAAATTATACTCTAATGGGCTATTTATTTAAAGTTCTAAATTTTTTAACTGTAGATATGCAGATCTATTCGCAGTTTAGAAAACTTAAGCTTTATGGAGAAGTAAATATGCCGTGAGCGAAATCTAATTGAACACAAGCCATAATCCAAGCATACGAGCTAAAATATTTAACGAACAAGTACAAAATAAAGCAATTTACGAAGTCGACAAATTTTTACATTGAAGTTCAAATTACTAAACTGATATAAAACTCGTAATATACTGGGTTATTAATCTATTTTGGGATGGCCAAAACAAAGAAAATCATTCAAACGATTTATTCAATTTAAAGAATAAAATTTATTTCAACTTGAATAAGTACTACACTTACGAGGGATATATTTAGGTCATTGGTCAATCGCATTAGATTAGAACAAATTTAGTTTCAAAATATCAAAGTTCTTGCTAAGTATTGCTTTGTCATGTAAGCATTTTTTTAACCAAGTATTCAGAACAAAATCAAACCAGATTATATATTTCTTCAAATTTTAGTGACTCCAAAATGTACTGAAAAGTTTTAAAATGTTAGCATCCGGTTATTTAATAGTTAAAAAAAAATGTAAGAAATAGGGTATTTGACTAAAAAATTTTATCGTCTTAAAATGTTCTTATGCCAAAAATATTGGACCCGTATTTTTTCTTTTTTCAAATACCCAGTAAAAAGGGAGCAAAATGAATTTTAAGATTAGGACGAAAAATTACTCCCGAAAACGCTTTGTGGCTGTCACGCGGTATCTATGACGTCACTAGTAACTATAAGCAAACTTTGAAACACCATTTTGGAATCTACTTTAAGCAAATTTGAACTATCCGCTTCTGTAAAATCTTCCACTATCTATACAATTCTTATTTTAATAGTAAATTATAATTAATCCAGTTTCATTACAAGCAAAAAAAACATCAGACCGGTTTGTTTATATATACTAGTGACGTCAGCCAAATCGACGTGCTTGTGATCACGTGACGTACCAATAAAAAAAAGCCATTTTAAAATTATTTTTATGAATTATTAAGACACTTATTTTGCAAAAAAATATGTACGTGTGTTATATTTGGATTCAAACTATAATTAATTTAATATTGGATGGTATTTTAGCGATACAGTCAAGTACCCTATTGCAATTATTTGGCTGTGATTACGATTCTCATTTCTGGGGAATAAAAATTCTTATATGGTAAAGCAATACTTTCGCAGAGGTTGCTATTCCTAAACTAATGCATCGACTCGATAGGACTGACCAATGACGGAACATCCCTCTAAAGCATTTACATATTTTACTCTTAAACATTTAAAGCATTGCATATAAAAAATACGCATTGCATATTGAAATATTAATATTTCGAAGGAACTTCTCAGTAACATTCGATTGCAAGTCTAACCCGGAAACAGTGCAATAATAATTAACAATTAAAAAAAGGTTACGCTTAACAAAATAGTGATTACATTCAAAGAATATGCCGGCAGTATGCGCCAATGATGTTGGAAAAAAGTAATTACACTCAACAGAAAGGTTGAGACTCATTGACAAGATGAATATCAGGAGAATATTATTTATTTAACAATAAAAATTAATACATGGAGAGATAGAGTAACCACACAATTTAATACAACCTGTAACCACACAATTTAATACAACCAGTATTCACACAATTCAATACAACCAGTATTCACACAATTTAATACAACCACTATTCACATTACCCCAATATAACATCATATATTAATCACATCATATATTAATCGGACATTTTGCATACATCGAAATAAAAACGACATGTTGAAACATTAATATGCAATAACAAGATCCTAAAAAACAAGTTATACAAGTAAAATATACGTAGAGATTGACATGCAGAACCTGAAATTAAAATTCATTAGAACACACTATCAAGCCTCCACCATCGAAATGTTTACCCAGAAAATAGTCTTCCATAAGCTCCTTATTGAGGTATGACAATACTGAATTGCTTTATGCCTGATTAATGCATAAAAATAGATTACTTACCCTTACCATTAACCGATTGTCCAAAACCTTGTGAACTTTTGTAAACGACTCGGATATACAATTATATATATAAAATCAGAGTTCGAACTCTCAAAACCCAACAATTTCGTTTATTACCAATTTTTTACCTGTATGTAAAACGTGCACGTTCTCTTTACAACTAAAATGTTCAATGAACCAACACACCGACAAGTCTATTAAAAATATTGTGAAAGAATACTCATTTCAATACATAGGATATCACATACAAACACCACTAATTTCAACCCATGAAATGCAGTGTCAAAAATACGCTGAAGATAATACAAATTACGAAGATGAAGAACCATGCCAAGACAATTATAGGCATTTACATACACGAATCCAACACCTGAACGGTACGAAGTATAATATAATTTGTTTTCGAAACACTTTTAAATTGGACATCAATGTAAATATCTTGATAAAGAGGTAAAAGATTATAATTTGAAGGTTTTTGAATAGTTTGTTTCGAAACATTTCCAAATTTAATATTTACAGGTTTGATTTAGTGAAACCAAAATGTAGTTCGCTTGATAACTTTGGTGGAACACGAAGGCTAGCACTTCGTCTGCACCAAAGTTATTTTAGCAGTAATGTCACGAACCCAAATTTTCGATGTAACCTGTATTAGTGAAAGTTTCTATCTCTGTAATGTTCTTGTAACTATTTACCCAAGCGGATTTGTAGGAATTTGATAGTAACCCTTAACTTGTAACCGTGAAGGGGTTAAATCTAAAGTTGCACAATTGTCTTCTAACGAAGATTCAATGAAGTGGATTGAATAACTAGGTCTAGATAACATTAAATTTTGCAAGTAGTGTTGATCGCCAAAATGTTGGTGTAACCAAAGAGTTCTATAGTAGGGACTCTTATATAGTAGGGACTTCTATAGTAGTTCCCTACTATAGAACTCTCTGGGTCTAACTTTTCACCCAAACGACAGATATTTAGCAAAATTAAGTTTGAGGAAACGAAGTTAAGGATTCTTGATGGCAATAGACTATTTGAAGTCTTTATCGTTGTAATATTGAATACCCAAGCAAATTCGTCGCATATTTAATAGTATTATTTTAATAGTATATTTATTTAATAGTATCCCTTAACTTTAATAATATACTAGCGATGCTACGATTCCCTTGCCAATTCCTACGAATGATTCTGTAACATTTGATGCAAGTCTAGGTTTTAAATTTGTAACCTTTATTCTAACATTCCCGTATAAATTTTTAGCTTAGCCCACGCATAGTCTTTATAAGTCTTTGATAATTGTTGCAAGCACCCAGTTAACAGGAAACTTCAAAAGAATTTTAAACTATTTAAAACTAATGCATCGAAAGTAATATACTTAGACGTTGCCTCCATATGGTAGTAGTCCTATTAATAAGTATTGATTGCCGTAACTAATAGATATTTAATTTAAAATTGAACTCTTTAAGCTTGAGAACTAGTAATATGGCCTTTTCTGAAAATAATTCAAAATTATTAGCATTAAATTTATATAATTAAACTCATTCACTGCATTCTCTATTTTTAAAAAGTCTAAGTGGTGTTGATTAAACTTGCGGAATTAGTTTTAATGATAGTTTTAAAAAGGCTAAGCATATTGAAGTATTCTTTTAACCCAAGAAATTTAGATATTTTGTAAAGTTAAAAGAACAAAATTTACGCATACGTATTCGCTGGAAATTTTGATGTGCATTAAAATTTGAAAAAGAATTATCAACCAAACTTATTAAAATTGTATATTAAGCATACATGCTTGACTAAATGTACGGGAGATATCGACACTTCGTCATAACAGCTTGTGTACAACACTTTATTATTTTACCTAATTAAATTCACTTGATATAAATTAGAAAATGCTAAAACTTATTCAAGTCAACCAAACGAGTTAAGTTTTCAGTTCGTCAAAAATGGGATGCGATATTTTCATACTGTAGAAAACTACGATAAATTTATCCCCATATAAAACTTTGAGACCTTTTAGTATTTAAAAATTTACCTTGGGCAGTTGCATTTAAATTAAGAAAATGCAAAGTTATTTGCAATTTTATTTAACTTTATTAAGGGGAACAAATATTAAGATCTTGTTGAGGTTTGCGTACATTCAAATTTAACTTGATTCGCAGTTGTCTTGCATATTAAGATTGCGGTAGATACCAATAGCCTACGGTAGATACTAATAGCCTTTTTCGACTATGAAATCATTAATTTCTTGATTCACGTGGTTATTTTATAAAAAAAGTTTTTGCAAATTTTATAGCTACATAGTTGAATTACAAATTAAACTGTACTGCGAAAAGCAGTTCGTCTGGTCAGCCTATATACCCAGCAGTTTTAAAACAGTGCTTAGAGATACTCTAATTTTTTGTAGTTGGGGTCATAACTAAGAATTAGAAACTTTAACTCGTTTTAAAAACCGGAAATTACAAATCACTTGCTACCAAAACTTCAAAAAAAGAGGTTTGAGGACCTTACCCACTAATAAACTAGATTTATCATTCTTATTTCTATCACCTAAACGTACACTTTAACTGTCAAATGAGGGACGTTTCATATCTAATAATTTATTTTCATTTTAAGATAAACATGATCTCAGGTAAAGTATATCACCTAGTTTGAACAATGGCACATCAGTTGAAGAACTTCGCTAAACTGGAGTGTAGAAGGTATGGAGTTATGAATTTTCGTCGCACTAGAGGGCTATTGGCGATGTGCGTCGCAATTTAAAACCACAGTCAAGTGACGAGCCTGCAAGGAGTGTCGGAGGAGGGACAAGAGCAAATGTATCACTGCTGATTGATATTTGAAGTCGAAATTTGGAAACAAGTTATTACTCGCATTTATAATTTTAACGGATACCTTCCTTGCTTCAAAGCTTTCGATTGAAATATAAAAGATTAAAACTTGACACATGTGAAATAGTTAAAAACACCACGCTTGTTTATTTAGCAAATGCTTTAATGCAAATGTACTTAGTTGCCATTTTGTTCTGGTTATGATAAAAAATGTAGCCCAACGACATCACAAGTTATTTTTTTTTCACGGACATTAGTGTCAATAGAAAATAGGCATTTCCAGTGGATGAAGTTTAATACGCTAATATTTAGGTTGCGACAGTCATTCTATTGGTTGATGTGTCAATCTAAAATATGAGGGGGGGGGGGGGGGGTAAAAGTAGATATGAAGAGACAAAAATCTTCGAGTATATATACACCATACAGTTGGGACGATAAAATTACCATTATCTTTTTAAAACCCGATTGGACGTTACTGATAGTTCAAATCACTGGCTTCAGAGATAGCAATTTAACAAGTTGAGTATAGGCAACTCATTGTTTTTACTTAAAGTTTTAAGATTCAACGAATTATTTCTATTGATTTGGTCACATCGAGCTGCGAAATAATATCTTAGATGCATACCGTTGGTAAAAAAATATTGTATTTACATTGGTCATTGAACTTTCATTCAAGTCCTAAATATCAATTAATTCAGACATTTAATAATAGCTCAAGTAGTTTGACGCAAGCTAACTAGCAGTTTTATAGTTTCTAGTTGATCTTCCGAAAACACAAAATGTCTATTTAGATAAACTTAGTAACTTTGCAATTGAAAATATGGCATTGTGAAACGTCACATTACAGCTACACAAAGACCAATTGTATTTAATAGGAAACTGAAGATAGCAAAGGAGCTCAAACATTTTTACTTCATATTAAAACCAGTATATATAAAATATGAATTTTAAAACCATTTACTCCACCATGAAACAAAGCTTACCATTTTCTTTATACTATAACCTAACTCTTCAATAACTAATGCAGGATCAGAACTTAAATTCATAGAACAAACAAGTCCAGTTTTAATTTTTACGTTAAGTTTCCATTTAGTTGCAATCTCATTTCATAATCCTCTTTGCGTTTACTCCTTAACAGTACGATATTTAATACACTTTAGTGTGCAAATAATGCTGGACGAGTCAGGGTGTGTTAAGCAAGATATTTAGCTTATTTCAATGCAAAAGTAAAACTTCACATTGCATCCAAGTAGGAAAAGTGGGTAAAGTATAAAATACTTAAATTTCTAATTTTAAAATATTTTGATTTGTACCTTTCCTCAATTGCAACAGTGCAACAATTTCAATTTGCAACAGTTTATTTAGAATGCATATGCGCAATAAAGTCAGAATGCATATGCGCAATAAAGTCAGAATTTTGATAGTGAATAAAATACAGTAGTTGCTTTTGTGGCTCAAGAGTCAGATTTCGATAAGCTAGCAGGCTAGATTTGAATTATCGTCGTACTAGAGCTACACGAGGATAAGCTAGCAGGGGATTCGTATTCTATTTGTGACGCAAATGCTACAAGGCTAATAGTGACTACTAGTTCAAATTCACATGGCCGGTTAAGAAGCTTAGAAAGTTAAACTAATAGTTACATTTAGTCATTGGGACTTATTTCACCAATTTTTAAACTAGCCCAAATATTTGTCACATGTAGTTTTAATAGAATATTTTGACCATTTGGTTTGGATGAATTTCTTCGCACTAGTTAAACGATGGTATATTAACAAAGAAACCGTTCTCTACCAAAATTCGTTTTTAGTTTAAGTATTCTATTTAGTTGAATACAACGTTTTACTCCGTTTCGTAGAAAATCTTAAAATTTGAAATTTTTGACTGCATAAAATCTAAAAATGTTCTAGTTTTAGATTTGTTCTAGCATACTCCAGAAATCTCAACGTCTACTTTAGAGTTACTTTTTCCGGGGAATTTATTTTCTTAATTGAATTAATCGTCCGTGGCTACTTTAATTTGTTCTAGCAAGCCCTTGATCTTTCAAGTGCAAGTGGATTTTCAAATGCAACGTCCTCGAGCGTCCGCAAAGACTTTGAATTTGTCTTCGAACGCGAAATCTACTTGCCGCGGCATAGAAAAAAATAAAGACCTAGAACGCTCGATTTCGCCACAAACTAAAATCTTTGGTTGCAAACTTGAAGACTCCACCGTTTGTACCGTGTAAAGATAATGTCTTGATCCAACTTAGTTGTGTGCATACTATGCAACAAATTAAAAAAATTGGAGACAATATTGTCAACGAGTCTAGCTTCATTAGATACATTTTTAACCTAAACATTTTCAAGTAAAATACGAATATCCAATTCCACTGATTAACTACTTATAGGATTAGGCTGAACTTTCTTCTGCGAACTACTTTTAGGGTCAAGGTGAATTATCGTCTCACTAGAGCTACACTAGGGCCATTGGTGACGGACGTCGTCCAGAACCTTGGACAAGGAACGAGTCGACAATTGATGGGCATCTTTTCTCCAGCAAACTTGATCACTCCACCGTTCATACAGTAAAAATATTGTCTTGATCAATTTTATTTGGATGCATACAATCGAAAAGTTCTCTATTTGGAATAGTGGAGACGTTTACACGGGTCTATCTTATATATTAGAGGGAATTTTGATATTTTTAAACTTTAATATTTTTTCGCAATGTACAAAGTGTACAATTCCACCGTGTTATCGCTTTTAGGGGTCTCAAAGATTAACTTTAAAGCAAATTTTAATAGGGCATACTTGACAATTAAGTTTCCTTTAAATTAGTAATTTGTTATTCTTTGAAAACGAAGGAAGAAAACCTTAGTAAAAGTGTATATCTGAACACATCTTCGTTATTTTTTAGCGATTAGAGATTTCGTTGAGAGATAAGCCCCAATGACTAAAAGTGCTGCCATTTAAAATTTATTCCAGGAAAACTAACTAAAAGTACTGCGGTGACCGCTAAATGAATTTTAATCTTGTTGCTTTATATTTTTTAAAAATAATTCTTTGCCAGGTTAGTGAAGTTTTGTTTATGAAGCATTTACAACTGTAGGGGCGCACTTGGAAACCAATTCTCCCGGAAAAGTATGTAGTTTGCAAAATAAAAAAATCCAATTTCTTGTCACGAATCTGAACCGAAAAGTTAAATCTCATTACAAACTATTTACACTAAAAATATCAGGGCCTGTTTGTATTCATATATATGCTGAAATATTCGCGACACACTAACTACACTTTCAGAGACCCTAGACTAGATTTCAGACAAGCCTAGATTTCGTGGAAAAGACATTCTTTTAATGCAGAACTTTTTAAACCTTAACATATTTTTATTCAAATAATTGGACTAGTTTTTGTGACTCTTACGACAATTCAAGTTTTGATAGTCAGACTGCAATGGTTTTATCATGCTTTGCATGGTGGAGTAAAGTTTGGTTGGCTTAATTTCAGACTAAGTAAACAATAGCAATTTGATTTAACCGTAATGACCATTAAGACTTACACTAATTAAGAATTTAGAGTTTAGTTTGGAATTACGTTACACTAAAAGGGGTTGGTTGAACTATCATCGCACTAGAGCTATTTTGCACTACATAGAGTGGGTATTTACTTCTTACGAAAGGTGATGTGGTCAGAGGATAACTTGAAATCATTAAAAATGGCTCAACATTCATTTATTGTAAAATAGGTGCTACAAAGTGGGCAAGTAATCATTTGATTTTAGTTTAATTTGCCTAGAGTGACCAAATCAAGAGACTACTTAAGGATTGTATTTAAAGAAAATTAAAAAACTAAAATTTTATGGTATACTTAATAGTGGACTGCACTTTAAGAAAATTTCCGACTTGCCAGCTTCTGAAACCCGAAAATATTTAATTTAGATTGTTTTATCTTTGATATTCTACAGAATCAATCCCCTTTTACCAACTTCTACATTCTTATAACTCAACGAAAAGCTACAGACTTTAAAATCATGAGTTCCCAGTACTTGTTGGACGTCACAAGGCTTTAAAAAAAATTCGTGCATGCGCAAGTGGTATCTGCCATAGAACTTCAGGTTTAAAGTTATTGAATAAACTGCATTAAAGGGTATGTAATAAACTTTAAATGTACCGATTTATTGAGTGGGAATGAAAGATGTGTAGTGGTACACCCCCTAGTTTCAGTGAGACAATTTAGTTATTCAGACAAACTATTTACCGTAGATTTCAAAAGTTTTGAAGGCACAACAGTACTTTGCGATGCATTTTCCCTTACAATCATTAAATAGTTTCAAGATTCATTAAATAGTTTCAGCTGATTACCATAGCCACTACAGGGCCAGAAGCTATAAATTTGCACAAGTCTGTATAAAAAGGACGGTGTAAAGGCTTTAACCATAACTCCTCAACTGCTTTTGCAACAAGTCACCATTAACGATATTGTAACCCCGCAATTTGGAATAGCTGTACCTTCATACATTAGAAAGTTTAAGAATCTTAGAACTTCAACAGCGACTTAAATTTTCAAAAACCAATACAAGGTCACATTCGTAGACTATCAAGTTTGTAAATAGTAAATATCAATATTTTATATTAGGCTGCCGACCCGGCGGCGAAACGGTTAGGGAGCTAGCCTTTGGAGCCTCTGGGTTCGGGTTCGAATCCCGGTAAGGCATGGATGTTTGTGTTTGTCGAGTATATGCGGAGTGCGTGATCGTTAAATGTGTTGGGTCCGAAAGTCCTGTGGGCGGTCATTGCGCCGTTTCCCACGGGTACAGGTCCCTGGAGACTATTTCCCTCCCCTTCAGGGACATGTCTAAATTGGAGGTGGCGATAGATGACATCATCTGTAGTATACGTGTGTATGTCGTGTCCGTCCTTCTTGACGATGGTTTATAAGCGGATCTTTGTGACCAAGCACAAAAGCCTGAAAATACATGTCCAGCAACCAACTATATTAGGCTCATTTGAATAATGTTAGAGTTTCTTCAATCGTTACGATATTTAGTGTAAACGAGTGTTTATACAATGGCTGACTAATTAAAAGTTGTACCATTATTTTGATAATTTGTTTTACACAATGGTGACGATTCCCAACCTATTTTGAAAATGTAAAACTATTTCAAATTAAGTTTTACTCTGTAGTACTACTGATGGTTAACAGTATTTGAAAGCGTGATTTAAATGAATTTGAAGCAGCGCTATAGCAGTTTAATCGCAATCTTATTTTCAACTAGTCAAAATTTAATTGCAACTGAAATTCGAAAATGAAACAATATATTCTAGTTACAAAACTATTTAAATTAAGAACAGTCATTGGTACTCATCTTCGTAGTTACCGATTTGAACTGGAATTTAAATTAGCGATTTTAATATGTAAATTTTACAATGGCGATTCTAGTACTCCAAAATTTATAACTAACGCAATTTAGTCCTAAATAACGTACTTTCTACTTCCAAACGTTTATATTTTTATCGAATTAAAGTTTTACTAGAGCTAACCTAGTCTCAAAAGAATTGATTTTAAGAAGCATTAAATTTAACAGTTGGTCATGTACATGACACAACAGTTTGATGACTATAAAGCTGTGGCATAATAGCAACTTGTACTTCAATTATAACTGTTACTATCCCTATTTTGCTAAATACACTTATGTTATTGTTGTTATCGTCGCTTAATTAAATACTTCGTTGTGCTACTAGCGTGTTCGGGCGCACCTTGTTACAGTCAATGGCTTTATTAATTTGTTCTAGCAAGTCCTTAATATTTCAAGTGCAAGAGGATTTTTCCGATAGCAACGTCTTCGAGCGTTCGCAAAGGCGATGAATTTACCTTTGAACGCGAAAGCTACTGGCGCCAGAGAAAAAAAATAAGACCTAGAACACTCGAATCCGCCACTAACTGAAATCTTTGATGCAAACTTGAAAGTAAAACCCTCTTCATTGTATATAAGGATTAGGATATTCACCGACTAGGATGCATTACATCCACCCTAATAGCTTGAGTTCGGTTAAATTAAGAATGATTCTTATCAAGTAAAGAAACTACTATATAGGGCCAAAAGCGTTGATGAAAAATTAAGAATAAGGTTATGCATTTGGAAATTGACTGCTTTAAACTTTGCTCGAAAAATAGCATTACATATTTAAAACGTTCGACTACTACGTGTCACAGATTAATTTTGAGTAAAGTTTACAAGGAAAACGTATTTGGCAATCTAAAAGGGAGCTAATTTAAGATTTGTGTTTGCTTTTAAAGACGATATTAACCTATACGACTGAAAATTCCTTTAGCAAGGTTGCCGAGTATTAAAGTATCTTTTGAATGTATTTAATGTTTTAAAGGAATTTTAAATACTCAAAAAAGATAAGCACCAATGACTATGGTATTGACCCGTTATTTGAATAGTCGTCGCACTAGAACTATACGAGGGCTATTGGCTACGGACGTCTTTATTTACAATAGTTAGGGAATGTTGTATATTTATTATGCTAAAAGTAGTTTGGAATTAATTATAAATCGAGTACTTAAGATAAACAGTTTCTTGGATATAATTTTTCGTACTGCCTTATTATTTGCGTTCAGATACAGATTCCTCAAGCTGGAATTTGAAACCAAAGTGAATCTCTTCTGGTGAAGTGAAAAACTACATATTAAAATATCCATATATTTTGAGGTTTATCCTTGTATGTATACATTACTTTAAGTATAACTTTTACTATTAATATGCTTAGTTACTAATTTTAAGGTATGAATAATATCTAACAGCAACACCAGACACTTAGGACCTATAACTCGAGTCTACGAATGTGATCTTTAGAGCTGAAACCTCAACCAATTTAGAACCTTAGTTTAACGCACTCGAGCGAAAATCAGTAGTTTATATTTCAAGGCTTTTTTAAAAAATCGATTGTTGTATTCTATCAAAACTCAGTTGGAAAAAATTGAGAAAAAAAAATAAGACATTGTCAGCGACGTTTAGGTTGGAACGCTTTTGTTTAACTTGAATTATCGTCGCACTAGAGCTACACGAGGGCTATTGGCGACAGCGTCGTATTTTAGAACCATAGTCAAGTTACGGGTACCAAGCATGCTTGGGAACTAAACACAGAGGGTTCCGCGTGAGGCTGACCACCTTACCGGGACATATGCCTAGAACCCCAGAGCCCTAGGTCACTAAAGCTGAAATGGGCACGGCAGGCCTAGGCCCACTAATGGGCTGTTGCACCAAGGAGTTTAGTCTTTTTTAGTCAAGTGACGGGAACGGTTTCGTAATTCTATTGTAACTCGAGGCCTAAAGCAGAAGGTACTGGCCTTAAAGCAGATTGCGAATAACCAAACAGATTCGAACTTTGATGACAAGTTCAATTATCTTTAACATTAGTCTATGCTATTTTTACTCTGCATTGGATCTGTACTTATGACGTGTAGGGATGCTTCCAAATTGTTAATTTTATGAACTAGACATTTTGAATTTCGCCGACATATAGGTTGGTTGAATGTTATAGTATGATGGCTAACGAGATTTAAACTTTAACTTATGCAAGATAACAATTTAACACTAATCTACAGGGTGTCCGTAAAAGAATGTCGGAGTTTCAAATTGTAATAGTATTGTGGTTGGGGCCGTAGTGAGCCTAGTGGTCAGCGTCTCGGTCTCGGGATCGGAAGGTCCTGCGATCGAGTCCCGGTACCACTGAAGACCTACCGAGTATATGCGGAGTACGTGCTCGTTAAATCTGTTGGGTCCGAAAGTCCTCTAAGTTCCCATACCAAATCAATACCTCTGGGTGTGACAAGCCAATTCTGGGGATCCTCTAGTTGGCCTCTGTCTCTAAAAATTAGATGGATCCACTTATGTGTGTGTGTTGTCTGTTGGGTCTGTCTTACTTGACGAAGGTTTATAAGCGGGTCGCTGACCAAGCACACAAACCTGAATATATGTCTAGTATTGTGGTTGAAGGTGACGAATAAAGAATAACTACAACAGTTTCAAATGAGCGAATGCGCCTGTACCGCTACATCGTTTTCACTTTGCTTCCATTACTCCGGACTTGCTGCATGGGAAGAATTGCATTTTCGTTTGGATGTGTGCCGTATTACTAAAGGCGCACACATTGAGCACTCATAGGAAAAACTAGGTTAGTTTTCCTTCAGTATCGTGCATGATTTTTTATATTTGGTATAAAATAAACTTGTAATATACCATTAAAACCGATTCTTTTACGGACACCCTGTATTTACTAAACTTTGTCATCCGATACATAACTATGGCCGTACTGCATTTCGCAGTACAATTTAGGTTGTTATTCAACTAGCTATAAAGATTGTGCAAATAGTCTGTTTAATATTTTCTAAATAAAAAATATTTACGAAAGTTAATTATTTCATAGTCGAAAAGTTAACAGTTGATATTCTGCTCAGGCTACACAAACTAATATTACAGGCAAAGAGCACACGTGATTCAGTGGGATAAAATTGGGGCGTTAGACATCTCTAAGCAAGGTTACTAAAAGCCGATTTACATAGTTTATAGCGCAAGTTCTGTGTAAGTAGAATCTATTAGCATTAGGAGATATGTTGACAGGACGCAAAACATAAAATAAACTCACTGGTTAACGAATCTTGCTAAAATATTGAAGCTGCATAATTTCGTGTTGCTTTAGTCTAAATAAAATTAACTACGTTGAAGACTAGATTTTGAAGCTTCTAGTTAGTTTAGTTTTTTCGGATGAATCACCTTCATGAGCATCATTATTCTTAGACTGGATAAATTTGATTTTAATTGAATTTTTAGGCATCTAGTCCTTTTAAATTCTCTTATTCTAAAGGTTTTTTTAAAAATCTTAACTTGTTTAATTTGCGTTGTAATTGAGTTTAATATAAGATAGCTGACGGGCCTCTTAATCTTGGAATCGTTATTGTAACAATGTTACCAAACCATATGCATCATGGGTTTCCATGTTTAACTTGGGCCAGAAAATGCAGTGAACCAAATCCTGACACGGGTAATGAAATAGCCTTATTAGTTGAAAATGCGGAAGAATAGCATTCAGACACTTTTTAGCCTACTTTTTTTTAATTCGAAAGAAATGAAAAAGTAGGTATTGACACGCGGTCGATGTCCGTCGTCCACATTCAAATCTGCTTAGTTTTAATTTACATTTATTTTTTTTAATGCAGTTTGGAGTGGTTTCATAATTTTTCTTATTAATAAATATTTAAATTATTCTTCGAATTACAACTAAATAGAGCAGACGATAAATATTATGAAGTTATTTGTGAAAGGATATTAAGCACAATAGTCGATTTTGGCTTTTAGAAGTTTAAATTATAGCTGGATGCTGTGTTTAGCGATTTTGTTTTCTAATGTATGTAAATATAGTGTAGAAACGATTGTTGATGATATTTACTGTTATGAACCTAGTTCCCGATTCAAATTTCAGTAAGTATTTAAGTAACAGGAAAGTAGGCACTTTAGTTCTTTAAGAACTTGTTTTAATATGATCACATAATTAATAACGTTACAATGATGCAGTCGAGTTAAATAGTTTAGAATAGCTTAAGCAACACCCGAAATACCCCGGTAATAACCACCTATTAAAAATTAACTGCCATTTTTTAGGTCACGGTATAAAAAGGAATCAGTTTAGAGTTTATTAACGTCGCATTAGAGCTACACGAGGGCCATTGGTGACGTAATTTAGAGCCATAGTTGAGTGACGAATGAAAGTCTGAAAATATTTTGATTCCATTACACATCTATTCAAGAAAATTAGATTAAGTCATAACTAACATTTTCCATCTCTAATGTACAGAATGTATGCTTATTCAAGGAGCACAGGTTATGGTTGACCATATGTCAGTTTCTACTATTGACAACTCAATTTTACCCAGCCCTGAATACCTAGGAAGTTTCGCTATACTACCAAAGTATTAACCCACAATAAAATGCGATAGGATATACGATTCGATTTTGGAAAGGGGGGGGGGGGCAAATTAGTAGATACAAACAAGTTAACAATTTCATAAAGTGTTTCGAAAAAGTTATATTATACAAAAGTACCTTGAAGACACTTGCGGCGCACAGAAGAGCTAGAAGTAAACCGTAGAAGTAAACCCAATGACGGAAGATTCCACTGATGAAGACTGAAGATTCCGATGACGTAGTTTCGTTGGCTGTCTTGAACCACATCTGTAAAATAGATTTTAATTTAACGAGTTTCATTTGATGAGTAGTTGCAAAAATCCTTATCTAGAGTACAACTTGGATGAAGGGTCCGTTTCACTCTTTGGTGACTTTTGATAATGGTAAATTTAATTGGAAGAAGTCGCCAATAAAAGGGCAAACCCTTATCTTACTCTTTCTAGATCAATTCGATAAACTTCTTTCGGTTACTACCACTAGCATTAAGTACTCAGGTTTAATAGAAAACAAACTTTTAAAGAGAAAAAAAGTTAAGGATATGGTTTATTATAGAGCTAACTTCAAATTTATTGAAACATTAAAACTTGCTTCAAATTGAATTTAATTGCCAGACACACTTTGGAAAGAAAGTTTTACGGTAGAAGTTGCAAATCGGGAAGGGAAGTTACCAAAGGTATCTATTCTATACGGCAAAATGATAATGTATTTCAATACCTTCTAGCATACTGTTGATAGCTATGCTGGAACCGTTGAACAGCTGGGATAGCGCTTTGACCACTGCAGACCTCATCTTAAAATGGCGAAGTGATGAGGCCTTGAAGATACTGCCCAATTCCATAGCAATTTTGGAATCCTGACCTATTAACGTAAGAGTAAGGATTTAAGAAACTGCGAGAGTCACGGATATTAACCTTAACTTTAAATAAATTGAGATATTTTACTCACCGTAACAGGCAGAGAAGTCTTGCCGGAATGTCCGATATTGAGAACATATTGAAGATAATCGAGTTGAGATAATGTTCCACTACAACAAGTCAGTCTCGAGTTGAATTATCGTCGCAGTAGAGGTACGTGGGCTGTTGGTGACGGACGTCGTAATTTAGGGCCACAGGCAAGTGACGATTGGCGAGTTGAAGTTAGTGGCAAGCCTATTCAGTAAATACACAATTCATCAGTAAATAGTTACCATAGATATCATAGTTAAAGTATTAGATTGGCAGATCACGTGACCTCCAATGCTAACGACGGGACGCGCATGGAGACCAGTTTTAGGAGAAAAACATTACGAAAAATACCATTTAATTCTAAAAATACAAAAACATACCATACAAATACTAGCAAAGCGTATCACGTTTTTTTTAAAGTGACTAAAAAGATTCCAAAATGCAGCTAAAATTTTTTTATGGTCTTTTGTAATTTTAGAATTAAATGGTATTTTTTTCGTAGTGTTTTTATCCTAAAACTGGTATCAACCATGGCCCCATTGCCCTCTTATTCTGGTCTCCATGCACGTCCCGACGTTAGCATTGGAGGTCACGTGATCTGTCAATCGAATACTTTAACTATGATATCTATGATAGTTGCCTACTCACACAAAACAATGACAGTTTAAAATTTCAGTAAAACAATTTGATGATAGCTTCAAACAGCAAACAGTACCAGTCCGCTGCACACAACCTCAAATAATATCAATACTAAACGGCGCCGATCTACTGCGTTACTACTAATTTACACTATAACTACTACACTTGTCTGAACTAACGTTGTATTCACCTTGAAGTAAATAGACATCGGTTGTTGCGATATCTTCCGATCTTCTGCAACAGTAACTTTTTGTACACAAGTTAATTGTACAAGAACAAACGCGTCAGAAGCGGTTTAAAAGACATTAACTTATCAAGCTAAAATTTCGGTAGCTAACCATAATAGTTAGGTATACCTAAGCAAGCTATAAAGCTTTACACCAACCACTAGTTTTGTATTTAAGGCATCTTCTGATAGGTTAAATTTCACATTGCAAAATTTTCTAAATCACTAATAATTACAATTTATTTAACATAGAAACTGTTGAACCTTTTTATTCAAGAATTAAGTTACCAAATTAACAATTATTAGAAGTTACAAATACGAGGAAATTATCGAAAGGTAGATATATTCGACAAGTTAAAATATCGGAAATCATACCTTCTATTATAAAGTTGGTAGCTTGACTGCAATCGTTGAATAGCTGGAATAGCACTTTAACCACTGTAGAATTAACCCGAAACTGGTGAAGTGACGATGTCTTAAGCCATTTCCATACGAGTGTTGGGCTCCTATTAACGAAAGAGAAAAGTTTAAAGTCGTAATAGTAACTAATATTAACTTGAACACCAACGGAACAAATCATATATACTACTTACCGTAATAGTCAGAGCAGGTTAGACTTTAACGCCGCACTTGAACTGGACGAGGGCTTTTGGTGACAGCCGTCGCAATTTAAAACCACAGTCAAGTGACAGGTAGAGTAGAGGTTTGGTCGGTCCAACATCAAGCGGGGCCTTCAAAATGAATCAGCGGGTTGAGGTAACTCCTTACTCCCGCTACACGAAAACTATTGACGAGTTGACGCTAGTGGTATGCCTATTTATCAAACAAAGTAATTTGTCAGTAAACAGTTATCCGCTTATGCTATACAGAGGTAATTACAGTTTAAAACTTCAGCATAAAAAAAAACTTGTCGAAAGTATCAAATAGCCATAATACTACTGTAGTGGTATACCGCACACGCATACGCAATCTCAAGTAACATTCAATACTAAAATGGAGCTGAGGAACTACGGTTCTACTATCATTTATCTGCATTGTAACAACTATTGTAGTATACAAGTAGAAGAAACTTGTTCGTCACCATAAAGTACCTGTTGTTGAAATACTTTCGGCAACGCTACAGTACACAAGAAATTACCCAAAGGCTGTGTCCTGACTACGACATCAAATGCCACAAACGCAACAAAACTTGGCGACCGCCAAGGGCGCCAATCGATGCAATAGCACGTGGCCGACTCTGCCAAGTAGCCAAGTTTTGTTGCATTTGTGGCCTTTGATGTCGTAGTCAGGACACAGCCTTACAAGAACTTAAACGTATTGATAGCAGTTTAGAAAACATTAAATTCCGAAGTTAAAACTTTAATAACCAATAGTGATGATTAGTTAGCCATGAGTAAGCTATTTAAGACAAACTTTGCGCAAACTACACTCGTAAAACAAACGAGCGTTTTTAACCCAGTCTGAGTTAATTTCCACTCCTTTCCGTGCCGAAAATGCACTTACCCTATAGGAGAGATTTCACTTTTGTTTTAAGAGTGTACTCATTTTCAATAGTCAAATAATCTTCTGATAAGTTTATCACATTTCAAAGACTTAAACCATTGATAACTCGACATTTAAGATAAAAGTGCAACTAGTTATGGAACCTTAATTATACTCCTCGGTTTCATATTTAAGTTTAGTGTGAATATTGGAATGCAATTAAATTCCATAGCAATTTATGCACTTTCAAATTTTAGCTTTCTTTTATAAACCGAACCATCAGCTGTTCTTCCCTTAACTAACACTTTATTACAAAAAGAACTTAACAATAGACTGAAGTCGAAAATAGACTTAACAATAAACTAACTGTTCAATAAATCTCGTTTCCTTCATTAGGAAGAGGGTAAAAACTGAGACACTTAATTTGTAACTACACTTTCAACTCATTCGAAAAATGAAATAAAAATGGCTACGTTACCTTACGATCAGGAAATTAAAGTTTCTATATATATCACAACCCATTGTTATTCTATGAGGTGCGAAATCCCAAATGACCAGCTCTAAAGCTTAGCTTACTTTTATAATTATTTTTTTCACTCCTTCCTCCCCTTATCAATTATTGGCTATCTCTAAAACGGTGGCGCAGAACTTTAGCTAGAATTTGCATAAATAAGACACTGTGAAGCAGTAGCACGCTTGGTAAATTTCTTCGAAGTGTATTTTAATACTATGGTTGTTTGCGCGTGTTGTACTACAACACGCTACACTATTCTAAACAGAATTTAAGATTTGGTTGAATCAACGGCGCACTACATCTACCCGTCAATATACACAAGAAAAGTACCGGGTGGTTATAAAATAACGCTACCAATTCGGAGAGGTCTGTAGCTTGAATGAATAATCCGAATGCAACAAACTTTCGAGACAGTTACTAATCAGAAGGGGATTTTTCCCCCTTCTTGATAGTAACTGTCTCGAAAGTTTGTTGCAATGGAATGTTGAATGGAATTATAAAATTGTTGAATGGAATTATAAAAAAAACACTCTCGTCTCTTGCTCTTGACCAGGATTCTAAATTACGAGGCGTAATTGGCTGTGTTAAAGCTCCTAAAGGAGGCTAGAAATAGGCAGCCGGAATCGATTACATTACATTAAAAAAGAAATAGTTACAAGTATAACTGACAGATGGGGCTGCCAATGCGTAAAACAATATTGTAAGCATTGGCAAAACCAAGAAGCTTGTCGCTCGAAGTTCCGTTGGGTGCCCGCTCAGGTGTCGACCTCGTCACTTGACCAGGGTTCTAAAATACGAGGCGTTATTGGCTGTGTTAAAGCTCCTGAAGGAGGCTAGAAATAGGCAGCCGGAAACGATTACCTTTACCTTTACCAAGAAGCAGTCATTTCTTGCATTAATGTAATGTAATCGATTCCGGCTGCCTATTTCTAGCCTCCTTTAGGAGCTTTAACACAGCCAATTACGCCTCGTAATTTAGAATCCTGGTCAAGAGACGAGAGTGTTTTTTTATGATTCCATTCTTTTCCCCCCTTCTTGATTAGTAACTGTCTCGAAGTTTGTTGCATTCGGATTATTCATTCAAGCTACAGACCTCTCCGAATAGGGAGCGTTATTTTATAACCACCCTGTACTTGTTTTTGTCTGGCGCAATTTGTTTGTTCACGGCCTACTCAACTACTAAGGCCGAAGAAGCTTTTCCAAACAAGCTCGGGGACGGAAATTTTGACGTCATAGTCTCGAGTGACGTTCTTCCGAAGATGAAGACAACCTGTCTCGAAACCTGTTCGGAACCCCTCGTTCACGTCTGACCACAATTTTAGGGTTCCGAATGCGTCCGAACTAGTTTCTCGATCTTCGGCAATGGGAATAGTGACGTCAAAATTTCCGTCTACGCTCATGTTTGGGAGAGCTTCTCTGGCCTTGTTATTGAAGTTGGTCGTGATTTAGTGCTAATTTACTTCGATCCCTTCTCTCTGCACTTACGTACTTCATAAATAGTAGACTGATCCTCTACCCATGACGTCACAGGTCAGACTTGAGATCCTGACTATATCCCGACCATTTATCAAGTTCAGTTCTGAAATATAATTCTATTTTCAAAACTGTCAATAGTACTAGACATTTTCCAAACGAACAGTCTAATTCCATGTATCTCAGAAAACTAAACTCCCTACAAAGTTGTTCTAACTACATTCCGTTCACTATGGTAACGCCTGAGTTTGAAATCTCTAAACATATCACCCCTCTATCCCTCAAGTAATGGAGCGTGGATTTTGTTAGTGTGGAGTTTTGAATCTTCGAAGTTATGTAGGTAAGGTTGTTATGCAATTAACAATGTGTTAGTAGTCACTTGTTATTTATTGTAAAAAAGGAAGGATTTCTCTGCAATCATGTTCAATATAAATAATTGCAGTTGTTTAATTTGTGTGGAATTTACACAAGAATGTCATTAATGTACAGGGTGTCCGCAAAAGAATGTCCGAGTTTTAATGGTAGATTACAGGAGTTTATTTTATACTAAATATAACAAATCATACATGACATTGAAGGAAAACTAACCTAGTTTTTCCTATAAGTGCTCAATGTGTGCTCCGTTAGTGATACGGCACACATCCAAACGAAAATGCAATTCTTCCCATACTGTGTCTGCAGCAAGTCCGGAATAATGGAAGCAACCGCCTGTGCAATTCTACCTTTCAAGGTTGGTAAATCGTGGGGTAGGGGTGGAACGCAGACCTGATCTTTTACGAAGCCCCAAAGGAAGAAATCACAAGGCGTGATGTCGGGTCACAATTTGAAACTCGGACGTGCTTTTACGGACACCCTGTATATTATCGTATTATTTATGAGAGCTTGGTATAAATCCGACATTTGCGATATCGGTTAGACATCCAAAGTTTAGATGTATATCATACGATCTTGCAATTATCTATCTTTGTGAGATGTAATAAAAAATAGGGGTGTGTGACACCACACTACTTTCAATTACAGCTCAAAAATTCAATACACACATTTAAAGGGAATTATGTACCTTCTAGGTAAGTTCTATGATATAAAATCATGTTGTTCTCGAAAACCTTATTATGACGTTCAACAGGTACTGGGAATTCGTGTATCGAATTTGAAGTTTGTAGTTTTTTTTTAATTTTTAAGCAATACCTTTAAAACCAAAAAAGTTCTATGGCAGTTACCCCACCAAATTTGAAGTCCGTAACTCTTTTAGTTCGTGTCGTGCTGTCAATTCTTAAATGTTTTACCTACCAAGTTGTTCTAAATTTTAGTACGTCACTGTTATTGAGTTTATGTTTAAAAGAAATCTCTCTTACGTTATTGCAAATTTTTGTTGAATTGTTATGTATATATAGAACCAACTTTGTAAGCCAGGAGGGAGGCGACCTGTTTTGTTAATAAATCGATGTTGAAGAGTATATTTGGTGTGTCATTTAGGGGAGTTTCAAGAAGCCAGAGATCTGTCTTTTACATGTGCTGTAGACAGACAGACAGACAGACATATGGACGAACAGACAGGCGGTCCATATGTTCGAAAACAACTGTTTTAGAATTATAAAATGATTCCTCAACTATGTTTTTATCCCCAACATATAGTGATATATAATTAAGCATCCATTATTTTGATAAATATAAGAAATACAGCTACTCAAGTCCTTAATATAAGAAAAATCTACTAATAACTACTCTTATAAGTTACCACAAAACAACTTTTCCACCATCTCAGCATTTCCAATAACATCCTCAAAAGGTGGCAAAGTGCCTTTAAATATTCACCGATCCCAGTTATCCTGATGACAATTAAGAATTCATATCTCCAGGGGGTAGGGGAAGATAGGGTACCATAACAACCCTACACCCCGTTTTCTGTGTTGCACACCTAATTTGTTCGAATATAATATATTCTGAAAATGGAATGTTCTAAATGCACCTATCGAGCGAGAGAGTTCGTAATTGTTAATTGGCTAGAGGAAGGGTGGGGTTTGTGGAAATGTGGATTAAGATAAAAATGATAAATTTGGATTTTTAAAAGAGAAGTTCGGAATTCTAAATTTTATTGAATTACATAAAAAAAATTGCTGATAAATTTTTAGGAAAAATAAATATTACATATTTTAATAGTTATAGAGCGAGAGCCCAGGCCCAAGTTATTTTCTCACGGATGAAATGTATCGGAATATGTTCGTTTTTCATATACTGTTAGTGTATGCATATCCGATGGAGTGGCCCGATGGCCAATTTACAGGTAACGGGTAAAAAAGAGTTAAATTATAAGTTGACTTATGTCATTTTCTCAAGGCTGATACTTACCGGGTGGCCCAGCGGGTAGTGTTTGAAACAAATGAAAAAATAAAAACAAATAAGAGACATGAGAAGAATTTAATGACGGTTATTGAAATGACATATTGGGCAATTTATGATAAAGAGGTTTGAAGTGCCCGCCATCTTTAACAAGGACAGCAGTTAGGCGGTTCTCGAATACAACCATACTCCATACTCCTTACAAATACCTTCCTCCTTCCTCCATACTCCATTTGTTTGACCAATTCTTTTTGTGGGAAGCTTTTTTTAGCTTTTGTGAGAAGTTCCACAAAAAGAATTGGCCAAACAAAAGGAGTATGGCAGGAGTATAGAGGAAGGAGGAAGGTATGGGTAAGGAGTATGGAGTATGGTTGGATTCGAAAACCGCGTAACTGCTGTCTTTGTTAAATATGGCGGGCACTTCGAACCTCTTTATCATTAATTGCCCAACCATTCAATAAACATCATTAAATTCTTCTCATGTATCTTATTTGTTTTTTTTTTCATTTGTTTCAAACACTACCCGTTGGGCCACCCGGTACGTATGATTTATAAAATATTGTTAAAATTAATAATAAACACTGCCAGACACTTTCCGCCGGCCGGAAACTTTTGCCAGACGCTTTAAAGGTCCCTGTAAAGTTCAAACTTTGTCCCACGCATCTGATGGCGTGATATGGCGCTACTTATTTTCTAACTAAATAAAAATTTAATTAAATAAAAATGATATAACCTTTCTTCTTTTTTTAAAATTTTTTTTCGAAGGACTGTAATTTTTTGTTACTTTTATGGTGAAAGAAATAAAACCGAGTCGCTAAGCATTAAAAACAAAGCATTTCGGGAGTTTAGTCGGGATTATGTTATGAATTTCAGTTTGGAAATTTTTATTCAATTTTACCACATCATTACATCAAACACCATCATTTACATTCAATCACTCCATCATACTATCACTTCATCATTACATCAATACATTATTTTAACATTTAGATTGGACTTAGTTCAGTTTCGCAAAGAACCCAGCATTTTTCGACTAATTCTACATCAAAGGGAAGAATGTTACATTTGGATAAGCATGTAGAATTGGACACAAATATTTCAAATAGATTTATCTGTATTTCAAAAGGGATTCAACATTTTTATTGAGTTAGTAGATGGAACAGGATTTGAATGTGAGTTTGTTAAAAGGGATCTTAATTAGAACTAAGGGGTGGTATTGAAATCCTTACTTCTGTGGAGATACTGCTGTCATATTATGTGAGCAATTATTCACCAGATATGAAAATGGTAATAACAACAAAATAAAACAAATTTGAAGGACAAATATCATCAGGTCACTTAATCATTAATTGATGAAGTTTAAAAATAGCGTATCTAGGTTAAAATGTTGTAATCTAACATAATATATATTAAACACTTAAAGATATCTGTCGATATATAAGTTCAACAAGTAATTCAGTAAGCGTGTCAATTTATTGTTAATAAGGTCCAACTGCATATTTTGCAATATAATCGTACTATTACTATGTTATTCATCCGTAAATGTGCTAAACAGATTCCGTTCGGATTTCGCAACACAGTATTCACAGTTAAGATTACCGTCGGTATATACGTCGGTATACACAGTATTCCATTTAAAGATTACCGTCGGTATTATTACGTCGGTATACACAGTATTCACAGTTAAAGATTACCGTCGGTATTATTACGTCGGTATACACAGTTATTCACAGTATATTTTTTGCGACTTCATCGCTTGCGCCCTCGAAATAGAAAAGTACTGATAATTTGCAATAGTTTAAGACAATTTATATAAGCATATGTGTGTTTATACTTTAAAATTAAACTCGATATTTTAATGCAAAATACTGTTAAATATACAGATCCTTTTCAATAGTTTTAGGTAATAAGCATTAGGTTTGACTGTTTTTACTTTAAAATTTAATTGTTGTCAATTTGTTTTGAGGACTTTGAAAACCTAAATACTTACATCAGACAAAAAGGCTTTTCATTTCAAAATTATATAAAAACTCAAAGATAATTTTAAACAAGGTTTAAGGATTTTTTCTGGTTATAATTAACGCATGGTTTATATTTCTCAGTAAAAATTATTTAAAAATAGCGCATCTACTTTCAAATCCCTTAAAACTTCTGTTTCAAAGTTTTTCATTGATTTTTAAAAATCCAAGAATTTAAAATTCGTAAAAATGTAACAATCAAAATTAAAATATTCCTGAAAATTTGTAAAACTCATGTACCAAAACGTTTCAATGCAATCCTAATTACCCTTCAACAAAATAACGAAAAAATAGGCAGAGACTCATTTTAATTTCTATCTTCTGCTTGAACAATTGAATTGCATTTGTAGAAAAGGAACTAAGATTCATTTTATTCAAATGGAGTTATTGCTACAATGATATTCTTATAATGTGTTTCGTAAATTAAACAAAAAAAATAGTATATAGCTATCAATGATTTTAAATGTTATGCATAATGTTATGATAGTATATGCTTAGAATATTATGATAGTATAAATATTGTTTGAGATAAAATAATGTTATTTTTATGATTGTATGCGCCTGTAAATGGATTTTAAATGTAACATAAATTTAAAAGCATGCACAGAAACCTTAAATTTATAGTTTAATTCTAAGAATTCCTAATTTTTTTTTAAATATTTAATTTATGTTTTTTCGGAAACTTTACGGATACAAAGGCACTGAACAAATTTTGATCTTAATTACGTCCCTAATGTATTAAATAGGTAATTCTTAATTCATTGACGCTTTTTCTGAAGAAATCAATGAAGCGGATTTTCAAATTAAGCTTTAGAATTAATTTTTAATTAGAATTTTTCTGCGACTTATTTACGAAAAATAAGCTTTGAATATATATAATTTAATCACTAAGTCACTCTAGTACTAAGTATTCTTTTTTTCAGGTGTGGAACTCAACTACTTTTTTCCTGCTTTTTCCCCCCTGTATTTAGGTACGTCCAAAACAGTAACAAAGTTGAAATTGGCATGTTACGTAGTTCATTCCAGCTTTCATGCACAGGAATTTTATCGTTGATATCGGGGACTGGTGGTATGATATAATTTACGTGGCTCTACCTACTACAATGATTAGAGGTCATGTGGGCACAAATAACCAATTCAGGCCTTATTTTCATTCCTGACGAACTGTTGCCACTCATTACGTGAAACATGACAATAATAGAAAAACTTCTGTTTTGCATAAGATTCATTACATACATGTTAGTTTTGATGAACTTTATCTGAAAAAAATATAGTTTGAGTTTTATAGTTGAAAATCCCAAAAATACTTTTTGGGGCGCTTTTTACCATTTTCTAAATAAGGTGATAAAACTAAAGCCAAATATATTTAATGGAAATGCAGGACAAAGGGGTCATTAAATGGGCATGTTTCAGACCTCGAGTGACGACAGAAATGCTAAAAGAAAGTATTTTCTTCCTCAGGGCTCGATTGTTGAATCAAAGTCACGTGGAAACAGAGCACCAATCGGAACACCAATAGAAAGAAGAATTAAAATGAAAGCTTCAAAGAAATACGTCACCTGAAACAAGCCAATTCATCGTTCCTAACTTGTTCGCCATTACAAACCAAACTCAAGCATACCATTTATTATCAAAACGAGATGACTGACTTTAGTTCCCTTCCGAAAAACAAGACATGAACTCCATTTTAATATTCCACATTCTAAATTCCTTTTAAGTTTCGCGCCAACAACCTTCAAGAATGCAAAAATCATTCGACGATATCTTCTAAAATTCGAATCTGCGATAATTTTAGAAGCGCTCTATCTCACACTCCAATTCACACAGCTTATTAATAATTCTTCGTATATGACTTATTCGAATGTTAGGAATTCTTGTATTATTCACTTTATAGCGTATTCTAGATATGAGTATATTAATATGTTGTTTGGTTGGAAGGCATAGCTGGCAAAGGTTATGTTTTAGGTTATCGTTTGCACCGTTATTGTTTAATGTATTCGATAGTTTTGGAAAATATTCAAAATTGAAAGGAGATACAAATTTTGGATATAGACTGTTTTCAAGCAGATTGCGTTTAGGAAATTTAGTTTGTACTTTCTAAAAATTATAAAAAAAAATAAAGAAATAAAATAATAGGTCAAAATTGACTGACGTCCCAGGCAGCACACCAATGTGGGATCCACATGGTCCGACGTGGGCCCACGTGGTTCAGATGGGCACTGGTGGGCCCCATCAGCCCATCACCAAACCATGTGAATCCCATGTACTCAATTTTAGAAAATTATGCGCTAATTACGATAAAATATGAGTAAAATATTATTTTGTAATAATTAGGTGACATTAATGTATTTGGATGCTAAAAAATTTTATATTTTACGATTTTCCTAGAAAAAAATATATAACCACGTGGATCTACATGGGACATTATGGGCAAGCCATATAGATTTTTGTGGGCTATCCATAACAAGCCCACGGCATTGATTAAAGTAGTTTAGAACTCGGTTTTCATTCTTAGTCAAATGGACTGTTTATAACTCAAATAAAATAGGTTTCATTGTTAACTAAAAATTATTGTACCATAAAAAATATGCATCCGTATCTTATTCTAAATTAATTCCTCGAGGCAAATTGAAATTATATTTGATAAAGAAAATCAATACCGTGAATTTCACGGTGTAATAATTGATGTTGTTCAGTACTAATGCATTTTTAGAAAAAAAAAATTAGTACAATTTATAGCTATTTTAATAAAACAGAGCTTTATAGAAGAACCCGAATGGGCCGCTATGGGACAACCCAGGTGGGCCGATGTGGGATGGCCCATCTAAATCTATATGGATTGCCCATCTGTCCTATAAAGTGAACTGCTGTCCAAATACAATAATTTTTTTATCCTCCAACTGTATATTATGCAAATTAGTAAAATATATTAATTGTTTCGGTATATTATTAACTAATAAAGAGATCAACTTGAAAGGCAAAATCGATTGCTCATGGAACATTGTACTGGGCTGATGTGGAGAAGCCCAGGTGGGCCAATGTGGAAGAAAGCCATATCGGCCTATGTGGGATGGCCCATGTGGGCCGACGTGGTTTCACCGAAAAAAAAAGTGGGTCGTTTCTTTCTGGGCCCCATATGGAAACCCACTAGGAAACCACGTGGGGCCCATATGGGGGTGCTACCTGGGGTGGTTTTCATTGTACGTTTTTTGCGTTTAAACATTGGACATTGTTAAGACATATATATTCAGGTTTGTGTGCTTGGTCAGCGACCCGCTTATAAACCTTCGTCAAGTAAGACAGACACAACAGACAACACACACACATAAGTGGATCCATCTAATTTTTAGAGACAGAGGCCAACTAGAGGATCCCCAGAATTGGCTTGTCACCCCCAGAGGTATTGATTTGGTATGGGAACTTGGAGGACTTTCGGACCCAACAGATTTAACGAGCACGTACTCCGCATATACTCGGTAGGTCTTCAGTGGTACCGGGACTTGATCGCAGGACCTTCCGATCCCGAGACCGAGACGCTGACCACTAGGCTCACTACGGCCCCAAAGCGTTTAAATATGTAGATCAGTTAAATCATTTAATGTATTATTGTCGCCATAATCGTCCATAAAGCAATGAATTCTAAATTTCATGTTCCTAAAATCTAACCAAACGATGAGTTTGAAATACGAAATGGGACGATGGGTTGAAAACACGAAATGGACATTTTGGGTTTTCTACGCGTTATGGTGGGTACTTTTTCCAAATAAGTGGTTTCTAAAAATCTACATAATTCAAACTTGGTATACGATTTCCTACTTTCTGTTTAAGACGTCATAATAAGGTTTCCGATAAAATCGCGCATGCGCAAACGGAAGTTGCTGTAGAGCTTTTTTTGCTTATTAAATGTATTGCTGAAAAATGAAAAGGGCAAGAGACTTTAAATTTGGTAGAGGAGTTTTCAGTTCCTGCTGGACGTCATAATAAGATTTCCGATAAAATCGCGCATGCGCAAACGGAAGTTGCTGTAGAGCTTTTTTTGCTTATTAAATGCATTGCTGAAAAATGAAAGAGGCAAGAGACTTTAAATTTGGTAGAGGAGTTTCAGTTCTTGCTGGACGTCATAATAAGATTTCGATAAAATCGCGCCTACGCAAACGGAAGTTGCTGTAGAGCTTTTTTTGCTTATTAAATGTATTGCTGAAAAATGAAAAAGGCAAGAGACTTTAAATTTGGTAGAGGAGTTTTCAGTTCCTGCTGGACGTCATAATAAGATTTCGATAAAATCGCGCCTACGCAAACGGAAGTTGCTGTAGAGCTTTTTTTGCTTATTAAATGTATTGCTGAAAAATGAAAAAGGCAAGAGACTTTAAATTTGGTAGAGGAGTTTTCAGTTCCTGCTGGACGTCATAATAAGATTTCCGATAAAATCGCGCGTGCGCAAACGGAAGTTGCTGTAGAGCTTTTTTGCTTATTAAATGTATTGCTGAAAAATGAAAGAGGCAAGAGACTTTAAATTTGGTAGAGGAGTTTTCAGTTCTGCTGGACGTCATATAATAGATTTCCGATAAAATCGCGCATGCGCAAACGGAAGTTGCTGTAGAGCTTTTTTTGCTTATTAAATGTATTGCTGAAAAATGAAAAGGCAAGAGACTTTAAATTTGGTAGAGGAGTTTTCAGTTCCTGCTAGACGTCATAATAAGATTTCCGATAAAATCGCGCGTGCGCAAACGGAAGTTGCTGTAGAGCTTTTTTTGCTTATTAAATGTATTGCTGAAAAATGAAAAAGGCAAGAGACTTTAAATTTGGTAGAGGGTTTTCAGTCCTGCTGGACGTCATAATAAGATTTCCGATAAAATCGCGCTGCGCAAAACGGAAGTTGCTGTAGAGCTTTTTTTGCTTATTAAATGTATTGCTGAAAAATGAAAAGGGCAAGAGACTTTAAATTTGGTAGAGGAGTTTTCAGTTCCTGCTGGACGTCATAATAAGATTTCCGATAAAATCGCGCATGCGCAAACGGAAGTTGCTGTAGAGCTTTTTTTGCTTATTAAATGTATTGCTGAAAAATGAAAAAGGCAAGAGACTTTAAATTTGGTAGAGGAGTTTTCAGTTCCTGCTGGACGTCATAATAAGATTTCCGATAAAATCGCGCATGCGCAAACGGAAGTTGCTGTAGAGCTTTTTTTGCTTATTAAATGTATTGCTGAAAATGAAAAAGGCAAGAGACTTTAAATTTGGTAGAGGAGTTTTCAGTTCCTGCTGGACGTCATAATAAGATTTCCGATAAAATCGCGCTGCGCAAACGGAAGTTGCTGTAGAGCTTTTTTTGCTTATTAAATGTATTGTTGAAAAATGAAAAAGGCAAGAGACTTTAAATTTGGTAGAGGAGTTTTCAGTTCTGCTGGACGTCATAATAAGATTTCCGATAAATCGCGCATGCGCAAACGGAAGTTGCTGTAGAGCTTTTTTTGTTATTAAATGTATTGCTGAAAAATGAAAAAGGCAAGAGACTTTAAATTTGGTAGAGGAGTTTTCAGTTCCTGCTGGACGTCATAATAAGATTTCCGATAAAATCGCGCGTGCGCAAACGGAAGTTGCTGTAGAGCTTTTTTGCTTATTAAATGTATTGCTGAAAAAAGAAAAAGGCAAGAGACTTTAAATTTGGTAGAGGAGTTTTCAGTTCCTGCTGGACGTCATAATAAGATTTCCGATAAAATCGCGCATGCGCAAACGGAAGTTGCTGTAGAGCTTTTTTTGCTTATTAAATGTATTGCTGAAAAATGAAAAAGGCAAGAGACTTTAAATTTGGTAGAGGAGTTTTCAGTTCCTGCTGGACGTCATAATAAGATTTCCGATAAAATCGCGCATGCGCAAACGGAAGTTGCTGTAGAGCTTTTTTTGCTTATTAAATGTATTGCTGAAAAATGAAAGAGGCAAGAGACTTTAAATTTGGTAGAGGAGTTTTCAGTTCTTGCTGGACGTCATAATAAGATTCCGATAAAATCGCGCATGCGCAAACGGAAGTTGCTGTAGAGCTTTTTTTTGCTTATTAAATGTATTGCTGAAAAATGAAAAGGGCAAGAGACTTTAAATTTGGTAGAGGAGTTTTCAGTTCCTGCTGGACGTCATAATAAGATTTTCGAGAAATTCCCGCATGTTCAAAGATAGATACCATACAACTTTTTAGGTTTTAAAGCTATTGAACTTACCTTATAAGGCATATAATAACCTTCTAATAAATTTTAAAATTTATTAGAAGTGCAGCATCTTGAAACATTATGAGTGGTAATGTAACAAAATTATTAACATTAGAATACATTAACTTAATTTTATTATGTTACTCGACATAATATTTTCTAAAATCTGTATTTTTTTCTAACATTAGGTTGCCTTTTCACAAAAAAAAATCCACCTACACTCTTAAAACAAACGAGAGGTTTTAACTCAGTCTGAGTTAATTTCCACTCATTTCCGTGCCAAAAATGCACTTCCCCTATAGGAGTGGATTTCACACTTTTTGCGGAGTGTGTAAAAGAAATAAAACAAAACAATCTACGTCCTACACTCTTAAAACGAATGGTTTTAAATCAGTCTGAGTTAATTTCCACTCCTTTCCGATGCCGAAAATGCATTTCTCCTATAGGAGTGGATTTCACTCTTTTGTTTTAAGAGTGTAAGAATATTAAATTTAGATTAAATGCATAAATATTACAATTACGATAGCTTTATTTTATTAATTTTACTAAGCATAGTTTTTCCACATTTCAGGAATCCTTTTTACATTCATTATAAAAATCATTCAAAATTTTATTGACTGAACAAATAAACTAGCCTCCATACATACTGCACTTCTTAATTAACCAATATCCAATCAATAAATTCAAAACCATCGATTCCCGTTCAGATAAATCACTGCACAATCAAGGATATTCATCCAATTACAGGACCTCAAACGATCCAATTGTCCTAAACATCCATTTATTTATTTCAAAGTCAACCTTTCAGATAGGGATGGGGTGGTGACGTTATTTTAAGGGAATATTGTATGAAGATATAAATTTTTTTGGTATATTTCTATTTTGCGAGTGCAAATCTCACCAAACGGAAACATGAGAGATAATTGGCATTTTTTTGGTGACAAAACCCAGTATGCATACACTCTTAAAACAAAAGAGTGAAATCCACTCCTATAGGGGAAGTGCATTTTCGCCACCGGAAAGGAGTGGAAATTTACTCAGACTGAGTTAAAACCGCTCGTTTGTTTTAAGAGTGTAGTTAAAGGACCACAGTCAGGGCCTAATCTAGGAAAACTCAGACTATAGGCACAACCTATTTTGGGGGCCCCTTTACGGAAAATGTTATGTATGATTTCCAGTAATGATGGTGCTATATGACCTATGTATCAAATTTTTGCTACAATTTCATTCGCTTGCTTATAAACATCGATCAAAACAATCACGTTAGGTCAATTTCTCAGTCAAAATCGAGCAAAAAACAAAGTGGAGTATCATAAGTTTTTTTGTTTACTGATATTTTGGGGATTTACGGCATTTTGCATAATAAAAACTGAAATTTAGGGGACCTTAAAATTTTGGGGCCCTAGGCCCGGGCCTAACGGGCCTTATGGAAGAGCAGGTCCTGACCACAGTATACACAGTACAACTCAGTTAGCGACTATCTTGAAGTTTTGAAGCCAAAAGAAGCAATCTCATTGACAGTAACACACGCCGAAGTGATGGCAGTGAAAAATGTTTTAGAGAAAATTGGTTTCGGGTTTGAAAAACTATAAGCAGAATAACCTCAATGAAAACCACCTCGATAATTTTTATAACTTGTAGAGTTTTTCTGTAGTCAGTGGCAACACTGATTAAAGAAGACCCTAGTTAACTACAGAAGAGGGGGGCCGGGATAGCCTGGTCGGTAAGGTCTTGGACTGGCATCCCTCAGGTTGCGAGTTCGAGTCCCGCTGCCTTCCGAAGACCCCCCCCCCCCCGTGTACGCTAATGGTGACTGGTGCACGTTAAATCCGTCGTGGTCACAAAGTCCTCCAAGTTCCCATACCAAATCAATACCTCTGGGTGACAAGTCAATTCTGGGGATCTTCTAGTTGACCTCTGTTTCTAAAAATTAGATGGATCCACTTATGTGTGTGTGTGTGTAATGTGTCTGTCTTACTTGACAAAGGTTTATAAGCGGGTCTCTGACCAAGCACACAAACCTGAATATATATGTCTACCAACCAACAGAAGAGGGGCCGTGGGGAGCCTAGTGGTCAGCGTCTCGGTCTCGAGATCGGAAGGTCCTGCGATCGAGTCCCGGTACCACTGAAGACCCACCGAGTATATGCGGAGTACGTGCTCGTTAAATCTGTTGGGCCCGAAAGTCCTGTGGTCGGTCAATGCGCAGTTTACCACGGGTACAGGTCCCTGGAGACTATTTCGCTCCCTTTCAGGGACATGTCTAAATTGCGGAGGTGGCGATAGATGGCAGCATCTGTCTTCTATGTATGTGAATGTCGTGTCCGTCCTTCTTGACGATGGTTTATAAGCGGGTCTCTGGACCAAGCACACAAGCCAGAAAATATATGTCTTCCAACCAACCAACTACTGAAGACCGTAGTTAACTGTTTAGGTTCAAAAACATATTTACTTTAAGAATACCTTAGCTTAATTTAAAAATAAGTTTCTTATGCCACTTTTAATTGCGAAAAATTAGACTACAAATAAAACAAAATAAAATGTATTTTAATAGATTTAGAAAAGCATTTGAAGCCACTAAAAGTAGTCTATCACAAAAAAAAATGATATAATATGAAACTATTGACAGTATGAATTTTTACGCAATATATATATCCGACTTATAACCAAATGTCACATATTTTGTGATAACATTTTAATGTAGAGGCTCAAAGTATAAAAAGTAGGAATTCTATTCATTCAAATTTAATTTTTATTTTAATTATATAAACTTTTATTTTCATAAGAGAAAAATGTACACTTAAATGCAAGTGCGGACCTCATATCTAAATTCGAAACTAAACAAATGGGAAACCTTTAAACTTCGAAGGTTGATATGCATTACAAAAATAGATTTATACATAAAAATATTTTCTACAATAATTTTTTTTTAATCCATTCAAAATAACGTTCAAGTGCGAATCTCATCTCTTCATTTGAAACTAAACAAACTAGAAACCAGTAAACTTTGAAGATAACTAAACAGCACAAAATAGGCTTCAAACATTCAAATACTTTATTTAAACAATTATTTTCTATCTATTTAAAATAACGCGTCAAAATACCATTTAACTCATTCTTTACCATCCTAAAACCCCCTCCAAAACAGTTTCCCGAACTAGATTGATGCTTTGAGAACCCCGCAGTAGTAGGTATTTCCTACCATCTGACCCAGTGGGTTTTAACGACTGCCCATGCATATTTAGCCCGTATTTCATTGAAATGTGAAAGACTAATGGACTGCCGGGATCATTACTGGTGCACTCTGGGAGATTTATAGACTCGAAGATGAATGGTCCGTTTGAATCGGTGACAAGTTCGAATGGACCAATCAGGAGGGAGTTTCTTTGTTTGACGGTTTTAATTTTTTGGAATTTTTGGTTTTGGATTGATAATGGAGGATGGTTGGGTTAGTGATTGATGTTTTTCTAAGTGGTTGTGAGTTGAAAATAGTTTGAAGAAATTTATTAAATAAAAGAAAATGAATTATGTGTGCATTGATTTTACGTTGTCTCTGGTAGAATTTTTACAAAAGCGCAAATGGGCATGTTTCAGGTCTTGAGTGGCAACATAAATGCTGAATGAAAATAAATTTTCCTCGAACCTGGATGGGTGAGTCACATTGAAAAAGAGGACCAATCGCAGGAAATACAAGAATGAAAGCTGTTAGAAACACGTCATCTGAAACTAGACAAATTTCTGACTCTGTAGCCAGAAATGTTACTCGTAGATCAAAGATAAAATACTCCGAACAAGATTACTTTGGATTGGAGATTGAAACATTTTTGTACTTTCAACCAATCAAAAATAGCGCGTTTCGGAGATTATGCAATTGTTCGAAAGTCCTAGAAGTATATATTCTAAAAATAGATTTTTTTTTTATAGGAATACAAAAAACTGTGTATCTAGAAATAAGTTTGTATACTTTTAAAAATATCTTTTCGAGTTTCGTTCTTTACGTTGTATATTTTCTTAAAATAGGCAAACTAAATAAATTAAATAAAAAATGTATAGAAAAATATACGGTATTTTTGTTGCAGTATTGTTTAAGTAGATATACTAAAATTTAGAAAATCTTATTTGATGAAACGACGCAGCAGACATAAATCAATTAAAACTAATAGTATTTAGAACACGTTTATGGGCAAAAATAAAATATATCAAAAATTTCAAAGCCTTTATACAATAATTTAAGGTACTTGCCAAAAAAATGAGGTAATTGATAAAAAACGCATTATTTGCCATACTACACAGTTTTTGATACTTTATATGTGCTGAACGATACAAAATATTTTAGATTTTATAAATTATGATAAGTACTCTTCTATCTCCATCATCAATTAAAAAGTTATGGTGAAATCCACGTAATATATAAATTACAACAAGTAATGCTTTAAAAATTCCAATTAAAAAAACGTTAGGTGTTCGTTTAATATTCAAACTACTGAATTTTTTAAAGAGAAAAATATCTGACCAAAATCTGCTGAAGAACAAATTTAATGGCTGTTAAATCTTAAGAGGAACAGTTAATTGAAAGTTTGAGTGCAATTTAACCAAGCTTTTAAAAAATTAGTGAATTCAATGCAATAGTAAAATTATAGAATTCGCTGAATTGGAAAAAGTATTCACTTAAAATTAATATATACTTGTAATAATAATAATTTACTGGTGTTCTCTCCATCTCAATAGATGACAGAATTCTTGAAATTCTTGGTGAAAATTAACCAAGCTTTTAAAATATAGTTACTTGAATTTTATAAAATTTATCAAATTAGAATTTGAAATTAACACATATTGGTTATGTTAATAATTTGCTTGTAATTTCCCTCCCAATAAATGATAGAATTCTTGAAATTTTTACTGTAATTTGGAAAAGCTTCAGAAATAAGTAAATTAAAATTGATAATAATCAAATGAAAATCTGTCAAATATGAAATTATTTTCTTTAAAATCCCAGAAATATCACTACGAATCAGAATCTGTCAAATTTGGAAACATTTTCTTAAAAATTCTTTAAATATTAGTAATGAACTAAGTTCATGAAATATTAAATGACATTTTCATTTAATAAGACCCTCATAAATATTTTTAAATATCTTTCAACAAAATACCTCTTCACGTAACAATAAAAACAAAAACCATTCCAAACCCCACTTCGAAAGTATTACGGCCTTTTAAAACAATATTCTTTTAACTACGACCCACATAAAAGACATCAGGACTTTAACTTTAATTCCAAACGACGTCCTTTGAACATCATAAGACATCTTTTTGGACATCTTTTCCACCGAAAGTACCTTAGGAAATGTCCCCATCGACTAATTACGCCGCAAAGCTTAAAGGACATTTACTTTATTGGAAAAATGAACCCGATCCCCGATATTCTGGCCGATAGATGGCGGTAGTTGAGTCGTTTCCGGGAGATATTGGTTGTGGATGAGAGGTAGAAAACTTTCCGATGTTTTAAAGTTGTTCTTTGGAATGAATTAATTTCAACTGTTATTGTCTGTGGTAATAAACTGTCGTAATACAGAAGTTGCAGAGAAAAAATACTTAATATAAAGCAATTCACTTACAAATATTATCTGAAAATCAAGTAACTTCATTCGAAAACTGGATAAAAAAAAAGTTAAGTCTTAACTAATTAACGACGGTTGGCCAAAAAATTCCCTAGCTAAAATGAACTTCTGCTTACGTTAATCCAAATAAACAAAATATTAGACAAATGAACGCCATAGACTTTAACAATTTATGAAGGGAAAATTAAGTTAGGCGATAAACAAAATTGAGAACGTAAAGTTATTTTTTTTATTCTGAAGTAAAAGCATTAATGGAATATTCACAAAGTCTTCGTAAATTTGTTAAATAACTTTCGTTTCAAAACATTGAATTGCAACTTACGAATATCCTTTTTAAGAAATTTAAAATAAAAAAACCTATGTTCTACCACTTATAGAACAGTAAATTAGCTTCCTAACCACGATAATTAATTCATTTTTTTAAAGTTTTTATTAGTGTTTTTCAGTCACCCCCAAAACTTGCTAAACTACAATTACTGTCTCTGCTCTAAGTTATCTTCCAATATTAATCTTGAGATGTTATGAATTTTGAAGTTTTTTTTTTTCATACATCAGTAAGTCTGCAAAGACAATGAAAATATACTGACGTCAAACCCCAAAGAATCTTCATTTATAGTTAAACTTATAGTTTCTTTGCACAGAAGCCACGACCATGGGCGGGGCTATAAAACGCGCGGAGCAATCAGATGAAGAGAAAATTTCATCCGTTTTATTTTGTCTTTATCTGACTGCTCCGTGCGTTTTATAGCTCCGCCCGTGGTCGAGGCTTCTGTGCAAAGGAAACTATGAGTTTAACTATAGTTAATGATTTTTTCATTTACTTTAAGCGCGATACAAAAAAACAAACATCTAACGTTAAAATATTTGTAATTTAATAAGAATGTATTGACAGTCAATTTAGGATCCTAATTTATGAGAAAGTATTAATTTGCTGAGTATAATATTTTCCCAGGTATGAAAGCATTTAATATAATCGTAATAGTATAGTAAATGAAAGAGAGAAATAACTGGCGACAAAATTTTAAAATTTTATTAATAAATAGTTTAATTGTCGGATGATACTTTCTCTTTAATTTTTTTTATTTTATCGTTATTACTATTTTCTTATACTTGGTGACAAAAATGTGGCAAAATAATAACTACTAATGCATTAGGTTTATGGTAGTGGCATTAAGTTTTTGGCTAAAATATATTAGTTGAGTTTAAAGTAATTGATTATGATTACTTCCTTTTATTCAGTTTGTTAATGCAATATACTATTTTCTCCCCAAACACTTTCAGATTCCCTAGAACCTCTGAGTAGTTTGTCTTTAGCCCTCTTAGGGAAAAGTAAATTGCCAAATAGAGGCAATGAAACTTTTATGGTGAACTTTTAGCACTGAATGAGATTTAAAATAAAATGTAATTAATATTTTTATTGTATTTATTTCGTTTAATTCTATTTCCGTATTTCCTCATTTTTCATTTTGCGGGAGCAAATATCGCCAAACGAATCTTTGGCGACACACGGAATTTTTCAATTTATATTCAGATATCCGCCTACGTTAAAGTACCTATTTTTAATGAATCAATATATATATATATATATATATATATATATATATATATATATATATTATATATATATATATATATATATATATATATATATTATATATATATATATATATTATAATATATATAATATATATATATATTATATATTATATATTATATTATATATATATATATATATATATATATATATATATATATATATATATATATATATATATATATATATATATATATATATATATATATATATTATATATATATATATATATATATATATATATATATATATAATATATATATATATATATATATATATATATATTATTATATTTTAATAATTACAAAAGTAGTCGAATTTAACCGGAAGTCTTATTTCGAAACCGAAACTAACTTTTAAATTGCTTATATTTAATTAGTAATTGTTTTCCTTAGTTTTTTTTAAAATTAAGTATTAATTTATAAGGTGTTATGGCAAAGCCACAGTATTTAAGTTTCTTTGGAATCAAGTTTTGCTTTAGTAATCTGGCAATATAAATGATTGATTGGTTACTTTTTCAAAACACGTTTGTTTGCAGAGTAGAAATTCCAGAACACATTTCTGAGAAATGTAAATTTTGCTTTACAAACCTTCACTCAAAACATGATTTAACAAAATTTTTTATTGTTATCTTCAAAAAAAATTTCCAGCATATTCAGCAAACTGTTTTGCAGACAATGAACTAGAATCATACGCTTCTATATGTAATTCCATTTTTTATAGCTGGTTTTTCAAAGTAACAATTCTAAAAAAATGCAATTTTTAACGAAAACCCTGAGTATTGTGTTTCGACGAATAATAACTTTTCCCCCTTTCATTGCTTAATAAATAACGTTTTTCAAAAAAGTTGTAGAACGTAGGCGGATACCTTACAAAGTTAAAGGTTACCATCGGAAATATTTCGTTTCAAGGCGGTTGTACATTTTTGGCGACTTCATCGTTTGCTGCCGCGAAATGGAGAAGTACAAAAATTTAATTTTTAATTGTTCAGTCTATCGGCAGGTTTACAGGATTATGTCCTTTAGATGATACACTATTTGTTACAATGAAGAGTTCTATTAATAAAAAAACAAAAAAAAACAGTAACTAATCTTAACTACTACCCCAAAATACTCTAACTACCATCCTCTACAAACCATCCAAACCTTTAACGTCTTCCCATTTCAAATCTCTTTAAAGCTTCGTCGTTCTTTAATCCAGGGGCACTAAATCTATATTGGAAGTGCCAGCTTAATTCCCGCGGCCCGTGTTTGCTTTTATTCGGTTGTGTTTTCCCGGGAAAATAGGCTTTGCTCACCGGATAAAATTTCCAAGAGAGACATAAATAAACGTCTATCTATCTCCTGACTTTGCGTTGGAAATTGGTTTGCGTTGGAAATGTTGCTAAGTCGAACTCGATAGAGAGTCATGAATTTCCTGGGTTGCGTTTGGGTTTATGTATGAGTTATATATTGTTGGGAATTATGAATACTTATCTTTTCGTTAGAGGATCATATTCTATGAGTGGACGTAAGTAAAGTCATTCTTAGTCATGATTAAAATGATATTGCATTGTTATGTCAAGTTAATAATAAAGTTAATAGCAACCATACAGTTAGGAAGGAGAGGTAGAGGGGTCTATGAGTTCAAATGGTTTGAAGCAGGGCTGTCAGGTTTTTCGAGCTACTGCGCATCATACTGGCACCGAGGTATCCCAAGATGCACCGCTCTAGCGGTTTTTTGAGCTACTGCACCTAACATAGTGACCGAAACTGACACCGAGATATCCCAAGATGCACCGCTCTAGCCTGCTTCATTTGTGCGCTACTGCGCATATACATGGACCTCTCTATTCTCTTTCCTACCTCTATGATAGTAACTGATATTATAGAGGATTTTGTTATCAATATTCAAAAGTTTGTATTGTTATAGGAATCCTATTGTTGGAAGTTACGAAGACCTATGGAAGTTATGCATATTTGCTGTTTAAGGGGGACCGGAGCCCTTGCCCATTGAAGACCATGTTAAAATGACTTTTTTTATGTACCTTTTTCTCAGAATCTATTTGATACTTTTTAATCAAATTTATACTAGTTGTTAAATGGATGTTTAACTATACTTTAATAAAGGCATTTTCAAAATTTTTGTTTAGTTTTTAAGTTATAATTTCTTAAGTGAAACTACATTTTTTTACCTAAAAAACATCAATAATATTAAAAAGAAAAAAAATTTAAGACATTTATAAAAGTCAAATCCATCCAGCGGTTTTTAGAAACAAACTTCTTAAATACGTATAAAAAATTTCAGGCTGATACTTACAGTAGATTTTGAGAAAAAGGTACATGAACATTGAAAAAGTAAGTTTTGAGATATAACAGTTTAAAGTAAACAATAGTGGTTTCTTACCTATAAAACATGACAGGATTTTATCTAAATAACGTTTGTTTAAAAAAATATATTAAAAATACTTCCAGTACTCGAAACTTTTAATGCAAGATATGAAAGCTAAGATTGAAAAGCTAAGATTACATATTTTAAGAAACAATAAAAATATTGAAATGTCATTTTTGAAAATTTTTGGGGGTCTGGTCCCCCTTAAGAAATTTTTAGAAAAACTCCTCTATAAGTCATTTTGTTCTTTTTGGTTAAAAATGCAGTTGATACTAGTGGGCATGTTCATTGTCTTTAAAGGCAATAGCTGCAGCGGTATTGTATTTTTATTCTCTCTTCTTCTAGAATTACATTAGTATAAAATTTCCAAAAGAGGCATAAACAAACGTCTATCTATTCCTTATTCCTGACTTTGCGCTGGATGTGTTGTCAAGTCGAACTCTATAGAGTCATGAATTTTCTGGGTTGCATTTGGGTTTGGGTATGAGTTATCTATTGTTGGAAGCAATGAATATTTATCATTTTGTTAGTAGATCATATTCTCTGAATTAAATTAAGGAACCATTCAACTCGTAGTCATGATCATTCATTGTTGACAATAGGTTACTGATATTGCATTGTTGTAGTTGACTTATAGTATAGTTAATAGCAACTGATATTATCCAGGATTTTGTTATCTGTATTTATAAGATTTTATTGGTATAGAATCTTATTGTTGAAAGTTACGAATATTTATTGAAGGTATGTATATTTGCTGTTTAAGTAATGTTTATAATAATTCCTCTATAAGTAAGTTTTAGTAATGTTTAGGATAATTGAAGAGCTTAGAGGAAGAACGTGCTAAGTGACAAAAAAGTGAAAACGATAAAATGCGCTTTAAAGTTTTCAGTTTGCACTCAGATCTGTTACTTGAAAACCGTAAAAATATCCTAAACTATAAGTTTATAAAAAAGGGGAAATTTGTTATCGTTAAAAAAGTTAGTCATATGTTCATTGATACAAAAAACTCATTTTTTTCAAAAGTGTCACTTAGCACGTTCTTCCACTAACCTCTTCAATTCCTCTATAAGTAAGTTTTATTCTTTCTGGTAGCCAATGCAGGTGGTGCCAATTCATGTAATTAAGGGTACTTATTAAATGTTTTATGTTATAAAAATCTAAATTTACCCTTGTTTTGAACGATTAATTTATTTTTATGAAATAATTGGTCTCTTAAAAAAACTAATAGATATATTAGTTAGGTGATGCTAAGTGGTAAAAACTTATATGATTTACTGGTTATGTTCAAATTACTGTTTAAATAAAAACAAGCCCTATAGATAGACAATTTTCAAGATCATATTTAATAGAACGAAAATTATTTCAATTAAACAATTTCAATATATTATTATGCCATTTAGAGTGAGTTAAAAAAAAATAACCTACTATTTTTTTTTACTTTCAATTTACCGATTACGAAATGTAAGGTAATGAAAGTGTTGCGATGGGTTCGAAAATCCAAAATGATGATTTTGTCCAAAATGTTGATTTTGTGTTTTCAACAAGTTTTGGGCGGAGGGTAATGATTCTGAAAAAGTTTGACGCTGATTTAAAAAAAAAGTAGATTTGTGACAGAATCTGTCACTTAACCCGCTTCCACAGAACAGCTGCATTTAATAGGTAAAAAGGCACCAAACACAGCATTAATTCTATATTAAACATTTAAATGCTAAATTTGGCTAGTTTCATTTTTTTTTATTTCGAAAATTCAATAATTATTACTTATCGTTTGCAAAAATTAATTTATATTTCAAAGAATAAATATGTAATATTCCTCGCTTTTAAATTGAATGAAAATATTTCATATCAACATACAAAGAATCTCGTAGTGATATATATTTGACGTCATTTCAAACTAATCGATGTCGCAAAAATAAATTTATTTTAATTTATTGTCTAAAAGAATTAAAGTTTCTCGAGCGATTGTTGCGAATGGCAATGGTGATTTAATTCTAATAAAAATGGCTTCCTCTGCTTTTTAAATGAGCATTCAATTTTGCAGTTTTTTATATAATTGAAGTACTTCGAATTCGAATTCTTTTCTGAAATTTTCAATGTATTCTAATTTCGATGCGCTGAATTTTTTGAGGTATCACACTTGTCCGTATCATTTGTAGTTTTGACTATGAAAGTGGGTGACGGACAGAGAGACGGACTGAACGATTATAATACCTTCCACTTTTTACGTTATAAACGTAGTGTGGAAGCTAAAAGTGGTGTTTGAACACTAGTCCGTCAGTCAGACTATCTGTAATGCTGAAACAACTCTACAGCTTAAAAGAAAAGATCTAAAGACTTCAAATATGGTACACGCGTTCTTATACTACCTGTCGGATATCATATTAGTTATTTCGAGAAAATTGCCCATCCGCAAATAATAACTGCCTAGAACATTTTTGTTTTGAAGGTAATGCCAAAAACGAAAAAGATACAGACTTCGCCACATTTGGTACACTAGTTCCAGGTACCTGTCAGACGTCATCAGAAGGTCTTTCAGAAAATCGTGCATGCTCAAAGAGTAGCTGCCATAGAACTTTTTAGTTTTTAAAGTTATTGATATTCCCTTATAAAGCAGATAATATCTTTAAATGTGTATATTTATTAAGTCGTAATTGAAAGCCGCGTAGTACTACATCTAGATTCTTTTTGTGTGGACAATATTCAAACGATTTATCAAAAATCAAAACCTGTTAACAATCAATTCCATTACACAACTTACACCAGACCAATAAAAAAAAAACTCCAATAATTTCCACATCAAAAAAGTAATCAATAAAGGATATTCTCAGCGTAGTACTACATCTATATTCTTTTTGTGTGGACAATATTCAAACAATTTTTCAAAAATCAAAACCTGTTAACAATCAAATATATTACACAACTTACACCAGACCAATAAAAAAAACTACAATAATTTCTACATGAAAAAAGTAATCAATAAAGGATATCATTCATTTTCCCGCGTAGTACTACATCTAGATTCTTTTTGTGTGGACAATATTCAAACGATTTATCAAAAATCAAAACCTGTTAACAATCAATTCCATTACACAACTTACACCAGGCCAATAAAAGAAAACTCCAATAATTTCCACATCAAAAAAGTAATCAATAAAGGATATTCTCAGCGTAGTACTACATCTATATTCTTTTTGTGTGGACAATATTCAAACAATTTTTCAAAAATCAAAACCTGTTAACAATCAAATATATTACACAACTTACACCAGACCAATAAAAAAAACTACAATAATTTCTACATGAAAAAAGTAATCAATAAAGGATATCATTCATTTTCCCGCGTAGTACTACATCTAGATTCTTTTTGTGTGGACAATATTCAAACGATTTATCAAAATCAAAACCTGTTAACAAACAATTCCATTACACAACTTACACCAGACCAATAAAAAAAAAACTCCAATAATTTCCACATCAAAAAAGTAATCAATAAAGGATATTCTCAGCGTAGTACTACATCTATATTCTTTTTGTGTGGACAATATTCAAACAATTTATCAAAAATCAAAACCTGTTAACAATCAATTCTATTACACAACTTACACCAGACCAATAAAAAAAAAGCTCCTATCATTTCTACATCAAGAAAGTAATCAATAAAGGATATCATTCATTTTTTTTCTCTATCTACAAATGACGTCATGTCGAAATGTTCCTCAGAACAATGTATCGCCCATTACATCTGATATAACTACCCCTAAAAACGTTACGGTTATGAGTTAAGTAATAAATTCCGTGTGCAATATCTTCATTTAATCTTTTAGTAGTAGAACTGATGGTCGGAATTGTCGCTTTGGGAATACATGGAGGCAGATTTTAGTTTTTCTGGAATAGTTTTCACTTTGTGTGTGTTTGACTTTTTGCGGTCTATAATAATAGTTAAAAAATTGTTTTTATGAAGCGTTTAATTGTTGAAAGGCATTTCAAAAATGAATTATGAGAAGAAAGTTTTAAACACATTAAGTGTTGTAATAATGATTTTAAGAGTGATTGTCAGTCTCATAGAGCTAATGCATTAGTTTTGGAATCACAACTTCCGCAGAAGTATTGCTTTGCCATGTTAGCCCTTTTTCCCCCAGGTATGGGAATCAACATAACATGAAATGAAACAAATTTAAAACGAAAATATTATCTAGTACTTAATTATATATTTTTGAAGTTTTAAAATACCAAAAATATACAGCAGACGGCGACACTATTTTAAAACTTTATCAATTAATAATTAAATAACCGGATGTTATTTTCTTTTCAATTTTGTTTTAAATTGATGTTATGATGATTCTCATACGTGGTGAAAATGGTATAACATGGCACAGCAATTCTTTTGCGGAAGTTGTGATTTCAAAACTAATGCATTAGCTCTATGGAACTAACAGTCCCTCTTAAGCGTGGAATTGTTGAAAAGCATTTCAAAAATGAATAATGAGAAGAAAGTTTTAAACACATTAAGTGTTGTAATAATGATATTAATCTGCTATTAGTCAAGTTTGATAGCGTTGATTGAGATAATTACAAGTGATCGTTCATAACATTACTAAATATAAACTAGAAAAATCTCAAATAACAGAAGATATTTCAATTTGGTTTAAGAGAATATATTTCTGATTACTACAACCGACCAAAAGCCTAGGTTACATGGTCCTGTCTCAGGCCGTATATGTTTGGGCTTTGGCGTATTTCAGTTTATTTAGTGTGTTTAAAATATTTGACATTTTAAATGTATTCAGAATTACGGAAATTTAAAATATGTACGTAATTTTTAAAATATGAAAATCAATATTTATTGTCTGCTTTAAGTTTATTTGGAAATTGTTTATTAATTTTAAGTAAAAAAAATATTTCTTTTATTAAAATATCAATAATAAAAATAAATAATATGAGTAATAAAAGTTTTGTTTTTTACACATGGCCTTTTTAAAAGTTTAATACATTTTTAGGTACTTTAACTAGTAAACTTTTAATAAATCTCACAAAGATAAGATCCTATAAATCTTTCAAAGATACCCCCTTCTCACTAAATTCCAACAAGCTCTGCGTAAATTACCCAAATAACAAACAAAATCCAATCAAAGGTGCCAAACAAACAAATTACCTTTTTTTACGAACTAATTATCCTTGTTCATCATTGTCAGAAGTTCAAATCCGATGGCCAAATAGTAATTTTCGGTTGTCTTAAAACTATAGAGGTTTGAATGGTATGGCGATGCTTGGCGACATAAAAAAGTGAAGCTGCCTGAAAGTCCCCAAATTGATGCGATTGGCCAAAGGAAATCACACTATCAATGTTATTACAATATTACGTAGAGTACGTAAGTTTGTCTTTAAGGTTTGGTAGTTAAAATTTAAAATTAAAAAATTTTCATTTGAGGCTTTGTAACAGCTTGATTGCATATAAAAATATATAACTGCATTTTCTTTGACCAAGAACACTGTAAAAAAAACCTGTTGTTTTTACAGTTCAAAAAACTGTCAACTTTGAAGCCAGTTAATAACTGTTTTATTTACATTTTAAAACTGTAATTTTAACAGGGAGAAACTGTTAATTTAGCAGGGAAAACTGTTAATTTAGCAGGGATAAAATGTTAATTTAATAGTTTTCCCCCGTTAATTTTACAGTTTCTCCCTGCTAAAATAAAATACCCAATACTAGCCTTCGTGACCGTGTAATTACTTTGTCGCAGACGGTGCAGTATTGGGCTAGCACGCAAGAGGTTCATGGAAGAGGTATGAACCGGGCCCGGTTTTGATCCAGGAACCTCTTGCGTGAGAGCCCAATACTGAACCGTCTGTGACAAAGTAATTACTCGTTCACGAGAGCTAGTATTGGGTATTTGTGCTGACCGCCACATGGTTACAAGTACAGTTAATACATTTAAGTTACAGTTAATCGACATTAACGCTACAGAAACCCAATGCTCGGGAACGAATCAGAACGATGATCTCAATCACGTGACTCTTTGCACGTCTTCAAATTTCTCTGAGGGGCAGGTGCATTTGATGGGTTGTGAGTGTGGCGTAATGTTAACGAAGATAAAAACAGTTATAAAAACTGTTTTTCTAAAGAACAGTTTTTAACTGTAAAAAATATGGTATTTAACAGTAAAAACAACAGTTTTTTTTACAGTGAAGCAACGCCATTATAAGTTTAAATAAAGGTGTGCTATTAAAAAAAGCGTTTGAAAGCTGTCAGGTCGATTTTATCGTCTTTACTCTAAAAAAAATCCCTCGAAACTTATCTTTATCTTCGTATATTTGTAAAACAATTAATTATATATTTAGAAGCATGTTTTGCAAGTAATTTTGAAAAATTTGGCGTTTCATATTTGCTGAGGGTCATTTTAGAGAAATTTTAGGTTTTGAGAGGTAAACATACACAAATGCTATGAATATAAGTACAAAATATGTGCCTAAAAATGAAACACAAGATAATATATAAAATACTAGCTTTATAAACCCGGCGTTGCATGGGTGTACCCTTAATAACCCTTATTAGTAGTTTTTCTATGTAAACTTTTATTTGACACCAATTGATCCCTCCACTGTGGTCCACTCCATCAGTATATTATAATCTCCCCCATTCTGATATGAGGGGTTTATTTTATCCAGGCCCTTAAAGGAGTTTGAGGGCTTTCCCATAGACCCTTGTTCAAATTGCCAGAACAGCTACATGATATAATGGCCTGTTTCTATTTCACGATTAGCAATAAACGAAACTGCCCAAATGTGGTAAACATTCCCCTTCATATTTCATACAGCTCGATAGGGCTGGACAACCCAGTCGGTAAAGACTTTCGTCTTGCAAGCGGTAGGTCCCAGGTTCAGGTCTGGGCATCGCCAAAATAACTGCCGACCTATAAACGGCTCGTGCAGCCAAAAAATGTCCGACAAATAATACCCCGTATAGAGGAAGGGCACTTTAAATATCCTCCAAATTCCCAACGCTGCGTACGATGTCGCCCTTAAAAGCTGCATTGGGTACCTACTCACGTGTCGGCTCGTCACTTGACTGTGGTTCTAAATTACGAATCCCGTTTCCAATAGCACTCGTGTAGCTCTAGCGCGACGATAATTCAAACTAAACTAGTATTATTAACTAGTTCTCTCTTTAGTCGGCTAACTAGTCGGCTCTTTGGTATTTCATGTTATTTTATTATTACGTGTATTAATTATGTGCGTTTTTATTTATTTTTTTTATTGCAAACAAGAACTGTCAGTGTTTTGTGATCTATACTATAACTGTTATTTTAGACCAAAGTGCCTTATAAATTAACCGCTGAATTTTTATTTTGAAAGACAATCCGAATATGCTTTTCCCACTTGGTACGACCCTTTTAATACAATTAATGAATCAAATGCTTCGATGTGGGTATTTTTGGAAAGCTTGTACATTGTAGTTTAAACTAGAAGAGTTATTATTAAGAAACAAGTAGGTTTGTAACTGAATCTGTCACTTAACCCGCTTCCACACAACAGTTGTATTTAACAGGTAAAAAGGTGCCAAACGCAGCATTAATTCTATATTAAACATTTGCATGCTAAATTTGGGTAGTTTCTTTTATTTTATTTCGAAAATTCAATAATTATTACTTATCGTTTGCAAAAATTAATTCATATTTCAAAGAATAAATATACAATATTCCTCTCTTTTAAACAGAACCAAAACATTTCATATCAACATACAAACAAAGAATCTCGAAGTGAAATATATTTGACGTCATTTCAAACTGATTATTGTCGCAAAAATAAACTTATTTTAATTTATTGTCTAAAAGAATCAAAGTTTCTCGAGCGATTGTTACGATGACAATGGTAATTTAATTCTAATAAAAATGGCTTCTTATGCTTTTTAAATGAGCATCAAATCTTGCAGTTTTTTAAATAGTTAAAGTACTTCGAATTCGAATTCTTTTCTGAGATTTTCAATGTCTTCTAATTTCGATGCGCTGAATTTTTTGACGTATCACACTTGCCTGTAGCATTTGCAGTTTGGTCTATGAATGTGGGTGACGGACAGACAGACGGACTGAACGATTATAATACCTTCCACTTTTTACGTTATAAACGTAGTGTGAAAGCTAAAACTGTAAAATGAAGTGAGTTCTACAAAAGGACACTTAAGTGTACTTCTGGAGTGAAGAAGTTATGCACCCCAGAAAACCTTAAAGCGCGCATGCGTTGTGACATTGACGTGACGTAAGGCCCACACCGAAACTCTTGGCAGTTTTTGAAAAATTTTCATTTTAAGGGTTAATGGGCGTGCTGGACCACGGGTCTCCAAACTCAAGTGCCTCAGTGTTAATCCAATGGGAAAAAAACTATTTTCCCCGCCACAGTTCTCCGGCTGTATTGAATATTTTTGAAAACGGTTTTTTTTAAAATAATAAATGTAGATAACTTACAGGTCTCTATCTTCCCACTTTTTGAAATTGATTCGAATATTTTGTGTAAAATTATTTATTGAAATTTAAAAAAAATATATTCGAACTTATTTCAAAAAGCGGGAAGGTCGGGACCTGTAAGTCAGTTACATTTATCACATAAAAAACCCGCTTGTAAAAATATTCAATACAGCCGGAGAAATGTGACAGAGGAACTATTTTTTCTCCATAGGATTAACACTGATGCACTTCACTTTGGAGACCCCCGGTCCAGCGGTCCATTCCCCCTTAAATAAATAGTTTCTCATTCAATACCATATTCATGTACCATATTTCACAACAGTGATTCCTTATTAAAATACGCTAGGCCATGCACCAAGGGATTTGTTAGGAGCTTATAAAAGAAGCGATCATGGATTCACATGGTAAACCAGTTTTTACAGTGTATGCTCACTAAGTCAGCATATCACACTTATTCTAACTTCCATTATCGAAGCATTCCATTTTATTTTTTCCGGCCGTTAATGCTCCCGGTGTCATGACTGCAGAATGACATCTTGGATGGAACAATCACATTTCAAAATTTCGTTCTTTTTTGGAACGTTTTGATGGAAGATGGCGTCGTAATGAGAATTTAATCTACTTTTGAGCTTCAATCGAATGTTTTTGACTCTTGATGTTGATTTTCGTTATTTTTTCTGTGTTCTATTCATCCGGGACATCAAAATGAGATTATCACGATATTAATTAGTTGTGTATGTCTTTTTTTTAGGCTCGAAATAAATGTTTTGGAATGTTTGGAGATGTATGAAGGCAATTTAGAATGTTTGTTGATAGTTTTATTTATCACGCAACTGACGGATGTTTTGTGGTCAATATTTGTTTGGAATTAATGAGAACGAATTGAACAGTAAATGTGTCCCGATTGTTCTAAAACATTACTTTAAAATGACTTGTGATATATAATTTGTATTTAAAACAAAGTTCTTGTTGTAATGTAAAATAATGTTCACTGAGAAAAATCTGTTAATTTTACAGAAAAAATATTTACATTAAAGTATAGTAATTTTTTTTAAAGTTTTATTTTTTTGAAGATCTGAAGGTACGTGGTTCGAACATGGGTGCTCCTGGTCAAGGTTTTACTAATATTGAAGGCTCCAATAGAATGGGGTTGTTTCACGGAGGATCTGGCAATAGTTCTGCGGTTTTGTTTTCATGTCTCTCGAATTACTGTTGTTTTGGTATTCGGAATGGGAATGGGGAAATCGGTGAAATAAAAATTTTCTTTCTATGCAATTTTTCTGTAATAAATTATTAGAACAGCCAACAACACAGCAAGAAGTTAGTATTTTAAAAAATTAATAACTAAAATATTCTCTTCGAAAACTCGCTCCCGAATACCAAAACAACAGTAATTCGAGAGACATGAACCGCAGAGCTGTTGCCAGATCCTCCGTGAAACAATCCCATTACATTTAGTTTTGTAAATGATGATTACTGTGATTGTGAAGATGGATCAGATTAACTAGGTTTTATAAATGTTTATAATCAACTATGGCGGCCCATTTAACTTGGCGGCTCATTAATAAATGCAATTCAATGACAGTATTTTAATTCATGACATTGTAAAAAGCTAAAACAAGAAATTATATAAGAACTAAAATAGCCTACTTTTTATAAGAATAATTAAATATTTATTAATAACAAAAATAATGAAACTACTCCAAACTGCATTAAAAAAATAAATGTACGAGGGCTGTTTTTATTTCAACCTCCGATGGGCTATAGCAAAAAGACGGGTCAAGATACAAAAAAGATATTTTTACCAAAAGTAAAGTACAATACTGCTTATTTCTCCATATAATCATCTTGGCGATTAAGGCATTTGTTATACCTGTAAACAAGCTTTGAAATACCCTCTTCATAAAATGTAGCCGCCAATGATTGGGAGGGAGTTGTGACGGTTTCGTTTAAAAAAGTAAATTTGGAAGCTTTACGTCAATTTTTTTTCTGTCCTCCAAGCCACTACTAGTCCATAATTCACTTATGGTAAACCTTTGAGTTTCCCTAAACACTTGGTCAACTCGTTGAACAATACCGTCTGTGGCGACAGACTTGCTTCCCTTGGTCCCCTTCTTCATGAACATCAGTATTGTTCAGCGAGTTGACCAAGTGTTTAGGAAAACTCGAAGGTTTATCATAAGTGAATTATTGATAAGCATAGTGGCTTGGATTGTAGCTCTTCCAAGTTGACGTTAAGCTCAAAGAAACCGTCACAACTACCTTCAAATCATTGGCGGCTACATTTTATGAAGAGGGTATTTCAAAGCTTGTTTTCAGATATGACAAATGCTTTAATCGTCAAGGTGATTATATGGAGAAATAAGCAGTATTGTACTTTACTTTTGGTAAAAAAATCTTTTTTGTATCTTGACCCGTCTTTTTGCTATAGCCCATCGGAGGTTGAAAAAAAAACAGCCCTCGTAAATTAATACTAAGCAGAATTGTATTCAAAAAATATGCCTTGCCGCTTTCTTGGTAAACAATTAATGAACAATCAAAAAATCACATTGTGCTACATTTTATGACGTCATTCCAAAATGATTCATGATAAAAATATTTTGCTCTAAATATTTTAAATAAAGTTTCTCATGCCATTGTTGATTTGGAAACAGTGATTTAAATGACTCAAAATTGAATTACAATGCCAATTCAATGGGAAATTCGCCGACAGATAGTAGATTTATGTCTGTCCGGACGTACAGACAGGCGGACAAAAAGTATGAAAGTTGGGTCTCTGAGGTCATAGCTTTCTAACAAAAAAAAAGAATTTTTAAGATCCGAATGATAGAACCGATTTTGGAAGGGGGTAACGGACAGACAGATAGACGGACAGACAAACAGGCAGACAGCCGGACATCGACCGCATGTCAATACCTACTTTTTAATCTTTTAAATTCTTTCGAAGTAAAAAAAAGAAAAGTAGGCTAAAAATGGTTGTAAGAGCAAACCTATTTATAATGGATTACTATGCTGCTACAAAACAATAAATCAACACAAAGGGCAAATCAAAAGGTGAGCAACTAGGGTTTCTTTTGCAGCTAATTTTCTAAAGGGTTGTTCATGGGCAAATATTTAGGCAGTTGATTGATGAAAAATTAGTGATGGTAAGTCCTTGTCTCATATAGCGTTATAAAACTGAAGAATAAAAGATTGAATTTTGATAATGTAAAACACTCACTATCAAGAACTAACAAAATTGCAATCTTTATAAATGAGTAGGGGGAACTAGGGACATTTGACCCATAAGGATACCTGACCCAACGCCTTTTTCTCAGCAATGGAAAAGTTTTGTGAGTTGAAAGTGGAAGAACTATTTTCCTTTCAGCCAGCTGATCACATGGTGAAAAAAATGAGTTGAATCATTGCGTATGTGTTTAGTTATGCTAAGAAATACGATTTCATGCACTGAAAGTAAATTTTTGAGGCCGTAAGGTTTTTCGGTCCACATTTTTTGGTTTAAAGGAAATATTTTTTTCAATTAGTTACTTGTTTAGTTCATGCTTGTAGCTACAATTACATGCATGGTAGTGTCAATGTATTTATTTGCAAATGACTTGGTGTTGGGGTTGGGCAAAAAAAAGTGCAACTAGGGATACTTGACCCAAGTCAATAAGGGATACGTGACCCAAGTAAATAACAAAAAAGTAGGCCGATGTAGACCAACTAAATTTTTTACAAAATCACGGGAGTCCCAGAAAATGACGGGGTTCTTACCAAGTATCGAGGAAAACGGAATATAAGAAGATTTTTTGAGAAGGCACTAGAACAAAATTCTGATGAGCCTAGAGCTCTTAGTTTGCAAATAGAATATATGGAAAATGTTTTAATTGGCTTGAAATGGATAATATAACCCAAGTTAAAAATGAAAAAATAGAAGATATTCTTGAACCACCTGTGTTTTCTCTGTAAAATAAAAGGGTCACCAGTTTTGTATTTAAAAAGCCTTTTGTTTAAATTTGAATAGTTCGTTAAAATAAGAATAATTAATGCGATAAAATAGGAAGTAATAATTTTGTCTGACAAAAATTAAAAAACATGCATATAAACTTTATATGATGTTAGTTTTGTTATCATGTAAAATTATTTTGATAATTTAAAGTCCCACTAATAATTGTCACGTATCCCTAATGGGTGGGTCATGTATCCTTATAGATTGGGATACATGACTCAAAACTAAAGTTTTAAAGAATTTATATTTTATTAATATATTGCAGTTAATACTTCAGAAAATATTAATGTATATTGTGTAAGACTTATTACAATATAAATTGACTGCATTTGCACATCTATAAATAGTGCTTCTTAAAAGTTAGAAGCCAAAAACTACAAGTTGGTTCATATGTCCCTGGTTCCCCCTATATAAGTATATCTTGTTTTTAGACACCACAACTTTCAACCGGCTAGGCCAGTTTTTGCCATCTTTCTCTGGTTTACGTTATGGCTCTCCTGTGTTTGATTAATTATGAATGAGTATATGGCTCTTAAAATATATTTCAGCAACTAAACAATATACCTTATCAGGGGTCTACCAATCTCAAATACTTGGGGCCGTAGTGAGCCTAGTGGTCAGCGTCTCGGTCTCGGGATCGGAAGGTCCTGCGATCGAGTCCCGGTACCACTGAAGACCTACCGAGTATATGCGGAGTACGTGCTCGTTAAATCTGTTGGGTCCGAAAGTCCTCCAAGTTCCCACACCAAATCAATACCTCTGGGGGTGACAAGCCAATTCTGGGGATCCTCTAGTTGGCCTCTGTCTCTAAAAATTAGATGGATCCACTTATGTGTGTGTGTTGTCTGTTGTGTCTGTCTTACTTGACGAAGGTTTATAAGCGGGTCGCTGACCAAGCACACAAACCTGAATATATATGTCTACCAACCAACCAACCAACCAACTCAAATACTTGGAAAAGTCAGAGAAATTTTCATGTTTTGGTGAATTATTGGGGAAAAAAATTTAGGTGTTAACACATCCATCTATTTTGGGGCCCGGATGGCCGAGTGGTTTGGATCGCAGACCATAACGCTAGCAGTCTGCGCGCTGTAACGGGTGCGGGTTCGATTCCCGCCTTCGCCCTGGGTGTACTTTCCTTTCTCTGTGACAGTAAAAGTTCTTTCTGTGTCTGTCTTACTTGACGAAGGCTTATAAGCGGGTCTCTGATCAAGCACACAAGCCGGAATATATATGTACCTACCCTACCCTCCATCTATTTCTTTTTGTTACATTGGGGTAATTATTAAATTCTTCAAAACAAATGACTTCTGCAAAACATAAATATTAATTATGCGAAAAAATTCATTACGGGGGTCAGGTAAATTGAAATCGATAAAATTGCACTTTTTCTTTTTATTGTATGGAAAATAATATAGTCAGTAGTCCAAAATTTACAGCAAACCAGATAACAAAATTTTTACTATGAAAAGATTTATGAGGAATTTTATTCGATAACTTTGTATTCTCGTAACGTTAAAATGAAACTTAAGAGGCTAATATCTCCGGACGAGATTTTCATATTGTGTTCCATTTTAAAGGCTTTTTAACTACAACACTTGAAACTGCTTTCTTTACTTTTTTGAACACAAAATTGTATTTTTAATAAAAGTATGCATTCTTTTTGGTTATTTTTGATTTTTATTTTTCGTTAAAAATGTTCAAATTTAAAAATTCGTTTTTTCCATGAAAATCTTGGGGATTTTTCGTTAATATTTTTTCAAAAACAATAGTGTGTGTAAACTAAAATTGGAATGCATACTTCTATTAGGATATTAATAAAGAACCTCTAATAAATTTTTGATTCCACACAATTGAAAAACCGAAGAGGAGTAGGAATTTGAAAATAGGTCAAAATTTGATGAAAAATTTAAATTTTCTCAAATTGTGCACATAATTTAAAGGCTTTTTTTTTGGCTAAAAAGCATTGTTTATAGATGTTGCTTACGTAGAAAAAATTTGGCTTCAACAAGTGCAATAGTTTAGTGTACTGGACCCCTTAAGTCAAGTTTAGTAGCTGTGACATCACCGTAGGCGTGTCCGTTCTAGCTGTCCGATTATTTTTTTAAAGTTGTTTCTGGTACAATGGACTGTTGTCCTGGAAATCATATACAAAAAAGAAACGTTTGTTTATAAACAAACCCGAGACTCTCAAAGTCTCGAAAAAATCACAATAACTCACCGATAAAAATACAAGGATTTCCAACACAACTTTTCTCGTGTGTATTAGTTAATTGTTTCCACTATTGAACAAATGCAAAGTTAACTGTCAAATGCCGGGCATCCCTGTAGAAATGTACAAGTGCATTGTTTTAACAAAAGATCGATTCTTTGGCTGAATCGATTCAAGTGTAACATCTGCTTAAATACTGATTCTACATTAGGATCGACTGGAGTGGTTGGTGTTAAGGGCGAATGAGCCCAATTGACCTCGGGTCTCTAAGCCAAAGTGTCTCTGTGTTAATTCAATAGAAAAAATTTAAACCGCATTTCTCCGGCAGTATTGAATACTTTTACAATAGTTATTTATGCAACTAGTGTGAAAAGTAAGGCTTTTTTAAACGAGTTGAATAAATTCACGAGTTTAAAAAAGGCTATTTCCGACGTGTTGTCATACACTGTTTTTTATAATAACGTGCAAAAAAAGTATTTATTAAATTGGCATTTATTGATTGGCTTTTATTTTATTATCACGTTCAAATGATTTGAAGGTGATTATTTTTATATTAATGATTATTTTAAAATCACGTGCAAAAAGTATTTCTTAGATTGGCATTGGAAATAAGACGCCAAATAAAGAGTCACGTTCAAATAAAGAATTTTCCACCAATCACAAAGCATCCGAATAAAATATCACGCTCAAATAAAGAATTTTACACCAATCAGATGCTCTTATTTACTTTGTCGCACTAGTGCGTAAAAGTAACTTTGAAACACGATTTCGTTAAAAGCATCACTTTTGCCACGATTATTGATTTGAAAAAGTTAGTTTTTTTGCACGATATTATAAAAATGTGTTTTTGATGTGATATTTTTTTGTAAAATTATTAATTGAAAATTAAAAAAATATATAGCTGACCCAATTTCAAAAGGTAGGATTAGAGACTTTTAGAAAGCTACATTTATCATATACAATTTTTTTTGGTAAAAATATTCAATACAGCCTGAGAAATGTGGCTTGGAAAATAATTATTTCCGTTGTATTAACACAGACACACTTTGGTTTGGAGACCCGGGGTCATATTCGGGACCATTCACCCTTAAGTACAAGGGTCCTGTTTGAGGTATTGAGTAGCAACAGAAACGTTGAATGGAAATAAATTATTTATTGATACTCGATTGGTGAATCAATGCTACAAGGGAACAGAGCACCAAATGGAGCATCGATTGAAGGAAGTGCAAGAATGAAGCTGAAAGGAACTACGTCACTTGAAACAAGTCACCAATTACATGATACTTAAGCAAATTAAAAATAAGGTTACATAATGCAGGCTATGGCTTTTTTTATTTTCCTCATGTCTTAATGAACATTATAAAGAAGACTTAAAGAAAAATGAATTGTTTTCGTTAATTAAAATTGATGAACAGCATTTCAGGGCTTTTCCTTTGAGATACAAAAAAAAAATGAAATCATAATCATCTTTTATGGACCCATTTGTATTTAATGGTTTTATATTTCGTTATAAAAATAAAACATAACATTGCTGCATCAGAAATGAATCTAATTTAGATACATATGTGAAATTTGTTTTTCTGTTAAAGCAAAATTGCTTTTTAACCATATGTAACCTAAAATACACATTCGTGTAATCACGTGTTATAACTTGCGGGTTTACTTGCACTTTAAATAGATCGACATTGAAAACTAGCATCAGAAGTGGGTTTGTTTGAAAGTATAATAAATAACTAAATTAATTGCAAAAACACTTAAATAAATTACCAATTTTTGGCAATTCAAATAATCAATAAAATTATCGATTTTTTTAAAATCAAAAGATTAACATCTTTCTTTAAACATGCGTTGATTTGAGAATTATGTTTTTCAAAATTAATACTATTATATTTTGCAGTTGGATCAACATTTAATCGAGCAACAACATCGTATTCGTTTCTCGAAAACTTTTGCGTACCTAGATAAATGATTGGGTGGGCAAGAACCTAAACAGATGTTTGCTGTTTTCGAATGAAAGAACGAAAATATGTTGGAAACAGCAAACATAGTTTTGTTGCTTTAAGGGGTTATATAGCGGATTGGTGTAATGGTTTCAAAAAATTTGTGTGTGTGTGTGGTGAGAATCTTCAATGTGGTGGAGATGAATTGAGGTCAATTGATGAACTAGGAATAAATGTTTTCAAAATTCAGAACAATCATTTTGATATAGGAATTTATTTATCCACGTTAAATTTTAAAAAAGGCTAAATTTGTCTATTGTTGTTACAGTAACTTAGGCTTAAGTAGTCAGTTTACCGGCTTTCATTCGAGTTGGCCCCATTGGGAGGAAATACGATTTCTTCCAGCCATGCCTCGTAATATTGAATCCTGGTCAAGCAGAATTTGTATTGATGAGGTAAAAAGAGAATGAACACAAAACTTTAAGGGGACGCGGTACCTAAAAAAAGTAAATCCTGTATTTTTATCGCCAGCATTCAAATTAAACTATTTTTGAAAAGAACTAACATTCAATAAACATATACAAAGAATTAATATAGATTAAAACATAAGTTTTTTTGTAATTAAAACATTTAACGTTTTTTTTCAAAATCCTACTCCTCCTACAATTTAAAGAATTTTTTAACGGATTTTTTTGAAAAATGTTCCCACCACATCTATTAATAAAAGTTGGTATGGATATTCAGCTATCAGTTAAACAAGAACAGTTATGTAGCTTTATGTATAAAAATTGCCAAAAATTAAGATTTTTGGCGAATTTTCAACTTCATTATTTAAAAAAAAACTATTCACACTAGACCTTACCCCATACCAACTTTCCAACTTTTGTGGATCGTATATATATGTCTCAACACAGGAAAAAAATTTTGGAGCTCTACATTAATTTACCTAAAAGCCTTAGGGTTTTAACTATTCACAAGATGAAAAAATTAAAAATTGAAAAATTCAACATAAAATTTCTAAAACCATTTTAACACTATATAATTTTCAATAAAGCTCCACCATTATTAAGCACTTCTTTTTTTGCAATATCCTTACTCACAGCATTCGAGCATGTTTAATTATTTTCTGAGCAGCCCTAAATTTTGGGTACCGCTTCCCCTTAATGTACGTAGAAGAAAACTTTTTCTTTTTAATATCATGTTTAAATTTATTAAATTTATTTTTATATTTTTTCATTTCGCGGGCGTAAGTCGCCAAGAATGACACCTCCTCAAATTGGAATACTCCAGAAATTTTAACTGTGTATACTGTGGTCTTGTAACTGTGTAAACTGTATTTCGCTCGGGTTCAAATCCCAGACAACCTATACAAAGATTCATGTTAGCAGTATTAATAATAATTATAATCTACTCTTCGGAATACCTTTAACAGAATATTTTTTTCTCGTTAACAGAGAAACACTAAACAATATGGTGTCAATTAACTGAAATTTCCTTTTCTGAAACCGAGAAAAAATAAACAAGAATGGTGTCGATTAACGGAAATACTTGGGCAGAAAAACTGCCACATATTTTCATCAATTGAAGGAATCATTTTGTATAGTGTAGTTAATGATTAAGTTGATACGGTACCCAAAACATTATTTCTAGAAATAATAACATAAACTTGTAAATTATTGTGGTTTTATGTAATGTTCACTCTAAATAAACGTTTTCTAGCAATGAAAACAAATATTTACAAGTAGTTTTTCATTTTTTAAAAAAAAAGTCAAAATTTTGAACTTTTTTAAAACGCTACTCCTCTTTCAATTTTGAGAATAAATCCACCAAACTTTTATAGTTTGTTTTTAGTACTATTTGTTCAAGAACTGTGCATGAATTTTAAAATGAGAGTTACAGTTTAAAAGTAACACGCATTTGTACTGAAAATCACAAAAAAAATCAAATTATTGAATTCAACATTTTTTTAAAAACAACTATACATAGTAAACCTTATTCCATGCACAATTTTGTGCACCATTTATATAAGAACACAGGTTAAAAATTTCAAAATTCTAACTTATATAGCAAAAAAGTCTTAGGGATTTATTAAACACAAGTATTGAAAAACGCGAAACAGAGAAAACAGGTTGAAAGCAGACGAAATACGTATTCAAACTTATAGGAATGACTCCAGAAAATACTTAATAACTTTTTTTCTACAAAAAATATCATTATGAAACTTTCAGTAAATGTCCAGAAATATATTGTGAATAATAAGAAGTAAAAACAGAAAAATCGATATTTTGACCAATTTTTGAGTACCGTATCCCCTTAACTCGCTAACGAATTAGTCAGTCTCCGTAAAAGTTATTCCTTCCATTCGACACGGGACGGACTGTTTGATCATCATAAAAAAGATAAAATCAATACTTAATTTTAAAATCTGCGTAGAATATTCTTTCTATATATATAAAAAAATCATCTATTTGCGAAAAGACGAAATAATCGGCACAAGAATTCCATTTTACCCCCAAAAAATCTCAACTTGTACGATTTCAATTATGATTTTCCTGGGAAAAAAAATTCAATTTGAATTACTTGGTTTAACATTCTTACATGGAACGATTTAATAGGTTTTATATGAAATAAAAAAAGGTTATCTAAAACTAGCAATTCGACAATTCAAAAAACTTCCACAAGCTGAAAATAAATTGAAATTTTGAATTTTAATTCAAATCGCAAAATACTTCTCCTTTGAGAATTGATATTCAGTTCTTGCGTTTAGCTATTTGAAAAAAAAAATGAAGAATTAAATATCTGGATGGAGAAAATTTTATTTTTTGGCACCATTTTATATGCATCAATGAAAACGAAAAATTTAAGCTTTTATAGAATGTTGTGCATTTTATGTACATACACTCTTAAAACAAAAGAGTGAAATTCACTTCTATAGGAGAAGTGCATTTTTGGCACCGGAAAGGAGTGGAAATTAACTCAGACTGAGTTAAAACCGCTCGTTTTAAGAGTGTAGGACGCAGATAGTTTTCTTTTATTCCTTTTACCCACTCCGAAAAAGAGTGAAATTCACTCCTATAGGAGAAGTGCACTTTCGGCACGGAAAGGAGTGGAAATTAACTCAGACTGAGTTAAACCGCTCGTTTGTTTTAAGAGTGTACTACTTAATGAGAACATTTGAACTACTGAAGTGTATTTCTGAAAGTAATAATTATTGTTAGACACTGTATTTCAAATTGTGTGTATCTTATAAAATTATCAACATTTCTTTTAATTGCATGTTTTTACTAATTAGACTTTTAAAAACTAGGAGATATAATCAATTAATGACTATTCCATAATAAAAGTATTCCCGTTTTTTTTTTTTTAAATACAGTTAAAGTCTTGAAATTTTGCCTTCACTATTTTACTGAACTTATTTGGATATGTTAATGAACGATGTTCTTTTTTCTTGTTCTAAGTCATATTTATTTTACAAGATTTGGTTTAAACTTAAGAACTATAAATATGCTGTAGAGAGATAAGGAGAGATAAAAGAGAGAGAATGAAATAATAATAAGAAGAAAGGAAAATAAATAGAGGGAAAGAAAATGTGAGAAAGACAGAGGGAAAGAAGGAAAATGAGATATATAGGAAAAAATGCATATTGAGAATAAAACTAGGGGTTTGTAACTTTACACGTCTTTCAATAAACAATCAATAAATCAATATATTTAAAAATAATAATATATCCTTATAAGGAAATATCAATAACTTTAAAACCAAAAACGTGCTATGGCATGGGTTATCCTTTGCGCATGGGTGATTTTCTTGAAAACCTTATTTTGGATTCTGACCTATATTGAAAACTCGTGTACCAACATGGAATTAATGAGATAGAAGGAAATAATGAGAAAGAGAAAAATAGAAGGAAAGGAAAAGAGAGATGAAGATAAATATAGAGGATTATGAAGAAAGAAGAAAAGAGATAGAGATTAAGAGAAAGAGAGAGTGTGAGAAAGAGAGAAAGGAAATATCAAAGAAGGAAAAAGGATATAAAAATAGAAAGAGAAGAAAGAAATAGATATAGAGATAGAAGTAGACACACATAAAATAAGAGAGTAAGAGAAAAAGAGAGATAGAAAAAGTGAGAAATATGGAAGGAGAGAATGAAAATAAGGGAAATAGAAGAAAAAAAATGTGAAAAAGGCTTATTTTTGCTACCTGGAGTTAAATCAATTGTAGTTAAATCTATTTAACTATTACTACATTAAGCAAACCATCATTTAACACTTTAATGGCTCTCATTGCTTTTCATTAGTATTTAGCCTCCTGTGAACCTTAAATCTGCTTTTCCTTTAAAAAAATAAATCTAAATATCTTTTTACATGAAAAATAAATTAGATAATATATTAAATTAATAAGCTTTTTTAAACATAATAATAATTTTTTTAATTACTTTTACGAATGATTGCACGTAACTAGATTGTACGAATCATTTTCTTTTATAAACATACTTTGTTCAAGGCAGCACACTAAAAAATAAATAAATGAAAAAAAATCCTAAATGTCAGCTTAATTGAAAACTATCCTAGCTTAGCAAAATTATAAGAAAACTTACTTATGTAAACGCAATATTTAATTGAACTCCTATAGATATTTATAAAAAAAAAGTAAATTACAAAAAGCCCTAATTATATCCGGGACCAATTAATAAGGTATAGTGAACATAAGAACATAACATAAAAATAATTAATATGGAAACGATAAGATGTGTAGGTATACCAGATAACTTAATAAGCTAAAAAAAATGTGCAGTCATGTACGAAATAATTGTTTGCAAACATAATTAGGGTTTCTTAATTATTATTTTATTATTTGATTAAATGAGTTTTTGGTTAGTGGTTAAAAATATTTCAGGATTTGTAAATGCTTTTTATACACTGAAATAATGCCAGTTATTCATTCGTAAAATTACATTACGTTTTTTTTTAAAATCCTTTTTATTTTTACAAGTATGCATTTCAAATATATAAGCACCTTTTAACCATTTATGAAAATCGGAACACTTAACTTAATGAATTTGAAAGTAAAATATTGTCTGGTTATTTATTTTTATAAATTTCAAAATAACCACAACTACTGACAGATGGACACTTTCTTCGAGTTTAGTTTCGTTTTGAATTATCGTCGCACTAGAGCAACACGAGGGCTATGGGCGACAGGCGTCATAAATTAGAATCACAGTAAAGTGACGAGCCGACACCTGAGTAGGCACCCAAAGCAACCGTTTAAGGGCGACATCGTACTCATCGATGGGACTTTGGAACATATTTAACGTTCACTTCCTCTACACGGGGTAATATTTGTCGGAAAGTTTTGACTGTACGGGTCGTTTGTAGGTCGGCAGTTATTTTGGCGATGCCCGGGCCCAAACATGAGACCTTCCGTATGCAAGGCGAACGCCTTAACCGACTGGGCTCCCCACCTCACGACATTTTCTTTGAATTTTATCAATTAATAATTAAATAACCAGGTGATTTTCCTCCTTAGAATTTGTTTTACTATAGCGTTGTTTCGATCTTCATATATGGTGAAAAGGGCTGGAATATTAAAACAATACTTTCTTAGAAATGGGGATTTTAAACCTAAAATATTGTTTAGTGAATTAAATCATAAATAATAAATTAAAATATTGTTGTATACATCATATTTTTTACTAAAAGTATTGTTTAGTTATTTAATTTTTAATGTAACAAATGTAAATTTTAAATATAAGAAAAACTGCAACCATTGATATATGGCGAGACTGTTTTTAAGTGATACCCCAAAAAATAATTAAAAAACGAATGGCAACACTGTTTTTAAGTGATACCCCAAAAAATAATTAAAAAACGAATGGCAACACTGTTTTTAAGTGATACCCAAAAAATAATTAAAAACGAATGGCAACACTGTTTTTAAGTGATACCCCAAAAAATAATTAAAAACGAATGGCAACACTGTTTTTAAGTGATACCCAAAAAATAATTAAAAAACGAATGGCAACACTTTTTAAGTGATACCCAAAAAATAATTAAAAAACGAATGTCAACACTGTTTTTAAGTGATACCCAAAAAAATAATTAAAAAACGAATGGCAACACTGTTTTTAAGTGATACCCCAAAAAATAATTAAAAAACGAATGGCAACACTGTTTTTAAGTGATACCCCAAAAAATAATTAAAAAACGAATGGCAACACTGTTTTTAAGTGATACCCCAAAAAATAATTAAAAAACGAATGGCAACACTGTTTTTATGATACCCAAAATAATTAAAAACGAATGGCACACTGTTTTTAGTGATACCCAAAAAATAATTAAAAACGATGTCAACACTGTTTTTAAGTGATACCCCAAAAATAATTAAAAAAAACGAATGTCAACACTGTTTTTAAGTAAGATTATCACCCAAAAAATAATTAAAAAACGAATGATTTACAACACTGTTTTTAAGTGATACCCCAAAAAATAATTAAAAACGAATGGCAACACTGTTTTTTTAAGTGATACCCAAAAAATAATTCAAAAAACGAGATTATATTTTCAAAACGATACACTTTTTTTATCCATAATTTATTCCCTATTAATGCGAAAAGGGTTTAAATTTTAAAACACTAATTTCTCAGAAATGAGGGTTTCAAACTTAATGCATAAAGTCCATAGAACTGACCGTCCCTTATATAGGTCTTATTGTAGGAGCCACAATCACCAACGCTGTAACATTAGATTTTACCATGTAAGATTACTCAGATTCTGATATAAGCTGCATAAAAGATGTTAAAGATGTAACTATAACTTTATTTTTATATGTTATTTAAAAAAATCTTGAACGGACCGTTTTTGAATTTCAATGTATAAAATTTTTTTCAAATCGACAACTTTTTTTTTTGTAAATTATTGTCCCTTTAATCTTTGAGACTTTCGTTGGTATTTTTTAAAATAAATTTTAACAATTGTATACCACATACAATAGACTTAGAATGGCATAATACGTAAATAATATATAATATTTTGTTTGAAGCGTGTAGTTGCAAAACTTACTTTCTACAAAGTATAACTGAGATATACAGTCCCTGGACAAATTATTAGACGTACTGCAAGATTTCATGTAAAATATTAATTACTGGGTGATATTGTACCGTTTTGTTATTTTAAATTGATTTGTTTTTATTTATATTATCCAATCAAGTACCGATTTATTTGACATAAATAAAAAGCTAATTTTAATTTTAAGTGAAATAATGTTAGTAAAGGTCATATTTAGTTGAGCTACCTTTAGCCGCTATAAAAGCTTTAATTATGCGCGGCATGCTATCAATACAAGACTGTACTGTCTCTTGCATTGGAGGAGAATGATTCCACACATAAATAATCTTATAATAAATAATTAATATAAAATAATCTTAATCATAATTATCTTAAAATAAATGCAAATATGTAGTATACAACAATTCTTTTAAATAAAATCAATAATATTGTAGTTTAAATATATCATTATTGCATAAAAACTCTTAAGAAACATAAAATTACTAAAAAAGATACAGTGCGTCTAATAATTTGTCCAGGGACTGTATATCCTTTATAGGTTTTTTTAGAACTTCATTAAAAAAAACCACCATGCATATCATTATTGCATAAAAACTCTTAAGAAACATAAAATTACTAAAAAAAATACAGTGCGTCTAATAATTTGTCCAGGCGAGCCCCGGCTGAGTCGTCGGATTTTCTGGATGGGAAAATCTTGGGCGCGCATGTCATATGATTATGTGGCATGTAAAAGATCCTGGAGGGTCCATTTGGCTTGGGTTCTCTCGGCAAAATTAAATCTCGGCATACTTTAACATCCACAGAGAGCTCAGATTCATTGTAATCTGGGCGTCAAAATTGGTAGCGAGAGTCGCCTATATGGTGCCACAAAGAAATGGCTCTCAGTTCTGGGAAATATGCCGAGTCTGCAAAAGGCTTGACCGCCAGTATTGCAGCCCCATTAGAGAATAATTTGTTCAGGGACTGTATATCCTTTATAGCTTTTTGGAACTTCATTAAAAAAACCCACCAAGCATAAAATAACAATTACAAAAGGCAACTCTTTTCAGAAAATGAACCACCCAAAAATTCGAAGCTGAGACAACCCGACACCGTTGTGGTTCAATCTAGCCACCGATGGCACTAAAGAACTTTCATTTCCTCCTAGGCATCACCGAACTTACCAAATAAAAGGATTAGCAGCAACACTGTTGCCATTCGAGAAATGCTAATCTTCCCCAACTTGTATGACTCCATAGGTGGTCAGATTTATGGAAGACATGGGATACTCAAAGACTGCTATTTGGAATAGAATGAGTATTGCAAACCTTAAAGGGGACCGACATTGTACCCGAGTCAAGTGGGTTTGGTGCTATTTGCTGTGTTTTCATGCACCACAAATTATTGGTGTTTTAAATTGTGTGATGCAATTATGATTGCAATTATGACTGTGTGATTTTATCACTTATAAAAATAAATGCATATCAATTTTTTTGACCTTGTTTATAATATAAAGTCATCTCTTTATTATAGCTGAGTTAATTTATTGCCGATCCATGTTAACTTTAGGTCGCAAAATATCTTATACTACTTTATTATCATCTCCTCTTGATTCACTTATTAATTAGACATCGACGAGCAAGGATTATTACCTTTGGTGGGCTATAGCTTATATTTGAAGTCACGAGGTCTTTTTAAAATTGATTTCATTAAAGTTAAACGCTTATTGGATTCGGAAATAAATTATTTTTATTAGTAGTATTTTACAGTATAAAATTTCTGGTAATAACAAAAAACAGTATTAAAAAATAATTGGTGTTTCAAATTGTTACGTAAATTATAATTATCAATAATAAAATTAAATACATATCTAATATATTAGGCCCGTACATAATTTTAAAATAATAAATTATCGGCTTTAATATAACTTAGTTCATTTCTTGACAATCTGCGAACTTAAGGTCACAAAATGACTTTTACTTCCTTGTTGTCCACCCTTGGAATTGCAATAAGATAAAACACTTCCTAATACTAAGTCAACGTGTTAGGTGTTCTTCGTGCTTTGGTGGGTTTCGGATTACATTTGAAGCCACGAGGATTTTTTTAAAAATGATTTTATTAAAAGAAAAATGATTCTTGGTGTACCCAATATTTGACCCAATATTTTTTTCTTTCTAGTATTTTATAATACAAAATTACTGGTAATAATAAAAAAGATAATTTTTCATTTTCGTTTAAAAACAATAAGTTTAAACTTCAAGAGTAACATGAGTGGCTTAAAGTAGCTATTGGTCCTATACAGCAATTCATCTTGGTCCCTTACCCAACTTCTCTTTTAACATTACATAGTTGGTATACTTCATTCAAATCGTTGAAAATAGACGTAAGGCACTAAGCTTAGTTTACCTTATCAAAACTGATGGAATTTTGTATCTAAAACATGTTGCTGAAATAAGTACTTCGGTAAATATGTATGAGGAACAATTAACGGGTAGCTGCAAAAATCATTCTGCAAAGTATAACTAAGATATATGGTCCGTTCATTCGCGGGTTTTAACAATCATAAATTGAATTAAAATTGTCGCCAATGAACGTGTCGGATTTTATTATTTAGTTATGCATTGGGGAATCTGAACCTAGCAACTCCAATCTTCATTTGAAATTTTTTAAACATATTAATTAATTTGGTAAATTAGCTACCACTAGTTAATAGCTTATTATATCCTATTTAATATATAAAGAGATTATTAATATATAATAGATTCGATCTTTAGCTATTTAGATCCATAAATAGTTAGCAAAAAGGAGTCTGATTCTTGCTGATTCGGCCATGCCTCTGAGCATGGCGGGATGCAGCGTCTTTTTTGAAATCTGCAGCTAGGATAATCAAAATGAGGAAATTTTGCTTACATTCATTATTAGTACTTATTGTTGTAAAACATAATAAGACTAAAAAACGTTATAGCTCTATTTTGTCAGTTGGTTTCAAACTACTATTGTTGAAATTTGAGAATAAAATATTTTAAAATTAATGAATTGGAAAAATGAAATAATATTTAGTAACGAGTGAAGAGTTTTTCCTGTAATTTTGCAATTTTTAACGGCTACCTATAGTAAAACCAAATTTTCCCTTTTAAAAATCTCTACAAATACACTATCTGAAACATAAAATATTAAAATTACATAATTTCAAAGCCATAATGTCATTTGACACCAATTACATACTCCTTAAGTAGCGAAATGAATTAGAAATCAGGTATTTGTCAGCAGCCATCCTATCTGGACTTACAGGACAGTTTTTGTAATGCTTTAGATTCAAATACTAAATAAAAAAAACGTTAGTAATCTAATTTGTCTTAGGAAATGTTTTTAGTATGAAAATATACACTTAAGCAGCCGAATTATTTTGTCAATCTCCAGACCTACTATGTACTGCGTAGCATACACTGTTTGGGAGGGGTGAGAATTTAAATTTGTCGCCAACTAGCGATAAAACCAGAATATTGCAAAACTTTCTCACATTATGAGTTTGATTCTATAAGCTCATTGAAGAAACGCTAACTTTTCTTTTCTTTCTTTTCCTATCCCCAAGAACCTTTTCATATCCCCAAAAGAAAGTCCAGCGGAGCTAGACAAGGTCCATGAGTCCAAACACCTCAAGGAAGTCCAGGACCATCAGCGGACTTCCCAGTAGATCTTGATGGCTGAGCCCCAGGCACTCCAAGATGTGAGATGGTGAAGCCTGCTCAGAAGAGCACTTGGAGCAGGTGTCAAATATTCTTGAACCACCCGAGAAGGTCATACTTCTGAGGTGCCCACTGAGGAAACGGGAGATGGCGGTTTGTCTCTGTCTGTTACATTTTAGTGCCAAAGAACCGCCAGGACGATGGCCCCGATACCATTGATGTAGTGGAGGAGTAGTCCATGTTATTTTCCCACTCAACTTAGCCTGCGAGAAAATCTCCGTGTAGGTAAGAGGCTCAAGTGGAATACCTCACAAGCTCCCGCTTTGGCCAATGCATCTGCCATTTCATTCTCCTCAAGATCGACATGAGAGGGGATCCATTGTATGTGGATCTGATGATTCAAACAAAGTTGTTTGGAGCCTTTTGAGGATGGATACTCCCACCCTGTCTCTTACTCTGGACCTATTGGCCAGATACTGTATGGAACTCTTGCTGTCAGTTAGTATCTAGACCTCTTCTCCAGAAGCAAAGGTCGCAATTTGGTACCCTAACTTTTAAAATTGCCAACTGGACTTCTAGAAAGGAACACCATTTTTGTTTACAATTTCTTACCAATAAATCTAACTTTAAGGTAGGGTTTAGCTTAATCATTTCGTTTAAATAGTAGAGAATTAAAACTTTTATATTAGCTAGCTTTTTATTAGTTTTATATTTTACGTTATTTCTTAAATTTATGTAGATTAAGTTTGTTATAAATAACAGTTTATCTTATGTTAGACATGCATGTTCTCCACGGTATTACCAAATAAATAGTAATGCTTCTGTTTTATTACCCAATCATTTGAAATTTTGTTATCTTTAAAACAGCACCTCCATATTTATCACTAGCAAATTTATACCCGTTCTTCGCACGGAATAAAAAATATCAAATAGATTCCAAATATGTGTACCATATAACCTGTTATAGGATCATAAACTTATTATTGTTTCCGCTCGTTATAAATTATAAAATCCCGTTTCATTGCCTTAAAATTCCAAAATGAAAAATACGCTATAAAATGCACTCATAAATGTCATCACAATTCCCTCATAAATACATAAAACCTTTTAGCTCATTTGGCGCGTTTTGGGAGATAATTTGGCGAGAAAATAGATATAGCTACAAACACACCCATTATACAGCTCTAACACATTGACCTTCGAACAACCGACCAGCTTATAAATTATTTATAAAAGAAATTGCCTATTTGGCGAATTTTAGTTAATAATTTGGCGAACTTGGCAACGTATTTGGCGAAAAAATAAAGACAAAAAACACTAATAGCTCTAGTGTGATGGCCTTTATTAACCATCATGGTTCAGTAATAGCTTAACTATACATTTATTGCTTAAATATGCATACATGCAGTCAATAGAAAAATCCCCCCCCCCCCCAATAAAAAAATAATCAAATAAACCTACAATAAAATCCGGGAATGAAGACTGCCGGAATTACGTCACTTGAAACAGTCAATTATTTTTCAAATAATGAATTTAGTTTCTGAAAGTAATGGCAAAAGAATAAAATAAACATTTTGAATTTTAAATGTTTTCGTTAAAAGTTTTAATTATTTTTTTCAGCCGATGGCATCAGGAAAGAGAAAAAATGATCGGATTTGAGCGAAAGTGGTGTATTTTTTTCAGAAAATTCGAATTTTCTCTAAAAATGGAACAAATATGAACAATCTAAGCCTCAGGTGCACACGTTGGTATTAAAGGGAATCTATCTTAAAAATTTCGAATTTCTGAGGGCAGTATAAGTAGGTCTTTTACAATCCGAAAACAGACACACACACAGACAGACTCTTTCTTTTATTATTATAGATAATAAAATGTATCAAATAATTACTTACCATGTAATATCATATGGTGTAAGAATCACATAAAAAATATATTGTTCTCTACACCAAATTTTGGGATAAAATCCTATATTAAATGAGAACCTACGCCGAGCAACTCGGTACATGAAAGCTAAAGTGAAAATAACCAAAATAAGAAAAATTAGCTCATTTTCATTGTTACCACTAATTGTTGTAAGACAGATAAGAATCCAACAACAATGTTTTTTTGTTTTGACATAGTTTTTCTATTTAAAATGTCTCACTCAATTTATCATTGTTAAAATATAAATGAATTATATTAAAAAGGCGTGTTATTAACCCTTTCAGTCCCAGTCATGCCATTTGGCATCATCATGTTTCTGATCATAATTTAAAGAAAATAATAGAGCTGACATCTATGACGATTAATAAAAAATATTTTCTAATAGAAAAAAGTTTGAAGAATCGAATGATGTGCTTTTTGATATCATAAATGGCTATAGACAATCAGAAAAAAAATTCTAAAATGATGATGCCAAATTGTCATTGGGACTGAAAGGGTTAAACCGCTATCAATATTATTAAAGAAATTTCTCTACATATTGAAAAACAAATTGATTGTTTTTAAAAGCAAAACATGCTGGAAATTTGTCGGCTTTCTAGAGAATTTAATTTTTTCACGATGTTATCGTTCAAAACGAAATAAGTAAAATTTATTCTACTAAACAGGTTACAGTGTTCAAAATTTCTTTGTATTATAAGTAGAGAAAAAAGTAGTTTATTTCTAGGTTATAAGGAAATTATCATCCTACTTCTTAATAATTTTGAGATTTGTGTGTTCTCCGTACCATATTTTGATAAATTCATGTCCAAATATACGAGGAAACTACGTCATTTTTGATGATGTCGTGACAAATTCTTCAAGTAAACCTTTCGTCAAATTGATGAAAAAATGGATCGAAAAGCTCGCGCTTCGTTAAATTTACGTGAAGTTGGTTTATGTGTTCTCCATACCATATTTTGATAAATAAATGTCCAAATATATGATGAAATGTCGTCGTTTTTGATGATGTCGTGACAAATTCTTCAAGTAAACCTTTCGTCAAATTAATGAAAAAATTGATCGAAAGCTCGCGATTCGTTAAATTCACGTAAAATGAAAATGGAGGAGACATTTGTTTGACGATTGAATAATCTTCAAAAGAGACTTTCATATCTAAAAGTGAATTTATAAAGACAATATACACTGCTAAAAAAAATTTGGGGAGCCATTTGCGTACTTTTGTTTACCCATTCAACTACCAACTTTTTATTCTTTATTTTAAAAATCTAAAATTTGTGAAATAGATTGATTATGCACCCAGAATGAAATGGTAAAAAAATCTTAATTTTTTAAATAACAATTAATATAAGGGAAAAAATTTGGAAACATAACTTTTAAATAAATTATAACAATAATTTTTTCAACACTTTATTTGTTAAAAAAATTTATTATCAATTTTTAAACATCGAAGAATGCAAGCGATGAAGAATTTAAGGTCAATTTGTTTCATAAAATTTTTTGGGAGTGAATTTTATTTTACCATGTTTTTCATATTTTAATTTAATTAAAACAAACATTATTTAATTCTTCAAAAGACATGATTCTTCCATCTAACGATAAATAAGTACGAGCTTAACTTAGTGAGAAAAAATCGCAAGCTGATGATTCCAAATGGAATCTTTGGGGGTGAAAAGGTTTAAGCCATGCGTTCCCCAAATTTTTTTGAGCAGTGTATTTAAACACTGAAATAATTAAATTTCACTTTCTTATCCATGTAACAATTCCGGTATCGAATAAACTACTTCAAACTTGTATTTATACATTTTGTACTACTCAAATATTTATTTAAATCCTCCTTAAATTCCATTCATAAAATATTTACCATCACCGGAATAAAAAAGACACATAAGTGGTGTCAAGTCGTCACAAAATCCCTAATACTTCACAAGCTAAACCTTTCCAACAAACTGATAAAAACTTAAAATAAACTATCTAAAAAAAGTTAAACATTTATCTAGGATTCGCCTTAACTCACCTGAAAAACAAAAACAAAAAACTAGGTTTTTTTTATAGATAACTGTGACTTTAACGTCGCTGTTTAACCATGAGATGTATTAAGAGATTTTAGAAGAGAAAAAAATAGAGAAAAAACTTGGGGAAATTCGCTATCCTTTTCCCCATAATCCCCACTTTTAACGACTAAGAGACAGGGTTGAAATCCCCCTTTTTTCTAAGGATGTTGAGGATATAAGGATGTGTTGCTATAATTTACAGTTTCAAATTACAAGAATGAACTATTTGGTAATTCAGGAAATCGCTTTTTTAGTTATGAGAACAAAGCTTTTATTTATGTGATTGACTGTTTTTCTGTTAAGGAATTACTGTCTTAGGTCCGTGTTTTGACGAAAATGATGGATTATGACGATTTCCCCACCTTTTTAAGGGGATACGGTACCCAAAAATTGGTCAAAATATTGATTTTTCAGTTTTTACTTCTTATTATTTACAATATCTTTCTGAACATTTAATGAAAGTTTTATAATGATATCTTCTGTAGAAAAAAAAGTGATTAAATATTTTCTGGAGTCATTACTATAAGTTTGAATGCGTATTTCGACTGCTTTCAACCTTTTTTCTCTTTTCCGCGTTTTTCAATTCTTGTGTTTAATAAATCATAGGGCTTTTTTGCCAATTAAGTTAGAATTTTGAAATTTTTAACCTGTGTTCTTATATATATGGTGCACAAAATTGTGCATGGAATAAGGTCTACTATGTATAGTTGTTTTTAAAAAAATGTTGAATTCAATAATTTGAAATTTTTTGTGATTTTCAGTACAAATGCGTGTTACTTTTAAACTGTAACTCACATTTTAAAATCCATGCATAGTTCAGTATTAAAAACAAACTATAAAAGTTTGGTGGAGTTATTCTCAAAATTGAAAGAGGAGTAGCCTTTTAAAAAAGTTCAAAACTTTGACTTCTTTTTAAAATAAATGAAAAACTACTTGTAAATATTTGTTTTTATTGCTAGAAAATATTTATTTGGAGGTAACATTATATAAAACCACTATAATTTACAAGTTTATGTTATTATTTCTAGAAATAATGTTTTGGGTACCGTATCCCCTTAACTAGTATATGGGTGGTAGTATGGGGGTGTTTTAATATGCCAATGCACAGAGTTATAGTTTACATGAATAACTGTTGCTACATATAATGATTGTTTGCTCTAAAAGTTTAAAAGTAAATTAAGAATCTTTGTTACTTTTACATAATAATAATTTAAAAAAGTGCGATTTCTATGTGAAGAAATATGAGAGAATTCGGAAAGTAAAAAAGAATGTTATTTAAGCGATTTGTTAGGAACACCACAAGCAAAGTATAATAAAAAATGGATAAATTATAAACGTAAATTCGACATCTTTGTTACTTGTATATAACAAAAATAACAACAATAACACAGATTTCTTATTGTAGAAAATTTGTGAGAATTTGAAAACGTAACACAAAAAATAAAAACAAGCTACTATTTAAGTGACTCGTTTTGAACATTACAAACTAATTAGAATTTAAAATAAATTATCACATTTATTGCCGCAGGATGTTAAAAACAGAAATAAACATGGAGCAAAATAAAAATAACAAATTACTGAATTTTTCAAAAACTCTAAAAAAAGCAAAGTACAATTTGTTACAAAATAACGGGAACATAAAACAACTACTTCCAAAAAACACCTACCTTTCCCATTCTCAGTTTTTCTTGGAAAGCGCAACTTAGCTGAAAACACATTACGCAGCAAAGCGTTTCCTCCAAGTTTTCTTTTGAGTAAAACTTCCTTGAAAAAATATTGAGAAAAAAATCTATCGATCTTTAACTATGAAAAAGGGTGAACTTATCGTAGGGTTACTTAACTTAAGTGCTCGGCTAAGCTGTTGATATAAAATTCCAGCTGCTTATGTTTAGAGTTATATGTAGTTTCTTAGGATTTAATCTAACTCTAAGGTTGGTTTTAGCTTAAACATTACGTTTCAATAGCAGAGAATTGAAAGTTTTATCTTAGTTAGCTTATTTATTAGAATAACAGGAATGTTAATTCTTAAATTTACACTCTTAAAACGAGCGGTTTTAATCATCTGAGTTAATTTCCTCTCCTTTCCGGTGCCGAAAAAATGCACTTCCCTATAAAGTGGATTTTACTCTTTGTTTTAAGAGTGTATGCATAAGTTTTTAACAAATTATGGATTATGATATAAACATATATTCAAATATTGTTTAAAAAAATTAAATTTGATTATAATATTTTTTTTGGTTAAGCTTGTTTTATTTACAGTACATTCATGCAATTAATTAATCATGAATTATGGTAAATACTTTCTTTGGAGGATTTGAAACGTAACAAATAACAATTTTTTTTATTTAAGTGACTCGGAACAAGTGAAACAAAATATAGTTTTTAAAAAAGTTAGTAATATATTTGTATTGGGATATTGAAAGCAGAAATAAACCTGCAGTAAAATGAAAATAACAAACACAATGAATTATTCATTAATAACAGCAAATTCTTATTTGTGACCAACAAGCAAAACATAAAATAGTAGATAAAAGGGTCCATATTTTTTTTTTATTTAAACTTGCAAATTAGTATTATTCATGTTTACATTATCATATCAAAGTCTTTTATTTTTTTATAAAATAGGAATTAATAAAACATGCTCGAGTAATGAAGTAAACAACTTAAATGATAAAAATGTAATTGCAAATTTAATTAATTTTTTTTAATTATTAGAGTTCCTTTGAAGAATCCTAATTTAAGTAAATTTGTAAATATTTATCAGTTTTAGTAAAAAAAAATATTTCTAGGAATTTCAATTTAATAATTTGATGTATCCATAGTTTTTTCTCTGCATTAATACGAATCCGTCGCATACGAAGTAACTTGAATTTTTTTGTTACAATATTCAAATTTATAATTTAAAGTTCAAAAATGTTTTCTTTTTATATTAAAATTTAAAGTAGGCTTATAACAGAATTCTTTTGCACTTAAGTTTTAATTTACCTAAATTTAACTTATATTAGAAATTAAAATCAAATTATAAATTCAAAACAGCCTTAGAAATTTTTTGTTTTTAATTAGAAATTTATATGTAAAAACTGTTTAGGTAAGTTTACCATGAGAGATTATATATTGAGTATTGCCAGCTTCAGCAAATAGTGATCTTCTAATCCTCCATAAAATTACTAGTTAATTGAATGGTTAAGAATTGAAAATTAATTTATTCGATTAGAATTATTAGTAAAATTTAAAAATGCCATAATTTTTTTCTGATCAATTGTTGGTATCCACAGAGGGTTTGAAAAATAAAACTATCTTGCAGAAACACTGGATCAATGTGTTTTCGTTGAGTTACACTTCATAAACGTTAATTTTTTCGTAATATGTATTTTATTTCAATATCCGTAAGTCAAAGCAAAATAGTAAAATATTATAAAAATACGCTTTAAGCAAAACAAGAAGTTCATAAAGAACTAAAATAGCCTACTTTCCTGTTACTTAAATACTTACGGAAGTTCTAATCGGGAAAAAACTAGGTTCCTAACAGTAAATATCATCAACAACCGTTTCTACACTAGATTTATACACATTAGAAAAAAAAATCGAAAACAGCATCAGCTATAATTTAAACTTCTAAAAGCCAAAATCAACTATTTTCCTAATATTCTTTCGCAAATTAAGTTATTATTTATCGTCTGCTCGATTTATTTGTAGTTCGAAGAATAATTAAATATTTATTAATAACAAAAGTAATGAAACTACTCCGAACTGCATTAAAAAATAAGAAATATAAATTAAAACTAAGCATAATTGCATGCAAAAGTATGCCTTGCCGCTAACTTGGTAGATAATTAATGAATAATCAAAGAATCAAATTGTGCTACATTTATGACGTCATTCCAAACTGATTCATGAAAATATTATTTTGCTTCAAATATGTTTTAAATAAAGTTTCTCATGCCATTGTTGATTTGGCAACAGTGATTTAAATGACTCAAAATTGAATTTCAATGCTAATTCAATGGGAAATTCGCCGAAAGATAGTAGATTTATGTCCGTCCGGACGTACAGACAGACGGACAAAAAGTATGAAAGTTGGGTATCTGAGGTCATAGCTTTTTAACAAAAAAAGAATTTTTAAGATCCGAGGATAGAACGATTTGGAAGGGGGTACGGACGGACAGACGGACATCGACCGCATGTCAATACCTACTTTTTCATTTTTTTAATTCTTTCGAATTAAAAAAAGATAAGTAGGCTAAAAAATCATATGTGTTGAATAGATTAATTGGCAACATTACTGTGCACTACGTTAATTTTTACGCTTTTTTCCCATATTCTCTAATGGGCATATTTCACGTCTTGAGTAGCAACGGTTCCACAGGAATGAAAATTAGGCCCCAATGGTTAATCAATGTTAGGTTAATCAATGTAGTGGCTTACCGTGTCACAACACCAATCAACGAAACCACTAACGAAATTCCGGAATGAAAGCAGGAAGGTATTACGTCACGTGAAACCAGCCTATTTTACAAAACACAACAAAAAATACGCATTTAAGGGAGACCAGAGCCCTCCATTGAAGCCCATGTTAAAATGACATTTTTATGTACCTTTTTCTCAGAATCTATTTGACACTTTTAATTGAAATTTTTACTAGTTATTAAACGGATGTTAAACTATAGTTCGATGGAGGAGTTTTTAAAATTATTGTTTAGTTTTCAATTTATAAATTTTTAAGTGAAACTACATATTTATTACCTAAAAAATATTAAAAAGAAAAAAAAAGTAAGATAGTTATGCTCAAATCCCTCCAGCAAATTTTAGATACGAACTCCTTAAATACTTATAAAAAATTTCAGGCTGATACTTATGGTAGATTCTGAGAAAAAGGCACAATAACATTGAAAATGTAAGTTTTGAGATATAACCGTTTAAAGTAAACAATTGTGGTTTCTTTCCTATAAATCATGAATGGATTTAACCTAAACAACATTTAAAAAAAAATATATTAAAAATACTTCTAGTACTTAAAATTTTTATTGTAAGATATCGTTGTATAATTGATATTTTATATTTTAAGAAACACTGAAGACATTCAAATGGCATTTAAAAAAATTTTTGGGGGTCTGGTCCCCTTTAAATAATGCAGATTTCTTAAACATTTCTACACACTGATAACCGTATATACTGTAAACTACATATTCAATGGATTCATTGTTAACTTTAGAAATATAAATATTGACGACTAACAACAGGCCATTAATAGACCAGCAAGGTTGGTCCAAAAGTTTATTAATATTTAACAGTGTTCAATATAACTATCAAGAATCTTCTTCTCAGATTCATTGTAATCTGAGCTTCAAAATTGGTAGCGAGAGTCGCTTAATGGTGCCACAAAAACAGGCTCTCAGTTCTGGGGAATATGCCGAGTCTGTAAAGGCTTGACAGCCAAAATTGCAGCCCCATTGGAGAAAAAAAAGAATCATCTTTAATTCTTCTTCGCTCTTTGAATATACAGCATAATCTGGCAAAGCACTCCAACCATTGATAATTATATTGTAAAATATTGTATAAGCTTTTATTCCAATTGTACAAAATACCAACAACAAAAAATACGCAATTCCCTTAACCATTCCTAAACACTGATTACTACTTCCAGTAACTATTTTTAAAAAATCTACTAACTGGATTTCAAATCCTGATATCAGTCGGGAACCAGACTAGTCTGTAAAACGTCTTTTATCCTTTATTTTTTTAATGAGAAGTTGACTATTTCGATTCAGAAAAGAGATTCAGAAATAGTCACCATTTATCCAGCCATCTTAATGGCGTGTCTTACGGAATGTCCTGTTTGCTTTTTAAGACAAATTTCTTGAAGAGTCACTCGAGACGGCGTACTTCTTTAGATTGAAGGTCTTGTGTTTGTATTGATCTCGATAGATTAATGGGAGTAAAGCATCAGTTTCGAATGTGTTTGGTGTGGGTTATAGAATTCGTTATTGGTTCTGTGTTTTAGCTTCCATACACTACGTTTATAACGTAAAAAGTGGAAAGTATTATAATCGTTCAGTCCGTCTGTCTGTCCGTCTGTCCGTCCGTCACCCACTTTCATAGCCCAAACTACAAATGCTACGGACGAGTGTGATACGTCAAAAAATTCAGCGCATCGAAATTAGAATACATTGAAAATTTCAGAAAAGAATTCGAATTCGAAGTATTCAATTATTTAAAAAAAAAACTGCAAATTTGAATTCTCATTTAAAAAGCACAGGAAGCCATTTTTATTAGAATTAAATCACCATTGCCATCGCAACAATCGCTCGAGAAACTTTAATTCTTTTAGACAATAAATTAAAATAAATTTATTTTTGCGACATCGATCAGTTTGAAATGACGTCAAATATATTTCACTACGAGATTCTTTGTACGTTGATATGAAATGTTTTAATTCTATTTAAAAGCGAGGAATATTACATATTTATTCTTTGAAATATAAATTAATTTTTGCAAACGGTAAGTAATAATTATTGAATTTTCGAAATAAAATTTAAATGAAACTAGCCAAATTCATTTGTTCAATATTTTCACTGTTGCCATTTCGTTAAACGTACGAGAAACTTTATTTAAAATAAAAATAAAAACTTTTGAAAGAATATTTATTTATGTGATATAATTCAGTTTGGATTGTTGTAATATCACACTAGAGTTCTTTTTATGGTTCATTATATATGTATGAAAAAAGATGCATAAAGAATTCTAACTTTGCATAAAGAATATGCAAAGTTTCGATTTTATTTTTAACGCATCGATTTATTAATTTATTTTTGAACTGTAAACTGGTGGCTACTAAAAGATATTTATTAAAAAAATATATCATTATTCTTCGAAGATTAAAGAAATTAGTTAATTTTGGAATTACAACTAGCTAAAGGCGCTGTTTGGCGAATTTCTTTCTGTGGTGTATAAATAGTGTTTCCTGTTGAGCACAAATGTTGTGTGGAAGCGGTTTAAGTGACAGATTCTGTAACAAACCAACTTGTTTTTTTTTTTAAAGCCCACTCATTGTAACTGTTAACTTAAAGAGACATGTTTATTTAATATAACTTGAGTAAAGCTTGATTTAATATTATAAATAACTAAAACTTAAGAATTTGAGTCTATTATAAAAGAAAACAAGTCCTGTTTGGGAAATTTTCGACGTTTTATAAGATGATAACTTGAAGAAATTCGGAAATTTTTAAATTTCACTATTCGGCTGACTATTCGGCCGAATAGTTAAGCTATTCGGCCAAACCGAATATTCGGCTAAAGTGTCCGAATAGGCCGAATACCGAATAGTAACCGAATATTCGGTGCATCCCTACACAATTAAAAAAAATTCTGTAAATTTGCAATCATTTAATATCACACATATTATCAAAAAATTGGATCAAAATGTTGAAGGACATAAATTCAAAATATTATGCACTGAAGATTTCATACTTTGCTACATTCCTAACAGAAGTCATGGGCTGATTGCAAGGCAGAGGCTATGTCAGTGTAATTTTTAAGGACAGAGGGGTGCTAAAACTGAAACTCTTGTAAAGAAAAAGAAAACACAGCGATAGCAAATGTTTTTCAATGTAAAATTATTTCAACCAGGTGCATCCAATTGTGTGCATTAACATTATATCTATGGACATTTACTTTCACATCATACATAGCTAAATATTTTAAATGCACCAGAGATTAAATTTAATTGCCAAAAAAAAATACAAATGTCGTAAAGGTGACTGTGATTGCATTGAAAATTACTTCAAGCATTTACAACACAAGTGACGCTTATGATTACAAATAAATGGACGAAAAAATAACCAAATTGCCATAGAGGGATAGATTATTTTGTGTGGTTTCTGATAGTCTTTGTATTTGTTTTCTATAATAATAAAAGAAAGAGTCTGTCTGTAGGTTTGTGGATCGTGAAAGACCTACTTATACTGCCCAGAAAAATTTGAAATTTTTAATATAGATTATAGAAATAAGATAATAAGAAATAGATAAGGATAAGAGATAGATAAGAAATAAGATAAGATTATAGAATATAGGACCCAGCTCCAATATTCTTTAAGACAAACTTTCTATCAAGTTAACGAGTTCCCAGAAAGGCGGGACCATACGCTAGTTTTTAATAAATTTTATGCGACAAAATAAAATAAAAACTCCATCAAATATGTGTTAGATAATTTGTATTCTTTTTAATATTTGTGGCAACAAAATAGTTTTACATGTCACTTACTCTCGTTTCCCCAAGTTCTTGTCGTCCAGGAACGACAGCAACACAGCTCGCCTTTTGGCTGCCTCTCCGGTGGATCCCGTTCCCGGTTTTCCTTGCTTTCTCTTATAGTAGTCCAAAACCTGGGTCCATCTTGCCTTGCACTCTTGAACTGCAAATAAGCAAATTATTGTTTAGATATATGATATCGACTATAGAGTACAATGCAAGAAATACAACGGCAGAATGTCTATCAGTTTTTAATTAATAACCATTAATTTTTAATAATTGAATAAATTATAAATTTCTCATTGTGTTATATGAGCAAAATATGTATTTTAAATACTTGAAATAATGTATACATGGATAAATGAAATTAATAGTACATTTGTTTCGTCTGGTAGACGCCATCGAACATAATTTAGATCCTTTTTATTTTCTTAGTGTCGTTCGGGATTACGGTTACCCATTCATATTCCTTTTAGTCAAAATAATATACAAAAATTGTAGCCACTTGTGATTTTTTCTTGCCAAATGTTCTAAAAATTATCCAGCATACGAGTTCTGCTGGGTATGACCCTACACAATCCCCCCCCCCCCCACTGCGTTTATCAGGGCGGGATTAGACTGGGAGAAAGAATAAGAGTTTGTTGAGTTTATTTAGTAAAAATAGATAGTTTATTGGAAAAATTTTATAAAAAAAAATCACCCATCCCTAAAATTTAAACGACGCAGTCTGCGTCGTTGACCCCCCCCCCCCCCCCCCTTGTAAGCACCCCTGTAGTAACCCTGGTTGTGACGCTACGCTAGACGTCACTTCCGCAATGCCGGCATTTGCATGTGAACGGGGCTATAGCCCTGTGTTTTAAGGTATCACAAAATTGCCGGCAAAATGCCGCCAATTTATCAGCACATGTGACACGCCTATAAATTTGTAGTTGAAAAAGGATGTGGATACCATATTTCGTCCAGTGCTGGTTCAGCTGTTGTCCTTTTTATCTGACCGTGGTGTAAATTAAACAGATTCTTTGCCTGGCCCTTTTCATCAGAAAGGCAAATGCATTATGTAATTGAACTTCTCGAATCTACTGTTCGTCACTTTTCAGCAGTTCAAAAGTAGGAAGTATACATTAGCTGCGTTAAAATTCGACACGATCGAAATTACAATAAGAAACTTGGAAGCGATACTTCAAAACAATAAAGCCAAAAGCCGAAATGTCGAATTTTATCCAGAAAAAGTAAAATAAAACTGCTCTAACTAGGTATTGAATACCAATTAATGCAAGATATATTCTGCCAATATATATTGTTTTCTTTCGATTTCTGTTTGCTTTGTAATAGTCACCTCTGTAAATAATTGCGAAGCATCATCCTTAGTGCATGTAGAGAAGCCAGTTGATTAACAAGTAAGTTTGGATTTTTCATTAATTTTTGCCAACAAAACATGATCTCAAAATGGGACGAAAAACAATTAGGGGTAGAGATTTACTGTACGGTCCCCCTTGGTGAACTTTCCAAAATTGCGCCAAAAGTCCGTATTTTGGCGACTTTTTTAAAAAAAAACCACGATTCAAAGAAAATATCGTATGGGATTATTTCTCATGAAAACTCAACCAACGGCAAAGTAGTTATACCCGGCATAAGTCGCATCGGCAACCCAACTGATTACGCACCTGGCAACAAAATGCGAGATCGCCAAATATCGTGCTTCAAGCGAAATTCGCAAGTTGGCAAACTTCCACGTGTATTGGCTAAAAACTGTCAGTTCGGCAACATTATTTATTTTTCACGAAGGTCAAGCAGACCAGTTATTCCGTGGAATGGATCAAAATTCACATTTCTATTGTTTAAGTAGATTTTTATCGATCATGTTAATGCTATATTACCGTTCAGTCATATTTTTATATTCGAATTGATCACGTTTTTTTACCGTGTAGGAATACGTGGTATTCCTGGTATGAGTTTACAAGTTTCATGCAAAGTATTTTTAAAATATTGTAATGTTCTCGTATTTTAAATATTGTTGCTATGAATTGAGAATTAATACGTCTATCCTACTGTTTAGTATCTTGAGCGTTTCCTATAAAAGTTTAATCATATTATTAAAAACTACATTGCTTTAGACGTATTTTTAGTTGTTTCGTGCAAAATGGATTTTCTTTTTCAAATATCCTCGGCGTTTATGCCAGATTGTTTAGTTAGCATTTTGTCTTAGTTTGGCAATAATTTGTCGTAGTAATTTCAGCAAGTTTGTTGCATTCAAGTGGACAGACTGGCTACGTCAGTTTTTCATTTGATTGCGACAATTGAGATGTGCAATCGGCTAAATATTAACAACGGTCGATAGGTGCCGGAAGTCATGTGACTCATGATTCGAATCTTCAGTGGAGTCGCGGACAGTCCAGAAATATACGCAATCGAAAAAATGGCCAAGGACCGTACGTAATCTGCCAATGAGTAAACATCATAGGCAGCTTTCGATAAAACGGAACCGAATTAAAATTCGGCAAAGTTACGATAATCTTCTTCCATTATGATTGCTCGGTAATTCCAAGTGAGTGAATTCTTTTAGCAGTTATCACTTATTTCTGTCATAGTACCTTAGACTGTTAAAAAAATATTCTGGAATTTGTCATGCACACCAGGTAATAATGTGCAAAATAGCAAATTAAAGATATGCTGATAGTCGAAATTTTATTTATATTAACAGAATGCTAAGGAACTTTGAAATTTTTAACAAAATTCCCTACTTTTTGAAGATAAATTTCAGTTCAAACAGCCCATCCACTTCAATTCATAGCTTGTTAAATTAACTAAAAACTAACTGGATAGATATCTAAGTATAAGTCTTTAAAAATGAAGGCCAATAAGTATTGATTACAAATCAAGTATACAAAATACAAGAAAATATTGGCTGCATTAAAGATCTGTTAGTCAGAGGGGTTAAATCCGAGTTTCGGTATACGACGACTTTTTCGGAACGTTAGCGACAAAAAAAAAACAATGAATAATTCCAATCTGGCAACACAGTTGTTTGACTTTGCGGTTTCATCGTCTAATCACGCGTCGCTACGCGATGTATTCTCGCCAACAACTTTGGCGAGAAATAAAAAGTCGCTGTATACCGAAACTAGGAATTAACCGTCAGAGGCTAGAATGAAGAAGTTCAAGTATTTTTTGGATTTTCCTGTTGTATTTTAGAAGAAAAAGTGTGTTTAAAGTCAAATTTGCAAACAAATTTAGAGAAAAAAATTATTTATAAAGTTTTAACTCTTGAACATAAAAAAATGACCCAATCACAAATCCACACATTCCCACATCACTGCTTCTGTCATGCTTGCCTATTGCTCCACGTTCCTACAATGAAGAATGTTGGATTTCTGTGTATTCTTGGATTCTTGTCGATACATTAATTATTAATTAGTGAATATCACCTCCGTAAAGTCGCAACGGATGGGTAAAAAAGAGAAGGGCTGTGAACAGGGACCGACTTACTTCTTTAGTGCTCTTGGCACTTAAGGAAGTTTGGTGGCCCCAAACATACTTCTATAAAATATGCGTGTGTATTTTTCTATAGGTATTTCAGTGTTTACCAAAGAAATAGCCGAAGTAATGTGCTTGGAAAGCATGCTTAATTCCCTAAAATAAATATTTTTTGTGAATGGATTAATTCTGAGTTTAAACACAATTTCATAGTCAGCTTTTTTTCATGAATTTAATTTTTTTACATGCCTCACATTAAAAAGTTAAGTTTGGGGGCAGTTATATTGAGCATAAATGCTCATTAAGAAAATTTGAGGGCCCTCTTAAAGTGGGAGGCACGTGCCCCTTTGCCCTGCCGGAAATCAGGCCCTGGAACAACTAGGGAGCAATCAACATCATCCGCTTTTCGTCGTTTTTTGCAGGCGTTTGGAATCACTGACTTTAAATAGCTGTAATTAAGTAAATATTGCACAGAATAAAGACATATTGTAGATTTAGCTATTTCTTAACATTCTGATTGGATTTAAAAATAAACAAAATGCTAAACTTCTTTGTTGAATGTATTAAAAGTCAAAAAATATGTTTGCACAGTAATTGTTAGTAATACTTGAATAAGGAACAAACACATAGTATGACTTGACTGACGAACCGTTTTTTTTCCGAAGTGCCGATAATAAATAAGGATGATGTGCAAAAATAAGCCACATTCGTTTTACAATAGTTAACTTGTTCGACTGCCACGATAGAGATAGAAAATTTTCATCGATAGAGGTTGATGTGAAGTAGAATAACATCCTGGTTTTTAGACAGATTCTTTACAATGAATAAGAACCAACCCTTCTTCATTTTCGGAAAAGTAAAAAGCTTAGTTCGAGGTCATAAAAATATGAGGAATTGTTTAAGGCTTTTTCCAACTGGATATTACCAGGAACATCATAAGACTCATTTAACTCTACTAATATTAACTATTTGTTTAACTATCTGTAACAAAATATCACCAAACAACTTATGCTTAATTAGCTAATAGTGCATGTTGATCATCAAAAACAAAGAGTCCTGATAACATTTTGATACATTCATTTAAATAGTTATTTTCTAGTTTTACGTAATTATTATGTGTATTACCCTTGTGCTGTCGCTGTGTAACATCCTCTCATAGGATTTTTTTAAAGAACTTGAGTAGCCTGACCAGATTTGCTTCAGTGTTTAACTTTTTGACTATGAAATCATTATAGAATTCTCATAATTCATATTTTGTTTGCGTTTTAAAAAACCATAAATAGTAAAACTGAGGCTTTGCAAATTTTTTATAGCTAGATATTCGAATAACAAAATAAACTGTACTGCGAAATGCAGTATGTCTGGTACTAGAGTCTACTATGGATTTAGTTACCTTGTAATTTGAAATAGCATGATTTGAAGGAGTACATTTTAAGTACTCCAAGCATAGTAGAATCGTTGGCAAAAGTGTGAATCTAATTTTGTACGTTCCATATTCTCAAATTGATCACTTAAAAACCTTTAATTTGTTTGCGGTGTTAACATCCGTACAAAATTATGGCTGAATTATATTTGACATCGATGGGCAAAAGATACGCTTCACCATAACTGCATAAGCTTTATAATCTATGCATGGAAGTTTCTCAGCTTATCTAGGACTACTATACCTTGTCTATCTAGAATGCGATCCTCGAAATCATTTTCCTCCCCCATCCCCGCATGGGGTTTTCTTCGAAACGGCGTGAGCGTGTTTTTTTCCCCACCTACTTGGGTTTGAACTGTTCGGATTGTTAACCTCACAACAGAACCTCAAACGCGTTAAGTTTAGAAAAGCGATGCTCCCCCCGTTTCCTAGAAAACCAAGCGAAGGGATGGGGGAAGAAAATGCTTTCGAGGCTCGCATTCTGGATAGACAAGGTATAGGAGTAGGTTAAATATCATACAACAGGGTGGATGAAATAGCAAGATCGTTTTGTTTGCCTAACCACCAACACCATCATGTTTATCAAGTTTTAGAAATAACTTGAACTCATAAGAAGGATCGGCTAAATAGTACTATGAAATTTATCAGTAAGCGCTGTTATATAAGTATATTAGAATCACTAGGAGATATTTTGTTGGGTGGCAGTCAACATGTTAAATTTTAAGTCGTGCTGCCATCTAGTTAATGCGGATACAGGAAATACTAAAAAGGTTTATTTTGTATTAGTTGCATAGTTCAACACTTGAGAGAAATTATCTTTCAAGAGATATGTAACATGATGTGCATATTAAAAAAAAAGATTAAAAAAATGGTCTTTGACATGATGATTGTTGACATTTGCATGCAATTACGCACCTACCCTACTATCAATTGCTGTTTCATTTCTAATTAATCATATGAAGGTATGCTTTCATTATATATTGTTATCGTATGTATATATATTTTAAAAATGTGATATTTAAAGTCTTTTCATTTATTTGAAATCTTATTTTGTAAATTTTTATTTAGAGAAGTAAGAAGCGTCCCTTAGCAATCAAAGGAGCCATGGATCACCAGGTTGAAAAGGGCACTCGGGAGAAACCGGCTTCTGATAAAGAGAAGCCCCACATCTGTGAGGAGTGCAACCAGACATTCAGTTTGAAGTTAAACCTTAAATTACACATGTTGACCCACTCAGGAGAGAAGCTCTTTTCCTGCGAAGTATGCAACAGAGCATTCAATCGGAGCTCGCATCTCAAACGGCACATGTTGACCCACTCAGGAGAGAGGATCTTTTCCTGCAAGGTATGCAACAGAGCATTCAATCAGAGCTCGCATCTCAAAAGGCACATGTTGATACACAGTGGAGAGAAACCACACAGCTGTGAGTTGTGCAACAAGGCATTCAGAACAAAGCAAGATCTACAGTCACATCTTTTAGTGCACACAGGTGAGAAGCCTTATTCTTGCGAGGTATGCAATAAAGCATTCAATCATATCTCGTATCTCAAAGTTCATATGTTTACCCACAGCGGTGAGAAACCCCACAGATGTGAGGTGTGCAACAGGGCGTTCAGAACAAAGCGTCTTCTACATAGACATCTTTTAGTGCACACAGGTGAGAAACCCTATTCTTGCGAGGTATGTAACAGAGCATTCAATCGGAGCTCGCATCTTAAAAAGCACATGTTGATACACAGTGGAGAGAAACCACACAGCTGTGAGTTGTGCAACAAGGCGTGCAGAACAAAGCAACATCTACAGACACATCTTTTAGTGCACACAGGTGAGAAACCCTATTCTTGCGAGGTATGTAACAGAGCATTCAATCAATGCTCGAATCTTAAAAAGCACATGTTGATACACAGTGGAGAGAAACCACACAGCTGTGAGTTGTGCAACAAGGCGTTCAGAACAAAGCAAGATCTACAGACACATCTTTTAGTGCACACAGGTGAGAAGTCTTATTCTTGCGAGGTATGCAATAAAGCATTCAATCATATCTCGTATCTCAAAGATCACATGTTTACCCACAGCGGTGAGAAAAACCACAGATGTGAGGTGTGCAACAAGGCGTTCAGAACAAAACAAGATCTAAAGAAACATCTTTTAGTGCACACAGGTGAGAAGCCCTATTCTTGCAAGGTATGCAATAAAGCATTCACTCATGGCACAAATCTTAAAAAGCACATGTTGATACACAGTGGAGAGAAACCACACAGCTGTGAGTTGTGTAACAAGGCGTTCAGAACAAAGCAAGATCTACAGACACATCTTTTAGTGCACACAGGTGAGAATAGGTGACACAGGTGACCATAAAGTCATTCGGCAAATTTTATAAACATTTGACATTTTTATTTGAATACAGGTTACCTAATTGTGAAATTGTTTTGTGAAAACAATCAAAATCTAAATACAACGCAAAGGCCGACTCACAAAACTCTTGACAAACCATAAAGTCATTCGGCAAATTTTATAAACATTTGTCATTTTTATTTTAAGCCCGAACTGTGAAAGTTGGATTTGAACATCACACACATGACATCCTCAAGGAAGCACCTCTGCCCTCGCTTCTCCCCAAAAATACCAAAATTGTTACTAATCTCCTCGAACCATGCTCCAAAAACGAACTAGCTTCAATCATCAGAACTAAAGGAGAAAAAAACCATCGAATCATATTCATGCAGAGGCTTTGTTCACGCCTTTATAGATGGGTCGTCTGATGAAACTCTGGAAAACGGAGGAGCGGGCGTCAACTTTATTTTCCCTGATGGTAGCACAAAACAATTCAAATTCGGAGCTGGTAGAATTGCTTCCAACTACATATGTGAACTCTTCGCCATCCAAGAAGCCCTAAATACTTTTTCTTGTCTCCAGGAAACTGAGAGAGCTGGAGGTCTTATTATCTTCAGCGACTGTAAAGCTGCTCTCCAGGCAATTCAAAAGGGCTACACCAAGCAAGTAATCAACATACACCGTGACCTGGAAAAACTGCTAACTCTAAACATACATTGCATTCTGCAATGGATACCCGCACACGTTGGTATTGATGGAAATGAGGCAGCCGACTTACTAGCCAAAGAAGCGAGACATCTCAAGGAAGGATCCTTTCATCTCGTCACACTCAGCGACATCAACTCAGTGGCAAAATCAAAATTCAGGGATACGACCATCAAGTTAAAGAACCAAATCTGTGAATTAACAACTAGCAGAACAATAGCAAAAACCTTAACTAGACTGAGAACTGGACATCTGGGGGGAATGAAAATCCAGCCAGACGGCTCCAGAAAGTACCCCACCTGCAAAATCTGCCTCGACATAGAACTAAGTCCAACACACATTTTCTCATGTCCAGCCATCCTTGCAAAAATGCAACAGATTAGTGACTCTCCGCTAGATGACATTTATTCCCAAAACTGCCTTCAGATTGCTGAGGCTGTGTGGAACACACACGGTCACATCTAATACATCAACCTATCCATAGACAAGACAACAACTGTGAAAGTTTTTAGTGAAATGTGTGCTCAGATCAAAATCCGGACACAACGCAAATGCCGACTCACAAAACTTCTGACAAACCATAAAGTCATTTGGCAAATTGAAACATTTATCATTTTTATTTAAATTCCGAACAGTGAAATTATTTTGTGGAATGTGTACACCGATTAAAATTTGGTCCTAACGCAAATGCCGACTCGCAAAACCCCTGACAAACCATAAAGTCATTCTGCAAATTTTATAAACATTTGACATTTTTATTTGAATACAGGTTACCTAATTGTGAAATTGTTTTGTGAAAAAAAATCAAAATCCAAACACAACGCAAATGCCGACTCACCAAACTCTTGACAAACCATAAAGGCATTCGGCAAATTTTATAAATATTTGTCATATTTATTTTAAGTCCGAACTGTGAAATTTTTTAGTGAAATGTGTGCATAGATAAAAATCCGAACACAACGCAAATGCCTGGCAGCTGGCATTTATATATTAATAATAATTAGTAAGACATTAGTAGATAATTTTGACAGTATAGCACAAATGCTTATTGATATTTGTTTATTAATATTCACAATGCTTTCAAGTTATTTAAATTACAAGTCTTACAGATGATAATAGAAGGTATTATAATCGTTCAGTCCGTCTGTCTGTCCGTCACCCACTTTCATAGCCCAAACTACAAATGCTACGGACAAGTGTGATACGTCAAAAAATTCAGCGCATCGAAATTAGAATAAATTGAAAATTTCCAAAAGAATTCGAAGTACTTCAATTATTTAAAAATCTGCAAAATTGAATGCTCATTTAAAAAGCATAGGAAGTAATTTTTATTAAAATTTAATCACCATTGCCATTCGCAACAATCGCTCGAGAAACTTTAATTCTTTTCGACAATAAATTATAATAAATTTATTTTTGCGACATCGATCAGTTTGAAATGACGTCAAATATATTCCACTACGAGATTCTTTGAACGTTGATATGAAATATTTTAATTCTCTTTAAAAGCGAGGAATATTACATATTTATTCTTTGAAATATAAATTAATTTTTGCAGACGATAATTATTGAATATATAAATAATAATTATGAATATTCGAAATAAAATAAATGAAACTAGCCAAATTTAGCATGTAAATGTTTAATATAGAACATTAATGCTGTGTTTGTGGCCTTTTTACTTGTTAAACACAACTGTCCTGTGGAAGCGGGTTAAATGACAGATTCTGTTACAAACCTACTTGTTTACTTTGAAAATGACTGTATAAATTCAAATTTATCCCAATTCCTCCAACACTACTTCTACCCAAACAAACACAAAACTGCATATTTGGAGAAAATTGACAATCATACTAAGTAGATTGGATCTGCATTGATCATAAAACTGAACTTGATTATACATATTTATGCATAGAAAAATCATCAAATATGACAAATCGCGTGATTAGAACTTGACCTCATACCCTACTTTGTTTTTTAGTTTGGCAAAATCGTAACTGAAATGACAGTTTGTAACAAAATTTGTTTAAAAATAATAATTAAAGTTGTACACTGCTCAAAACAATTAGGGGAGCACTTTCTATACTTTTGCTAACCCTTTCAGTTTCAACTTTTTATTTGTTATTTTAAAAATCTTAACTTTGCGAAATAGATTCATTATGCATCTACAATGAAATGGTAAAACACGGGGGTACAAAATCTTAATTTTTTAAACTAAAAATTAAGTGGAAAAAATTGGTATCATATCTTTTGAATAAATTATAACAATAATTTTTTCAAAACTTTATTTATTTAAAAAAGTTAAAATCAATTTTTGAACATCTAAGAATGCAAGCATGAAGAATTTAGGGTCAATTTATTTTATAAAATTTTTGGAGAGTGAATTTTATATGACTATGTTTTTCATATTTTCATTTAATTAAAACAAACATTATTTAATTCTTCAAAAGACATTATTCTACCATCTAACGATAAATAAGTGAGAGCTCAACTTAGTAAGAAAAAAAAAATCTCATTTTGATGATTCCAAATGGAATCATTGGGGGTGAAAGGGTTTAAACAACGCATTCCCCTAATTCTTTTGAGCAGTGTATTTTAATCTATTAGCTACTTAAATTTACTAAAGTAAATCATATCTTGTTTTGCCCAACATTTGAACAGTTCAATTGACGATTCGGACAGGGCGGAGCATGATTTGCTTGTGAGGTAGAAGGTAATGTTTGACGTAGCTGCGACGTTACTATGTACGTGGCTGTTCTAATTTGTACGAATTATCTGCCGCCTGGCTCGTTTGTGGGCTATAAGAGAACATTTGATGTAGTTGTGAAGTCACTGTAGGCGTGACCTCTCCAGTTGTCCGTTCTTTGGTCGATCTTTTTTCCCCATTTTTTCGTTAGTTTAAATATTTCACATTTCGTTTTTTGTACTTCAATGGTCGTAGTTTCCGTTTGGTACCAGTTATTTCACATTTAAGGTTCAACAACTTTCAAAGTACAGTCATCAAAGATTTCGCGTTTCTGATTTTAGGTAATTAAATTGGTAAGTTATATTTTTCAAAACACATCTATAGAAATAGATTGTTAAATTACTTGTTTAAAAAAATTGTTGCGTAGATTTAATTAAGTAGAAGTAAAAAGAACATAAGAATTTTTTTTAATGCAAAACAAAGTTAAAATAATTTTATTTATCATAAGATTATATCTATTTTTCTTGCTTCCACTCAAACAATGTTTGACTATGTACATAAACAATACAAACACAGAACATGATACTTTAAATATTTTATTAAATATTCTAATAAGCGATACTGCAACTATATTAAGTAAAACTATTATTTTCATTATGCTATATAGCAAAAACATGTTAGATTTCGTATGTTTTATTAAGAACACCATTGCGTATTATATGCATGCCATTATTTTTTGTAAGAATGCTTTCGTACAAAGCTTTTATTTTGAAATTATGGTGTCTAAATTCCCTAAGGGTTGTATTCCTTTCCGTACCTTATTCAAAATGTCATCAGTTGCAAAAAGTGTGCCTTATTTTCTTTATAAACGCATTCTATGAATACTGCCGCCTTGTTTTGCATTGAAATTGATGAATACCTACCTCGTATGGTTACTATGGAAACTAGGTAGGAACATTTCTTGGCTTTGGAATGGGTATGGGTGATTAGCAAATAACTATGATACTATTTTATGCTTAATTTGAAAATTTATATTATATTTAGTTAGATTTGGAATTTATGTTAAGGGGGAATCGGAGCCCTCCTTTGAAGCCCATGTTAAAATGACCTTTTTTATGTACCTTTTTCTCAGAATCTATTTGATACAGTTTAATGAAATTTTTACTAGTTATTAAATGGATGTTCAACTATACTTTAATGGGGGCATTCTTAAAAAATTTTGTTAGGTTTTCAAATTATAAATTTTTAAGTAAAACTACATATTTTGACCTAAAAAACATCAATAATATTAAAAAGAAAAAAAAAGTAAGATAGTTATACTCAAATCCCTCCAGCGAATTTTAGAAACCAACTCCTTAAATACGTATAAAAAATTTTAGGTTGATACTTATAGTAAACTCTGAGAAAAAGGTACACGCACATTGAAAAAGTAATTTTTCAGATATACACGTTTAAAGTAAACAATAGTGGTTTCTTACCTATGAAACATAAGGGGATTTTACCTAAAAAGCATTTTTTAAAAATACTTTTAGTACTTGAAACGTTTAGTTTAAGATATCGTTGTAAAGCTAAGATTGCATAGTTTAAGAAACACTAAAAACATTGAAATGTCATTTTTGAAAATTTTGAGGGGTGTTGTCCCCCTTAATTTTTTCATATTATATAAATAACGTAGAAGGTTTTGAAAAGGTAAGAGGTAAAGGTTTAGCAACTTGACATGTGAGAAATTGTGTAAAAAGAGTTTTTCTTCAAAAATTAATGAGTACTCTTGGGTAGGGTAGGGTAGGTACATATATATTCCGGCTTGTGTGCTTGATCAGAGACCCGCTTATAAAGCCTTCGTCAAGTAACGACAACACAGAAAGAATTTTTACTGTCACAGAGAAAGGAAGTACACCCAGGGCAAAGGCGGGAATCGAACCCGCACCCGTTACAGCGCGCAGACTGCTAGCGTAATGGTCTGCGATGCAAACCACTCGGCCATCCGGGCCCCTGAGTACTCTTGTATTCTTTTATCGGGCAATCCCACATCATGAGAAAGGTTTACTTTTACTAAAGGGTTATTAATGGTGATGTACCAATTTCTACTTTAAATACAGAACATGATAACGAATTGATCTTCTAGAGTATTAAGTCTTTATTGTCTGATATATATTACATAGTAATACATAAATGCTTCTATAATACAGGGTGTCCGTAAGAGAATGTCCGAGTTTTAATGGTATATTGCAGGAGTTTATTGTATACTAAATATAACAAATCATACATGACATTGAAAGAAAACTAACCTAGTTTTTCCTATAACTGCTCAATGTGTGCGCCTTTAGTGATACGGCATACATCCAAACGAAAATTCAATTCTTCCCATGCTGTCTGCAGCAAGTCCGGAGTAATGGAAGCAACAGCCTGTGCAATTCTGCCTTTTAAGGTTGGTAAATCGTGGGGTAGGGGTGGAACGTAGACCCGATCTTTTACGAAGCCCCAAAGGAAGAAATCACAAGGCGTGATGTCAGGTGAACGATACTATTACAATTTGAAACTCGGACATTATTTACGGACACCCTGTATTAATATGATAATTACACACACACACACACGTTATGTTATAATTATTTTTTAATTGATTGTTCTTCCTCGTGATATCACTACATTTTTAAATTGTGACTGAATGTGTGATTGTGAAATGAATAAAATACTAAATATTTATAGAGTTTTGATATTATTAAAAGGTCTATTCCGTAAAGGTATCACTGATCAGACTCAAATTTATCGTAATGTAGGAATTATTGATATGGAAATTAATCGTCAGATTTATACTGAGAAATATTTACATTTATCGTAATGCATATTATTTAAAAATTTAGAAATCTATTTTACTAAATTTTTTTTAGAAGTATAGATACAGGGTGTTTCAAAATTGACCGGAAATGGAAAGGATGCAATTCCGAAATATTTGTCCGGCCCCCGCCAATAAAAAAACGGCTTGATAATTGGCCGCACTTTCGGTCGTGCATGAAAGCTTGCACTTGAGCTACACAAGAATGTAGTACTTTTAGTTTGGTTTGGTTGAATTTACATCTGGTTAAAATTACAGGTTCAACAAGTTTTCAACACGTATCTTTTTTAGGAGGCTGTTCATTTCGATATATTGCATTATTGTTACAAAACTTGATGTTGACCATCAGTCGATGCATAACAATTCTTGTTATTTGCTTATTTATATTAATAAAAAAAAGGACAGAAAATTAGTAAACAGCACACGCTTTCAGCAGAAAGGCGACTTACATAATGGCGATCTCACAGTCTGCGATATTTTATTAATCTCTCAAATCACCTATAGATACAGTTATACAAATACATGTATATCAGCTGTTAAAAATTTCAAAAACCTGTCCACCAGAAAGCTGACTGTTGTCCCGTCCCAACACATACACATTTCGACAAACTGTACATTTCCATCGCAAAATGTTTAGTGTTTATTGAATTTTCATATATCCTGCTCAAAATTGAAACACACCAAATCATTTAAATTGAAATCCAAACACAAAAATTCCATTTTAGTAGTTAGTTACTAATCATTTTTAGTAGTTTTAGAAACTGTGATGTAACAGAATCTGCAACTGTAAAATTACTAGGCGATATGTCAATTCAACCAAACCAAACTCAAAACGAATGCATCACTTCGTCAACGCATTCTTGCTGCCCTAGTTCAAAGGTGCAACCGCAACCAAAATGCGCAACCAATTGGCTGTGTACTAGTTTTTGGAGGGGTTGGGGTCATAGAGTTAGGAAGGAGAGGTAGAGGAGTCTATGAGTTCAAATGGTTTGAAGCAGGGCTGTCAGGTTTTTCGAGCTACTGCGCATCACATACTGGCACTGAGTTATCCCAAGATGCACCGCTCTAGCCTGCTTTATTTGTGCGCTACTGCGCATATACATGGACCTCTCTATTCTCTTTCATGCCTCTATGGTTGGGGTAGATATTTCGGAATTGCATCCTTTCCATTTCCGGCCAATTTCGAAACACCCTGTATGTATAGCGCTTTCACGTACTAATTAAAAATATAGAATTTTATACATAATGTGTAGTATTATTTACTTAGTTTGTGGTTGGTGGAATCAACCGTATTGCTGAAACTACATGACTACCTATTGACAAATTAATGTAGTGAAAACAATTTAAAAAATCATTTTCAAGTGATATAGATTTGCCTGAAGAGAATAAAATTCCAATATTCCCCCCGCGGTAAATGAGTTACGATATTCTTAAAATGTCTTTTCTGAAAAGGTATACCTGTTTAGATTTATGTTAGTTTTAAATTATCGTCTCACTAGAGCTACACGATGGCTATTGGCGTCGTAATTTTATACCCGTTTAGATGAGAATTTATCATAATATAAAATATGAGAATCGTTAGATCTATACTAAAAACTATAGACAATTATCTTAGTCTATATATTGATTAGAAATTTAGAAATGTATTGTAATGAAATTTATTAGTAACATAAAATTTTCTCGAACTTTAATATACAAATTGAAATTAGAGAATTTTATAATTTTTATCACAGTTTTTTTTTTTTTTTTGGTTGAACTAAACGTCTCACTATTATCCTATATGACTAGCTATTGGCGAATTAATGTAGTGAAAACGATTTAAAAAATCATTTTCAAACGATATGGATTTGTCTGAAGAGAATCAAATTCCAATATCCCACATGAGTTATGATATTCTTAAAATGTATTTTCTGAAAGAGGAATACCTGTTTAGATGGGAATTTATCATGGTTCGAAGCGCACATCCCATGAAACAAATCGAAATTTCGAGTCGAATAAAATATATCTAATTTGAAATGGAAGTTTTGAAACATGTATCAAGTCAAGCTTGTGTTGTCAATATTGAGTTTGAAACTATGTTTCAGAGATATTTTATTTGATCATATAAATGACATGAACGCTTAAATGGTTACATTTAAATGCGTTTACAAATATTGATAATTACATGTTTACTGTCGCATGAATGATGACATTTATTAGCCTACAAACTCGAAATGAAAGTCAAAAATCAATAATGTTGTCATCATATCCAAAAGACCGATTAAAGTATACATAATACATTATTCTTGTTTGATGACATTTTCCCCCAATACCAAAACAACTATTTATTTACAAACTGCTATTGAAAGGGCCCATAATATATGGTTTGGAAAGGAAAATAATTTCTTTGTTAATGTTTCTTTATAGGAAAAATACGTTGGTTGGTTTTCCTTTAATGAAATGCATTCATCATTTTGAACAATAGGCATGAAAAATCTCGTGTCTTGTTGTTGGGCCACGTTTCTACATGCTGTGCCAGAGCTAGTACAATGCACTTTGTCAACCTGCTTGCGCATTTATCCCGTTGGCAACCGCTGCTGGAGTGGCGTTTTAACTTATGAATTTTATATAAGCACCGTCAACAAAGGGGCGTTGGCAGCTTTATTTCTTTTACAGGTCGCCTCCAGCGCGGGCGCTATTTCGGGGTAAATGTGTAGGCCAGTCTTAATTTTCTAATTCTTAATTTATTATGTATTAGTTTGTTTACAAAATTGTTATCGTTCTATTTATTTATCCTGATATTGTTAACTTAATTGTAACTATTTCTTTTATCACTTCAAATTAAACCTAATTATAATTAAGTAAATAATCTACTGTTTTCATAATCACTGCCCAATATATTTGTCAATAAAATATAGTTATTCATAGTTATTCCAATTTGTATTCTCTGTACACAAATCCTACCCACACTTGTTATATTGTTGGATGGCTATTACGTGTATGCTATTTTTAAAAACAAGTTGTCATGGATAAAAAAATATCTGAATGTTTTGAGTAACTACAATATTCATGTTCTGTGCTTCCTATAATTTATTATTATTGCTTCCTATAATTTATTATATATCTATATAGATATTTTCTGAGTTTCTTTACCTCTGGATCAAAAAAATAGATAAGGCATATTTGATTAATATTTTTATTCGATAATTTCATTTGTATTGTTAGTCAAACATATAAAAAATCTATAGCTCTTTTGTGTAAATAACTTTTCTGTACATATTGTTTTACTTTTGAAAGCCTTATATACCAAGAAACCCACTCAAAAGTAATAATTTGTATAATAAATCTTCTTTACATATTGTTTTACTTTCGTAAGAGATGTATACTTAGAAAATAAAACTTGCGAGGACCAATTTCTATAAAAAAAAAATAACTAGAAAGGGCAAATCTTTACAATAAATAACGTTTCTATACATGTTGTTTTATCTTAACAAGAGTTATTAATACACTAAAAAAACATCTCAAAAGGGCCACTTTTTTCCATAAAATATTTTTCGTACATTTTGTTTTACCTTTAAAAGCTTTATGTACTAAAAAAATAACTTATAAGGACCTTTTTTTGTGTAATAAATAGTTTTTCTGTACATGTTGCTTTACCTTTGTTAGAGTTATATACTAAAAAAACAACTCACAGGGTGAATTTAGGGTAGTTCATTGGCAAAAATATCATTTTTGCCGATAAAATGTGTCATATCAATAAAAAGTATAATTTTTTTAAAATAACAACTCATAATTCCTTTAAATTTGTATAAGTTAAAAAAAAATTGCCAAAATAATCATAAATTATTCGCGGAGTTAAGTAATAAAATATATAGTGGAGCAAATATTAATAAAATAACTTGCATTATAAAGTATATTCACGGCGTTTGGATTCATTTGACAATGTATGATGTTCAATGACAATGTTAATTTGATTAAATTCGCTTTATTATAGAAATATCACAGACTATAAATTTAACTAAATATAATTTTATTGATTTTATAAGCACAAATATTTTATTTTTGATTGAGTTATTGCAACATATGGAAAGTTTGAAGATCATTTCTTATGCTTTAAAAGTATGATAACATTTATAGAATTAACAATTATAGATATATAAAAATCTAAAAATTTTAATTATTAGATAATAATTAATTTTTTTTGGATGAAATAAGAAGGATAAATTCATTTTTACTTGTATTGATACGTTATCGTCATGATTATTAAAACTACTAGAAAAATAAACCAATGAGTTTGTTTTAGGTTTTTAGTGTCAACAGACTTGCAGAAAATGAAAATAAATTATTTCTCGAGGCTCGATTGGTGTAGAAATGTCATGCGAGAACAAAGAACAAATCGGAGCACCAATCAAAGGAAATTCAGGAATGAAACCTAGAACAATACGTCACCTGAAACATATAATTGATACGTATCGCTGATATTACAACCACAGAAATAAATCAAGTTTCTGTGTAGTTTTAGTGTCCACAGGCGTCGCTGCTAAATAGGGACAATTCTATTATTGTTTACTTCAATGTCATGCGAGAACAAAGAACAAATCGGAACACCAATCAAAGGAAATTCAGGAATGAAACCTAGAACAATACGTCACCTGAAACATACCAATTGATGATGCTGTCCCCGATAAATTGTTTCTGGAGTTGTCCACCAGGCGTCGCTGCTAAATAGGGACAATTCTATTATTGTTTACTTCAATGTCATGCGAGAACAAAGAACAAATCGGAGCACCAATCAAAGGAAATTCAGGAATGAAACCTAGAACAATACGTCACCTGAAACATACCAATTGATGATGTTGTCCCCGATAAATTGTTTCTGGAGTTGTCCACCAGGCGTCGCTGCCGAATAGGGACAATTCTCCTTATTATTTACTTCAAGTTTATACCCTTGTAGCTATTATTTTTATCTACAAATCCATCCAACATTAATAAAATAAATATAAGAAATGGACATTATCTCCGATGTGCCATTACGAGGCAAACCAAATGATTGTTATCATGTACGAATGATCATTTTGGCAAAGGACCAGACACCAAATAGCCGCAAAAACATATTTTGGTAAGTTGATACAGATGTATTTGACATTTGCCCGACTTTTTTGTAGGGTAGGGGTTGGTACATATCATAGATATCATAGTTAAAGTATTAGATTGGCGGATCACGTGACCTCCAATGCTAACGACGGGACGCGCATGGTGGCCAAATAATGGGGAAAATGGCCAGTGTTGCTGCCACTTTAAATAGAAAAATACTACGAAAAAAATACCATTTAATTCTAAAATTACAAATTACTGCACTAAAATTACAATTACTGCTCTGTTTCCACGTGACATTGATTCGCCAACCGGTGTACGAGAATAATATATTTTCATTCGCCATTTCTGTTGCCACTCAAGACATGACACATGCCCATAAGAATCCTTGTTGAAAAATCAGCAAACCGAACATGTGCAGTCTAAAAGCCTTAGTTTATTATGGTAAAAGACAATAAATTTGTTCTAACAATTACATAAAAAAACAAATATCATTTGTCGAAAAAAATAGTAAGTTACATTTGTGTCAAATCAACGTTGTGACTATCGTCAAAGGCAAAAACCACACCATATATTTAGTATAGCTTCTGGAAAAAGTCGATTTTTCATTTTATTACTGCACTTGAAATATGTTTGAGGGTAATTATCTTGTTTTTGAAAAGACTATTTATTCGCTTGAGTGAGGATTGTATGCTGCGATTTGTGCTTTTTATTCAATTTCATAAAACGATTATGATTCTTTTTGTGTTTTTCGTAGTCAGAAAGTATCTTTCTATTTTATTTTGAAGAATGGCATAATGATATGCATATGGGAAAAAAATCGTATGAATGGCATATGATTTTTTTTTTTTTTGGAATACATCATTTTGTTTGTTTGGTTGTTTGATATATATTCAGGTTTGTGTGCTTAGTCAGAGGCCCGCTTATAAACCTTCGTCAAGTAAGACAGATACACACAGCACACATAAGTGACAGATGCTGCCATCTATCGCCACCTCCACAATCTAGACATGTCCCTGAAGGGGAGGGGAATAGTCTCCAGGGACCTGTACCCGTGGTAAACTGCGCAATGACCGACTACAGGACTTTCGGACTCAGCAGATTTAACGAGCACGTTCTCCGCATATACTCGGTAGGTCTTCAGTGGTACCGGGACTCGATCGCGGGACCTTCCGATTCCGAGAACGAGGCCTTAACCACTAGGCAATCCACGGCCCCATTTGTTTGGTTATGGAATCTGATTTGATTCGATTTAAACTCTCTGGGATGTTTATTTCTAGAATCTGTAAATAGATTTAACACAGCCACGTATCGCTCAATAGTTTTGAGCCGTACCAAGTAGCGATCTTGACGCCTGAGCTGGTACTCAACTCCACTTTCAAGCGACACAAAACGCCATGTGAAGTGATGAACTTCGGAAACACATCTTAGTGTTATTACTTATTAGTATTATTAACTTATTAGTACAAAGTAGTACAATATATACATTTATGAAATCAAAACTTGGTAAATCTATAATCAAAATGTTACAATTTAAACCAAAATATCTTTCAAAACATGTAGACAACATACTGTGTTGTGAAGCAGAAACTTACACACATATTTAATAAATAAATATACCCCTGGGTTTGGAAATATGTAACAAACTATTATTAATATAAACAATAAATTTTTTACCTTCTATTACGAAATATGAAATAAAAAGTAATAAAAGTATTCTTATGGAGTCGAAAATCCGAAGCGGATATTAAGCGTTTTCTACGCGCTTTGGACAATGATAATTTTGAAAATAGTTTTTTTTTTAAACATTGGTCTTTATGACTGTCTGAAACCACTCTACAGTTCAAACTAAAAGAGCTACGGACTTCAAATTTGGTACACGAGTACCCATACTTGTAGGCAGCTCCAAAATTTTCCAAAATGACATTTTAATGTTTCTTGAAATATAAAATCTTAGCTTTTCAACGATATCTTACATTAAAAGTTTCGAAGTATTTGTAATATTTTTTTAAACTAACGTTGTTTAGGTAAAATCCAGTCATGTTTTATAGGCAAGAAACCACCATTGTTTACTTTAAACGGTTCTATCTCAAAACTTACTTTTTTAATGGTCATGTACCTTTTTCTCAAAATCTACTGTAAGTATCAGCCTGAAATGTTTTATACGTATTTAAGAAGTTTGTTTCTAAAAATCGCTGGAGGGATTTGAGTATAACTATCTTACTTTTTTTTCTTTTTTAATATTATTGATGTTTTTTTAGGTCAAAAATATGTAGTTTCACTTAAAAATTTATAATTTAAAAAACTAAACAATTTTTTAAAAATGCCTCCAGTAAAGCATAGTTGAACATCCATTTAATAACTAGTAAAAAATTTATTTAAAAGTATCAAATAGATTCTGAGAAAAAGGTACATAAAAAGGTCATTTTAACATGGGCTTCAATGGTGGGCTCCGGTCCCCCTTAAATAAAATACAATAATATATATAATGGGCTAAATTTAGGGGCCCTAGAAATTAAGTTGTTTCATGTAGGTTTACTTTGTACGTGGTTTGAAAGGTTTACTGTGCGCAGGAGTGTCCCCGCTCTTGGACATGCGAGTAACAATGACCGGCCGATCGATCCCCGGACGGACCTTGATCCTCCACAAAAGAATGTCATCTTTTAGGACTTAGGGCCGGGCGAAATTGATATACAATTGCACTTTAGCCAAGTCACATTTCCACTCTTGGGCATTCTTTGTCAGACAAATTCTTGTAGGGCGACATATCACACCGACTTGAAATCAACATTACAATCACACGCGTCTTTAGTGAACATCTCTACACGCAAATAATGACGTGGTTGAAGTAGTTGGAGGGATTGGACTACAAATATATTTTTAAAAAAATATTATTGATGTTTCAAATTAATTAATATTATTGTTGTTTAATATTATTGATGATGGTAAAAAAAATATGCAGTTTCGCTTAAAAATTAAAATTTAAAAACGAAACAAAAATTTTGAAAATGCCCCCATTAAAGTATAGTTAAACATCCATTTAACAACTAGTAAAAATTTCAGTAAAAAGTATCAAATATATTTTGAGAAAAAGGTACATAAAATAGGCCATTTTAACATGGGCTTCAATGGCTTCAATGGGTATATAATTGCCATGGGTTCAATGGCTTCAATGGGTATATAATTGCCATTAAATGTATCGATTTATTGATTGCTAATTGAATGTTTTGTAGTGTTACACCCCCAAAGTTCGTTAACCAAACGTCCATTTTTTCATAAAATTAAATTCAACAAAATTGTGCGATGACAAAAAGCAAATTTAATAATTTCAGTTTTTAAGTGCAAACGAATAAAAACACGTTTTATTTCTAAGATAGGCACAAAAAAATCATCCGGGAAAATCCGTTAAACATTTAATGAAATTCTATCGTTTCAAAATAAGAAAAACATAAAAAAGTTTGACATATATTGCCCAATAATATTCAATACCAAAGGTACAAAAAAAAATCTAAAATCGCAATAAAATAGCTTTGAACAAAGAAATGCCATGAAATCGAAAAATCAATTATAGAAAGAAAAGAAAGCGATAAAATATTTCGTTATTGGAAAAGTTGTGAATATAATGACGTTTTTCTATTTTTCAGTTTTAGATTATGATTAGATTTTTTACTTATCATTTTTTAGTTTGTAATTTAAATAGCTGACAGGATATTTTTTTGCTATTTTCTGTGAATATAATTTCATTTGGCAAGTTTACGAAAGACTATGATAATGCAATATTTGACTTTCCTATTTTAGTTTAAATTTATTTTCAAATGAGTGAGCAATTTATATTTTTGTAAATTTGTACAAATACTCAGAATGAACTTGTGTTGGCTTTCAATTCCATAAAATTGTGTTTTTTTCCAGTAATTACAAGTTGCGTTGAAACAACTCAAAAAATGTGTTGTGACAATAATGCAATAATGCAATGTGTGTTGTGACAATAATGCATGGTTTGAATAAAAATTGTTTTTGCAGACGCAGCCATGTATTCTTCCGACATGTAATTCACCATCTGCACTTTTTTTTGATTCGGATAAATATACATACTAAAGTTTATGCACTTATATTACGGCCTTTAAAACGAAGGTTATAATTTTGTAACACATATTTTAGAAAACTATATAGTATTCAGATTTGGTTAATTGCGCAAGGATATAACAATCGTCTCTTCTCGCTATCGTGAGTTGTGTTGGAACACAAATTTGTGTTCTTCATCAGCACAAGTCTTGTATTGAAACAACACAATATTGTAATGTTGCCATTTTACACAACACTTGTGTTCAATTTGCGTTTTTTATGTCAATTTGTGTACAAATACTCAGAATGAACTTGTGTTGGCTTTCAATACAAAAAATTGTGTTTTTTCCAGTAATTACAAGTTGTGTTGAAAAAACTCAAAAAATGTGTTGTGACAAAATAATAATGCATGGTTTGAACAAAAATTGTGTTGAAGGCGCATCCGTGTATTCTTCCGACATGTAATTCACCTTCTGCACTTTTTTTTGATTCGGATAAATATACATACTAAAGTTTAAGCACATATATTACGGCCTTTAAAACGAAGATTTTAATTTTGTAACAAATATTTTAGAAAACTATATATATCAGATTTGGTTAATTGCGCAAGGAATAACAATTTTCTGCTACGTATTTGTTGAACACAAATTTTCTTCATACACAAGTCTTGTATTGACAACATTGTAATGTTGCCATTTTACACAAACTTGTGTAATTGCGTCTTTTTGTGTCAATTGTTACAAAGCTCAGAAGACTTGTGCTTAAATGACAAAAAATTGTGTTTTTCATAATACAATTGTTAAAAACTCAAAAAACTGTTACAATAAATGATGTTAAAATTGTTTGCAGCCACATTTTCATATCACCTCTGACTTTTTGTAATAATCTATTTAGCATTAGCTTTAAGAGAATTTGTAACAATTGATATATAGTATAGATGTATGCAGGATAAAAGTTCCATGATGGTGAAAATTTTTACACAAGTCTGTTGAAAAAACCTACTTCTTTCAGTAACATACATTTCGCAAATCTCAGCGAAACACGTTAATAAAGACATACAACCTCGTGTGCTACATCACCATAAAAAAACTCTCTTGTAATTCCCATTTAAACAGCACAGTCATACCTAAAAGGAGAAATTAATTAATTCACTTAAAACGCCATCTTTCTACCGGTTACTGAATCCACGCGGAAAAAAACCGGGCTACTCCTTAAATGAAATTATTGTTGCTAAACGTGACGTATTAATACGTCGGCTGCTGTTTATCACTGGATAACTGGGCAATTACCAACGCTTTTTAGCTACGCAGGAGGGAGATGTGAAGTAATATAACGAGTTTTGATCACCTGTTATTTAAAGAATGTTCTTGTGATGAACTAAATTTTTGTCGAAAAAATTAGTTCATTTTGAACTAATTTTGACTGGAAATTTGAATTTTTGTTGTTATCCCAATTTTTTTTTTACAAGATCCTCCGAAGAGGTCAACCGGGATTCGAACTCGGGACCTAATGGCTGCGATTCAGACGCGCTTTCTACTATGCCGAGTCCAGTCACGGCCTACTCAACTACTAAGGCCGAAGAAGCTTTCCCAAACAAGCTCGGGGATGGAAATTTTGACGTCATAGTTCGGAGTAACGTTGTTCCGAAGATGAAGACAACCTGTTCGGAACCACTCGTTCACGGCTGACCACATTTTTAGGGTTCCGAATGCGTCCGAACTAGTTTCTCGATCTTCGGCACTGGGAACAGTGACGTCAAAATATCCGTCTACGCTCGTGTTTAGGAGAGCTTCTGTGGCCTTGTTTTTGAAGTTGGCCGTGGTCTAGTATGAAATTTTTTAAAGGAAATAAAGCTATAGAGACGTGATGAAACTTCAGACGCAACTCATGTACTTCGGTGTGATTTCCCATTTAACATACTTTAAGTGTTATTAATTACCGTGGAAACAGGTTTTTAATTATTATGTACAAGGCGTTTAGCAAATAAAGCCATTAATACACGGAGGGACAGGATATGTAAAACCGTCACAAAACAGTGATTGGTTTGGTATGTCACGTGGGCACACTTTAATAATAGGGTACTGACTATATCGCAAAATGCCTTCTATATTAAAATAATTATAGTTTGAACTATATTATTACTATATTATGAACTATATAATAGTTTGAATTGAGTATTAAAAAAATAAGACTATATAGAAATGTAGGAGTTTTGACAGTAGCGGATAGTTCATATTTGCTGAAGTAGATTTAAAAATGGCGTTTTTAAAGTTTTTTATAGTTACTAGTGACGTCATAGATACCACGTGACAGCCACTTAGCGTTTTAGGGAGTAATTTTTCGTCCTCATTTTAAAATTATTTTTTTTTTGCCTTTTTATGGGGTATTTGAAAAAAAAGAAAAAATAAGGGTCTGATACTTTTGACATAAGAATATTTTAAGCCACTAAAACTTTTTTTAGCCAAATACCCTATTTCTAACGAGTGAAAATACTTTCAGTAACGTCTTGGAAAAGAGTCGCGGTATTTGGTGAAGGTTCACGTGTCCCGTCCTTGGTTCTTTTCCTCCGTCTATGCTTAGCTTATCTCCGTGATTTTCAAGTTCAATATCTTGAAAAAAATATCGATTGAAGAATAGTACAAACCGTATATTTATATAGGTATGCAGAGTTGAATTTTACGCAAGTTGCAAAATAAGTAAAAAAAATATCAACAGAAGGAACATTATGCAATTTCGATTTATTTTAATGGAAAACAGCCCTACTTTCGTGAGGCAGCTTTTAAAATCAAAAAATCTATTTGATTGTTAATAATGAATCTAATTTTGCTTTATAACTTTTTGGCATGCTTAAGAATTTTTTTGCGTGCAATTGATGATTACCTTTAATTCTCTCTACTTATATGATTTTATTCCATCTGCGATTTGTCTCAGACACTTGAAAAAGACTTAAGGGTCATTTTATACGTTTCTAACAGTGTGCATTAGAATTTCAAAAAAAAAGTTTTAATTTGATAGCTATTATATTTAATACTATTAGTTTTAATACTTAAAATATTCGAATGATTTTAAATCCTATTTTATCTTTTAACAACATTATTAAGTCTTTCTACATGCATCGTTTTTAAGAGTTGACTCTTCAAACAACAAACAACTGCTATTCACCTAAAACAATCCACCCATTACAAAGCCACCTGAAACCTGAATATTTAATTTCCGCTACGTGTGCGAGGCAATTGCCGGGGGCCCGAGTTCTCACAAAGCGAAAGTATGCGGGAGCGTCTCCGAGAAATTTAATTCTAATTACGCGGATTTATGACTGCGTAAACATACCTCTGCGATCGCACGGAAAAAGCCGTTTTCCGCTTTTTGAGTGGGAGGTGGCTATTCAAGAGGGAACCAAGTTGGTTGGTTGGTTGGTTGGTAGACATATATATTCAGGTTTGTGTGCTTGGTCAGCGACCCGCTTCTAAACCTTCGTCAAGTAAGACAGACACAACAGACACACATAAGTGGATCCATCTAATTTTTAGAGACAGAGGCCAACTAGAGGATCCCCAGAATTGGCTTGTCACCCCCAGAGGTATTGATTTGGTATGGGAACTTGGAGGACTTTCGGACCCAACAGATTTAACGAGCACGTACTCCGCATATACTCGGTAGGTCTTCAGTGGTACCGGGACTCGATCGCAGGACCTTCCGATCCCGAGACCGAGACGCTGACCACTAGGCTCACTACGGCCCGGGAACCAAGTAAAAAGTGGGTTGTTTCTAAAATATGGTTTTGTACGGGGGGCGTGGTCGCTCAGTTGGTATAGCGTTGGACACACTTTTAGCCCACATCGTATCGCAAGCGTATGGCGCGGGATCGAACCCGTGGCAGTCACTGCTTTCCTATTAACGGAAATATGCAGCCAAAATCGGTTCTTTTTGGTTTAACAGAATCCATTACGTTTTAATTCACCAGGAATGGATCTGTGATGAAATTAACGAGGGATTTGCATTTGAAAAAAGTGATTACGTGCAAGTTTTTTCTCATTTATTTGAATTTTATAGCTCTATGTAAAAAGGGGACCAAGTACGTTGCTAAATTTTCCACTGCGCATTTTTCTTAACATTTTAAGGAAAGAAGTAGAATGTGCGGAAAACCCCCTGCAGACTTGAGATATTGTTGTGTTTTGTGATTTAGTTTTTCGATTTCATTTTGCGCTTCCGGCTGTGTGTGTTCGCATTTTGTAATGGGTTGGAAATTTTTTTAGAGCTTTTATGAAATATTTTTAGCTACTTTTAGTTTATTGATGAAAATGCCGCATTTTTAAAAGTAAATTGAATTATACGTACTTAATTTTGGAAGAAAAAAATGGTAGATGATCCGTCAATTATTATATGATGGTGAGAAGCTGTAATTCATTAGCAAAAATTCCCAAGTTTAGATAAAATTTTATATTAAAATTAATAACATATTAAACAGAAATAAGGAAATAAGAAAATGAACAGACGAGATCAACACTTGAGTGGGTACCCGTAAGTAGTAAATATTATTAAGTGGGCGCGTTTGTTTACCACGGGTCTTTTGAATTTATATTTTTAACATACAGTCTCTGGACAAATTATTAGACGCACTGTATTTTTTTAGTAATGATGAAAATATACCAAAGAACGCCAGTCATAAAAAAGATGTCGAATATAGTATTAAGTATAGCAGATAGTATTTTCTATTCAATAATTAAGTTTAGGAACACAAATGTCCTTCTAAAGGTATTTTGTTCATCATTGATTGATACATAAAATCTTGCAGTGCATCTAATAATTTGTCCAGGGACTGTATATTCACTTTATCTTTATCATTTACATTTAACAGCTTTTCTAATTTATTCCTCTTTGAAGAAAAAAAATGTCTGTAGGCTTCTATTTCCATAAAGCTTGTTTCCCCCAGTTTTATGCAGCAACTATCGAAAGCTAGCTATATGGGAATTGTAGCATATTAAACAGTAAAAAAAATAACAATTGAGCAAATATTTCCATGTATTTAGTTATTTATTTATAACACCAAGTTACAGAATTTTTTTACTGTACAGTAGTAAAAAAAATAGGAAACCCTATTTTTAAATAAGGGTACCGGAAGATCTTTCATTCAATTAAATTGCATATGTCCTATTTAAATTCAGGTAACCCAATTAGTTGTGCAAACAAATATTCTTAGTTCTAAAGTCCGAATTCCGAAATTAATTTAAGTTTAATTCAAATAGATTCGTTCTCACATGACCATGGTTGACATTTCCGGGCTTTCTCCCAAAGATCACAACCCACGTAATTTGGTCTTAAATTAATGATGATATTGTATGCTGATTTTAATTGCTAGTCTTCAAGTATAGATCTGCTGTTTTGATAATGAAATTGTTTTAATGATCTAAAATATATAAACAACTGAAAGAAAGAAAATTTTGCTGAAATGTAATTTTTGTTGCGATTCTTTTGCATATGATATAATTTTAAATAAATATAGTTCATAATCATTTTGAAAACTATCTCTTTTACACTGAATCCATTATGTTGAACAAAATTAAAATCAATACTGTTACTTGTACATTAAAGTTAATTTTTTTTAAATTTGCAAAGAGAAAACGTATTATTTTAGTATACGAAATATTTTAGTCTTACATCTCATCAGATTTTTTTTAAAAGAAGTAATAAGCTTTAATCTAATTACCAACAATTGGCAAGGAAATTTTTCCTGTGAAAATAAGCTTTGTGTTAAAGTTTGTCGATTTAAACACAACACAATATATATATATATATATATATATATATATATATATATATATATATATAATATATATATATATATATATATATATATATATATATATATATATATATATATATATATATATATATATATATATATATATATATATATATATATATATATATATATATATATATATATATATATAATTAAAATATCATGCATATACATACATACATACATACATACATCATACATACATACATACATACATACATACATACATACATACATACATACATACATACATACATATATATATAGTACTGATAAAATTATGTTAGATAAATTACATTACACTCAAATCAAATTTTTTAACTTAAAGTTAACGTTTTACTTGGTAAGCAAGATGTTAATGGTATTCACAAATATTGAATGGGTAAAATTTGATAACAGATTTTTATGCATTTATTGTATGTAATATTATCATTATTAGTACCGATGATAAAACAACTGAAAATATTGTTAGCCTGTACCATAGGTATGGTTAATATATGTATGGTGTTCTTATTTCATCTATCATCAATTCAGTTTTTGATTTTTAGATTAGTTAAGGGGTGTCCTCCATTGAAGCCCATGTTAAAATGACCTTTTTATGTACCTTTTTCTCAGAATCTATTTGATACATTTTCATGAAATTTTTACTAGTTATTAAATGGATGTTCAACTTTACTTTAATGCAGGCATTCTTAAAATTGTGTTTAGTTTTTAAATTATAAATTTGTAAGTGAAACTACATATTTTTGACCTAAAAAACATCAATAATATTTTTAAAAAAAAGTAAGATAGTTATACTCAAATCCCTCCAGCAAAACTCCTTAAATACGTATAAAAAATTTCAGGTTGATACTTATAGCAGATTCTGAGGAAAAGGTACACGCACATCGAAAAAGTAAGTTTTGAGATATACGCGTTTAAAGTTAACAATAGTGGTTTCTTACCTGTGAAACATAAGGGGATTTTACCTAAGCAACATTTAAAAAAAATATTTTAAAATTACTTCTAGTACTTGAAACTTTTAGTTTAAGATATCGTTGTAAAGCTAAGATTGCATAGTTTAAGAAACACTAAAAACATTGAAATGTCATTTTTGAAAGTTTTGAGGGGTCTGGTCCCCCTTAAATCGAAAAGTATCTTTTTACACATTAAAGTTGGCATCGGTCTATTTTCATAGGTACAAAAAAAATGTACAAGAATACAAACGGATTGGGGCCCGGGTGGCCGAGTGGTTAAGATAGCTGCCTCCTCTAACAGTCTGCGCACTGTACCGGGTGCGGGTTCGATTCCCGCCTTTGCCCTGGGTGTTATTTCTCTCTCTGTGACAGTAAAAATTCTTTCTGTGTCTGTCTTACTTGACGAAGGTTTATAAGCGGGTCTCTGATCAAGCACACAAGCCGGAATATATATGTATCAACCCTACCCTACCCTACAAACGGATTGCAATAATACATTCACAATTTTTTTTAACGTATGTTTGCAGGAATCTTAAACTGACTTTAAAACTTTGAAACATGACTTTAAAGTACAAGATTTAAGCACAGATGAATGTTATCATGCACAAAATATTATCGTACATTTTTTTCTTTGCAATACATAGCTTAAAAACCTTTATGAATTCAACAGTTTTATTCTTTTTTTTCAAGACATCTCAAAATTCATTGCACAAGAAAAGAACTCCACTTCACATTGCAACAAAGTAAGACTTCAACTTTGATTGTTAAAAAGTTCTAAGTTCTCTCTGGATAACTGCAACTGTATCTCTTTTCAATGAAAAGAAACTATAGAGTTAAGAAGGAGATGAAGCTGCCGCCGAGCAAAAACCAATGTAAAAACCGGTTTGCCAAGTGAAGCCATCAATCGCGCTGTAGTAGGCCTAAACAAACACTCTTAAATAACTATTTGGCGCTATTCTACCGTGGAGTTTGTATAGGTTTACTACAGCGACTAGGCGATTTCTGACTATCTTAATCATAGATATCATAGTTAAAGTATTAGATTGGTAGATCACGTGACCTCCAATGCTAACGACGGGACGCGCATGGAGGCCAAAATAAGAGGGCAAAATGGCCAGTGTTGCTGCCACTTTAAGGAGAAAAATACTACGAAAAAATACCATTTAATTCTAACATTACAAAAAAATATTATAAAAATACTAGCTGCATTTTTTGGAATCTTTTTAGTGACTTTAAATCCTTTTCTAGTATTTTTTTTTTGTAATTTAGAATTAAATGGTATTTTTTCGTAGTATTTTTCTCCTTAAAGTGGTGGCAACACTGGCCATTTGCCCTCTTATTTTGGCCTCCATGCGCGTCCCGTCGTTAGCATTGGAGGTCACAGGGTCTGCCAATCTAATACTTTAACTATGATATCTATGATCTTAATAAAAACTGTAGTTAAAACGAATTTTTTTAATATGTGTAGGAAATCACTGCCGTCTTGTTTAAGTTCAGGTCTCGTACCAGCCTACAACTGCGCAAATAGTCATTTTCTGAATTTTAATTAACGCTTTTTAAGGAATAAAATGATGCGTTTCAGCATGGATTAACATTGAGTAAGCGGTTTGTTTGGGCTTACTTGTATTGCTGGGCGACTTTCTAACGGCTTCACTTGTTTCCTCGCCAAGCATTTCCATCTTCTTCCTTACTCTATAAAATGGACAAAAATGAGGAGATTTAGAATACGTGGGGGGCTGTAAAAGAACATTTTTTGTCGAAGATAATCTTTTTTAAAAGCATAAAGAAACATTTGGAGGGCCAATCTTCAGTTTCAACTTCATTGTAGTAGTAGAAGTCTTCAGAAGTACATATTTCTTTTTTTTAAAAAAATAAGAACCGTGGTCTTATTGTATTCTATTGATTCTTAAAATATAAAATGTTAGGATGATTGTTAAAGTAAATTGCTTCATCGTCAAATTCATAGGTTATGATTTCAGAAATGATTTTTTACTTCCTAAGCTAATGGAGTAAAATACTTTCAATGGAATAATATAATGTTGGACATTGTAGATACAGAAGTTTCATTCGATTTAATAGTCTTAAATAAAATGATTTTTAGCGAAATTTAGTTGAAGATCTTGGAATAATAAAATGTTTCACTTTAACTCTTTTAACCTTTTGATACTGCGGTTACACTTGTCTTCAACGCTGTTGAAGAGGGACTCTATATACTTAACTAGTTTCGATGTTAAATTATTGAGCAGCGATTTGGATTTGACCTTGGATTTCCAAAGCCCTACTAAGTTTTTTTTCGGTGAAGTTGGCGAGAAATGGGCGAGTGATTCTATACCGCGTTCGATTTTATTCATTGTTTGAGCGTTGGTATTATTCGTCGGACATTTTTCCTTCCGTTAGTAGATCATTCTTATTTTGGAGACAGAGGCCATGCACAGGATCTCAGAATTGTCTTGTCAAGCCCAGAGTTATTGATTTGGTTAGGGAACTTTGTGATCACGACAGTCACTTTAACGTACGCCAGTCATCATTAGTACACAAGTGTCTTCGGATGGAAGGGCCTTGAACTTACAACCTAAGGAACGCCAATCCCAAAACCAGTCAACCAGACAGTTTAAATATCATAAACATTGTAAAAAAATTCTATCAGATAGCCATAATGTGTGCTACAGTACGTAAAAAATACTTTCTAACAGGTATAATATAACAATATTCAATAAAACTAAAAGTTAGAAGCTAAATATTACCTAAATTTTTTCCATCGTTAGCAATTATTATGTAGTAGAAGACTGTAAGAAGAAGTAAGATTGTCAATAGAAGATTGTAAGTTATGTATAGACTTGTATTTAGGATAAATAAAATGTTAAAAACATTTTTTGATGTACACCTGTTTGTACACCTGATGACCACCTGTTTCTTTGCAAGCCCTTTGCAAAACTGATTAGTTAACCTCATTAATTTAAGGTTCAAAGTTATTCTTAACGCTCTCTCTCTGAAAAATTAATAAATAAAATAAACAAAGGTTAAACTAAGAATCATAAGATATTTTAATGGTGGTTCCAGAGATATTTCTCAAAATTTTACATACCAAATAGGTGTTGTTTACAGCTAGAAACATCGTTGTTTTACACACATACGAGATTTTTGGAATCATAAGTTCATTTTTTAACTCTGTCCTGTTAAGTTGTCAGTTCTATTCTGTCTAGTTACAGTTCTATATTCTCTAGTGAAGTATATTTTTATTCTATCTTAAAAGTCTCACGCGGAGAAAACACCAAAACACGGATACCGCCTCCAAAACTTCATTGGCTCAACAGCTGGCCACCAGGGAACATCCTCAACTCTATTCGCTCTTGAGCCTCCAAATATCATTGGAGCGGGTGCTGTCATTGATTGAGAATTTACAACCTGAAAAGTGTCATCCCTAAAGTGCTCCTCCGAGACGAAGGCTTTGTTGCACATCTGTACCATCTCGTAAAAATCTCGTCCCACCGACGCCCAAAGAAGACCACCCAACAGGCATCACACACATAGCGACAGCACAAGCGGTTCCATACATCGCTCGGTGGTATTGTTTCACCAATCTTTTAAAAAAAATGTATGAAATGTTTCGAATCTATAATAATAAAACTGAAGTTTTGTATGTATGTGTGTGTCTTATAGATTCATAAACTAGACATTTGTTTGACTCTTAACTTGGCACAAATTCGTAGTTCATACTTAGATTATGATTTTTGAACTTTCAGGTTCGAAAATGTTTTAGAGAAAATTCAAATTTTCTGAAAAAACTACACCGCTTTGGCTCAAATCCGATCTTTTTTTTTACTTTCCTGATGCCATCGGCCGAAAAAATTAAACAAAACTTTTAACGAAAACATTTAAAATTGAAAATGTTTATTTTATTCTTTTACCATTACCTTCAGAAACTAAATTCATTATTTGAAAAATAATTGACACGTTTCAAGTGACGTAATTCCGCCACTCTATATTCCGGGATTTTATTGTGGGTTTATTTGATGATTTTTTCATTGATTTTTCTGTTGACTGCATGTAGGCATATTTAAGCAATAAATGTATAGTCAAGCTATTACTGGGGGGGGGGGGGGGGGTAGGTACATATATATTCCAGATTGTGTGCTTGATCAGGAACCCGCTTATATAAGCCTTCGTCAAGTAAGACAGACACAGAAAGAATTTTTACTGTCACAGAGAAAGGAAAGTACACCCAGGGCGAAGGCGGGATTCGAACCCGCACCCGTTACAGCGCGCAGACTGCTAGCGTAATGGTCCAAACCACTCGGCCATCCGGGCCCCAGCTATTACTGAACTATGATGGTTCATGAGGGCCATCGCACTAGAGCTGCATATTAGTGTTTTATGTCTTTATTTTTTCGTCAAATATGTTGCCAAACTCGCTAAATTATTAACTAAAACTCGCCAAATGGGCAATTTCCTTTATAAATAATTTATAAGCTGGTCGGTTGTTCGAAGGTCATTGTGTTAGAGCTGTATAATGGGTGTGTTTGTAGCTATATCTATTTTCTCGCCAAATTATTTCCCAAAACGCGCCAAATGAGCTAAAAGGTTTTATGTATTTATGAGGGAATTGTGATAACATTTATGAGTGCATTTTATAGCGTATTTTTCATTTTGGATTTTTAAGGCAATGACACGGGATTTTATACTTTATAACGAGCGGGAACAATAACATAAGTTTATATTACTATAACAGGTTATATGGTACACATATTTGGAACGATTTGATATTTTTTAATCCGTGCTAAGAACGGGTATAAATTTGATAGTACAGAAATAAAATACAGCATACTTCAATATCCTACCGTCTAATTTGTAATTAGGCATATTCAATCACTAGTACTTAGAACCTCATGCTCAAGCCTACAGCAATGAAGATAGGCCATGCCTTATAGGCATGCTAAGAATTTAACATTTTCACATTAATTAGCCCACATTTTCCACATTAATTATTGTATTGTTACAACACAACGTAATTACTTGTCGAGACACACTTTTTTTGTTCTAAGCCGACAGACGTTTTTTTCCTGAAAGTTGCCATTAGGCATAGTCCATCACTAGTACTTAGCACCTCATGCTCAAGCCTACAGCAATGGAGATAGGCCATGCCTTATAGGCATGCTAAGAATTTAACATTTTCACATTAATTAGCCCACATTTTTCCACATTAATTATTGTATTGTTACAACACAACGTAATTACTTGTCGAGACACAATTTTTTGTGTTCTTAGCCAACAGACGTTTTTTTCCTGAAAGTTTCCATTAGGCATAGTCAACCACTAGTACTTAGCACCTCATGCTCAAGCCTACAGCAATGGAGATAGGCCATGCCTTATAGGCATGCTAAGAATTTAACATTTTCACATTAATTAGCCCACATTTTTCCACATTAATTATTGTATTGTTACAACACAACGTAATTACTTGTCGATACACAATTTTTTGTGTTCTAAGCCAACAGATATTTTTTCCTGAAAGTTGTCATTAGGCATAGTCAATCACTAGTACTTAGTACCTCATGCTCAAGCTTACAGCAATGGAGATAGGCCATGCCTTATAGGCATGCTAAGAATTTAACATTTTCACATTAATTAGCACACATTTTTCACATTAATTATTGTATTGTTACAACACAACGTAATTACTGGTCAATACACAATTTTTTTTGTGTTCTAAGCCAACAGACGTTTTTTCCTGAGTGTTGCCATTAGGCATAGTCAATCACTAGTACTTAGCACCTTAGGTTCCAGCCTACAGCAATGGAACTAGGCTTGTAAAGAATATAACATTTCCAACCTCTAGGGCATCATATATATTATTTTCTTTGAGCTACATAATTTATGAAATATTTCCATCAAACCCCTGTGAACCTTTTCAAGTATTTCAAAACAAGCCTATAGCCATTCAGAAGCTGGTCCAAAAGATGACGATTATTATATATTCAAGCGCAATTGTTATAAAAGACAAAAAAAAAATACTGTAAACTATGTTGTGATCTAAAATATATGTAGCAAAATTATAACATTTATTTTTAAGTACCGAAATACGTGTATTTTTCAGCTTTAGTGTAGCTATTCATACAAAACATTAAAGAACAGATGTTGAACTACATTTCTTAAGAATACATGCATGTTGTGCCTTCAACACAATTTTTGTGCTAACCATGTATTATTATTTGAGGCCCAATGGCGCAGTGGTAGTGCTTTGAATTGTCGTGCCACAGGTCCGGGGTTCGAATCCCAGATTGGGCGAGGTTCACTCAACCTTTCATCCCTTAAGTGGGTCATAAAATGAGGACCAAGCATGCTTGGGAACTAAACACTGGGGGTCCCGCGTGAGGTTGACCAACTTACCGGGACATATGCATAGCACCCTAGAGCCCTTGGTCACGAAAGCTGAATTGGGCACGGCAGGTCTTGGCCCACTAATGGGCTGTTGCGCTGAGGAGTTAAGTTTAGTATGTATTATTTTTTAGTCGCAATACAATTTTTGTATTATTTTAACACAACTCACAACTTATAATAACTTAAAAAAATATGTTAAAAGTCAACATGAGTTTTTCTTAGATTAGCCATTAGGCATAGTCAATCACTAGCCCGCATCACCAAGCCTACAGCAATGGAAATAGGCCCCGCCTTATAGGCCTGTAAAAAGTTTAAAATTTTCATCCTCTAGGGCATCATATATATTTTTTTCTTTGAGCTACATAATTCATGAAATATTTCCATCAAACCTGGAAACCTTTTCAAGTATTTCAATACAAGCCTATAGCCATTCCGGAAGTAGTCTCAAGTTCCCGCCAAAACCTTCAAAGCGCAGCCAAAATAAATAAACCGCCAGGACGAATCCCGAATCGCTCAGAAACTCCACGACAGAAAGTGGGGGAGGAGTAAAAAAGGCGAGTTAGTTGCTTTTAACACGTTACTTCGAAGGAAGAAGTTTTTTTTTACATAAACCTGGGTCAAAATTAGACCAGTTCCATGATGTGTGTGACCCTGAGAAAGTCCAAAAATAAAAGCGGGTCGTCGTTGACGCCCTTCCACGTCAAACCGAGGAAATGGAGTATGTGTTCGGAACTGGCTTGAGCACCTCCACGACAGTTGCGGCAGTCAGGGAACAGCTTGGTTCCGGCCTCAAACTTCAAACTCTTCGTGTGTCCCGTCCTGAATCTGGAGAGAGCAGTTTGGTCTTGCCTGCATAGTTGCAATTTAGAAATCTCGCCTGGTTTCTTAGCGCCATACCAAGAGTGCTGAGGGGACTCCAGCCTATTGCTGTATTTTTGTAAATGGAGCCAATTTCTAAATAAGTCAACAGGTTATCCCCCTCTAAGATCTGGTCACAGCCTGCCCTTGCAAGTCCGTCCGTCCGGAAGGGAAAAGTAGTTAAGGTGTAATGTGTTATTGAAAAAGAAGCTATGGTTTTTTGTTCTCACTCATCATTTCGTCACCTCATTTTTTTTTGTTTCATAATAATGCATTTATATTTGTAATTTATTTTAACAAAATTAATTATATCAATATTTTTACGGGTGGTTTTTCATATGAAAAATGTATTTTACTTAAACGTAACTATATTACCATCATAATCATCAAAAAACATAAAATCTATTCCTAAACATCTTCGCTACAGAGAATATAAACACGGACCTTTGTAAAATTAATTCACAACTGTCTTTAAATTTTTTTATTAATACTACTAAATAATATTTTTTTTATCCATTGCACACAAAAATTGTGTTTTTACAGCCTTTAAAGCTTCATCTCAATTCCCCCTAAATTGGCGTGTCAGTCAGCAAATGTTAAACGTAAATGTTTTCAAAATTACTTACAAAACATACTTTTAAATATATAATCGTTTAGAATATAAGTAAAAATAAATAGGCGTCGAATTTCTTTGGGCGTGATGCGACTAATCATAATCAAACACTCTTTCTTCTAAAAAACACAAAGAATAAACAACAGTTCCTCCAAAATAGTTTTCCACCAGTAACCCTACCACAGGAAAGCTGCAATATTTCGCACAAACTCCGACTTCCCAAAACGAGTGTATCTTTGTAAAGGTGGCGAAATATATGTACCGTAGATTTCAAGTGCCATGTTTTTTTCCGACTTGCGGGTTTAGACCGCCTGGGGTATAGTAGGTCCCTTTTATACCAGGACTTTTCTAGAGCGTGGGGTTTTATCTCTAGGGAGTCTGCTGAAATAGAAAATAACTTTTCCGGGGTTTGGCTGAAAAAAGAATTTGCTTTTTGGTATTGGCGTCGAAGGAATGAGTAGGTTATTTCGTCATGTTCTGTTGAGGATCAAGAATGTTGTGTTCGTCGATACTCAAAATGTGTGCTTCTGAAATTGATTGTTCGACTTGCAGGTACACATTTCAAAAAGTAAATTGAGTAAGATTGTACTGATGAATAATTTATTTCCTATAGTTAAACTCATAGCCTTAGTGGCTTCTTGCACAGAAGCCACGACCACGGGCGGAGCTATAAAACGCGCGGAGCAATCAGATGGAATACAAAATAAAACGGCTGAAATTTCCTCTTCATCTGATTGCTCCGCACGTTTTATAGCTCCGCCCATGGTCGTGGCTTCTGTGCAAGGTAACTATGAGTTTAACTATAAGGTTCAAAGAATCACGAATGTTCTGTTCATTGATGCCTAAAATGTGTGCTTTTGAAACTGATTGTTGGACATACAGGTACACATTGTTAAAAGAATATTGGGATTGTTCTGAGGTAAAGTTTATTTACCTATGTTGTGTAAAGGATCAAGAATGTTGTGTTCGTCGATACTTAAAATGTGTGCTTCTGAAATTGATTGTTCGACTTGCAGGTACACATTTTTAAAAGTAAATTGAGTAGGATTGTACTGATGAATAATTTATTTCCTAAGGTTCAAAGAATCCCGAATGTTATGTTTATTGATACCTAAAATGTGTGTTTTGGAAACTGATTAATGGACATGCAGGTACACATTGTTAAAAGAATATTGGGATTGTACTGAGGAAAAGTTTATTTACCTATGTTGTGTAAAGGATCAAGAATGTTGTGTTCGTCGATACTTAAAATGTGTGCTTCTGAAATTGATTGTTCGACTTGCAGGTACACATTTTTAAAAGTAAATTGTGTAGGATTGTACTGATGAATAATTTATTTCCTTAGGTTCAAAGAATCACGAATGTTATGCTCATTGTTGCCTAAAATGTGTGCTTTTGAAACTGATTGTTGGACATTCAGGTACACATTGTTAAAAGAATATTGGGATTGTACTGAGGAAAAGTTTATTTACTTATGTTGTGTAAAGGATCAAGAATGTTGTGTTCGTCGATACTTAAAATGTGTGCTTCTGAAACTGATTATTCGACTTGCAATTACACATTTTTAAAAGTAAATTGAGTAGGATTGTACTGATGAAAAATTTATTTCCTAAGGTTCAAAGAATCACGAATGTTATGTTCATTGTTGCCTAAAATGTGTGCTTTTGAAACTGATTGTTAGACATGCTGGTACACATTGTTAATCGAATATTGAGATTGTACAGATGAAAAGTTTGTTTACCTATGTTGTGTAAAGGATCAAGAATGTTGTGTTCGTCGATATTTAAAATGTGTGCTTCTGAAATTGATTGTTCGACTTGCAGGTACACATTTTTAAAAGTAAATAGGGAACTTGACTGTATCGCTAAAATACCTTCCAATGTTAAATTAATTATAGTTTGAACCCAAAAATATCAAACTTATATATTTTTTTGCAAAATAAATCTTTAAATAATTGATAAAAATCATTTTAAAATTGCCTTTTTTTCATTGGTACGTCACGTGATCACAAACACGTCGATTTGGCTTACGTCACTAGTATATAGAAACAAACCGGTGTGATGTTTTTTTGCTTGCAATTAAACTGGATTTAATCTAATTTACTATTAAAATAAGAATTATATAAATAATGAAAGGAGGTTTTACAGAAGTGGAGATAGTTCAAAAATTTGCTTAAAGTAGATTCCAAAATGGTGTTTCAAAGTTTGTTTATAGTTACTAGTGACGTCATAGATACCACGTGACAGCCACAAAGCGTTTTCGGGCGTAATTTTCGTCCTAATTTTAAAATTCATTTTTCTGCCTTTTTATGGGGTATTTGGAAAAAAGAAAAAATATGGGTCTAAAAATTTTTGGCATAAGAATATTTTAAACCAATAAACAAATTTTAGTCAAATACCCTATTGAGTAGGATTGTACTGATGAGAAGGTTTTCCCCCATGTTTTTCTATCAAGAGAATGGTATATTTATCTATACTTAAAATGTTTTCTTGATAAACTGTTTGTTCGACTTGTAGGTACACATTGTTAAAATAAAACTAAGTTGGATTTTTACTGATGAACTGATGAATAGTTTATTTCTGTATGATATGTAAAGGATCAGCAAAGTTACGTTTATTGATACTTAAATATTGTGCTTTTGAAACTGATTGTTCGACATGGAGGTACATATTGTTATAAAAACTGTTTTTAAACAGCAAAGACAATTGGACCTTATTAGTGTTTAAAAAATTAAAAATATCTAAAGCATGCTTATGGAATATGTCATTGTGAAAGCAACTTTGGGAATACACAATAAAATGTATTTGTTTTATACATAATAATATTTAATCAGTGTAGAAATAATTTATTGGTGATACAATTATATCCCGTTTTTTTGGCATTGTTCACATTTTGCGTGAATTTGAATGTTTCAGATTTAAAGTTTCAACAGAAATACCGAATGAAAATAAATTATTTCTCGATTTGTGATTAGTGAACCACAAATCGAGAAATATTTTAATCGTGAAAACAGAGTACCAATCAAAGACCGATCGAAGGAAGGTCAGGAAGGTGGATGGGAAACGTCACCTGAAACAATATAATTGCATGTTGATAAGACTTTGAACATAACTATTCATTAAATATTAAAAAAAATATATAGCTCATTTTCTCACAAATCCTTAAATATACTTTTTATAATTGCGTGAAAAAAATCCGAATTTTACACTATAATTTTAATATCAGACGCGTGGGGAAACTTTTTTAAACGCGTTATACTTTTTAGAAACAGTGATAAAAAATTACTTTTTTTCACCCAAAAACAGTGAAAAAAGTACTTTTTTTCACTCTTTTCATAAGATGCCAACATTTCAAGTAAAATTTCTATTTCATAATATTCATAAAATCCCGAAATTTATTGATCTGCTTTATTTATAAATATTATGCGCGTGAATATTGTTATTATTTTATTTTTGAATCAGTATCCATGTTCAAATGTTTGACTTTAAACTAAAAAATAAGTTTGCCTTTTGTAGTTCCAGATTTATCGATGCCGATCTTCTTTACGTAAAAAAATTAGCATGTGAATTATTTTTGAACCAATGACATTTGATTTTTTTTCACGTAATTATAAAAAAAAATGTATGAAACTACTTTTCACACTTGTTGCATAAATAACTATTTTTTTTTTGCAAAAAATAAAAACTGAAGATAACTGCTAGCCTAAGAGAACGAAATTAAATTTATGTTCTACTATCAATTGACATTGAAGAAATTCCGCATCTTAAGGTTCCGTTTGAAAAAGAAGAAGAAAATCTTACGTGAACCGAAGCTGGTAAATTTTGAATATGGGACCGATTTTTGAATTTTTTATGTCAAAAGTTTTACATAGAAATGAACTTTTGGTTTCCGAAATACTTTTTTGACATATGATGCTTCAAAACTCATGTTTCCTGGAGAACTTTGAATATAATTCATGGGAAAAGTACAACCGGTATGTTGTATTCTATTTTTGGCGATATATTTTTGAAGGGTTCATAAAAATTGTTCGTCAGAACCGAAATACAAGTCATAGGTAAATATGGAAATTTCAAAAATTATAGAAATTCTTATGAGTGTAATAGAGATCTACAGAAAAATGAAGTTTTCTTCAAATACCGTCGAATTCCAATCCAAGATTCTTTTTTACATAACTTTTGATATAAAAATTATCTTTTTTTTTTTAAATTACTTTATTACGTCTTCCAGAAAGAAATGGTTTTGTAGTTTCTTGAAATTTAAGATTTGTGAGATATAATAGTATTTTATACATTATTATAATTTTATTATGCTTTAAAAACTGGCAAATTATCAACTAAAATGTGCTAAATATGTTTTTCTAATAATTTAGATTTTAATTTAAAAAAACAATATTTTTAACAATTATAATCAACTAGTTATACTAGGATATATGGCTTTTTAATAATTATGATTGCAGTAGGAATTACGCTGGAAATTATGGAAACTTGTCAATGGGAACGTCGTTTTATCGCCAAATAAGTCCTTAACGTCACAAAAATAGCAAAACATCCAGGGCCAAAATATTAAAATGTTTTTTATGTGTGCATTAAAACTTTGATTTAAATTTGAAATAATATTATTTTCGTGTCATCTAGTTCAACATCTTCTAGTAAGGGTCTTCTAGTTAGGGAGTTAGATGAAATGATACACTCTTAAAACAAAAGAGTGAAATCCACTCCGATAGGGGAAGTGCATTTTCGGCACCGGAAAGCAGTGGAAATTAACTCAGACTGAGTTAAAACCGCTCGTTTGTTTTAAGAGTGTAGGCACTACGATAGAAACGATAGAAAAAAATTCTCCATGGGTATAATAAAATTTTTACGCCAAATACGTACATACGTAGTAAACTGGAATAAGTCGCCAAATAAAGCCACACAAAGGGTTAAATGTGGTTATGTGGTCAAAAATGATGTTTATCATTTCAATACATCAATTTAACTACACAGTAGGCTATAATAAGTTGTCCCGTGCGAAGGACGGGTATTAAATAGCTAGTAAAAAATTAAATCATTACACCACAAATAACACAATCAATTAACACACTTTAAAGATAAAACAGTAAAGATAAACAAAAAAATAAATTCGAATATGCTAATGAAATTCGTTTCCAAATAAATATTCTTTCAATTACATTATCAATAGAAATCCCCCAAACAAAAGTTTGATTTTGAAAACTTAATCCAGTTCCGTAAATAAAAATGCAGAATTTGAGGCCACAAATAAAAAGATGTATTTCCAGTGTAAATTTGCTTAAAATTCCCATGTGTATTACAACTCAGGAATAAAAAGATCTTTTTTCCGCTGTGTTTACCGACTTCCCAATAAAAGATTCGGTCTTAAATGATGATACTACTACTGACGATAATGGGTTAGTGTTAGTTTGTTCCGTGTGCGATGTTTCACTTGGATTTTTCAAATTTACATCGCTTTTTTTTTGGATTTTGCCGTTTTTCTCAGAAACATAAGACATTTATCCTACATTCTTTTAGACAATTCAATATAAAGCATCGTTGTCACCAAGCAACAATGGACGCGAATCGTAGCGCGCTGTTCTGAAGTGGTTAAGGGGACAGGGAACATAAAGGCGCTTCAAAATATCAAATTTTTATTTTAACTTTCAATCACTAAAATTAATATTTACGAATTTTTTTATATAATACGCATTTGAATATGGGGTTGGAGTTCGCAAATTTGGTAGTTAATTTCAATATAAATTTGTTTCCAGCTTCATATGTCATTATTTTAAAACATCGATTTTTAGCTTTTAAGTACATTTTCCAGCACAACTATTTTTGTGTATCTGAAAATAATTTTTTATAGAAATTTTTTACTCAATTAATTTTTTGTGTAAATACTTTTGGTTCACTGTGTTAAATAGACATGTATAAGAAATCACAGAAAATTTCAACCCTTCTCATAAAATAGAAAAAGAGAAAAGTGTACCATAAGGTTGAAAATTGGTGTTTTGGAATAACGACATTTAAAGCGATAAGTAATAATTATTGAATTTCGAAATAAAATAAATGGAACTAGCCAAATTTAGCATGTAAATGTATAATATAGAATATCAATGCTGTGTTTGTCGCCTTTTTACTTGTTAAACACAACTGTTGTGTGGAAGCGGGTTAAGTGACAGATTCTGTTACAAACCTACTTGTTTTATATAAACGAGAAAGGCGTGTGTAACACTACGCGACTTTCAATTACCAATCAATAAATAAAAAAATAAAAAAACATTTGAATTAAACTATGCTCTATATCGGGAAATTTAAGTAACAATAAAACCTAAAATGTTCTATGATAGCTATCATTTGAACACGTACGATTTTCTCAAAAACCTTAATATGACATCCTCCAGGTACTGGAAACTCGTGTACTAAATTTGAAGTGTGAAGTTCTTTTTTTTTACCAGAAATGTTCTATGTCATCTATCCATCGTGCATGTACGATTTTCTCGAACATTTTATTCTGACGTTCAACGGGTAACTATCCACATAAAACCTTCATTGACAATCTGTCTGCAAAAAAACTTAATTCGTGTTAAAAAAATCTGCATCTTTGCGATTTGTTGGAAGATTTTACGCCAAATTTTTTTTTAAAGAACCTTTGCCTCTGATGTTTATAGATGGCGTCCTTAAATGTTATCATATTATCTTCACAGTTTAATAACAATACCAACCAATAGCATTTGAAATATCATACATCTTTTTGATTAGGTTCCCATTGGAATGGTTGGTAGACATATATTTTCAGGCTTGTGTGCTTGGTCACAAAGATCCGCTTATAAACCTTCGTCAAGAAGGACGGACACGACGTACACTCACATACAAGACAGATGCTGCCATCTATCGCCACCTCCACAATTTAGACATGTCCCTGAAGGGGAGGGAAATTGTCTCCAGAGACCTGTACCCATGATAAACTGCGCAATGACCGACCACAGGACTTTCGGACCCAACAGATTTAACGAGCACATACTCCCATTGGAATTGCATCTGTAGTAGAATTTACATTTAAGGAATCACAATGATCAATATCCCGATAATTAATTAAATTTGAACGTGAGATCCAAAGTTATTCCCTCGATGTTAGCATGACATTATTCTGCCTGGGATTTTTTTTTATTCTTTAACGATTTATTTTGAAAAATTAGGGTATTTCATTGTAGCGGATGGCAACAACCTAAACGATGCCATTTCCTCTTTTTGATGTGTTGTGGAAATAGAACATTGTACCTCACTGTGTGGGTTTAGTTGTTTTTATAATGATTTAAAGTGTTTGATAGTATAGAACGTTTTTTTTTAAATGGTTGTCTTTGGCTTTTGTGTTGTTGAATGGTTTTAGATTTTGTTGTTGTCGGTGGTTTATTTTCGAATTAAGTTGAGATTAAATGAATGGGTTAGTTTGTTTCAGATATTTCATGTGACTTTTTTTATTCTTTAACGATTTATTTTGAAAAAAAATAGAGTATTTCATTGTAACGGATGGCAACAACCTAAACGATGCCATTTCCTCTTTTGGATGTGTTGTGGAAATAGAACATTGTACCTCACTGCGTGGGTTTAGTTGTTTTTAGAATGATTTAAAGTGTTTGTTAGTATAGAACGTTTTTTTTTAAATGGTTGTCTCTGGCTTTTGTGTTGTTGAATGGTTTTAGATTTTGTTGTTGTTGGTGGTTTATTTTCGAATTAAGTTGAGATTAAATGAATGGGTTAGTTTGTTTCAGATATTTCATGTGACTTTTTTTATTCTTTAACGATTTATTTTGAAAAAAATAGGGTATTTCATTGTAACGGATGGCAACAACCTAAACGATGCCATTTCCTCTTTTGGATGTGTTGTGGAAATAGAACATTGTACCTCACTGCGTGGGTTTAGTTGTTTTTAGAATAATTTAAAGTGTTTGTTAGTTTAGAACGTTTTTTTTTAAATGGTTGTCTCTGGCTTTTGTGTTGTTGAATGGTTTTAGATTTTGTTGTTGCTGTTGGTTAATTTTCGAATTAAGCTGAGATTAAATGAATGGGTTAGTTTATTTTAGATATTTCATGTGACTTTTTTTATCTTCAACGATTTATTTTGAAAAAAATAGGGTATTTCATTGTAACGGATGGCAACAACCTAAACGATGCCATTTCCTCTTTTGAATGTGTTGTGGAAATAGAACATTGTACCTCACTGCGTGGGTTTAGTTGTTTTTAGAATAATTTAAAGTGTTTGTTAGTTTAGAACGTTTTTTTTTAATGGTTGTCTTTGGCTTTTGTGTTGTTGAATGGTTTTAGATTTTGTTGTTGCTGTTGGTTAATTTTCGAATTAAGCTGAGATTAAATGAGTTGGTTAGTTTGTTTCAGATATTTCATGTGTTGGGAGAAATGGAGAATGTGTGGTATTATACTATAAAGATAAGATTAAAAATAAAATGATAGGAAAGATAAAAGATAATTTAAGATAAATTTAAAGATGTAATTAATTAAAAATAGTAAGGAGTTAATAAAGTTTGAATGAAATTTATATAAAAAAAAATCAAGTGCTTTATTTCTGTTGAAAGTTTGAAATTGCTAAGGATAGACATAAAAATGAATGGTAAAGCTTTTGATTGTTTCAAATATAAACATGTTTAACAATTAAAAATAGTATTAAAATTAATAAAGATAACAAAGTAAATAAAAACTAAAAGGGAGTTAATAAAGTTTGAATGAAATTTATATAAAAAAAATCAAATGCTTTATTTCTGTTGAAAGTTTGAAATTGCTAAGGATAGATATAAAAATGAATGGTAAAGCTTTTGATTGTTTCAAATATAAACATGTTTTAAATCCTTAAATAGAATACCATGCGATAAGGGAATTATTTTCTTTTTTCCTCATCCATGACAAACGTTGAAGTATATATAACTTCTCTCTTAGGTAGCCTTTTTATAACACTTAAACAAAACCACCCAGCAGAAAAAAACTGTTGGGTTTTTAAAAAAAGAAAGTGCCAAAAAACCACCGGACAATTTACAAAAAAACTATGTTGATTTTATACTAATGATTTGCAGTTTTAACGCAAAAGCCGTTTTATTACAAATAAATTGTAAAGAAAAAAACAACAAAATTTTACCTCCTTTTGTTGTGTACACTACTTTTATAACGCAAAAAGTAGAAGTTATTATAATGTTACACACGCCTTTCTCGTTTTAGCTTCCACACTACGTTTATAACGTAAAAAGTGTAATAATCTTTCAGTCCGTCTGTCTGTCACCCACTTTCATAGCCCAAACTACAAATGCTACGGACAAGTGTGATACGTCAAAAAATTCAGCGTACCGAAATTAAAATACATTGAAAATTTCGGAGAAAAATTCGAAGTACTTCAATTATTAAAAAAAAACCTGCAACATTTAATGTTCATTTAAAGAGCATAAGAAGCTATTTTTATTAGAATTAAATTACCATTGCCATTCGTAACAATCGCTCGACAAACTTTAATTCTTTCAAACAATAAATTAAAATAAAATTACTTTTGCGAAATCAATCAATTTGAAATGACGTCAAATATATTTCACTACGAGATTCTTTGTATGTTGAGATGAAATATTTTCATTATATTTAAAAGCGAGGAATATTACATATTTATTCTTTGAAATATAAATTAATTTTTTCAAACGATAAGTAATAATGATTGAATTTTCGAAATAAAATAAATGAAACTAGCCAAATTTAGCATGCAAATGTTTAATATCGAATTAATGCTGTGTTTGGCGCCTTTTTACCTGTTAAATACAACTGTTGTGTGGAAGCGGGTTAAGTGACAGATTCTGTTACAAACCTACTTGTTTATTATTTTAAACAGTTCACTAAAATTTAAACCTGTTCTAGCATTGTTACTTTTGTTACGCACATCTTATGTAAAAAATATTGAAACAAAATATGTTGAAATCATACAAAAAAAAAAAGTCTTTTTAAAAATTAATCCCATATACAAAACTTTTCAATAAATCGGTTCCCTCATTATTTCTTAGGACAAATATTGAGCCCCATATACAAACTTATCTCCACACTCTGAAAAATTGACACCATGAACCAAGCCAAATAAATATAAAAAAAATCCTTTAAAATACCAGCTCTTCAGTGAAATATGCGTCAAAAGCCTTCCCCAACACAATCTGCTGTGAATAGACCAACGATTTATGTGGTAACGGATTTGACTAAGCAATTTATGACGTTAATTTATCCTTTGGGGGAAGAGGAGGAGTTTTAATAAGCCAGATTTGGCGACAAGATTGTGGTGGCGTGAAATATTGGACCCAGACACGGCGCCAAGCACTGCCCGGTGATAAACAATGAGGGGGCATATGCCCCTCTGTTTTGAAGATTGTTTGAGAATAATGTCTTGGTGGTAATGACCTGTTGTGCAAGGGGTTGGGGTATTTTTGAAGATCTTGGGAGTTATTAGTTTTGGAATGAACGAGTTCTTTGCTTCTGAAAAGTCGACAATCCAGACGGATAGCGTTACAGAACGTAGAGCTTCTGTTGTAAAGTTTAGTTCAACTAATCGCGTACAAGCACGGCCTACTCAACTACTAAGACCGAAGAAGCTTTCCCAAACAAGCTCTTGGACGGAAATTTTGACGTCATAGTTCCAAGTGACGTTGTTCCGAAGATGAAGACAACCTGTTTTGAAACCTGTTCGGAACCACTCGTTCACACGGCTGACCACAATTTTAGGGTTCCGAATGCGTCGGAACTGGTTTCTCGATCTTCGGCAATGGGAACAGTGACGTCAAAATTTCCGTCTACGCTCATGTTTGGGAGAGCTTCTCTGGCCTTGTTAATGAAGTTGGCCGTGAAACAAGGTGGTTAGAATTAACGTAATGGTACTCAGGACTCTGTTAAACAAACTAGTGGGCCGATTTCACTATTTAGCACTATTCACTATTTATTTACTATTTTAGAGAGACTATTGATGAGAAAGTTAATTCCGTCAAAAATATTAACAAATTTTCCGATAGCAATATTCGACACCACTGCTGTTATTTCAAAACCATGAACGAACAAAAACGAATTAAAAACTTCGAAAACAAAAATTTTTTGGTATCAAAGTTTGAATTTTCCATTTTTATTTAAAAATTTTTAACCTCAAATAAATAACATTGATGGGAAAAATACAATGTTCATAGATTACTTGTTGATTTTAAGATTGTAAACGCAGCAGTGGCGGCAGTTTCCGTTTAAAGGAAGCTTTCAGAACTAAACTATTTCAGAAATACTCTCTCTTCCCTCGCGTAACAAGTGAATTGTAACGGCCGACTTAACTGATAAGGCCAAAGAAACTCTATATGATGTTGTGGCGGTTCACCACACACGCAACCTCAATTTGCCATCGACAACTAGGTGGCGCTGATTTGCCATCTCGTTCCTACCACTATCCTTGATTATAAAGTTTATAGTAGTATATAAGCCGCAGTAAGTCATCTCCACCTTGAGTATCCTTTTGGTAGACTGTGGGTTACTGAGGCTGCTACAATGTCACTCTATCCGTCTGGTTCGGGTTGCAGACTGTTCCGTGCGTACTTTTCTTCGGAAAAGCCGACAATCCGAACCATACCGACAGCATGACGTCACGAAGAGCTTCTGTGGCCGTAAGGAGATATAAATTTCCGAACACGAAACTAACTTTCCCAACGTTAACAAATATGGGGAAATAAGATAACGATTTTAATGATTAGCATCCACAATTGTTTACCTATTGTTTCCAGATTCGCTGGTATGACTCGATATTAATTGAAGAACTTAGTGGAAGAATGGCGGTGGATCGGGCATGTGCTACGCAAGCCTGAAAAATTCAATGTAAAGGAAGCTTTAGAATGGAATCCGCAAGGCAAAAGAAAAAGAGGGAAGCCAAAAACAACGTGGCGTAGAACAATCAACAAGAAAGTAAAAGAACTTAACAAGTCATGGGGAGAGATTAAGACCGTTGCTGCCAACAGGGTGAGGTGGCGGACCATGACGGAGGCCCTATGCTCCATGTTGGAGTGAAAGAGGTATAAGTAAGTAAGTAAGTGGAAGAACGTGCTAATTGACAAAAAGGTGAAAACGAGAAAATGAGCTTTAAAGTTTGTAGCAAAGAGTTCTATAGTAGGGTAGAGACTGAACTTTCAACAGCAAGATGGACCAACACGGAGGCAATATAGGGTGGCATGTGGGCTGATGGCCGAGTGGTTTGGATCACTTACCATAACGCTAGCAGTCTGCGCGCTGTAACGGGTGCGGGTCGATTCCCCTCTTTTGCCTGGGTGTACTTCTTTCTCAGTATCAAAATTATAAATTAACTAGCACTTTTGCCACTCTATTCGGGCTCCGTAGTGAGACATGGCTGCCGATGGCAGCTCAGTACGAGTCGTTCCTCTACCCTACTATAGAACTCTTTGGTTTGTAGTTTGCACTCAGATCTGTTGAAAACGGTACGTGCAAACCGTAGAAAATATACTATACTTAAAGTTTGCGGATAAGGGGAAACTTGTTATAGTTAAAGAAGTTAATAATACGTTTGTTGACACAAAAATCTCAATTTTTTAAAAATGTCACTTAGCACGTTCTTCCTCTAAACTCTTCAATTAGCTACACGTTTGTGTAATAACATTCTTAACATTGCATTTAAAAATTATTTTATTCATTGCAAAGCATCGTCTTGCTTGTCAGCTTATAAAAAAACGTTCGGATTAATTTAGAGACGATCTAAAAAAAGTGAAAACGAAATCTTTATCATTACCTAAGCATATCAACATATTTGGAAACAATAGGAAAAAATTGTAGATACTAGTTATGAAACAATCCAATTTCTTAACAGGTTAACTTTAGAGAGTTTAGTTGCGTTTATGGAAATTCATTTCCCTTTATAAAGTTGAGTAGGTCATCTCTGAGCACCCTTTTATTTATGACTATTATGTACTTTATTATGTGAAAAAACACAAGTAGGTTTGTAACAGAATCTGTCACTTAACCCGCTTCCACACAACAGTTGTGTTTAACAGGTAAAAAGGCGACAAACACAGCATTGATGTTCTATATTAAACATTTACATGCTACATTTGGCTAGTTTAATTTATTTTATTTCGAAAATACAATAATTATTACTTATCGTCTGCAAAAATTAATTTATATTTCAAAGAATAAATATTAAATATGTAATATTCCTCGCTTTTAAATAGAATGAAAACATTTCATATCAACGTACAAAGAATCTCGTTGTGAAATATATTGGACGTCATTTCAAACTGATCGATGTCGCAAAAATAAATTTATTTTAATTTATTGTCTCAAAGAATTAAAGTTTCTCGAGTAATTGTTGCGAATGGCAATGGCGATTTAATTCTAATAAAAATGGCTTCCGATGCTTTTTAAATGAGCATTAAATTTTGCAGTTTTTTAAATAATTGAAATACTTCGAATTCCAATTCTTTTTCGAAATTTGCAAAGTATTCTAATTTCGATGCGCTGAATGTTTTGACGTATCACACTTGTCCATAGCATTTATAGTTTGGACTATGAAAGTGGGTGACAGACAGACAGACTAACTGAACGATTATAATACCTTGCACTTTTTACGTTTTAAACGTAGTGTGGAAGCTAATACAAACTAAAACCGGCGACAACAGTTACCTCAAAACACCCCAAACCCCACTACCCCCGATCTTATGAAGAGGAAGTTATAGACGATGCGGCCTTTCTAGGAGGACATTTGGTCAGGGATGATGACACAATGGGCTAACAGGATTAAAGGAGGATGCGGCGTCTGTAGGTTATGTGATTTGTGTCATCTTTAGCTGGCTTCCCGCGGATATGGAGAATTGTTTATGTATCTTGGAGTTACTGCTGTTGCTGTTTTTATGGTGAAATGTAGAATCGGTGCATAGATAATGTTTATGCTCAAGTTGATGTGCAAAGCTAGAAACATATGCGGAAAAATTATTTTGATTTTAAATAAATTAAGAACAATGTAAAAGAATTGTATAAAATTAAAGCGCCAAAAACATGGTATTAATTCTTAGGCCTCAAAAACTTTCAACGTTTTTTTTCACAAATGGTTTCCTAATTGCATTTTATAACCTATTTCTTCAGAGGTACACATACGTGATATTTTATAGAATTCACTTCACAACTTCACTTTGCAAATTTTCTTAAAAGTAACCTTTTCTTATTAAAAAACTAAAGTGTTCAAAAAAATAACAATACCAAATTAGTGGATTTATTATTTATATAAAAAACAGACGTAGCAAGGAAGTTTTGAGAGGACAAAAAATTAAGTTTTTTTGTTCTCCAGCCGTTAAGTTTTAACCCTCCGAGGGATACAAACGTATAAACCAGTCACCTGACTGTCAGGTTATCCAGCAGTACACATAGTATTAAGAAATTTATAAATTTAATAATTTAATTAAATTTTAATTTTTCTTAGCATGGATTAACTATTTATAACCATCTAATACAGAAACATAATTTTTAAGAAATTAAAATTATCAGTTAAAAATTTTAATTTAAATCTCATGCAGTGAAAACAAGTTTACACTTCGCTTATTTGCTTATCGCTCAGAGGGTTAATGTTTAAACGTTTAACGTAATAACCTTTAAAAAAAACTACTATTATAATTTATGCAAAAGTTACGATTCCAAATTCTTTTCCTTAAATTGTAGTTAAAAGAAATAAAGATTTTTTCCCCTGTGTTTCGCCATTTCATTCTGGATACATAAAAAAACTTTCACAAGTTTTAGATTTTTAGAATAAAAAATAAAATGTTGGGATTGAAAGAGTTAATATTGTAAAAATATTTGGCAAGCACGGCTCTACCCAACAGAACACCCTCTTATTAAAAAAATATTTCATTCCAAATTAAAAATTGAAAAATAAATATGGAATTATAATGGAAAAATAATTATTGTTTGTTAATCCCTTATTTAAGTGTTTGTTGAATGAAAAATAGGCCATTCTTCGTGTAGTATATCTTATTATATAATTGTTTATTATATTAATAAAATTACAATGCATTTCATAGTATTTTACAACAATGAAAACACACCTATCGAGCATTATAGAACTATTTTATGGATGTCTAAATGATATGTTTCTAAATGGATCTTCCACCTCACATATTAATAAATTCACAATTTAATTACAGTTTTATGTTATACCTGGACAGTTAAATTTAATATTCCTGTAAGTGGGTTTTTTTGCTATGATTTTCAGTCGTTAATAATCCTTACAATCAAGGTCAAATTAACATTGCAACATAAAACAACTTTTTTCTACTTAATCCTATAATTTGCAAGAAATTTTTTTAAAGGGAATTCTTAATTATGTCTTAAAATAACAATTTTAAAACTTTTAATACACATATGTACAAAAAAAAGGAACATAAATGTTTCTTACTCTGCCCACTTTATCCCTAGATGTTTAATTATTTTTTCAACCTAAATGTTTTAAGTAACTTTAAAGAGTAAAACGACAGTAGTATTGTTTTTTTTTAAACATTTCGCATCCTTTCAGATATTATAATGGTGTTTATCCATAGAGTGCCAAATAAATATACAAGAGCATTTTTTTTTTAAATGAAAATTTTATAAAATGTATTTTAATTATAAAAATGAGCATATATATAATTATTATCCCAAGAACCAAGTGTCTACCAAGCTACCCTATACTAGTAAATCATGCAGTTACTAGTCAAAAAGATGTGTTCATTTGAAATCTCCTAAACACATTTTGGGAGGAGATATCGCCTGCCGACAACCATGCCACAGCAGCGTGAAAAGGGAGGGCAAACTGCAGTAAATGCTTTTTCTCTACTTACTTATACATTCCCAAATCAAAATAAAACCAACTATCCATAAAATATTTTTAAATCAATTGTTCTTATCAATTAGGTGAATCTAACCGAAGTTAAAAATCAACCATTTTCGAATTTTTATGTTTTACTGGAATTGGTGGAAATTTCAAAAACATGTTTGCTCGAATCTCTCCATTTTTCAAGACATTTTTGGCAGTTTTTGCAGTTTACTTGCCCACATCAGACTAAATCTCATGTAGCACAATTCACAGCTATGAAGCTTCTATAATGTGTGTTAGTCCATGTTTTAGGACTTTCGACTAAATATCTTATTACAAACTTCAAAGGTATAAGGTTTTTTTTCCAGTGTGTGTAAGACAATGGCTTTAAACATTAGATTGAATTGCTTTTTGCACGCTTCTCATTTATGTGTTTTCTTCTGAGTGTGTGAGAAGATGTTTTTGAAGGTTAGACTTCTGGCTAAATTGCTTGTTACACACTTCACAACTATGTGGCTTTTCTCCTGTGTGTAATAGAAGATGTCTTTGAAGGGTAGACTTGTTTTAGTTGTTACTTTTTCTAATATGCTTGGTGATTTACTAAGCTTTCACAACAACTATGTGGCTTTTCTCCTGTGTGTTAGAGATGTTTTGAAGGCTAGACTTTTGACTAAATTGCTTGTTACACACTTCACAACTATGTGGCTTTTCTCCTGTGTGTATGAGACGATGGTTTTGAAGGCTAGATTTTTGACTAAATTGCTTGTTACAACACCGCACAACTATGTGGCTTCTCTCCTGAATGTGATAGAAGATGTAATTGAAGGGTAGACATTCGATTAAATTGCTTGTTACACACTTCGCAACTATGTGGTTTTTCTCCTGTGTGTATGAGATGATGGTTTTGAAGGCTAGACTTTCGACTAAATTGCTTGTTACACACTTCGCAACTATGTGGCTTTTCTCCTGTGTGTATGAGACGATGGTTTTGAAGGTGGGACTTTTGACTAAATTTCTTTTTACACAATTCGCAACTATGTGGCTTCTCTCTAGTGTGTGTAGAAGTGTAATGAGGTGACTTGTGACAATGTTGTTACACACTTCACAACTATGTGCTTCTCTGGTTGTAATATCGAAGGGTACTTGTGACTAAATTGCTTGTTACACACTTCACAACTATGTGGCTTTTCTCTGTGTGTGTAGAAGATGTAATCGAAGGTTGGACTTGTGACTAAATTGCTTGTTACACACTTCACAACTATGTGGCTTTTCTCCTGTGTGTATGAGATGATGTTTGAAGGTGGACTTTGACTAAATTGCTTGTTACACACTTCGCAACTATGTGGCTTTTCTCCTGTGTGTTAGAGATGTTGAAGGTGACTTTGACTAAATTGCTGTTACACATTCGCAATATGTGCTTTTCTCCTGTGTGTATGGAGATGGTTTTGAAGGCTAGATTTTTGACTAAATTGCTTGTTACACATTCGCAACTATGTGGCTTTTCTCCTGTGTGTATGAGACGATGGTTTTGAAGGCTAGATTTTTGACTAAATTGCTTGTTACACAATTTGCAACTATGTGGCTTTTCTCTAGTGTGTGTTAGAAGATGTAATCGAAGGGTAGACTTGTGACTAAATTGCTTGTTACACACTTCACAACTATGTGGCTTTTCTCCTGTGGTGTTAGAAATGTATGAGGTAGACTTCGACTAAATTGCTGTGCACACTTCACACTAGTGGCTTCTCCTGTGTGTGGGCACGATGGTTTGAAGGAGGACTTTTGATTAAATTGCTTGTTACGCACTTCACAACTATGTGGATTTTCTTCTGTGTGTGCTAGAAGATGCATTCGAAGGGCAGATTTCTTTTCAAAACCCTTAGAACATTACTTCACATGTGTGTTTCTTTTTAACAGTGCTTGTCAAAATGTATTTCACAGCCGACATTTTGATAAAATCTCAGAGAAATTCCAGAAGAGTTAGCTTGTTTTGATAACCTACTTCATGTTCTTTTCAGTTGTAGTTGAGGTACCGATCATTTTCATTCAGTTTCGTATTAAAGTAGTATACAAGAAGTAGCCTTCCAGAAAAACCTAAAATATAACAAAATAACAAGTTACAAAAAAATATGTATTACTAGGGGACACACATAACACAGAGGGAGAGGGAGGGGTACATGTGACGGATCGTGACATGGAGGGGTGATCGCTTGAATGATGTAACAATTCGGAAAATTTCACTTTGAAAAATCTCTTTGAAAGTTTTAGAGGAAAACATCTGTACTCTTTTTATCATAAAAACACACTTCATTTCAGAAATACAATAAATGAAACAAAAAAAACTATTACAAACACTCTGCTCATACTACTTCAGGGGGTGTGTGGAGGGGGGACAGAGGGCGTGTGTCACCCACTCTGTTCATGCTCTGTCGATGTAGTATGAGCAGAGTGTTTGTTGTAGTTTTTTTTCCTTTTATTGTATTGCTACATATTTCACATGATTTGCAGCTAGCATAATTATTGAATTATGTTTTTTAGATTATTTGACTCATTTTCTTATTGTTTTTTTATGCATTTGTGTTCATTTCAGAAAGATGATGAGGAGACCATTACAAGCCACAATGTTTTCATGTCTTTGACATTTTCCAGACCTTACAGCATCTACTGAACATTGCTGAATCTTGATGCTATCTTGACCAATCAGAGGACAAGCAACCACCCAAACGAAAAGAATCTCAAAGAACACGGGACTAGACAGATACGATTACACTCGAGCTTTATTACACCTAAACCTCATTTTTTGTACTATGGAGCATCAGATGTACATAATATGTGGAGACATCAGCAAATGGCTAGTTAGTTTTTGGACAACAGAAATTCCAATTCTTCCGAATAAGCTATTTAAGGGGAGTCCGATGGGTCAAAAATGGTGATTTTCTGTTGTTCTATTATTTTCAATCTGCATATAGGTTTAATTTAAGACCAAGATTATCGATTTATGTTTAGTAGTTTTCTTTTTCTAAGCATTTTTCAGAAACTCTGTATATCAGTTCTTACCTATACCTTAATTTTCTTTAGCGTTTCTTAAAATATAAGGTTTTTCAACTGTTAGGAACATTTTTCTCAGGAACTATAAAATATATTGATATGTTTTGTTTTATTATTTCTTCCCCATTAATAACTCTTCGGTTTAAACTGAGGAATTTTAAATATCTCTGTTAAAAATAGTTATATTAAAATCAGATTTTTTTGGGGTTTTTTAATACATATTTTAAAAAAATTACTGTAAAACTATTTTTTAATACTTTGAAAAATTTTCAGTTTAAATCAAACAGCTATATGTAAGGAACAAACTATAAAAAAATTTATAATGATATCTCATATAGTTTCTGAGAAAAATGAAAAAAGTAAAATTAACATGGGCGGGATAGAACCGCCCGACTCCACTTAAAACCAAATAAATGTTACTTTTCAGAAACACAGTGACATGTCCAAATTAAACCTTTCTTTGGAACAGGGGGGGGGGGTAAAGCAGCAACGTGACATGATTTTAGGTGGGAGGGGAGCTCGATCAATAATTTATGTACGTACCCTTATAAAATCCTAAAGTTATTAATAAACTGAAAAGTGATGCACTAAGGAAGGTAAGTGCACAAATCTGTTTTTATGTGTAATAAATCAGAAAAACTTGACTAAATAATGTACATTTTTGCTTTATAATAAATATTCTCATGGAACATATTTTTATTTCATAGAACACGCCTCAGAATAAAAAAGTTTGATTTTTGTTACCCTTTTTTCAAAGGATTCTGGGTAAAAATAAACGAGTCCAATTTGGGCTAAATAGATGAGTACAATCTCTATTAAAAACTTCTTTTAGTATCTTTCTAAAAATAGCGACTATTTCAGTGTTTACAACAAATATATTCGAATGATGAGATCTGCGGAGAATATAGTGCTTTGATCCGTACCCTTTTTTCAAGGATTCTGGTAAAATAACGAGTCCAATTGGCTAAATAGAACGAGTACAATCCTATTAAAACTTCTTTAGTTCTTCTAAACGCAGACTATTTCAGTGTTTTACAACAAAATATTCGAAATGATGATGATTCTGCGGAGAATATAGTGCCATTTGCAACCCGTCAAAACCTCGACAGGGCCGATATCCCACAAAGCTAAAAGCCCGACACTGGACAAACATATTTTTTGGTCTATTTCTCCCTTGTTTTTAGAATTTAGGTGTATAATAAATAGGGAAATTTTGCATAGGGTTAGGGGGAAACGGTAAGGTTAACTCTAACCTTTTTTTGGTGTTTATTACACATGTAAAAAAATAACTGTATGCCACGAAAAAACATTGCATAACGATATCGTTTAACAGTAAAAAAAATTTTAATTAAAAAAGTTATCCGTATTTCCGTAAAAAAATCGTGACCTTGACTCAAAATTAAGAGACAGTTGATTTTTTTGTTCAAGCTTTTTTTAATGCAGGCTACCAACGGAAGTTGGTAGGCAGAAAATAAAAGTTATTAAATGTATAAGTGAACAATAACAAAGTTTTAGTATAGTTTAGCAAACCTTATGATAAACTATTTTTAATTTAATGGTTTCTTTATAGTTATATTCCGTTTTTAAATATAGGTTGTTTTGTGGAATAACATTAATTGGTGCAGTTGCTATTGTGTAATACCGCAGTTACACTGTCCTGAGTGCTGCTTTGAGCGATGCCTTGGGCAGCGCTCAAGGCAGTGTAACTGCGGAAAACCAAAGTAACGTCCAGAGCAGGAACTTCCCATTTCGTTTGGGTTTCTTTCGGCGACTTCAAAGGAAAGGGTTACCATAGGTAAAGAGCAGAGATCTTGGCGGGTTTTCTCTTTTTTAAGCGATCCTACATGGTGAAAAATTATATAAAAACTTCAGACTGAATTTTATGAGATTTTCTCATAGAGGTTTTTCTTAATATATTTTGATTGAAAACAGGACGCATTCATTATTTTGAAAGTAAAATTCAAGCACATATATGAATGAAATTTAAAATTTAACACTTTAAAATATGTTGATAATAAAATGCTTCTATGTTAATAAAAGTATTCGATCTCTTATTATAATCTTACCCGTACCTCAATAAATTTAATTTTTAAACCAGATTTTGCATTAAAATATTAAAACTTGGTTGGAGTGGATAGCTTAATCAGTTATTTTTAATACTAATAATTTGAAATTTATGGCAGACAATACTATAAACACTTTTTTTACTTGACCTGATTTTATTCAGTAATACATTAAAAGTTAAAAATATATACTACAGAAAAGAAAAGTCCTCGAAAACAAAAACAATCAAGAAAAAAAAAACACTTTCCTATACACTTAAAAAAAAAATTCTCTGTAAAATAATGGGCAGGGACCGGCAGCAGAGCACTCATGCCCTCATGCCCCGTTAAGAAACAGTCATGTCCCTTTAAAAAAACAGTCATGCCCGTTAAAAACAGTACAAACTGCTAAAAAAAGGAGATTTCCCTAAATTTCGCGATATAGAATCACTCGCCAACTTCACCGAAATAAAACTTTTGGAAATTCAAGGCCAAATCCAAATCGCTGCCCAAGGCGGCGCTCAAGGCAGCGCCCAGGGCAGTGTAACTGCGGTATAATAGAGCTCTTCTGAGGCTCCTTTGAGAAAAAAAAACTTTAACTACTACTAAATTGTATAATAGTGTGAAATTTAACAATAAAGAATAGGTGTCATAGAATGCAAGTGATTTTTTTTAATAAAGGAAGACAATCAAGTTTTCATGTGTTTTGGGAAAGGGAATGTAAATAAAATATTTGTTTCAAGAACAGTGAACCTGGAAGGGGTTTTATTTTTTAAAAAAAAAGATGATCCCTAGAATATGCATGTTCGTGATTTAGTCTGATAATGTGTCGCTATTTTGTGATTTTATATGGGAAAGACTGCACTTTTCATCAAGAAAATCGGTCAATGCATGTCTCTAAATCTACGAATTTGTGGCAAAACTTTAAGGTGATGGGCTGGTAGGCATTCGGTTCGTATTTATAGATGTTAAATTGTACAATTGAAGCAAATATGATTTAAAGTGGCTATATTGTCTGTTTGGTGTAAAATTGAACCAATATTGTTACTAAATCTGTGTAGTTCACCGGATATCGTGTTTTTTAAAATTTATGATATAAAAAAATACAATTCATCAATAAAATGCAAAGTTAGGCCATTATCTACTTTAAATTAAAATAATCTCATATTTGTGTCTAAACTTTTGCATCATAAAATTTTTAATTTTTTGAAAATAAACTTTTTTATAGCAAATCAAACAATTATGTTTCAATTATAGTACTTCAAAATATTTATTTAATATGTTTAGGGGTGTTTTGTAATTCTACTATCACAATTCTAAATTTTACTTTTTACAACTAAATGACGTCATTGTCTAAACTTTTGCATCGCAGTGTATACCTATTGAGTTGAATGAAATGTGAAAGAAAATGTTTACCACAATTAAGCATTTTCACAGCTGGGCATGCGACGCCAAATCGAGACCGGCCATTATATTCTAGCTAATCCAATTTCCCTTAATTAAGCAAAGCATAATGTAAATAATGAACTAATTTGTTGGGATTTCCTCACTGTCGGGTTTCGGCCAGCCGGGTTACGTCCGGAACCCAAAAGAAAACAGATTGTGACAATCCCAGTGCTGAAATTCAAACCTACACCTGGTTAACCTAAAGAATCGTGGCCGGCAATTTTATGCCAAATCTGGTAACCCCAACAAATTGGTATTATGGCAACCTTTAGCAAAATTAGCAATTGCATTGACGAATTCTAATTGTTAATCTATTAAATCTTAAATGTATATAATTTATTCTGAAGTTTTCTCATACTAATCTTTTATTAATTAAATATGCTTAATGATTTTAAATAATTATTTACTTTTTTAAATCAATTCTTCGGCATTTTAACGTTCCAATTTTTTAATAAATCTGTTCTGCAATTTAATGAATTTTTCCGTCGCTTTAAGCCGGCCATTTTGAAATTAGGTAGTAATTTTGGTCATTTCAAGATGGCAATCTTCTTGGCAAGTGCCAAGGTTTGTTATCATTTCGACTTTGGGACATTTTCGAAAAGTCGCCAAATCCGGCCATGATTTAGGATAACCAATAATTGAGAGGAAAAAAACTTTCATACTGTGAAGAAATAGGGTACTGTAGGGAGTTAAAATCTACACAACTTTGAAAAAGAACTATATTATAAGTAGATCACAAAGACATAATCAATAGTACTGGCTATGAAAAAGCAAAATAAATACCAACTTTTATTATTGATAAATGTTTTAAAAAGTATATAAAAGGGATGAAAATTATCATTAACACGAATTTAAAAGTTAGTAAGAATGTTGTCGAAAAGCAAATAAGTTAGGAAAACAAACAGCCAATTTTAAATCTTTTTTTAATAGGTAACTTGCTCAATCTCACAAATAAAATGCTAGTTTCAATACTTACTAACTTTGTTGAAAATGTTCTTCAGTTTAAGGACAAAACATTGTAGTCATATTTTAATTAAAATTGTATTATAATATTCTTTAGCGAACACTAATATAAACAATAACAAATGCAATCGCAATGTAAAAGTGATCGTTTCTGGCTGCCTATTTCTAGTCTCCTTTAACACAGTCAATTTACGTCTCATTATCTAAAACCCTGATCAAGTGACGAATTCTGCAACTGAGTGGGCTTCCAACGGAACTTCAGGAGACAGCGTACGCTAACTCCGTCGAGACTTTGGACTCTATATATTTAACGAACACGTCTGTGCCAGTGTACTCGGGCACAACAGTGGTTTAAAAGGGTTTTTCCTGCAGCACAAATACGTCAATAGTATGTCTAGGACAAGGACAACAAGTGGGATACGTCATTTTGAAGCAAAAAATCGGATTTGGCTACATTCCAAATTTCATTAAAAATTTAAATAAGAAGTTTATTTAAAATTTAAATAACTAAACATTTAATCTACATTGAAATAACATGCAAATTCTATTTTTATTCAATATTTTCACTGTAGCCATTTCGTTAAACGTACGAGAAACTTTATTTAAAATAAAAAAGTAGGTGATGGTGATGGTTGGTAGACATATATATTCAGGTTTGTGTGCTTGGTCAGAGACCCGCTTATAAACCTTCGTCAAATAAGACGGACACAATAGACAACACACACACATAACTGGATCCATCTAATTTTTAGAGATGGAGGCCAACTAGAGGATCCCCAGAATTGGCTTGTCACCCCCAGAGGTATTGATTTGGTATGGGAACTTAGAGGACTTTCGGACCCAACAGATTTAACGAGTACGTACTCCGCATATACTCGACAAACACAAACATCCATGCCTTACCGGGATTCGAACCCGAACCCAGAGGTACCAAAGGCTAGCGCCCTAACCGTTGCGCCGCCGGGTCGGCAAAAAGTAGGTTTGTAACAGAATCTTTCACTTAACCCGCTTCCACATAACAGTTGTGTTTAGCAGGTAAAAAGGCGCCAAACACAGTAATTATCCTATATTAAACATTTACATGCTAAATATGGCTAGTTTCATTTATTCTATTTCGAAAATTCAATAATTATTACTTATCGTTTGCAGAAATTAATGTATATTTCAAGAATAAATATTCCTCGCTTTTAAATAGAATGAAAACCTTCCATATCAACGTACCAAGAATCTCGTAGTGAAATATATTTGACGTCATTTCAAACTGATCGATGTCTCAAAAATAAATTTATTTTAATTTATTGTCTAAAAGATTAAAAGTTTCGCGAGCAATTGTTGCTTTGGGCAATGGTGATTTAATTCTAATAAAAATGGCTTCCTATGTTTTTTAAATGAGCATTAAATTTTGCAGTTTTTTAAATAATTGAAGTACTTTGAATTCGAATTGTTTTCTGAATTTTTCAATGTATTCTAATTTCGATGCGCTGAATGTTTTGACGTATCGCATCGCACTTGTCCATAGCATTTATAGTTTGGGCTATGAAAGTGGGTGACAGACAGACAGACAGACTAACTGAACGATTATAAAACCTTGCACTTTTTACGTTATAAACGTAGTGTGGTAGCTAATACAAACAAAAACTGGCGAGAACAGTTACCTCAAAACACCCCAAACCCCACTACCCCCGATCTTATGAAGAGGAAGTTATAGACGATGCGGCCTTTCTAGGAGGACATTTGGTCAGGGATGGGGACACAATGGGCTAATAGGATTAAGGGAGGATGCGGCGTCTGTAGGTTATGTGATTTGTGTCATCTTTGGCTGGCTTACCGAGGATATGGAGAATTGTTTATGCATCTTGGAGTTACTGCTGTTGCTGTTTTTATGGTGAAATGTAAAATCGGTGTATAGATAAATAATGTTCATGCTCAAGTTAATGTGCAAAGTTAGAAATATATGCGAAAAAATTATTTTGATTTTAAATAAATTGAGAACAGTGTAAAAGAATTGTATAAAATTAAAGCCAAAAAACATGGTATTAATTTTTAGTGAATGAAACCATTTTCCCCAAATGGTTTCATAATTGAATTTCATAACCTATTTCTTCAGAGGTAGGCTACACATACGTGATATTTTATAGAATTAACTTCACAGCTTCATTTTGCAAATTTTCTTGAAACTAACCTTTTCTTATTAAGGGGGAACCGGAGCCCTCCATTGAAGCCCATGTTAAAATGACATTTTTTATGTACCTTTTTCTCAGAATCTATTCGATATTTTTCAATGAAATTTCTACTAGTTGTTAAAGGAATATTAAAATATACTTTAATGGAGGCATTAAAAAATTTTGTTTAGTTTTAAATTATAAATTTTTAAGTGAAGCTATATATTTTCTTATCTAAAAAGCATCAATAACATCAAAAAGAAAAAAAAGTAAGATAATTATACTCAAATCCCTCCAGCTTTTTAAATACGTATAAAAAATTTCAGACTGATACTTATAGTAGATTTTGAGAAAAAGGTACATGAACATTGAAAAAGTAAGTTTTGGGATATAAGCGTCTAAAGTAAGCAATGGTGGTTTCTTACCTATAAAACATGCCTGGATTTTCGCTATACAACATTTCTTTAAAAAAAAATATTGAAAATACTTCCTATACTTGAAGTTGTTATTGCAAGATATCGTTGTAAAGCTAAGATTTCATATTTTTCCAAACATTAAAAACATTGAAATGTCATTTTGGAAAATTTTTGGGTGTCTGTTCTCCCTTAAAAAACTAAAGTGTTCAAGTTTTCAAAAATTGGTGGTGGTTGGGGGGGGGGGGGGTAGCTTATAACCAGGAATAGGCTATAGGATACTTTTTATTCGAACCCAAAGGGTGTAGGAGTGCAAAAGTGAACTGATTTCCCCAGAGGAATAGCATTGTAAGATTAGAATTTATATTTTTTAAATTCAATTCAAAGAAATTTCAGCGCGTTCAGCGTGAACGAAAATTAAAAAAAAAAAAGAGCACGTCGGTTTAATTTGCTGGATTGTTATTTGAATATCAGTATTCTATTTGTTGATTTTAAATCTCTCTATTTTTTTTTTATGGTGGATCAGATTTCCCCAACTAGATTTTAATTACGTTTCCGAATTTAATTTAATTGATGTTTACAAATATAGTAAGAAATGATGATATGGAGGAATATAGGTTAACCTAAAGAATCGTGGCCGAATTTGGCGAATTTTCAAAACTGTCGCCAAGTCGAAGTGATAACAAACCCCGGCACTTTCCGAGATGGTTACCATCTCGAAATGACCAAAAATACTACCTAATTTCAAAATGGCCGACTTAAAACAGCGGAAAGATTCATTAAATTGCAGACCAGATTTATAAAAAAAAGTGAATTTTTAAAATGACTAAGAATTGATTTAAAAAAAAGTAAATAATTATTTAAAATCAGTAAGCATCTAATTAATAAAATATTAGTATAAGAAAACTTCAGAATAACTTATATGCGTTTAAGATTTAAATAGATTAATAGTTAGAAATTGTCAATGCAATTGCTAATTTCGCCAAAGGTTGCCATCGGGGTTACCAGATTTGGCGTAAAATTGCCGGCCATGATTCTTTAGGTTAACCGGAATATATTCGGCATAAATAAGGAATTTTTACTTCATAAAACTTTTCCAACCATACAAGAGGATGAATGTCTGTTTTTTTTCTGATGTTAAGATGGCGTAACGGTCGATTGAATTTTGGCATTGGCGGCTTTTGGCGAAGTTGAAAATTTAACGTAGGGTAGCTATTCCCATCCAGTTGTATGGGTTAGGGTTAGTTTGAATTATCGTTGCATTAAAGCTACACAAGAGTGCTATTGGAAACGGGATTCGTAATTTAGAACCACAGTCAAGTTACGAGCCGACACGTGAGTAGGTACCCAATGTAACTTTTAAGGGCGACATCGTACGCCAGCGTTGGGAATTTGGAGGATATTTAAAGTGCTCTTAATCGATAAATATGTAATATTTATCGATTTTAAATAGAATGAAAACCGTTCGTATCAACATATAAAGAATCTCGTAGTGAAATACATTTGACGTCATTTCAAACTGATCGATGTCACAAAAATAAATTTATTTTAATTTATTGTCTAAAAGAATTAAAGTTTCTCGAGCGATTGTTGCGAATGGCAATGGTGATTTAATTCTAATGAAAATGACTTCTTATGCTTTTTAAATGAGCATTTAATTTTGCAGTTTTTTTAAATAATTGAAGTACTTCGAATTCGAATTCTTTTCTGAAATTTTCAATGTATTCTAATTTCGATGCGCTGAAGTTTTGACGTATCACACTTGTCCGTAGCATTTGTAGTTTGGGCTATGAAAGTGGGTCGGACTGAACGATTATAGTACCTTCCACTCTTTATGTTATAAACGTAGTGTGGAACTAAAAGTGGTGTTTGCGTGAACATTGATACGTCTGGTCTGTCTGACAAAAAATCGCTTTACAGTTCAAATTGAGATAACTATAGACTTTGAGATTTTGTACGCAAGTTTCTAGTACGTGATAAACGTCATAATAAGGTTTTCAAGAAAATCACGCTTGTTGAAAATTGTATCTTGAAAATTCGATAGGTATTAAATAATAACGAATTAACGTATTAATTAATTCGATAGGTATTAAAACGCATTTTAATTACCTTGTAGTGTACATAACTACTTTTAAAAGCACTGATTTATTAAAAGTCGTGTGGTCTTTCACGCACCTATTTTAAGTACAATTAGTTTGGTTACAGAAAATAGAAGAAAGCCCAATTGAAACACATGCCACAGGTAGGGCGTAGTGAGCCTAGTGGTCAGCGTCTTGGTCTCGGGATCGGAAGGTCCTGCGATCGAGTCCCAGTACCACTGAAGACCTACCGAGTATATGCGGAGTACGTGCTCGTTAAATCTGTTGGGTCCGAAAGTCCTCCAAGTTCCCATACCAAATCAATACCTCTGGGGGTGACAAGCCAATTCTGGGGATCCTCTAGTTGGCCTCTGTCTCTAAAAATTAGATGGATCCACTTATGTGTGTGTGTTGTCTGTTGTGTCTGTCTTACTTAACGAAGGTTTATAAGCGGGTCGCTGACCAAGCACACAAACCTGAATATATATGTCTGCCAACCAACCAACCAACATGACACAGGTTTGAACAAAGAAGAAGAAGAAGACATAAGCATCTAATAAAATTAGGGTATGGTTCACCTTATGAAGTTTTGCGATTTATGTCACCTTCTTCGCTTCTTTGAACTACAAAGGATTGGTATAATTGATCATCCGTCCTTCATTTGTTTGTTTATGTTTTCTCTCTGTAAGAAATACATTATGTTTCTTATACCCATATATGCAGTCCCTGGACAAATTATTAGACGCACTGTATTTTTTTAGTAATGATGAAAACATACCAAAGAATGCCATATCATTAAAAAAAGATGTAGATATATGTATTAAGTATAGCAGATAGTATTTTCTATTCAATAGCTTAAGTTTAGGAACACAAATGTCCTTCTAAAGGTATTTTGTTTATCATTGATTGATACATGAAATCTTGCAGTGCGTCTAATAATTTGTCCAGGTACTGTACGTGTCCCATATACACGATGCAATTTATTAGCTGGATAGTGTTGCCCGATCCGTTATTGGCAATGACAAGGCTATTACAAATTACAAAACCCTGAAAGGTGTCCTCAGTTGCAGAGTGAATCGCCCCTCTGTGACGCGCAAAGGCTATTTGTACATTTAAAAGCAAAATTTCTAAATCAATTTGTTTTTAATATAATTCAAAAATATGATATTTTTCAATTCGTTATGCTCAACAACTCCTACGCCCGTATCTTATATATTCATCGGGATTCAAATATTCTTATTTCTTCTCAGAAAAAACACTACTCTACAACCAATATAAAACTGTTTTCCTACATCCCCAAATAGCCAGCAACTCGTGTTATAACATGCTATTCATCTATCACATTTCTTACTTTTTCTTACAAACTAATAACTTTTACCATATTTACTTTCAAAAAAAATTCAGAACAAGTTATTCAAATTAGGAGCCTATTTCAGGTCTCGTCTCGAATCGAAAGTCCGCGATCGAGTCCGGTACCTGAAGACCACCGAGTATTGCGAGTACGGCTCGTTATCTGTTGTCGAAATACGGGTCGCATGCGCAGTTCCCAGGTATAGGTCCCTGGAGACTATTTCCCCCCTTCAGGGAACTGTCTAAATTGTGGGTTGGTCTGTTGGTGTAGATCATAGATATCAGTTGTGTCTCGCAGCGTGTGAGGTCTACTGGGCATTCATCTGTCTGTATTTTCGTGTCCGTCTTTGACGAGGTTTATAGGCTTAGTGACCAAGCACACAGCACATGCAACGATACTGTTCTTAACTGAATTCTCCATTCTAATTTTAATCGCATTTGTGTGTGTGATACAAGATTTGTTCCTATGCTTGTACGGAAAAAATTAAATGATGCATTTCAATTTTCAATCTTGAACTTACAACCTTAATACTTCTACATTTACTTCAAAAACAAAATTTCAGATTCAGCTTATTTCAAACATTACTCAAAAATAGGACAATTTCCAAACACTCATAATACTCAAACAACTCTAAAGCCTTATCCGATCGCCTGAAGTCAAATCTCTCCATTCCCTCACAAACAACCCTACTCTAGTACCAATATAAAACCCTATTCCAACAACCCGAAATAGCCAGCAACACGTGTTATCACAGATGACTATTGCAAAAAAAAAGACCTAATGCCGAATCACTGGTCTTAAAAGAGTTAACTGCTTCATAAAAAAAGACCTAATGCTGACTCACTGAGTTACCAGAATGTTGGCATTTAATCTTAGAAGCAGATAAAGTCGTACTTTTTACGACTTGCTGTTCTGTTTTTTTTTTGGTGATTGCAGACGATTACGAACTATTTGGAATGGTCCTGGGATGGAATTTGTTGGAACGTCGTCTGAGGACCTTTAAATGGGGAATTATTCTCAATCGTAGAATGCTTTTTTTTTTTCTGTTAGTGATTGTAGGAGATGCGCAGTAATGGTGGTATTTGGTGAAACAACCTATCGTATCGATCTTAGATGGTTCTTAGGCGAGCTTTGATTTGCATAATAATGGTGTTTTTTTCAAAAGCGTAATTTAGGAATGTTCTCTTGTTGAACAAGAGCACTAGTAATACATAAGCATAACATTTCGGCTTAGTTCGACTTCATTCTGAAATCACGTTATTGCTTTTAAATTGAGAGGGTAACATACGACATTATGAATTAATAGGGTAGAATATACGATAGCTCTAGATACAAAACTAACATTCTACAACTAACACAAATGCCTCTTTCTAAGATACTAGAATTGGTGACTTTAGACAATCCTGTGGAATCCAATTGAACTGGATTTAACCTAATTTACGATTAAAATAAGAATTATATAGATAATGGAAGGAGGGTTTACAGAAGCGGATAGTTTAGATTTGCTTAAAATAGATTCCAAAATGGTGTTTCAAAGTTTGTTTATAGTTACTAGTGACGTCATAGATACCACGTGACAGCCACAAAGCGTTTTTGGGCGTAATTTTTCGTCCTAATTTTAAAATTCATTTTTCTCCCTTTTTATGGGGTATTTGAAAAAAAGAAAAAATACGGGTCTAATATTTTTGGCATAAGAATATTTTAAGCCAATAAAAAGTTTTTAGTCAAATACCCTATTGGAGGAAGTCGCCTATGAAAGGGTCGGACCCTATTGCTTAGTTATTCTTTAGAAAATGTAAGTTTTGCATCTAGATCCTTCATATTTGAATTTTTAGATAGGGTAATATAAATATCTACATGATGAGGAAGAAGTATTTTATATTATGGCATGTTTAATGCTTGTTATTTTGTGGCGAAGAATGAATTCTAGGATACAGTTATTTTGTAAAATGTATGAAGGATATACACTGCTCAAAACAATTAGGGGAGCACTTTGAGTACTTTTGTTTACCCTTTCAAATCCATGTTATTTCTTTTTATTATAAAAATCTAAAATTTATGAAATAGATTCATTATGCATCCAGAATAAAATGGTAAAAAAAGAAACAGGGGAAAATCTTAATTTTTTAACTAAAATTTAAGGGGGAAAATAATGGAATCCTATCTTTTGAATAAATTATATCAATAATTTTTTCAATACTTTACTTGTAAAAAAAAGGTAAAATCAATTTTTAAACATCTTAGAATGCAAGCGTGAAGAATGTAGGGTCAATTTATTGCATAAAATTTTTTTGGGAGTGAATTTTATTTTACCATGTTTTTCATATTTTCATTTAATTAAAACAAACATTATTTAATTCTTCAAAAGGCATGATATTTACATCTAACGATAAATAAGTGCGAGTTCAACTTAGTGAAAAAAATTGGAAGCTGATGATACAAAATGGAATCATTGGGGGTGATAGAGTTTAAACCATGCGTTCCCCTAATTGTTGTGAGCAGTGTAGTTGCAAAAAACTCCCTTTTCAAAGTATAACTTAGTTATGGGTCGTAGTGAGCCTAGTGGTCAGCGTCTCGGTCTCGGGATCGGAAGGTCCTGCGATCGAGTCCCGGTACCACTGAAGACCTACCGAGTATATGCGGAGTACGTGCTCGTTAAATCTGTTGGGTCCGAAAGTCCTCTAAGTTCCCATACCAAATCAATACCTCTGGGGGTGACAAGCCAATTCTGGGGATCCTCTAGTTGGCCTCTGTCTCTAAAAATTAGATGGATCCACTTATGTGTGTTGTCTGTTGTGTCTGTCTTACTTGACGAAGGTTTAGAAGCGGGTCGCTGACCAAGCACACAAACCTGAATATATATGTCTACCAACCAACTTAGTTATAGGATCCGGACCCTTCATAGGCGACTTTTGACAATCGTGCTTTCGATTGGACAAAGTTGTCGACGAACGAGCTGTATCCTACATCTTACTTATACTTTGGAGAATTTCAGTTTTGCAGCAGAATCTTCCATATAACATCAATAATACACTGTTAAAAATTTGGTTCGACCTTACACCAAAATTTAGTGAATATCAGCTGCAACCAAAGTTTGGTGCTTGGTTTTACCATTTATTGGTGCTACCGCGGGCACGAAATTTTGGTTCGACGTTGAACCAAAACTTGGTGCCCGTGGTAGCACCAATAAATGGTAAAACTAAGCACCAAATTTTAATTTAAGGTTGAACGAAAAATAAGATTTAACAACACTATTAACAGAGTGATAAAGTTTTAAAATTGTTTCCAATTTTAAAACTATCACTCTGTTAATAGTGTTGTTAAAGCTTATTTTTTCCCTTAGAGTTTCATTGTTGTAAAAATATTATTTTTAAAAACAAAATCGCAAGATATTTTAAATAAAAAATTACATTATAAAAATTTATCAAGAAGAAACTTAAGAATTTTCTTATATAAATGTATATTTTTTTGCTTTTTGAACACACTTTTTAAAGCTGAATTTATTGATGATTATTGATTACTTTTTTTATATTAATATAATTTTTCAAAAGTAACTTGTTTCAATGACTAAGTTATTTGGTATAACTTTAAGTTCTAAACTATATTTATCGAAGGCTTCCCAAATTATGCAATAGCAATTTCTCTATCACCCATTTCAAGAAGTGCACAAAGTTCAACATTAACAAAAACTTACACTATGTATATAAACTAATCTCGTATATTTGTTTGTATTAAGCCATAGCTAATAAAAGCTATGTAAGCCAATTAGCTATATGCTTAACGATTATATATAATCGTATAATGTAGCTATGTAAGCCAATTAGCCATATGCTTAACGATTATATATAATCGTTAAGCATATGGCTAATTGTCTGAAAATAGGCCAACAGAATAGATTAACCAGATGTACTGTATATTGCAATATAGTTTAGTGTGTAGTAAACTGTCAAGCAATATATATTGTGCAAATAGTATCCGATTTATATTTTTTAAAAAGTTTTTTAAACAAAGACAACGTATGAAAATTCAACGCTGATTTTATAGTCGAAAAGTTTTTTTTTTACATATCCCTGGGTCAAAATTAGACCAGTTCCATGATGCGTGTGACCCTGAGAAAGTCCAAAAAGAAAAGTGTGTCGTCGTTGATGTCCTTCCACGCTAAACCGAGGCAATGGAGTATGTGTTCGGGACTGGCTTGAGCACCTCCACACTGTTAAAAATTTTGTGCTTGGTTTCACCGTGATATTGGTTCCTTTCACCATGATATTGGTTCCTAGTAGCTGCAACGGCTGGATGGTGAAATGTTTCACCCTTTTTCGGTGTTTGGTTGAACCATTTTTCTGGATTTGGAAACAAAAACCGAGAAATGGTTCAACCGAATACAAAAATATGGTGGAACGTTTCACCATTCAGCCGTTGCAGCTACTAGGAACCAATATCATGGTGAAACCAAGCACAAATTTTTAAGAGTGCACGACAGTTGGGGCAGTCAGGGAACAGCTTGGTTCCGGCCTCAAACTTCAAACTATTTGTGTGTCCCGTCCTGAATCTGGAGAGAGCAGTTTGGTCTTGCCTGCATAGTTGCAATTTAGAAATCTCGTCTGGTTTCTTAGCGCCATACCAAGAGGACTGAGGGAGATTCCAGTCTATTGATGTCTTTTTAAAATGGAACGGTCGAAAAGTGTATCATTGAACTAAATCTGGTCATGCTACTGCAGAAAAATTTCGGCTAGTCAAGATTATTCTATATCTGCCTGCTCTATACCATACATACTGTTATAAAATTAAACAACGGGATACATAAAAATTTACATTGTTTTACGCAACCACAAAAAACAAGTCATATAATCTCTGCTACGTCTTTTAAAGCGTGAGTGGAAAAAATTCCAGACTGTACATTTTTAGCGCATCAGGCATTCAGGAAGGAAAGAGAATATACAACAAAAATATTACTCAAAGTTTAGATAACTAAGATGATTCAGCTTTTTACAACAAATCCCTTCGTGACCCTTTTGAAAAGAAGAAATTCAATCGAAAGAAGGAAGTCAGCTTTTTAACAAATCTATGAAATACTTTCAATAAATTCAACGATGTCTTATGTTACAAGTACTCAGAACTGAAAAATGGCGTTTTTTTGTTGTTTTGTTCTTATGTTCGCTTTTTAAAAATGGGTCCTATTGTTGGCTTTTAAAATAGTGATGGTTTCAATTTTCAATGAGAGTTTTAGTTCAGGTTATTGTTTTTTTTAAATTCTATTTTGAAGTTGCTGTGTTACTGTTCCTGTAAGAATTATAAGTTTTGAGTTTTAGGTTTAAAAGGGATTTTTAAGAAATAGTTTTTCGAAATCTAATAAAAAGGAATTTTTATGAAAGGAGAAAAACTAGAATAATGCGTTTAATTTTAAATATTAAAACCGTTTTTCTTTATTAGAGATCAGAAGACTTGCAATTTTTCCACGTGCCATTTTTAGCGGTTTCTAAATACAAACTTAAAAGTTTAAATGTCATTTTCTCGTTTTCTTCTTTTTGTCACATATCACGTTCTACCAATAAGATCTTCAATTGTTATACTATAACTATTATAACATGCACATTTATAATTGATACCGCTATTTAAATGTTCTTGTACCAAAAGGCACCGCGATAACGTTAAAGTACTCTTCCAGACATTTGTTAAGGGGGAATGGTCGCGCTGGACCAGGGGTCTCCAAACTCAAGTGCATCAGTGTTAATCCAATGGCGAAAAAACTATTTTCTCTGTCACATTTCTCCGGCTGTATTGAATATTTTTACAAACTTTTTTTTTTAAATAATTAATGTAGATAACTTACAGGTCCCTATAATCTCACTTTTTTGAAATTGCTTCGAATATTTTGTGTAAAATTATTTATTAAAAATTATGAAAAATATTCGAACCAATTTCAAAAAGTGGGATTGTCGGGACCTGTAAGTCAGCTACGCGCATCATATAAAAAATCCGCTTGAAAAAATATTCAATACAGCCGGAGAAATGTGGCAGAGAAAAATTTTTTTTTTTCGCCATTGGATTAACACTGATGCACTTTGCTTTGGAGACCCCCGCTCCAGCGCGCCCATTCCCCCTTAAATACAATAATCTCTTTCAACAGAAGCTAATAAATATCACATACCCTAATAGTTCTATTCAACAAGTTCAAAATATAAAACTATCATTACGTTCACATGTCACTTACCAAAAGCATAATCGCGTATTCCGTTTCCAGTAAATCTTAAACACACTCAATGGAAAATACTGCCTTAGGCAGGTAAACTACAGTAACTAGCCAAATGACTTAAAGCATTGTTGCACAAACTCAGTTACTCTAGCCTATAGTAAAACAAAGTGAATAACTAATTATTTCAAAGCAAAAATGGTCTAATCCATTGTTGTGGTTACTGCAGTTTATCATCCCACGGCAAAATAGCTTACAATACTAACCTGAATAGACTCTAGGCATTGAACATTTCTTCCAGAACAAATGCTGTGTACCATGGTCTCTATGGTTACGTCAGCCTTCAATATAGGAGTCTATCCTACTATGGGATATAGATTTGGTTTGTTTAATGGGCATAGATATTCTCTGGTCTGGGTGAGATACTTTTTGTTGTCTATTATAGCTTATGTACTAAATAGGTCTTTAAATAAGCTATATGTGTAAAAATTTAGACACGCTCAAAATATCAAACTATTATTATGCTCGCTTATCAATCTCCAAAAGCATCATCGCGTATAATCCAGCGACCCATATTTTGATTCCAGTAAATCTTAAGCACATTCAATGGTAAATTGCTTACAATACCAGCCCGAATAGACACTAGGCATTATACATTTCTTCCAGAACAAGTGCTGTGTACCATGGTTTCTATGGTTACTTCAGACTTCAATATAGGATGGCATAGGAGTCTATCCTACTTTGGAATAGATTTGGTTTGTTGCTGGCTGCTGTTATCGTAAGTGATATAATCGTTTCCGGCAGCCTATTTCTAGCCTCCTTAAGGAGCTTTAACACAGCCAATTACGCCTCGTAATTTAGAACCCTGGTTGGTCACCTGATTGGTCACCCAACGGAACTTCGAGTGACATCGTACGCTAACGCCGTCGGGACTTTCGACTCCACAGATTTAAGACAAAAAAGTTTCGAATATTTAATGGGTCGAATTGCAAACTTCATATTCTCCAAAATATAACTATGAAATAGGGACCGGTACCTTCACTGGCGATTTCGTACGATTGAATGTACCATTATTAAATGTCGGCAGTGAAAAGATCGGATCTTCTATCTTAATTATACTTTATAGATTTTAATTTTGAAACAAGACCCTTCATATTTAAATAGAATAATAATTTTAGAGAAAATCTACATAAAGAGCTGCCAATACTACGACATATCGTGATCTCCAGTACATTATTCATACGGGTCGACATTTAGTTTCTCTAGCTATAAGAACTAAAATATAAACCGATTCTCCAAATAAACATTGTTCAAGCAGTTGTAACAATACTACTCAACAACTGAAGTAATACTTAAAACAAAAACATATAAAGTATCAGTTTCATATCATAACCGTACGTGTCGGCATTGAGTTTTCCTATTTTATGCTAATAAAATCAAAATATAACTCTTTCTCGAAATAGACATTATACAAACAGTTGTTACAATACCAAACAACAAACTCAAGTACTACTCAAAACAAAAATACATAACGTATCATTCTCAATCATCAAACCAACAAACGTTATTCATTCCCAACTGCACTCTTTGAATATTCAACTCCTAAAATGAATACATTCCCTTCATTCTTTCTCTGTTATCACACATTCGGAGTCAGTATCAAGAGAAAGGACTTCCGCCCCGATTCCGGTACAAGTGTGTCGACGAGCTGACACACTCGTCCCATTGTAAGCGACATTACGCGCTCTAGTGTCGAGTAATTAACGCCTTCGTGGAGGCTCTTGAATAGGAGCAAGCCAGTCTTGAAGGGTGGAGTTGATGGAGTTAGTTTTGAGGAATTGTTATGGTGGAATGTGTGTGTTTTTCTTGAATGCTATTACTACAGAAAAAATACAAAAGTATTGTATAAAAATGGCAATATAACAATATTGTGTTGTTTCAATAGGAAAATAACATTGATGTTATATTATTTCACACAAATTGTAACAGACAAACACAAATCTGGGTTACTTTAACGAAACTGTGGTAGTGCTTCGCATTGCCACGCCACAGGTCCCGGGATCGAATCCCCGGATTGGGCGAGGTTGACCCATCCTTTCATCCCTTAAGTGGGTTGATAAAATGGGGACCAAGCATGCTTGGGAACTAAACACCAGGGGTACCGCGTGAGGCTGACCACCTTACCGGGACATATGCCTAGCACCCCACAGCCCTTGGGCACGAAAGCTGAAATGGGCACGGCAGGCCTTGGCCCACTATTGGGCTGTTGCGCCGAGGAGATACAGAGTTAACGACACTGACGATTGTGAGGGGAGACGATTATTATATCTAGGCACTATACAAAAAAACTGTCAACTATATTGTTTTTTAAAAATGTAAATAAAATATTATAATCTTTTGTTTTTTTAGATTAGCGACGATGGCATGCTGTCTGTTAGCTTGCCCGAGATTGAATACGAATCATGGGTTCACTCAGCCTTTCGTTTTTCCGTGTCGAGTCAACACAAGTGGAAAAAAGAATTGTTGAAAAATCTCAATATTACAACACTGTGTTGTGTCAATACAGGTATTGTAATGATGGTATACAAACAAATGTGTGTTTTTCTAACACAACCGACGATCGCGAAAGAAGACGAATATTAAATTAATAACACTGTAAAAACTATATTGTTTTTAAAGTATTTGTTACTAAATTATTACTTTTATTTTAAAGTACCTTAATATACATTATTTAAGCTTCAGTATGGCTATTTATCCGAAAACATTTAAGGGCAGACCATAGATATCATAGTAAAAGTATGAGATTGGCAGATCACATGACCTCCAATGCTAACGACGGGACCCGCATGGAGACCAGAATAAGAGGGCAATGGGGCTAAGGATGCCACCAGTTTTATGAGAAAACCACTACGAAAAAATACAATTTAATTCTAAAATTACAAAATAAGACCATAAAAAATTTTAGCTGCATTTTGGAATCTTTTTTGTGACTTTAAAAAAAACGTGAAACGCTTTGCTAGTATTTTTATGGTATGTTTTCCTAATTTTAGAATTAAATGGTATTTTTTCTTAGTGTTTTCCTCCTAAAACTGGTGGCAACACTGGCCCCATTGCCCTCTTATTCTGGTCTCCATGCGCGTCCCGTCGTTAGCATTGGAGGTCACGTGATCTGCCAATCTAATACTTTAACTATGATATCTATGGAGCAGATGCTGAAGTACATTTTAAAAGAACGCATCCGTCATGCTACTTCAACACTAATTTTGTGCTAACCGTGCATTGTTGTTTAGTCGCAACACAATTTTTGTAGTGCTTCAACACAACTGATAATAACTGCGAAACTGCGCACAATTGTTTTGCATTGAAAGTCAACACACGTTTTTTATGAGTGTGTAATCTCCGATTTTAGAAAAAAAAAGGTTTACCGTCGTAGGAAGATCGTAAGGCACGTTTTACAAGTTAATATTTGATTTTTTTTTATAGTTCCAAAAATTGAATTTTCAATTCATCGTCTATTTAAATGTAATTTTTTATCGAAAGTACGTAAGATTCCTGTATTAAAAGCTAACTGTCATATGTAATTATCTTTTATTTACTTTTAAAAGTTTTATGTAAAAATAGCCCTAAAATTTCTATGTAAAAAGATTTTTTTGAATGAATTTTAAGACAGATATTTTTTTGCAGAATACAAAAAGGGTCTACTCGCTAAAACTACCAGACCCCAAAGTATAAACTTAGGTATAGGGTCCGGCCTCTTCATTGGCGATTTTGTCCGTTTGAATTTACCATTACTAAGTGTCACCACTGAACAGACCGGACCTTATTTCTAAGATATATCTTAATGATTTTTAGGGAATTTGAGTTTTTAAATTGGCACCTTCATATTTGAATAAAAAAAAATAATTAAATGAACAAAATATTTTGTGTTATAGCATGTATAATTCTTGTTATTTTATGACAAATACTTGTCATAAGTAATAACATGTATACTATCGATTCAAATCGAAAAATGACAAAACAGTGAATGCCTTTCGAAAATCCAAAACCACGTATTTTTCCCTATACCAAACAACAGGTACCAATTCAAACTATCACCGTCTTCAACATCATCTGTAGCCCCACAAGTTCCTCCCTAGCATCATCTACTCTGCAAGAAAGACGGAACTATCTTCTGAGTGCCGAATTGTCGCATGGGGGGTTTTAATTTGTCAAGAACGGGGTAACTTTCCTTATTAAATAAATATACCCTGGAACGCATTGGCAAGTCAAGTATGCCACCTAATGCGTCACTTCACAGATTCGATACATTAAATGCTATATCTACTATATACTTCCGTGACTGCGATGGTATAAAAGTTAGTGGGCTTACTCTCTGAAAGTTAGCATGACCGGGATCAAATACGAATTGGACCATGGGTCCACTGAAGATTTCATTTTTTCGGCGATAAAGAAGTATAATTATAAAACACTTGTATTCAAACAGGGAAAGAAGCATTCAAAAACACAACTGATGATCGCGAGAGGATACGATTATTATATACAAACGCGAATGAGAAAAACTGTAGACTATATTGTTTTCTAAAATATGTATTACCAAATTTATTTTTCACATTAAAGCACCGTATAAGTACAGCAATTAATCCTAAACATTAAACAGCATATGCGGAACTACTTTATCATACTTGCGTGCTAAGCCTCCAACACAATTTTTTTGGTAACCATGCTTGTTCCATTATTTGTTCGCACACACACAATTTGCGTTTTGTTTCAACTCAACTTGCAATAACCAAGACTTGTTAGTGGATAGGCTGAAAATAAGCAACAGAAATTGACTCACCCAAGCCAGAGAATATTTATATATTAAACAAACCAAATTTATACCTCTTCGGAGGCTCTGACAACCAACTTCCGTGGGATATCCACAGACACGACAACAGCGGCCCCCCCGGTTGCGGAGAGGTGTAAGCGACGAGCCTCTCACCGAGAAGGTTCTTGGTTCTGACCTTATCCTAGCCATACTACAGACGTATCCGTGCTGGTGGAAAAAAATCATCTAAAAATCACCGGGGTACCCGAGTACTCTGCAATATACGTGCTCGTTAAAACTCATTCTGAATGTTCTAGTTACACAAAACTATAAAAAGTCAAATGTTAATTAGTAAAACATGCTTACGATCTTTTTTACGTCGGCAATGTTTTTTTTTAATGTTGGAGTTAATTGTCTACCAATTATATTATTATTTTTATTCTAAAGATGTTTTTAGATTTATGTTTCGTTCAAATTGAATTAAATCAACATTTTATATAATTGCATTTAAGAAAACACACACTCCACAAAACAACTCCTTAAAATTAACTCATTGAACGCAACAATTCACGACTGACTTCCTCCCAAAAAGAAAATTCAAGAGCCTCCACGAAGGCGTTAATTACTCGACACTAGAGCGTGTCATCTCGCTCACAATGGGACGAGTGTGTCAGCTCGTCGACACACTTGTACCGGAATCGTGCTTACGATCTTTCACACGTCGGTAATACTTTTTTTTATGCTAAATGGTGGATATTACTATTGACTATCGATTATATTATTACTTTTATTCTAAAAATGATTTTAGAGATTCATGTTTCATTCTAATTAAATCAACTTACAATTATGCATAATTGAATTTAAGAAAACACACACTCCACAAAACAATTCCTCTAAAAAAACTTCATTAATTCCCCCATTCACGACTGGCTTCCTCCCATTCAAGAGCCTCCACGAAGGCGTTAATTACTCGACACTAGAGCGCATAATGTCGCTCACAATGGGACGAGTGTGTCAGCTCGTCGACACACTTGTACCGGAATCGGGGTGGAAGTCCTTTCTCTTGATACTGACTCCGAATGTGTGATAACAGAGAAAGAATGAAGGGAATGTATTCATTTTAGGAGTTGAATATTCAAAGAGTGTAGTTGGGAATGAGTAACGTTTGGTGAATGAAAATGATACTTTATAGCCTTTTGTTTTAAGTATTTCGCTTTAGTTTGTTGTAAGTATAGTTATACCTTTAAGTCTAGACGTCAAGTTTATTGTCTTTTGTTTTTTTTATAAAGTTCTTAATAATATGATTGATTCTACTTACATTACTAGTACTATAAAATTAAATGTTCCTTCTAGAGTTACACGTAATCGTTGTTTGTTTTATTTGAATTCTAATCGGAATAACTGTAGTTTAAATTTTTGTCTATATAAATTTTATAAAACTTATAACAGTGTGCCTGAGGAACTGGATATATTTTGTATGCCTTTTAATGTTTTTAAAGCTAATTGTCGGAGGCTATTCTCTTTGTAATGTTTTTTTTGGTGTTTTTGTTGTTTTTCATTGTCTTTTAAGATGTGCATTGTAATTGTATTTTTTCTGTTATGTGCATCTGAAAATAAATAAATAAATAAATAAATAAATAAATAAATAAATAAATAAATAAATAAATAAATAAATAAATAAATAAATAAATAAATAAATAAATAAATAAATAAATAAATAAATAAATAAATAAATAAATAAATAAATAAATAAATAAATAAATAAATAAATAAATAAATAAATAAATAAATAAATAAATAAATAAATAAATAAATAAATAAATAAATAAATAAATAAATAAATAAATAAATAAATAAATAAATAAATAAATAAATAAATAAATAAATAAATAAATAAATAAATAAATAAATAAATAAATAAATAAATAAATAAATAAATCGAATCGAATCGAATCGAATCGAATCGAATCGAATCGAATCGAATCGAATCGAATCGAATCGAATCGAATCGAATCGAATCGAATCGAATCGAATCGAATCGAATCGAATCGAATCGAATCGAATCGAATCGAGAATCGAATCGAATCGAATCGAATCGAATCGAATCGAATCGAATCGAATCGAATCGAATCGAATCGAATCGAATCGAATCGAATCGAATCGAATCGAGATCGAATCGAATCGAATCGAATCGAATCGAATCGAATCGGATCGGATCGGATCGGATCGGATCGGATCGGATCGGATCGGATTCGGATCGGATCGGATCGGATCGGATCGGATCGGATCGGATCGGATCGGATCGGATCGGATCGGATCGGATCGGATCGGATCGGATCGGATCGGATCGGATCGGATCGGATCGGATCGGATCGGATCGGATCGGATCGGATCGGATCGGATCGGAACGGAACGAAACGAAACGAAACGAAACGAAATAAAATAAATAAATACACTGTTACACTGTTGCCACTCACTGTTGCCAAATCAACAATGGCATGAGAAAGTTTATTTATTTCAACATATTTGAAGCAAAATAATATTTTCATGAATCAGTTTGGAATGACGTCATAAAATGTAGCACAATGTGATTCTTTGATTGTTCATTAATTGTTTACCAAGAAAGTGGCAAGGCATATTTTTGCATACAATTATGCTTAGTTTTAATTTACCATTTCTTATTTTTTTTAATGCAGTTTGGAGTAGTTTCATTACTTTTGTTATTAATAAATATTTAATTGATCTTCGAACTACAAATAAATCGAGCAGACGATAAAAAATATTAAGTTAATTTGCAAAAGAATATTAAGGAAAATAGTTGATTTTGACTTTTAGAAGTTTAAATTATAGCTGGATGCTGTGTTTCGATTTTTTTTAATGTGTATAAATCTAGTGTAGAAACGGTTGTTGATGATATTTACTGTTAGGAACCTAGTTTTTTCCCTATTAGAACTTCAGTAAGTATTTAAGTAACAGGAAAGTAGGCTATTTTAGTTCTTTATGAACTTCTTGTTGAGATAGACTTTTAAAACTTTGTAAAAAGATCAGGCACATAAAAACGAACATAAAAATACTTTAACTGCAATAAAAATATATTAATAAAGTAATTAGCAATTAATTAATTTAAATGTGCCAAATTTTGAGCAACATACCGACTTTTCAAATTATTTGTTTTACATATTTTTTGATTTTTTGCAGAAAAGAAAACAGTAAATATCATGCATGTGATCATGTAAAATTTAAGCTCTAAGCAAAGTAGTTATTTAATCATGATAGTTTGAAATGGCAAACTTTAAAATATAATTTTTTTTAATTATTTAATTTTTTAAATGTATGTAAAACATTTACGATTTGGTAGAATTGTTAAAAAGTACATGGATACATGCCCTGATTCATATTCTTTAAGATACACTTTATTATTATTTTTTTTAAAATCGAAGCAATTAGTTTGAGATATCTTGTTCGGAGTTCAAGCATATTATGAAAAAAAATCGTTCTCCAGAAAATGAGAATTTCATTGTAAGATTGATTATAATAGAATTGCCTATACAAGACTGCCTGAAAATAAAAAACTATTTACAGTACAACAAATATACTTGTACCATTTGAAAGATAAAGAATCAGATAATATTTTAATGCAAAAATATCAAAACATATTTTGATCAATTTTTCCGTTTTTTAAGGTATATGGATACCTTTAATAATACTAAAATCACAATAAAATAGTTAAATTTCAGGTAGTTTAACAAAAATGCACTAAAAATCATTAGAGGTAATATACTATAGTCATTATTCCATAAGACGTAGAAAGCTACATTAAAAACCCCCCATTTAATTAAGTTATAATATTAATTATATGTTTATAAATTAATATGACAATGTACATCACTCGATTAACAAGAACTAGAAGGAAATTATATTAAAAAAAACTTACATAGATTTGCGAATCTAACGTCTTACTTTTTTAAAATTCAAAATGATTTTTTATGATGGATAACTTTCCGAAAATCAAGTCTACTTGGCGATCTAAAAGGCTCGCACTAGCTTGTTAGCTACATTTTATCATAAATTCGCTGGAAAAATAGCTTTAGAAGTTTTGAAAAGTTAAAGAGCACCTTCAAAGTTCGAAGATAAATTCGTGTTTGATCTTTTTAATTTTAGGTTTTCATTATTTAGTAAGAACATTATTTCGAAATTCATACTGAACAATGGACAAACATGTATTAATAGAATTTTCTTTATCATTTGTTTCGCATCATTGGAAATATATTGAATAAAAGCATTGTTACACTGAAATAAAATTTATTATTATTTGCCGTGGGACAAACAATGACTACAACTATTGTTGTAAATACTTAGCAACTACAATCCATAAGAATGTATACTAAATGATTGGTTATTTAAGGCTAAAAATTGTATAATACATTATTGTATGTACTGTAGTTTACCTAACAGTGAAAGGATTGTTTTAAAATTGCAGGTTTAATAATAAGGATATTGTAAATATTTTTATGAGCTAAGTAGAGGACCTGACAATTACGAAAAACATTGAAACGGGATATTTATTAAATACATAAATTTAGTTTAAAGTTTTTAGTAAACTCCATTATTGTCGAACGCTTTTAGAAATAGATACTTAAAGGATAACGTTAAAAATACTCTGAAACAACTTTTCGTCAATTAGCTCGTGTTTGGTGACGTAATTCCTTCCAGATTTCATCTTCCTTCTATCAGCGCTACGATTAGTGGTGTGTTTCCACCTGACTTTGATTCATCAATATAAGTTGGTTGGTAGACATATATTTTCAGGCTTGTGTGCTTGGCCACAGAGACCCGCTTATAAAAAGCTTCGTCAAAAAGGACGGACACGACACACACATACAAGACAGATGCTGCCATCTATCGCCACCTTCACTATTTAGACATGTCCCTGAATCAGAGGGAAATAGTCTCCAGGGACCTGTACCCTAGGGAAACTGCGCAATGACCAACCACAGGACTTTCGGACCCAACAGATTTAACGAGCACGTACTCCGCAATACTCGGTAGGTCTTCAGTGGTACCGGGACTCGATCGCGGGAACTTCCGATCACGAGACCGAGACGCTGACCCCTACGGCCCCCCCAATCCAAGTTCTAGAAAGATTTTACTTTCATTTTCAGCAATTTTATTGCCACTCTAGACCTGAAACATGCCCATTGATATAATTTTGTGTTGGAGAGTAAGCGCATCGCCCAACCCAGCTAAAAAAAAACTGCAGAAAATTTAAAAAAAAACTGCAGTTTTTAAACTGCAGTGATTTGGCCATTTAAGCTGCAGAATTTTTGCAGTTAAAATAACTTCAAAATTACTGCAGTTTATAAACTGCAGAAAGTTTGTAGTCAACACATTCACAAAATTTCTGCAGTATTTCCGTAGTTGTATCTGCCACCTTCTAACCTACCAGAAACTAAATATCTTTTTTTCAAAGGTACGTCAATTAGCAATAACTCATGTGAGATACATCTTTATTGTCCTCATTGTGACAGCTATCTGTGTAAGTTCGGTAATGAAAATGAACTTAGCAAGTGTTCAACATGTTCAGAACCTTTCATTAGTGATGAATTGATAGAGAAAGGACATTTTTTTATGTATATGCCCCTCTCGTACCAACTAAAAACAAAACTTGAAAATGAGGATCTTATTAGTAAAGTTAGTGTTTTCAAATCAAAATTTCAAAATAATTTTGGCACCTACAGAGATGTCATAGATGGAGATTTATATAGTTCTATTGATGGTTTAACTGATCGAAATAATCTAAATCTATCTATTTAATTTAATTGTGACGGAATTCCTCTTTATAGAAAGAGTAAATACGATATTTGGCCTATTCAGGTTTTAGTTAATGAACTTGTGCCTCTTGAGAGAAAAAGAAATGTTATGATGTGTGGCTTGTGGTTTGGCCAAAAGAAACCAATTATGAATGAATTTTTGATACCATTGGTTGAAGAACTAAATAAATTAAACAAAGATGGACTGAAATGGAAAGATACCAGACATGAGATGACAACTATCAAAACAACAAAAGTGTTTGCATTAATATGTAGCAGTGATGCACCAGCTCGTTGTGCTATGCAAAATTTTAAACAATATAATGGAAAATTCGGTTGTGGATTTTGCGAAGAAGAGGGTGAAAGAGTGGTGAAAGGGAAGGGACATTGCCGAGTCTATCCTTTTAATGGGCAAGTAGCTTCAAAACGAACATTTGAAAACTCTGTTGAAAATGCAGAAAATGCACTGTCGATTGGTGAAGCTGTTATTGGTGTCAAAGGTCCATCCATATTAATGAACTTGTATCCTACTTTTAATATGATTGACGGATTTATTCCAGACTATATGCACTGTGTACTCCTTGGTGTAACTCGCCAACTTGTGTCCCTCTTTATAGAGAGTTCTGGATGTTCTTATTCTATAAGTGCCGAAAAAATTCGAACTCTAGACAAACAAATAAAAAATCTAAAGCTTCCACATGAAGCCACTCGTAAACTAAGAACAACCCAGGACATTTCATTTTGGAAAGCCTCTGAATGGCGAATATTTTTGCTAACATCACCTGCACTCCTGAAGAATAAGTTCAACCATTGTGTATATAAACATTGGCTACTTTTCGTTCATGGTGTAACCTTACTTTTGGGCTCAAATATCACAGAAGAAGATATTCTGAAAGCAGATAATTGTTTAAGGAAATTTGTGTCAGAAGTTAAAGATATTTATGGAATTGAAGAACAATCATATAACATTCATCTTCTGCTTCATCTAAGTGCATGTGTGAAGGCTTGGGGTCCCCTGTGGGCAACTTCATGTTTCATATTTGAAGATTCCATTGGAAAATTGAAAACGCTTCATCATGGGACAAAATCAGTTCCGATGCAAATTGCGTCAACATATACTAGCAAGTCCCTTCTTGGAGCTCTTTTACCAGATATAAAAAATCACCGGATTGTGAAATTTGTTGAAGAAATGAACACAAAACGTACTGAAACAAAAAGAGTTAGTAACATAAATGGATGTTTGTTATATGGAAAACCTAACCATAGCAAATTGTTAAGAACACAAGAAAAAGCTTTTAAAAAGATATTAGCAAATCAAGTTTTGCCAACCAGTGTACAGTTTTTCAAAAGGTTGAGCTATTCAGGAAAAATTTATAGTACAAAGAGTTACTGCACAAAATTTATTTATGCTGACTATGCAGTATCATTGCATAACAAAAAATGTGTAGAAATACATGATATTGTAGTCTTAAATGATGATGTTTTTTTCTTAGGGGAGGTCCTTCCTGTGTCTAAGTTTTTAATGTGTTTACCTCATATAGGACCTCTCTGCACGAATATAATGACTGTGTCACATGATGATCAAAGCGAAGGCCAAACCATAGCATTTAGACCAATTGATGTTAGAAGTAAATATGTAATTTTGCCCTTAACTGAAAGCACATATTTCATACCAATTGATGTAGCCGAATATTGAGTGGAGTCTGATCACCTGGGTGGTCATTTCCGTGGGGCTGAGTAAGCGATTTTTATCAGTGCGTATATATTTGTAATACAATTTAGTTAAGCACCATCGTTTAACACCATTAAGTATTTTAGTCAATGATTCTTATTGCCTTAATATTAGGAATTTAAAAGGTTTGCAAAGGTATGATAAGCTAATATCTCAAAGATAAAAACAATAAACTGGCTGTTTTCTGACTTTAGCATATTTTGTTTTATTATGATTTTCATAGAACTTTTGAAATTATTATTTTTTAAGCGGTCAAGGTAGCGAGCAAACCTTAAGTTATTAAAGATGTATACTGTTTTTCTTTACTTTTTACTGTAATATATTTGTAATATATTGTTTATCTTAATAAAATTCTAAGGATTTATTTTAAGAAAAGTCCCCAAAAATATGTTTAGACTCGCCTATTATTATATGATGCATAAACTATTGCATTTTATGTCATATTATTAATATGGGAAATAATGTTTGCTCAATTTATTGATAATTTTATCATCACTTTAATTTTACTGTATAGATAAATTAATTTTGGCAAGTTAGAAAACACCTATAAATTATCAATAAATTTTGCAAAGAGATATTGTAAAATAAAAAGAACATCCTGCTTTCTTCAATGTTAAAGCTATTGAATTAAAAAAAAAAATTGATCGTTACAGCGACTTATCTTTTCTAAGGATTGCTTGAAATTGTGTAACGGTAAAATTGAATTAAGTTTTAGTCAAGTTCTTGTTTTTCAAAATTGATCATAAATTTTTAAAAATAAAAATTTCTGATGGATATGAGTGAAAAATATATTTATAAATACTGTTAACAATTTAAAATTTTTGCACATAATATTTAAAAGTATTTTTAAAATTCTCAAAAAGTTTTTAAAAGTTGGAATAGAAACCATAGAAAATATACAGTTTTTTTGTGGTTAACATCCCACAAAGATGTTAGATATTCAAAAAAAGAACAAATTCTAAAATATTTCGCACCTGTCACAAAATATCTGAAGTAATTTTAGTCGAGTTGGCTCCACAAAAAATCTACAGTATTTTTGCGGTTAAAAACTAAAGTTGCTGAGTGATTTTTCTAGTTGAAATTGCACTAGATTACACATAAGGATTTCTGACAGATGTAAGTGAAAAATAGATTTATAAATACTAATGATATTAACTATTTAAAATTTTTGCACATAATATTTCACAGTATTTTTTAAAATTCTCAAAAGTTTTTTATAGTTGAAATAGAACCATAGAAACATATACAGTTTTTTTTTGGTTAACATCTCACAAAGATGTTAGATATTAAAAAAAAAAAAATCTAAAATATTGCACACTTGTCACAAAATATCTGAAGTAATTTTAAAGTCGAGTTGGCTCCACAGAAAATCTACAGTATTTTTGCGGTTAACAACTAACTAAAAAGGACCAGAAAAGTTAGAAAATAAAATCCCTTCACATTTACTTTAGAATAGTTTCAAAGTTACTGAGTGTTTTTTCTAGTTAAAATAGCACTACAAAAAAATTACAGTTTTTTTGCAGTTGTCATCTCACATAGACGTTTAAAATAAATCACTTCAAATTTACCTCAGATGAGTTGCAAAATAATTGTAGTTTTTTTAAAGTCGAAATTCCTCTGCAGAAAATCTGCAGTTGACTGTAAAAAAAACTTCAGAAATACTTCAGTTCTGTAGAAAAACTGCAGTTTATTTTTAGCTGGGAAAGTAAAGCGACTTTGCGAGAGAACGATTTTTAAAAAATACAAAGCTTTTTCGTCAATAAAAGAAACCCTTAAGTTTGGGAATAATGCATCTAATCTAACTATCTCTACTTTAATTGTTAAAAAAATTAATACAGTATAAATAAAAACTAAAAGAAACTAATTTATTGTGCAGTGATATCAAAATCTAAATCTTATTGTGTTTATTTAAATAGAAACCACATTTCAAAAAATATTTAAATAGAAACCACATTTCAAGAAATATTTAAATATAAACCACATTTCAAAAAATATTTAAATATAAACCACATTTCAAAAAATATTTAAATAGAAACCACATTTCAAAAAATATTTAAATATAAACCACATTTCAAAAAATATTTAAATATAAACCACATTTCAAAAAATATTTAAATAGAAACCACATTTCAAGAAATATTTAAATATAAACCACATTTCAAAAAATATTTAAATAGAAACCACATTTCAAAAAATATTTAAATAGAAACCACATTTCAAGAAATATTTAAATAGAAACCACATTTCATAAAATATTTAAATATAAACCACATTTCAAAAAATATTTAAATATAAACCACGTTTCAAAAAATATTTAAATATATACCACATTTCAAAAAATATTTAAATAGAAATCACATTTCAAAAAATATTTAATTTGCATTAACAGTTATTTAGTTTCAATCTTTAAGTTAGGTAAAAAACATTAAACAAAATACTTGAGGGATTACTTTAAAATGAAGATCAATTCGGCCTTAAACAAGATAAAACTAATAGTGAAAGCAAATTTAATAATGTATTTTTATGAATATTTAAAGCATTCTGCAAATAATTTACGGATTCTTTTTCAAATTTCATTACTTTTTCTTAATTGAGAATCGCTGTTGAATTTAATTAGGTAAAGTATAACTGCTGAGGAAGCATCTAGGAATAAATTACAGTATTTTTTTGTTCATAACAAACTCTTAAAATCTTAATTTATCGTATAACATACCTTGTGATATTTTTATTTGTTTGACTTAAGGGGATCGCGTATGCAAATATAATAATTAAATTAAACGGCGTATTTATCGAAAAAAAAATGGATTAGAACAAACATCAAAAAACAAACATTATGCTCTGTTTGTATTAGTTTTTATGATACTTATAGAATTTAGAATAATAACGGAAATATATTATTTAAATAAATTTATTTATACATGTAAGAAATATACCGATGTTTTCTACACACATTATATCAACTACCGGATTTATTTAAATCGTGTTTTTTACGCAAAGTGCCAATACGCATAAGGGCAATTCCATAAAAATGTCAACTTTTTGAAATGTCTCTCTTTTTTTGGAAATATTTACTAAGTAGGCTTAAAAATATATTCCGAGCTTTCAAATTATGTATTAAGAAAGCAGAGCGATAAAGGACATTTATTCACATTAAAGGACATTTATTCACATTTCCCGAAAAAGGAGATCGATGCCTTGTGGACAAAAAAAGATTTGTTTTCTCAGCAAATTCAGCCGCATTTCAACTAGTTAGAAATTGACTTCGATAAGTGTTTGAAAAACTTTTCACATGTGAATAAATGTATATAATGTAATATTTAATATCTTATGAATATTCCAGATAATAAAAAAAATTAAATTTACTACTTTACACACTTTTAATTTAATATAAAATTTATGAAACTTTTAGTCATTGCGTAACGGTCATTCCGTAACGTCAAATGACAGTTAATAAGTTAAACTATGTCACAGATAGATTGCTCTAAATTATAATTTACATAGCTTATATATCATATTGCATTAGTTTAAAAACTCAATGTATTGTTAATTCACAGAATTTTTCATTTTTAAGTACCACAATGCAGTCGTGGTTGCAAAAATGTCATTCCGTAACACAAAAAGAAGTTAGTCAAAAATATAACAAAACACTTTTTTTAAAAAAAGTTAAACTTTTTTTATTATCTTTTAATCATTAACAGTAATATATTAACTGAAAAAAAAATTCATTTGAAAATAGCTTTGTGGTAAATGTTTGAATTCATTTCTACAGTTCAAAATGTCATTCCCTCACGCATGGAATTGCCCATAAATAATAAGGTTCCCATATGGAAATTATCCTTTGTACCCTAACTGTAAGTAATTGATATATGAAAGGAAATTATACAAATACAGCTACGTAAAATTGAAGAGTACACTGATAAAAATGTGGCCCTGGGTTCCACCAAAAGTATGGCTCCACTCAGGACCATGGACCGTATGGTTCCACCAAACTATAGTTCCATTCAGGTTTTTGTTTCCAAAACCTGAAAAATGGTTCAACCGAATAAAGAAAATATGGTGAAACATGCCACCACAAAGCCGTCAAGCTGTTAGGAACTATTATTAGTGTGAAACCAAGAACACAGTTTTTGACAGTGTGCGCATGAATAATTTGCCAAAAGGTTTTGTTTCTATTTATAAATGTAAGTTCATTAAATTCTTTTATATAAAATATATCTTGAGGAAATATTTATTATTACTGTTTTAGTTGTAAAATAATACTAAACCTTTAGTGTAGTATACAATCGATTTTGTTGAAGCAAATCAATTATTATCATTATTTTGTCCTTACATTTCTATTTTTAGACGGTCATAATCACAAAAATGTAACTGAACCTTATTAAAACAATGCTTAATTTAACTTATAACGTTACGAAGCACAGATGAAATATTATTGTTTAAAAATAATCTTCTTTATTACTTATTTTACTTTAAATGTACGATCATCAAATAAATTCTAGTTAAATGAACCTTTTAAACTAATGCTGAATGTAAATTCTATTTCATTGCAACATAACAAAAATTAATAAGAAACCAACGATTTCATAGACTAGTAGGCTTTAAATATGCATGCGATATATACGGATTTATATGCATGCGATATATACCGCTTTATATACATGTGATATATAAAATATAATCTTTTTTAAATTAAGTTTGAATTCAACTCCTAACCTCATTTAAACACAACTGAAATATTATACTTTTAAAATAATCTACAATTTTATTACTTATTTTGCTTTAAAATGTACGTTCATTAAAACTCTTTCAATACAACAAAACAACAAATATCATACGAAATCAACAATTTCATTAACTAAAATAGGCTTTGAACATGCATGAGATATATAATATATATTTTACAGCCAACATAATATATAATATGTATTTTAAAGGAGTCAAAATTTCATAAATGTAAATGAAAATTTTAAAGTTATTTTGAGTTTAACTTGTAACTACATTGATTATTGTTGTTTAAAAATAATCTGCAATATTATTACTTGTTGTTTTTCTTTTAATATATGCAATCATAATAAAAACCTCTATTTCAATGCAACATTATAACACAAATCATACGAAACCAACTCTTCCATTGACTAATGAGATTTATTTTACAGCAAACACCCTTTATACACAAATACAATTATCAAATAAATTCTAGTTTTTCAATGCAACCTTACAGCAAAAATCATAATAAACCACCAATTTCATGGCTTCAGTCCGTGGACAAATTATTAGACGCACTGCAGGATTTCATGGGAAAATATTAATTACCGAGTGATATTGTACCGTTTTATTATTTTAAATGGATTTGATTTTTTTATCCAATCAATTACCGATTTATTTGACATAAATAACAGCATTAATTTAGAAAAGCAAAAGTTTATTAAATTTTAAAGAAAAGTAAAATTAATGTTCATATTTAGTCAATATTTGGTCCATATTGGTTTGTCAATATTTAGTTGAGCCACCTTTAGCCGCTATCAAAGCTTTATTTCTGAGCGGCATGCTATCAATGCAAGACTGCATTTGAGGATGATGATTCCACACATAAATCATCTTATAATAAATAATTAATATACATTAATTTTAATCATAATTAATCATAATTATCTTAAAATAAATACAAATATGTAGTCTACAACAGTTCTTTTAAATAAAAATCAATAATATTGTAGTTTAAATATATACCATTATTAGATAAAAACTCTTAAGAAACATAAAATTACTAAAAAAAATACAGTGCGTCTAATAATTTGTCCAGGGACTGTATGCATGCGATATATAAAATATATTTTACAGCAAGCACCTTATATACAAAATCACTGTAAAAGCAAAATCGCATTTAATGAAATATTCATAGACCCAAAACCCCTTGAGGATTACACCAACCTACTTGAATAAGTTTTTCCCCTGGAAAACTGCTTTGCTAACTTAATTTTATTCTGCGTTTGAATCCGCTATTTTGCGAGGATGTATTATGAAAAAATATTCCTGTTGACGTGCTGCTCTTACGATGAAAATTATCGCTATCGTTTTGTGAGAGGGCGACGTTTGGGTTATTTTAGAGGAGCTGTTGTTCTCTGTTGTCGTATTATCCTTCCGAGCTTTAGACCCGGATATTTCCGTACCTTACAATAAAAATTACAATTTCCATCCTACTTATACACTGCTCAAAACAATTAGGGGAGCACATGGTTGAAACCCTTTCACCCCCAATGATTCCATATTGTGAGTTGAAAGTGGCATCACTATTTTCCTTTCAGCCAGCTGATCACATGGTAAAAAAAAACGAGCTGAATCATTGCGTATGTGTTTAGTTATGTGAAGAAATACGTTTTCATGCACTGAAAGTAAATTTTTGAGGCCGTACGATTTTTCGGTATACATTTTTTGGTTTAAAGGAAAGATTTTTTCAATTAGTTACTTGTTAAGTTCATGCTATTAGCTACAGTTACGTGCATAATAGTGCTCATGTAATTATTCGCAAATGACTTTGTTTTGGAGTTAAACAAAAAAAGTGCAACTAGGGATAAATGACCTAAGTAAACAAAACAAAAGTAGACAGAAGTAGACCAAGAATTTTTTTTTAAAAAAAATGACGGGAGTCCCAAAAGTAAATGACTGGGTTCTTAACGGAGTATAATGTTTGTTGGGAACGTACAGGGGAAATTTTTTAACGAGCTTACAATTCAATATGAAGAAAGAATCGATGGAAAATGTTTTAAATCTCTTGAAATGGATAATACATCCCAATTTCATATTAGTCAAATAGTAGCGATTCTTCAACCACCTGTGTTTTCTCTGCAAAATAAAAGAAGCCTCAGTTTTTTATTTCGACCAGAATTTACTTTTAAATTTGATTATTTCGTTAGTATAAGCATAATTAATGTGATAAAAATAAAAAGTAATAATTTTGTCTGAAAATACTATAAAATCTATATAAACTTCATAATGATATTAGTTTTGTTATTAAGTAAAAGTTTTTTGATAATTTTTAGTCTTACTACCAAATTTTTGGGTTGGGTCACGTATCCCTAATGGGTGGGTCATGTATCCCTATGCATTGGGATACATGACCCAAAACAAAAGTTTTAAATAATTTATATTTTACTACTATTGCAGTTAATACTACTTAAAAATACTAATATATATTGTGTACTACTTTATGAAATATAAATTATCCGCATTTACACATTCATAAATAGTGTATTTTAAAAGTTACAAGCAAAAAACTTCGAGTTGGGTCATATGTCCCTGGTTCCCCCTATATATATTAACCTTGAATGTCAAAATTTTATAAATAACTAATTTTGATTCATAATGTATTTTTTTTTCGTTTGAGAATTATTTACAGATCATCTCTTCAAAAATGAAACTAATTCTGAATTTTTAAACACATATTTTATTTTAAATAAATTTAATTTAAAATTAATACAGTCTAAACAACAATGCATTTTTGCCCGTTTCCAGGCCACTTGGAAGGTTTTAATGACTGGCGGTTGGTAAGAAAATTGGCCACACGAAAATGATCTCTCTGCTTAAGGGGGAATGGGCGCGCTGGACCGGGGGTCTCCAAAGCAAAGTGCTTCAGTGTTAATCCTATGACGAAAAAAATATTTTCTCTGCCACATTTCTCCGGCTGTATTGACTATTTTTGCAAGCGGATATTTTCATGTGATAAATGTAGCTGACTTGCAGGTCCCGACCTTCCCACTTTTTGAAATGGGTTGGAATATTTTTGGTAATTTTCAGTAAATAATTTGACACAAAATATTCGAAGCAATTTCTAAAAGTGGGAAGGTCAGGACTTGTAAGTCAGCTACATTTATCACATAAAAAAATCCGTTTGTAAAAATATTCAATACAGCCGGAGAAATTTTGCAGAGAAAATAGTTTTTTCGTCATTGGATTAACACTGAGACACTTGAGTTTAGAGACCCGCGGTCCAGCGCGCTCATTCCCCTTTAATGTTGTTCACAAAGTCGTCGTAAATAGGTAAATTTAAAATTTAAGTGTATTGAAGTAAGAATTAAATTTAGGTCCTAAAATGCAATAACATATATGAAATGCATGAATTGCTTAACTAAAAATAATCTATTATATCCGTATACGTGCTTTTACTTGTTTCGTTGTACCGAAAGATACATTCTTGGTAATAATATAAAAATTCAATTAGTTTAAACATAAAGAGAATGATTGTATGAACCGGGCCTTCCGGTACAGTTTAAAGTCTAACTGAATATAAAAAAAAGTTTGTAGAATATTTGTAGAAATATTTTAAATTGAACGTGCAATGTGTTTTTAAGCTAACCTTATTAATTTGGCCTGAAAAACGTATATGTTAAAAGATTCATCTATATGTATGCATAACCATGTATTACAACCCTAAGTATTTGAAACTATTTCATGCACACTTTTTTCATACACACTTTTTTCCGTGCACACTTTTTTCGCACACACTTTTAGCTCGTTTTTTTACGGCAATGAAGGTGTTAATAATGGTGTTCACAAAGTCGTCTGAGTTAAAATGTGATTAGAATTAAAATGAGCAATCGTCCATAGAAAAAATGAAATATTTTTGAAATCACCATATCTGGCGAATCATCGCTTTAAAAGGGGAATAATTCTTATGATGTCACGCTCTCCACACTGCGATTTCATCGGTTAATTTGTTTTCTTTGACAAAGTGTTGAAACAAGCCCATTAAATTTCTTTTTACCAAGTATGAAAATAAAATAATAATCAAAAAGTTAGAATTTATCAACTGCTAATTAATCCGGTTTTTCTCAAGTCTGAAAACAGCCTCACCTTCTGTTGGGGGGTAAAAACTATTTTAAAATTTAAAAATTATTAATCGAATTAGTTGATGCTTTCCTTTTAATTTTTTTAAAATTTTATTGTAATTAATTTTTTCAAGTTAGGTGAAAAAGTAAATTGATTGGATTCAGAATCAATTACTAGGTTGACATACAATAAAATTTTTTAAGTTAGGTGAAAAATGCTTAATTGATTTGTTGATTTACTGATGTGAACATACAAAATTAGTTTAAATAAATAATTTACGAAGCCATATAAAATCGTTTCGGTAAAGCTTTACTAGTTTTCATTTTGACCAAATGCTATATTAAACGTAGGTCGGTATTTAATGTTTACAAAATAACAAATTTTAATTAACAAACACTTTTACCATCCATGATTAAAGTTTAATTTGAAAACAAGTAGAACACATCAACAAATTTTTCCTTATCATCATTTTAAAAATTCCGTAGAGAACCGGTGCATAATTTAGCATCAACCAACAGCATCTTTCGATGAAGTTTGGAATATATATTGCAAAACCAACTTAAAAATGCAAATTGCAAGAGTGCGTAATAGCATGAAAGAATAATGCCCGTTTTGTTATGGCAAAAGGCAAAGCTAATTATGGAATTGTGTACGGAGTTGAAATGTACTAAGGAATTACAGTGAATGTGGGATGTGCTTGGGGGATAATACTGCTAATGCTGGTACTTTTGAATAAAAATTAATAATTGCTGGTTGTATATGCGAGTAATAACATGGATAGAATTCTTTCAGTAACACATGCGTAATAATTTACAGTGGAAATCTCGGGTCGTTAGAACCGGCTTTTTCCGTATTTTCTGCATCAGTTTTTATTACAATAATCTTTAAATTTAACTATTTAGAAATTTTTATTCATAATGTACTTTTTTCATCTGAAAATCTTTTTAAGATAATCAATTTGAAAATACACCCGATTCTAATTTTTTTTAAAAAAAATATTTTATTTGAAATAAATTAAATTTAAATTGTATGCAGTGAAAACAATCATACATATATGCCCATTTCAGGGAGGTTAAGTTAATTGGTACTTTCACACGCACACAATTGGCGGCAAAAATATTGTATTTACGGTTTTGACAAATACAGTCCCTGGACAAATTATTAGACGCACTGTATTTTTTTAAAGTAATTTTATGTTTCTTAAGAGTTTTTATCCAATAATGGTATATTTAAACTACAATATTATTGATTTTTATTTAAAAGAATTGTTGCAGACTAAATATTTGTATTTATGTTTAACATATGGCAACACTGTGTTGACAAAGTGATACATGAACGTAAACAAGTACAAACCTGTACCAAATTAGATGGATCCACTTATGTGTGTGTGTTGTCTGTTGTGTCTGTCTTACTTGACGAAGGTTTATAAGCGGGTCTCTGACCAAGCACACAAACCTGAATATATATATGTCTACCAACCAACCAACCAACCTGTACCAGCTCCTAGAAAAGATTATTTATGTGTGGAATCCTCCTCCTCAAATGCAGGAGACAGTACAGTCTTGCATTGATAGCATGCCGTGCAGAATTAAAGCTTTGATAGTGGCTAAAGGTGGCTCAACTAAATATTGACTTTTACTAACATTAATTTCACTTTTCTTTAAAACTTAATAAACTTATGCTTTTCTAAATGAATGCTGTTTTATCTATGTCAGATAAATCGGTAATTGATGGGATAATATAAAAATAAAAAAAAAACAAATCAATTTAAAATAATAAAACGGTACAATATCACCCGGTAATTAATATTTTACATGAAATCTTGCAGTGCGTCTAATAATTTGTCTAGGGACTGTATATACTACCTCCAGTTGTGTCGATATAAAATTGCTTAGATATTTTACATTACAATTTGGGTAAATTTGGACATTGAAAGTAATTTTTTTCTCTGCACTACAGATATAGCGTTAAGAATGACAACTAACTGTGAGTGAATAGGGGAGAGTGGGGGCTAATGGGACGCAGGGATAATTGGACAAGGGGCAAAAAGGGGAGAAAAATATACTTTTTTACAAATATTTCTAAACTACAGCATTGTAATAGTTAGACTTCATATTTTAACAATCAAAGATTAGCCACTAAAAGCATGTGCTGAAGTGAAGAGAAGAATTGTTATTTTGGAGAATCTAAAGTAAGTTAAAAGTGTATCTTTTTTACACTTTTAAAAACAAAAGTATTTAAAAAAAACTTTTCATGAATTAAACTATAGTTTTGGGTGGAAAACGTATCATAGATTAATATATTATGTGTCCAATAATGTGGTGAAATACACGTGGTTCAGTGTTGGATCTTTATAAATGATAATACTGTGGGGGTCTAATGGGACAGCAACTGTGGGGTCAAATGGGACACGAATAAATCGAGATTTGTATGCTTCTCTTGAAGAATCTATATAAATCTCTCATATTTTATTTAGTGAAGCTGCCAAAAACATTTTAAAACTTTCATTTAAAACTTTTAAAACTTTTTTCGTCGTATAATAAGTGAAAGTTCAAGTAGCTTTATTGAGGACATTTTTTTCAACCTGAAATTTCATTAATTTCATTTACAGACTTGGTGAAGATAAATGATTTGTTGTTGGTACAATTTGCTAGAAAGCAAACTTTTTTTTATGACGTTGGATTGATTTCTGAAATAGAAAGAGATGAACTCCGGGTAAGCTATTTGAAGATAAAGGCGGTCTTTTCAAATTCACGTATCCTGAAAAAAGGACAAGTTTGGGTTTATTTTAGAAGATTTATTTACAAAACTATTCTTTTCAGTGAAAAAAACAAACAGCAAAACCAACAGTTCAACAAAAATCATGGGAGCATCTTCGATTTTGAGTTTTAAGTTTGACATTTCGCTTTTCGGTGGGAAATAATTGTTTAAAAAAAATAAAATTTCATTATGTAAATGGTGTTTGCTTTAAAATTTTATTTTCAGGTCATTTTCTGATTATTTTTACATTCTTTGAAATTTTAATTAAGGTAACATATACCATGCCCCATTAGCCCTGCTTCCTGTCCCATTAGACCCCACATATGGGGGCTAATGGGACATTTACATGTTTGTTTAAAATGCTCAGCAATTAAAGATATGGTAATGTTTTAAGGTCTGTCGAATGACTTTTTAAGTAAAAGTATGTTTAGTTTATGTACTTGTAAAAAAAGAAATGAAAATTTTTGCATTTTTGCTGAAATACAGAGGTTAATAAAAATTTGTCCCATTAGCCCTCACTCTCCCCTATTATTGAAAAATCGTAAATACGGTTATTTTACCGCAATATGTGAAACTCCAAATAATTGAACCTTGACACTCTGATCATGCGGTACCGAAGTTAGTTGAAAAATATCGTAATTATTGTGTTACACGGGCATTATGGTAGACTCAAACTGACAAGGAAAAAAAAAGTTTGTACTAAATATTTGTAGAAATATTAAATTGTACATGCAATGTGTTTTAACATGAAATTATTAATTATACATGAAAAGCGTAGATCATGTCATTTTATCTGGGATTCGTCAGGTAGAACTTAAATTATAACTTACAAGCAAAATGAGTATAAAAAAGTACCGTTTTCAACAAAATAAATTGTTTGAATATAACAGTAGATATATATAATTAAAATAAATCCAAATTGGAAATAAGACGCAATTAACTGCGTAAAATATAAACTAAAGCTCATGTTTATTTAGTTAAACGTATTGTAAAGTTTGAAGCCATTGAGTTACGTCAACTTCAAAAGTTAAAATTATAATTGACTTAGTAAATTAGCGATATTTGAAATGACAAAATCCAATATTAGAAATAATATTTAAATTGTTTTAAACCGAAACTTTAATAAACAATGAAGTTAAAAATACCAAAAAACAATTCATATTCCAAAGCCTATGTAAAATATAAAAAAAAAACTTATCAGGAAATACCTTCTTACTAAAAACTTCATTCATTTCTGTGAATAACGCTGAATAAAATTCAAATTACACCTTTTTCTTTAAAATTACCAAAGTTCTTGCTGTATAAAAGTTTTATAGCTTATTTCTATATAAATTTATACGAAACTAGGCTTTTAATACAGAAATCTTATGATAGAAAAAGTTATTCAAATACCCGAGTAATTGGAATTTCTCTTTCGAAACCATAAAAAGTCAAAAGCTAATTTGTAAAACGTGCTTTACTATCTTTCCCACAAAATTAATGTTTTTCTCCCCTTAGAATAGGAGATTATAATTTTCCCTTCAAAATTAGGTGGAATTAAGCCCAATGGAAAATTAACTTTTTGTGTTGAAGATTTCAATAGGAGATATAAAATTATTTATTCTTCTAATTGAATAAAATTGCTTTTTAATAGATAGATAGATAGATAGATAGATAGAAAGATAGATAGATAGATAGATAGATAGATAGATAGATAGATAGATAGATAGATAGATAAAAGATACATAATATACATACATACATATACATACATACATACATACATACATACATACATCTACATACATGCATACATATACATACATACATACATACATACATACATACATACATACATACATACATACATACATACATACATACAAACATACATACATACCTTTTTTTGTAAAAAAAAAGTATTAATTTTTAATAATAAGTTTTGGCAACACTACATTTACATTTGAATTGAAGAGCTTAGTGGAAGAACGTGCTAAGTGACAAAAAGGTGAAAACGAGATAATGAGCTTCAAAGTTTTTAGTTTGCAACTTTTCTCTCATTCACAAAATCATAGTTTTTTCGGCATGATATTTTAGTTTGGTTCTTCAAAATGCTTGGTTCAAAATGCTTGGAACAAAAGTAAACCTTGTTATACAACGTGTACGAATTAATCATCTGGTATATCCTACTTCTTAGGCAGGCGACTGTTTCAGCTTGACATTTGTTGTTGTTGTTGTTTCTAATGCCACTCGGTAACCGAGCCCGGAGTAGAAAACTACCCGATTTTAAGGCGAAGTGGGGCGGCTTCCGTTTTTATTGAGCGCCACAAGGGAGGAAGTCCGACTTTTGCTCGCAGCATGACATATCCGTTTTACAGGAAGGTCCCTCTCACACATCCATTCTCACTCACATATCGGAATTTTGATCCAGATCAAAGGCCGATAACCCCCTGATCTGGTACCCCCAGAGGTATTAATTTGGTATGGGAACATGGAGGACTTTGTGACCACGACATATTTAACGTGCCCCAGCCACCATTAGCAACACGGCGGTCTTTAGTCGAATACAAGCGCCGACCCAGCAACCATCAGAATTGCGAGCACCGCCGAGGACAGAACCCACAACCCTTCCGATGCGAGCACGACGCTTCACACGACTGAGCTACCGCGGCTCAGCTTGACATTTACATTACGGAAATCAAGTCTGTCCTCTTGTCTACCATTTTTCGGAAACTCTAAAGCAAGAAAGCGGGTGTTTGCAATGAGCGCACAACAGTTAAAGTTCCTAGTGGAAGAACGTGCTCAGTGACAAAAAGGTGAAAACGAGCAAACGATAGCTTAAAAGTGTTTCGTTTGCACTAAGATCTGTTGAAAACGGTACTTGCAAACCATAAAAAATATACTAAACATAAAGTTTACGAAAAGGGGAAACTTGTTATCGTTATAAAAGAAATTAGTTATCTGTTTATTGACATAAAATCTCAAGTTTTTTCAAAAATGCCACTTAGCACTTTCATCAACTAAGTTCTTCAGTTGTTACAAATCCCCTTCTATGGATAAGTGTGAATGGTTGTCAGAAATAACAGTTAATGTAAAGTCGAAAAATTTTATCATTTGTGATGGCCAGTGTCGTGATGGGGGTCTAGTGATAGTAGTACTGTTCTGAGGAAAATAATCAATTAAGGAAAGAATCATTTACTTATTAACATGCGTTGTGTCTTTTCACAATAACACCAGATTCAACCAAATTATTTCTTAAGATAAGATTGGATAAACTTTAGACAAATTCCAAAAGTTAATTATTTTTTATTAAAGTCTGAGAGAGGCACACATGATACATTATAGACATGGAAGGGTACCTTTAGTCCGGTGAAGAGTCGCTAAATATCAATGCTTACACTAGATAAGGTTGTTTCTTTTAACAATATACAGCGTATTTATGACAGAGCTTTTCACATTTTTACTTGTCGTTAACTGGAGGACATCTAAGTCCAACCAACGTCTACCACAGTCTAATAGAATCCAACTAAAGTCTAACTAAAGTCTGGTCCGATCGTAGGAAGGAGAAAAAGGGCCTGCCCCCAAAGGTCAGCCATTGGTCTCGTTGAGTCAAGGAGGGCGTGTTAAACCACTTTCGCGGGCTTTTCATCACATCTCACTGGTTGAGTCTGGTCTAGTACAAATCCTGTATGATTCCAGGAATTACTGAGAGGCCGTCTGCAGTCGTTAGTGAACATGTATTGTTTACGCCCGACAGAAAGGCGTCTATTGGCGTGGTTTTTTGCTGGAAAACCCGCCAGTCGTTGCACAGTTGGCTGAGTATTGCACAAATGGCGAAGTTGTTTTTGTGGTGAAAAACACTTCAGCACAGCCAGAAACTAGAATTTTCCATCTTATTTGCTTAATTGATTTCTTAATGCTAGCACTTAAACTAATAAATGTTTACCTACGAGAGGAGCAAGGCAGGCTATTCCACAGGTTTTTTAATATAAATTGGCAAGCTGGTAATAAAAGTATGCTAATTAGTAAATAAGGTTCTTGTTTCGTTAAAGGTATTGGACACAGTTAGCCATGGCCCTCTCCTGAATTTAAATATTACATACAGAACAATATCAATATTCTCTCCATTCTTATACTTTTTAAAAATAATAAGCGCTTTAAGTGTAAATAAGCAAGTTTTTGTCTGAAAATCAATATTGCTAACTGTATAATATTGTCTGTTTTAGTACAAAACCCCCTCCGAAGATTATTATATTATGTAAAGGCTTAAAAGATGTATTGAATGCCTAGGAAAAAAACATTATTTTAAAAAACCATATACACAACAACAACAAAAGCTTATTTCGATTTATGCATTGTAATAACAAAGCTTCAAATAAAAAAAAACTAGTACTTATATAATTGTCGTTTAACTGAATACCAGTAAAGAAAATCGAACAACGTTAAGAAATGCATTATTACCTGCGTGCAAGCACAGCGAGCCAGGCTTCTACCTAGTTCCATCTTAATAGCTTACCTAATTGAGTGTTTTAATGAAGAATATATTTAAAAATTATGTATAAGAAACTTAAATTTTATTCCGCAGTACAATTGTTGTGCGGTAATAAGAAAATACAAAATACAGATGACTTCGATATTTATATAACTTTTGTAAAATTCGAAATACACTGAGAATAACTAAAAATTGACAAAGTGACTACAAATTGACTCTAAATAGAAAAAAGTAAGCAATGACCATTTCCTGAATTTAAATATATTTTGGTTTAAATCAATATTTCTAACTGCATAGTATAGTTGTTTTAGTACAAAACAAGTTAGAAAAAGATTATTTTTTTATTTTATTACGTAATAGCTTAGAAAAGATATCGTATGCATAGAAAAAGCATTATTTGAAAAAAGAAATTCTGCAACAACAATAACAACAAAAGCGTATTTCGATTTATGCATTATACTAACAAAGCTTGAGATTAAAAAAAAATATTAATAATTGTCGTTTAACTGAATAACAATAAAGAAACACGAACTCCGTCTAGAAAATACATTATTAGCCTGTCTACATACTCCGAATATTTCAAATGACGCAAAACAAAATCTAAGGTTTCAACAAACAATAAGTTGAGTTGTTTTATTCCTGGAGAGATGATGAATCGGCACTCACTGCAATCTAAATAGCGAAGACAGCGAAAAAGCAGACGATAGAACGATAAGAATGTTATAGAAGAAATAATAAATGGCGATAATCGTTTGTGTCAGACGACAAAAACTAAATTCGGAAAAAAGCTTTGATATTCTGACAATGCTGTAACTTAAAGGTCTTGTATGGTAACAGATCTCTATACAATTCCAATGGGGAAACTTTTAACCCTGTTTTTAAGGTATACATACACACTAGAAAAGGCAAAAAAAAACAAGTTAGACATTTTTTGTTTTTAAGTTCATTAGAATTTCCAATTCTTCTTCCTTAAAATGATGTAAAGTTTGTACTGATACTCCACTCAAATAAAAAGTTACAGATGTTTTTTTAATCTTCCAAATCATGAAAGTTAGTTAGCCTTTAAACTCAATTTTCATAAAACTAAATTTTTTTCATGTGTTACTTTGCTTAAACAATGATAACTAAATTAAAATTAACATTTTGTCAAACGAATTGTTTATTTACTTGTGGAATAAGTTGGGGGAGGGCGTGAACCTCAAAAAAGAAGATTTGGTTTTTAAATTAATTTTGTATTAATTGTCAAAGTTATTTTTTTTTCTAAAAAAATGGATTTTTTTAATGTTGCTTATTATAAAAAAAATTATAAATAAAAATCTGAAAGAGCCACAAACTTGGTTTGAGGTTCACGCCCTTCAGAATGAATTGGTGATTAACTTGCATGGTAATTTTATAGGTCTAAGTTAATTAGTTTTCGTTTGAACTATTTCTAGAGTTTTGCTTCCAAACAAAAAAAGATGATGGTGAAGCATTTCATCACACAGCCGTTGCAGCCACTAGGAACCATTATTATAATGAAACCAAGCACAACAATTGTAACAGTGCTGAATGCTTCACATATACATCGAAATACGCTTGAAACCAACACATTTTATAGATATTAGGATTCGTCTTTACAAAGTTACCGGATGAAAAGTTGCTTAAAAAGGAATTTTTAACCCGGTGAAATGTAAAAAAAAAAATACTTTTAAACATCTTCATATTTAAAAACTAATGCATTCGATGTTTAGGACTGAACATCCCTTTCAATGTAGTAATTAATATAAATACTATTATGAAACTTTTTTGATACAAATGGCATTTGCATCTTTGTCGTAACAACAATGCAATTTTTACTGGGTTATTTTCTTATGGTTATATTATCAAAGGTTACAGTTATGGAACATTTTTTCATGCTTTAAACATATATTTTTTATTAGATGAGAAATATGCATGACAATAAGTAAACGTAGTTTTTGGGGTTGAATAATTTATTGGCTTACGCGTTCTATTTTATTTTCTGAAGGTCAAGCGAAATATTTCTTGTAAAGAATATTTTGCTATTATTCATTTAAAAGGAGGAGCGAGCTACTTGTCAGGCAACGAAAGGGCTTGTAGAAGTTGGCTGTTGGAAATAACTTGTTTGTGTATTTTTAAGGACATAGTTCCTTTTTGTATTCATTCTCAATCTTTTTTTTTCTCTAATGGGGCTGCAATATTGGCGGTCAAGCCTTTTGCAGACTCGCCATATTCCCCAGAACTGAGAGCCATTTCTTTGTGGCACCATATAGGCGACTCTCGCTACCAATTTTGACGCCCAGATTACAATGAATCTGAGCTCTCTGTGGATGTTAAAGTACGCCGAGATTTAATTTTTCCGAGAGAACCCAAGCCAAATGGACCCTCCAGGGATCTTTTTACATGCCACATAATCATATGACATGCGCGTCCTAGATTTTCCCATCCAGAAAATCCGACGACTCAGCCGGGGCTCGAACCCGCGATCTTGGGCTTACGAGGCGGACACGTTTAACCTCTCAGCCACTGAGCCGCCTACATCGTTCTCAATCTTAAAGTTGATAAATGCACAAACGTGTACACCTAATTGTATAATTATTAAAAAGGTTATTGATTAATTTACAGAAGTACATGTATTCTTAATAAGCCAACAAAAATTACTAAAAAAATCGTTAAAAAATAGCCAATAAAAAGTCATTAGATTTGATTATTGAATGTACCTTCTTTTCGTTCTTTAAAGAGTCCAACACAAATATTATCTGCATTTTTCCCAAATTTTTTTAATGAATTCTTGAGCTAAATTACTACTGCTGCTGCGTAATGCAGAAAACTTTATTTAAAAACATTAGGTTTGTAACAGAATCTGTCACTTAACCCGCTTCCACACAACAGTTATGTTTAACGGAACTGGGTAGGCAAAAGAAAAAAAATCATTTAGTTTTTGCCTAAAATTCATGAAATTATTTTTGCAGTTCAATAACAATAATTTTAAAGACTACACAAAATTTCAAAAATTTAAAACACTATTTTTTCAGAAATTTAATTTGTAGTGGAAAAATTAACGTTTTATTGGACATTTTTAAAATGCTCCTTGCGATTCAATTTTTGTCTAATCTGGTTAATACTTTTTATACAAACAGTTTGAATACAACTTAATAAAATTGGGTATGGATTTCGCTTTCGACTTTTTTGTTAATGTTTTAAAAATAAAACTTGCTGTAACGGCAAAAAAAAAGAATCCTGTCAATAAATAGAGATATGTTGGAGCATATTAAATCTGACGGGCTTTTAATGTCTTGGCGACACGTTGGTTGGTTGGTAGACATATATATTCAGGTTTGTGTGCTTGGTTAGAGACCCGCTTATAAACCTTCGTCAAGTAAGACAGACACAACAGACAACACACACACATAAGTGGATCCATCTAATTTTTTAGAGACAGAGGCCAACTAGAGGATCCCCAGAATTGGCTTGTCACCCCCAGAGGTATTGATTTGGTATGGGAACTTGGAGTACTTTCGGACCCAACAGATTTAACGAGCACGTACTCCGCATATACTCGACAAACACAAACATCCATGCCTTACCGGGATTCGAACCCGAACCCAGAGGTACCAAAGGCTAGCGCCCTAACCGTTGCGCCGCCGGGTCGGCTGGCGACACGTTGGTTTGGTTGTTGGTGGTTGGTAGACATATTTTTCAGGTTTGTCTTGGCAAAAGACCCGTTTATAAACCATCGTCAAGAAGACGGACACGACATACACACACAACAAGACGATGCTGCCATCTATCGCACCTCCACAATTTAGACATGTCCCTGAAGGGACGGCAATAGTCTCCAGGACCTGTTACCCGTGGAAACTGTGCATGCCGCCCACAGGACTTTCGGACCCAACAGATTTAACGAGCACGTACTCCGCATATACTCGACAAACACAAACATCCATGCCTTACCGGGATTCGAACCCGAACCCAGAGGCTCCAAAGGCTAGCACCCTAACCGTTGCGCCGCCGGGTCGGCTGGCGGCACGTATTTGTGGTCTTTATAGGTTTAGTCTGGCTCCAGTTTAGGTGTTGATTTCATCACTCGTCCGCGTTTCTGAAAAACAAGGTTTGTCACCAATGGACAAGTGGAAGAGCCACGTCTACACAGTGGCGTCAAAGCTACTTCAACCGTTAACCTACACCCACAAACAAATCACCCTGTAGCTAATTCGTCGTAACTAGAACGGACACGCCTGCAGTGACGTCACATTTACTTCATTCTTTACTGCCTTACATTATTTTCTTTCCCACAAACAAACCTATCTCCGCCTCGTTCTAACAGTCCATAACCCTGGTGTAGCTCTAAACTAAACTAAACTAAAACTAAACTCCTCGGCGCAACAACCCGTTAGTGTGTCAAGGCCTGCCCATTTCAGCTTACGTGACCAAGGGCTCTGGGGTGCTAGGCATATGTCCCGGTAAGGTGGTCAACCTCACGCGGATATCCCAGTGTTTTGGTCCCAAGATGCTTGGTCGTCATGTTACCTACCCATTTAAGGGATGATTCAACGTCGTCCATTCCGGAACTCGATCCCCGGACCAGTGGCATGACAATGCGAAGAACTAGGGGCCCGGATGGCCGAGTGGTTTGCATCGCAGACCATTACGCTAGCAGTCTGCGCGCTGTAACGGGTGCGGGTTCGATTCCCGCCTTCGCCCTGGGTGTACTTCCTTTCTCTGTGACAGTAAAAATTATTTCTGTGTCTGTCTTACTTGACGAAGGCTTATAAGCGGGTCTCTGATCAAGCAAACAAGCCGGAATATATATGTACCTACCCTACCCTACCCGAAGAACTACCCCTAATCCACTGGATATCTCGTGTAGCTCTAGTGAGACATTACCTCAATCAAATACCAAACAAAAAAAGTAAGTCAACAATACAACACTACTCCATTCTCCATCTCTCAAAGCATCACAGAGCCATCGATCAAACTTTAAAGCACTTTTATTGTCAAGGGGTGTGACAAATTCGATATCGTCTGCGAAAAGACCGTCCATCTCGTAGGCTTAAGGTTGAGCCAAACGATAATTGAGTTGGAGGGAACTGAAGTGAGAGGAGAAGAGGGGTGGACGAAGCTTTTTATCCGTTTTTACCTGAAAATACCTATTGGGAATTGTATCAGTTTTTTTTATGATGGTAGCTTTAGGTTGTAGTGAGGAAGATACTATTTTTGATATATTGTTCTGAAGTAAATTAATGAAGAGTATTGGTTTCTGTTTTTGGAATTTTTTGGAAGTTAGCGCATTTTTGAGAATGATCATTCATTTAAAATGTAACAATGTTATAAAATAACGTAGGGCATATATTTGTTGTAAGGTAACAATGTATTTGTTGAAGAGGCATCTATAATAATAAAAGAAAGAGTCTGTCTGTGTGTCTTTATGTTTGTGGATCGTAAAAGACCTACTTATACTGCCATCAGATATTCGAAATTTTTAAGATAGATTCCCTTTAATACCAACGTGTGCACCTGAGGCTTAGTTTCTTCATATTTGTTCCATTTTTAGAGAACATTCTAATTTTCTGAAAAAAATACACCACTTTCGCTCAAATCCGATATTTTTTTCCCTTTCGTGTTGCCATTCGACAGAATAAATTAAAATAAACATAAAAATTAATTAAAATTGAAATGGCTTTTATTTTCTTGCCATTACCTTCAGACACTACATTAATGATTTGAAAAATAATTGAACGTGCCAATGAGCTAAATGTTTTGTTTTTAAACAGAATGGAGGTTTTGACGTGAAATAACATTGTTATACAATTATGGTTAATTTTGAATTTATCAGGAAAATTGCGATGACAGTAAGTTCATATTGAGAAAGAGTTTTGTGATATGAGGATGTGCATTTTACAGTGATGTATTTTTATTTTGGAATTTGGAAGCAATATAAGTAACGGGATTTTATTCTTTATAATGAACGGGAACAAAGGCAAAGCTTATTATCCTATAGCAAATTAAATGACACATATACTTGGATCGATTTGATATTCTTTTAGTCCGTGAAAAGAACGGGTATTTATTTGCTAGTATGTAAATAATAAAAAAAATGCAGTAAATTTTTAAAAAAGTGTGGCTTACAAGAAGTTTGGTCTCTACTTCTATTGGTCTCTAAAAATTTTGATTGTGTGAGACCTTTTTCTAAGAGATTTCTTTGTTAGAAAGTAAAAAATTTAGCCACAAAATTCATGAAGCAAGTATTGGTAATTATTATTTTCTAAACAATTGGTTAGCTAAAGAAACTGGTTTATGCTCTTAAGTTCCAATTTTCGTAACTTATATTTTAGCTGCTTGAAACAACATTTAAAAAGATTAAAAAAATATTAATAATTACCATAGAAAAAACTATACAAAAACTGACACTTATTATTTAGAAATTACTTCTTTATTTATAAAAAATTTAAACAACTACTTTTAATTATTTACATTTTCAACAGCAAAGTCATAAGTTTGTTACATAGCAATTTTATTTTAAGCTAAACAATTTCTAAAACCTAACAATTTCAATATTTGTATGTTAACCGAAACGTTTATTTTATATAAATAAAAATAAAAATTAAATTATCATCATTAATTCTATTGCCTTCCATTTCAATATTTGTATGCCAATTAACCAAAATGTTTATTTTATATAAATTTAAATAAAAATTAAATTATCATCATTAATTCTATTGCCTTTCATTTCAATATTTGTATGCCAATTAACCAAAATGTTTATTTTATATAAATTTAAATAAAAATTAAATTATCATCATTAATTCTATTGCCTTACATTTCAATATTTGTATGCCAATTAACCAAAATGTTTATTTTATATAAATTTAAATAAAATTAAATGTTATCATTAATTCTATTGCCTACATTTCAATATTGTATGCCAATAACCAAACGTTTATTTATTAAATTTAGATATAAATTAAATTATCATCATTAATTCTATTGCCTTACATTTCAATATTTGTATGCCAATTAACCAAAATGTTTATTTTATATAAATTTAAATAAAAATGAAATTATCATCATTAATTCCATTGCCTTAATACCACTCCAACAAATACCTTCTATCCAATCCAATCAACCAATAGATTAATAAACGAATCGGAAATGCAGAAACGACTAAAGTCCTTCCAACGCTAAACACTTTAACCATTAATTAATTCCTACGAAGATTCAGACGCCCAGAAATTAACATAAACAAGCTGTCTTCTAGAAAGCCATAACACAATTAATGGTTGGTTCGCAATGCTGATCAAGTGATGCTGGCCAAGGGCGATGCGTAAAATATTTGTGATGTTTAAGGAATGTAGTTTATTCGTTGTTGTTGGTTCGAATGACAGCGGTGGTATGGTGGTTTAGTTTAGTTTGAATTATCGTCGCACTAGAGCTACACGAGGGCTATTGGCGACGGGCGTCGTATTTTCGAACCACAGTCAAGTGACGAGCCGACACCTGAGTAGGCACCCAACGCAACCGGTGGTATGGTGGTTACAGTGCCGTTGAATCTTTGGCCTGAGGTTGATTTACTAGTCGTGTGTCTTGACAAGGATTTACTAGTCTTTTAGCTACTTTATCTAAATACTAGGGCTGTTTTTTTTCAACCTGCGATGGGCTGTAACAAAAAGACGGGTCAAAATACAAAAAAAGATTTTTTTACCAAAAGTAATGTACAATACTACTTATTTTTCAACATAATAACTTTGACGATTAACCCTTTCAGTCCCAATGACAATTTGGCATCATCATTTTAGAAATAATTTTTTGATCATCTATAGCCATTTATGATATCAAAAAGCACATCATTCGATTCTTCAAACTTATTTCTATTGGAAAATATTTTTTTAAAATCCCAATTGATGTCAGCCCTATTGTTTTTTTTAAATTATGATCACAAACATGATGATGCCAAATGGCATCACTGGGACTGAAAGGGTTAAATCATTTGTCATATCTGTAAACAAACTTTGAAATACCCTCTTCATAAATTGTAGCCAACAAGTGAGAATTGAGAGCTGTTATTCGTTTCTCACAGGCAGAAGGGAACAGAAATTCATCGAAGGTGAATAGAGTATATGGAGCTTTATGAGTGATGGCGTTGTTCGTGAATGCTGTTGAAAATGTATAGGTGGCCGAACTGATGTTCATGAAGAAGGGGACCAAGGAAGCAAGTCTGTCGTTACAGACGTCATTGTTCAGCAAGTTGACCAAGTGTTTAGGGAAACTCGAAGATTTACCTTAAGTGAATTATCGATTACCATAGTGGCTTGGACTGTAGCGCTTCCAAATTGACGTGGAGCTCAAAGAAACCGTCACAACTCCCTTCAAATCATTGGCGGCTACATTTTTTGAAGAGGGTATTTCAAAGCTTATTTACAGATATGACAAATGCTTTAATCGTCAAGGTGATTATAAGGAGAAATAAGCAGTATTGTACATTACGTTTGGTAAAAAAATATTTTTTGTATTTTGACCCGTCTTTTTGTTACAGCCCGTTGGAGGTTGAAAAAAAAACAGCCCTCGTATATTCGTATATGCAAATCGGTTAATCTCATAATGATCGAAAAATTGATTATGCGAAAATTGTTATTTATGATACCTATTGTAATTTTTTAAATCTTAGTTGCTCTTCAGTATTATTAATTGATTTATTTTAGGTAAATAAATTAAAAGAAGTAATAATAGTTTCATTTATCATGATCGTTTTCACATTTAGGATCAGGTGTATAAGACAAAGTAATTATTTATTAATCATCTTCATACCAACCAAAGCTTAAATGTAGGTTATTGTGGAAAGTTAAAGAGTATTATTTATATTTTAAAGGTAAAAAAAAATATGAAATTTGATTGTGTTTAATAATAATAAAGTTCCTAACTTGATTTTTAATTGAACTGAGTTCTTCAATGTTTTAAGAATTCGCCATTAGTCCAGGAATTTTGACCTCAAAATCATAAGACATAAAAATAAATAATTTTATTCTTTGTTTTATGAGTCTTTTCTGTCCAAAAAACTAATTTTAATCAAAACCAAGGAAATTTGGACTTTTTTCATCTTGTACAAAAACATAAAGTCTGTAAAACTTTAGAAATTCTTATCTTAAATCGCAATGATTTTCGTATACCGTACAAAATACCCATTTGATGTAAGGAATTTAAAAATCAATGGTAAATTTAAAATAAAAGAGAAAAAAATATGCATACATTTAGAATTTATCACATTTGGACACATGGGCCTTAGTATCACAAAATTTTCGCCCGTCGCCAATAGCCCTCGTGTAGCTCTAGTGCGACGATAATTCAAACTAAAAAAAATCACAAAATTTTTACTGCATTCAATTAAGCTAGAAAAATAGTTATGACTAAAATTCTGCAATTATTATTTTTAACCTAAAAACATATTAATTTTGAAAACATTTTCTTTGGATGACAAACTGCCCTATATTTTAGGATTTTATCTTGACTAGTTTCTAATTTCTTGTAATTATAAATTTTAAAAGTTGACTATTAATGTGTGAGAAACGGGTTATTAGCTCTCCTCTTTACAATGGATATATTATAAACTGTTATTTGATACTTAGATAATAGACCCTACCATAAAACAATTAGAATATTAAAGGTAACACTACAATTTTAAATATTAACGTATATTTGGGATTATTGTATGTTACTTTACTATCAAATGCGTTAAAATATAAGAAGATATTTTGTACTTAATGTAGAAAACTCGAAATTACTTCCTCTTAAATGATTTTGGGGGAACTTTTAAAACTTTTGTATGCATTCAAAGTTTATAAAATAACAGTAGATTCCCCCCAAATCACCCCAAAAGTATCAAATCCTCCCAAAACTGATATGATTTTAAATCAATCACAATTCTTTCCCATAAACTTTTTAAAATAGAAAACTTTAAAACAAGATTTTACGTAAACTTATCCCATCACAATAACGAAGCTATCTCATAACCACCTTTCACCATTTTTTGCTTCGACAAAACCATTTATTTTAAAATCGTCCGTGTACCTGAAATAACTTCAGTTTTATTTTTAGTTTAATTGTTTAACCTTAAGGCATTGTGCGCGGAATTTATCAGTAAAACAACAGATTTACGGAAAAAGGAAAGTTAAGCTAATGATTTGAAATAAATAACAAGACATTTTCTTATATTAGTTCTTTATTTAATTATAAAACTTTTGTTTTTAAAATAAACAGTAAAATATTTGCTAGACCAACCCATTTTAAATAGGTTTCCCTTTCAGGAGATTTTAACATTAAAGTATACGGTTTATTACCATAATAAACTTTTATTGGTATACGTGTAAAACCAAGAGAGAGAGAGTATGGTTTCAGCTTGCTTATTCAGTGGTATGGGTTATCTTACAACTGGCAACAGTGCTTAAAATTTCAGTAAAAGTATTTATATACATGTATAAACTATTCAAATCAATGATTTGAATACTATTCGTTGGTTGGTTGGTTGGTAGACATATATATTCAGGTTTGTGTGCTTGGTCAGCGACCCGCTTATAAACCTTCGTCAGTAAGACAGACACAACAGACAACACACACACATAAGTGGATCCATCTAATTTAGAGACAGATGCCAACTAGAGGATCCCAGAATCGGCTTGTCACCCCAGAGTATTTATTGGTATGGAACTTAGAGGACTTTCGGACCCAACAGATTTAACGAGCACGTACTCGCATATACTCGGTAGGTCTTCAGTGGTACGGACTCGATCGCAGGACCTTCGATCCCGATCCGAGACGCTGACCACTAGGCTCACTACGGCCCCATACTATTCGTATATGTCTGAAAACATTTATATTTTTTTAACACTTTTAACTTTCACTCAAATCTGTTTCACTTCGTTTTATTGATTGATTGATTGAAAGTAACATAAAAGCTGGTTATTTTTTATTAAATGACAAATTAAAAAGAAAATAGAGACTGAGGACTACAGTTGATGACACACATACCGACCATTATGACATGCGTGCCGACCATTTTCCCATCCAGAAAATCTACCGTCGCAGCCGGGAATCAAGTCCGCAATCTTGGGATTATGAGTCTGGCACGTAATACCTCACAGCCATTGAGCCGTCATTTTATTAAACTGGTTCTTTAAAGGGCTTGACCAATGTTGGTAAGGTATTTGCATTGGTAAGGTATTTGCATTGGTAAGGTATTTGCCTTGCATGCGAAATATCCCAGTTTCGGGTTCGGGCATGGCAAAATAACTGCCTTCCTATATACGGTCTGTGCAACCAAGAAGTCCAACGAAAAATATCCCATGTAGACCAACTGCACGTTAAATATGCTTCCAAGTTCCAATGCCACCCTTTAAGAGTTGCGTTTGGTGCTTACTCAGGTGATAGCTCTTTTCTTGACTGTGGTCTTATATAACGCCAGTCGCTATAGCCTTGGTGTAGGAACCTCACCTCAATTCAATAACTAAAAACAAAAAAATGGCCCCCCGGTGGCCGAGAGGTGTAAGCGACAAGCCTTGATTCTGTCCTTATGCTAGCCATACTATAGACGTATTCGTGCTGGTGGAAAAAATCCTCTAAAAATCACCAGGGTGCCCGAGTACACTGCGATATACGTGCTCGTTAAATCTGTGGAGTCGAAAGTCGTTAGCGTACGATGTCTCTCGAAGTTCCGTTGGGTGCCAGGGCCAGGAAACGATTACATTGCATTACAACAAAAAATAACATCAGAAAACAACACTTCTTCAAAAACAACAAACATCCACCTCTAACTCGATACCAAAGTGCAATCACTGCGAAGTGATTACAAAGAGCAGGTTTAAAGGACGACCTATTCCAGCAGCTAATGACTTTAATTAGTATTCAACCAAGCAAGTAATGAAGTGGCAACGCTATCACTTCCGGTGTGAATGGGCTGACCCCACTCTCAAAGTTCTTTTTGCCGTTGTGGCAACACCATTAAGGGGTGGGATGGGTTTGTTACGTAGAAGAACCGGGTATATAAATGTTAATCGATGCAGAGATTTTAGTCTTTAAAAAAACTTGGTGCTCGTTTAATATGTACAGTTAAAAAATCATGATTGTTCGATGTCGCTAAAAGGTTGTGTTTTGTTCCTGCTCAGGTTGGTTGGTAGACATATATATTCAGGTTTATGTGCTTGGTCAGCGACCCGCTTCTAAACCTTCGTCAAGTAAGACAGACACAACAGACAACACACCCTTATAAGTGGATCCTCTAATTTTTAGAGACAGAGGCCAACTAGAGGATCCCCAGAATTGGCTTGTCACCCCCAGAGGTATTGATTTGGTATGGGAACTTAGAGGACTTTCGGACCCAACAGATTTAACGAGCACGTACTCCGCATATACTCGGTAGGTCTTCAGTGTACGGACTCGATCCAGGACTCCGATCCGAGACGGCTGACATAGGCTCATACGGCCAAATGGTAGTCTTCCCTGCTGAGGTGACGGCCTTATAACGCTCCAAATTATAAAGCCCGTCGCCAATTGTCTTGTTTCAGGTGACGTAATTCCTTACAGTTATTTTATGATCTTCTTTCCGTCCATCGGTGTTCCGATTGGTGCTCTGTTTCCATGCGACATTGATTCATCAATGCGGATGTGAAAAAAGAATTTATTTTCATTCGACCATTTCAGATGCCACCCAAGACCTGAAACATGATCATAGCCTTCGTGCAACTTTACGATAATTTAACCAAACCAAAACAATTGTTTTCTGACTGCAGTGTTTTTTTTAACCTTTTGGTGTCATCTAAGTGCTACAATTTAAATAAACAAAAACTGTATGCATTTTCGAAAATTGCTTGAGGAAAACAACACCATTTCAACGGCAGAATGAATAATAGTAAATAATAATGTGCTCATATATCTGCTTAAATGGGGCCATGGGGAGCCTAGTGGTTAAGATGGTGGAAAGCCTAGTGGTCTCGGGATCGGAAGGTCCCGCGATCGAGTCCCGGTACCACTGAAGACCCTCCGAGTATATGCGGAGTACGTGCTCGTTAAATCTGTTGGGTCCTGTTTTCGGTCATTGCGCAGTTTACCATGGGTGCAGGTCCCTGGAGACTATTTCCCTCCCTTTCAGGGACATGTCTAAATTGTGGAGGTGGCGATAGATGGCAGCATCTATCTTGTATGTGTGTGTATGTCGTGTCCGTCCTACTTGACGAAGGTTTACAAGGGGGTCTTTGTGACCAAGCACACAAGCCTGAAAATATATGTTTAGTAACCAACCAACCATGTGCTTAAAAACAATAAAAACAACAATAAAAAACTCCTTTATTTTCGATGAAAAATTAAAAGGTATATGGGTATTAAAACTCAACTTTATTTCTTTACCAAAGAAAGCGAAAACTGTTAAATAGCTTAAGAGTCCCGAAAAAGTAAAATTATGATTTTCAAAACTACACAAAGAATATTTCTATTAGTTTTAATTAGTGAGTATTTTTCGTAAAACGTCTCTCTCTGCATTTACACTGAAATCTATACAAACATTTTCAGTATATTTTAAGTTTATTTTCTGGCAACTCAAATTCTTTTAAAAACCATAAATTCTACGACATTTTTTCCACCGTGTATTCAATCTTCATATACAGCAATATTTAAAGTTACAAGTAATGTACTTCTTTAGACTTTATAAAGTGTGGAATAATTATATTTAATGTTAAATTTTAACAAGTAATTGTTGAATTTCTAACTTAAGAAAATAACTCCTAACGCCAGTCAGTTATCAGAAGTAGAATTAGCGTTTAGTTTGCTGTTTTAGCGTTAAAACCACAGACATTCTTTCCATTTTCATTGAAGCAAACGATAATGTTTAAGAACTTTTTTTAATTTGGAATTTCATTCAGATTGTTTTGTTGGAGTTGAAGTTAAAGTACTAAACATACCTTCAGCCAAATAGAAAAGAAATGCGTAATTAAAGTAATGCTAATGTTTTGATTAGTTTGGGAGTTCTTTAAGGAAAATGGAAAGTTTTTGTTGGGAATTTGTTTCATTGCTGCGTTGTTTGTAGATTTTTGTGTAAATTATAGATATTTCAAGATAAGATAAGAGCGTTTGAATCATAGATATCATAATTAAAGTATTAGATTGGCTGATCACGTGACCTCCAATGCTAACGACGGGACGCGCATGGAGGCTTTTTAACAGGGCATAATGGCCAGTGTTGCTGCCACTTTAAGGAGAAAAATACTACGAAAAAATACCATTTAATTCTAAAATTACAAAAAAATACTAGAAAAGGATTTAAAGTCACTAAAAAGATACCAAAATGCAGCTCGTATGTTTACGATATTTTTTTTTTGTAATCTTAAAATTATTCTAAAATACTAATATACTCTTTAAACTTTATAACTAAACTTTTATCTTAATTTTTGAATTTATTTTAAAATTATTCTAAAATTACAAAAAATATCATAAAAATACTAGCTGCATTTTGGAATATTTTTGGTGACTTTAAATCCTTTTCTAGTATTTTTTTTTTTTGTAATTTTAGAATTAAATGGTATTTTTTCGTAATAGTTTTCTCCTTAAAGTGGCAGCAACACTGGCCATTATGCCCCCATAAAAAGCTTCCATGCGCGTCCCGTCGTTAGAATTGGAGGTCACATGATCATCCAATCTAATACTTTAATTATTATATCTATGGTTTGAATGAATAAAACCACGTGATATTGGACGAGATAGGTTCCGAAACCGCAAAAAAGAAAATGTTGTCAATGCTTAAATCTTTTCGTCGTATTATTTATTTATTTTTTGTTGGGTTGACGTTTAACACACGAAAACTTCTGTGAGACCCACTTAAGAATTGAAATTAAATGAAATTATATAACTAAAATATTTTTCCAGACATTATTTTTAAAAGTTATAAATATTATGTTTCATTCGTATTTCAAACTTGTTACTACAATTTTTAGTGCCATTTTTAAGTTAACTGATATTATTGTTTAAGATATTAATTGTTCCTAAGAGACTTAACACTATCACATAAATTATATAGCTCGCCAAATTAACGGAAAAAAATGTGTAATTGTATCGCGAATGGACTCTAGGTCATTTTACTATTTAAAAATGCATTTTATTAAAAAAAAATCTATATTTTGCAAGAGGTAAGATAACTTCTACCAAATGGTGCTTATTGTTTTTATATATTTGGAAAAATATACTGTGGGGATATACATTATAAAAATCTAAAGATAAGATGGAATAAAAAAAATTATAACAAGATAATTTTTAGAGAATAAATACGATTTCAAATTAACTATGGAATTTTGGCTTACAATAGACGATTAATTTTTATATTGCAATATTTTAAATGTAAATTTGGTGATGTTTGAAGCAATAGGTGTTTTTACTATTATAAGATTAAATTTGTTTAATGCAAAAAAGTAAGAATATGTAATTGAAAATGTTCAAAAATAAACCTTAAAAAACATACTTAAATCCATAAAGTTATGTCTCAGCAGAAAGGATTATTAATAAAGTTACAAAAAATATTATCTTACCAGAGTTTTTTTTTTTTTTTTGAGAAATATGTTAAAAGAATAGCGATCAAAAGCCAGGTTATAAATTATTATTATTACAATATTATTACATTAAATGCAAATATATACTAAAACTATAATATTTTAAAGATTAAATCTTTATATTCTAAAGTAGAATTCTTAAAATTCACCAAAAACAGAAATTAATTGCTAAAAAAAATTGTACTTTGGAAAAATAGCTAAGAAAATAATTCGTATTACAGAATTAAATAGCTAGAAAGTGCAACTAATCTAGAATGATTTTTTTCTTTTGTAAATCTAAAATATTGAATGAATTTTGTATGATATGTTGTAGACGGTTTGTATAAAAAAATAGTTGTGGGTATTTTATGTAAAAAAATATCAATTTAATTTCAAGAAACGTACATTGATTTTTTTAAGTTCAACTGTACTTACTTTTGGAACAAAAAGAACTACTTAACATCTTTGAACTTCACAATGCTTTTTTTTGCAAATCAATTTAACCTCTATTATAATCAGTTTTAGTTATGCAGTTATTTGTATAAATAAATATATACTATACACATATAGCAATTTTGCAGAAACAGCTACTATAATTTTATTTTTTGTCTTAATTTTTTTCTCCAGCCTTATTTTTCATTTTATTTCTTGCAAAACCCAAGTCTATCAAACAAACCTATATCAAACAAAATATCAATTTTAAAACGAAAAAAAAATTTACATTCGTCCCCAAGCACTTTTCTATTAAATTTCAAACTTTATTGCCATTTTAGAAATCTCATGTTAGACACATACTCCGATGCTTTTTTTGCAAATCGATTTAACCTCTATTATAATCAGTTTTAGCTATGCAGTTATTTGCATAAGTAAATATATACTATACATATAGCAATTTTGCAGAAACAACTACTATAATTTTATTTTTTGTCTTAATTTTTTTCTCCTGCCTTATTTTTCATTTTATTTCTTACAAAACCCAAGTTTATCAAACAAACCTATATCAAACAAAATATCAATTTTAAAACGAAAAAAAATCCATTCGTTCACAAGCACTTTTCTATTAAATTTCAAACTTTATTGCCATTTTAGAAATCTCACGTTAGACACATATTAAGAAAAGTTCAACCTATATTTGTACAAACACAAGTTTCAAAAGTAAACGGACCCCCTGACATGAACTACAATAATATTGAAAGGAAAATAATACGTAAAAACAATTTTGAAATAAGTCAATATTTCGAACTATACACCATAAAGTACTTTGAGTGAAAATATATCTTAAGAACTTAACTTGTCAGTACCACAAGTGAAAATAATAATAAACTATTGGGTAAAGCTTATCCCTAATCCATGCTAAGCCAATGCTTTAATACTTATGTTGTGAATTTTTTTTTAAGTATGACAAAGTATGAAGCATAAAATATATCATAAACAAGTTCCAAATTAATTTTGATTATTAATGTGTGAATAATAAATTATAAATTATATTCAGCTACGAGTTCTCAGGCTTTTCTGTAGAGCAAACTAGTTGTCTGAATTAAATAAAAAAAAGTGTTGTAAACCTATAGACGACGGAGAATATGGAGCATTTTATTCGGTGGTAAACTAAAATTAAAATGAGAGAGTCTTATAACTATCTCATTTGTATATGCTAAAAGGTTAAGTTTTTTTTTAAATAATAAGCTTTAAACAATTGTTAGTAACTAAACTAATAACCTTTAATTTTATCAGCTACGAGAATAAATAAAACGAATCAATACTCTTCAGCCATTAATATTAGGTTCACGATGTAGAAGCCCCCCCCCCCCCCCCCCGATTTAGACTGTCTGTAGTAAATGACTTTTGAAAAATAAAATAATAGGTGGAATTGCTATTCATTTAGTAGAGAAGCTATTAACCTAATGTGAGAAAGAAAACTAAACAAAAATATTAATTGATTGTCCCTGCAGTTATTTCAAGCAAAAAACGAATTCAGCAATGTTACAAATTTTGTGTGCTTAGTTTCACCATAACAATGTTTCGTAATAGCTGCAACTGTTGTGCGGCGAAATGTTTCACCATATTTTCGGTTTACGGTTGAACCATTTTTCTGCTTTGGAAACAAAAACTTGAGAAATGGTTAAACAGAGTACCAAAATATGGTGAAGCATTTCACCACGCAGTTGCAGATGCCATGAAACATTATTATGGTGAAACCAAGCACCAATTTTTAACCGTGAAAACTGCAATTTTTTTAATGCAAAATTTACATTTCTCTGTAAATTACATAAATCTTAATTATAACTACCATAATGAACCAATTACTTAACTTATTATACTTAATTATTTAAACTATAGTCCAAATATTCTTACCATAACTGTTTTTCCATGCAACAAAAAGTATAACAAGAAAACATGTGATACCATCGTAATCCATGTTAGATATGAGCTTATCCTTTGGCCTTAATACATGTTAAGCCACTCCGTCATAAGAATGTTTGCCATTTTTTTTTATTAAACTGTGACGTACTTGTGTCATAAGAGGAAAATGGGATTAACCCCTAGATGGGATTGACTGCCAGAAAATAATCTTATTTGTATTTGGGATTTGGTTTAGCTCAAGGCGAAATTGAATTTACAGCAATTTTGTGATGTTTTGGGAAAAAAACTTGTTATTTTAATGATTTTTATTCACATAATTAATTTTTGAAGGAAAATATATATATTAGCTGTAAGAAAGAACAAATGACTCGTTGACAAATGCGAGAAAAAAAATAGAATCTATTTGCTTATTACTTGAGATTAATCACTGGATAAACAATTTTGAACATCCCACGTTGAATTATCCAATGAACATCCCACGCAGGATATTAAACTTTTAAGGTTTAAGGGGATAGTGTACCCAAAAATTGGTCAAAATATCGATTGTTCAGTTTTTACTCCTTATTATTCACAATATCTTTCTGAACACTGACTGAAAGTTTCATAATATCTTTTGTAGAAAAAAGTTATTAAATGTTTTCTGGAGTCATTCCTATAAGTTTGAACACGTGTTTCGCCTGCTTTCAACCTGTTTTCCCTGTTTCGCGTTTTTTCAATTGTTGTGTTTAATAAATCCCTAAGGCCTTTTTGCTGTTAGAATTTTGAGATTTTTAACTTGTTGTTCTTATATAAAGGGTGCAAAAAATTGCGCATGGAATAAGGTCTACTATTTATAGTTTTTTTTTAAATGTTGAATTCGATAATTAGTATTTTTTTTGTTCTTGAGATTTTCAGTATAAATGCATGTTACTTTTTAACTGTAGCTCACATTTTAAAATCCACGCATAGTTTTTGAACAAATAGATTTAAAAACAAACTATAAAAGTTTGGTGGAGTTATTTTCAAAATTGAAAGAGGAGTAGCGTATTAAAAAAGTTCAAAATTTTGACTTTTAAAAAAATGAAAAACTACTTGTAAATATTTGTTTTTATTGCTAGAAAATGTTTATTTAGAGTGAACATTATATAACACCACTATAATTTACAAGTTTGTTATTATTTCTAGAAATAATGTTTTGGGTACCGTATCCCCTTAACTGAGTTTAATTTCCCTAAATTTTTAAAATAATCTACCTGTAATAAATGAGTCCTACATGCTTTAAAAGTTAGTAAAATTATAAAATTTATAATTTATTAAAAAATTTATAGCTGGGAAACCTGGCACTCTGGTGAGGGATTTATTCGTTTGCAGGCGTAATTGCTCTACAAATCTGACAAACAATGGAAGTTTTGACAGAAAAACTTAAAGCTGAATTCAAGTAAGAAAGAGGGAAGCTGTAACAAAATGACTATTGTAAACCTTAACTTTCTTCTTTAATCGGAAGAAACTTACCAATATCAAATGTCCATGCATATATTCTTAAAACCTTCCTAAATTGTCGACACTTTAATTTGGAAGTATTAGATATTGTGTCACTTAATACTTTAAACAACGATACTTTGCAGGTTACCTGATTGCAAATCAGATAAATCAATCAAACCAATTTAATGAACCATTTCTTAATGTAACCTTTATTCTAATAACATTAATTTAAAGTATTATATACTGTGGGGGCTGGGGAGCTCAGTCGGTTAGGCAATCGCCTAGCATGCGGAAGGTCCCAGGTTCGGGTTCGGGAATCGCCAAAATAACTGCCGAACTATAAACGGCCCGTACATTGTAAACTATTGCTCGTGCTACTTACTTAATACACTATATTTTTAAGTTTCTATTCATTTTCACTGACCGCAAACTACACTCCTTCACAAAATAAAATCACAATTATACATCAAACAAACCCATCTACCTTTAAAATCCCTTGACCAACTCCATTATGCCCATTGTACGAAACTGCCCTTTGTGCCGCTTCAAAGGCCTCCCGGGAGCCAACTAAGGGCTCCCACTTTCTTTAATTGGGAGTTTTGAACAACGAAAGTCTTGGAAATACTTTAAGCGGGATAAGACGGCCCGGTTGGTGATATTTGCAGTAAATGAGCGTCTTAATTGCGACTGTTTGTTTCGGGTATGTGTTTTGGTTGGTTTAGAATAGCTGTTTTTGTTCGTCAGTGTTGTTTTGATATTTGAACGATCAAGGGGCCGACCCGGCGGCGCAACGGTTAGGGAGCTAGCCTTTGGAGCATCTGGGTTCGGGTTCGAATCCCGGTAAGGCATGGATGTTTGTGTTTGTCGAGTATATGCGGAGTAGTGCTCGTTAAATCTGTTGGGTTCGAAAGTCCTGTGGGCGTTCATTGCGCAGTTTCCCACGGGTACAGGTCCCTAGAGACTATTTCCCTCCCCTTCAGGGACATGTCTAAATTGTGGAGGTGGCGATAGATGGCAGCATCTGTCTTATATGTGTGTGTATGTGGGGTCCGTCCTTCTTGACGATGTTTTATAAGCGGGTCTTTGTGACCAAGCACACAAGCCTGAAAATATATGTCCACCAACCAACCTGTATATGTAATCTAGGTAAACAAGACTGGATTTGATTGGTTGGTAGACATATATTTTTCAGGCTTGTGTGCTTGGTCACAAAGACCCGCTTATAAACCATCGTCAAGAAGGACGGACAAGACATACACACATATATGACAGATGCTGCCATCTATCGCCACCTCCTCAATTTAGACATGTCTCTGAGGGGGAGGGAAATCGTCTCCAGTGACCTGTACCCGTGGGAAACTGCGCAATGACCGCCCACAGGACTTTCGGACCCAACAGATTTAACGAGCACGTACTCCGCATATACTCGACAAACACAAACATCCATGCCTTATCGGGATTCGAACCCGAACCCAGAGGCTCCAAAGGCTAGCTCCCTAACCGTTGCGCCGCCGGGTCGGCCGACTGGATTTGATAATTTGGCAATTGCATCGTTTCCGGCTGTGTATTTCTTGCCTCCTTCAGGAGCTTTAACACATCCAATAACCCCCCGTAATTTTAAACCCTGATCAAGTAAGGATGGATTTAATTCGATATGTCTGTTGAAAGAGTTGTCATCAATTGATTTTTTCTTTCTTTATTGTCACACTTCACTCAGAAAAGTTTTATTCAAATAGTGGAACCAAATTATTGCGTAAGAAGGACAACATTTCAATAGTATGCTGATTCAGTGCATAAATTAGGTTGATAACACACGAATATAATTTGTATTGTTCCCCTACAAACGAGGAACGATTATTATATCCATTCTCTATTGACAAAAAATAAATATTAACATTAAAAAAACTAAAATACATATAGCAAAAATTTATAATATTCATTTTAAAGTACCACAATACATTTTTTTAAGCTTTACTATAGCTAATTATCTGAAACATTAAAAGCAAATACTGAATTTTACAAACTTGACTTTACAAACTTTTACTTGAAATACTGAAATACTGAATACTACTTTTTGATCGTACTAGAGATTAACCAAGGATGAATTTGTTTCTTAAGTTCAAAGTAATGTCATCAATTAACCTTTACACTTTCTTGTTACATTTTGCGGTTCGAGACATATTACATCTCATAAAAGCCTGCTTTTCGATTATTTGGTCTCAATACAATTTTGTATTATTTCTACTCTACTTGTAGTAGGTTTGAGAAACAAAATATATTGTTCATAATACATAAAAAAAAAACTATTATCTTGAATGCTTCTTTGTAATCGTAACTAAATCGTAACTAATTTTCGTAACCAAACGGTTACTGGTAACTTAAGAACAGTTAAATCAAAAACATATCCATACATTTCCAACATCCCATCATCACCGTTTCCTTTTAAGTCCCTCAAAAGTTAGCGACGCCATTTTGGGATATTGTGTCGCTCCCTGAGCGATTAAAATGTTGCCCGTTTAATTGACTTAAATTGTCTAGACGGAGGGAAGAAGCTAAGATGCAGGATGTAAGTGGTTAATGTTCATTGTCATGGGACTTTGAAGATGAAAGATTGCCGCTTATGTTCATTAAGAATTGTTTTGAGAAATTTAGCATAAGAGTAAAGTTTTAATTTTGCTTAAAATGCATTCAGCATATTAATACAGGATTGTGTTCAAAATTGCATGTTTAATAAAACAAATGGTATTTTTACAATTCAAAAACTTTTGAATATTTATTGTGTCTGTAAGGTATCGAATATATAATTGTTCATATTTAATTAATGCAAGCGCTCCTACTTTGTTAAATTCCCTGCTCCGCACGAGGGCGACTTGACTTTCTGTAAGCTGTGTGAATTATTATTGTCTATGTTTTGGAATATCACCTTGGGATTTTAATAAAAAATGGCGGCCTTGTGTTCAAAGTTGCGTTTCTCATTCTTGTTATTGTTTTAATCTTTAAATTAAAGGCAGCGACTGACAGTGATAATTTTTGAATTTTTCTTCATGAGAAATTGTTTGAGAAATGTAGCATAAGAATATTATCCACGAATAAAGTTTTAATGTTGGTTAGAACGCATTTAGAATACAGTGTTTAAAGAATAATGTGTTCAGAATAGCATATTTGATAGAACAAATGGTAATTTTCAGGTGTTTTATTTATTCAAAAAATTTTATACATTGATTGGGACAATATTGATGAATTTCGAAAAAGCTCATGTTCATTAGGAAGTGTCTGAGAAATGTAGCATAAGAATATAATTCAAGAATAAAGTTTTAATGTTGCTTAGAATGCATTTAGAATACCTTATTTTATAAAAGAATGTGTTCAGAATAGCATATTTGGATAGAAAAAAATTGTATTTTTACTATTCAAAAACTTTTGAATATTAATTGCGGCAACATTTATGAATTTTGAAAATCTCATGTTCATTAGGAATTGTTTGTGAAATTTGGAATAAAAATATAATTCAAAAATAAAGTTTCAATGTTTTTTTGTTTTTGCTTAGAATGCATTTAGAATACTGTGTTTAATAGAAGAATGTGTTCAGAATAGCATATTTGATAGAACATATGATATTTTTCAGGTGTTTTTGCTTTTCAAAATTTACTGAATATTGATTGCGACAATATTTATGAATTTTGATAAATCACATCCCGTGTTCACTATGAATTGTTTAAGAAATTTAGCATAAGAATATGATTCAAAAATAAAGCTTCAAAGTTGCTTAGAATGCAGTTAGAATGCCGCATTTCATAGAAGATGCGTTCAGAATGGCATATTTGACAGAAGAATGTGTTCAGAATAGCATATTTGATAGAACAAATAGAAATTTGTAGGTGTTTTCTATTCAAAACTTTTGAATATTGATTGACAATATATTTATGAATTTTGGGAAAGCTCATGCTCATTCGGAGTTCTTTGAGAAATTTATCATAAGATTATTGTATTTCAAGAATAAATTTTTAATGTTGCAAAGAATGCATATGGAATACCGTGTTTTATAAAAGAATTTGTTCAGAATAGCATATTTGATAGAACAAATGATATTTTTCAGGTGTTTTTACCATTTAAAAACTTTTGAATATTGATTGTGAAAATATTTATGAATGTTGAAAATTTTTATGTTCATCAGGAATTGTTTGAGAAATGTAGCATAAGAATATAATTCAAGAACAAAGATTTAATGTTGCTTATAGAATGCATCTAGAATACCGTATTTCATGGAAGAAAGCATTCAGAAGTGCGTAATCGACAGAACAAATGGTATTTTTCAGGTGTTTTTACCATTTAAAAACTTTGAATATTGATTGCGACAATATTTATGAATGTTGAAATTTTTATGTTCATCAGGAATGTTTGAGAAATGTAGCATAAAATATAATTCAAGAACAAAGATTTAATGTTGCTTATAGAATGCATCTAGAATACCGTATTTCATGGAAGAAAGCATTCAGAAGTGCGTAATCGACAGAACAAATGGTATTTTTCAGGTGTTTTTACCATTTAAAAACTTTTGAATATTGATTGCGACAATATTTATGAATGTTGAAAATTTTTATGTTAATCAAGAATTGTTTGAGAAATGTAGCATAAGAATATAATTCAAGAATAAAGATTTAATGTTGCTTATATAATGCATCTAGAATACCGTATTTCATGGAAGAAAGCATTCAGAAGTGCGTATTCGACAGAAAAAAATGGTATTTTTCAGGTGGTTTTACTATTCAAAATTTTTTGAATATTAATTGCGACAATATTTATGAATATTGGTAAAGCCTATGTTCATTAGGAAGTGTTTGAGAAATATTGCATAAGAATATAATTCAAGAACAAAGATTTAATGTTGCTTATAGAATGCATCTAGAATTCCGTATTTCATGGAAGAAAGCATTCAGAAGTGCGTAATCGACAGAACAAATGGTATTTTTCAGGTGTTTTTACCATTTAAAAACTTTTGAATATTGATTGCGACAATATTTATGAATGTTGAACATTTTTATGTTAATCAAGAATTGTTTGAGAAATGTAGCATAAGAATATAATTCAAGAATAAAGATTTAATGTTGCTTATATAATGCATCTAGAATACCGTATTTCATAAAAAAAAGCATTCAGAAGTGCGTATTCGACAGAAAAAAATGGTATTTTTCAGGTGGTTTTACTATTCAAAATTTTTTGAATATTAATTGCGACAATATTTATGAAATATTGTAAAGCCTATGTTTATTAGGAAGTGTTTGAGAATATATAATGCATCTAGAATACCGTATTTCATAAAAAAAGCATTCAGAAGTGCGTATTCGACAGAAAAAAATGGTATTTTTCAGGTGGTTTTACTGTTCAAAATTTTTTGAATATTAATTGCGACGATATTTATGAATATTGGTAAAGCCTATGTTCATTAGGAAGTGTTTGAGAAATATTGCATAAGAATATAATTCAAGATTTAAGTTTTACTGTTGCTTAAATTGCATTTAGAAATTTAATAATTATTCGTGTTAAATAGAAGAATGCGTTCAAAATAGCACATTTGATAAAACAATTGGTATTTTTTAGGTGGTTTTACCATTAATTTTTTTTTGAATATTGATTGCGACAATATTTATGAATTTTGAAAAATCTAGTGTTAATTAGGATTTTTTGAGAAATTTAGTAGAACAATATGATTCAAGAATAAGGTTTCAATGTTTCTAAGAATACATTCAGAATGTCAGGTTTCATATAAGAATGCATTCAGAATTGCGTTTTGATAGAAAAAAAACGTTATTTTTAACGTAACTATTTGTTGTTGTTTCTAATGCCACTCGGTAACCGAGCCCGGAGTAGAGAACTACCCGATTTTAAGGCGAAGTGGGGCGGCTTCCGTTTTTATTGAGCGCCACAAGGGAGGAAGTCCGACTTTTGCTCGCAGCATGACACATCCGTTTTACAGGAAGGTCCCTTTCACACATCCATTCTCACACACATATCGGAATTTTGATCCAGATCAAAGGTCGATAACCCCCTGATCTGGTACCCCCAGAGGTATTCATTTGGTATGGGAACATGGAGGACTTTGTGACCACGACATATTTAACGTGCCCCAGCCACCATTAGCAACACGGCGGTCTTAATCGAATCAAGCGCCGACCCTGCAACCATCAGAATTGCGAGCACCGCCGAGGACAGAACCCACAACCCGTCCGATGCGAGCACGACGCTTCACACGACTGAGCTACCGCGGCTCACGTAACTATTTAAAACTTTTGAATATTAATGGGCATGTTTCAGGTCAGGGGGGGGGGGGGTGTAGGTACATATATATTCCGGCTTGTGTGCTTGATCATAGACCCACTTATGAAGCCTTCGTCAAGTAAGACAGACACAAAAAGAATTTTTACTGTCACAGAGAAAGGAAGTACACCCAGGGCGAAGGCGGTAATCGAGACCGCACCCGTTACAGCGCGCTGACTGCTAGCGTAATGGTCCAAACCACTCGGACATCCGGGCCCCATGTTTCAGGTATTGAGTGTCAACAGAAATAATAAATGAAAATAAATTATAACTCAAACTTTGATTGACGAATAATGTCAAGTGAAAAAAGATCACGAATCAAAGTAATTGATATTAATTCTTACCAATTATTTACTGATGTCTTTGATTTGCATTTTGTGTTTGGTTGGACGTTGAGTTATTTTTTCGAAATAATTAGCACTCATTATAAACTTAATTGATTATAATCGATCTTAATGATGTGAATAAAATAGATAATTTATTTCAAAGACTAAACGCGTTATTTGTAACTATTTTAACTGACTGTAACGTAAAAAAAAAACCCTGTTTTTAACTGATAAAATACTATTTTTTTAAGACAGGAAATTTTAAATTTTAAACTCCATTGCTTTAATTCTAAAGTTTCGAAACAACATAACATTCTTAAACTAAACAACTGGCTAACAATACTAGAAATAAAATTATTTATATGTTTTTAAAATACATTCAAATATAACCAAAAGCTGATGAATTTACATCGGAAAAAAATCTAACACATTGTTTTACACGTTTTTTCCGAACCATTCTAGACCAAAAAGTAAGAAATGCGAAAAAAACAAGACAGCAGGTCATGTAAATTTCCTAATTTGTGAGATTGGTTGTAAAAAGTAAAATTTCTTTTCGAAGTGGTGAAGTTTTTAGAAGTTTAACGCAAAAAGAGTTTTTTTTTCTAATTTAGAACTTTTTTCGCGCCTTTTTCTCAAAGATTCATGAATATTCAACACATCCCTTCATCGCTTGGATTTTCATAATTAATTGCTTGCTTACTTTGGTTTAACTAATTAAAACTCTTAAAAAGTAATTTGTAAACATGTATGTTTTTTTCGAAGTTTTACTTTTTCGGTATGATCCTATTCATATATTTTTTTTGTAGATTCATTAGTAAAATTAATTGTTTGTTCAATGAAAGCTCTTGTATATATTACTTATTATATTCATTTATATTAAATATATTAAATATTTTATAAAATATAATTATTTTTGTTTGTTTTTAAAATTTATTTATTCAACTCTTCTACTTCCCATCACAAAAAATTAATATAAAAAATTATATTTTGTGATATTTATAAAGATATGGCTCAGACTATTACATATCTGTGGTTACATATATAGTCACAGCACCTTCCTTTAATCACCTAAGGCAATTCTGTGCCAATTCAGAGCCCTTTAACTCATGAACAACGAATTCCAAGAAAATTTGAAATGCAAAAATAAGCTTTCTGATAAGTTTATCTAAAAAACAAAAGTTAAAACAAGTGAAGACTACAGAACTAAATATTTACGAAATATAAATTAAGTTGCAAGAAAAAATAAATAAAAAAACTTATTTATTCGTAAGGAAGGTGTTACTGGTATTCACTAATGAGTATTTGATTGGTTAAATCAATGTACATGTTTCAGATGTTGAGTGGAGACAGAAATTCTGAGTGAAAATATATTCTTTCTCGAACCTCGATTTTCGTGATTAGTCACGGGGAAACAAATTACAAATGGGAGCACCAATAAGTGGAAAAGCAGGAAGGATAGCTGGAAGAAATACGTCATATGTTATAAGCCAATAGCGATCCTTCCAGACTAAAAAACGTAAGTCGCCATTTGGAAAAAGTTCTCATTACTCTCTTCTGTAAATATCCGATTTCGAAACAGGCTTAAGCTCTTTAGAAAGGTTTCTATATCCTACAATTCTTCATTCTATATCCATTATTCATACATTGCAGTAAAGGCTAAAGATGATTCACTTTATAGTTAACTAATTTTTTCTTATACGAGTAATAATAATTTGAAACATTTACATTCAGTCAAAACAACCAGAGAACTGTTAGTTTTAAATATTATCAGTTAGTAAGATACATATATAGCTATAAAGGTATTAATCCGATATATATCTGATCCGTAATATCCGATTTCGGAACAGGTTTAAGCTCTTTAGAAATGTTTCTATATCCACCAATTCTTCATTCTATATCCATTATTCATACATTGCAGTAAAGGCTAAAGATGATTCATTTTATAGTTAACTAATTTTTTCTTATACGAGTAATAATAATTTGAAACAGTTACATTCAGTACAAACAACCAGAGAACTGTTAGTTTTAAATATTATCAGTTAGTAAGATACATATATAGCTATAAAGGTATTAATCCGATATATATCTGATCCGTAATATCCGATTTCGAAACAGGCTTAAGCTCTTTAGAAAGGTTTCTATATCCACCAATTCTTCATTCTATATCCATTATTCATACATTGCAGTAAAGGCTAAAGATGGTTCATTTTATAGTTAACTAATTTTTTCTTATACGAGTAATACTAATTTGAAACAGTTATATTCAGTACAAACAACCAGAGAACTGTTAGTTTTAAATATTATCAGTTAGTAAGATACATATATAGCTATAAAGGTATTAATCCGATATATATCTGATCCGTAATATCCGATTTCGGAACAGGTTTAAGCTCTTTAGAAATGTTTCCATATCTATTAGTTTTCCATTCTATATCCATTATTCATGCATTACAGTAAAGGTTAAAGGTGATGCATTTTATGGTTAACTAATTTTTTCTCATAATAATAATTTGAAACAGTTACATTCAGTCAAAACAACCGAAGCACTGTTAGTTTTAAATAATATCAGTTAGTAAGACACATATAATCTACACTCTTAAAACAAAAGAGTGAAATTCACTCCTATAGGAGAAGTGCATTTTCGGCACCGGAAAGGAGTGGAAATTAACTCAGACTGAGTTAAAACCGCTCGTTTTAAGAGTGAAGGACGCAGATTGTTTTCTTTTATTTCTTTTACCCTCTCCGAAAAAGAGTGAAATTCCCTCCTATAGGAGAAGTGCATTTTCGGCACGGAAAGGAGTGGAAATTAACTCAGACTGAGTTAAAACCACTCGTTTGTTTTAAGAGTGTAGGCTTTCTAGCTGAAAGCTGGAAGAAATACTTCATATATTACAAGCCAATACCGATCCTCCAGACTAATAAACGCTGGCCGCCATTTTGCCATAGCTGTCACAACTCTCTCTACGTAAGTAAATAGCAGATATCAAGTTACTCTAGGATACATGTATGTCACACAGACCCATGAAGATACTATCGCATCCTCTTAAACCGACTTGTACCAAACTCCGTTCCATAAAACGTTCTTTAAGTGTTCTTACGGGTGTGGTACGCTTTTTTCCTTACTTGAGAAATTCAGAAGGGCGTCACTTCAGTGGAGATAATACGGAGATCTTTTTCCGAACCTTAAATTTAAGGAAAAAGAGCTTTGCCCTTAACATTCCTATCAAACCCTTTTATAGGTGGGGTTTTCGGATGATTTAGAGGAGTAGGTATTTATTTTCCTTGTAGTTTTTGAAATGCGTATTTTTAACTTCCTGGGTGACTCGTTTATTTTAGTAATTCAAACCATATTTAAAAAAAAAAACACAAGTCATAATAACACATCGCACTGTACGCGGAAAAGTGGCCTATCGCACAAATATGACTTTTCAGTTGTAAATGCTATAATATTCATATATATATTATATATATATATATATATATATATATATTATTATATATATATATATATATATAATATATATATATATATATATATATATTATATATATAATATATATATATATATATATATATATATATATATATATAATGATTAATAATAAAAATTAATATAATTGTTAAAAGAATTTATTTTTGTTTTTTGAATAATGCAGTAAGTGAATTGTTATTTTTCTATAATGCATTGCAATGGAAAAAAAAATAAACGTCAGACGATTTTTCTGAAAAACTAATATTTTTGCGATAGGTCTCTTTTCCGCGTACAGCGCGACATGTTCGTTGTAAGCGTTATTGGTAAGACAAGGCCTTATCAACCTATTCAATAAATATGCATAACTATAAGCTCATAATTATAGCTTTATCAATTATAAATAATATTTCATAGAATAATTAGTCAAACATATTATATAAGTAAATTAATATTAAATATAAATCAAACATAAATGAAATAACATTTATAAAAAAAATATTTATTTAAAATTCGTACGGTGGAGAAAGATAATAGTATTTAAAAATCAGTCAATTATTGTTCAGTTATGACAACAAGTAAAAATATTAACTCAGTATTTACTTTAACATCTCTTTTCTTTTACACTGTCGAACTTTTATGACTTTGATAGTGATACCGTTTCCTTCTTTTAAAAAGAACTTTAGGAATCAGATATCTAGATTTTTTTTATGTTTGGTTCTCACGATAGTTTTCAAAGAAGATATGTTTGGATATGAGATATACTGGGTTTTTATTTGTGCCTTTTAAATATCCAGAGGGTATAAAATAGCTGTTAAAAGTCAAGGATGGTTTTTGGAAAACGGAATATCAAAGTGGCGTTTCGTAAAGTTTGAATTGAAGAATGATTAAAAATAAAAAAATATTAAGTTCTTATTACTTACTCCTCGGCGCTACACTGTTAAAAATTTAGTGCTTGGTTTCACCATGATATTCGTTCCTAGTAGCTGGAACGGCTGTGTGGTGAAATGTTTCACCTTTTTTTCGGTGTTTGGTTTAAACCATTTTTCTGGATTTGGAAACAAAAACCTGATAAATGGTTTAACCGAATACCAAAAATATGGTTTAACGTTTCACCACACAGCTGTTGCAGCTTACTAGGAACCATATTTTTGGCGAAACAAAGTGCCTAATTTTTAACAGTGTACAGTCCATGAAGGACCTTGGCCTTTTTTTTTAACACACAGCGCCACTTTTTCCTATCCTTGGCTTTGACTCTCCAATTTTTAACTTTCATCTTTTTTAGGTCTTCTTCCGCCTCGTCCAGCCATCTCTTCCTTGGACGTCCAACTCTTCTCTTTCCTTCTGGTTTTCCTTTATAGATTTTCTTTGTGGCTCTCTCCTCGCTCATTCGCTCGAGATGTCCGAGCCATTGAAGCCTTTTCATTTTTATCATATCCACTATATATTTTTCTTAATATAATCTTCTCCACTCCAGATTACTTCGGATTCTCCACACCCAGTTCTTATTAATCTGTCTTATTTAAGTTTAAAAAAAAAAGAATATCATAATTGCGTTTCCCAAAATTCTATTTGAAGCATGATTAAAAATATAAAATAAGCCATTTCTTATTTTCATGAATCGATTTTAAAAATTTAAATGTTTAAAGTCTACTTTTTTAAAGTTAATTTTTCTTACGGCAAATGCTCAAAACATTACTCCTCGGTTGTACTCATACAGTAGCTTACTCTCAATGTAATCAATTTCACATTATTGAAATAGCTAATGTGAATAAAAAAACCGCAGTAATATATTAAGAAGCAACAGTATGGTATGTACAGACATGTATGTACCATGGATGCATGGAGAATGGTAATGTATAGGCTTCCACACTGCCCTCATCTGCTTGTTTCCAAGTTACCCCCCGCAGTGTTACCCAAGCAATGTTATCCGATCATGCTTGATCAAGACTCCATCAGGCAAGTTCAGACGACCAATTCAACTTCTGTACAATATGGAACTTTCTGAAGATTGAAAGATATCTTATGTTTATGCAAATTTTTGTTGAATTGGTATGTATATATATAGAACCAACTTTGTAAGTCAGGAGGCAGGCGAGCTGTTTTGGTAATAAATCGATGGTGAAGAGTGTATTTGTGCCAGATTGGGTCGCAAGGTGGTTAGGCTCTTAGTCTACAAAGACACCCATTTAGGAAAATCATTTATATTTATTAAAATCACCAAGTTAAACATTACAATACATTTTATGAGTAAAAGCGGAGGGCCCAAGTTGGTTGTTAAATAGTGGTTGAAGTAGGGAAGTGGAGAGTGATACCTGAGTTGTGTGTTGAGTCAGGCAGGATGCGACGTCGAATTCATTGCAGGTGCTCCGATGACTCCTTCCAGGTGTGAGGTAATGCGAGGGGTACCGTAGGGATTCGCGGCAGACAGCAGGTAGGAAGGGTTTCCTACGGGCATGAGAGGGTGTGTCTCGTCTGGATGATGGGGTAGTATCGTCTTGTGCCCGGCGCATTTCCGATCTTTTTTAGACCCGGGCTTTCCGTACTCTTTTTGAGATGAAGTTTGGCGTAGGAATGATTGTCTATCATTGCTTCATCATTTAGCTAGCGAGTCCCAAGCCCCTCCTTGTTGGGCCCCATTCGTCGACCAGGGGTCAGGGGTCGGAAATGCAAATACTCTCTCTCAGGGAGATTCTTCATTGGTTGGCGAAGGTGTCAGTTGAACCCCTCTCATTGTGAATTCACAGACTGCACGTCGCCCTTTCCGCTGTCACTTACAAGTGGCAAGGTTGCTATATTTGCATGGCAAGGTTACCATACTTGGCCTTATTCCCCCCTTCGACGTTGAAGAGAATGTTCCCCCGTCAACTCAAATAACTCTGCACATCCATTGACTGAAGCTAAGTCCTGTTACATTTGTAAAGTTACATTCAATGGGTCCCTCGCTAAAGATAATACATACATAACAAAGGTACAAAAGTTACAAAATTTGTTCACTTGGTATTGCCTAATTTTGAAATATAATTAAAATTGCAAATACGAAATCGACATCAATGTGCTTCACTAAATTATTATGTTCAAGCAAATCACTCAATATTATTACCACTTATTTTTTTTCATTTTTTTAAATTCTCCGAATAAATATGAATACGATCCTATAAAGAGTCAAAAATTGATAATTTTCAAAACACTATATGTTATTTCAATGCATGACACAAGGATTTCAAACAATTTAAATCCTGAGCTGAAATTTAGTTACAGTACAAAAGATAGTTTCAGTACAAAATATATTTTTTTTGCTTTAGCAAATCATGCAGTATTGTTACAAATCATTTTTAAATTTCCGAATACATACCCAGGTAGCACCCCCATATGGGCCCACGTGGTTTCCTAGTGGGCTTCCATATGGGTCCCAGAAAGAAACGACCCCCTTTTTTTTCGATGAAACCACGTCGGCCCACATGGGCCATCCCACATAGGCCCATACGGTTTTCTTCCACATTGGCCCACCTGGTACAATTTTTCATGAGCAATCGATTTTGCCTTTCAAGTTGAACGATCTCGTTATTAGTTAATAATATACCGAAACAATTAATATATTTTACTAATTTGCATAATATACAGTTGGAGGATAAAAAAATATTGTATTTGGACAGCAGTTCACTTTATAGCACAGATGGGCAATCCATATAGATTTAGATGGGCCATCCTACATCGGCCCACCTGGGTTATCCCATATCGGCCCACCTGGGTTGTCCCATATCGGCCCATTCGGGTTCTTCTATAAAGCTCTGTTTTATTAAAATAGCTATAAATTGTACTATTTTTTTTCTAAAAATGCATTAGTACTGAACAACATCAATTATTACACCGTGAAATTCACGGTATTGATTTTCTTAATCAAATATATTTTAAATTTGCCTCGAGGAACTAATTTAGAATAAGATACGGATGCATATTTTTTTATGGTACAATAATTTTTAGTTAACAATGAAACCTATTTTATTTAAGTTATAAACAGTCCATTTGACTAAGAGAATGAAAACCGAGTTCTAAACTACTTTAATCAATGTCGTGGGCTTGTTATGGATAGCCCACAAAGATCTATATGGGTTGCCCATAATGTCCCATGTAGATCCACGTGGTTATATTTTTTCTAGAAAAAGCGTAAAATATAAAATTTTTAGCATCCAAATATATTAATGTCACCTAATTATTAAAAAATAAATAATATTTTACTCATATTTTATCGTAATAAGCGCATAATTTGCTAAAATTGAGTACATGGGATTCACATGGTTTGGTGATGGGCTGATGGGGCCCACCAGTGCCCATCTGAACCACGTGGTCCCACATCGGACCATGTGGATCCCACATTGGTGTGCTGCCTGGGTATGTATTTGATTCTATAAAATCGAAATTGAGAATCTGAAAATAATAAGATTATTTCATGGCATGATATGAGAATTTCAAACAATTTCAAATCCTAAGCTGGAATTTTGTAAGATAATTTCATTACAAAAATCAAATGTCACTAGGCCCTGTTAACGACATAGTCGTTGTGTAGAAAATCTATTTGAATTGCAAATAATTAATTATGATATTACATGCCATTGACTCATAAGGTTCACTATCACAATCTCTTTAAACAGTAATAGAGAGAGTTTATTAACTTCTTAAAGATCTGTTGTTGTAGATGCCACAAATAAAAAATTTTTAAGAGCTGAAAATTTTCTGATTTTGATTTCACATGTATCTAAAGACTTCCTCGGAAGTAATTAAAATTATTTTTATAATTGCGTGAAAAAAATCCGAGTTTACACTCTATTTTAATATCAGACGCGTGCGAAAAGTATACTTTTAGAAACAGTGATACAAATTACTTTTTTCACCCAAAGCAGTGAAAAAAAAGTACTTTTTTCACTCTTTCATAAGATGCCAACATTCAAGTAATATTTCTATTCATAATATTCATAAAATCCAGAAATTTATTGATCTGTTTTATTTATAAATATTATGCGCGTGAATTTTATTATTTTTTATTTTTGAATCAGTATCCATGTTCAAATGTTTGACTTTAAACTAAACAATTAGTTTTCCTTTTGTAGTTCCAGAGATTTATCGATGCCGATCTTCTTTACGTAAAAAAATTAGCACGTGAATTATTTTTGAACCAATGAGATTTGATTTTTTTCACGTAATTATAAAATATAGTGTATGAAACACGTGTGGAAAGTAAACTTTTTAAAACACGTGTCATTATTTCACTCGCTCGTACCTCGCTCGTGAAATAAAATCCATTAGTTTTAAAAAGTGTTACTTTTCACACTTGTTGCATAAATAACTATTTTCACATTTGAAGAGCCCTGATTCTGAAACACCATAAGTTGGTATCGTTTGGGAGGCTGCATCTCACTACGTTTTACAAGAAATACTCCCAGTCCAGGCTGGTATGTTTCCCTTACCAGTCCGCCAGACTACTTATGTGGGGTTGGAACCAGCAAATATAATCGAGTGGAGGTATGATGTGAAATACAACAGGAAAGAAAGATCAAGAGTTGAAAGAAGCATTTCTGCAGTTGAGATAGTATTAATGGCCAACGACATCCAATATTTAACCATGGAATACGACTGGGTCGCTGCTCGAGAGATTTTATACAACAGTTCTCGGCGTCCCTTCCTTGTCATCCAATGCGACAGTTTCACGCGTCCTATTCAATGGCTACCAACTGAAACACGTCTACCCCTGAATGTGATGTACGACCGCTTAGGACGATTATCTGGTTGGCAACAAGGTTCACTTTCGGAAAACTTCGGATATGATCGCATGAGCCATCTTGCAGAAATCAAGTATCCGGATTCTTCGGCTAAGAGGTTCAGCTACGACAGAAAGACAATGCCTGGCAAAGTGGTTTTACCGAGTGGAAGGCGCTCTCATTAGGATTCAAATAGGGGTTTGAAATTTGTTACCACTCCGAAAAACACTCGGCACTCAGTTTCAAGAAGCCAGGATAACTTTTACATTGATTGAAATACAACAATATCTAAATATTCTTTTTCTAATCTTTTGAAACAAATTTAATTAAAGTCGAAAAAGTACACTTTTCTATTCATAAAAGTTTAAGTTAAGTGAATGAAATGTTTTGAATAAGAATTCGGAAAACAACCTTCCTTCAATTTCCAAAAATTTTACTTGCAATTTTTCTGCAGGAAATTTCTGTGAATCGACATCATTTCCGAATCTAAGAAATATACAGGTGCATGAACGCTTTCTAAAACCGCAAACTATTCGTCAAATAGTGAAAATAGATTCAGAAAGCAAAATTACAAGTAAAAACTTCGCTAATTTAAGGAACAATCTTTAAGAGTGATAGTGCTTCTGAATGGTTGCTTGGTAGACATATATTTTCAGGCTTGTTTGCTTGGTCACAAAGACCCGCTTATAAACCTTCGTCAAGCAGGACGGACACGACATACACACACATACAAGACAGATGCTGCCATCTATCGCCACCTCTACAATTTAGACATGTCCCTGAAGGGGAGGGAAATAGTCTCCAGGGACCTGTACCCGTGGTAAACTGCGCAAGGACCGACCACAGGACTTTCGGACCCAACAGATTTAACGAGCACGTACTCCGCATATACTCGGTGGGTCTTCAGTGGTGCCGGGAATCGATCGCGGGACCTTCCGATCTCGAGACCGAGACGCTGACCACTAGGCTCCCCACAGCCCCAAGCCTCTGAATGTGATGTTGAATAATGACTCTGACTACTAAATGACATTTTTAACAATCAATTAACTTATTCAGAAACAAATATCGTATGAAAACTAGACTAGAATTTGAGTTAGTTAAAGTAAGTTTTAGTTAAAGTCAATGCTTCGTTAATTAACTACATTTAAACTATTTGATTACAACTAGCCTTACAACATACCCATTTCAGATTCTTTACATACCTCAAACCAACTTACCTTACAAAAAAACCCTCATCCTCACAAAACCATTAGACAATTTATTTTGAAAAACAATCCCAGTGTCGAAAGCAAATTGCCTCTTATGCATTCGAAACAAACCAAATGCGCTCATTTACGAAGCCGGTCACGCGTCCCGCCTATTACTAGCGTAGAAAAATTCAGGTGGTCACCGGGCTGTGTGAACCGATTCCTTTTCAAGAGGATTAGGAGTCAATCCTACTGTGCTATAACAAGTAGGTTTGTAACAGAATCTGTCACTTAATCCGCTTCCACACAACAGTTGTGTTTAACAGGTAAAAAAGGCGCCAAACACAGCATTAATTCTATGTTAAACATTTACATGTTAAATTTGGCTAGTTTCATTTATTTTATTTCGAAAATTCAATAATTATAACTTATCGTTTGCAAAAATAATTTATATTTCAAAGAATAAATATTTTATATTCCTCGCTTTTAAATAGAATGAAAACATTTAATATCAACATACAAAGAATCTCGTAGTGAAATATATTTGACGTCCTTTTTCAAACTGATCGATGTCGCAAAAATAAATTTATTTTAGTTTATTGTCTAAAAGAATTAAAGTTTCTCGAGCGATTGTTGCGAATGACAATGGTGATTTATATTCTAATAGAAATGGCTTCTTATGCTTTTAAAATGAGCATTAAATTTTGAAGTTTTTTAAATAATTGAAGTACTTCGAATTCAAATTCGTCTTTGAAATTTTCAATGTATTCTAATTTCGATGCGGTGATTTTTTTTGACGTATCACACTTGCCCGTAGCATTTGTAGTTTGAGCTATGAAAGTGGGTGACAGACTGACAGACGGACTGAACGATTATAATACCTTCCACTTTTTACGTTATAAACGTAGAGTGGAAGCTAAATTGTGAAACGGAAAAAAATTGAATATTCCATTGATTAAAAAAACCCACATAAAATGTCCCAATTTTCAATACAATTTTTTTGCGTAATAATACCTAAAATAATTTTTAAAAGTATTAAAAATGATTTTTGAGAATGTTCTTTCAATTTTTTTAATTGAATAAACTGACATTGTGTGTGTGGAGATATACAAAAAGCATTTCTAAAAATGCGTCATACACATCATAATGTCAACCTCAAATTCGAATTTGATTGCCTCTGAATGTCTACCGTATTCTTTTAGTGAAATTGGCATTCATGCTTGAAGAAACACTCTCATACTGAAAATTGTTTTCATTCTAACATTTTACTTTTTGCAGTTAGACTCCAAAATCAAATATGTGGCTTTCCATGCAATTCTTTTTTTTTCTTCTCTTTTTGTTGGAAAGTTTTTCTTTCTTAGATTAAAGCGGAGTGTTTTTGTCCCCGTGTATGTCTGGGAAATATTCTTTGAAATATGTCTGACTCGCAAAGAAGAAAAAAAAGAGTTTTGGGTTTTCCAAGATTTTTTTTTCTTTTGAATATTCCTTCAAAAAGAATTTCCTGCGCCCAGGAAAGAAGTAGATTTTGTCATAGGCAAATTATGGCTGCCACTGATTCTACAGAGCTCAGTTGCATTTAATGGTGCTTTTGAAGTGTTAGAAATGAAGATATAATCACTCAATATTAAAATTTTCGCTTTTTACAAAAGCCCTAAAACCTTATATTTTTCTTTATTTCTTTTACCACTCGAAAGATGAAATTCACTCTATAGGAGAAGTGCATTTCGCACGGAAAGGAGTGGAAATTAACTCAACGAGTTAAAATCGCTCGCTTTTTAAGAGTGTATGGCTGCCACTGATTCTACAGAGCTCAGTTTGCATTTTAATGGTGTGTTTTTGAAGTGTTTTAAGAAATTGAAAGATATAATCCACATTTTAAAAATTGGTTACGTTCTTTTTGTACAAAAAAGCCCATACAACTTTTATATTTTACATAATATTGCTAAGAATTATTTTCTTTTTTTTATCTTTCTCAGATCCCAATTATATTCTACACATGTATTCGTATACTAAATATGGCTAATTCCATGTAACTGGTGTAAGTCACGATTTAAGAGGAGATTAAAAACTTTTTAAATTTAAAAAATAAACCAAATTAAATTAAATACATTACATTATTTAGTTATAATAAGTGTAGATCAACTATTCTACATTTTTTTTTCATATAATGTTAAAAGTTGTAGTGATAATCACTTTTTACAAACGTGACTTACACTACAGACAGGATAATTTTGCATGGAATTACCCATATATGTTTTAAGCAATTGCTATTCAAAAGTAGGTTTTACAAATTATTTTAATAATTAAACTGTAATAATTTTTTAGAGAAACATCAATTTTGATGGATGTGAAGGTCCAAGGCCTAAATTTACTTATTTTTTGAGCGGAGAAAGCACAAATAATAGATTTTTTAAATTAATAGTTCATTATAATTTTTTTTGATAAATTTCTTTAAAACTTACGGCTGTAAAAGGTTACTTATTTTACAAAACCTCTAAAATCGTGTTTGACCTTCGAGTCAGGTCAAATTTTACACAAATAAATGACTGATACCATTATCAAAAGCTAAAAAATAAATGTTAGATGCTTTTTCATCAAATTACATCCATTTTCAAGTTTTAAAATAAATTCTGTCGTACACTCTTAAAACAAAAGAGTGAAATCCATTCCTATAGAGGAAGTGCATTTTCGGCACGGAAAGGAGTGGAAATTAACTCAGACTGAGTTTAAACCGCTCGTTTGTTTTAAGAGTGTAAGAAGAAGTAAAACAAAACATTTGAAATTTATTCCGATCTCATGAAGATATGATAATTTATTAACAAAAAAAGATTCAAGTTGGTTAAAAATTTGACATCAAATACACTGCGATGCAAAAGTTTAGACAATGACGTTTTTTAGCTGTAAAATTTAGAATTATGATAGTAGAATAACAAAGCACCGCTAAACATATTAAATAAATATTTTGAAATGCTATAATTGAAACATATATGTTTGATTTGCTATAAAAAATTTTTTCCATAAAATAAAAATTTGTACGATGCAAAAGTTTAGACACAAATACGAGATTATGCTAATTTAAAGTAGATAATGGCCTAATTTCGCATATTTATTGATGAATTGAATTTGATAAATTGAAAAAACACGATATCCGGTAAACTTAACAGATTTAATAACGATATTGGTTCAATTTTACACCAAAAACACAATATAGCCACTTTAAATATTTATTCAAATCATATTTGCTTCAAATGTACAATTTACATCTCTAAATACGAACCTAATACCTTCCAGTCAATCGCCTTAAAGTTTGGCACAATTCTGGATTTAGAGGAATGATTGACGATTTTCTTATGAAAATGCAGTCTTCTCCATATAGAATCACAAATTTAAGCGGCATGGTTATTCGTTTTTTGACACTTTAGTACAATGCAGAGATAGTCACCTCTTCAAAAACGACGAAAAAAGTCGTTCATTTTAACGTAAATTCACTCCACACCATTACGAAAGTTCCTTTATACGAAATTCATTACGAAAGAACCCTAGCATAAAGAAGGAACTTTTGTAATGGTGTGGAGTGAATTTACGTTAAAATGAACGACTTTTTTTGTCGTTTTTGAAGAGGTGACTATCTCTGCATTGTACTAAAGTGTAAAAAATAATATTATGCCGCTCTATTTTGTGATTCTATATGGGAAAGACTGTACTTTTCATCAAGAAAATCGGTCAATTCATGTCTCTAAATCCACGAATTCGAGCCAAAACTTTAAGGCGATTGGCTGGTAGGTATTCGGTTCGTATTTAGAGATGTAAATTGTACATTTGAAGCAAATATGATTTGAATAAATATTTAAAGTGGCTATATTGTCTTTTTGGTGTAAAATTTAACCAATATCGTTATTAAATCTGTTAAGTTTACCGGATATCGTGTTTTTTCAATTCATCAAATTCAATTCATCAATAAATATGCGAAATTAGGCCATTATCTACTTTAAATTAGCATAATCTTGTATTTTTGTCTAAACTTTTGCATCGTACAAACTTTTAATTTATGAAAAAAAAATTGGTATAGCAAATCAAACAATTATGTTTCAATTATGGCATTTAAAAATATTTATTTAATATGTTTAGCAATGTTTTGTAATTCTACTGTCACAATTCTAAATTTTACAGCTAAAAAACGTCATTGTCTAAGCATCGCAGTGTACTATAAAGAAAATGATGGGTACAAGAACCCTCTGGCGAAGCAATATACAAGTTACAAAACCTAATCAATAAACCCCTTAACTTACTCACATTCCATACATATTGAAATCGTTAAAAATATATTTCCTAAGGGGCCCAGATGACCGAGTGGTTCGGACCATTACGCTAGCAGTCTGCGGGCCGTAACGGGCGAGGGTTCGATTGCCGCCTTCGCCCTGGGTGTACTTTCCTTACTCTGTGACAGTAAAAATTCTTTCTGTGTCTGTCTTACTTGACGAAGGCTTATATAAGCGGAACTCTGATCAAGCACACAAGCCGGAATATATATGTACCTACCCCTACCCCCTATATTTCCTAAGCTCAAAACTTTTTAAACAAACATTGTATTTTTAGTGTTCCAAACAAAAATTACCTGCACCCTATTTCACCTAAAAATTTCATTCTTAAAGAACTTTTTTACCACATCACTTTAATTTACTTCAAAGTACATTATTTTAAAGGTACTCCTACCACACTCTTTGCACATCACTTACTTCAACGACCGAGTAAATTAATTAGCAGCTTTTTTATTTTCCTTCTATCATAATTGAAGAGTTACCACCCAAAAATGACAGCCCAAATATGTTTAAAAGCCTCCGTCAGATGGGCTTTGGTTCAAAGTTTAAAATAAATAAAAGTTTAAAATGAATTCTGTAGTAAGTATGAACGTTAAACAAAACATGAATTTAAATGGATTCCATTAACTGGTTCTAAGGAAGATATTATGATTTATTAGTTAAAAAAAGGCTATAATTTGTTACCGATTTGACATCAAATATTACAAAGAAAATGACGGGTATAAGTGTCCTCTGGTGAAACAATAAACAAGCTACAAAACCTAACCTAAACCAACCCATCACCATCTCAACTTATTAACCTTCTTACACATTTTTAAAATGGATAAAAAAACACAAGAATTTTCAACACTTTATTTTTAGTTTTCCAAACGAAATAACCTATTGCCTATTTCACCTATAACATTTTATTCTTAAAGAACTTTTACCACCATCACTTCAAACTACATCATTTTAAAGGTACTCCTACCACTCTTTGGCCATCACTTACTTCAACGACCGAGTAAATTAATTATCAACGGGGCTTCTTTCTTTTTCTTTTTCCATAATTGAAGAGTTACCACCCAAAAATGACAGCCCAAATATGTTTAAAAGCCTCCGTCAGACGGGCTTTTGTGGCGAGTTTTATGGAAAAGCCACTTTTCATGCTATATCTCTTGCGTCGTATAATAGACTGGTATTTTTGTTTGAAGTAGACTTTCTTTGAGGATAATGAAGAAGTAATGGTTTAAAATATTTTACCTGTATTTGAAAGTGTTGCGATGGGGGTCGAAAATCCGAAATGGAGATTTTGTGTTTACTATTGTGGCAGTTCACCACACACGCAACCTCATTATGCAATCAACAACTAGGTGGCGCTGATTTACTGCCACGTTCCTACTACTATTCCAGATTACAACGTTAATAGTAGTATATGAGCCGAGGTAACTCATCTCCACCGAAGATCCTTTTGGTAGACTGTGGGTTATAGTTCATGGGTTGCTGAGGCCGCTGCACTATACACGTTTTGGAAATGTTGATACTAAAATAATTCGTCATGAACTTTGGTCTGCATGTCAGATTTCCTCCCTGAAGCCACTTAAAGGCTTGAACTAAAAGAGAAACAGACTTCAAATTTGGCACACGAGTTCTCAGTACCTGTCGGACATCTTAACAAGGTTTTTGATTAAGGGGACGCATTACCCAAAATTTAGGGCTGCCCAGAAAATAATTAAACATACTCGAATGCTATGCTGTGAGCTAAGGATATTGAAAAAAAAAGAAGGAATACTTAATAATGGTGGAGGTTTATTGAAAATGATATAGTGGTTTGGTAAATTGGTTTTTGAAATTTTGTGTTGATTTTTTTAAATTTTTATTTTTTTCAGCTTGTGAATGGTTAAAACCCTAAGGCTTTTAGGTAAATTAATGTAGAGCTCCGAATTTTTTTTCCTGTGTTGAAACACATGCGTTTAACAAAAGTTGGTATGGGATAAGGTCTAGTGTGAATAGATTTTAAAAAAAATGATGAACGCGAAACTTGAATTTTTTTTTATTTTTTGGCCATTTTTATACTTAAAGCTACATAACTTTTTTGTTTAACTGATAGCTCAGTATCCATACCAACTTTTATTAATAGATGTTGTGCGAACATTTTGAAAACAATCCATTACAAAATTGAGGTTCAAATTGTAGGAGGGGTAGCATTTTGAAAAAACGTTAAAATTTAAAAAAAAAATATATTTTTTTAAAAAAGAACTTACATTTTAATATTTATCATTTTTCGTATATGTTTATTGAAAGTTAGTTCTTTGTAAAAATATTAGTTTAATTTGAATGCTAGCGATAAAAATACTGGAATTAATTTTTTGGGTACCGCGTCCCTTTAAATCGCCATGGACAAATATGGTAGCTGCTGTAGAACATTTTAGGTTTTGAAGGATTTGAAGTTGCCATATAATGTATAGATTATATGACTGCCTTTAAACGTATTGATTCTTTGAGTGGTAATTGACAGTCGTGTGGTGTTACTCACCCCTTGCTCTTTCATATAAATAGAATTTTATTTAAAAAGTAATGATTAAACACTTCGTGGCAATTATAGCTTACTCATTTCGCAGTTTTTAAAAACAAAAAAACATTTTTGACTAAAACATAATTTATTCAAAATAAAAAAAAATGTTTCGTTGACACGGAAATTGTGTGAAGCATAAGACGTGTTGCTTCTCATAAACCAAGAAACCTAAAGGGGGCCCGGATGGACGAGTGGTTTGGACCATTACGCTAGCAGTCTGCGCGCTGTAACCGGTGCGGGTTCGATTCTCGCCTTCGCCCTGGGTGTATATTCCTTTCTCTGTGACAGTAAAAATTCTTTCTGTGTCTGTCTTACTTGACGAAGGCTTCATAAGAGGGTCTCTGATCAAGCACACAAGCCGGAATATATATGTAATAGTAGTAGTAGTAGCCTAACGGCTCATTTCCAATACAAGGCCTGATAGAAAACTTACCCCATTAAAAAACTTTCCTCGGTCTCCCCTATTAATTAATTAGGAGGTAATGTTTCACACCGTTTATTTCATCTTTCTTTATATCTGGAATTCCATGACAACTATACTTTCTTCATTAAAGTCAATCAGATAGCTGGTTAAAAATAAAGATAGCGGGGCCCGGATGGCCGAGTGGTTTGCATCGCAGACCATAACGCTAGCAGTCTGCGCGCTGTAACGGGTGCGGGTTCGATTCCCGCCTTTGCCCTGGGTGTACTTCCTTTCTCTGTGACAGTAAAAATTCTTTCTGTGTCTGTCTTACTTGACGAAGGCTTATAAGCGGGTCTCTGATCAAGCACACAAGCCGGAATATATATGTACCTACTCTACCCTACCCTAATAAAGATAGCAAGAACAGTAACCAACTAGCCACGTAAAAAAAACTTAATCTATAACGTCTTATTTGATGTGTAGACTTTTTTTTACAGGAAAAATTATAAACTCTGTTAAGAATGCCGACAACAAGTTTAAGTGCCGATTCAGGGTTGTTGTAAACTTTGAAAAAGAAAGATGGGTATTGTTGAAAAATGTCGAATGAAACGTCAAGTGGCAGTTTGTATTTTTATATCTGTTTTAGTTGAAGTGTGCTCACAAATAACTTACTGGCTCACTGACGGTGTTTCTGATTATTATATTATAGTTCATTTTTATTATATTTTATTACTTTTAAAAGTGTATTTAATGTCATGTTAAGGTACAACTATTATATTAAGGGGACACAGTACCTCAAAAATGGCACAAATTGCGAATTTTTTTTATTTGCTTAAAGTTTTAAATCTTCTAAATAAGTCTACCAAGTTTTAAAAGTCTACCTATATTAAAAGTTATTAAATTTAATTTAGTGTATTAATTAGTATATTAAAGTTATTCCACTTTCTATGAGGAAAGGTAGAATAAAAATGCAAACGAATGAAAACTTTAAATTTGTTTTTCTCGGTGTTAATTTTTCCTTGATGACAAGTTTTTCAAAAAGCTAAGGCTTTTTTTAATTATTTATAAAAGTCTAAGGAATTTTGTATGCAGTCTGTCAAATATGTTAACATTAAGAATTGACATTAAAATTGTTTTCAAAAGTAATACTTTATTTTAAAAAAAATACTATAGTCGAAATTTTTCAAATATGCTAAAATAATTTGGGATTTTCCAGAAAAATATTTTTTATAAAACAACTACTGAAGATAAATCAAATTTGGATGCCAATTCCTCTGTAAAACAGTTTAAAGTACTTGAGAAAAAACATTGGGTTAAAATATTTGTATTTAAAAAAACCTTAGATAAAAATTCAAAAATATAATATATATTTTTTAATAATTTAAAAATGAAATTATTTTTAAATTTTTCTTGTCATATATTGTTTTTAAATACAGATTTAAGTAATAAAACATCAATTTTATAGTGAATATGTCAAAATTAAAGATTTTTTTGAAAGTGGTACCTGTGCCCTTAAGAAATATCTACTTTGACTTCTTGCTACTACTTACGAAGATAACGCATACAGTGTTTAATAACTATAAGAAATAACTTCTGTTTGAATTATCGTCACACTTGACCTACATGAGGGCGAAGGGCTTCGAAATTTAGAACCACAGTCAAGTGACGAACCGACACCTGAGTAGGCAGCCAACACAACTTTTTAAGAAATAACTGTAAAATGGACGATTGGAGCGGGGCGTAACGTGATTTGTTTGTGAGAAAGAAGACAATACTTGATGTAACTGAGGTGTCACTGTATAGGTAGGACAGTTCTAGTTTAGTCAACTCCTGACTGTGGTTCTAAATTACGTCGCCCGTCGCCAATAGCCCTCGTGTAGCTCTAGTGCGACGATAATTCAAACTAACCTAACCTAGTTTAGTCAAATCACGAACCTTTAGATATTTAGCTCTTACAACTGAGCTACTTCGGCAAACAGAGTTTCACCAAACAGAAAAACTGTTTTTTGGATTGTAGTTTAGAAAACATAAAAAAAAAACTAGTTTTACTTAAAGTAAAATAGTTTTACAGAAATAAACTGTTTAATGGAAATAACAATAATTTTCTGTAAATATTTGTTTTTTTTTGTGTAAAACTAACAGTTTTTTTACAGGTCACTACAAAAGAGGGTATGCGTGTTTGTTCTTGCTTATTAAAACCATCAGCTAGGAAGACTTATTTTTTTGTTTGAAAGCCATTACGAGATTAGAGACCTTTTTTTTTGTTTTATAAAAAAATGTATAAGAATGTGTAGGAGTCCCAAAAATACGCCCACTGGATTAAAAATAAAAGATAATTGATTTAAACGCCCAGGAATAGCATTCACATTTACCCCAACTCTAGGAAGAGTTCAAGAATGAATAACATCAAAACTTGAAACAATCATACGAACATCAATATTACAGGGTAATAATAGACAGTTATCCACATCTAACAAACGAAACAGCCCATCTTCTTTGATTATATAAGAGTCAAAACTTTCAAATCCTAAATCTCTATATTCATAAGACCAAAATCGTTGATGAGCTATAATTTTCACTGTAATTTCAGAATTCTCATATTCTTCTATTAAATATAATAAACGAACGATAAGAAAAAATGGCGACTTTAATTGTTTCAGAATTTCTTCTTAACTTTTGAAATCCAAAATATTAATAATTTTTTGGTGTACTTCTACGATTTTTAGTATCAAAAACCATTTTAGATTTTTTTTTCAAAAATAACAACACCACATGTTACCCATTCACTAAAACTTACCTCAACACTCCATCACAATACATTCCCACTAGTACAAACATGTTAATCGCACTCTTCCTTTGGTTGGTTGGTTGGTTGGTAGACATATATTTTCAGGCTTGTGTGCTTGGTCACAAAGACCCGCTTATAAACCATCGTCAAGGAGGACGGACACGACATACACACACATATAAGACAGATGCTGCCATCTATCGCCACCTCCACAATTTAGACTTGTCCCTGAAGGGGAGCATTCTTCCTTTAGGCACATCTAAGACAGAAATAATTAATTAAGACATACACTTGTCTTCTTTTTCCACAAGATTTAAACTGGGGGATGATCTGTAGCTTAAAGGCAGACGATTGAGTATTATTTTTTTGTTCCAATCGTTTGGGGATCTGGCAGTGTTAGGATGATGATAATTCTTGAAAAGTGGTCGTTAGATGTGTTAAGAGATGGTTTGAGGGATGTCAAGTTGTGTTGAAAATTGTGTTGTTTAATAAGAAATATTTAATAAAGATGGTTGCGTTTGATGTTTGCAGTAATTAAGTTAGTTACTGATTGAATATGAAGGTTTTGATTAATGAGTTATTTAACCGCATAAAAATAATACTATATCAATGAGATGTAATGCGGTTTCGGATATATGACGTAGTTACTTAAGATTTTATTCATGTCTTCTTTCGATCGCTGCTCCAATTGGTGCTCCATTTGCACGTGACACTAATTGACCAATGGAGGTTCGAGTAAAAAATTATTTTCGTTCAGCATTTCTGTTACATGTCCATTTAACTTTTGATAAATGTTCGGTTGGAAGGAATGTTAATAAATATTCAAACGGATTTCAAAGGTGAGGCCGACTCAGGGGAAACTTGATCCATTTTTCAGTTTTTAATTCTTACTTTGTTGAAAAAGAATTTTTTTGAAGAATTTTTTTGGAATTATTAAAGGGTTCAGTCACGGCCTACTCAACTACTAAGGCCGAAGAAGCTTTCCCAAACAAGCTCGGGGACGAAAATTTTGACGTCATAGTTCCGAGTGACGTTGTCCGAAGATGAGACAACCTGTCTCGAAACCATTCGGAACCACTCGTTACGGGTGACCACAATTTTAGGGTCGAATGCGTCCGAACTGGTTTTCGGTCTTCGGCATGGAAACAGTGACGTCAAAATTTCCGTCTACGCTCAATTGAGAGAGCTTCTCTGGCTTGATATGAAGTTGCCGTGGTTTCAGCCTTATTTGTGTGGGTTTAAAAAAAGATTGGTACGGCACCAACACTTAGCATAGATAAAATAAGCTAATCATAGGTAGTCAATTTTGTTAAATAAGAACATGAATTAAAACAAGACAATAGAAACAACGTATCCAGAAAAATTGAATGGTCGGAATAGGGTATGGATAAATAAAGAGAAGTAAAAGAGTTACAAACCCTTTAATGCTTTTTTGGGGTCCCTGGTTGTCTAGTGAGTTTGCTTGCAGCCTATTAGCTAACAGTCTCGCACTACCGATGCGGGTCGATTCCGCTTCCTTTGGTGTACATTTTCTTTCTGTGTCATTAAAATTCTAACTGTGTCTGTCTTACTTGTCGAAGGTTTATAAGCGGGTCTCTGATCAAGCACACAAGCCTTAAAATACCTGTACCAACGTCCGTTTTTTAAAAAAATCTGATGATAAAAAGTAACTTTATTTACATAAAACAAAAAGTAATTTGCCATTAGATATTTCTTTAGCTTAATCAGCTACTTGAACGAAAGTACGGAAGATAATTTTAAGCTAATATTCTAAAAAGTATCAAGGAACAAACATAAAATGTTGAACTCTAATTAAATAAATATTTATAAGCACTTTGAATTGCATTTTCTTAGAACCATGCAAGTGTGTTTATTAATTTGAATTTTATTTTCATATAAAAATTTGGAGTTCATCCATTTATAATATTTATAACTTTTGCTTTTATTCAAATACAAAAAATATTCACTGTAAAAAGCCTTTTATTATGATTAATAAACATATTTTGAAGAATTTCTATTTATATATGTGACATATTATAACTTAACCCCCTCAAAATCTTATATTTTTAACCTCAATTAAACTTAATAACCTAAATTACCTTTTTAACCTATCCTTAATATCTTTAACATCCCAACAACAGCGTCATCTAGTCGCACCAAATTACCGTTCCCACAGAAACTGTTTAGTCAGCAAATATTTTACTGTGACCTTAAACCTCTCTCGTCATCGATGCTGAACCCTGATTGGTCAATCGAAGAAAAAGCAATAATAATCTGTAGCTGTGAATCACTTTTCAATTAGACCTCGAGATGCAAGGTTGTGTGCTTTTTGGTGGGCCGAGCTACGCCTCAGGCTCCGGACTCCGTCCCGTTAAATACTCTAAATGATCTCTTTACAATAAACTATCTTGGACGTCCATGCTATCTCCTTTTATTAGAATGAACTAAATAATAATTATGCTCTCCTGTGTAGTAGATGTTTTTCTACTACACATATATTTTTTCTTTTATGTATACATAATAATAAAAATCTAATAACAAATTTCTAAAATTTGAATAATCAAAACACAAGTAAACTCAAACGAAGTGTCTTTTTTCTAAAAATGCAAAATATTAGAATACTTACATACATAGTCTTGTGCCACGTATTTTGTGATTAAAGTATTATACTAATGATTTAACTTACACATTTAGGGAATACAATAATCTCACATCAATTAAATAGTTTCTTATTAGCATAATATTTAAAAATGAAACTTACTTAGAAAGGATGTATTTGAATATTCATGAGTAAAGGATAATACGAATGCATTTATAAAATGAATCCCTAGATCTTAAGAATGAAATATTTTTACATGAATAACAAAAATAACCAATTTTTATTGATTGACAAAACGAATAAATGCATTAAAAGCAATAACAAACAAATAAATTTCAATTTGTTTTTAAAGAAAATAATGAAATATTTATAAGTCTGTTTTAATAAAGATTCAGATGCGTTTTTAATTATTACAATGTTTTAAAAGAAATATTCGCTTCTGCTTAAACAAAAAAAAATGAAATTTGCTATCACAATTAGATAAAAAAAAGAGGGGGTGTTTTTAACACAATTGTTGTTACAATACAGACATTTTTCCTGAACTTTATAAAGTACAGGAGTCAAGTTCTTAAAGACTTGATCCATGTACAAAAAATATGTTGTTTTTACAGAAAAAACACTGTTAGCTTGTGTACAAGAAAACTACCGCATTATTTACAAAAAAATATGTTTTTTTTTAAGAAAAATTTGTAATTTTGACTTAAAATCTGTTTTTAAACATTAAACGCACTGAAAAACATAACACACCTTTTTAAAGAACAAAAATCTAAAGAAAATTATGGTTATTTTATTGTAAATGTTTTTTTCTGTAAAATATTTTTTTTTACTGCAAACTTAAATAGCCTTTTGTTATTTATGTTAGACGCTTTTCATTTTTTAAAAATCGACTTCAACTACCCAGGTAGTTAGAACAACTCTTAAAGCCTGCAGTTATCCTAAAAAACAAAAAATAAACATTCACATATACTTTTTTTAAATAAATCATGTTACTTGCGTTGAAACTAATTTTTGAAACGTTTTTTAGCTCAAGCTTTCCTTACTCTCTTATGGGAACATAGCAATTTTTAAAAAATATCCAAACATATGAACAAAACAAAAAAATAGGTATTTCATATTTAGATAAACAGAAATTCGGTCTTCGTTATATATTTACTGCTTTGCCATTATACCTTACGTAATGCAACCTAAAAAAATGAAAAACTGTGTAGCTAAATGCAAAAAGCTTATCATGTCCAAACAAGGATTTCCCTACATGCCTATTCTTACAATAAATTGTGTAAAGAAAGAATCGTAGTGGAAATTTCCCTTTTGTACTTGTTCACATTCTATATATAGCGATTAAACTAATCGAGTCTTACTTAACGACCAGCCTCGGGTTAGTATTCACTTTCTCTGTAGAAAAAACATTGTAAATTATGCAAAAATACCCTTAAGATCTGTTCTGACGAGGCAATAAAAAATGACGCAACTAATCTTTCAGCAGTTATTGTTTTTCAATCACCCAACAGCAAAAATGGGGCTAAACTGGTCGGCATTAGTTTTTATATAAGAATTGTTCATTTATTTAACGTTATTTTCCCTGAGAGTTTAACTTTTCAATCCAGAAGTGGGGCCGGGATAGCCTGGTCGGTAAGGTCTTGGACTGGCATCCCTAAGATTGCGAGTTCGAGTCCCGCTGCCTTCCGAAGACCCCCGCTAATGGTGACTGGTGAACGTTAAATCCGTCGTGGTCACAAAGTCCTCCAAGTCCCCGTACCAAATCAATACCTCTGGGGGGTGACAAGCCAATTCTGGGGATCCTCTAGTTGGCACATGTCTCTAAAAATTAGATTGATCCGCTTATGTGTGTGTGTGTGTTGTGTCTGTCTTACTTGACGGAGGTTTATAAGCGGGTCTCCGACCAAGCACACAAACCTGAATATATACTAAGTCTACCAACCACTCCAGAAGTCCACATAAGTGGATTTTTGAAAAAAAAACAATCCACGATTGAATGTTACTGTTATTCTCAATAAAACCGTTTCTATTATAAACGAGGATGTTCAAGCTTTTCAAAAATGCCGATACCAAAGCAGCTGGCAAGTGTCAGCCGTTTTTATGCATAAAAAATTACGAACACGTTGGTCAAACTGAATTTTGAAGATCTTGTAAAACATTACATTTTAAAGGTGTTTTGCATCTAGAAAAAAACAAAATAAAATAAAAAAATATTAAAATAAAATAAAAATATATTAAAATAAAATATTAAAATATTAAAATAAAATAAAAAAAAATATTAAAATAAAATAAAAAATATTAAAATAAAATAAAAAATATTAAAATAAAATAAAAAATATTAAAATAAAATAAAAAATATTAAAATAAAAAAAAAATATTAAAAAAAATAAAAAATATTAAATAAAAAAAATATTAAAATAAATAAAAAATATTAAAATAAATAAAAATATTAAATAAAAAAAATATTAAAATAAAAAAAATATTAAAATAAAAAAATAATTAAAATAAAATAAATAAAAACTACAAGAAACTGAAAAAGCTAACTTAAGCATTTACACTTTACAGCATAAGGGTGTGCGTGTATTTTTAAAGTTTAAAACTTTCCATCCAAAAACGTTTTCCGTTAAATTGAGGAGAAATTTAGCAAGTATTAAAAGTTAATTTTTTAAAAAGTTATTTGCAAAACATAATTACAGTATGTGTTTGAAAATTTTTTACATAAAGAAGATATAAGTATGATTTTGTTTGGGAGGGTAAACCTACAAAGAATAATTTTAAAAAATTAAATACCATTTGCGATCCAAGATATGCGTCTTAAGTAATAATTAGAAGTTGAGTCGAACTAACGCCGCACTATATTACACGAGGGCTATTGGCGACGCGGGCGTCAAAGTTTGGAACCACAAGTCAAGTGACGAGCGGACACCTGACCAAGCACCCATCGTAACTTTAAGACGCGGCAGCACTATAATCGGGAAGTCTACTTAATATTTTTGCTTTACTGTAAAGTGTAAATACAATGTGTGTGTGAGTTTATTATTATTTTTTTTTAATTTATAAGACCTACTGAAGGGAAAAAAACATTTAATTTTTAAAAATGAGTAGAAAAAACGTAGTATGATATCCTCAACATCACAATACCCGAAAAATATACATAAAAAACACGAAAGCTATTTTTTTTACTTTGATAAAAAAAAGTTAAGCTTTTTACGTCCAATTAAATATCGTTAAAATTCACAGAAAGCAGTGCACATGTATGCTTTTGTGCAATTAAAATATGTTCATTTAGTTTATCTGCAGCCTTATCCCTTCAAGCTACAACCAATGACAATTTATAATTTTTATTCACGTTTTTTTTACTTACCCGCTTAATATCTTTTAAGGTTTTTTATCGTTAGTTAACTATATTTTAATTGGGAGATCAGTATAATACCCTCTACTGTAAATTATCCTCAATTATTTTTAGGAAATCTGGGACCGTATTCTTTTTTTTTTTTATTTATTTGGTATATGAATATTCAATGATATGGGGGATAAGTCCAAATTTTTTTTTTTGTGAGAATCCACTTGGGATAAAAAGTATTAAGGGCTTTTTACTCTCTGGCACTTAAATATTTTTACCCCATAGGCATAGGAAAGAACAGTCTTAAAAAACTGCAAAAAATATCCCGTCGAGTTTATAGTTATGAACTGACAGCTGAATTGTAAAAACTAAAACGTAAATACGAAAACTATTTGTATTTCATACAGTAACTTTCAGTTAAATACGGTTTTGTCCAGTTAAATATTCATTTTTTATGGTGTATACGTATACGGGCAATTCTACCATAATTTTTAATTTTATGTCCCTTGGGCAAAACTTACAAAAAAAATTAATATTTCTTTTCAATTTTTTCTTATTATACTAATAGACTGGTCCTTATATAATTGAAAAACGGAATATTAAAACAAGGAAACTCTAAAAAAAAATTTTAGAACACAAAACAATGCAGAAAATTCCTTACCTTCCCATGTCCCGAATGTTAAATTTTTAGTTTAGGGCTCAAACTTACATTTTTGGGCTAAATTTTTTTATTCATTTATATTTTATATTGAACTAATACTATATCTTAACAAATTCCTTCCATAAAGTTTTGGCTTTTAATATTTATAATGTGTATTTCTCTTCTCCTAACTTTGTCCCTGGGTTTTGGTACATTCACTGACCTCATTACTAAAGTGGCGAAGAGAGGCACTGGATGGAGCTACAGTGATTCTTCAATCATGAAAACTGTGTTCTAGAAAACTCACATTTCAGTTAGTGGCCGCATTTTTTTTGCTATACTTCACCAATAAGCCCAAAAGTTAAAAACCCCAGTAAAATAAGCTGCGTGGCTTTATTACTTTCCTTACAATCCCATCATGGTTAAGGTTAATTTTTGCTTAATAAATGGAATTTTTTCTATAAATATGTTTAAGTGGAGTATAAGGAGTAAAAAAGTCAATTTTTATTAAACTGTAGTTAGTTTCAACACAAAAAAAAAATGGAAAAAATCGTGAATTTCCTCACCGTCCGTTCTTTACCTTCTGTTCCTAACCGTCACAATGATCTAGGGATAGAAAACCGAAACTTGTTTTAAGACTAACCGGTTTGTTCGTGACTTCGGTTTCATTGAAAATTAGTTATTTTCATAAGGCCAGTTTAAACCGGTTTCTTTGAAACCGGTTTTAAAAAAAAACTACCATCCGTAAATTAAAAAAAAAAAATTCAAATGAGCCTTGCTGAACTTTTTTTTTGCAATTCTAGAACCCTTATAAACTTTTTTACAAATATTTAAAGTGATTTTGGAAAAATAAATTTCACAAGTTTTTTTATACCTGAAATTAAAAATTATGGTAGAACTGCCCATACACTTGAACTTTTTTTTCTAATATTTCACTAAAATATCCATTTTTTTTTATATTTGATATAATTGAGTGTATGTGGGTACGTGTAAAAATATTTTTTAAAAATTTAAATGTTAATTAATTAGCATTTTATGCATTAATTAGCATGTTTTTTAAACACTCATAACTCAGGAACTAATTAACTTAGTCCGATACAATTACCATGTAAATTAATCACCAATTCATTCTGAAGGGCGTGAACCTCAAACCAAGTTTGTGGCTCGAAGTTTTTTATAATAAGCAACACATATTATATATAAAAAAAAATCCATTTTATTAGAAAAAAAATAACTGACATGCAATATAAAAATTTAAAAACCAAATATTCTGTTTTGAGGTTCACGCCCTCCCCTAACTTATTCCACAAATAAACAATTCGTTTGACAAAATGGTAATTTTAACTATAGTTATAATTGTTTAAGCAAAGTAACACATGAGAAAAATGAAGTTTTGAGAAAATTGAGTTTAAAGGGTTTAAGTGTCAAGTGTGTAATAATATTTTGCTGTTAAAGGTTCTGAAGTAATAAATTACAATTATAAATGTTAAAATTTTAAATTAATATCTTATCATACCTCGTTTATCACTAGCTTTTTATGAAATCAGATGCTGACTGAAGTTCTAAATTATGACGCCCATCGCCAATAGCCCCCCCGTGTATCTCTAGTTCAACGGTAATTCAAAACTAACACTATGAAACCAGCTCCTTAAGTAGGAAAAATTTAAACCTATGCATCAACCATTAATTATACAAGCATTTTAATTATCATACCCGAAATATATTTATACATATATTATCTATTTTCCCTTTCCCCCTCAATTATACTTAATACTTTGAAATACCTAAATTTACAGCACAAATACATAAATACGCAAGTTTAATGAATTTTTATTATATAATTACACAAAACACTACAGAAATATTACTACACTCAACGCATAAACAGTTATTAAAAAACTTTAAAGCACAAAAATACACTTAAAGAATTTAAAAAATTAAAATACAAAAAACCCACTACAATACTATTTATCAAAATACAAAACTGCACTACACTACTAATATATTAAAATACAAAAATACACTACATAAGCTAAAACACCAAAAAAGTCAAATCACTTAAAAATCTCAGGAAAATCCTCCTGTAAAAACTCAACCAGCTCTTTCGAAATCGCATTCTTATAATACATAAAGTCATCCGTGTAATCTTCAAGTCCGGTCAAAGCTCTGTCAATACTATGTAAATGAGCTTCTGCATCTGACGTCAATTCCTTCAAATCTTCATTCATCTTACGCATTTCTTCCAGAGTGTGGGTCTTCTTACGCAAGAGTTCGCTGGCCTTCAAAACGATGGGGTCGGAGTGGGTCAGGGTACGCTGTAAAGTGACGATGCAACCCTTGATGCATTTGGACATCAGGTCTAGGCTGCCGTAGTCGACGATGCGAAGTTCGTGGAAGCCGTTGTAGATGTCCATCACAACCTAGTAGTGGATTGAAATGATAATTAGATTTTTAAAAAAAAACATCCATTTTTAGTTTTATATTACAGTAGAACTCCAATTATCCGAAACAATTGGGAACTGACCACATTCGTATAATTGGAAATTACATATCGTCGGTAAAATGACAAAACAACGAATGTGCAAAACCAGAAATGTGCAAAGGGATGGGAAACCGGAAACAGTTAAACCGGTTTTTGGCCACGGTTAAATGGGCAAAAACATTTCTTTAGCTGAACCGGTTAAAATTGAAGAACCGGTTTAAATAAATATTTTAACCGGCTAAACTGAAGGTTATTGTTAGTTTGCATTATCGTTGCACCATAGCTACAAGACGGCAGTTGGAGACTGGCGTCTTAAAAACCACAGACAAGTGACGAGCCGACACCCCTAAACTAAAGGAAAAATTTAATGCAGTTAAATAAATCAATGGATAATGGCGTCATAAAATATATCAGAACGCTGCGTACGATGTCGCCATTAAAAGCAGCGTTGGGTGACACCTGCACTCAGATGTCGACTCGTCACATGATTGTCGTTCTAAAAAAGTCGCCCGTCGCTAATAGCCCTCTTGTAGCTCTAGTGCAACGATTATTCAAACCTAACCTAAATAGATAGCCTTAATCGTTCATCAACCAAGCAACTAGAACCGGTTTTTAGTTACTTTTAACTGATCCCGGTTAATACCGGAGGAAAAAAAGAAAGGACTGAATCGAGAAGCGGTTTTCTTTTTCAAAAACCGCAAATCCCCAGATTCTGCACATTCGTAGTTTTGTCATTTGACCGACGATATGTAATTAACCTGAGAATTGCGTACTTTTCTAACACTTTAGTTCCAACTTTTTATTTTTTATTCTAAAAATCTAAAATTTGTGAAATAGATTCATTATGTATCCAGAATGAAATGTCAAAAACACAGGGAAAAAAAAATCTTAATTTTTTAACTAAAATTTAAGAGGAAAAAATTGGAATCATAACTTTTGAATAAATTATAACAATAATTTTTTCAAAACTTTATTCGTTAAAAAAATTTAAAATTAAATTTTAAATATCTAAGGATGCAAGCGTGAAGAATTTAGGGTCAATTTATTTTATAAAATGTTTTGGGAGTGAATTTTATTTTAACATGTTTTTCATATTTCCATTTAATTAAAACAAACATTATTTAATTCTTCAAAAGACATGATTCTTCCATCTAACGATAAATAATCGCGAGCTCAACTTAGTGAGAAAAAAAAATCGCAAGCTGATTATTCCCAATGGAATCATTGGGGTGAAAGGATTTAAACCATGCGCTCCCCTAATTCTTTTGAGCAGTGTAGAATGTTGTTGATCAACAATAACAAAAATGTCCGATTCTCTAGGATGAGTAACAGCTAAAATAATTAAAAGTATTAATTTCTGTTCAACTGTACTACGGCAGAAACCAGTGATGATCATTTGACTTTCAATGTGAAATTCGAAAACTGGTTAATAGTATTTTATGTACAAATGGTAGATTTGAACTAAGTAAAAACATAACTATTATGCACATAAAGCTTATGCAAGTAAGCTTTTTCAGAAAATGATAAAAAACGCAATATTTTAAATTATAAAACTGGATATACAAAAGTATATCAAGATTAAAATGTGTTATACGCAAAAATAAAAATACTTAGCTTACTTTAACATGGCTCGCATTTTTTAAAATTACTTTTATAAAACATATTGTTTTAGAAATTATGACTTAAGAAATAAGGCAGGACTAAGACTTCCAAATGTAATTTTAAAAGTTAACTTTTTACCAACAAGATTAAGCAAATGAATTATTTAAGCCGTTTCCATTACAATAAAAAATATGTATCTACATTCATAACCTTAAGATATATAAAACTTAAAAGTAAAGATTTAAACCTGTGAGTTGATGTCCTTCATGACTCGCTCTGCAGTCAGATCTGTTCCAACAGTAGCTGATAAATGCTGGAAAAGTGTAGAAAAGTTCGTAATTCTAGTCTTCATTTTCAAACTTTCACTGGTTACTGTATTAGAATTTGTCAAACTTGTTGATGGTCCAAAAGTAGCGTTTGTTTCAGATTGAAACTCTTCAACATCAGTAACTGGAATCGTTTGATTAGTTGCACATTCTGTTGAGGCCAAGGATTTAGTTCTATGGAAAACATAACCAAGTACACCTAACATGACACTAAATATAGTTTCCCCAACAATTTTGACACAGTTCAGCATTTTCTGAGGAATGGAAAATGTATTCAATTCGATTCTGGTGTTGGTGGTTTCATTCACTGAATCATTTATATTAGTCTCAGTTGAGCTTAGATAACCAGATATGTCTTGTACTTTGCTTCCAATTAGTTCATTTTCTAAATTCACACCAAGTTTGTTTGAAAAAATTTGGTCATAGATCAATACATTTTTTACGTCATCCCATCCAGCATTTTCGACCATTTCGTTTTCACGAAGTTTGCTGTCCCAGTGAGTTAAGTCAAGATTTTCTTTGCTTTTAGCCATTGTACCAAATTCATCATTCAACATTTTGTCAACATAAAAAATAATTTGTTCCTTGGCCTTTTTGTGAACTAGTTCATTATCAACCAAATCTTCATCAATCATTTCAAGTGGGCCCATTCGATTTTCAAGAAATCCAGATTGATCATTTGATTCGGCAGGGTCTTCAATGAAGTTCAATTGATCTTTCATGGAATCTATATATTCTAATATTTCATCTTGCGAATCGTTCAAGTCGACATTAGACCCATTTTTGAAGATATCGTCCAGTTTGCTTCTTTTGTTAAAATATATGCATTTGAACTTGTATTGGGCATTCTCATCTCTGCGTTTTAATACGAATACGGTGGATTGGCTACATTTCTCTATTTTCCCATCCCCTATAGCAACTTCATTTTCAGAAGTCCCCATACGATCTTCAAGAAATCCTGATTGGTCATTTGATTCGACAGGGGGTTCAATAAAGTTCAATTGGTCTTCTTTCATGGAATCTATGCATTCCAATATTTCACCTTGCGAAACGTTCAACTCGTCATGAGACCTATTTTTGAAGAGCTCGTCCAACTTTGTTCCTTTGTTAAAATATATGCATTGGAACTTGTATTGGGCATTCTCATCTGCGCGTTTTAATACGAATACGGTGGATTGGTGACATTTCTCGATTTTCCAATTTCTGTCTGCATTAACTTCAATTTCATGATCAACTTTTTCCCGAGATTCATAATCAGGGTATTTGCAAGAAGAAATATAAATGTCGTTTATTTCTTTTTCTGTCTTGCATTTGCTAGGATCATTGCCAAGTACTCCGCTGGTTTCGATTAAATAGCTTGGTATTTCAGAAGTTTCAATTGCAAAAGATTCAGTGTAAAAATCTTTGCTGGACCTTATTGGATTTTCAAAGCAATTATTTAATGCCTCAGCTTTATCGAGCTCTTCATATGGCATATTAGTGGTCATTGACTCCTTAGTTGTACTGCAAGAGTTTCCGTTCAAAAGATTACTATTGGCACCTAACTTGTTGGAAGTTTCAGTCATAGCACTTGACGTATCGGAATTTGCATCAAGCGAACTGTTGGAATGTTTAGAGAAGACAGGCGTTTCGTTTGAAAAGTCAAGACTGACAGGAATGACGGTTTTGTCACTTGAAAAGTCAGCACTCCAAGGCTTGTTGCTGGAGAAACCAAATGTTTCAGGTTTACCGTTCAAAAAGCCAGTGTCCGAAATCTCTTGACTGGAGGAGTCATCGCTTAGATGCTGGTTGCTGGAATCTTCAGCATTTTCAACCTCGACACCTGAAAAGTCATCACTGGAAAAATCACAGCTTACTGGATTGTCGCTTGAGTAGTTACTGCCCCAAATATTTTCACTAAAAAAGCCGCTGCTTCGTGATTTTCGTTTAGGAAAGTTTTCGTTCCAAGGCTCGTCACTAGAAAAGTCACAGTTTACGGGATTGCCAGTGGAAAAGGTACCATTTTCAGGCTTGTCGTTGGAGATAACACCGCTTCCAGTATTTGCCTTTGGAGCTTCAGACTCTTGGGGCTTGCTGTTTGAGTTGGTATAACTACCAAATTTGCCAGATGGAAAAACTAACGATTCTGGAGTATCGCATAACTCATCGGGATTATTTACTTTGTCGTTAACTATTAAAATACCAGCGCACTCATTGTCCGACTTGTCGCTGACAGAAATAGTTGACTTGATACTAAAAAGGTCAACACCATCCGGGTTACCGTTTGCATGCAAGTTGTCATTACTGTCTGACTGGTCGCTGGTAGAAACATTTGGCTTGATACTAGAAAGGTCAGCACCATCCGAGTTACCGCTTGCATGTAAGTTGTCATTGCTGTCTAACTGGTCGCTGGTAGAAACACTTGGCAAGTTGTCATTGCTGGTATGGTCAGAGCTGTCTTGCTTGTTGCTCGATAGGTTCTGACTGTCAGGCCTTTGACTTGAAATTGTGAGACTACTCGCCTTGTCGTTTTGATCAAGAATTTCAGAACCGTTGTTGGAAATTTCGGAAACATGTCCAATATTCTTTTCTGTAATATCCATTGTTGAGATGCTAAAATATTTGCGGGAACAATCAATGCATAAGAAATTAGATTAGACCAACTCAAGCGAGTTTTTGAAGGTGATATTAACTCTAGTGACTAAACCAAGAAGGTAGCTGAAATAGTTTTTTGTAATAGTTACAGTTGCGGTTAATTTTAGTTGCAAATACAGGATTAAAATATAATAACCTAATCTCAGAAAACTTACACCAAACCTAAACAACCAATACGAAAATTGGTTGAATTTATCTTGAACGTGATTGCGCTAATGTAAGTCTGCATTGGAAAAATGTCTTTGATTTCTTTTCTTTAGGTATTTTTCCTCGTAACCTGTTCTAAGATCAATTTTGTTGTACATTAAATAGTTGGTTGGTAGATCTATATTTTCAGGCTTGTGTGCTTGGTCACAAAGACCCGCTTATAAACCATCGTCAAGAAGGACGGATACGACATTCACACACATATAAGACAGATGCTGCCATCTATCGCCACCTCCACAATTTCGACATGTCCCTGAAGGGGAGGGAAATAGTCTCCAGGGACCTGTACCAGTGGGAAACTGCGCAATGACCGCCCACAGGATTTTCGGACCCAACATATTTAACGAGCACGTACTCCGCATATACTCGACAAACACAAACATCCATGCCTTACCGGGATTCGAACCCCCCTATCTCCCTAACCGTTGCGCCGCCGGGTCGGCCATTAAATAGTTATTTTATTTAAAATTTTAAATATTCTTTTTGAGCTGCCACAAAACTTATTATGAATACCAGCAGATCATTTTTCAGCAGGTCAGTTTCTTTTGTATGCAGCCCTAACCCCTTTTATTTGGGTGACCAGACTAACTGAAATTCACACTACATTTTAATAAGTTATTCAAATTTTTCGACAAATGTGCAAACAGTCTCTGTTTTATTTTTTATAGAAAATTCTAACCATAATTAAATTATTAAAATTTAATTATGACTTCATTGTCGAAAAGTTAATAACTGAAACAAATATGGTCAGGCTACGTTTTCAAGCTTTTATTTTATTCTAATATTCTCTACGAGGCTACATGAGGGATGTTTCTCGTCACTAGCCCTCGTATAGCTCTAGTGCGATGATACTCTACTCAACAATTTAAAATGCATCCCAAACCTGCAGTAATATTGCTTAGCCTCGTAAAGCACCTTAGAAAAGCAATTAGAATTTTTTCTCCAAACTGACAGACACGCCAAACAAGATAAACTTTCGCTGCAGATGATGTTTAAAGGCACCAAGAACTAAAGCCCATTTCACACCTTGTCACAACTACTTGCAACTCCCATAAGACACCATGCATTTAAAAGTTGCACTCAAGTAGTGAGATTTTTTCGTGCTCGCATGAAAAAATCTCAAGTTGCATGAACCGTTAGCCAATCAAAATTCAGTATTTGTTTGGCTACATTGTGGCGAACTAGACTTCGCCAACTGGTTGTTTATTTACTTTTTAAGACGCCAACTTTCCTTGCTTGAAAAAAAAATGCAAAATTCTGCGCAAGTAAAAATGGGTAGTAAATGGACGGCAAAAATGGAAATTGATCTTATTAATGAAGTTCGGAAACAAAAAAATTTTGTATGATGCAAGCGATGCCCTGCATTCGAAGAGGAAAAAAAGATGAAACTTGCCAAATTGTGAGATAAATAATTTTTTGTGGAAACCCGAAAAACCAGGTTACCACAAGTTACGAGTTGCAGTTGCAACGAAATTGCAAGTAGTTGTGCAGGTGTGAAATGGGCTTAAGAATTTGATAATGCTGTTACTGTGATATACAGGGTGGCCAAAAAGTAGGCTTACAGTTAATGTCGGTTTAAATGTACCATTGGTAAGAACTTTGGGTTATTTATAACATGTATTTCACACGGTTTCGTTTAGTTTTGTTAGTTGCCTAAAATTATACCGTACAATAGCGTATCGGGTCCAAAGATAAGCGATTTGTGGACTTTGTTTGGTTTAGTTTCGAGATAGCTTCGGTTTATTTATTTGAGGCCCGAGAAATAAGCAAATAATGTATCCAGAGAACGTAACTTCAAATACCGCCATCTGCCAGTTATCCTATAAAAGGATTAATTTGTGTGTGCTTGCGAAAAATTTGTACGAGGTGATAGGTGTCCAGGGAACTGATTTTCCCGAGGGCATCATTACAACGCCTGATGCAACAGCCGAACCTTAAGCCTAACTGCCAAAGACCATGTGACAGCATGACCTTCTTGAGCACGATCCTGACCGCAGATTACAGTTCTGTGAAATAATGTGCAACAAACTGACTGAACAACCAGACCTGCTTTCGAAAAATAACTGTTGCTGTATAAATAACTGAATGCATAACTAACTGTAAGCCTACTTTTAAGCCACCCTGTATTACTCGGCAATGAATTTCGACCCACAAAGTGCGGATTGATAATTAACAAGACTCTCAAAAAGACAGCTCTTGTATCTGTCCCATGCCATAAGTATTCGTGCGGTTTAGACGTATTCATTTACTTGGTGGAGTCGAAAGTCATCGCGGCGTTAGCGTAAGATGTCATTCAATGTTCTGATGTGTGTAAGCTCATAAGCTGACCACGTCACTTGATCGCGGTTCTAAATAACGAGGCTTAATTGGCTGTATTTAAGCTATTCACTAAATATCAACAAAGCTAAAAATCAACAAACGGAAATGATTTACTTACCTACCTACCTAGAAATCAATACAAACATATTTTATATTTTTGAGGCCTTCGGGAGCCTAGTGGTTAAGATCTCGGTCTCGGGATCGGAAGGTCCCGCGATCGAGTCTCGACACCTCTGAAGACCCACCGAGTAAATGCGGAGTACGTGCTCGTTAAATCTGTTGGGTCCGAAAGTCCTGTGGTCAGTCATTGCGCCGTTTCCCACGGGTACAGGTCCCTAGAGACTATTTCCCTCCCCTTTAGGGAAGTGTCTAAATTGTGGAGGTGGCGATAGATGGCAGTATATGTCTTGTATGTCGTGTCCGTCCTTCTTGACGAAGGTTTAAAAGCGGGTCTTTGTGACCAAGCACACAAGCCTGAAAATATATGTCTACCATCTACCAACCAATCGACAAACGGAAATGATTTACTTACCTACCTACCTAGAAATCAATTCAAACATATTTTGTAATGTAACTAATTTGTAAGCTAAGTTTAATCGAAATTTAAGCTTTTTTTATAAAGAAATTTGTTTATAATTAAGGATGAACGGAGTTATGCCCAACCCGCAATACATGCCTAGTCCACATGGCCTGGCGAAACGAATTCGCCTGCATCACAGCACTGACTTTTATTTAGACGATTCTCAAGATAACGACCAGCTTGATTCTTTCAATGAAGATATCAACAAGGAACTATTCAAGACCTCTCATATTTATTCCGGAGACTCTAAATTTACAAACCAATGTCTTAATTTCGACCTGGCATCTAGTGATGAAAGTCGTTTTAATAGTGCTTCAACTTTCCCAAACGAAGATCGCCAAAAAGTGACTGAAAATACCGATGCGGGCGTAAAACCTAAAGATGTGACAAACGGATATGAATCTGGGACTTTTAAAAGAATTGGCGATGATATTAGTATAAAATCTGGAAAACTTTCTGAAGCACATCCTCAGACTGATACTCGTACAGAATCTGTTGAATCGTCTTTTGATACCGATAATTGTAGTTTAGTTGGTGCCAAATCATGGACAATTGACGTTACTTTAAAGAAACTTGAACCAGAGTGTGAAGACTTAAAAGGATCTCACTGTAAAACACCAGACTTTACGTCTGTGAAACATGAACCTAAGGTCAACTTCGGGGAAGAAGCAATCGAAAGTTCTTCTTCAGATTTTGTGCGAAGGTCTAGCAGTAAAATTACAAACGACACATCTATGAAACATGGACTGGAGAGCAGCATCGAATTAGCAGTAAGTGACACAGTTTCTTCACCAGATGTTGTGCCAAGATTATACAGACCAAACGTTTCATCCGCGAAACCTGAACTCAACAATGACGTTGAACTAAACTATGGCGACTCTACATCGGATTTGGTGTCACGGTTTCAATGTAAAAGACAACTTAAAGAAAAATCTACTGAAGTCGTTCATGAACCACATAAACTAAAGGATAATCCAAACATTCTAAGACCTTCTGTAATTGTTCCAAATAAGTTACTGAATTTTAAACCATGTTTCCGTGAAGACGGAATTAAAGAACTAGGGGACAAAATTCGTCAATGTGTGAAAAGTTATAAATCTGAGGACAACCTTAGGCATGAAAACAGTGTATTTCGGAGAAAGGGATCTAATTTTAATTATGGCACTTGTGAAAATGTGAAGACCGAGAAAAGTATCCTTAAAACTAAAAATATGTTAGTCAAAAATTTAAATCCATATGGTAGAAGTCCAGGACAAACATACGCGAAAATAGTGAAACGTCTACCGGATTACAAGCAGTTTTCGAATGTTTTTCAAAAGGCAGCGTGGAATATGAAGCACAAAAACTGTTTTCAAATTTCTTCATCAGTTGATACCACCCAATCAAAAATATTTAATAACGTTATCAATACTCATAAATCGAAGGCAATACACGACAAAAATACCCTAAAAAAATGGCAGTTAAATGTAATTGAAGACATGGAAGAGTTAGAAGATTTTTTGGATTATGTAAGTGGGAAAATTTCAGAACTTTCTTTGGCCATACGTTCCATTCGAAAAGATATTCAGTTGCTGGACGTGGAATCCGAAGACATATCTGTTCCATTGCACTATATTAAAAATACACACTTTTTCGATGGAAATAACCTTATAACCAGCACTCGCAGTGAAATGCTAGAGCTCGGAGGATATCTTTTAAAGAAAATATTATCAGTTCGACAGAAATGTGAAGATATTTCGAAAGCATACAGACGTAATTTGGTCATGGTGTCCAGATCGTTGTATAAGCTGTGCTCCATACCCATTGAAACTAAAATCATTGAAGAGAGAGAAACTGTTTTCGGTTTTTTTGATGAAATTGAGAAGCTAATTGAAACTATCGAAGTTTCGGAACAGGCACTTGAAGAACAGCGTAATAGTAACTTCGCTGAGTTGAATGAGTTACAAACGCCATTGAAGAAATTTCAAAAACTGGATTCTTTATTAGATGAATTATGTTAAAATTTGATGTTAAGGCTTTTAAAAAGTTATTTGAATGCTGTTGTTTTGAACATAGTTAATTTAGATTAATCTTCAGCTAAATATTGTTGAAAAAAATGTTGTGAACTTGTGTTTTAACTTGATGTATAAGACTTGACCTAACATTTTAATATATGTAAATAATAAAACAGGTAGTTATTTGTAAACCTTTCCAATAATTGCTTTAAAATATACAACCAATAAAAAAGTTTCCCATGAATAGGTTGCAAATAGCCTACATTGTAAGATAATGTAGTATTTTTCAAAGAAAGTATGAATATATCAGAATAAAACTTAAAATTGACATGCATAGTTTATTACACTGCGATGCAAAAGTTTAGACAATGACTTTATTTAGCTGTAAAATTTAGTACTTTGATTGTTGAATTACAAAAAAACCCTAGATATATTAAAAAAATATCTTGAAATGCTTTAATTGAAATATAACTGTTTGATTTGCTATAATAATTTTTTTCATAATATAAAATTTGTATGATGCAAAAAATTAGACACAAATACGAGATTATGCTAGTTTAAAGTAGATAATGGCCTACATTCGCATTTTTATTGATGAATTGTATTTTTTAGATGCTAAATTAAAAAAACACGATATCCGTTGAACTAAACAGATTTAATAACAATATTGGTTCAATTTTATACCAACCAGACAATATAGCCACTTTAAATCTTTATTCAAATCACATTTGCTTCAATTGTACAATTTAACATCTCTAAATACGAACCACCCATCAAGTTAAAGTTTTGCCACGAATTCGTAGATTTAGAGACATGCATTGACCGATTTTCTTAAAAGTGCAGTCTTTCCCATATAAAATCCCAGAATAGCGACAGATTATTCTTTTTTTTGCACTTTAGTACAATGCTGAGATAGTCACCTCTTCAAAAACGACAAAAAAAAAACCGGTTTAATTGTAACCGGTATTTTCTCAAGAAATTTCAAACTTCAGAAAAAAAAAAGAACTTTCATAATGTGTGGAGTAAATTTACGTTGAAATGACCGACTTTTTTTGGCATTTTTGAAGAGGTGACTTTCTCTGCATTGCATTAAAGTATAAAAAATAACAATATATAGCTATTTTGTGATTAAATATGGGAAAGACTGCACTTTTCATCAAGAAAATCGGTCAATGCATGTCTCTAAATCCACAAATTCGTGGCTAAGTTTTAAGGTGATTGACTGATAGACATTCAGTTCGTATTTAGAGATGTTAAATTGCACATTTGAAGCAAATATGATTTGAATAAAGATTTAAAGTGGCTGCATTGTCTGTTTGGTGTAAAATTGAACCAATACTGTTATTAAATCTGTTTAGTTCACCGGATATCGTGTTTTTTCAATTTATCATATAAAAAAAATTTAATTCATCAATAAATATGCGAAATTGGGCCATTATCTACTTTGAATTAGCATAATATCGTATTTGTGTCTAAACTTTTGCATCATACCAATTTTTATTTTATGAAAAATTTTTTTTATAGCAAATCAAACAATTATGTTTCAACATTAGCATTTTAAAATATTTATTTAATATGTTTAGGGGTGTTTTGTAATGGTTGGTTGGTTGGTAGACATATATATTCAGGTTTGTGTGCTTGGTCAGCGACCCGCTTCTAAACCTTCGTCAAGTAAGACAGACACAACAGACAAGACACACATAAGTGGATCCATCTAATTTTTAGAGACAGAGGCCAACTAGAGGATCCCCAGAATTGGCTTGTCACCCCCAGAGGTATTGATTTGGTATGGGAACTTAGAGGACTTTCGGACCCAACAGATTTAACGAGCACGTACTCCGCATATACTCGGTAGGTCTTCAGTGGTACCGGGACTCGATCGCAGGACCTTCCGATCCCGAGACCGAGACGCTGACCACTAGGCTCACTACGGCCCATTTTGTAATTCTACTATCACAATTCTTAATTTTACAGCTAAATTACGTCATTGTCTAAACTTTTGCATCGCAGTGTATGAACTTAGTATTAAAATGATTCTAAGCCCTTCTGACTGATATCGCTTTAGAGCATAAGCGTAAGTACAGGCCTCGCAAGATACTTTTGCAGGTTCTGTCTATGTCTTAGCATTAATATAAAAAAATCGTGCAAGGGATTATAAATTTTTTCCGAAATATAGTATTTTATTAATTTCCTAGATGAAATACGATCGCCGCTTAGCTTTTAGAAACATATAGTTACGAATTTGAACACTAGTAGCGCATACTTGCATACGCGTGCTAATCATGCTTATATGATTCGCTAATTAAACCTCTTTAGGGGAAGGAGGGCGGGTGGCCTAGTGGGTTTGATCGCAGTCCATTACGCTAACAGTCAACGCACTGTACTAGGTGCGGGTTCGATTCTCGCCTTCGCCGTGGGTGTACTTTCTCTATCTGTGCCAGCAAAAATTCTGTCTGGGTCTGTTTTACTTGACGAAGGTTTATAAGCGGGTCTCTGACTAAACACACAAACCGGAAAAAATATGTATCTACCTATCTACTGCTATGGTAGACCTGGAAAACTAATTGTTAATATCATCCGTTCCACTGATACTCTATAAACCTCAACGTCCCTTGCATGCAGCTCTAGTGCGACGTTAATGGTTGGTAGACATATATATTCAGGTTTGTGTGCTTGGTCAAAGACCCGCTTATAAACCTTCGTCAAGTAAGACAGACACACACACACAAAAATAGCAGCAGACTCGCTCTCAATAGAGGGCAGTACTAACGCTCGAAAGTGGATCCCTCTAATTTTTAGAGACAGAGGTCAACTAGAGGATCCCCAGAATTGACTTGTCACCCCCAGAGGTATTGATTTGGTATGGGAACTTGGAGGACTTTGTGACCACGACAGAATTTAACGGGAAACCAGTCACCATTAGCGTACACGGGGGTCTTCGGCGGTCAAGGCTCGAGCTCGCAATCTTAGGGATACCAGTCCAAGACCTTACCAACCAGGCTATCCCAACCCCGCGACGTTAATTAAACTCATCTCATTGCTTGTTGCAGATTATCTGCGAGCCTAAGTTTAATGTTTTTTTTACTTACAACTTTCAAACCAAACTTTTAACTACAATCCCCTAAAAAATGTATATGTAACGCACGCCCTCTTAACCTTCTTGAGTATCGTTATATGTTAACGTATACCCGTCTCAACCCTTCCGAGTCGTAGGATGTCACCTTTAAATAGTTGGGTTGAGTGCCCATCCAGGTGCAGGCTCTTCTTTTGACTGTGATTCTAAACAATGACTAACGTCACCAATAGCCATCCTCTAGCTCTAGCACGACCTAACCCTCCTGAGTGATAGTTAAAGAGTTAATATCGGGTGTGAGGGTCATAGCCAGTAGCCCTCAACAGGTATAAAAAGCAAAATCAAACAAAAGTCTCTTATGCTAGTATATCTTTGGCGCATCATAAGGCCATATTAATCTTTCAGGCGTGGTAATGGACAACTGAAACCTACAGGGGTGTCACAGCTACATCAAACGTTGTCTAAACTACTACAAACATACCACCTGCCGACCCGGCGGCGCATTGCTTAGGGAGCTAGCCTTTGGAGCCTCTGGGTTCGGGTTCGAATCCCGGTAAGGCATGGATGTTTGTGTTTGTAGAGGATATATGAGGAGTACGTGTTCGTTAAATCTGTTGGGTCCGAAAGTCCTGTGGTCGGTCATTGCTCAGTTTACCACGGGTACAGGCCCCTGGAGACTATTTCCCTCCCCTTCAGGGACATGTCTAAATTGTGGAGGTGGCGATAGATGGCAGCATCTGTCTTGTATGTGTGTCTATGTCGTGTCCGTCCTTCTTCACGAAGGTTTATAAGCGGGTCTTTGTGACCAAGCACACAAGCCTGAAAATATATGTCCACCAACCAACTAACTCCGCCCCATTAAAACCAACTATTTTTTTCAACGGTTCTAGATGTAGCTTTAGTACAAAGTTAATTTAAGCAACACCAAACCATACCAATAAGTCAAGGTGATGATATAGAGGTCGTAGAGTTGATTTCGATACCATCGACTTTCACAATTACGAGCAGTATTTTGCGTGATAAAGCTCCACTCGGAGGCTAGAAATAGGCAGCCAGAAGCGTGCAAATGAAAAGTAACTACGATTTAATTATTTCGCATTTTTCCCACACAGTCATTGTATCACCTTTCTTCAGTAATAGTACTTAAATTTTCTACTCGACTATTTTATCGTATATTTTTTAAACTGAAATATTGCATTCATTTTGTGACATTTCGACTGAGGGTTTTACACTCATGGACGTTTCTGTAAAAAATTCGGAGAGAAAGTTGTTTGTTGTTGAACCTTTTGACAATAGTGAAAACGCAGAACGTCGGATTTCTGTATCAAATATTAGGGACGGTATAATTGTATCAGGAAATAAAAGTGAACAATATGGTCTCGATGCCTACAAAAATCGGCATATTTTGTCAGAATCTAAAGATGAAGAAAATAATACTTGCCAAATAATTTGTGAAAACCATCACCAAGAAATCAGCAAGACAACAAACTTCTCAGAAACCTGTGTCAATGACAATAAGCAAATGCCTATGGTTTGCTGTTCGACAGTTTCAAACAGTTTACATGAGTCCACAGAAACCAGCGGGATAGACAATGTGAACAGCGGAACCAAAGATGAAAATACTGTCCGTATCCTAGATGTAACTGAAAAAATGACAAACAACGGTTGTGAAATAACTACTGGAGGACTAAGTCAAGTGTCCATACTAAACAGTGAAACAAATGATGCTTTAACAATTTGCACTATAGAAACAGATAAACTTCTAAAGACCTGTAACGAAAAAGCGGAAACCACTTCAGATGAATTCCCGAAAAATATATGTTCAAATGGTATCATGAAGGGTGAAAATATAATTGTTAGCATTGGCGGAAATCAGCTTTTGCAAGTAATTTCTGAAATTGAAATGTTTTTTGATGCTGTCAATTCAACAAACAATGATATGCAGAAAAAAAGTGGCATTTTGTTGCAGAAACAGAATCTAGTGGATGAAATCGTATCTTACATCCACGCCGTACAAAGCGTAAATCGCTTATCAACTTCTAGAAACTTATTTACAGAAAATATTCCAAAAGAAAGCATGCCAGTTTACCAAAACAAAACTTCTAAACAAACTTCTAAAGCTCCTAAACCTTATTACGAAGCTTCTAAACCGTTTTACAAAGCTGCCAAACAATTTTACGAAGCCGGTGAGCATATTCTTGAAGAACTTGGAATTTACAGAAGGGAACTGCAAGAGGACTTTAAAGTTTGGGAAGCATACAGAAAAGAAATTCTGGAAATATCTGATCAAATGCTGGACGATTTTGAATATTGTGAAGACGAGATGTCAGCAAAAGTTCTGATGCACGAAATTTCTACGAGTATATGCAATATTTTGAGGCGTATGGAGATGATTACTTCTAAAAGAGAAAATAAGAATGAAAATTGCATCGAATTAATGGATAGTGTTGATACATACATAAGATATTCGAGTGCTTTTGTTACTGGTAATATGACATTACATCATACTTAAAATTTTAATATTTGCGACTATTTTTTTATTAATGGTTGATTTGAAACTATGTGTATTAGTTTATTTAAATTTGGTAGCATGATTTATATACTATTCTTGGTTTTAAAAGAAAAAATATTACTAAATTGTTTTTCTAAAGTAATTTTTTACGGCAAACAAATTTTCGTTTTTATCAGTTGATTGCACTGTATGTCAATCACTTGATCTGAAACTGTGTGTTCATTAATTGATTTAAGACTGTCTATTCATTAGTTGATTTGAAACTGTATGTTTGTTGATTTAAATGTGGTTACATGGTTTACAATGATCTTTTATGAATGAAAAATACCTTATTTGTTTTGTTAAGTAATTGTTTACTGCAAATAAATTTTCATTTTATTAGTTGTGTGAAAACTGTATGTTAATAAGCTGATTTGAAACTGCTTGCTCCTTAGTTGATTTAAATGTAATTGCATGATTTACAATGATTTTTTTAATGAAAAATACAGAACTTGTTTTGTAAAAGATTCTTATGTTGCAAGGTTTTAGCTGTATTTATAATTGTTCATGATGCTTATACAACTGTTAATAAAGATTTTTACACAATTTTCAGTTTTATTTATGATTTCCTTTAGCAACTTTCTATTACCTTTCTTATGGAGAGATACATACGTAAAACTAGTCACTTGACTGTCAAGTAAACCAACAATATACATAATTTACTGAATGTTAAGGTATGCTAGTCTTATATAATCAGGCCCAGTGGCTTAGCGGTAGTGCTTCGCATTGCCATGCCGCAGGTCCGGGGATCGAATCCCGGATTGGGCGAGGTTGACCCATCCTTTCATCCCTTAAGTGGGTCGATAAAAGGGGTACCAAGCATGCTTGGGAACTAAACACTGGGGGTTTCGCATTATGCTGACCACCTTAGAATTTCCGGGTCATATGCCTAGCACCCCAGAGCCCTAGGTCACCTAAGCTGAAATGGGCACGGCAGGCCTTGGCCCACTAATGGGCTGTTGCGCCGAGGAGTTTTTTTTTTAGTTTTTAGTCTTTTATAATCGTATACTACCGAAATGTTTTTAAAAAAATTAATATCCAGCAATTTTTTTAAATTTAAATCATGATATTTAAATTAAAATTTTTAGAAGTAAAACAAGAATATAGAAGTGAAAACAAGTTTACATTTAATCAAATTTCCGTATCCTTCAAAGAGTTTAAATCTATTTTCTTTTAATTAAAGAATTCTAAATATTAACTAGGTTATCAATTCTGGCCACACTTTATGTATTTTCGTACATTCAAAGTTTCTTTATAAACCAAAGGATTAACTTATTCAACTTGATTCTTTTGGTTAGTTTGTTTCTAAGTTTAAATCATAGAGCTAAGAAGGAGAATAGAGAGGTCCCTGTATATGCGCAGTAGCGCACAGATGAAGCAGGCTAGAGCAGTGCATCTTGGGATACCTCGGTGTCAGTATGTTAAGCGCAGCACCTCGAAAACCTTGAAAGCCTTGCTTCAATTTCTCTCAACTGGTGGACCTCTCTACACCTCCTTCCTACCTCTGTGGTTTAAATTAGTATAAATCACATATATGCAATTTATAAAATATTTTTCTTTTCAGTATTAATAAAATTTTAAGACTGGTTGAAAGCTCAATATTGTTAAAAAATATTAAAGCATTCTCTTTAAATGGCAACAATATTCCAATAGCAGTTCCAATGTGGAGCGTAGTTCTAATAAAGTTTAGGATGAGCCCAATTCTCAACTCAACCAATTAATCAGTCCAATAAAGTTTCAAAGCGCTGTTCAAAGTGACATTCATTCAAATTTCAAGTAGATTCAACATAGATAGTTTTGACATTGCGTTTTGCAACGCGCACTATAAACAACAGACTGGCTAAAGCCAACCAATTCCTTTTAACAGTCCGAAGCCTTAGGTTATCCGACATTTTTACAACCCATACTTCTGTATACCAATAGTAGATTATACTAACTATAGCTAAAAGAAAAACATCGGCGAAGTGTCGCGTAGTTTTGAACCACGATCATGGCGTGGATAATACTTGAGCTTGCACCCAACGAAACCTTATAGAGACATCGTACAGGGTGTTAAAACCTTGAAATGGAATTATATACCTACACGTTGATTGGTTGGTAGACATATATATTCAGGTTTGTGTGCTTGGTCAGCGACCCGCTTATAAACCTTCGTCAAGTAAGACAGACACAACAGACAAACACCACACATAAGTGGATCCATCTAATTTTTAGAGACAGAGGCCAACTAGAGGACCCCAGAATGGCTTGTCACAGAGTATTGATTTGTAGGAACTTAGACTTTCGCCCCAACATTAACGAGCACGTACTCGATATACTCGGTAGTCTCAGTGGTACCGGACTCGTCGCAGGCCTTCGACCGAGCGGACGCTGCCACTAGCTCACTACGCCTACCTCGTGATGTCTCAGGTTAGTTAGGTGTACATTTCCGGCTGCTATTTATTGCCTCCATAGAGCTTTAACACAATCAGGAATTTAGAACAGTGTTAATATGTAAAGACTTTTGTGTTTGAGATCTTTGTGTGCCGAAAATCGACTACAGCAGCACCACCAAAGTGGGGAACTCGTCGCTTTACCACAGGCTCTTCTCCAATAGCCTTCATGGCAATGGCTCTAGTGCGATATTAATTCCTCAAAATAAAACCAACTAAAGGCCCCATTTGCGTTGATAGATCGTCGAATAAAATCTAAATAGTATATATTATATTTTAAGTAATGTAAGTCACATAAAAGCAAGAAAAGTGCTACTTTCAACTAATTAATGTGTATTGTTAAGAAAATCCCAATAAACTTTAATCTGATAGATCTAACTGCTGTCAAGTGACGACCAAAGGTAAATTGATAAGTTAACAATTGCAAAGCGACTATTGGCTGCCTTTAAGTTTATAATGAATTGGACTTGACTATTACTTTAAAACTGCAAACAGCTAAACACAGTTTGTAAACGTTTTTTGGGTGTTTAAGCTCTTCACGGAAAGCTAGTAATAGACAGCCGAAATTGATTAACCTGCCTAAACGTTATCTGTAGAGAAGAAATTGCTTATTTGTGTAGGTAGCTTCATAAATGTAAATTCGCCTTTTATCAAAAGTAATTACAAGACGGAAAATATTTTGCTGAAAATGGATGAAGGTGCAGATAAATTTAAATTATATGAAAAAGATCAAAGAAACACTTCAACATCAAAAGGAGATTCCGAAGTAGACCAAGTCCAACCACGTGCCCCACTCCATGAAGTAGGCACTTCCGTTCAATTGACCGCCTCAATTATCGAAACCAACAGTTGCATTGATCTGTCTTCCAGAAACAACGAAACAGAAATTTCCGTTCTACCAACTCTCCAAATGGACGATTCAAATATTCCCGCTCAATCATCTGCATCTATGAACGATGCAGTTCAACTGACCGACTCAATAGTTGAAACAGACAGTTCCGTTCACTTGACTTGCGAAATCAACGAAGCAGATACTTCAAGTGAACCAACTGTCATAATGACCGAAGCAGACATTTCCGTGCAACCAACTACTCTGATAAAAGAAGCAGGTACTTCCGTTCAACGAACTACGACAATGAACGAAGCAGACACTCCCGTTCAACCAACTACTTCAATGAACGTATCAGGCATTTTCATTCCACCAGCTACTTCAATAAACGATGCAGACATCTCCGTTGAAGCAACTATTTCAATGAACGAAGCAGACATTTCCGTGCAACCAACTACTCTGATAAACGAAGCAGTACTTCCGTTCAACAAACTACACAATGAACGAAGCAGATATTTCCATCCAACCACTACTTCAATGAACAAAGCAGACACTCCGTTCAACCAATACTTCAATGAACGTATCAGGCATTTCCATCCACCAGCTACTTCATAAACGATGCAGACATCTCCGTTGAAGCAACTATTTCAATGAACGAAGCAGACATTTCCGTTCAACCAACGCATCCAAATAAAACAGAAGACTTGACTTCTCGTATCAACGAAGTAAAGATTTTCGTTCAATCACCTGTACCAATGACCGTTGCAAATATTTCCAGTCAATCAACTGCTCCAATGCACGATGTAGACAATTTCGTCGAACCAATCCACGAAGCAGGTGCTACAGCTCAACCAACTGACCTAATCAACGAAGCAGGTACTTCCGTTCAACCAACCGAACAAATCAACGAAGCAGACCTGTCATCAACTGAAGAATACCAAGAAGCTTTTCGAATATTTCAATGGATAGAAATAAAGTTAGATATTTTAAAAAAAGTGCAGGGCAATGACGAAAACGCTGATAATAATGCCCAAAACGAGTATCGGGATATATCGTTAATTGAAAAAAGTACTCTGCTAAAAGGAATGTTGGAAGAAATTAGTCAACAAATGACATCTACAAATATTGCGGAAAAAGATGATTATTTTTCGAAAGAGGTGACAAGGATGCTGAATAAGTTGCAAGAAACTACTCAGGAAGTGTTGGACAACTTAAGCCCCACTATTAAGGTAATTATTGATTTATCTACATTGTTATATGTGTCGAGCGTATTATAAAATTGATAGGCAGTTAATTTTTGGGCATTTTCCACGTTTGTTTTGTGTAAAATTTAACTTCTCAGTATTTGGACTGTCAATAACTTTCAGTGGAAGATGTAACTATATTACTATGTTTCCCAAAGATCTGCAAATTTTAGCCGAAGTTCAGGGGCGATTTATTAGTTCGCAAAGCCTGAAGGTTGACTTACGACACAAATTTGGTACTATAACAGCTTGATAGTGTCTCAAAATAAACATAGCAATTGTATTAGATCCAAATTGGTATTTTATTAACTTAATGGACTTCTGAATCTGCCGTTAAGTCATAGCTACGTACTAATTGTTGCAACATCCTCCTAGACTCGCACCCGAGAGCTAATTGGTCTAAACTAGAACGGGGGCCGTGGATAGCCTAGTGGTTAGGGCCTCGTTCTCGGAATCGGAAGGTCCCGCGATCGAGTCCCGATACCACTGAAGACCCACCGAGTACATGCGGAGTACGTGCTCGTTAAATCTGTGGGCCCGAAAGTCCTGTGGGAGGTCATGGCGTAGTTTCCCACGGGTACAGGTCCCTGGAGACTCTTTCCCTCCCCTTCAGGGATATGTCTAAATTGCGGGGGTGGCGATAGATGGCAACATCTGTCAGCACGATGTCAAGTCGGATTCCTGCCGTGTAGTCTCTACACGGGCATCTCTCCTCAGGAACCGCACCCATTTGCCTTAATCCTTACCCGCTCCGAGGGAAAGAGCTTGGGGTTTCCCCAAGTGGCATTAGTAACAACAGCAAACTGGAACGGAAACCCTTCTGGTAGCATCACATCAAGGTCAAACGTGTTTTTTTATGCCACAAATATTCCACAAGCCCCCAGTTTAAATCGTTCTCTGACTTGGCTTAGAATTTTCTGTTAAGAAAAAATTTGATCTACCAATATATAATTCGTAGAAACTGTTTAGAAAAATGTTGTGCTTAGAAAAATATCTATAAATTCCTAGCAACCATTTTACTGAGGAGAAGTTTGGTGTTAAGAAAAATGTACAACTCTTATAACAACTACTTTACTTAATTAGAAACCGAGAAGGGAAACTTTTTACATTACCGATAATGTGGGTTATACTTCGGGTGAACAGACGTACTACACTCTTAAAACAAAAGAGTGAAATTCACTCTTATAGGAGAAGTGCATTTTCGGCACCGGAAAGGAGTGGAAATTAACTCAGACTGAGTTAAAACCGCTCGTTTTAAGAGTGTAGGACGCAGATTGTTTTCTTTTATTTCTTTTACCCACTCCGAAAAAGAGTGAAATTCACTCCTATAGGAGAAGTGCATTTTCGGCACGAAAAGGAGTGGAAATTAACTCAGACTGAGTTAAAACCGCTCGTTTGTTTTAAGAGTGTACATTTCGTAGTACACTTTAGACTGTTATTTTTTTACTATCTAGCTATAATAATTAGGCAAATAGTCTGTTTATAATTTTGCAAATAGTCTGTTTATAATTTTGCAAATAGTCTGTTTATAATTTTTTCAAACAAAAATAATGTAAACAAAATGTGAACTTCTATGAAGTTTTAAGGATTTCAAAGTCGAAGAGTTCATCTCTGAAACAAATCGGCTCAGTCTAACCATACAGGGTGGCCCAAAAGTAGCCTAACAGTTAGTTAGGTATACAGTTATTTATACAGAAACAGTTATTTATATAGAAACGGTTATTTTAATACAGGTTAAGTTTAGTTTGGTTGAATTATCGTAGTACTAGAGCTACAGGAGAGTTATTGGCGACAGGCATCGTAATTAAGAACCATAGTCAAAAGTGACATCTTTATTTACATACATATATTTACATTCTTAATCCCGAAGGTGCTCAAATTGTCTACCTTCGACATTGATGCATTCCTGCAACCTCCTGGTCCCGTTCTCTTGTGACATTTGCATATTTCCAGAGCATCAAACAAATAAACGGGTCCGGGATAGCCTGGTCGGTAAGGTCTAACAAACCGAAGATATCTCGAAACTAAACCAATCGAAGTCCACGAATTGCTACTCTTTGGATAAGATACGCTGTATAACTTTATTTTAGCCAACCAACAAAACTAAGCACGACTATGTCAAATACCTGTTCTAAATAACCCAAAGTTCTTACCAATGGTACAACATTAACTGTTAGGCTACTTTTGGGCCACCCTGTACAATATCCCAAACTAAAGTTATTAGCCTTAACCCATCATTGATAGATAGTATAAAGTAATTGTAAAGCTTGTTTAGAAGTAAGAGGTAATATAAAAATGAAGTAAAATATTTCCACAGACACGGAGATAATTGGCGTTTTCTGGAAAGGTTGCGGTTTGCGGAATTTTCCCTTTATATGCCTGTGTACCTCCCCGATTACGAGTTAAAGGCCCTTGACACATAATCAGCTCATGAAACTTTCTAACTTTTATTTTTATATCTTGGACAACTTTTTTTAGTGGTCATAGTTATCTAAACAAGCGTACATAATCCGTTCTATGTCTGTATTATATTAATATTTCTTAAATTCCTAATGTAGGTGCTATCAATTCTAATACATCATCTGGTTTCCAACATCGGTTCCAAAGTCACATTTGATGAAGTCCAAAAATACATCGACGGACCACGGGTTATGAAACTCTTCACAAAAGTCCAGATTGCAAGAGAACCCAGATACCTGAAAATAAGCATTGTAAAAAGGTATAATTTAATTAACGAAACTCTTAAAACACGCAAGTACAACGTAAAGTAAATATGCGGGCCGTGGATAGCCTAGTGGCTAAGGCCTCGTTCTCGAAATCGGAAGGTCCCGCGATCGAGTCCCGATACCACTGAAGACCCACCGAGTATATGCGGTGCTCGTTAAATTTGTGGGTCCGAAAGTCCTGTGGGCGGTCATGGCGCAGTTTCCCACGGGTACAGGTCCCTGGAGACTATCTTCCTCCCCTTTAGGGACATGTCTAAATTGTGGAGGTGTCGATAGATGGCAGCATCTGTCACTTATGTGTGTTGTGTGTGTGTTGTGTGCCGTCTTACTTGGCGAAGGTTTATAAGCGGGTCTCTGACCAAGCACACAAACCTGAATATATGTCTACCAACCAACCGAGTAAATATGCTACATTGGATTCTAATTTTTCTTTACCGTCCGTTGAGCTAATTAAATCTGGAGTTGAAAGTACTGACGCCGTGTACGATGTCGCTCTAAGGTTGCTTTGGATATCAGCCTAAGTGTGGACTTGGTCGATTGATAGCAAGTTACGAGCCCGTCATCAATAGTCAACGTGTAGCTCTTGTGCGACTTCAATTTGACTAAACACAAAATATCCCTACCGCACCAGTTCCTATTTTAAAAACGCTGGGAGTTTCGGAAAAATTGTAAAATTATGTTATAGTCTGGCTACCACAACTTAGCCTCCCAAATATTTTGATTGTGGAACAGTCCACTTCGAAAAAAGGTCCCTACCTTTTTTCGAAGGTTTTGGGCAAGAGTTACTATGTTTGGCGATTCATTGCTTTTATGGGCGCATATTTCTTTAAGGTTTAGAAACAGATTATTAATTGAAGGGTAGATTGAACTTGCATCGGGTTCACTCTTATATCGATTAATGATAAAGTTAAGATAACAAAGAAATACACGTATAATCGCTAACCGCTACCAGCAATCAACAACAATCCTCTATCGCCGATAACTGTTGTGTAGTTCTAATGTGATACATTATTTACAATCGAACTCGACCAAAAATCCCCTCTTCTCGCCAAATGCCTTGAGCTGGCAACCCTGCCTCCTTCGGCTTAAAACCTTAATTCAAAGTGGAATCTTCCCCAATCAAAATATTTGAGATGCTAAGTTGTGACAGCCAGACTATACGTAATTTTTCTGTTTTTCTTGTTTCGTTTTCGTTTTGCCAAACTAGAAACTATGTTGACTTCTTAACGTCTACGAAATCTATTATCTGATATTAAAAGAACATATTTATGATGTAACTGTTATTTTAGGGTGCTTCAGCAATCTGAGCAGCTCGAAAGCGCGCGTATTTAAAAAAAAATTATATCAAATATTTTTTCTTGTCTTTCTAACGGAAATTTAAGATGCAGCATGGAACTTTTTAAACAGTCTCCAGGAACGATGTAATGACGTAGTTATCCACCAGAAACATACCGTTTTCAACTCGTTCCGTAAATCAATGTTACCTAACTCACATGTAAACTTGTGACAAGCTTGTTTTGCGTAGCATTTCGCATAAATGTTATAAAATATGAACAATATTAATAAAAAAACATTTAATGAAGTAGTTTTATTTAGTGCCTGTAAAAAAATATATTTTTATGGCAATATAAAGCCGATAAGATACCTTATAAAATATGCATTGCTAGTTTCAACACGTTACCGATCTGACTTTTGAAAATTTTAAAACTGTTCGCAATAAGAATTAAATACAATGCGAATTTTTTTTAATTTAAAGCAAAAAATTCGTATAAAATATAATAAAAAATATAATAAAATATATACAAATATATAAAAAAAAAATCAAAATATGGACCGGACGCAAATTTTTGATTTTTCTAATTAACCTTTATACATTGTTAGTAAGATAATACTTCGAAAAACTTTGAAGATTTTGAAATTTGAGAAACTTTGAAACTTGAAAACTGAAACGACTACGTCTGCCGTCAAGTCACAGATTCGTCAAACGTTGCCTTAAGGAGGAATGGGCGCGCTGGATCGCGGGTCTCCAAACTCAAGTGCCTCAGTGTTAATTCAATGGAAAAAAACTATTTTCTCTGGCACATTTCTCCGGCTGTATTGAATATTTTTACAAACGGTTTTTTAAAAATAATAAATATAGATAACTTGCAGGTCTCTATCTTCCCACTTTTTGAAATTGCTTCAAATATTTTGTGTAAAACTATTTATTGAAAATTAAAAAAAAAATATTCGAAACAATTTCAAAAAGTGGGAAAGTCGGGACTTGTAAGTCAGCTACATTTATCACACAAAAAATCCGCTTTCAAAAATATTCAATACAGCCGGAGAAATGTGGCAGAGAAAATACTTTTTTCTCTCCATAGGATTAACACTGATGCACTTTGCTTTGGAGATCCCCGGTCCAGCGCGCCCATCCCCCCTTAAATCCTACAAACAAACCACGCTCCATCTCGTTAGAATCGTCGATTGAGTACAGTACTCCAAATATCCGAATTTAAAAAGAATCCCTTCTGTCAACCTGTTACTGTTTGTCTTTGTTAGAGGTCATGTTTTTCGGACCGACCCAAAAAATTACTAAGTACGACATCCAAAAGAGGCGAACAGTAACAAAATAGGCCGAATTTAAAAGTTTGTGTCGCATATAAACTTTTTTGTAACCACGATTCTAACACAGGTTGAATAAATTAAACTATTACAAAAAGCTATAACTCAAACTGCCAAATCTGCACCTTACACTTTAGTTTTAGCTGAATTGATGACGACCGAAACTAGAACTACATGATCCCCCAGCTCAGTAAAACGTTGAGTATTTGATTGAATTTTCCGGTTAACTCCAATAGGGTACTTGACTATATCGCCAATAATCATCTTTTATCTATATGATTGCGTTTCAACCTAACCAAAATAATCGTAATTTTTACTAACATTTATTCAATTTACCATTGTTAAACTAAATAGATTATCAGGTCACTATAACAAGTGGTTACGTAATAGGGTACTTGACTATATCGCTAAAGTACCTTCCGATATTAAATTATAGTGTGAACCCAAAAATAACAAAAGTATATTTTTTCGAAAATAAATCTTTAAATAATTCATAATAGTTATTTATGCAACTAGTGTGAAAAGTAAGGCAATTTTCAACGTGTTGTCATACACTATTTTTTATAATAACCGTGCAAAAAAGTATTTATTAAATTGGCTTTTATTGATTGACTTATTAATTATTTTATTATCACGTTCAAATAATTTGAAGGTGATTATTTATATTAATGATTATTTTAAAATCACGTGCAAAAAGTATTTCTTAGATTGGCATTGGAAATACGTCGACAAATAAAGAATCACGTTCAAATAAAGAATTTTACATCAATCACAAAGCCGCCGAATAAAATATCACGCTCAAATAAAGGATTTTAAACCAATCAGGCTCTTATTTACTTTGTCGCACTAGTGCGTAAAAGTAACTTTGAAACACGATTTCGTTAAAAGCATCACTTTTGCCACGATTATTGATTTGAAAAAGTTAGTTTTTTTACACGATATTATAAAAAAAATCATTTTAAAATGGCTTATTTTTCATCGGTACGTCACGTGATCACACATGTCGATTTGGCTGACGTCACTAATATATAAACAAACCGGTGTGATGTTTTTTTGCTTGCAATTAAACTAGATTTAATCTAATTTATTCTTAAAATAAGAATTATATAGATAATGGAAGGAGGTTTTACGGAAGCGGATAGTTCAAATCTGCTTGAAGTAGATTCCAAAATGGTGTTTCAAAGTTTGTTTATAGTTACTAGTGACGTCATACATATCACGTGACAGCCGCGTTTTCGGGCGTATTTTTTCGTCCTAATTTTAAAATTCATTTTTCTCCCTTTTTATGGGGTATTTAAAAAAAAGAAAAAATACGGCTCTAATATTTTTGGCATAAGAATATTTTAAGCCAATAATTTTTTTTTAGTCAAATACCCTATTATCCAAATTTCTGATCATCCTAATGTAGTTAGGACCCAATTACTTCGGATAATTGGAGTTCTACTGTATTTTTCTATTGCAGGAATCTGGAGCTAGGCGTCAGAAGGGCTCAATACCTCAAAAGAGAGTCGAATTGGTACAAAAGTAAAGCAGAAGAATGGATTGATTCAGCGTGTGCCAGAACTGTTGACGTACGAAGTGCTAATCAGCAACTGAAGACCATAAGTAGAGAATCCGAAGTAGTTTTGACGAAGTATAGAAAGTCTGTGAAATTCGTTTTGAACAAGGCGAAAGTTTTAATTTCCTTGCAAACTGATAATGAAGAGGTGTTGACGTATTTTTTGACCACAGAAATAAATGACATGTACAAAAAAGAAACTTAGATTTTTGTTGTTTCTTGATTGATTTGATATTGTTGTAAATATTGTTGCTGACGAAATAAAGTTGGTTTTAGATAATTATTTTGTATTTTTTGAAAGGGGAATATATGGGAACGGTAGAGCTCGGTCACTAAATAGAAGTGAAGAGCTTCACTTTTTGGAAAAAATTGAGTTGGTTAGGTTTTCATACAGGTATTGTAGGAAGGGATCCACCAACATTTTAATATGCACAAAAAAGCGCAAGCAAAACAAAACAATTGTTTTGTGCACATCAAGTTAAATCGTGTGCGGTGTTTCGTGCAAACCAAGTTTAATCATACAACCAATCGTCGTGCGAGAAACCAGCTTGTGTTGGTGCAAGCGCATGCGCACTGTTGGCGGATGCTGTTCAGTTCAACTCGATAATGCTCGACTTTCTGGGCGGTATTTATTTCATAGTCTAGTCTGGAATGGTTTTAGTGCTTCAAACTCAAATTTTAGTTTTATAATTAAATTTTGAAAACAAAATAGTAATTGATGTAAAGGGTTTATTTCCCTTAAATAATGCTAAAAATTATTTTGAATTTATTTCAATCGGCATAAAAATTCACTATATAAATTGGAAATATAGTATTGTATTAAAGTATTTGTAAAGCCAAATTCCAAATATTAGAGTAATGGGAAGAAAAAAATATGATAATTGCTTATAGAGCTCTAAAGGGAAAAGTTTATTTAAAATAATAATTGAACCAACAGAAAAAGCAAAAAAAAAATTATCACATTTAATACTTGACCTAATGCCAAATTACAAATTCCACTAAATTTTTATTGCAGTGTACGCTTGAAGATATTGAAAATCCGACAGACGATATTGAAGAAGGTTACCAGAACTGTGAGTGTTGCGACCCCGATACCTTTAACAAAGTTTGTTAGGGCCGTAGTGAGCCTAGTGGTCAGCGTCTCGGGATCGGAAGGTCCTGCGATCGAGTCCCGGTACCACTGAAGACCTACAGAGTATATGCGGAGTACGTGCTCGTTAAATCTGTTGGGTCCGAAAGTCCTCTAAGTTCCCATACCAAATCAATACCTCTGGGGGTGACAAGCCAATTCTGGGGATCCTCTAGTTGGCCTCTGTCTCTAAAAATTAGATGGATCCACTTATGTGTGTGTGTTGTCTGTTGTGTCTGTCTTACTTGACGAAGGTTTATAAGCGGGTCGCTGACCAAGCACACAGACCTGAATATATATGTCTACCAACCAACCAACCAACAAAGTTTGTTTAGACAGCCATTCAATGTACCTATCATGTGCCCAGGCATGAGAGTAACAGTTTGATTTCGCTCAATTGATTTTTAATATTTTCTGTAGGCCTAATACAAAGGAAGGAAAAAATTATTATAGGAATGTTTCCTGCAGCACAAGTTAAATCAGAGTGTTGCCGTTTTGTACAAAACAAGTTAAATACTTTATTTTGTGCAAATCAAGTTAAATCCCATGTTCTATTGACTATATCTCGACAAAAATGTAGTATTGAAGTCCGAAAAATTTGTGAAACTCTTGCCTTGATCCCCCAATACAACATGGGAAGTTACAGGTTTGCAACTTTGTGGGTTATGCCAGGAGGGACTAATGCCATTTTACTAGGTTTGGGTTTTAGTTGATATAACTTGTTTTGCACTTAAGCTCTTCAAGTCTTCTGTTTTAATCAAGTGGAAAAATTATTGTCCAAGATAAATTACTCCGTCAATATTGAATATTTTAATAAATGGTTTTTATATTATAAATGTAGCCGGTGTGCAGGGTTCTATAATTTCACTTTTTTTTAATTGATTCGCATATTTTATAAAATTACTAAAAATTAATAATATTCTAACCAATTTCAAAAGTGACATTTTAGGACCCTAGCTCTGTAATCAAAGTACATTTATCAAAGAAAAAAAAAATTTGTAAAGGTATTCAGCACAGCTTGAGTAATTTGGCAACGAAAAAAACATTTCAAAAAGTTCTCCTGCGTGCAACACCAGCGCCTCCTACCCACAATGCATTTCGCAAGAAAATGCAGTATGACCATAATGCACGGGAACAGCCTTCTTTAGGCTACGTCCTGACTAAGCCACAAACGCCACAATGGCAACAAAAGCAATGACAACGAAAACATTGCGCACAGTTACTGCACCTCAACTGTGACGTACGGTGTTTTAGCTTATGAACGCATGCCTCAAATGTCTACGAGAATACTCTGATTTGGTGTGTCTTGCGCTATAGTAACTTGAGAGAGAAAAACCGAATTTATCATTTGGAACTTTTCAAATAACCAAATCGGAAGCCAAAAAAGCAATTAAAATTCCTCTCTCGCCAAGTAACCCTGTAAAAAGTTGTAAGTAAAGAGATCCAGCAACTTTGGCAACTTTTGCTATTTAAAGCCATATTAACTTGTTGTAGGGTTGCTATTGTCAATAAAAAAATAAAGAGGAAAAAATAATAAAAAAAGGTAATTGAAGTAGAAGTACATAAACTACTTTTCAATCAATTAAATTAAAATTAAATTTTCAAGACTGTAAATTTCTGCATTATCGTTTGGGATTTGTGAAAAGTATTTTTGCTTGTGTTTTTATTAATACCTTTTTAGCTTCCACACTACGTTTATAACGTAAAAAGTGGAAGGTATTATAATCGTTCAGTCGGTCCGTCTGTCCATCCGTCCGTCTGTCTGTCACCCACTTTCACAAAAAGAACCACAAGTCCCACAGACAAGTGCGATATGTCATTTTGAAGCAAAAAATCAGACTAGGCTACATTACAAATGTCATTAAAAAAATTTAAATTAGAAGTTTATTTAAAATTTAAATAACTAAAAATTTAAGAGGGACTGTCAGTCCCATAGAGATAATGCATTAGTTTTGAAATCACAATTTTTGCAAAAGAATTTTTTTGCCATGTTATCCCATTTTCACCAGGTATGGGAATCATCATAACATCAATTTAAAACAAAATTGAATAGAAAATAACATCCGGTTATTTAATTATTAATTGATAAAGTTTTAAATAGTGTCGCCATCTGCTGTAATTTTTGGCATTTTAAAACTTCAAAAATATATAATTAAATAACTAGATAAAATTTTAGTTTCAAAATTTGTTTCATTTCGATGTTATGTTGATTCTCATACCTGGGAAAAAGGGGCTAACATGGCAAAGCAATACTACTGCGGCAGTTGTGATTAGAAAACTAATGCATTAGCTCTATGAGACTGACAATCCCTCTTATTCTACATTGAAATAACATGCAAATTCCATTTTTATTCAATATTTTCACTGTTGCCATTTCGTTAAACGTACGAGAAACTCTATTTAAAATAAAAATAACTTTTGAAAAAATATTTATTTATGCGATATAATTCAGTTTGGATTGTTGTAATATCACAATAGAGTTCTTTTGATGGTTTATTATATATGTATGAAGAAAGATGCATAGAGAATTCTAACTTGGCATAAAAAATATGCAAAGTTTCGCTTTTATTTTTAAAGCATCAATTGAACTAATTATATATTTTTCGAACTGTAAATTAATTTTACAAACAATAAATAACTGAATTTTCGAAAGAAATGTAAATGGTAAATTGCGGCGACACAAATATATTTATTAAAAAAAGATTACCTTATTATTTTTCGAACTTCAAACAAATTAAGCAAACGATAAAGTCTAATTATTAAATCTGAGAAAGAAGATTAATGAAAATAATTAATTTTATCGTTTAAATGTTTAATTACAACTAGCTAAAGGCTCTGTTTGGCGAATTTCTTTCTGAGGTGTATAAATCGTTTGTTTCCTGTTGAGCACAAATGTTGTGTGGAAGCGGTTTAAGTGACAGATTCTGTAACAAACCTACTTGTTTTAAACTTATGCGTGACTTAAATGTTATTTTGTCAACAGCAGAGTTTTAAAATAATATTTAAAATTAGGTAGACAAATTTAGATTTTGAAATTTTGAAACATTTATTGATGATATTTTTTTAATATATAGAGATTAGGTTTCATTTTATTAGCATTAATATTTTTATGACAATGGAGTAGGGGTACTTTAAGTACATTTTTAGAAATCAATTTAATACACAATATTATAATAATGAACTATTATTGGTATAAATTATTAATAAGCGTATTTACCAGTAAAGATTATTTATTTATATTTATTTATTAAAATATCATTTATATAATATTTTGAGTAATTATTGTCTTTTATTAAAAAAAAATGTAGAACTTTTTTATATGACCTTTATTGATTCTGTGCTTCCCTCAAAATGGTTTTTTTTATTTATAAAATCTAACTGTAACACATTCTTTTTATTATAAGGCTTTTTTATATATATTAAGGAAGATTTTAATTTGTTATTTAACTCTTAATATAAAAATATTATGCGCAATCACTCTGGCGTAGTGGTCAGCGCTTCTTGCTCGTATTCTGCAGACCCGGGTTCGTATACGGGTCCGGTAGGTCACGAATATACTCAGCTCTTCATTCGACCACCTTCTACACATTAAAACCAACAATTAAATTTGTTACACTGAGTTTTAATATTACTAACCAAATTTAATTTTTTCATATCAATGTTGAAATCGCTAAAGCAAGCGATGGAATATTTTCATCCCATTCCACGTTTCTAACACACCAGAATCGGTTTAAATGTCCAGATCAAAGAGATCCATGCGCATGCGTTTGAAAAAAACCTACGATTTGGCGAAAAAACCGGCCGCTATTGCATCGCTTGGCGGTTGCCAAGTTCTGTTGCCTTTGTGGCGTTTAGCGTCGTAGTGAGGACATAGCCTTAGGCTATGTCCTGACTTCGCCACAAATGCCACAAAGGCAACAAAACTTGGCGACTTGGCAGAGTCAGCCCCCAAGCTATTGCATCGCTTGGCGCCCTTAGCGGGCGCCAAGTTTTGTTGCCTTTCTGGCATTTGATGTCGTAGGTAGGACATAGCCTTAAAATGATATATCTCTGCTCTGTGACGAAAGCAGTAATCTATGCATCTGGTTGGTTGACATACTAGATTGCATCAACCAGGTTTGTAAAGGTATAGTTGACGACGTTGAAGATACTATGTTAAAACCGACTGTGGTCGTAAATTATGATGCCCGTTAGCTCAAATGCAACGAAAATTCAAACTAATCCTAGCCCTATATTTAACCTGAATTTCCAAATCACACGGCAAATTACATCCAATTTTTGAGTTGAAGATATGGTGAGATTGAGGTTTGGGTTGGAAAATTTTCACTCGCGTGATATGCCCTTAAGCTTTAACGTATAGTTGCGCTTGAAGTTCGGTTGGGTGCTGACTCAGTCGATCTCGTCATTTGACCTCGTATGTAATTTACGAGGTGTTACATGGCTTTAATAAAGTTTTGTACAATAGCTTCAAATAGAGATCTAGAAGCATGCAACTCAACTTAAAGGTGTTTACCTTTAGACTGCCTTCAAGAAATTTCCCAAACAGTCAATATATTTTCATTAACCAATAACTTGTAAAATGTCTAACAATTTAAAAAATAATGCTTATGGTAGGATTCAAAATCGGCATTATTCATCAGGTTACGAAGGTGACGAATCTTGTGACGAGTTGCTTATCGACACCGAAGATCCAACTGAAGGAGCCAAAGCAGTCGGTCCAACAAAGTCAGCTTCTGAAACAATGATGGAAGTAAATTTCCCTGAAGATAAGTTCTCAGAAAGACATCTTCGAAATTCTGAAGGACTTTTACCAAGAAGTAGCCATGTTTCTCGAGGAATTGCTGATTATTCGGATTTAGATTTTGTGAATGAAATATCGGCTAAGTTTTCTAGATTGAATACATCGCCAAAGATGTTTGGAGGCCACGATCTTAATCCAAGCACTTGTCATTCTGATAATTTCGAGTCTTTGGAACAGAAATCCCAACATTTTACTGGCAAGAAATCTAATATCAAACGTAAGCAACATGAACAGTTTAGAAAGAGTCCTCGTTTTGAAACTCGAGGACTCTTTCCAGAAACGCCTGATGATTTTTGCACCAAATTCAAGACACTGCAAGGATCCAATGAAAAATTAATCACTTTGGACAATGTGCGTGACATTAAATTGAAAAGCAAAGATTTAAGTGGATTGAATAATCATGGGTTTGCATCAGAAAAGAAACAACAAAAGCAAGTCTCGAAAAATAAGGATATTAGTTTTAAAAATGTCGCTAAGCCTGACACAAGAATTTCAAGAAATTGTGAAACTGCTGGAGAAACGAGTAAAAAATACAAGTCACCGAATTCTGCATCAAACTCGAGTTACGGATTTACCAAAAACAAAATGGCTGAAAATGATAAAGTTAAAGTAAGAACGGAAAAGTATAATCGGAGAATAAAAGAAAAAACTGTTTCCAATATTTCAGAAGATACAAATGCAAAAGCATCAAATGAAGTCATGCGAGTAAATAATAGTCGAATAGAAATTACGCCAAAAAGACCAAATTTAAAGAATAGACGTATTAGTTTGCCGGCCATGCAAGGTTCCCTCAGCGATATAGACACAATACCATTTGATCGAAGAAATTCCCTTTCATTTGGTTTACCAAATCCCAAGAAATTGCCAATCTCAAAAGTCACACAGTCTTCTAAATTCTCAAAGAAAAGACTGGCCAGTTCTCCAATTAAAAATTTAACTCCAATTGTTGGCCCTCAACAAACTACTTCTACGAAAAGGCGAACAGACAGCCAACCTGACGAACCAAGTTCTAAGTTCCGTAAGCGATGTCTCAGTTCAACTGATGCAGAGGAAGGCGATATTACAGATATTCGACATCGTGTAAGATCTTCAAGCGATGGTGAAACTCATGAAAGTGTAAGCAATGAATCTTCAACCCGTAAGCGGGTAGTTGATGACATAGCAACTACTGCATCAGGTGAAACGCAATACACTTCTAAAAAGTTAAGGCAAAACCACAATATAAATCCGATGCAATGATATAAGTGCAATTTTAATGAAGCCAGTTTTAGTTTTAAGATTTTATTTCTGAAGATTATGTCTGAAAACGTAGGACTATCATCAAGTAGTTCAATGAAAAGGAGCCTACAGCCGGTGGTAGCGGTGTCTAAGGCCCACTGGTGCAGAGTTAGACGAGACTGTAGATATAATAAATCGCGTAAGATCTTTAAGTTAAGGGGACATACGGTACCACTTAAAAAAAATCTTTAATTTTGCTATATTCACTGTAATTGTGAAGTTTATTAGTTCAATCTAAATTTAAAAACAATATATGACAAAAAAATTAATTTAGTTTTCAAAGTTATTTAAAAAATTTAAATTTTTTCAACTTTTTTAAAATTCTGAGTCTTTTTTAAATACAAATATTTTAACGCAATTTTTTTTCTGATATACTTTAAACTATTTTACATAAGAATTGACATCAAAATTTGATTCAACTTCAGTAGTTGTTTTATAAAAAATATTTATCTAGAAAATCCCAAATTAATTTAGCATATTTGGAAAATTTCGACTTTAGTATTTTTTTTATAAAAAAGTATTACATTTGAAAACTATTTTAATGCCGATTCATAATGTTAGCAGATTTGACAGACTGCATGCAGAATTCCTTAGACTTTAATAAATAATTAAAAAAGCCTTAGCGTTTTGAAAAACTTGTTATCAAGGAAAAATGAACACCTAGAAAAACACATTTAAAGTTTTCATTCGTTTGCATTTTTATCCAACCTATCCGCATAACAAGTGGAATAACTTTTTAAAAAATATAGCTACACTTTTAAAACTTGGTAGACTTGTTTAGAATAATTCAAACTTTAATTTTAGTAAATAAAAATAAACTTCGCAAATTTTGCCATTTTTGAGGTACTGTGGAACCTTAAAACCTTAAGGAAGTCAAAATATTAACCTTAAGGAAGTCAAAATATTAACCTTAAGGAAGTCAAAATATTAACCTTAAGGAAGTCAAAATATTAACCTTAAGGAAGTCAAAATATTAACCTTAAGGAAGTCAAAATATTAATATTAATCATTAAATAAGTAAAATTTTTGAAAGTATTATGCATGAATCTGGGTTTTAGCAAGCATTAACGGGAGATTAATCAAGACAGCACATTAAACACACTCTCAGAAACGATTGCTCAAATTTCACGAAATTTTCGTCATTTTTGACGAAATGGTTTCGTGAAAAATGCTCCGAGTAAACATTTCGTCAAAAAGTAAAAAATATTTCGTTAATTTCGTCGAAATAACGAAATTTTCGTCATTTTGATTCCTTTTGCTGAGAGTATATATTTCGTCATATTCCACCATTGACGAAATGAAATTCGTCAAAAAAGAAATGCATTATACCCTTCAAAATAAATAATTCAGTAAAATAAGTCAAGCAAATTTGACCTTTTCAAATGTTTATGTAAAATAACTTTTAATTTTTTTTAGTTCTGATTTTATTGTAATTGGTGTTTATTGTATGCATAATTCCCTACTTTAAGAATCGACATGAAGTTTTTATATTTGTTTTATGTAGTTTATAGAAATGTATGCTGAATTTTTTTGTATTTATATGTCTTAAGATTGAAATTTTTATATTTGTTTTGTGTAGTTTATAGAAATGTATGCTGAATTTTTGTATTTATATGTCTTAAGATTGAAAGTTTTTATTTGTTCAAATTATATCTGGAATATTTTGAGAATTTTTTTGTAGTTTATAATAAACAGATTTTTAAAACAAAAGCTTAACTTGTACTATTTCGATTGGTTTTTAAAATTATAAATGTTATATTATTGATTGAATTTATCTTATTATTGGCTATCTACTTCCATCTTTTCATTATCATTATCTTTTGCACTTAGTATCACTCAAACTACATAAAATAGAAGACCCAAAATTATTGAATTCGTCAATTCAAAGACAAACTGAATAGTATATCAGGCCTGAACATCCAAACAATTAGTATTATATTTGAACTAGTCATATAGAAAATTGCTTCATCATATTTGTGGCAACAAAGCTTAACTTAATTTGATGAAAATTTCGGGTGTCGGCTCGTCACTTGACTGTGGTTCCACATTACGACGCTCGTCACCACTATCCCTCGTGTAGCTCTAGTGCGACTACCATTCAACTCAACTCAATTTGTTATCAATATGGTATTTGAGTAAAAAAAAATATTGGTTTAAAATATTCTTATGCCAAAAATATTAGACCCGTATTTTTTTTTCAAATACTCTTTAAAAAGGGAGAAAAAATGAATTTTAAAATTAGGACGAAAAATTACGCCCGAAAACGCTTTGTGGCTGTCACGTGGTATCTATGACGTAACTAGTAACTATAAACAAACTTTGAAAACCCATTTTGGAATCTACTTTAAGCAAATTTGAACTATCTCCTTCTGTAAAACCTTCTTCCATTATCCATATAATTCTTATTTTAATCGTAAATATAGGATTAAATCCAGTTTAATTGCAAGTAAAAAAACATCACACCGGTTGTTTATATATACTAGTGACGTCAGCAAAATCGACGTTTTGTGATCACGTGACGTACCGATGAAAAATAAAGCAATTTTAACATGATTTTTATGAATTATTTAAAGATTTATTTTCGAAAAAAATATAAACGTTTGTTATTTTTGGGTTCAAACTATAATTTAATATTGGAAGGTATTTTAGCGATACTGTCAAGTACTCTATTACGTAACCACTTGTTATAGGGACCTGATAATCTATTTAATTTAACATTGGTAAATTGAATAAATGTTAGTAAAAATTACCATTATTTCGGTTAGGTTGAAACGCAATCATTTTAGATAAAAGATGATTATTGGCAGAGGGCTTCGTAATTTAGAACCGCTCTCATATTCAGATGTCCCGCGCTTCTACGTCATCAACTCCCGGTTCCCATTTAAACGCCTTATTTTACGAAGGGGGGTTGATTGCGGAGTTTGGGTTAGAAATCCTGCTCAACCACTTTTTCCCCTAATTGAGGGTCTGGCATTCCATGGATTCGATGGCTCATGTAAACGCGCCTTTTATGAAATACTTCACCATTAGGTGTTAGCCCTTCCCTTGACTGTTGTTCTAAATTTTGACGCCCGTCGCCAATAGCCTTTTTTGTAGCCCTGGTGCAACGATAATTCAACTCAATCAACCATCACCAATAGCTATCGCATAATAGGTGGCCACTCAATGAAGAAGTTCTAAGTTCTAATCCTGTCTTCCGACATACTAGCAGGTGTCGGCTCATAAATTGACTGACTGCAATTCTATAATATGAAGCCCGTCACTAATATCCCTTGAGTTGCTCTTGTGCGACGAAAATTCAAACAAATATTAACCAATCGTACTATCGTACAGATCGAAGTTCTATTTGGTGTGAGCTCAGTATACGACCTGTTCACATGACCAGTATTCTAAATTACAAAGTGTTTAGTTGTGTTAAAACTCATCTTGGATGCTAGAATTAGACGGATAGAATCCTTCAACGACATTGTTTCGAGTTAAAAATTCCGCCCATTACCAGGCATTTCACCTCAAGAGTATAATTGTGAAGTTGTTTTTGTTAGCTTTAATATTTATCATGAGTTCAGTAAGCAAAAATATTTGTGAGAGCGGCGAAGTAGTTGAGGAAAACATCAGTCCACTTGACGAAAATGACGATACTTCGGCATCTGCGGAAACATACGAAGCAGCGAGACAGTTCGAAGACGCCGAAGAGTCTAAAAAGCAACTTGGTAGTGCTTCTGATGCGGATGTTTCCAACTTGTCCAGTTCGGATTCAGTCCAAACGGTTTCCGAAACAGATGTGGACAAACAATTAGGGATAGGATCGAAATTACAAAGAAGTCCGAGGCAGAACTTTGAAACAATGAAATTTGAAGAATGTCAAGTGAAACTGGTTGATGATGAATCAAGTGATGAAAAAGATTCAAAATTGAGTGCAAGGAAAAGTAAGAAATCTCCAAGAAAGTCTACATGTGAAGCCATAGAAATTACTGCTGGTTGCAGTGCGGAACAAGGTCAAATAACGGAAACTGGATCAAAAAGGGCACTACCAGATTCTGATATCCAAGTGGACTTCAGGCATTCTGCTAGTGAGCCTGTGACAATATCTGTGCAGGATATTGTGGCTTCAAGTGCTGAGAAACCCTGTGAAGTTACAACAAAGAAAATAACCCCAAGGAAATATACAGAAAAGATCAAGAAGACCAGATTGGGAAGTTCTGAAATCGGAGCCGATGTAATAGAAGATGCCATCGACCATACTGATGATTCAGTTTTCACGACCGTCGGGTCTTCGGATTTTATTACTTCGAATATGATTCCTACCACGGAAATCGTGACCGATATTACGGAAGATGCGATTGATAATACTGATCAAGAAGTTTTTACGAAGATCTCTTTGGATCCAGTTTTTACAGATGTTTCGAGCTTCATTCTTGATGCAGGAAAAGCAGTTGATGCAACAAAAGACTGTAGTGACCAAGCTGGTGTTACTCAAATTAAGTTTTCTGATACTGTTGATAAAGCTGTTTCAAACATCATGCATAAGGAAATGAGTCACACCTCTCTCGAAGGTACAGAACAAAATGTTCAAATACAAAGTCATCCCCAAGCGCTTGATTTTCAGGAAGTCATATCCGGTAAAGTGTTTTCAGCCACTGCTTCTGCTATTTTAGACCAAGCAAGCCAACCTGAAGTTGAAAACGTGTCAGATATAACAACACATTTTTTAAATATACAAAATATAGACATTGAAAAAACTGAGTCTAGCATCGACTCTAATCCCAGCGATGACAGAATGGAATTCAGCAGTGCATCGACTATTCCAAGCGTCATTGAAAAAATGGAATGTAGCAATGATACCTATTCTGGTTTTGAAAACTTTAAGATTGACAGCGAATCAAATGCTACCCTTGAGAAAATGGATTGTAAAAGTGAGTCTTCTACTAGCCATGATAAAATGGATACTGACTCGCTTAGTTTGAAAAGTAATGAAACCGAAGGAATGGAGTATAGTTGTGATTCCCTGAGTAGATTTGAACAAAAGTCTATTAACGTTATAGAAAAGTTATCGACCAGTGTTCCAAGTGAATCTACCAGCGCTCAAGAAAAAGAATTTGTCAGTCTTCAGGAAAGACAATTCGCCATTGTCGAAGAAAGTGATTCCATTAGTCTTCAGGAAAGGGAACCTCTAAATGTACATGAAAATGAATCAGTTGTTGTTCAAGAAAGTGAGTCTGTTTCAAAATGTGAGTCTATTGGACGTCAAGAATGCCCTCCTATTGGTGGTCAAGTCTGTGAATCAATTGGTGGTCAAGTCTGTGAATCTATTGGCTTACAAGAAAATGAATCAATTACTTCTCAGTTAAATGAATCAATCTCTGTTTCTGAGAGTAAATTGATCAGTGTTCAGGACAACGAATCCATAAGCAATCAACAAACTCAACCCATTAGTGACCAGGAAAACAAATCTCTTGTTGTAGAACAAGAAGATTCTAGCACTCTATTATTAGACTCTGTAAGTTGCTTAATTGGTGATTTTGTTAGTAGAACCATTCAAGAAACAGTAAGTGAAAATCTGCAAGAATCACTGGGAGGTCTACTAGATAAGTCAACATTTAGCCATGCTTTGACTGACATCAAATGTTCCATTGAAAGTGATTCAAGCAGCAACGAAATAAAAGCTATTTATGAATCAAACATTAGTCCAGAGTCGGTCAGTGAACGGACATTCGCAATTCCACGCAAGGAGGCGTCTGACACAGAAGAGTACGATTACGAGCAGAAGCAGGTTAGTGATAAAGAAGTTGATACAAAGCGTTCTAGTTGTGGCGAAACTTCTTTAAAACGAAGAAATTCTACTGAAGACGAACAGACTGGTGAAACTGCTGATGTCGAAAAACCATCTACTTCATGCAATGTAGATCCACAGAATGCTACTGGTTCTAATGAATTTAAAGATAGTGATGATAAGAAAGGCCATAAAAAACTCAAGAAGTGAAAATTTGTCTATGAACTCGTATACTTTTGATATTCTTAGATAATGTTAAATTAAGAAATTATGTACCTGCATTGTTTTTTTAATGTGCTGTTTTAAATGTTAACTACTTTTAATTTTCTTATTTTTAAAAATGTAGTCAATGTGAGCAATTGCTTTTTTTTGCCTAAATTTTACTAATTTGTGTAAATTTTATAATATTTTATAATATAATGATTTTAATAAATGATAAAGTTCTACCAATAAATGAAAATCTCTATTTTTCTTATGATACAGTTAATATATTTAATCAGTATGAATCTAATTTCATTTTGAAAAAGAAATCTAGTAACTAGTTATTTTAAACTACTTTCAGCTAGTACAATAAACTCTGTACGACTTTTTGGCCGATCAAGATGTTTTGAATTGCAATAAGAAATTTAAAAATACAATTTTAACTTGACAAAGAACTGGTTAGGTGTTTGGAACTACTGAGTTATGGATATTACCACTCATGTCTATTTTGCCTACGAATACTGAGGATTTTATTAGACATGTTTTAGGTCTTGAGTGGCTACAGAAATTCTGAAAATGAAAATTGAATTGTGCTTTATGAACAAAGTATTCCACTACCAATGGTACTCGTGTAGCTCTAGTGCGATGTTTTTTTAATCAAAACTAATTTATGACACATAAAGTTTAAAAAAAATATCGCCTTAAAGTTTTTATTATTATTCTACTCTAAATTTCATCAATTGAGGATTCGCTGTGGTTTGAGGTATCATCAAATTAAAGTACTAAGAAATAATGACTTCTATTGTTTAACTGCTTTTTAATGAGGACACGTTACTGTTGATTCCTCACTAATAATCGTTATTTAAATGTTATAAATAACTAGATTTAATGCTATGCACTGTTAGTTAATGAAAATTGAATGGCGTCGTTTTATGAACAAAGTGTTCCGTCGCTGATGGCCTTCGTGTAGCTTTAGAGCGACGTTTCTTTAAAATCAAAATCAATCTATGACGCATAGTGTTAGAAAAAAATTTCGTCTTAAAAGTTTTTTTTTATTTTGCTCTTAATTTCATCAATTGTATAATTAGGTATTCGCTGTAGTTTGAGGTGTGATTAAATTAAAGTACTAAGAAATAATGACTTTTATTAACTGCGCTTAAATGAAGGCATCTCTACTGTTGAATCACCATTAATTATTCTTATTAAAATGTTTTAGATAAGTGAATTTAATGATATGCACTGTTAGTTAATGAAAAAATCCCAAATATATATTTTTTTATATACATGTCGTTGCATCCTTTGTATATAGTTCTATATATAGCGATATTAATTCAACTAATCCAAACCAAAACAATATGTATCGAAGCGATTGCCTGACCAGCTTTAGGGGCTGGGGAGCCCAGTTGGTTGGGCGTACGCCTTGCATGCGAAAGGTCCCAGGTTTGGGTCCGGGCATCACCAAAATAACTGCCGACCTATAAACGGCCAGTTCAGCCCAAAAATGTCCGATGAATATACCCCGTGTAGAGGGAGTGCACGTTAAACATGCTCCAAAGTCCCAACGCTGCGTGCGATGTCGCTCTTAACGGTTGCGTTGGGTGCCTACTCAGGTGTCGGCTCGTCACTTGACTGTGGTTCTGAATTACGACGCCCGTCACCAATAACCCTCGTGTAGCTCTAGTGCGACGATAATCCAAACCTACCTACCTGACCAGCTTTATTTCAGTGATTATCTTTTCGAGTATGGTTGGTTGAGTTGAATTATCGTCGCGACAAAGCTACAAGAGGGCTATTGGCGACAGGCGCCATAATTTAGAACCACAATCAAATGACGAGCCGACACCTCAACTATGAATCATTAGTGAACTTTCATTATTCGTAATTTGCATGTTTTTCATTTAAAAAACTTAAAAAATAAAACGAAAAATAGTTGCACTTTTTTTTAGCTAGATCATTGAATAACAAACTGTAATGTAAAATGCAGCAAGTCTTTTACCCTACGTAGTGATGTTGGGATCTTTATTATAAGGCATACGTAGCTGTGTTAAAGCTGCACTTCGATACTAGAAATAGGCAGCTGGAAACTGTCAAAGTAGATCAAAAGTTGGCAACGAAAGTATACGTGGTAGAGACTCATTCTAAAAACTGTCTAACACTTGCGCTGGAGAGAATATAGTTAACGATTACTTTTAAAACATTCCATACGGCAGCAATTTATAGCTTGGAATTGTAAACGAAAGTATACCTGATTGAGACGCAATATTTCTTAAAACTGTTTAATACTTAAACTGTTGAGAATTTTAAAAAAATATTCTACACCACAGCATCTAATATCTAAAAATGGAACACCAAGAGAGAGAAGAACGACTTTTGAACATCGCCAAACTTGTCCGAGCCAAATGCTACGTCAGAGACATCAGGAAGCAAGCGCTTCTTCCAGTCATAGCCCGTAAAGTCCGAGAAGGATACGCAAACTGTATGAAACTGAGAGAAGTGGTCAAGATCATCAACCTCATGGACAACAATACGCACCGGGAGACGCACAGAGAAAAGGAAAGAAGGTGCGCCTGCATTTACACCAAGAACAAATTGATTGAAGACATTGAGGGAGCTATCAAGTTTTTGGAGAGTCAGAGCAATTTGCTTAACACCAAAAGCAGTGTGGTTTCGATTTTGGAAGATTTGAACAGAGCCACGGTGATTTTTAAAATTCGGGCGATGAATTGCACTGCTGAGCTTAGAGATTTGTTGCAAGAAGGTTCAAGTAAGAATGAAGAATTGGAAAAAGATTCAAGTCAGAATGAAGATTTGAGTAAGAATGAAGAATTGCAAGAAGATTTCGGTCAGAGTGAAAAATTGCAAGAAGATTTCGGTCAGAGTGAAAAATTGCAAGAAGATTTCGGTCAGAATGAAGAATTGCAAGAAGATTTCGGTCAGAATGAAGAATTGCAAGAAGATTTAAGTAAGAATGAAGAGTTGCAAGAAGATTTGAGTAAGAAGGTAGAATTGCAAGAAGATTTGAGTAAGAATGAAGAATTGCAAGAAGATTTCGGTCAGACTGAAGAATCGCAAGAAGATTTAGGTCAGAATGAAGAATTGCAAGAAGATTCAAGAAATAATGAAGAATCGCAAGAAGATTTGAGTAAGAATGCAGAATTGCAAGAAAGTGCAACTAGTGGATAATTTTGCCAAACGTGTTCTACAACGTATTTCACAATTTAAAACGCATATGCATTCTGTACCACAGACTATATTCTGTAGAACGTCGAATTTTACAAAAATTTTTTGTTTAGACTGAAGACTTTTACAGACAAAAAAAGTTTTTATTAAACTGCTGGAAATTGCAATAACTAAAATTGTACTATTAAGTTAAGGAATTATACTGATGTGCTTTCCGATGAAAACTTGCAAGAAAATTCAACTAGTGGATACTTTTTGTCAAATGTGTTACTGGCTATTTTTACCGACAAAAAGTTTTATTTAAACTGGTAGAAATGTCAAAGTTTCACATTTTATAGGACTTGAATTTTTTTTCTCTATGTGAAAAAGTCATTACAGACTGTAAGAAAACGAATTGCGTGACTTGCAATGATCAGATTGTTGATTAAGATGTTTTAAGTTAATAATAGAATTTCATTAGTATTTGGAAATCTATAACAATGAATATCAAAATGTAATTAAGTGTATATTGTTTAGTGATTTTTTCAATTCTTAAAATTGTTTTTGTAATGTGCCATTTGGATATTTGTTGATACATAATTGAATGACTTTATTTTCATTGCTTTTGTAAATAAATTTGAAAATAAAAAAATCTTTTTTATGGATGTAACTGATTTAGTACAATGTTAGTCACACCACATAATGGGGCTGGAAATTTTGGGCCAATTGCACCAGGGTCTGAATTCGTATCCCAGTGGTAATTATAACTTATTATATTAATAATCTATTTTGCAGCTATAATTACGTCTTTTTCAATAGTTAAATTTTACTGCTTTAAATTATCTAGTTTCTGCTCCAACAGTTCAATAAGAAAGTTGCATGAATTTCAAATTCATTGGCAGACAATAGACCTTTTAAAAACACCTCGAATGCTACTTTTCACACTGGTAAAAAAGTTATTAAATTAGTCAATAATTGAGTTTTAAGTAGGGGATACGTCACTTCCGGTAAAAGCACTCACAATCCTCTTGCAGTGCGTAATGACGTCAGGCTTGGCTTTTTTGTCCATTGGCGTGCAATTTCTAACCAACTTCTTCTGAGCGATACAGCTGTAGAAAATACAAAATGTGTTTTGAATAATCCTATATAGGAATAGGATTATTTAGAATAAGTGGTTTTTCTAAGTTCCAGTTATTCTCATCAGACTTGGTAGATCTCCTACGAAGATTCCGATTGATCCAACAATTGACTAGGTCTGAAGTGTCAACAGCGCGCTCTTGTACGATGTTAAATTCAACAACCAAGCAAGAAACAAGCTGTTCTAATTTATTATCAAAAGCTGGTTTAAACGAGCAGTCTGTTCTTTTAAATACAACTTTTTGAAAAACGTTGTATGTTTATTTTAATTATGGACATGCTAACCGTAGCGCCATTTTTAGAAAAAAACGCCAAATGGTGTGTTGTTACGTCAGACGCCGTTTTCGGTCATGTGAGTTTCATGGAATTTTAATAGGCATATTTCGAGTAAAACTAATAATTTTTGATGATTTTTAAGCTGATATTTAGAATCTGTAGCTTCTAATGTTCCAGAAAATGGTATAAGTACGTCATTTTGGGTAGGAAGCAAGTTCCTCATTTTGTTGCTCCAAATCGGAGCTGATAAAGCTCCCACCCCTAAATTGATGTAAGCGGCAAATTTTTTATTTAGGTTGATAACTTGAAATGTAAAGCAGAGACTCGATTTATTTTAGCAGTTCAAATTTATGGACGACTAAAACTTCGTGTAGAGGGGTGCACGTTTAATTTGCTCCCAAGTCCAAAAGCCACGTATTATGTCGCCCATAAAGTTACGTTGGATGCCGTCCAATTGTTGTTCTTGTTACTTGACCAAGGTTCTAAAGATTGCGAGGCATGTAAATTAAAACACATAAAGCAAAAACCCTCAAAATCGGATATAGTCCTCCCACCACTTCTTAGCATCTATGACGTGTGTTTTAGACGAGTCTAAACTATCACTCGTAGAACGAAAGGGTGTAAGGGAGATTTTGGTTTAAGCCAGAGTTACTATAGTTGGCGATTCATTGCTTTTTTTTAGGTGCATATTTCTTTAAGGTTTAGAAAAACAGTTTCTCAAATGAAGGGTAGTTCGAACTTGCATGGGTTCATTATTATTGCATAGCTATTTTTTTTAACTTATAGAATTCCTCGAAGTGATACTGAATATGGTAAATAATATATACTACAGATGCAAATATATTGACGATCAAGTCAAGATAGAAAAGAAATGCGCGTGCAAATGATGACGACCTTCAGCAATTAACTATAATTCTTCTTTCAATAATCACCTATGTGTAGTTTTAGTGTGACACATTATTTCCAACCAAACTAACCCAACAATCCGCAGGCTCGCCAAACACCATGGGATTGCCAACCGTACCTCCTTTAGGTTCTCTACCTTTTAACAAAGTGGACTGTTCCACAATCAAAATATTTGGGATGCTAAGCAGTTGGCAGACGGACTATAACAGCGTTTAACCCACTGAGCTCAATACACAGTGGAGCGCAGACTTCCGGTTTTCATCTGTTCCTAAACCGCATTACACACATTTTGCTGAAGAGGTCAAACCAGCCTATGAGAGATTGGTACCTAATACGCGCATTGTATATTCTGTGAAGTTTTGACCTCTTGCGCAACATTTTGTATTCTTCCGCGGGAACGAAATTTACTACAAGACAGTATAGGAAGTCCTCACTCCACGGTGTATTGAGCTCATTGGTTTAACCTAGTCTTTAAGCAATGAAATAGTATAGGGGCTGGGGACGCCAGTCGGTAAGCGTTTACCCTAAAGGTCCCTGGTTCGGGTCCGAGCATTGCTAAATAACTGCCCACCTATAAAAATACCAACTAATATATCAAATGTAGAGAGAGTGCACGTTAAATACGCCAAAAAGTCCTGATGTCGCATACGCTGTCACTCATAAAAGTTTCGAGTGTTTATACTCAGGTATCGGCTCGTCACTTGAATGTTCTAAATTACGACGTCCGTTGACAATAGCCCTCATGTAGCTCTAGTACGACGATAATTCAACTCAACACCCAAAACCAGAGTATTTCTCAACTGAAGTGAACTGAACTGACATAATCTTGGGAATTCTAGAAGAAAAAAATTCGAGTTGCCCACAACTGAATCAATCTTCCATTCACGAAAAAACATTGCTTATAAACTTCCACCCATTTCGGCTCGCAATAGATTTTATATTATAAGTCATAACACGTTAAATCATTTCTACTTAACTTATAAAAATGGACAAAGAACTCGAAGAAGTAGAACGAGAATTTGGCAGGGTCAGCAATCTTCTACGAGTGAAGGCGTTCGTGAAGCATCTCAAGAAAGAAAACCTCAACGCCGAAGTCCTGCATATGTTAGCCACCACCTACACAACCATTGAGCGAGCGAAAGAAATCGCCAAAGACATCAACCAACTGAACAGCAGACGAGCCCTCACTGCTGGGGAACACAATCAACTATATCTGTTCGAGGACATCCTGCGAGATTTGTTGAAAGAGATACGGACAGCCAACGAGAAGTTGGAGTCGGAGACCAACTTGCCGCTTAGATCATGTGTGCTTCTTTCAGTTATAGACGATTTGGATGAAGCTACCAGAGTTTTTAAAGAGATAGTTGCTTTCGGTCAGCGCTTGAATGCGCTCTAATGTATAAGAAGTTTGTTTTGAGATTCAGGTTTACGTTAAATCTGCGTAATTCTTGAAGATTTGTGACTGCTTTCAATTTGGAAAATTGAGACCAGAAAAATTTGGTTTTTCAGATGGATAGGGTTCGTCTCTATAAGCGTAGAATTCTTAAAATTTGACGTCAGTTTTAGATACTGATATTCTTGTTTTTAACTAAAAATGAGCAACTATTGGAGATCTGCGACTCTTTCCGTGTTGGAAGTATTGAACAAAGTAAAAAGCCTTTACAAAGGACATGTATTTCTTAATTGTTTATACCATCTACAAACTCTGAAAAAGTAACTTTCATTTTTAAATGTTTGCTGTATTGACACAAACTACAACTGACGGTGGACCTATGAGGCTCCAAAACGTGAACAAGTTGCTTAAATTCGTTACAATTAATAGTGACAAAGTTCATGAATTACTAATTATTAAAAAAGTAATTCGATTTTTATTGGGCACAATATTTAGACTTGTTGGCACTGAAGATTTTTTAACGGTCGTAATTTAGGAATATTGCGACAAAACAAACTATTGTTTTTAAAAAGGTTCATTAAACTAGATTTTTATAGTGTTTCTTTATTATGATACGATACATATTGCCTTATTTTAAATGACTTTTATAAGTCATTTATGCAAGAAAAGTATATATTTTTAACTGCGAATACTTTACTCTTAATTGTTTCAATGTTGTACCGAGCATTGTTAAAGAAAAGTGTTTTTAACTAAACTTTTTTTAAATTTATAGCATTAATTATAAATAAAATTTTAAATGTATATCCACATTTCATTTATATAAATACTAAATTATTAAAATGTGAGGCAAACTTCAAAATCAATACATTTAAACTCTGATATCCGATAAAACATCATCAGTACCTAAATATATAGATTAATTTTTAAACAATAATCTTACATTTGAAGTAATGTTATTAGTTTTATATCTAGTTATCTCTATATTTTTTTATGGAATATGAATAAACTTTGGGTCGTATGTATTTTTGTGTCATGTTTTCATAATTTTCACCATCAAATAGTTATGTTACAAAACTCAGAAACTTCCGAAGTGCCTGCTAGTTATGGTAAGTGGTTCGCAACGGCATGATTAAAAAAAACCCTAATCTCAATGGTAAAAATACTCCCGGACATTTGAAGTGATGTTATTAGTTTTATTTCTAGTACTATTTCTTTCGTTCTCATGATATTATCACAGAGGTAGGAAGAGGAAGGAGGTGTAGAGAGGTCCACCAGTTGAGAGAAATAGAAGCAGGGCTGTCAGGTTTTTCGAGCTACTGCGCATAACGTACTGACACCGATGTATCCCAAGATGCACCGCTCTAGCCTGCTTCATTTGTGCGCTACTGCGCATACCCCCCCATAAGGACCTCTCTATATTCTCCTTCCTACCTCTATGGATATTATAGTTCCCCCACCACTTTTTGGCATCCATGACGTGCATTTTAGACGAGTCCAAACTATCATTCTTAAAACGAAAAGGGGTAAGGAAGATAGTGGTTTAATCTAGAGTTACTATATTTGGCGGTTCATTTCTTTGCAATCGCATATTTATTTAAGGTTTCTCAACTTAAGGGCAGTTCAAACTTGCATCGGGTTCACAATTATTTCATAGCTGTACTTTAACTTGTAGAGTTCACCAATAACCCATGTGAATTCTTAGTGTGAAATATTATTTTCAACAAAAACTAACCCAACAAACCGCTATGCTCGCCAAACACGATGGGATTGGCAACCCTGCCTCCTTTAGGTTCTCTATCTGAAATCAAAGTGGAATATTCCACAATCAAATTATTTGGTATGCTAAGAAGTGATATCCGGACTATAACTGAAATATCCAATAAAGTATTTGAACCACGAGGAAAGTACTGGGGTAGAAAATTTTTTTCTTACACCAGTTTAGGCGGTGACTTGCTATCGTCGCCAAGGATCTCATACGGACAGATATCCAGTCGATGAAGGGATTTTTCCCCATGTCTCTTCATATGTCATACTAGCAAATAAATACCCGTTCTTCGCACGGACTAAAAGAATATCAATTTGATCCAAGTATATGTGTCATTTAATTTGCTATAAGATAATAAGCTTTGCCTATGTTCTCGTTCATTATAAAGAATAAAATCCCGTTACTTATATTGCTTTAAAAATCCAAAATAACAATACATCACTATAAAATGCACATCCTCATATCACAAAAATCTTCCTCAATATGAATTTACGGTCATCGCAATTTTCCTGATAAATTCAAAACTAACCATAATTGTATAACAATGTTATTTCACGTCAAAACCTAAATTCTAGTTTTTTTTTAAACATTTAGCTCATTAGCAGGTTCAATTATTTTTCAAATCATTAATTTAGTTTTTGAAGGTAATGGGAAGAAAATAAAAGCAATTTCAATTTTAATTAATTTTTGGGTTAATTTTAATTTCTTCGGTCGAATGGCAACACGAAAGGGAAAAAAATGATCGGATTTGAGCGAAATTGGTGCATTTTTTTCAGAAAATTAGAATTTTCTCTAAAAATAGAACAAATATGAAAAAGCTAAGCCTCAGGTGGACACGTTGGTATTAAAGGGAATCTATCTTAAAAATTTTGAATTTCTGAGGGCAGTATAAGTAGGTCTTTTACGATCCACAGACATACAGACAGACAAACTCTTTCTTTTATTATTATAGATACATCCCTGTCGTATCAAGTATTCGCACTTTAATTCCCTAATATTTAGCGACGGCTCAATCTCATACAAATATATAAACCATGAATAACACCCCACGAATTTTAAATACACTCACAATGGATCAAATCTCCATGAATTCTTGATTGCCTTACCTACCGACCGAAACTGGGATTTAGCATTGTTTCGCGTGGCTCCGGGATAAAATATTCACAACAATGGGGACCTAACCCCTTCTTTCAATTTGGTAGCCCCGTTTTGTTGCTTGTATGGGTAAAAACATTGTCTAGATAGAACACCGAAGATAAGGAAGATTTATTTGTGGATATTGAAGAATTATCATTGTGTTTATCAGGGGCCTGTTCTCTAGGTCATAGCAAGACATTTGAGCATCTCCTCTGTTGAAAAACGCGGCGTACGATGTCGCTCTTAAAACTTGCACTAGATGCATTCTCAAGTGTCGGCTACATCACTTGACTGTGGTTCTATGCTATCACGCCCGTCGCCAGTTGTGTGACGATATTTAAACTAATCCACTTATGCATCTTCTTTGTCAAAAACTTGTTATAAATTACGTAATTCTTCTTTCTTTTCCTATCCCCAAAATCCAGCGGAGCTAGACAAGGTCCATGAGTCCAAAAAACCTCAAGGAAGTCCAGGACCATCAGTGGACTTCCCAGGAGATCTTGATGGCTGAGCCCCAGGCACTCCAAGATGTGAGATGGTGAAGCCTGCTCAGAAGAGCACTTGGAGCGTGTGTCAAATATTCTTGAACCACCCGAGAAGGTAATACTTCTGAGGTGCCCACTGAGGAAACGAGAGATTGCCGTTTGTGTCTGCCTGTTACATTTTAGTGCCAGGACGATGACTCCGATACCATTGATGTAGTGGAGGAGTAGACCATGTTATTTAATGTGACATAATTCTTACGATCACTGATGTTTCTCCAAAAACACTTTAATTTCTAATAAGTATTTTCGTCGAGTGAGTGTATAAAAGAATTGGTGGCGCTTTACAACTGTTTAAGGCTAAGTAGCCCAGTTGGTAAGGCTCTTGTCTTGCATGAGAAAGGTCCCTATTTCGCGTCCGGGCATTGCCAAAAGCTAACTGCCGACCTATACACGGTCTGTGCCAGCTAAGTCCTAAGAATAACACCCCGCATAGAGTCCCGTTAAATATGCTTCAAATTCCCAACGCCGTTTACGATGTCACACTAGAAAGAAAAGGTGCGTTAGTTGCCTACTCAAGTGTCGTCTCGTCACTTGACTGTGGTTTTAGATGAGGACGGCCGGTGCCAATGGCACTCACGCCCGTTGTCATAGCTCCAGGGCAAAGAAAATGTAACCTAACCCTCACCATCGGAAGCCTAATTTCGTTTTCATGTAGTACCTATTAAAATAGGCATTTAATAAAAATAAATAAATTACTTAATTATTTGAAGTAAAAATGAAGGATGCATAAAATTTTTAATAGGGTATTAAATTAAATTTTTTATCATCGTAAATAAAGCGTATGTGCGAAATAAAAATTAGAACATTTTCTTTTTTAAAAATACTGTCAAAAAACGAATTAAAAAAAAAAAAATCGGGCCAAACATTACGCGCGAAAACGCGTTCTGGCTGTCACGTGGTACCTGTGACGTCACTAGTAAGTATAAACAACTTTGAAACACCATATTGGAATCTACCTTAGGCAAATTTGAACTATCCTCTTCTGTAAAACCCCCTTTCATTATCTGTATAATTTTATTTCAATAGTCAATTAGATTAAATTAAGTTTAAATACAAAAAAAAGACACCGGTTTGTTTATACTTACTAGTGACGTTAGCCAAAGCTACTTGTTTGTGATCACGTGATGTACCGATGGGGAAAAACACGCTTTAAAATGATTTCTAGTACTTATTTAAAGATTTATTTTCCAAAAAATATATAAAGGTTTTTATTTTTAGTTTAAGCTATAAGTTAGATACATTTGGAAGGTATTTTAGCGATACAGTCAAGAACTCTATTTTAATTTACTTTTTAAATGTCAGTTTCATAAACATAAACATGTTGTAACTATTACCAAGAAAAAACCCATAAGTAGAAATCTTCCGAAGGTCCAATGGGGGGGGGGGGGGGATTGCAAAATATTCAACCTTATTTCCGGAGATGGGGGCTTTTGCAGAATCTTTAGATCCATCTTTTAAACCATCCAAACTTCGTAGAGAAGCATGAATAATAGATATTTCTATATAGTTTAGAAGGAAAAGATGGGAAAGTTTGAGAAACCGAAAAGTTCGAAGTGGAAAGATAATTTGGGAAGGGTTTTAGATTTTGTGGTAAAATGCCTGATCCTTTGTTGATAGATTTGAATATGTATTTGAGTTTTTGGAATTAAACAAGTAGGTTTGTAACAGAATTTATCACTTAACCCGCTTCCACACAACAGTAGTGTTTAACAGGTAAAAAGGCGCCAAACACAGCATTAGTTCTATATTAAACATTTACATGCTAAATTTGGCTAGTTTCATTTATTTTATTTCGAAAATTCAATAATTTTTACTTATCGTTTGCAAAAATTAATTTATATTTCAAAGAATAAATATGTAATATTTCTTCGCTTTTAAATAGAATGAAAATATTTCATATCAACATACAGAGAATCTCGTAGTGAAATATATTTGACGTCATTTCAAACTGATCGATGTCGCAAAAATAAATTTATTTTAATTTATTGTCTGAAAGAATTAAAGTTTCTCGAGCGATTATTGCGAATAGCAATGGTGATTTAATTCTAATAAAAATGGCATCCTATGCTTTTTAAATAAGCATTCAATTTTGCAGTTTTTTTTTAAATAATTGAAGTACTTCGAATTCGAAATATTTTCTGAAATTTTCAATGTATTCTAATTTCGATGCGCCGAATTTTTTGACGCATCACACTTGTCCGTAGCATTTGTAGTTTGGGCTATGAAAATGGGTGACGGGCGGACAGACGGACGGGCTGAACGATTATAATGCCTTCCACTTTTTACATTATAAACGTAGTGTGGAAGCTAAAAGCATTGAACAGTCTATCCTGGTCAACCCTAGAACTCACTTGACCCGCAATTTTGCTTATGATGAACTGATGGCATTTAACCCATTTTGTTAGGATTTATAGTGATGCAAAGAATTTGTTTAACAGGAATCAATTTACTATGAGATCCTGCAATGAACTAAAAATTCTGTATTTTTTTTTGAAAACTACGGAATGACTAAAGCCTGAATTTGAGAAAGTGTGCTCATCTAAGAAACACAAAATTATTATAAATTAGCAATTAAATAACAAAACTTTAAGTATATCGTTACTTAAAATAATATTTAATATAAGCAAGATTTATACGCTTACAAATAACAATCATTAACTAATAGCCCAGTCAACGGAGGACCAAAGAGGCTCAATGACGGAACTAATTTTTTAGGCTAGGAATTTTTAAAAGTTTTTCGAGTATAATAAGATGTACTGTTTCTCCCGAGTTTGCCAACTGGAGCTTTCTCCCCTACAGTCCCGTCTTCTTAACCAGCACACTACCCCAACTTCGAAATACCACCACAGCTGTTTAAACCATAGATATTATAGTTAAAGTATTAGATTGGCAGATCACGTGACCTCCAATGCTAACGACAGGACGCGCATGGAGGTCAAATAAGAGGGCAAAATGGCCAGTGTTGCCACCACTTTAAAGAGAAAAATGCTACGAAAAAATACCATTTAATTCTAAAATTACAAAAAAAAAATACTAGATAAGGATTTAAAGTCAAAAAGATTCCAAAATGCAGCTAGTATTTTTACGATATTTTTTTGTAATTTTAGAATTAAATGGTATTTTTTTCGTAGTATTTTTCTCCCTAAAGTGGCAGCAACACTGGCCATTTTACCCTCTTATTTTGGCCTATATGCGCGTCCCGTCGTTAGCATTGGAGGTCACGTGATCTGCCAATATTATAATACTTTCACTATGATATATCTATGGTTTAAACATACAAGCAAATTGAAAAAAAAACACACATTTTTTTAACAAACAAACACTTTATTAACATAAAGCAGACATTACAAGAATAATTTTTTCGTCACAATAGGGTTAAAAAAACAAGTATATGTGGCTAAATAATCATAATTATGATTGAAAGACACATAAGTTAACTAACATGCACAAAAAATAATACATTCAAATACATAAACATAAACAAAAAGAAAAAAATGTGGCAATGTGTTTCTCGTCTAAAAGAGTATTATAAAAGGAAATTTTTGAACTTTACTAAAATTGCAATTTTTTAAAGTGACATTTAAGAAAAAGTGAGAATTCTTTGCGTTTTAACTGTAAAAAAGATCTAATTGACTTAATATTGCCACTGCGATCGTCCGTCACCGCAACGGCGACTAAATTAACCGGAAATATTGTGTGTAAAACGAGCTATGTAAACTCAATTGAGGAAGTGACAGTTGCACTCACTGAACTGAACTAAAACTCTGGAAAGAGCATCTTATGAAAAGCTGGTGAAGCCTATTTTTGGCGGCGACAGCTTTAGGGAGAGTATGTGCTACATTTGGCATGAATTCGCCGATCACAATTGACACTTCTTGACAGTTTGCATCGGATCGTCAAAATCGCTCGAAAATAATAGTACTCCAAGGAATTTAAGTTTTAAAGATTGTTCCTGCAATTCTGTTTTTTTTAAAAGTACATGTTTCCGAAACTTCATTATATAAAGAACCTCCTAAAGCAATAAAACATCAATTTTCTGTTTAAAAACTTATTGAAAAAGTTGGTTTAAAATGCCTATGTATGCCGTCGTAATTTTGAACCACAATCAGGTGACGAGCCGACATGCGACACCTGAGTAGGCACTCATCGCAACCGTTAAGGGCGACATCGTACGCAGCGTCGGGACTTTGGAGCATATTTAACGTGCACTACACGGGGTATTATTCATCGGACATTTTTGACTGCAAGAGCCGTTTATAGATCCGCAGTTATTTTGGCGAGGCCCGGTCATTTTTATTAGAATGGCTAACGTCATTTTTATTAGAATTAAATCACCATTGCTATTCGCAACAATCGCTCGAGAAACTTTAATTCTTTCAGACAATAAATTAAAATAAATTTATTTTTGCGACATCGATCAGTTTGAAATGACGTCAAATATATATGTCACTACGAGATTCTCTGCTTCATCGGACATTTTTGACTGCAAGAGCCGTTTATAGATCCGCAGTTATTTTGGCGAGGCCCGGACCCGAACCTGGGGCCTTCCGCATGCAAGGTGAACCTCTTAACCGACTGGGCTCCCCAGCCAACACAATTTCAGAAGTTTCAGTTTTCTTCTAAACATGTCCGATTACTCATTTAAAATGCTGGATATTCCCCCTAAAGGAATAAGACCTTCTATTTCGAAATGGCGGGGCTAATCTCGTAATTCCTTCTTGTGGCTGACCTAATTCCTTTAATTGACGCCACCGGGTTTAATCAAAGTTTGAGGGACGGGGTCTTCCCTTGAGGAGCTGCTTTGTCGAGAATGGCGCCAAATCAAAGGAGATTTCGCGCCAAACCTTTAAAGATTTACCTAGAGTAGTATCAACAAGCATTGCACATTACCAACTACCATGAGGATTTGCTTGTTTCAGGTGACGTAGTCCGTCTAGCTTTCGTTTATGTTCTTCCATCGGTGATCAGGTTGTTGATCTGTTTCCGCTTGATATTCATTCAGCAATTGAACGCTCAAAATGAAATTAATTTTATTACCCTTTTCTGTTGCCACTGAAGACCTGAAACATGGTCATTGCAATTAAAGTTATTTAACATGCTTTTAAATGTGAAACACCACAGTAGTTATGTGAAATAAGACAAATAAATTCTTGAAGCGATGCCTTTGAGCCTTTACTTTTTTATTTATTTGAAGCAATAAAAAAAAATAAAAAGTAGGTTTTAACATGCTGGAGATGTCCGTCTGTCTGTACTCCTTTCCAAAACTGTTCAATTCGTCAGATTTTAATTTTTTTTTTTGTTAAAAAGATATGACCACTAAAATTGAAATTACAAACTATTACACTGAATAACTTAGTTAAATTAAATATCTAACTACAAACTGCGCGGGGAAAGCAGAGTGTTGAAGAAATGTCTAGTTAGCATTGACTAAATCCAATACATATCGCCAAATTGGCGATTTCACTTCAAGCATGGCAACCTCCCCAAAGCTATCGGATTATTGCGTGGACCTAGTCTATCGGCGTGACTATATTGTGTCCGACAGAACCGCCGAGTGAAACCTTTGTTCTTGCGATTAATTTCCTGAGAGGTGTGGCGTGATCGGAAATCATCCAAATTTAAGTGTATTGTGTGTAAAAACGAATAATAGTTTAATTAGTTTGGGTAGAGAGGTATTTGCTTGGTGTTCATACGTATATACAATTGTTATGGAGTTTATTATATTAAATTTTACTTTGGGTTTTATTGTTACTATGTGAGAGTTTATTATGATGTTGATTGTGGCGAATTTTATGCTACATCAATGTTTCGTTGCTTTAATAATTATTTATTCCATAAATTTCTAGTGTAGAAATCTGTTTTTTTTTCAAATTCTCAATTATTTTGACGAAGACTTTCCATGAAACTTTTCAACATTCTAGACCAACAGCTCAAATTTAGAAAACATTTATAATTTAAAATTTAGTTGTAATCTTTAAAAAAAAAGATACAGAAATATTTCTATAAAAAAATATCCCATTTCATGTATCCGCATTAAAATAATTCTATATTAACGATTATTTAAGTCATTTCATTACATAACCCTTACATTTAAGCTACATCAATGTTTCATCGCTTTAATAATTATTTATTATCTAATTTTTTAGTGTAGAAACCTGTTTCTTCAAATTCTCAATTATTTTGACGAAGATTTTCCATGAAACTTTTCAACATTCTAGACCAGCAGCTCAAATTTAGAAAACATTTATAATTTAAACTTTAGTTGTAATCTTTTAAAAAAAGATACATAAATATTTCTATAAAAAATATCCCATTTCATGTATCCGCATTCAAAAAATTCTATATTAACGTCATTTCATTGCATAACCCTCACATTTATGCTACATCAATGTTTCATAGCTTTAATAATTATTTATTATCTAATTTTTTAGTGTACAAAAATGTTTCTTAGAATTCTCAATTGGTTTGTATAAGATCTCCTTTCAAACTCTCCAATATTCTTCGAAAAAAGTTTAAATTGAAACTTTAGTTGTAATCTTTAAAAAAAAAATGCAGAAATATTTCTATAAAAAATATCTCATTTCATGTATCCGCATTCAAATAATTCTATATCAACGATCATTTAAGTCATTTCTAATGAAATGACATAACCATCATATTTATTCTACATCAATGTTTCATCGCTTTAATGAATATTTATCTAATTTTTTATTGTAGAAACTTGTTTCTTCGAATTATCAATTGGTTTGATAAAGATCTCCTATCAAACTCTCCAACATTCTAGATCACCCGGCTCGAATTTCGAAAACAGCTTAACTTGTCACTTTAGTTGTAACCTTTCTAAAAAAAAAGATGCAACAATATTTCTATAAAACACATTCTCTTTTGATTATCCACATTAACATAATTGTAAATTAACGGTAATTGAAGTCATTCCATTACATTACCCTCACATTTATTCTACATTAATGTTCCATCAGTTTAATAAATATTTAGTTCATAAATTTTCACAGTCCACAATATTCAATTATCTTGTCGACTGGCTCCTATTAAACTATTCAACATTTAAAATTATCAGTTCGAGTTTTGCAAACAGTTTATTTTAAATAGCAAACTTAGCTGTAATCTTCCTAAAAAAGTTGCAACAATAAAACAAATCAAATTTACCGTATCCCCCATTCAAATAACTCTACATTAACGATACTAAAATACAACATTCCATCATCTAATCATCTTCGAAAACATTTATGTTACATCAATGTTTCATCGCTTTAACAATTATTTATTCCATAAAAATTAAAAATACACAAAATTATTTCTTCATATCTTTAATTACTTTGTCTAAAAGCTAGTATAAAATTTTCCAACATTTTAAATCATCAATCATCACCATTTAATCATCGTGAATTTTGCAAACTGTATAAATCGCAACTTAAGTTGTAATGTTCCAAAACAAAAACTATGAAACAATATTTCAATATAAAAAATATAAAAAATTATATTTCGTATATAGTTATTCAAATAATTATATATTAATGATGACTAAAACCATCATTCCATTATGTAACCCTCTTCAAAAACGTTTATGTTATATAATTTTTCCATCACTTCATTAATTATTTATTCCATAAATTTTCAGAGCACAAAATTGTTTCTTCAAATCTTCAATTGTCTAAACGCTCCTGCCAAACTACCCAACATTCTAAATCATAATTTCAAATTTTGCAAATAGTTTAAATCGCAACTTTGGTTTTAAGTTTCCTAAAAAAGATGCACCAATAATTCGATAAAATAAATAAAACCTATTTCGTGTATACCAACTCAAATAATTCAACATTAAGGATGATTACATGCACCATTTCATTATATAACCCTTTTCAGATACATCATTTAATCCATTACCCCATCAACCCCAAAACCGTTCACCCTTTCTAGACGATCCTATTAATTTATACGAATCGAATTAAACTCTTGTGGCGAGGGGGTAAGGTAGTTAAATTTAGTGGGCCGGGGCCTTTCTAAGTGGATTAAGATATTTCTGGGCGAAACGATACGTTTAATTATGACCTCGTAAATTTGGTTGATCTTAGTCCTTATGAATTTTTTCCGATAAGTAATTCAATAGCTAAATGTAAATAGGGCTCAAGTCCTAATTTTTCGTGAACAGTTTATTGAAAGAAGAAGCATGTACCGAAAGCTTACTGTTGTAATGACCTATTTTTATATTAATTGATTAAATTCCCTTAAGGTATCCGACTACGTTGGACACTCATTTTTTAAAATAAATTTTAATACATATATTGTATGTATTGTTATGTTCACCAATACAACTAATAATAATAATCAGTGACCATTTTAAATTATAAATAAATATATTTTTTTGTAATTAAAAATTTTTTAGGTAAAGTTTGATGTTTTTCGCCTTTACGATAGACTTTCTAACTAAAAAAAATAGTTAAGATTTCCTTAAAACAACAATAAATTAATAAATTTTCATTTGATACCTATAGAAAATAAACTACAATCTAAGATATTTATCGCACCAATAAAAAGTTATGAGTTGTCGAAGCTAAGTTAAAGATTTTTATGAACTTTTTTCTACTATTCATGATAGTAAGTATCATAATTTCTGTAATAATTTTTTTAAATTACTAGTCTGTAGTCTATTCCCTAGATAATAGTATAAAAATATGCACAAAATTTTTTAAATCATTCTGTTAAGTACATTTTGAGAAATATGGTTTGTAGAGAAGAAAATTTTCAAAAACTTCAATCAATTTAAAGTAAACAAACTGTATAAAGGAGATTCATTTATGCAGAAAAAGAAAGATTATTTTATGCAGAGTCAATATAGAGACAGTTTTGGATTCTTAAAAATCTCCGCTATAATTTAAAATAATAAAAGAAAAATGTTAAATTTCATCAAAAATGGTGATTTCAACGTAGTCAAATGGAATATTTGGAAAAATCCGGAATTTTCCAGCGACAAAACACAGTATACACAGTCGAAGAAACCCAATTTGCACAGTTAAAGGGTTACCATTGAAAATATTCCGTTTGCAGGCGATTGCACATTTTTGGCGGGTTTACCGCTTGCGCCTGCGAAATGAAAAAAAAAAAAATCCCAATTTGTTATTAATGACTCATAAAATATTAAATAAGAAATATTACTGGAGGAGGGGAATTAAAACTTTACTGATCTCGTTCAGAATCTTTGTAGTCCAATATTAATTAACTGATATAGGGTCAGATGGGGTAAAATAAGTCACGGGGTAAATAGGTCGGTTTTAAAACAAAATTCCTTAAGGGAGAATGGGCGCGGGTCTCCAAACTCAAGTGCGTCAGTGTTAATCCAACGGCGAAAAAACTATTTTCTCTGTAGCTTTCCTCCGGCTGTATTAAATATTTTTACAAACGGTTTTTTTTAAATAATAAATAAAGATAACTTACAGGTTTCTATCTTCCTACTTTTTGAAATTGCTTCGAATATTTTGTGTAAAATTATTTATTGGAAATTAAAAAAAAATATTCAAACCAATTTCAAAAAAATGGAAGGTCGGGACCTGTAAGTCAGCTACATTTATCACATAAAAAAATCCGCTTGTAAAAATATTCAATACAGCCGGAGAAATGTGGCAGAGAAAATCTTTTTTTTTGCCATAGGATTAACACTGATACACTTTGCTTTGGAGACCCCCGGTCCAGCGCACTCATCCCCCCTTAAAAACAAATGAGATCATTCTTTCTTTTTCTGATGCCAGTTTTATATTTTATTGATACTGTTCATCATTTTATATGATAACTTACTGTTAATTCTACTGTGCAGTTACAGTTTTTTGCCATTATATGTTTTCATTTGGGAAACTTTAAATTCTGGCTGTAGAAAACTTTTGTTTTAAGAAAAGTTAGAAGTACGTGTATATTAAATGTTTATCTTATTGTGTACAGATGCTGTTCAAGAATAAATTCAGAAAGTTTCAAAGTAAAAAAAAAGGAATAGCTAAATTTTTGGAGCAAAAAAAACCTGAGTGGGGTGAAATAGGTCATATTTTAATATAGGTACGGCTAAGTACACATTATACAACTAACATATTTTTTTTGCTTTTTAAATCACGTTCTAATAACTACTATTCTTATATATTACTTTTAAAATTGTTTTGTCACTCTTTTCACTCATAAATGACTGAAAATTTGAAATTCATTGCCCCCTTCATTATTGAAAACCGCTTTCGAGAATTTCAATCCAAAAACAGTGTTGGTGGATTAAAACAAAGTGGGATATTTCCTCGACAGATATTGTATGAAAACAATTGTTTAAAAACCATGTCCCACGCGCAATTCTAGCAGTTGAATTAATGGCAATCACTTCACCAATTAAAAAAGTCAAGCTATTGCAGCAGCGTCATCTACGTTGATAACTACAACACGTCAGACTGTTTGAGCCACCCTTCAAGATGAGTCAAGTATAGGTTCTCCTTTAAAGCACAACAAATCTGCAATCGTATAGACACTTCTACAAGCTAGCAATTACTTGCATGTAGAATACAAAAAAAAAGAGAAAACTTATGCAGCAAGAAATGGGAGAAAATTTAACTACTTCAACTTCTTTAAATAGACTACATATCAAAATGTAAGAATGGAAAAGAAATCTGCAAAAAATGTCTGTAGGGAAACAGAGAAGAAATTAAACCATTACATGTGAAAAAACTTCCCCATTGAGCTAAGATAGTTTTGACAATTTCATTTCACTTCAAATAAGAAAGTGGACCCAGGTCGAGTTTTTGGGGATAAAACCAAGAAGTTATTTTCTGGTATTCTTTCACAAATTTAAGAAGACTTATACACAGCAATATTTTCAAAAGAAAAATAAATTTACACTCTTAAAACAAATGTGCGGTTTTAACTCAGTCTGAGTTAATTTCCACTCTTTTCCGTGCCGAAAATGCACTTCCCCTATAGGAGTGGATTTCACTCTTTTGTTTTAAGAGTGTAATATTTCATTTTCTCTTAAAGAGATGATGTTTAGAATTGAAATGCTCCTCAAATTATAAAAGTCCTTCCCAACCCATGATTGATCCCCATGATTGATCCTATATTAGTTCTTGTGAAGGTTTATATCATCTTACCCAATTGCTTTCTAAACAATTTTTAAAGATATTTAAAAAAAGTGAATAATTGAAGCTGTTTTTAAATCATGATTTTTTTTACCCCACTAATGACCTTTTTTACCCCACCCCACGGGGTAAAATAAGTCATTTACAGCACTTTTTCCAACATTTTTATCAATATCAATAATTTGTTTATTCCGGGAAAATATACTTTAAATGTTATAAGAAATTTTCATTTGCATATCCAAAATATTTTTATATTTTTATTGCTCTGAAGGTGTGAATGTAAAATATGCTGGTTTTTTTTGCCTAATTGGTCCCACTTGAGCATATTACATACTTCACTATTTCTTCTTCATTTTGAATATCTTTATAATATATATTTATCTAGGCGGTAAACAAATGCTTACAATATTCGGAATTACTCACTTACTTACTTATACCTCTTTCACTCCAACATGGAGCATAGGGCCTCCGTCATGGTCCACCACCTCACCCTGTTGGCAGCAACGGTCTTAATCTCTTCCCATGACTTGTTAAGTTCTTTTACGTCCTTGTTGATTGTTCTACGCCACGTTGTTTTTGGCTTCCCTCTTTTTCTTTTGCCTTGCGGATCCCATTCTAATGCTTCCTTTACTTTGAATTTTTCAGGCTTGCGTAGCACATGCCCGATCCACCGCCATTTTCGTTTCCTAATTTCATATTCTATTGGTTTTTGATTACATGTTTTTAATATTTCAACGTTTGTTTATGGAACCACTTGATTCCGAACAGTATTCGGAATAGTTTGGGGTAAATAAATAATAAATTAGGGCAAAAAATTATAATTGAGAGAACATATTCTGCATATGGATATCCTCTAAATAAAATATTCAAACATACAAATTCTTAATTCCAATAATTTCAATTCGCTACACTTATATACTTTTCTACGAGAACCAAGTAATTAATAGCTGAACTCTCAAATAAACCCCCGTATCTAAATCTGCTCTGCTATTTAAGCAAACTTACCTGCAGATGTTATAAATCAGGTCAAATCCCAGGCAGATGCTTGCATTTGTAGATAGGCATAGGTAATAATTTATTGGACGTGTGTTTTAATCAGAACTCGTTACAGTAATGGTGATGCCTGTTTGATACGCAAATCGGAAACGGAGTGACTTTAGTTAATAGCTCATCGGGTTTATTCCCGTTTAGTAGGAATTTGTTTCAGAAATACGCCAGTTGCAGTGGTGAGGTAATACGTCTTAACGGGTTTATGTAAGAGTATATGATTATTGCTAAAAACAATGGGAGTTGAAGTTTTTAATAATAAAATACAAGAAAAGTTTGTTGCAGAAATACGTCAGTCCAAGTAGTAAGATAATTTATCTTATCGGATTTATGTAAAAGCCTATAATTAATGCTAAAAACAATGTACGTAAAGGGTTTTTTGAATTAAAATGGCTGTAATTGCCGTAAATACACGAGTGTCATTACACGGATTTCGATAAAATATTCTGCAATAGCACGATATTAATTTCACATGCGGTGCGACGTTGACCCAACCAAGCAGAATGTAACAAAATAGTTCAAGCATTGTCTAAATTTTTTTGCGGTTTTGAAATTAATCTCGCCATATATCTCTAGGTTTTATTTACTCCGGCTATACCTAATCTTGAAAAACCATCCGGCAATTAATTCGTCCAAACTAGAGCAACCACGCCTATTGTGACGTCACAACTACATCAAACATTGTTTTATATCCAACAAACAAACCATGATGCCCCGCTTCTTTCTAATCGAAAATAGACATAACCTTTAATTAATAATTATGTAAATCTAATGTTTGCACCCCCCCCCCCATATGATACATTTAAACAGTTCGCGTCCCTGATTCTTAATACTATTTAAATATGCATTGAAACTTGGGATATCAACCCAAATAAAATATTTAATATTCATTCCGAATACATAAAAAATTATCACCAATAAAAACATCCATAAGGAAATCTACATTATTTGATATGGAAATCCCTTACAGAAAATTACGCCTTTTGAATAAAACACTATAAAAATAATTTTATTAAAATTTTACGCCAAAACCCTACATTAAATACACCTTAATATCATTAACAACAACATATTTCATTTAAATAATTTCCATTACACAAACTGCGGCTGAAAAAAACGAAGAATTATATGCCTGAATTCACTTCAGTTCTTCCCTAATGAGACCATCCGAATTCATTAAATGTGAAAAAGGATTACTGATATATCGATTCAAGTGGATAATCGTATCACAAAAGGAATAACCTTAAAACCCTCAACGACTAGAATAATGTAGACTTATTATCTGATAGTAAGAAGAAATGGTTAGATGGGTCTAACAGGACTAGTTGGGGCCCGGATGGCCGATTGGTTTGGACTATTACGCTGGCAGTCTGCGCGCTGTATCGAGTGCGGGTTCGATTCCCGCCTTCGCCCTGGGTGTACTTCCTTTCTCTGTGACAGTAAAAAAATTCTTTCTGTGTATTTCTTACTTGACGAAGGCTTATAAGCGGGTCTCTGATCAAGCACACAATCCGGAATATATATGTACTTACCCTACCCCCCACATGACTAGCTTAATTGGGTTGTTTCATAAGACGTAAAACTTCAGCTTTCATTCTTGCTTTTCCGCTAATTCATTGTTTGATTCGGTTTCACTCGCAATGCACGATATTATCATTTGTTGTGTTCTATTGTGTTCTATGATAGTTTGCATAACATTTTTTAATCAGATAACTAAATTTCATTTAGTGTCAGCCCTTAGAGGGCCAAGGTCTTATGTACTGCTGATACATTTCAGCTACAATGCAGCAGTTGTTCCGGTCAGTTATTCAAAAAGTCGCGTAACCACCTTTGTTTGTTCCCAAGCTAGTTTGGACCTCAATTTATTGACCCTCTAAAAGGCATGAAAGGTAAAGAGGGATTGTCAGTCCCATAGAGCTAATACATAAATTTTGGAATCACAACTTCAGCAGAAGTATTGCTTTGCCATGTTACCCCTTTTCCCCAGGTATGGGAATCATCATAACATCGAAATGAAACAAATGTGAGACGAAAATGTTATCCAGTTATTTAATTATATATTTTTGAAAATTTAAAATGCTCAAAATATGCAGCAGATGGCGACACTATTTTAAAACTTCATCAATACATAAATAAACAACCGGATGTTATTTTCTTTTCAATTTTGTTTTAAATTGATGTTATGATGATTCCCATACCTGGTGAAAATGGGATAACATGGCAAAGCAATTCTCTTGCAAAATTTGTGATTCCAAAACTAAATGCATTAGCTCTATGGGACTGACAGTCCCTCTTAAGTGTGAATGTAAGAGACCAGGTTTGAGCACAGGAAATTTATGTGGAAATAAAAAACAGATGCCATTCAGTCACTTTGTCCCTAAATAAACTATTTCATTTTAATGGACATCAGGAACAGCATTACCTGCAGTGAGGTCACAGCTACGTCAAACGCTGTCTTATACCCTATAAACAAACCACCCGGCATCTAATTTGTCTAAGCTACAATGGCCGCTTTAAATGAAGTCGCAGCTATGCCGAACATTGTCTTCTACCCTACAAACAAACTACACTCCACCGGTTCGAATCGTCCACCGATCGGAGGAAATGCATAAATAATAGCCGGACGAGTACGTCACCTGAAACAAGTCAATTGTGTATTCTTTTGCAATAATTGGAAATAAAAATATACCAAAACAAAATCACATGACTTTGGCAAAAAAACAACAACTTCGGTCATCATGGCCCCTATTTGTGTATCCCAATCCTCACTCTCATTATCGTATGTCTTTGTCAATTCCTCCTTTAAAATAATGCGTTAAATAAGCATACATAATAGGAAATATCATCATAATGGGTTCATGAATATGCAGATATCTTTCGATTGCGGGGGTAGAGGTCTCGTGGGGTCTTTTCTTTAATGGATTTTATAGTTTTCGAAAGCCTCGGTTTGGTTAAGAGTTTTTATATATTATTATTATTTTATTTAGTCGAATAAATATTTATTTTAAGTTCTGTTTGTGCTTAAAATTATTAACCTATTTCGTGGTGTATCAAAGGTGCTGCACCTAAGGTTAAAATGAGTGCAGTTATAGAAATACTGTTTGAAGTGAAGAGCAGTGTTTGTATTTGATTTTAAGTAGTTTTATTTTTTTAATAAAAAAATATAAATTTGAATTTATATTTATAGTTCTGTTTTATTTTTGATAAGGTCTAATAACACAGATTATTATTATTATTATTATTATTATTATTATTATTATTATTATTATTATTATTATTATTATTATTATTATTATTATTATTATTATTATTATTATTATTATATTATTATTATTATTATTATTATTATTATTATTATTATTATTATATTATTATTATTATTATTATTATTATTATTATTATTATTATTATTATTATTATTATTATTATTATTATTATTATTATTATTATTATTATTATTATTATTATTATTATTATTATTATTATTATTATATTATTATTATTATTATTATTATTATTATTATTATTATTATTATTATTATTATTATTATTATGATTATATGATATTACTGTTTATAGTGATATGATTAGTTATTTATTTATTTTATATTAGTATTTTATTATTTTATATATAATATATATATATATAATTTAATTTATTATTTATATTTGTTTTATTATTTGATAAGTTATATAATTATATATATATTATTATTATATATTATTATTATTATATTATTATTATTATTATTATATTATATTATATTATATTATTATTATTATTATTATTATTATTATTATTATATTATATTATTATTATTATTATTATTATTTATAATTTAACTATTTTTTGACTACATGTGCTGGACTAGAGATTGTATGTGGGTGTATGCTTAAATTAATTTAGTATTCTTCAACAATTTACTATTTATTTTTGTTAAGGAAGAGTTTGTTTAAAATGTGTCCTTAAAGTCAATATTAAATTGTTTATTTTCTTTTAGAGATATTATAGTTTCTGAACCCTATTCTGTAGAAAAAAAAGTTTACTTTTCAAACGTAAAATTGCCTTGAATTAATTTAGTTAGTGGTTAAATATATTCGTCATTTCTTCATTAATTTTTAATGAAAATGCCCACACATTTTAAGCTTTACTTAAATTTTACTGTGTTATTAGAATTGATAATGGTTTTACTGTGACTTTCTGCAAGGTATTTTAGAAAATTTCACTTAGAGTATATAAATGCTATGAATGCAAGATAATCGTAATTGGACAAGATTTTCCACTATAAACTACGTAGGTAAAACTCACTATAATTAATGATAAATAATATAAGTTCACCAACCAAATGCAATGGCTATTATGTTAAATATATAAGTGTTTAAGGGTTTTGAAAATAAAATTGCTGAATTGCTTTTTGAGATATTTCCTTCTGAAATACTTAAAAATACTTCAAATCAAGTAATTTGCTATAAATATATTTTACCCTTACTAAAAATCCTGTTTTGGAAATGATTAAATTCGTAATTGTAAAAAAAAAGAAAAAAAATACTGCTGCTAACAAAAATATTTCTAATAAAAAATCAAAAAAATATGAATAAAAATAGCACATACATATCATATTTAATAATATTTTACAGCTACACAAAGTATTGACTGCTATGAAATCGAAATATTCCATGCTTAACAATCGACGAAATATTCACAGTTATATGATGTTTCAAGAGAGAAAAATTTCGAATGACATGTTTATGCAACAGTGTCTATTTTTTCGTCTTTGAAAACCTCTTTACTGTAATAAAAGTTGAAGTGTTAGATGACAAACTCGCATAGACGTCGAAGTTGAAGATAAAAAAATACTTTCTTTTACCATTTCACTGACAGATATATATTTTTTCATAAGAATTCACCTGAAACGTTTGAGGAGTGCTAGTCATGAGTATGTAGCATAAAATATTATGTACTTGGTTTTGTAATATAAAATATTGCGTACCCGGTTTTGTAATATAAAATAATATGCACCCGGTTTTGTAATGTAAATTATTATGTGCCATGTACCTATATATTCCAGTATACTGCAGCAGAAAATTGTATATATATAAAATTAGGGAATCAACCCTATCAACGATAAATTTATTTTTCAAATTTAAACATTTAAATTTAATCCACACAACTATGGTTCCGAAGCAAATACAATGGGAAATTTTTTTAATTTTACTGTTATATATTGCACACGTTCCTGGCTTTTAAAAGATATACGTCGTTTTTTTTGTTTTCAGATTTTCTCCAGAAACATAAGTAAAATAATGAAACATGTATCCTTTTAGATAATTTAATATAATGTATTGTTGCCAACAAGCAACCGTGACCTCGACGCGTGGCACGCAGTTATGAAGTGGTTCAACAAATGGATCCAAAATATTGATGGGCCGAATCCGCCAGATGCCACTCCAAGGCGAACGTGGTAGAGAAAAAAGTTAGTAACATAGTGGTGCCAACGAGTGTAAATTTTTCGCATCCAACTGGACATTTCATGACATCTCCATGAAAGTTACTGGTTTGATGGGGAATTGTTTCTAAATTTTTAAAGAAAGTTGATGATATATTCTAAGGAACAGTACTGTTTTTAGGGGGGGGGGGGGGATTTCTTCTAAATATCTTCGTGCGATCGGTGCTCCGATTGCACCTCTCTTTCCACGTTACATGGATTCACCAATCAAAACTCGAGAAGGAATTTATTTTCATCAACATATCTGCTGCCACTCTGAAATATGCCACGGCTGAAGCCAGGTCTGGCTTGTGTATAGATCCCTGAACTACATATACATTACAGATGAGCTAAACGAACAGCGAAATCCAACAACCATGCAAACCCAAACAAACTTTCACCTCCCATCTATTGACCATCTCCTCAACGTTGACCCTCCGCAAAAAAAAAACCAAAAGTTCCGGTCTCGCCCCTTTACTAATTCGATTAAGTAAGGTTAAGGTCATTATATTTCCGGCGAATCCCAATATTAGTCTTTCTCATAAAAGATAGGGTCTTCCACCGCCTTCCTTGCCTCTATAGATTTCGTGGGAGGGATGTTAAAGAAAATACTGGTTTGTGGTAATTCAATTGTTTGTTTTAAGGCAAAATAGCATGATGTTATTGAAATTTATAGGAAGTTTAGGTTTTTGACAATGAGCTAATTTTTCATCAAGAAAATTCTCGATTTTATTTCTTTCATTCAAACGTTTTCCATAATTTATCCTTTTTAGAGATAAATTCTGCATTGTAATATGTTTTATATAGTTTCTAGTTTGTTGTTTTGTCCTACATTTTACAGTTTATAACCAAATAAAGGTTTTGTACAGATTTTGTCCCAACTCTTCGTGAGTGCATGGTGACGTGAATTCGTGAATTAAAAATATGCATGGAACATGGGTATTCTATTGATGTTTTAAACGCTGCTGCTACATGTGTAGTTCAAAAGACGTGTTCGTCGATAAATATATCATATATAATTTTAAAAGGAAACTAGGTGTGTTAAACAAGGATGGACAGACAGACGGACCAATTTTCGAAAACCCATTTTTGAATCAACTCCCTCAATTTGTGTAGAAAACACAAAATCTTAGTTTCGTATTTTTAACCATGTCACAGTATATCTATTAACTTCAGATTAGAAAATTGAAAGTAAAAATGTTGCTTTATTTTTGACAATATTTAACATGGTTTATAACACATGGTTTACAAAGTCGTGTTTCAAAGTATTTTAGAATTACGCAATATCGAAAAAGTATGCATGCCATATAAATTACTAGTCAATTCAAAATTACATTAATTTTCTTTGCAAACAGCTTCTTTAAAAGAACTTACTGAATCTTCCTTAGAAAACATGCCCGAGGAATTTAAGGTGATTTTGTATAATGATTGTATTAAAAGATTATTAATGCATATGTTACTGAAAAAGTGATACATTCATTTATTATTTATTTCATGGACATTTAAGAGATGGGAAAATATGCTTAAAGTGTTTAATGTATCGGAAACTAGAGCCAAATACACACTTCAACTTTATCGGTCATTACATTTTTGAAATAAAAATTATTATTGTAGGCGTAATTTTTAATTGAAAATAATGGGCGTGGGTCACGTTTTGAAGGGTAAAAAGTCCACACAAATGTAAATTAGGCCTCGAGTAGTGGCCGGAGTCTAACTTGTCAAACCACCAATGAAATCCAGGAGTGCAAGCTGAATTGATCTACGTCACGTGAAACAAATTAACTAAAACGCTCTTATCAAACAAAAATAAAAGGGTACATAAAAAGCTAACCTATAAAAATGGCTGCAACAACAGAAACGCTGATCAAAACTCGCGTGTGTTGAATTGAATTTTTCAGATATGCTCACCTTCTAAATGGTTATTCAAAAGTTTACACTGGACAAATTCTCCACCACACAAACTATTGTCTTCCAGAAAACAAAACTCATTCTTCAAATAGCCCTTCCTCCTCAAATTTCCAGCAGAGCAGCCGACATTAAACGATCCTAAAATCGAATTTCACAGTATACGAACCAACGACATGGCTGAAGAAGACCGAAAATTTAATGGTTAAAAAACAAGTTGGGTAGAGGACCGAGATAAATAACTACAGTAGGATATGTTGGCGATATATCCCTACTTTTGGTGCAATATATTTAAAGGCAATACAAATTAATTTTTAAAGTTATTGTCAGTGATGTACGTTTATCCTGTTTCATATTAATGGAATCACTAATTTTCCATTGCACAAATTTCACCAAATGAATCTGTGGCAGCAAACGTATTTTTCTGGCCACATAATACAGTATACGAGTAGGGCTGTGAGGAGCCTAGTGGTCAGCGTCTCGGTCTCGAGATCGGAAGGTCCCGCGATCGAGTCCCGGTACCACTGAAGACCCATAGAGTATATGCGGAGTACGTGCTCGTTAAATCTGTTGGGTCCGTGGAGACCCCTGGAGACTATTTCCCTCCCCTTAAGGGACATGTCTAAATTGTTGAGGGGGAGATAGATGACAGCATCTGTCTTGTTTGTGTGTGTATGTCGTGTCTGTCCTTCTTGACGATGGTTTATAAGCGGGTCTTTGTGACCAAGCACACAAGCCTGAAAATATATGTCTATCAACCAACCAACCAGTATACGCCGTTAAATGACCACATTATAAACAGTTAAATGTTATTTACGGAAGTATATTCCGGTTTTAAATTTTTGGTGACTTTATCGCTTGTGCCAGCGAAATTGAAAAGTATCAACTACTTATGAAGTCAAACTGAATAAACCCGATAGATATCATAGTTAAAGTATTAGATTGGTAGATCACGTGACCTCCAATGCTAACGACGGGACGCGCATGGAGTCCAAATAAGAGGGCATAATGGCCCGTGTTGCTGCCACTTTAAGGAGAAAAATACTACGAATAAATAACATTTAATTCTAAAATTACAAAAAAAATACTATAAAAGGATTTAAAGTCACTAAAAAGATTCCCAAATGCAGCTAGTATTTTTACGATATTTTTTTGTAATTTTAGAATTAAATGATATTTGTTCGTAGTATTTTTCTCCTTAAAGTGGCAGCAACACTGGTCATTTTGCCCTCTTATTTGGCCGCCATGCGCGTCCCGTCGTTAGCATTGGAGGTCACGTGATCTGCCAATCTTATACTTTATTAACTATGATATCTATGATCAATCTGAACTCTGTTAACTCGAACTGCAATTATGATCAATGCCTTTATTACTTATAGATAAGATTTTTAGTGAGACAAGTTACTCTTAAGGGAAGGATAAAAAATTCTGTGCATTCCTGAAGATACAAATGAACGAAGTTTGAATGCGCTAATACACAATTAAAAACATTAATTATTTTCAGCGAGTGGTTCAAAAACACGCCAAATTGTTACACCAACTACACATGACTTTTGTGTGATACTGGTCCCATACCAATTTCACCAAACTTCACTTTATTCTCATTGTACGTCTTTGATACTTTTGTAATAGAAGGCGAAGAAGCAAGGGGTCGTTCCACTGCATAATTTAGAACCCTTTCCCTGTAATCGTCTGCAGAAAAATGGCCGACAAATCCGATGTGACGCAAATGGAAGTTCTTTGCACCTCCTTATCCATCTAATCGTTTGAAAGTTTAATGGAATAATAGAAGAGGGGGGATTTTTAGTGTTACGTGGTACCTTTGGGGAATGCTTCGGGAAAGGTGAAGGTAAATAATGTCGTGTTTTTCCAGTTCTGCTCTTTAGAACAAACATTTAATGAATGTTTTAGCTTTAGTATATTCTACAAGGTAAAAATCATTCTAATTTATCATCACATTGTGATGATTTATGTGCTATCATCATCCTGTGCTGTTAATTTACATAGGTGTTAAATTTAGTGCGTGGTATCGGTGAAAATGTTTGCGTCACTGGCAGTGTTTGGATGTACCCATCTTCTCCGTTTAAACGCAATATAGTTAAACTCATAGTTTCATTGCACAGGAGCCACGACCATGGGCGGAGCTATAAAACGCGCGGAGCAATCAGATGAAGAGAAAATTTCATCCGTTTTATTTTGTCTTTATCTGATTGCTCCGCGCGTTTTATAGCTCCACCCATGGTCGTGGCTTCTGTGCAAGGAAACTATGAGTTTAACTATAAGAGTAAGCTGTCACGCTACTCAGTGCGTTAAAATAACATATACTTGCTTTAAAACAAACATTAAAAAACTAAAAACTAAACTCCTCGGCGCAACAGTCAATTACTGGGCCTGCCTTGCCCATTTCAGTTTTCGTGACCTAGGGCTCTGGGGTGCTAGACATATGTCCTGGTAAGGTGGTCAGCCTCACGCGGAACCCCCATTGTTTAATTACCAAGCATGCTTGGTATCCTTTTTTATCGACCCACTCAAGGGATGATAGGATGGGTCAAACTCGCCCAATCCGGGATTCGATCCCCGGACCTGTGTCGTGAGTTCGCGAAGCACTACCACTAAGCCACTGGGTCTCAAAACAAACATTACAACACAATATTTGCGAAATTTGTTGTAATTTTAAAGACAGATTTTTTACAGTTTATCCAATTCATATGAAATGGAATGGTTTTGTACTTTTAATAAAATCCCTGGTCCCAGCTTCAGCATTGTTATTTGATTACCTAGAAATGTCATAGACTAATGTATGGAAATAGTAAAGAACTTTACCACCGTGGCTGACGAAAATAATTTGTAGAAGTTAAGTTGACAGATTCGAACAAAAAAAATTCGAAAAACTTGAGCGTTACAGAAATTAACAAGAATTTCGATATACCATCGAGTAGGATAACTTTGGCTCCCTAGATTTGCAACCTAATAAGTTCTTATTAAATACATTCTTTAGAAATGTGCTTGCCTTTTTAAATTAGTAGAAACTGTCTTTGACCGATGAGTAAAAATGTTCAAGAAGAAAGTCAGTACTAGTGTTTTCTGATTGTTCCAAAAAAAACCTACTGAGATTAGTCTTCGCATAATTATAATAATTATATTTAATATGGTTGTTTATATTTATAATGAAATTTTAAACTGAATGTATGTAATGGACAAGTTGCATGAAACGCGAAATGCAGAATATATATTTTTTTCTGGTAGATTAGAATCTGCAGATTCTAAGCTTGAATATTCACTAAAATATTTAATTTCACCAAAATTTACATTTAAAATTTGCCGAAAATTTACGTCATTGAAAAGCATTGACGTCAAATGTTATGCTCTTGGCGATTTTTCGATCTTCTGCAATGCGTAATGTTTGAATACACTTATAATGTAAAACTTACGTGGTGGTGGTTGTAGACATATATATCAGTTGTGGCTTAAACTCAAGTTAATGCTATATCTCATTAATAGAAGAAAAAATATTATTTTAACAAGTTAATATTAAGGAAATTAAACAGTCTGTTCCAGGTTTGGTTGTTTAGTTAAAATACCCACTTGAGCGCGTATGTGCTATTGCAGAACTATTGACTATTCAATATGATCGGAATAGACGGGTGATATCGTTGAACGTTTGAAGAAATTAACTGAAATGAGCATAACATGTTTTTGTAAAATAGCAGACTTTTTTAAAGAGTTTGATAAGGATGATAGCAAGTTTAATTGCTACAAAAGCGATACAGTAAAATGTGTTATATAATAACACGCCAAGAACAAGAAGCCAAAGGTGACGTCATTTGTTATGCCGGTATAACGGAAGTGACGTATCACTAACTTTAAAAAGGAATTTTAAAAAAATACATCTTAAAAACCAGAAATACTTAAGTTTTAGAGGTTTTAAAATGTGCTTAATCGAATAAAATTTTTTTATGGAAAACGCTGTAATTGTCCATTATAGGTGTTTTGTTTGCATTGTAGCCTTTAAGAATTATTTTCTTTACGCTCAACTTTGAAAGTATTAATAATAGTCATGTTATATTAGAATAATGTAGCATAAAAAGACAATAGTCAAATTTATAGCAGAGACAGAAATATCTGTTCCCGTAAAATAGTAGGCGTCTAAAATTACAGACTTGGGTGTTTGTGGGTCTGTTTGGAAGCTAATGTATTCTGACACTAACTTTGGTCGAAATATATATCGCATTATCCGTTTTATTTTCTTTTAAAGTAAAGATATCAAAACTTTTGTTTGTACTGCACTTAGTTGTTTTGGAACTAACATTTTACTAAAACCAATCCTAATCGGTTAATGGAATACGTATGATTTTTTTACAGACATACATAATGTTTTATAAATTTTTAGTTATAGTGTTTATGTTCAATAAAACAAAAATATTTATAATGCGGAAAATATTTAATACTAAAACCTAATTTTAAACGGTTAAAAGTGTACTTATAGTTTTCAAACGTCATAGGGGATGCTTTCTAAATGTCAAGCTATTGTTTTTAAGTTTAATATAGAAATAAAATAAATATTTAAAAACAATGCATAAAATGCAATTGTTGATTAATTTTTTTATAATATCGTGCAAAAAAACTAACTTTTTCAAATCAATAATCGTGGCAAAAGTGATGCTTTTAACAAAATCGTGTTTCAAAGTTACTTTTACTCACTAGTGCGACAAAGTAAATAAGAGCATCGAATTGGTGTAAAATTCTTTATTTGAGCGTGATATTTTATTCGGTGGCTTTGTGATTGGTGTAAAATTCTTTATTTAAACGTGATTCTTTATTTGGCGTCTTATTTCCAATGCCAATCTAAGAAATACTTTTTGCACGTGAATTTAAAATAATCCTTACTATAAATAATCACCTTAAAATCATTTGAACGTGATAATAAAATAACTAATTAGCCAATCAATAAATGCCAATTTATTAAACTTTTTTTGCACGTTAATATAAAAAATAGTGCATGACAACACGTTGAAAATAGCCTTTTTTTAAACTCGTGAATTTATTTCACTTGCTCGTGAAATAATTTATGCAACTCGTTTAAAAAAGCCTTAATTTTCACACTAGTTGCATAAATAACTATTGTTTGGTACAAAAACGAGTGACATAAGCAATTCAATTTTTGAATTTCAAATGCATGTAAGCAATTTAATTTTTACACCATATTAAGTAACTTTGCTACAAAATTCATATGCCACAAAAATTGCACTGTCTGCTTATTTCCTAACTTCAAATGCAGTAAACAGCACATTCTTTTCTTGCAATTCCCTCACCTAAATCCTGCAAAGTCATCGTTCAGCAACTCAAAGACGTTGAAAGAAACTTTAAATTCAAATCTTCCTTTCCACATAACACATCGACTTAAGATATTAATGGACTGGGCTTCGCCAAACCCTAAAGGGTTAATAACATCATACCCTAAGTGGTGGTAAAAAATTGAGATTTTCTGTGACTAGGAAAAAGTTTGCATGATTTGAAACAAGAATCATTCGCTTTTAAAAACTCTAAAAAAAATCTAAAGAATTTTTATAATCAAAGAAATTATGTTTCGAAAATGCATATAGAAAAAACTGTGTTCAAACCGCACAAGTGGAACACAGTTGTTGTGTAAAAAGTCAATATTCTAATATTGTGTTGTTAAATCAATATTCTAATGTAATTCTAATGTAAATAATTCTAATTGTTAATTCTAATTGTTAAATATTCTAATTTTTGATGACATATGAACACAAATTTCTGTTGTTCCAACACAACTGGTGATTCCGAGAGAGACAGTGGTGGTGGTTGGTAGACATATATATTCAGTTGTGTGCTTGTCAGAGACCGCTTATAACCTTCGTCAAGGAGACAGTTATTATATCCATGCGTAACTGAAAAAAATATATAATCATTATTGTATCCGAAAATATGTGTAACAAAATTACAGCATTCATTTTAAAGTAACTTATATGCATAGTATATATTTCTCAGATTCAGTATAGCTATTTATTCAAAGGAGCAGATGCTGCATTACCTTTGAATGCAGAATACATGCTTGTTGTTCCGTTAACAACATTTTTGAACTAGCCATGCATTATTATGTAGTGACAACACAATTTTTCTATTGCTTCGACACAACTTGTAAAATCTTAGAAAAGAGCAGTGGATAGCCTAGTGGTTACGGCCTCGTTCTCGGAATCGGAAGGTCCCGTGATCGAGTCCCGATACCACTGAAGACCCACCGAGTATATGCGGAGTACGTGTTCGTTAAATCTGTGGGTTCGAAAGTCCTGTGGGCGGTCACGGCGCAGTTTCCCAAGGGTACAGGTCCCTGGAGACTATTTACCTCCCCTTCAGGGACATGTCTAAATTGTAGAGGTGGCGATAGATGGCAGCATCTGTCACTTATGTGTGTGTTGTGTGTGTCTATCTTACTTGACGAAGGTTTATAAGCGGGTCTCTGACCAAGGACACAAACCTGAATATATGTCTACCAACCAACCAAAAAATCTGGGAAAACAAAAGTATTTGTATTGAAAGTCAATACATGCTTTTCTCACTGCTATACAACCACAAGCAATAGCCTAAAATATAATTGAAAAAAAAATAGCATACGAAAACGGTAGCGACAAACTGCCAAAGTAGTAAACTACCATGCCAATTCATCTTGGCCCCAATTCCAACTTACCATTCACTACAATATATGACGTCTACTTTCTATATATCTTTGACAAATATATGCCAGAATTTTGCCTACCATTTTTCTATCAAGGTGACTTCACTTCAAAAAATTCTACTTCCCCAGAATATGCCAAACCCTTGAAGCAGACTGTTCTCATTCCTTCGTTTTCGAATATGCCGACTGCCCCTCTGTCAATATTGATATTCTTCTTGCCAGTTAGGAAGAACTTTTTCTAGGGTTTAGGATAGCAAAGAATAAAATATTGCAGTTTTCGTTTTGTGAATATCAGCAAAGATCTTCTTATTATTTTGTATGTTGGTATTTTTTGGGGAATAAGCTACACTGTTAAAAATTAGGCATTTTATTTCACCAAAAATATGGTTCCTAGTAGCTGCAACGGCTGTGTGTTGAAACGTTAAACCATATTTTTGGTATTCGTTTGAACCATTTCTCAGGTTTTTGTTTCCAAATCCAGAAAAATGGTTCAACCAAACACCGAAAAAAAGGTGAAACATTTCACCACACAGCCGTTGCAGCTACTAGGAACCAATATCATGGTGAAACCAAGCACACAATTTTTAACAGTGTAAAGCCAAACCGGACAAATAGCGTGACGTTACGAAGAGCTTCTTTGACCTTAACGTTCAAAAGGCCATGCCCAAACTGCAATTCAACACTTATTTAATTCAATGAATCACTGAACACTGAGTCTAACTAAATATATTTATTCAACGATAAGGTATCCGACTGGGTAAAATCGTTATTTTGGATGAGATTTTCAATTTGCTTTTTTTATGATCTACTTTTAGAACCTGTTTTATTAACTTTCCAAAACAGCTTTATTTTTGCTTCTACACTCTTAACACAAAAGAGTGAAATCCACTCCTATAGGGTAAGTGCATTTTCAGCACCGGAAAGGAGTGGAAATTAACTCAGACTGAGTTAAATCCGCTCGTTTTAAGAGAGTAGGACGTAGATTGTTTTCTTTTATTTCTTTTACACACCGCAAAACACGTGAAATCCACTCCATAGAGAATTGCATTTTCGCATGGAAAGGAGTGGAAATTAACTCAGACTGAGTTTAAATCCGCTCGTTTTAAGATGTTAGATCGTAGAAATTGTTTTATTTTATTTCTTTTACCCACTCGCAAAAACAGTGAAATCCACTCCTATAGGAGAAGTGCATTTTCGGCATGGAAAGGAGTGGAAATTAACTCAGACTGAGTTAAATCCGCTCGTTTTAAGAGTGTAGGACGTAGATTGTTTTCTTTTATTTCTTTTACCCACTCCGCAAAAACAGTGAAATCCACTCCTATAGGAGAAGTGCATTTTCGGCATGGAAAGGAGTGGAAATTAACTCAGACTTAGTTAAAATCGCTCGTTTGTTTTAAGAGTGTACGGCTCGTATTATTTAAGTTACAAACTTTTTAAGTAAGGTAACTGGCCCAAAAGTGTAATTTTTGCTTCAAAGTCGTTTCCTGAAAAATAATTTTTCCCTAATTACCGGTTCTAGACTAAAATGTTTTAGTAGTAACTGTCTAAAATTTTCTGTGATGATTTGATATATTAGTGTCTATGTTTTGAACTAAAACTAAGGTCTATGTTAAGTATCTTTTAAAATATGAGTGATTATGTAAACATCTTCTCTATTTTACAGCGTCTTTTTCTTTAAAATATGGAATTAAAGTCTCGTTTAGCTGTATCTTAGTGATTATTTGAGATACATAAAAAGTTTTAGATCAAAACACAGAAAAGTATCTTACGTTTATTTGGATATTTAACTATACATAAAAGTTTTTTTTCTAAAATTTTTACGCTAACATGCAAATTGCATGAAAATATTGAGAAATTTTACCTAAAAAGTACGTTAATATATTGAAAAACACATTTACCCCATATAGTTTTAGTATTTTTCCATAGTTTTAAGTCGATCTACTACTAAAACAAAAAATAACAACAACATTAGTGACCTTTATTTAAAAAAAAAAAGCCCTCAAACCCAGTCGTATACCTTAGCCAAATTTCTGCCTATACCATAGCTTTCAAACCCTTATCATTTTATAATTTACCCGTGATTAGTCACGTGATATTTTCATCGACGCGTGCACGTTCAGTGCAGTAAAGAGACGTAATTTCACGTCCCATCCCGTGCTTATTAAGTGAACACGCCAACGGATAAAGACGTATCAATGAATTAACTCGGCAGAAAGAGACGTGGTAGCCAGGAGGATAGAGCGATATTCAGATGATGTGTGGTGTAGAACTTATGTGGAATAGGGTTGCCGAGTGAAGCCATTGATCGTTTTTTATTAACCCAAAGAAGTTTTTGACTATGGTTGGTTGGTAGCCATATATTTTCAGGGTTGTGTGCTTGGTCACAAAAACCCGCTTATAAACCTTCGTCAAGAAGGACGGACACGACATACACACACATACAAAGAGAGATGCTTCCATCTATTGCCACCTCCATAATTTAGACATGTCCCTGAAGGGGAGGGAAATAGTCTCCAGAGACCTGTACCCGTGGTAAACTGCGCAATGGCCGACCACAGGACTTTCAGACCCAACAAGATTTAACGAGCACGTACTCCGCATATACTCGGTAGGTCTTCAGTGGTACCGGGACTCGATCGCGGGAACTCCCGATCTCGAGACCGAGACGCTGACCACTAGGCTCCCTACGGCCCCGTTTTTGACTATTGTTTTTAATTACGAAGTATGAATATGGTAACGGAAGTATTAAGATGGGTTCAAAAATCCGAAATCTAGATTGAATCCAGCCGAATGTGTTTTGTAGAGAGTTTCAAGGTGATTTCATTAAAGTGGTTTTTGAACACTTTTCGAGTTGTCATAGGGCCTGATTCTCATCTCGCGTCGAATCGAAAACTCTTACCGATAAATTTTTGTCGATAAGTACCCCCTCTTTCGACAAACCGTAAACGAGCGATTCTGAGTTCCGCTTTTTTTTAAAGTGAGAGAGATGGCGCTTATTCGACAAGGCGTGGCTAATGTGTGACGTTTTCTTAGCAACAAGAAGGTAACGCCCTTGACAACAGTTAGTTTGTTTTTGTTAGTTTAGCTTATGTACGGTGCATAAAAGCACGTGGGCCGTAGTGAGCCTAGTGGTCAGCGTCTCGGGATCGGAAGGTCCTGCGATCGAGTCCCGGTACCACTGAACACCTACCGAGTATATGCGGAGTACGTGCTCATTAAATCTGTTGGGTCCGAAAGTCCTCTAAGTACCCATACCAAATCAATACCTCTGGGGGTGACAAGCCAATTCTGGGGATCCTCTAGTTGGCCTCTGTCTCTAAAAATTAGATGGATCCACTTATGTGTGTGTGTGTTGTCTGTTGTGTCTGTCTTACTTGACGAAGGTTTATAAGCGGGTCGCTGACCAAGCACACAAACCTGAATATATATGTCTACCAACCAACCAACCGAAATCTAGATTGAATCCATCCGAATGTGTTTTGTAGAGAGTTTCAAGGTGATTTTATTAAAGTGGTTTTTGATCACTTTTCGAGCTGTCATAGGGCCTGATTCTCATCTCGCGTCGAATCGAAAACTCTTATCGATAAATTTTTGTCGATAAGTACCCCCTCTTTCGACAAACCGTAAACGAGCGATTCTGAGTTCCGCTTTTCTCGAAAGTGAGAGAGATGGCGCTTATTCGACAAGGCGTGGCTAATGTGTGACGTTTTCTTAGCAACAAGAAGGTAACGCCCTTGACAACAGTTAGTTTGTTTTTGTTAGTTTAGTTGGTTGGTAGACATATATATTCAGGTTTGTGTGCTTCGTTAGTTTAGTTTATGTACGGTGGCATAAAAGCACGTGTATATTTCTTATTTTCTTTAACCATTTTAAGTTTAAAAATGGGTAAAAGCAATGGGTTTACCAAGCAAGCAATTGTATATTTAATAAAAAAATAAGTATTTTACCTTTTGTTCTGGTGTTAATGTGCATTTCCGTTGGCAATCGGAACTTAAATCATGCCGGAGGGCTTCGATGACGGTCCACGCAGCAGGTTTCGATAAGCGAAAAATTTCTATAAAATGTGTATCGTGCGCATCAAATGGATTAGTTCTATCACGAAAAACTCTCAGTCGCCTTAAATCCTGGTCAACTATTTGCTGAATAAAATTCACGGATGTAAGAATGCTTGCAGGATCCAATTTTTAATTTATTCGTAATAAAAATATAAAATTCCGCCGTGTTGGGTTGTTGTTGATATTTGTATGCAGCATCATACAACTCAACGTCAAAGAAGCAACCAATCACAGATCACTTGTGGTCACGTATCGACAATCTTTTGACTTCTCGGTATCTATATGGGTGCCGAGAAAAATCACCCGAATAAACGACGTGTCGAGAACTCCAAACGTCGATAATTTGAGATGAGAATCGCAAATGTCGATAAGAGATTTCGACAATTCGAGTTGCCGACGAAGTTTTCTATTCGACGTAGATGAGAATCAGGCTCATACTGTCTAAAAAACCACTCTACAGCCAGCAATCAGACGTCATTATAAGGTTTGAGAAAATCTCGCATGCAGAAATGGTAATTGCCATAAGATTTGTTGGATTTTAAAGTTATTCAATTGATCTTATAGGGTATATAATAAACTTTAAATGTATTGATTTATTTAGTGGAACTTAAAAGTAGGGTAGTGTAACCCCCCACCCTCCCAAAAAAAAGTTGATTTGTTTTATATTAGTGCACTGGCAATGATTCGTGCTGCTTCATTTGCCCTGGGATTGCATTTTGGATTGGATATGGGTTATTCTTATTTTAATACCTTTAAAATATCAAAAAAGGGGAAAGCACGCTAGCTTGAGAACTAAACAATGGGGACTAGTATTGATATCGGCTGCATTGCACCTAGCTTGCCATCGTATCGTAGGCTGAAATATGCACGACAAGTTTATTTATTTTGTTTAGTTCATTCATTTGATGAATGGTTGAAAATAATAAAATTATTGAATAAAGATTTCAATATTTCGGAATAAGGGGAAATATAATCTTTTAATAATTCATACGTTATTCTGTGGGTTTAGAATTGTATACATCATCAATTCTTAAGTTTAAACAAGTAGGTTTGTAACAGAATTTGTCACTCAGCCCGCTTCCACACAACATTTGTGTTCAACAGGAAAAATGTCGCCAAACACAATATTAATTCGATTTTAAACCTTTAAACGCTAAATTTGGCAAGTTTCATATATTTTATTTCGAAAATCCAATAATTATTTTTGCAGTAATTATTCAATAATTATTCTCGTTTGCAAAAATTAATTTATATTTCAAAGAATAAATATATAATATTCTTCTCTTTTAAATAGAACCAAAACATTTCATATAAAAAACAAAGAATCTCTTAGTGAAATATATCTGACGTCATTTCAAACTGATTGATGTCGCAAAAAGAAATTTATTTTTATTTATTATTTCAAAGAATTAACGTTTTTCGAGTAATTGTTGCGAATGGCAATGGTGATTAAATTCTAATAAAAATGGCTTCCTATGCTTTTTAAATGAGCATTAAATTTTGCAGTTTTTTAAATAATAGAAGTACTGAATTCGAATTCTTTTCTGAAATTTTCAATGCATTCTAATTTCGATGCGCTGAAATTTTTTACGTATCATACTTGTCCGTAGCATTTGTAGTTTGGGATATGAAAGTGGGCGACGGACAGACAGACATACATACAGACGGGCTGAACGATTATAATACCTTCCACTTTATACATTATAAACATAGTGTGGAAGCTAAAAACCCTAAACTAAAGAAATTAAATAGGAGATTGTATATCTAATTTTCATTAAGAGTACAAAATGCGTTTTGTTTTAGAGGCACTAGATATCAGATTTACCAACTCAGTCGTGACAACCTTGGCAAATAAACACCAGACACCCACAACAGCTTAACCTGGTGAAAACACAGATGTGGGCTAGATGATAATAAATTGTCTTATTTGGTGAAATGAACAATTTGCCAACTTACCAAAATGATGACTTTTCTCAACATTTTAGTGCAAGTTAATATTTAGTGTCTCTAGTCATACCTCATTTACTTGGCGAAATTTTAAATGAGCTTCAAAATTTTTCCCGCCAAGCTAAGCCAACATATTCTATTTTCCCTGCATGGAACCTATTAATACGTTCACGTATGGCAGATTGTGTTATTGAAGCTTTGATAGCGATTGATGATTGCTTAATGCTTAAGCATGGGAAATTAATATTTTGAAGGAGTTTATTCGGTGCTTTTGAAGGATACATATTTTGCACGCAAGCGATTGATGCGTTAATGTTGATATGCTTATGTTTTGGTTTAGTGTCGCTCTTTAATATATTATTAATGTTTGTTAACATTTGTTAAATATTGACTATTTTTAAAGCAAACAAATTTCTTTTTAAGGGGACGCATTACCCAAAATTTAGGGCTGCCCAGAAAATAATTAAACATGCTCGAATGCTGTGAGCTAAGGATATTGTAAAAAAAGAAGCTTTCTTTTATAATGGTGGAGGTTTATTTAAAATGATATATAGTGGTTTGGTAAAAGGGTTTTTGAAATGTTGTGTTGATTTTTTAAATTTTTAATTTTTTCAGCTTGTGAATGGTTAAAACCCCAAGGCTTTTAGTTTAATTATGTGGAACTCCAAATTTTTTTCCTGTGTTGAAACATATGCATTTAACAAAAGTTGGTAGGGGATAAGGTCTAGTGTGAATAGATTTTTTTTAAAAAATGATGAAGGTGAAAATTTACAATTTTTTTTATTTTTTTTACCATTTTTATACATAAAGCAACATAACTTTTTTTGTTTAACTGATACCTCGATATCCATACCAACTTTTATTAATAGATGTTGTGGGAACATTTAAAAAAAGAATTCATTACAAAATTCTTTAAATTGTAGGAGGAGTAGCATTTTGAAAAAACGTTAAAATTTTTCAATTTTTTAAAAAACTTACCTTTTAATATTTATCATTTTTTCGTATATGTTTATTGAATGTTAGTTCTTTGTAAAAATAGTTTAATTTTAATGCTAGCGATAAAAATACTGGATTTAATTTTTTGGGTACCGCGTCCCCTTAACGTGAGCTTGGTAAAAAAGCTAGCTTTTGTTAATATAAGTGATGAAGTATAAATAAACTTTTTATCGACGGAATTTCGGTGTTTTTATTGATGGTTAATGATAGAAAATTTAATTTCTTGTGAAGTGGATTTTTCTTTCCTTAACGCGTTTTTATAAATTTAGCAAGCTTACCTTTGACTAAACCTCTATGTTTTCTAATTATTGACGGATCTATATAAAAAAATTTATTCACATATTATTTTTTTAAATAAATAAGTTATTTTATGTGCATGCTGCTTCAGTCTGGTATACTTGAATTGATGTATTTTTCATGGTTTATTTATGATATATACTTGGTAGTTATATCAAGAAAGTACCAAAAGTAGAAAAAGATTTAGCCAAAAGCCAAATATAAAAGAAGTATCATAATTAACTAGTTCAGTGTTATTTCCAACAATGAATGTAGAACAACTACGAACAATGAATAAGAAGTTTTTGAAATTTTCTATTTAACATATTGAAGAAATGAGAAGTCTTTGAGTGAATACAATATGATTTAAAAGTTTGAAACTAGAGGAAAAGTTTTGTAATAAGTTAAGACCGGGTCCTAAGGTCATCCGATCAATGTGCTAAAAATGTGTAATTTATTCAACAGTGACTTATGGTAGTGAAAATTTAAAATTATTTTATTATTCACTCAACCAATTTCTTATTGTTTCAATATGTTTCATTAAAAATTTCAAAACTATCTGAGCAATACTTTCGTCAGTGGTGAAAAAGGTTGCATTTGTTTCTGTAGAAGTAGTTTTGCTACTCGAAGAGTTTATGTGGGGAAAAGCAAACATTCAGTGCAGATGGAAGCTTCATCGACAATAATAAACATATTTATTTATTATTTTATTTTATTTTATTTTATTTTATCTTATCTTATCTTATTTTATTTTATTTTATTTTATTTTATTTATTATTTTATTTTATTTATTTATTTTATTTTATTTATTTTTATTTTATTTTATTTTTATTTTATTTTATTTTATTTTATTTATTTTATTTTATTTTATTTTTATTTATTTATTTTATTTTTATTTATTTTATTTTTTATTTATTCCATTTTTTATATATTTTATTTAGCAAGGTACATCTAAGCAATTTTAATTCTTTTAAAACATAATAATGATTGTAAGAAAACATGAATCGTAAATCCCCTTTGCAAATCTATAGCATACAAATTTAATTTTCAACTCTTTTTAAATACAACTAATTTTTAGGGAATATTATATTTGATGTAAACAAAAAAGCATGATTGTCTTGAAAAAGATTATATGTTTAACAAATCTAACTAGTTTCGAAAGAGAAAATCCAATTACTTGGGTATTTGAATGATTTTTTTATCGTAAGATTTCTGGTACACTATTAAAAGCCGACTTTTATGCAAAAATTATATTCGATATATGTTTTAAAACTCTATCAAACAATCCCGTTTTTAAATTATAGCAACAATAACTTTCAATATTAATTTTGTTTTAGTTTTATCAACACTAACTAAAACGACTGCAATAAGTTGTCAAACGTAGTCCTCTTTTTCGCTAAATTAACAATTCACTCCACTCTCCACCTCAACCAGTTCTTTAACTATTCGATTCAAAAACCATTTTATTGAAATCGTTGACCCTGAATGGATTTCAAAAACAGTTCCTGCATCGGCCCTAATATTTTAATAGCACTGCCGATTATTGTCCCTCGCACCATCAAACCATGCTTATCCATGGATTTATACGTTAGAAAGCTTCCAAACTAAATCACCAGCCATGTTTTTCTTTTCCAGACTGCCCTCTGGACAAGAAAACTGAATCATTTTTTACTTTGTTTTAATATTTGGAGTAGAATTGAGGCGCGAAATTGGAAAGAGATGCTTGGCGAGATAAAGTATGTGAGTCGCCAAGTTGTTTCGATGCGTCTTGTAGCGGCCTCAGTAACCCACAATCTACCAAAAGGATCCTCAAGGTGGAGATTAGTTACTTCGGCTTATATACTACTATTTCCGATGTTTATCAGGATACTGATAGGAACGCGGAGGTAAATCTGCGCCCTCTAGCGAGTGGATGATTGATTGAGGTTGCGTGCGTGTGATAACCGCCACACCACTCCCCTCCTAGAAACGAGGTTAGTAACCGTGCGCAGGTTGCTTCGCTGTGCGTTGTGATGCGGTTGAGTTGTGTGCTAGCGTTGGCCGTTGAGTTGCGGGGAGCGTTGCGTTGCGTGCAGCGTTGAGAGCATTAGCAGCGAGTAGCTAACCGTGGTTGAGCGCATCGTAGCAGGAGCGTCGTTGGAGTGGGTGACGATCACGTCCGGGTCACCATAGCGGTCTCAGTAACCCACAGTCTACCAAAAGGATCCTCAAGGTGGAGATGAGTTACCTAGGCTTTTATATTACTGCTATCGTTGTTGTTGGTTGTAGACATATATATTCAGTTTGTGTGCTGCTATCGTTGTTATTTAGAATAGTGGTAGGATTGAGATGGCAAAGCAGCGCCACCTAGTTGTTGATGGCATATTGAGGTTGCGTGAGTTGTGAACCACCACAGTCTAAATAAATTGATGTGCGGGTATGAGTCGTGTATGTGATTTTTTTTTGTTTGTTTACATATCCTTGGGTCAAAATTTGACCAGTTCCATAGATGTGTGTGACCCTGAGAAAGTTCAAAAATAAAAGTGGGTCGCCGTTGATGTCCTTCCACGTCAAGCCGAGGCAATGGACTATGTGTTCGGGACGGCTTGAGCACCTCCACGACAGTTGGGGCAGTCAGGGAACAGCTTGGTTCCGGCCTCAAACTTCAAACTCTTTGTGTGTCCCGTCCTGAATCTGGAGAGAGCAGTTTGGTTTTGACCGACATGAGATGGTATCCAAACTAAATGCACTGGGAGAAAACGCGAAAGTGTATGTGATATTGATATATTAACAAATCACTTAAATTTCAAAGCAAAACGCTTTTTTAATCCTTAACAGTCGGCTATTCAAACATAACTAATGATGATTTGTAGGGTTGTATACAAAAAACATCCTTATTTATTTATAAAATCATTTTAACTCATTAACAATGATACACAAGATAATTTAGTATTCACCAACATTATATGACCGTTTCCAAACAGAATATTTCTAATGGTAGACTTCAACAGTGTATAGTGTGGTATTTTAACTGCGTATACTGTGTTTTGTCGCCAAAAAATTCTGTTTGTCGCCACAGATTGCGTTTGGCAAGATTAGCGCAAGTGTAATGGAAAAATAACAAACATTTGAATGGCGAAAAGAAGTTTCATGCTTAAGTATATCTAATCAATAAAAATATAAGAGAAATATCATAGTACCAAACAATTTATGTCGGACAAATACTGTTACACACAAAAAAATGAATTTAAAAAATTTAAAGTGAACGTTTTTATTCGGTAAGAAAGACGTTGATGGTATTAACAAATAGGTTTGTAGTGGCCTCAGTAACCCACAGTTTACCAAAAGGATCCTCAAGGTGGAGATGAGTTACCTCGGCTTATATACTATTATTTCCGATGTTATTCAGGATACTGGTAGGAACGCAGAGGTAAATCTGCGCCCTACCTAGGGGATCCTCTGCGCCCTACCTAGGGATAGGACGCCTCTGCCTAGGGAAGTGGTGTTATAGCCGCCACACCACTCCCCTCCTAGAAACGAGGTTAGTAACCGTGCGCAGGTTGCTTCGATGTGCGTTGTGTTGCGGTTGAGTTGTGTGCCAGCCTTTGGCCGTTGAGTTACGGGTAGCATTGAGTTGCGTGCAGCGTTGAGTGCAGCGAGTAGCTAACCGTGATTGAGCGCATCGTAACAGGAGCGCCGTTGGAGTGGGTGACGTCACGTCCGGGGGTCACCACTGTAGTGGCCTCAGTAACCCACAGTCTACCAAAAGGATCCTCAAGGTGGAGATGAGTTACCTCGGCTTATATACTATTATTTCCGATGTTATTCAGGGTACTGGTAGGAACGCAGAGGTAAATCTGCGCCCTCTACCGAGTGGATGATTGATTCCGGTTGCGTGCGTGTGGTAGCCGTCACAGGTTAAAATAAACAAAGTTAGTCACATTGTATATTTCTTTGTTATCAGGGATTTATATTATTAGACGAGCGCCACAAACATTCGCCAAGCTTCTGTTTGTTAGCTTGACAGAAGCGATCATGGCTTCAAATGGCAGACCCATTTTTGCATTGTTTTTCCTCTGGCAGCACGTATCCGTCTGATCTAACCTCCATTGAATTTTACAATTCCACAAAGAGGTAAAAGTTTTTGGGGAAAATAATATAGTGAGGCCCAGGGGCTTGTGGAGTTCAAATAAATATTGCGTTTGAGGATTCGTTGGCTGCTTTTAGGGTTAGAGGGGTTCTTACGAAAAGAAAATCTTCAATGTTTATTTGAATCTGAAGTTGTGTTAATTAGTTCTGGCGAGAGTAAACAGAGAAATGACAAATTTAATATGACTTGAAGAAATTATTGTGTTGTGATAACGTTTGCTATGTAAGTCAAGTTGTTGATGGTGGTTAATTATTAGGTTTATCAATATCGTTGTTTTAATGAAATGAAAATAAGATGTCATCACACAAAAAGAAAATGTGTACGGAATGTTTATTGAATGGATTAATTAAAACAATTCTTCAGGAATAACTGGATTTAAATAGATTTGTTTTTTGTGAATATTTGAAGAGTACAGGGGAAGAACAGCTTGATTTATTAGGAGTCGTCTCATAATTGTGTCTGCTTGGCGGACATTGGCGGCAGGAAACCAGTTTCTCTCTTTCTTCTTCGCTTGGTCTAAGCGTCGGAATCGTGCATCGCGTGAATCTCGGTAGGTAGAAAAGTCCTGGTTTAGGACTTTTCAATTAATTTGCGAATTTTAAAAATTATCTTAATTGTTTTAGAAAAATTCGTGATTTTCAATCAATCGTACTTTATTTTTAAAGCTTAACATGATTATGAACACAGTCTTTTGAATAAAACACGGAACTGAAATTCAGGGTTGCAGTGAGAGAAGATGCACAAGAAAGTGAGAAACTGGTTTCCTTACACCAGTTTAGGCGATTACTCGCTATCATCGCCAAATATGTCTGACGAGGAAAGTTTTCTACGAAATTAAGCGGTTTTTCCCCTGTACTCTTCATTTATGAGTCATCAAATATTATGTTTTTTATTTAAACAACATTTTCATGTGACAAATCATTAAAACCTTTCTGACCGTTAGACCCGTTTTTTTCCATATTTTACGTATCTGTTTTGCCAACAATATAAATACATTTTGAAATAATAAATTTTAAGTTTTCAATTTTAAAAAAAATAATTCGTTTTCTATTTTATAAGGCCAGATCATTTCTGTATGACGCCACACTATTCGTTTGGTTCTGGTTGTCGGCTCTTCCGAAGGAAAAGAACAAACCCTGTTTGAAACCTGAAAATATTGTCGGTTCGTATTTTTCTTCTGAGAAACTAACCATTTGAACCGGAAGATTAGCGAAACATGAATAGCTTCTTCAGCCTTAAAGTTGAGTAGGTCATGCATAAGTACATGATCCATTACTGCAGGAGTTACATGTATATAATCAATCTAAAAAAACTAAACTCATCGGCGCAACAGCCCATTAGTGAGCCAAGGCCTGCCGTGCCCATTCCAGCTTACGTGACCACTGACCAAGGGCTCTAGGGTGCTAGGCATATGTCCCGGTAAGGTGGTCAACCTCACGCGGAACCCCCAGTGTTTAGTTCCCAAGTATGCTTGGTACTCATTTTATCGACCCACTTAAGAGATGAAAGGTTGAGTCAACCTCTCCCAATCCGGGACTGTGGCGTGGCAATGCGAAGCACTACCACTAAGCCACTGGGCCTAATAATATAATCAAGCATTGCATACAAATTTAATCCTGAAAGTTTCAATATTTTATGATTAAAGCACTTACAGATAAAAGTCACTTTAACCTTTTAAATAATGACTTACATTCAAATGTTATAATCCTTTATCATCGTCAACAATCACAAGAAAACCTTCAAAGTTCGGCATATCTTCCTGAGAGATACAGACGTATAAATCCGTCACCTGATTGTCAGGTGTTCCAGCAATACACATAATTTTTAAAAATGAACAAACTAAATAATTTTATTAAAATTTAAAGCATAGAAGAGGCATGTTTAATCATCTACTACAGAAATATACTATATAAAAAAAATTAAGAAAATTAAATTTTAGTTCATTTTTAATTTAATTCCCATGCATGGAAACCAAGTTCGTCCAATTTGATCATCTCTCAGAGGTCAGCTGTCACTCACATATACTGTACTCTAAAACAAAAGAGTGAAATCACTCCTATAGGGGAAGTGCATTCGGCACCGAAAGGAGTGAATTTAACTCAGACTGAGTTAAAACCGCTCTTTTTAAGAGTGTAGACGTAGATGTTTCTTTATTCTTTTACCACTCCGCAAAAAGAGTGAAATCCACTCTATAGGAAGTGCATTTTCGCCCTGGAATAGAGTGGAATTTAACTCAGACTGAGTTAAACGCTCTTTTTAAGAGTGTGACGTAATTGTTTTCTTTATTTCTTTACCCACTCCGCAAAGAGTGAAATCACTCCTATAGGGAAGTGCATTTCGCCTGGAAAGGAGTGGAATTAACTCAGACTGAGTTAAAACCGCTCTTTTTTAAGAGTGTAGGACGTAGATTGTTTTCTTTTATTTCTTTTACCCACTCCGCAAAAAGAGTGAAATCCACTCCTATAGGGGAAGTGCATTTTCGGCCTGGAAGGAGGGAATTACTCAGACTGAGTTAAACCGCTCTTTTAGAGTGTAGGACGTAGATGTTTCTTTATTTCTTTTACCACTCGCAAAAAGAGTGAAATCCCTCTATAGGAAGTGCATTTTCGGCCTGAAAGGAGTGGAATTTAACTCAGACTGAGTTAAAACGCTCTTTTTAAGAGTGTAGGACGTAATTGTTTCTTTTATTCTTTTACCCACTCGCAAAAAGAGTGAAATCCACTCCTATAGGGGAAGTGCATTTCGGCCCTGGAAGAGTGGAATTTAACTCAGACTGAGTTAAAACCGCTCTTTTTAAGAGTGTAGGACGTAGATTGTTTTCTTTTATTTTTTACCCACTCCGCAAAAAGAGTGAAATCCACTCCTATTGGGGAAGTGCATTTTCGGCACTGGAAAGGAGTGGAAATTAACTCAGACTGAATTAAACCGCCGTTTGTTTTAAGAGAGTAGTACCTACATTACCTAAGGCTAATAAATAATTAAGAAATTAGTATATCAACCAAATACGTTCCAAAATCAGATAAACCCGATATTTTTAATCAAAACCTTTAAAAATAAAATCTCCAAATCTTACAGTCACAAACGCCATCGTCTTTCAAACAATACCTACCATTATAAACAACACTTTTCCACAACAATAAGAACCTTACTCAATCCTGGCCTTTATTCACGATTAACAATCACAACAGAGCCTTAGGTAAAACCCAGGCTCATGCCTGCAGTCACTAAAGCGGTGCTGTAACAAGACCATTTTCCAGATAAAGGTTTCTTGATCTTTAATTACATCTAAGTACTTCGTCTTTTGTAGGCTGGAATTGTGGAGGTAAGAAGAATATGAGAAATGCTTGGCGAAGAAAAATGTGAAGCAGTCTTAAAGTCGCCAGATTAATGTGATACGTCTAGAGCGATTCTATATTGACTTGTACTAATCAAACAGTTGAATAACTGCAAGTCGTAGTTTTGACGAACGTATCCTTTCTTCACCCAAGGCATTCTGATTTGGGAAAAACATAAAATAAGAGGTTAAAAAATACGGAATGCTTGGCAAAAATATGGGAAGCAGTATGAACGTCTTCAAATTGATGTGATAAGTAAAGAGTTACTCCATAACGGTTATTACTAGTAAACCAGTTGAATAACGGCAACTCGTTGGTTTGGCGAGTTGGCGACAGCATTCTTTTGTCAGCCAAGGTAATGTAATGATGTGTGGAAAAATATAAAATAAGAGTTTAAAAAAAGAATGCTTGGCGATTAATGTGAAGAAGTCTGAACGTCTTCAAAATGATGTGATACAACTAGAGTGGAACCATATACCATCACGGCCAGTTTCAATAACAAGGACAGAGAAGCTCTCTCAAACATGAGCGTGGACGGAAATTTTGGCGTCACTATTCCCAGTGCCGAAGATCGAGAAACTAGTTCGGACGCATTCGGAACCCTAAAACTGTGGTCAGCGTGAACGAGTGGTTTTGAACAGGTTTCGAGACAGTTGCCTTCATCTTTGGAAACAATGTCCCCTCGGAACTATGACGTCAAAATTTCCGTCCCCGAGCTTGTTTGGGAAAGCTTTTTCGGCCATGAGTAGGCCGTGATACCATGCATACTACTCATAACATATACCATAACGCAACCATATACCATATCTACTTACACTAACCAATTAAAAGAACAACGGCAAGTCGCAGTTGGCGATAGCATCTTCTATCCGCTCTAGGCAAGTAATGACCGTTTTAAAATGAAAATCCACAAAACCGAAACAAAACTAAAAGCACTACCGTGCTAAACTAAGCATTTCGCGAAAGTTGATTCTGAGAATTTGCTCTCTCTACCTCACTCTTAACCTCCGAATTCGTTATTTATTTCTTTTGGAGTTTTTTAGTAAACCCCGTACATATTACCCAGAGCAGGCAAACTACAGTATCCACAACAAAGAATTAAGCCCCTTTTGCTATAAAAAAATCAGTCTTTTAGAATATTTTCTTGTGAGTTAAAATAATTGAGTTCTTACACTAATGGTTCAATTTAGTAGTCTTTATACTGCTGTTTACTTGTTCATACTGTACACTCTAGTAAAGTTATAAATGTAGGAAGTCACTCATAGTAGTTTTAGTCTAAAAAGGAGTGGAAAAAAAAGCTCTTCAAAAAGGAGTGAAAGACACTCGGCTGGCATCTGAAATTAGTCCAAAAAGGAGCGAAAATGGCCGCTCAGAAAGGAGTGAAAGTGGCTTATCAGAAAGTAGTGGAAAAACCACTCCGCAAAAAGAGTGAAATCCACTCCTATAGGGGAAGTTCACACTCTTAAAACAAAAGAGTGAAATTCACTCCTATAGGAGAAGTGCATTTTCGGCACCGGAAAGAGTGAAATTAACTCAGACTGAGTTAAAACCGCTCGTTTTAAGAGTGTAGGACGCAGATTGTTTTTTTTATTTCTTTTACCCACTCCGAAAAATAGTGAAATTCACTCCTATAGGAGAAGTGCATTTCGGCACGGAAAGGAGTGGAAATTAACTCAGACTGAGTTAAAACCGCTCGTTTGTTTTAAGAGTGCATTTTCGGCACGGAAAAGGAGTGAAAATTAACCCAGACTAAGTTAAAATCGCTCGTTTGTTTTACGAGTGTAGCATGGTGCATTTCGCCAAACAACATCCAACTGAATTTTATTAAGCTTTCGGTACGAAATTTTAAATTTCATAATCTGTATTCATTTTTTTAAATGACTATTTATGCGTTTGTGAATCATAGTAGAAGATCCCTGTACGTCTCTTCATACGGCCATTGTTTTATTGGCTTGTTTCATGTGACGTAACGTCTTCCAGCTATCATTCCTTGGCTTCCTTCAATCGGTGCTCTTATTGGTGCTCTGTTCTCACTCGATGTAACAATCGAAGTTCGTGAAATAATTTATTTTCACTCAGCATTTCTGTTGCTACTAAATACCTAAAACATGCCAACTGTAGTTTATTTCGTATATTATTTAATTGAAGCTTCAAAGACTGCGCCAAGAATGTATTTTATTTAACTTTTCTTTGGGCCTACCTTGGAAACAATAACGGTTTCACTTAACAAACTAACTTTAACATGGATATTTATCCTAAAACATCTCCACGCCATTCTAGCCTCCGTAGTGTGAATGGTCCTAAGCTACGTCTTATTCAGCAGTTTGTTTGTGTATAAGGGAGGTATCAAGCAAACGGAGCGAATACGTGAAATTCCTTTGATTGTTCTTTGTGGAAGATAATTTTGTTGCATCGAGATTATTCGGCATTTTATAAGAGGCTTGTTTGTTTGGTTTCTTTGTTGCTAGTATCCACGTGTTATCTTTGGGTTATCAGTTTAAATGGAAACATTAGGCGGCATTTAGTGATCTTAGTATGTTGGACTAAATTAATTTAATTTAACTTTCGTGTCTTACAATAGTTATTTATGAAACTATTGTAAAAAATAAGACTTTTTTAAACCAGTTGAATAAATTATTTCACGAGCGAGTGAAATAAATTCACGAGTTTAAAAAAGGCTATTTTCAACGTATTGCCATACACTATTTTTTATAATAACGTGCAAAAAAAGTATTTATTAAATTGGCATTTATTGATTGGCTTATTAATTATTTTATTGTCACGTTCAAATGATTTGAAGATGATTATTTATATTAATGATTATTTTAAAATCACGTGCAAAAAGTATTTCTTAGATTGGCATTGGAAATAAGACGCCAAATAAAGAATCACGTTCAAATAAAGAATTTTACACCAATCGCAAAGCTGCCGAATAATATATCACGCTCAAATAAAGAATTTTAAACCAATCAGATGCTCTCATTTACTTTGTCGCACTAGTGCGTAAAAGTAACTTTGAAACACGATTTCGTTAAAAGCATCACTTTTGCCACGATTATTGTTTTGAAAAAGTTAGTTTTTTTTGCACGATATTATAAAAATATTGTTTTATATGCCTAAGCTTTGTAACGTTGATAGATTAGGATGACAGCTTGACGGCTGCATCAACATTGGTCATTCAAATGAAGATTTTAAATGTGTCTCTATTTTGGCAAATCAATGTTTATACAAATGTTTCCTGACCTTCAATTACATGTAAATCCACTGAGCCTTTTGTAGGGTTACTGTATAATTCGGGTGTAACTTGGTGTATCGTTACTTCTTAAAATTCTTTGAAACTCTTTTTAAGGTAATAGTAGCCTACACATTTGCATTCAATTATTTAATATGAAATATAAGGTATTACAAGTATAGCGATGGCGTCGGAAATCCGGAATGGATATTTCGGATTTCATTTTGCCCCCACATTATTTAGCGACAAATAATATGCGTGGGTTATTTTTAGAATAAAGGTCAGGAATATTAATATTCGACTGCGTTTCTATTCGAATATTAGTAGTGCAACTATATTTTAGGAATTATTACGATGTGGAATGTATCGACAAAGTTAGATTAAACATTTGTTTTTAAAAAGCGTTTGGCAGTTTAACACAATTGTGTCAGAAAGTTATTTTTTAAAATCGTGTTTCTATTATCACAAGTATTCTTAGTATGATATGGTGAATATTTTTTTCATTAATTACTGATCTTAATAAAATATGATTATCAGGCAGCAAATTAAAATTTGTTCTTAAGTTATTCAAATAATGTCTTAAAAATAGAAAATAATTATAAACTTTTCCTTTGGTCTTAACTTTGTTTACAACTGCAATAAACAAACTTATCCGATTATTATGATGGTCAAAATATGTCTTAAATTATATTTTCAACCTAATAGTAAACAAAGTCTTTTTCATATATGAAAAAAGCTAAGTATTGAAGTTTCAAGCTTCCAGTAAAGCTTCCAGTATTGAAGTTTCATAAAGTCTTAACACAAATTATCTTAGTTAATTATCAGTTCTGATACACACATTATTTATTTTCTAATTTTATTTTAGTACTAGCAAATAAATACATGTACTTCGCACGGACTAAATTAGTTTTAATTGATCCAAATATATATGTACAATTTAATCCAATTACAGGATAATAAACTTATGTTATTATTCCCGCTCGTTATAAAGTATAAAATACTGTTACTTATATTACCTTAAAAATCCAAAATAAAAACATACGTTTTAAATGTATGCATAATAGTTATCGTAATTTCCCTCATAAACATATAAAACCTTTTAGCTCCTTTGGCGCCTTTTTGGTAAGAATTTGGCGAGAAAAGAGATATAGCTACAAACACACTTATACAGCTCTAGCACGACGACCTTCGAACAATCAACCAACCATTATAAATGTAAAAAAAATGGCTCATTTTTTGCGTTTAGGTAAGAATTTAGTATAGTTATAATTCACGGAAATAGCTTAAATATGCATATTTGCAAACAACAGAACCATCCATGAAAAAAACATCACCTAACCCGCAATAAAATCCTGGAATGGAGACTAAACGAAATTACGTCACTTGAAACATGTCAATTATTTTTTAAAAAGCGAATTTAGTTTCTGAAAGTATTGGCAACAGAATAAAATAAAAAAATTTAATTTTAATTATTTTCTAAAAAGTTTTATTTAATTTCTTCTGCTGAATGGCATCGCGGAAAGAAGAAAATGATCGGATTTGAGTGAAAGTGGTGTATTTTTTTCGGAATATTCGAATTTTCTCTAAAAATAGAACATATTGACCTCTGAAAGTTCAAAATCTGTAACTTAAGTATGAACTACGCATTTGTGCCAAATTACAAGTCAAACAAATGTTTAATTTATGAGTCTATAAGACACAAACACACATACATAACTTCATTTTTATCTATATATATAATACTCTTATACGGAACCCAAATTTCCTTATATTTCTATCTCTGGAATGGCAACAATCGAAATGAACAAAAATACTACTAATTTCAAAATGGCCGACTGAAAACAACAAAAAAGTGTTTCTTCAGGAATGGCTTAAAAAAGAGAAAAATAACTCTAAATATTATGCATAAAACATAGATAGAATCGGTAAGTTTAAATTTAAATATGCATAATATTAGGGACGTTTAATGTTTGAAAATTTGAATTATAATTTCGATCGACTGAACTACCAAACACTGTTGTTAATAAAAAAAGAAAAATTCAAATAGTTTTGAAACATAGTTTCTAAGCGTTGACGGCTACCACAGTTTAAAAATTTATTTACAAATGAATCTTAGTCAAGCACTCCCTAGCAGCGAAATATTTTCACAATAATAACCAGTAATTTATAAGGATAATTTATAATTATTTTATGTTAAAATGATACTAAAGACGGTTAGCTTAAAGGACCATGTCCGGATTGACGCCAGTTGAAAAATGCCGCCACGTCAAAATGACAACAAACCCAGCGTTTACCAAGTCTGTGAAATGACAACTAATAATTACTTAAAATGCTGCCCAAAACTGAAAATGTCTGCTGAGAGAAGATGAAAGATTTCCTTATTAAAAAATATCGTGGTATTTGCGACCGTAGATCCTAACGATATTTTAATATAAGAAAATCAGAACTCAACAGTTTCCTGCAAGTTCAAAACAATGTACAAAAAAAAAATTAAGAAATGAGCTCTTTAAATAATTAATGATTAATAATATTTCAAATTTATTAATACTATTTAAAATTGTTTAACTATGAAAGAAATGGACAGGGGCAAGTTATAAAGAAAGTAACAAAATAAATTCTTTAATGTAAACAACATACATAGAAAAAACCGAACGAAAAACCGAAATAATACCAATTTGACAGGGTTACCATATTTGACGAAAAAAATTGCCGTACATGCTCCTTTAGGTTATCCCTTAAGGCTAGACTAAAATATTTCAATGAACGGTGAGCGAGCGAAGCGCGCCTGGATCGCGATGCGATTCAAAGAGAACTGCGCAAGCAGTTCCCGGGGGTTGGCGAGCGATAGCGAGAAGGGGGCGTGCCCCCTAGTTATTATAGATTCTTCTACTAAGTTATTTCATAATGTTTTGTTTCTGGGAATGATACTATTTTATACACATTGTTTTGAGTACCCTAGTGTTTTAAAAACACGTTTCTATTATAAATTAAAAAGTGTCTATTTTAAACTTAAACAATTGCTAAAATAAACACCAAAAGGCAAATGTCTATTCCATTATTTTTTGACGATATCGTCTTACATAGATTTTTTAAAAATCGAAGCAAAAATGAGTTTTTAAAATCGAAACAATTTTTTTCACACAACACTCTCAAATTATCAATTTGGTTTTATAACGCAAAAAAATTATTCAAAATATTGTAAAACAATCTCTTCCATTTCGACAAAAAAGGTAAAGAAAAAAAAAGGGAAAATCTAAAAAAAAGAAAAAGAAAGGTATGAAAGGGGGAGCAAAAGACAATGGTATTATGGTTCAATCATTAGTCTTTTATTTAAAGAACAGCGAGTCTTAGTTTCTGTTTCTAATTACTGAATTTGTAAATTTTAAAAGAAATTTATCATAAACAAATGAAGAACTTAGTGGAAGAACGTTCTAAGTGACAAAAAGATGAAAACTAGAAAATTAACTTTAAAGTTTTTCTTAGTTTAGTTGTTTGAGATATGTGTTTCTTTTGTTCTTAGATACTGTTAAAACGGAACTCACAAAAGGTGAAAAAATTATTTAACTTTAAGTTTATAAAAAAGGGGAATATTGTAAAATCGTTAAAGGAGGGAATAACATGTTCATTGTTCATTGACACAGAAATCTCAATATTTTCAAAAATGTAACTCAGCATGTTCTTGCACTAAGCTCTTCAACTGCCATTTTGGTACTGCTAGCGTATTATGGCCGGTCTCGATTTGGCGACTTTCCTTTTGAAGCCAAGTAGCGAAAACGTACTTAAATTAGTAAACATTCCACTTCAACTCAATAGATGTTTACATCAATCTTGTTGCTATAGCAACCCCGTGTTTACTTTTTCACGAACCCCAAAGTCGCCAAATAGCATTCCGGCCATAATACGCTAGCTGTTCCGCCATTTTCAAATGGTTCAAATGTCACCAACTGTGCTGTTCTCTCGAGTACTTACAGCAAAAGAATTCACTTTTTTTTAAACATATAATAATTTCAACCGGTATCGGAAATATGTACAGCTAAGATATAATGGCCGATCCGTTTATGGGCGACTTTTGGCGAGTTTGAAAATTTGACGAAAGGGTTGCCATACTTAACGAGTTGAATGAAATTTGAAATTGAATGTTCCGAACTTTTGAGCATTTTTGTTGCTTGGCAAAGCATCTCAAATCACCAAATCAAATTAATAACACATTTACATTGATGAAAAAGTGTCATTCTAAACATCATTAAAAAAACTGATAACTTTAAATCTTATCGAGAAGAAAGGTTGTAAAATAGTAAGTACTAAATATTTAAAGTTTAAAAGAAGAGTTTAAAATAAGTATTATATCAAAACTATCAATTTATAAATAATTAATTGTATTAAATATTACAATAATGAAATATGTATAAACTATAACATTACTATAAGTTACATAAACGATACATACTCGTATAATACTAAGTTTCTATTATTCACATAAATAAAATATGTATATATTAAAACCATTATATACACATTTTAACATTGAAATGCCCAAAACATTGTTATGAATTACATAAACGACAAACGTACAAAATACATTGTTACTATAAATTCTAACATTGTTATTCAAAATTAAGCATTATATAAACTGTACAATTGTATTGTAATATATTACAACATTGTTAAAAATTTTAATATTGTAATACATTACAACGTTGTTTTAAGTTACAATATTGTTATAAATTACAGCGTTGTTATCAATTTTAACATTATTATACATTACATCATTGTTATAAATATCATAAACAACAACTAACAAATAAAACAATGTTATAAATTTAACTTCCTCACAAGAAATGAAATGAATTTAATAACGCACTTTTATTTCCGACCCAAAAGAACAAAGAAGAAATAAAAGTGTTTCTTATATTTTTTCAGACCCTCACTCAAAATGCTGCACAACTCATTGAACAGATAGGACTTTTATTTCTGGTTTGTTTTTGATTCGACATTTGCATAACGAAAGACGGTTTGAAGGCAGCAAGAGAAAAATCTTCAACAAACCAAAGGAATATATTAAAATAGGTTCAGATATCATTTTTTGCGCAAAACTCTTTTTTAATGGCCTTTGAGGATTACGTTTGAGTAGAAATATTTCTGTTTTTGGGTTGAAGTAATTGCTGGTTTGTTGTTTTGATCATTTTGTGTGGTTTTTTTATGGTATACGGATTTTATTCGAACTAGAGTTTGATAAGTCTTAATAAAGCCTATCAAATAATTTTTAAATATTTGATAGATTAAATACTTCGGTAATTATTTGTTTATTTATTGTATTAAATTTTGTACACTGATTTTAAAATTAATATATTGTTTACTTGAAACTATCAAAATGGCTAAACACAGAAACTTGTGTACGATAATGTACACATAAAACAAATATTAATTTAAAATGACCAATTATCATTTAGAAATGAAAGGCACATTATGCTTTTAACACTCAGCTAATTCAGTAAATATATTGAAGATAATGAATGGTTAATCTTTTTTTTAAATTATGGAATGGTCAAAAATATTTATAAACAACTTTATTTCCATAAAATGCAACGAAAAAATAATGCCACAACTTAATTAACAATGGAAAATAAAAACAGTGATTAGACTCAGGTTACCAATTAATGAATAATGTGTTAATAACATTAATATTTTATTTCCGTATAAAAACGTTGTTATTTTTAAAAAAAAATTCGTGTTTTGCGTACACTGTTATAAATTAGGCACTTTGTTTCACCAAAAATGTGGTTCCTAGTAGCTGCAACAGCTGTGTGGTGAAACGTGAAACCATATTTTTGTTATTAGGTTGAACCATTTCTCAGGTTTTTGTTTCCAAATCCAGAAAAATGGTCCAATCAAACACCGGATAAAAGGTGAAACATTTCACCACACAGCCGTTGCAGCTACTAGGAACCAATATCATGGTGAAACCAAGCACAACATTTTTAGGAGTGTAACATAATTGGTCATGCATCAATCGTTCTGAATTATTGTATTCACTTTGTCTTATATTTTTTATATTTAGAGAAACTTAAGCAAAAATACTATTTTAAAGTGGATTTTTTTGCCTATAATCGTTAATGGGTTAAAAATTCTACATATTAATATCACATTGAATTGCAACAATGAAAATAAAAAAATAATGTATCTTTCATATACAAGTATTATTAGGTACTCGAAAATAGAATACACTGCACAAATTTGATGTAACGTTACTTTGCTTTATGAAGTAACGCTACACAAACCAAAATTATTTTCCAAATATGAGTAAAACTTTATGCAATGTTCCTACATAAATTATGTTACTCCTTGGAGAAGGAGATAATTTTCTGGAGAAAAATTACACAGCATATTTTAACGTCTTAAAGTTAAAATTTATTCAGATACATTTTGAAATTCATTAAAATAATAATAATAATAATAATTATTATTATTTTGTGTTGTTGTTTTTTGTTGTTATTGTTATTGTTATTGTTATTGTTATATAATAACTAATGGCTATTGAATAGTACAGAAAATAATTTTAAAATATTTTCAAAAGTTATTTCAAAAAACAGCAAGGTAATTCATTACTTTCTCAAAATTTTACATAAACACATTTTTAATAAGTAGTTAGTTCGAAATTTAAAACTTCTCGAAACTCTGAAACTTTCCGTTCAAACCAAAAATTCCTCAAGTACTAAAAACTTAAGAGCAGCATCATTAATTAAGCAGCGTTTAATCATTCAACAAGTTTTGAAACTAATTTTAAGAACATAAATATCCATCAGGTAGTTTTAAAATAGTGAAAAGTTTTTATGAAGAGGCATACCTTTAAAATTAATTGGGTAAATTTTTCCATAAATATTACGTGTTTTTGGAAAAGAGATCACTTATAACTTTTAAATAACCTGAAAAAATCGTTTTTAGATATTATTAACGAGAAATAAAGCACCTGAAAGGGTCCTTTTTTGATAAAATCAAAAATATCGTTTAAATTTTAGTGAAACGCTTTTAATTGGAATAAGTAATACAAAAACGAGTAAATGTTCAACATTATAGGTGAAAGATTTAACACCATATGTAGATGCAACTAAGCGGAAAATCGGTTTCTTTTTGTAACAAACTAGATATTGTAAAAATACATTCCTTGGAAGTTGTTCGTTTAAATTTTCTGTAAACTTTCTTCTTTCTAGGATTTAAGTTCAAAAAATAGTTTGTAACGGTTAAAATTTCGGAGGAATTTAAAAAAAAAAGAATTTTAGATTTATTTTAAACTAGGAAATAAATACCCGTTCTTGGCATGGACCAAAAGAATATCAAATCGATCCAAGTATATGTGTCATTTAATTTGCTATAGGATAATAAGCTTTGCCTTTGTTCCCTTTCATTATAAAGAATAAAATCCCGTTACTTATATTGCTTTAAAATTCCAAAATAAAAATACATCACTATAAAATGAACATCCTCATATCACAAAAGTCTTCCTCAATATGAACTTACTGTCATCGCAATTTTCCTGATAAATTCAAAATTAACCATAATTGTATAACAATGTTATTTCACGTCAAAACCTCCATTCCGGTTTAAAAAAAAAACTCATTGGCACGTTCAATTACTTTTCAAATCATTAATTTAGTTTCTGAACGTAATGGCAAGAAAATAAAAGCAATTTCAATTTTAATTAATTTTGGTGTTCATTTTAATTTCTTCTATCGAATGACAACATGAATGGGAAAAAAATGATCGGATTTGAGCGAAAGTGGTGTATTTATTTCAGAAAATTAGAATTTTCTTTAAAAAAGGAACAAATACGAAAAAACTAAGCCTCAGGTGCACACGTTAGTATTAAAGGGAATCTATCTTAAAAATTTCGAATTTCTGAGGGCAGTATAAGTAGGTCTTTTACGATCCGATGACAAACAGACACACAGACTCTTTATTTTATTATTATAGATAACCTTCATTTGTGTCCCTAATATAATAAATAAATATTAAATTCGAACACTACTTGTTTTCTAAGATACCTTTTCTTAGAAACGAGCTTATAAGTACTCATATCACAACAAAACATTTCTAATTCATATTATCACATGCGGTTTAATAATGCCAGACTATTAATTGAAGAGCTTAGTGGAAGAACGTGCTAATTGACATTTTTTTAAAAATTGAGATTTTTCTTTCAATACACATGTTATTCTTTTCTCCAAAGATACCACGGTTAGCCCTTTTCCTAAACTTTAAATTTCGTATTTTTTACAAGTAATGCTTTCAACAGATCTGAGTGCAAATTAAACAATTTAAAGCTTATTTTTTTGATTTCATTATTTTGTCACTTAGCACGTTTTTAAACCAAGTTCATCAATTATCACAAAGTGAAATGAATCTAATCTTCAGATTTAATAAGTTTGAAAAGAGTGATTACTTGAAATGGATTGAGAGGTGGAAAAATAAATTGCTTTAAATTAACGGGATCCTTAAAATCATTACAGGTGGGCGATGCTTTGATCTTTAAAGAATTTTTACCGAGTCTTATCATCCTCAATTAGTTAATTTCATTTTTGTTAATTATGAAAAGTAACAGAGGCTTTGAGTATAATGTTATTAAGTTAAAATGCTTGGTTTTTCCTTTTCTCATAAATTGGAGTATATTAGAACTCCAATTATTCTAAGAAAAAGGTACCTAACCACATTTGGATATTCATAAATTCGGATAATTGGAGTTACAAAAAAAGAGAGTATATTTAATCAATTAATTGATTGTTGGACTGCCAGATTATGTAGTTCTAGTTTCGGTCGCCATCAACACAATTAAACCAAATTGTGAGCTGCTCTTTGGCAATTTGAGTCACATAGTTTTTGTAATAGGTTTTTTTTTATTCAACTCTTTTTGGTTCATTCAACACTTTTTGGGTTCAAACTATAATTAATTTAATATTGGAAGGTATTTTAGCGATACAGTCAAGTACCCTATTCTTGGTTTTACAAAATTCTATACGCGGCATATAAACTTTTATACCCGGCCTATTTATTACTGTTCTTCTCTGTTGGATATCATGTCTAAAAAATTTTCGTCGGTCTAAAAAAATTACTAGGCATGAAATCCAACAAAGGCAAACAGTAACAGAGGACCGGGTGGGATTTCTTTCTGATATTCGGATAATCAGCAACGCTTCCGATAATTGGAGTTCTACTGTGTAAACTATTCAGATGGATTAACATATTAGGTACTAATTGTTAACTATTATACTAATTGTTTATAAGAGAACACAATAGAAGAAAAGAAAACAATATAATTAATTTTATTGGCAACAAATAAGAAACATTTTTTTGTGATTTCTACAAGCTTTAGTCTTGTTAATAATTTTCATTAAATATATTTACATTTAAGGGGGATCAGACCCCAAAACATTTTCAAAATTTCATTTCTATGTTTTTATTGTTTCTTAAAATATGAAATCTTAACTTTTCAACGATATCTTAGATTAAAAGTTTCGAGTACTGGAAGTATTTTTAATATTTTTTTTTAACAAACGTTGTTTAGGTAAAATCCGGTCATGTTTTATAGGTAAGAAACCACTATTATTTACTTTAAACGGTTATATCTCAAAACTTACTTTTTCAATGTTCATATACCTTTTTCTCAAAATCTACTGTAAGTATCAGCCTGAAATTTTTCATACGTATTTAAAAAGTTTGTTTCTAAAAACCTTTGGAGGGATTTGACTATAAATACATTATTTTTTTTCTTTTTAATATTATTGATGATTTTTAGGTAAAAAAAAACTAAATTATAATTTATCAACTAAACAAATTTTGAAAATGCCTCTATTAAAATATAGTTAAACATCCATTTAACAACTAGTAAAAATTTCATTAAAAAGTATGAAATAGATTCTGAGAAAAAGGTACATATAAAAGGTCATATTAACATGGGTTTCATTGGAGGGCTCCGGTCCCCATTAAACATTTTTGGCACAATTTCTATAGTGTTCAGACCATATGGATAAATTTAGAAATAACTTTATGAAGCTACCAATCAATGCCTGATTTTTAATAACAAAAGAGGTTTTATAAAATTCAGTTTCATGACATATGATTAGTCATTAATTTTGTATGATAGATAATTAAAACTTAAACCACATTTCCGTCGCTCATTTTGACAATTGCGAGTTTAGTAGGTCAAGAAATTTTTAAGTTTGAAAGTAATTAAATGTTTAACCATATAAAATAGTTAAAAAAACAGATACTATACTCCTCACACATCGAAAAAAAAATATTTATGATCCTACAGACAAACAAACTGGACATATTTATTATTACAATATTTCCATATTAAGAAACCCAAATCTAGATACAGATATTAAATGTCGAACAAATGTCTCAAATGTTATTGTTGTAATCATCACTACAATATCTATTTAGGCGACATATATTTTACAAGTGTATAAGCGGAACACTGTAAAACTCTAGTGTAACTTTCTGCAACGTTACTTCATAAGACCGGTGAAAAATATTTTTATCGAATATTAACAAAAAATTATTTTTTTTTGTACGCAAAAAGAATAAATTAGAATGCCTGTTAACTTAGCGGATTCACAAATGCACTCATAGCAACATTAACTACTAAAAATATCATTTTATTATAAATGGTCTCTCTTTGTACACACTGTACAAAATTAGATGGAATCTTGCACAGATTTTTTAAAGTGAAGAAAAAGGCAAAAGAAAACAATGAAATCATGAAATGTATAAACTGTAACATATACAACAGTTTCGTTTACAAATCATAATTCAAGTTATGCTTATTTGAAAACAATGTTCATTAAAGGGGTAAACAAATGTAAAAGTAACATTATTACAGTCCCTGGACAAATTATTAGACGCACTGCAAGATTTCATGTAAAATATTAATTACCGGGTGATATTGTACCGTTTTATTATTTTAAATTGATTTGTTTTTTATTTTTATATTATCCAATCAATTACCTATTTTTTTGACATAAATAAAACAGTATTAATTTAGAAAAGCATAAGTTTATTAAGTTTTAAAGAAAAGTGAAATTATTGTTAGTAAAAGTCAATATTTAGTTGAGCCACCTTTAGCCGCTATCAAAGCTTTAGTTCTGAGCGGCATGCTGTCAATGCAAGACTGCACTGTCTCCTGCATTTGAGGATGATGATTCCACAAATAAATAATCTTATTATAAATAATTAATATAAATTAATCTTAATTATAATTAATCATAATTATCTTAAAATAAATACAAACATGTAGTCTACAACAGTTCTTTTAAATAAAAACCAATAATATTGTAGTTTAAATATACCATTATTGCATAAAAACTCTTAAAAAAACATAAAATTACTAAAAAAAAATACAGTGCGTCTAATAATTTGTCCAGGGACTGTATATACAACAGTTTCCTTTACAAATCATAGTTCAAGTTATGCTTATTTTAAAACAATGTTCATTAAAGGGTTAAACAAATGTAAAAGTAACAACGTTAAATACTTAAAATATCATTTTATTATACGTTCACTTGGCACATTGTAAAAAAATGATGGAACGTGTCTCACTAAAGCTTTTTAGTAAAGAAGCAGTCGAAAAGAAAAACAAAAAAATGTGAAATTTATGAGCTGTTACAGATTTAAAAGTTACTTTTACTAATCATAAATTACTTTAGGCTTTTTTTTAACCAATACAAATACAAAAATTGTCGACCAACAACAGGCCAGAGGCCCAGTAAGGTTGGTCCAAAACAAATCTAATACATTACCAGTTTCCAATGTCCGTCAAGTTTCTTCTTAAAATCTTCTACTCTCTTCGAATGCACAACATAATCTGGTAAAGCATTCCACTCATTGACAACTCTATTGTAAAAATAATGTTTTCTTACCTCCCTTCTAAAGCCCGATTTATTCAATTTCTGATCATGACCTCTGGTCCGGCTATTTAAAGTAAAATCTAAGCCGTCGATGTCTCCCTGTTTTATGAACTTGAATAACTGTATTAAATCACCCCTAGCTCTCCTGTTTTCCAGGGAATACATGTTTAAAGATCTTAATCTGTTATCATAATCAATACCAGATAGACCCTTAATCATTATTGTAGCCCTATGCTGAACTTTTTCAAGTAACTCTATATCTTTTCTGAGGAAGGGAGACCAAAACTGAACAGCATATTCTAGATGTGGCCTTACCAATCCCCTATACAATGGCAAAATAATCTCCTTAGATTTAGAAGTGATACTTTTTCTAATATATCCCAACATTCGATTGGCTTTCTTACTTGCCTCAACACACTGCTTACTCATTTTGAAATCATTGCTCACCAAAACTCCTAAATCTCTAACGAACTCACTATCTTGGATACTTTCTCCCTGTAAAACATAAGAATGATTAACATTGTTCTTAGCCAAATGCAAGGTTTGACATTTGTTAACACTGAACGACATGCCCCAGCGTGAAGCCCATTCAGTAATTTTCGTAAGATCATTTTGTAACTGCTCAATATGCTCAACAGAATTTACTGTACTCGTCACTTTTAAGTCATCTACAAAAATACTTAACTTGCTATTCAACCCCCAGCTGATATCATCAATAAACATAATAAATAAAATTGGTCCTAGTACAGAGCCCTGAGGCACTCCACTTACAACCTCATTCCAATCAGAGTACTTACCATTAATGTGAACCCGTTGTTTTCTATTGGTCAACCAATTTTTAATCCAACGGACCACAGCAGTCCCTAACCCAATAATATGTTAATATGAGGTTATAATCAAATTAACCCTACAGACGTATAAACCCGTGAATTTCAGGTTTTCCAGCAACACACATAATTTTTAAAAATTCATAAATTTAATAATTTTATTAAATTTTAAAATTTAAGGCATGGAGGAGCCATTTATAACCATCTACTACAAATATATAATTTTTTAAAATTTAATAAATTCAATTACCAGTTAAAAATTGTAATTTAAACCTCTTACAGAGAAAACAAGTTTACACTTCAGTTAATTTGCTTATCCCTCAGAGATATAGGAGGAACAGAATATATAAATATAATAAAACGTTGGAAAACCATTTAAAAACTTGAGAATTTAGCATATAAGTGACCAGTATCGTCAAATACATAACCTTATAAAGCGGTTACTGATTTCATTGCATTAAAATTCGTGTTTCCTAAAACCAAAATCAAGCATTCCTAAACTATTTCCAATACTTTTCTACATTAATAAATGTGATTCCCGATGCAGATAATAATTGCTTAGCAAATGTCCCGGACATTCATTGTTGTGGTCAGCAAGACGATATCTCTGCGGGAGACACAGATTTAAGGTCAACAAGCATCATCGACGAAGAAATAGGCGGAAAAACAGGAAAAATAAGGAAGAAAAACAGGAAAAAATAAGGACAAACAGGAATATTAGGAGGAAAAAAAGTTTTATTCGTCCCATCATACCGTGAAAAAGACATCGCAGTAAATGGTGATGGGGTGAATATGTCGAATGGAAGGACAAGTCTTTCTGGATGCCATTTTTGGCCACGAAAATATTGATATGAGAGGACATTTTTGAAGTGTACTGGATTTGTTTAGTACATTATGGTTGTGGCAGTTGTATGTCGTAAAATAATCAGCACTGTAACTGGTACATTTACGAATTTCAGTAAGATAACATTTGGAGCAATTTCTGAGTAAATTTTTAGTTAGAAGAAATAATTTCTGTGGCTAATTTTCCAACTGAAACATTTAGGCCAAATCAGTTTTCTGTCAAAAATAATGCCGCCTTCTTGTCGAAAAAAAAATATCTGTGGTTTTTATCCGATAAAAATATAAAAAGTACAATTATACTACGTTGTTTACAAATTGGACAAACATGTCAAATAAACAAATTAATTAAGAAAAACAAATAAATAAATAGATAATCAACCTGCACTTCATCTCACCTGACTCACCTGAAAAAGTACACTTTATTTCGGTTTCCTTTTAAATATCTAATTGACAAGTTTGTATGAAGAATTGATGTGGTTGGAAAATGCAAATGTTTTGAAAATAAAAGTCCACAAATATTTAAAGATTTCTTGTAAAGCGCCAATGCTTTTATCAAAGTAATACAACCTATCTTCAGTACACTCTTAAAACAAAGAGTGAAATTCACTCCTATAGAGAGTGCATTTTCGGCACGGAAGGGAGTGAAAATTAACTCAGACTGAGTTAAAACCGCTCGTTTTAAGAGTGTAGGCGCGATTGTTCTTTTATTTCTTTTACCACTCCGAAAAGAGTGAATTCACTCCTATAGGAGAAGTGCATTTTCGGCACCGAAGGGAGTGAAATTAACTCAGACTGAGTTAAACCGCTCGTTTTAAGAGTGTAGGACGCAGATTGTTTTCTTTATTTCTTTACCCACTCCGAAAAGAGTGAAATTCACTCCTATAGGAGAAGTGCATTTCGGCACGGAAAGGAGTGGAAATTAACTCAGCTGAGTTAAAACCGCTCGTTTGTTTTAAGAGTGTAGTTAGATGCAACCAATGTGACTTTTTGGCTGCTCAGAGGTCCGCAGTTACTTTGGCCGAACCCTAACCTGGGACCTTTCGCATTTAAGGCAAGCGCCTTAACCACTTTGCTCCCCAGCCTCCATACTTCATTGGTAGTCAATTGTTGTTATACAAAGCAAGTTTGAAAACATCAAAGGGATTTTTTTGCAACAAATAAACCGAAGTTCCTGGACACAATCTACTTTATGCCCAATACCCAAGAGAAAATTCTGTTATTTCTTCAAAGGTCAATTTTGTGAATCAGAGCGAAAGGGATGTAAATTCTTAAAAGGAATGTTTAAAGTATGTTTGGTTTCTGATACCGAATACGATTTTGAAGCTAGCCTGAAATGATGTTTTGAAAAGTTTAAAATATGGCTTATTTAATGATATTATGATGGCTAAAAATCCGATAACTTCAAAAATCCAAAATAAACTGTTTTTACATTATTTTTTTATCACAACTTGTTCAACATAAGTAGTACAAAAAGACGATCAGATGATCTAAGATAGAAATTCTTCAAAGGAATGCTTAAAATTTGTTTCGTTTATAACTCAGAATATGATTTTGAATTAAGTCTGAATTGTTGTTTTACTAAGTTTAAAATATGGATTATTCGAGGAAATTATTGCTAAATCCGATAAGTTAAAAAAAATACAAAAAAAAAAAATTGTTTCTAAATATTTTTAATCACACGTGTTCGCTATGCAATTTGACAGCGGTAATGTTGTACTTCGGAAATATATTTTTGTTGCATATAATATTATATTAAAAATATATATTATAAATATTATATTATTTTTTACACAAAATGAAAAAATATATGCTTTATTTAAATAAACTTAATTAATAGTAGAGAAACGAAATTGGGGATGCGAGTTTTGTTATTAAAGAAAAATGTTTCTTACACTCGTAAACTGACGGTCGTAAGAGCATATGATAATTATATCCAAGTGCGATTGATAAAAAAAACCTCTAAACTATATTATTTTCTAAAATATGCGTAACAAAATAATAGCATTCATTTCGAATTATTGTAATATAGAATGTTTAAGCTTTAGTATAGCTATTTATCTGAAACCTGAAACAACAGAAACTAAAGTACATTTCATAGAAGAAAACATGGCGGGTTCGATTCCCGCCTTCACCCTGGGTGTACTTTCATTTCTCTGTCTCAGTAAAAATTCTATCTGTGTCTGTCTTACTTGACGAAGGCTTATAAGCGGGTCTCTGATCAAGCACACAAGCCGGAATATGTATGTACCTATCCCTACCCCCCAACATGTGTTCTGCGCCTTCAACACAATTTTAATGCTAACCATGCTTTATTATTTGTTCGCATCACAATTTTTGTATGGTTTCAACATAACATGTAATAACTGAGAAAAATACAATTTTTTTTTATTATTTTTGTTGTTGTTGTCGTGTCCGTGATATGTGCAAAAACTAGATGGATCCGAAGCTGTCGTAGACAGCTTTCGCTTTTTCTTCTGCATCTTCGGAGAGAATTAAAACCATTTTTTTTATTAAAAGTCAACATAAGTTTTTTTATGAGGAGTAACCTATTCCATAGAAATTACCTTTTCACACATACATAGCTACACAATGATATGATAAATTGTTTTGAATATTAATTACAATGATTATTCATACTGTGTTAAACCCATAGATATCATAGTTAAAGTATTAGATTGGCAGATCACATGAACTCCAATGCTAACGACGGGACGCGCTTGGAGGTCTTTTAAGAGGGCAAAATGGCCAGTGTTGCTGTCATTTTAAGGAGAAAAATACGACGAAAAAATACCATTTAATTCTAAAATTACAAAAAACTATCGTAATATCTAGCTGCATTTTGGAATCTTTTTAGTGACTTTAAATCCTTTTCTGGTATTTTTTGTAATTTTAGAAATAAATGGTATTTTTTCGTAGTATTTTTATCCTTAAAGTGGCAGCAACACTGGCCATTTTGCCCCCTTATTTGGCCTCCATGCGCGTCCCGTCGTTAGCATTGGAGGTCACGTGATCTGCCAATCTAATACTTTAACTATGATATCTATGGTTAAACCCCTTTTCCCCTAAACTACAGAACATTCCGGAAAAGCTCTAAGAGATCATACGACTAAAAACCGTAAACGATCCCATAGCTAGAAGAAGAAATCGTAAATAGGGGATGTTCCGACTGACTGTTCAGTAGACGAAAAAAACATCGCGGAGACAGAATAAAGATCGCCTGCAAGGTGTTGGGGGCGAGAACAAGACGTTGATCACATGTCGTAAAAAAGGCGGGAAACAGCATTCTTCACTTGTGCTGTTGGAGATGCTGAAGAAATAGTTAGGTGGTGTTTTTTACCTAATTTGTTTAAGAATAATAGCATGACAGGGCCGGATTCCTAAATAGGCTAAGTAGGCTGTAGCCTAGAGCGGCGAATTTTTAGGGGAGGCAAATTTTATGACCAATTAAAGCGGCATTCGGCATAAATTATTTTTTAGAAAGATACGAATATTTTTAAGAAAGAAAACAAATAATTTGCCATTAATGTGTAAACCGTACACGCATATACAGTACTAATATTTCGTAGCAAACACGGTCGGTGCGAGGGCAATTGCACCCCCTCCTCCCGGATTTCGAAGTTGAAAGAAAAATACTAGAACAGTTAAAAAAAATTCGTCTGTTTCGCTTTCGATTTAGCGTGTAAAGGTACATAGATGATTCTAATATGTGTATCTATTTTAAACAGCACTTACCACCCTATTTGCAGCTAACCAGCTACCTTTCCTCGAAGGGGGAGAATATTGTGACAGGGGCGGCAAATCAATCGTAGCCTACTAGCGGCAAATCTTTAAATCCGGCCCTGAGCATGAGAAGATCCACGAAGAAAACAACGTAGATTATTATCGAAAATAGTTTATTAGTGCAAATTTACATGTTTCGGAGGGAATTCAAGAAACACAGCGCAGAATAAACACTGGTTGACGACGTGAAGTTTTAAAACATGGTACCTTCCCGGAAAGGAAAGCGGAAAAGGGGAAATGTGTGGGTAGGAAAAGGAATCGTAATACAACGCTATTCTGTTGCTATGAAGCTTTTTTCAAATTGTTGAATTCATCCACCATGCCAGACTTTTCACCATTTGGAAAAGCTTCATAGCAACAGAATAACGTTTGCTACATTTACAAACGTTGCAACAGAATAACGTTTGCTACATTTACAAACGTTGCAACAGAATAACGTTTGCTACATTTACAAACGTTGCAACAGGATAACAAAACATTTACAAAATATGCTATTGCTACATTTACAAAATATGCTGTTGCTACATTTACAAAATATGCTGTTGCTGTTTTATTTTCTGTTGCTACATTTACAAAATATTCTACATTTACAAACGTTAGACTTAGAAACGATTGACCAAATTCGTTGCAACAGAATAACGTTTCATTCCGACAACTTTTCCTACCCCCACATTTTCAACTCTCTGCTCTCCTTTCCGGGAATCATATTTTCAAACTTCCAAGTCGCCAAATTGTGTTTTTTTGTGTGTTTAGTATGGGTTAGTGTACCATTCAAAGACAAATTTGAGCTTCTTGAGTTCCCACCGTAATATGAAATTCCAAAGAGTTTGAAGTTTGAGGCCGGGACCAAGCTGTTCCCAGACTGCCCCAACTGTCGTGGAAGTGCTCAAGCCAGTCCCGAACACATACTCCATTGCCTCGGTTTGACGTGGAAGGACATCAACGACGACCCACTTTTATTTTTGGTTTTTCTCAGGGTCACACACATCATGGAACTGGTCTAATTTTGACCCAGGGATATGTAAAAAAAACCCATGTAATTCCGTAATAATAAACTATTTGCGCCAATGATTTACGTCGTTTTCTTCGTGAATCTTCTCATGTTTCATACGCAAAGTGGAATATATTTTCTGAATACGCAACAAATATTTAAGATTTAATGCCTTCACAGTCCCTTGGCCGTAAATTATAACTACGTGGGTCCACGAACCTTTGGTAGCTTTAATGTGTTAGATGCTTGGTGAAGGCGCTATAAGAATATACATTAATATCATGTAGACAAAAATAATTTAAGGGCTGTAACTAATGAAAAGAATGGAAGATGGCAGTGGCACGAAAAAGAGCAGAGTCATGACCTACTAAACTTAAAGGCCACAGAAGATCTTCGTAACGTCAAGTTATCCATCTCTGTCAGCAAGAAAAAGTGCGCAATCACTTGTGGGATTAGTAATATATCTTATAGTTACTAACTGTGAAATCAACACATGGTAGTATATGTTATACAGTGGTGGTCAAAATTATAAGGACAACTGAAAAATGAGGAGAAAAAATTTATTTCTGAATTAAATGAAAATGTATTTAGACATAAAATACTTTTTTATGCCATAAATCAAAGAACAATAAAAATCTTAAAATACAAAATTTGAGTTTAGAAAAATAATAAACAAAAAATACATTGTTAGGAAACTGGACAAAATTATAAGGACATTTAAAAATTTGAAGTAAAAACAATTAATAATTAATAAGTATCACCCTTATTTTCAATTACTTTAATTAATCTTGACGTCATAGAGCTCGTTTGTTTCTTAAGGGTGCTCAAATGGATATTTTCCCTTGCCTTTTCAATTGATTGATTGGGACTTTTAGCTGGCCAATCAGTCTACAGTTTTACAGAATTAGCGTCAAACCATGATTTTGCAGCTAAGACGCGTGTATTGGTGCATTGTCCTGCTGGAATAAATAGTCACCCTTGGTTATCAACGGTGCTTCTGGCAAAATATTTTTACCCAGAATATCAACATAACTATTTGAGTTCATTTTTCCTTGAAGAAATACTATTTCTGTAGTTCTAGAGGCTGCGTAACCTGCCCAGACCAGCCGCCACCATATAAACGCTTTGAAAATATATATATTTTTTTTGCGAAGATCATACCAAAAATACTTTAACCCATCTGGTCCGTCTACACTGTTAAAAATTTTGTGCTTGGTTTCACCATGATATTGGTTCCTAGTAGCTGCAACGGCTGAATGGTGAAACGTTCCACCATATTTTTGGTATTCGGTTGAACCATTTCTCAGGTTTTTGTTTCCAAATCCAGAAAAATGGTTCAACCAAACACCAAAAAAAAAGGTGAAACATTTCACCATTCAGCCGTTGCAGCTACTAGGAACCAATATCATGGTGAAACCAACCAATATCATGGTGAAACCTAGCACCAAATTTTTAACAGTGTAGGTTAAACTTCTTTTCATCAGAAAAGACAACACCATTCCATTTGTCACCCATAGAAATGTACTTTTTAGCAAACCCGATCCTCAGAGTCTCTTTTAGGTTTTTGTAAGAGGGGGTCGTGACTTCAGTTTTCTGTATCGAACCTGTTGGCATTTTGTAAAACACGGCGAACGGTTCGAGCACTGTAGTTAAAGTCCAGTTCACGCTTTATTTCCGTCGATGTTTGCTTTTTAGAGCAAGCTCTACGTATAATTCGTCTTTTATCTCTCGAAGACACAGAAGATGTCCTACCTGGGTGTTTTCATTTTCCATAATTTCCAGGATTTTTAAAAAATTATATATTACAGTCTTTGATCTATTCAATTTCAATGCTATTTCACTTCCAGTAAATCCAGAATTTTTATAAGCGATTAATTTTCCTTTTTCAAACACTGAAAGCTTCGTACCTAGTGGCATGGTTGAAAATAAGTGTAATGAAGTTTTCAAACACTCGCAAAATCTTTATAACGCTATGGAATGACGTGTACAAAGCATAAACTGTGCTAGTTTTATGTAAATTTATTCTTTAGACTTACAGAAACGCAATTGTCCTTATAATTTTGTCCAATTTCGCTGTATGTTAAAATTATGAATTTTATGTATATTTACAAAAAATCTTATCTAAAATGCTCAGTTTACTATTGGTTAACAGACATAAAATTTGCATAATTCAACCGTAATTTGTCGAAAAGATATAGCAATTTTTCCTTTGTCCTTATAATTCTGACCACCACTGTAGTTTATAATTTTTAATGTTCAAAAACACTTAATACACACAATAATAATTATACACATAATATAGTAACACTTTGATGTCCACTTCTTTTTTTCCCTAGACTTCGATACACTTGATGAGTCCTTAATTGTTCAGATCAATCTTATTTAAATTTTTGGGGATAAAATACCAAGATTAATGCAACTTAAAATAATTTTGTCGCAAAATATCCTAAAACATCTTTGAAATTAAAAGTCAATTTACGAAAACAATATAGGAAGTAAAAATACTGTAGTATACCAGCAATCAGTTGCATATTAAACATACAATGAAATTTAAATATATCCGTTTTTTAACGAATTAATATTTTTTATATAATCAACGATTGATTATGCTCTATTCTATGAAATTATGTGCGAAGAGTTCAAAGTTTTATGCATCATCAAGCCCTTAAATTTACTTTCAAAATGAAAACATAGTTTAAACAGAAATATAGATAACGTGTTTTCTAAAAGACATAAGCAAACATCATATCTACTATGTTACGAAAAATACACCACTTTCTTATTTGTTCTTGATGGTGAATCTTTTTTAACGTGGTTGCGATATTTCCTCCATTTACTGTAAGCATGTAATATTCATGTTCTTTTAGAATAACATTTTCTCACACATAAAAAGCACTCCGCCACTTACTGAAAAAAACTTCTTTGTATTAGTTATTTTACCCTAAGCTATTTAAAAAATAGTTTTTGAGGAGCTGGGCGTGGGTTACCAGTAAGGTAAATCTTAATCCGTTTGACAGTTATATAATTCGCACATAGTAGGTTGCCAGAGATACGCGGTCAGAGAAAAATGTAAAAAAGTACGATTTTGTATAATTTGGGTCTACATGAAGTGGTTTAAAAGCAAGACAAAAATTCTGTAGGTTTTTGTAGTGTTTTGTAACCTTACACGGTTTTTCTTGTGTTTTGTAACCTTACTCGGTTTTTGTTGTGTGATGGTAACTGTACTACATTTTTGTGGTATGCTCTTACTCTATTTTTGTTGGAAGATTTCTCATTTTCTACAGAATTGCGATGTAACCTTGCTTAATTTACATGATGTAACGTTACTTCTTTTATGGTGTAGTGTAATCTTACTCGAATTTTGTAGTAAGATGTAATCTAGCCTCTAATGTGGAGTCTCTATGGTGCAACTTGTTTGTGCACTATTATTTTTGGTATAACATTACTTCCTTAGCATTGTTGATACTCCATGTTTTCAGTGTGGTGTAACCTTACTGTTTTTTTATATTGTGACGTAACTTTACTCTATTTTTGTGTTAGATAATATCTCCTATTTGGTATAATTGTACTCCATCTTGTGGTTACACCATAAAGCTGATGAAAGAGTAAACCTGTCAGTAGTTTTATGGAATACACTTACCCTTAATTTCTACAGTGTCACAGGTGAATAGGATAAAAGCGTTCTTAGATATTTATCTTTCATACTGTCTTTTCGTCCCTAGGGAGCAACACATGAGATTGTCTGTTGCCGTGCCATTTGGGAAGGACAGCCACGACCTGGACATGAAATGGCCATCTCTTTTCGGTGTCGTTTATTCAGTTGTTTTTTTTAGTAAAGGGACATAGGTGTGGCGACATTTTTGGTCACACATGATTAAGGTTTGTTGTTTCGTTGAATTTTGTAATTGTAATAAGTAACTAAATAACGGTATGAAATTAAAATTCATTGTTTTGTTTGTAATAGTTTGTATGTTTCAAATAGCTAACTTCCGGAACACGAAAACATTCGTTTTAAGTAAAGATCGTTAATTCTAATAGTTATAATTAACGGTATGGAATTAAAATTAATTGTTTTGTCTGTAATAGTGTGTATGTTTCATATAGCTAACTTCCGAAAAACGAAAACACTTGTTTTAAGTAAAAATCGTTAATTCTAATAGTTATAAATTAAAATTTAACTTTAGAGGTTTAATTTTAAATTCATCTTATAATAACTATTAAAATTGTTCTAAAACTTTTAACTTCAGCATTTCTGTTGCGACTCCCGTCTGGAGACTGGGGGTCTCCAAAGCAAAGTGCATCAGTGTTAATCCTATGGAGAAAAAATATTTTCTCTGTCACGTTTCTCCGGCTGAATTGAATATTTTTAGAAGCGGATTTTTTTTATGTGATAAATGTAACTGCTTTACAGGACCCGACCTTCCCATTTTTTGAAATTGGTTGGAATATATTTTTTAATTTCAATAAATAATTATACACAAAATATTCGAAGCAATTTTAAAAAGTGGGAATATAGAGACCTGTAAGTTATGTACATTTATTATTTTTAAAAAATCGTTTGTAAAAATATTCAATACAGCCGGAGAAATGCGGCAGAAAAAATATTTTTTTTGCCATTGGATTAACACTGAGGCACTTGAGTTTGGAAAACCGTGGTCCAGAGCGCCCATTCCCTCTTAAGTAAAACATTTTAAGCTTATGTAGTACAATGAATTTTTCTCAACTGCCTATCCGTCAAAGGGCTTTAAAAATAAAGGCTAAATTATTCATCTGTTTAGAAAATGTCTAGTTTTAATAATTAAATATATTTTCTCTTTGATTAAAACATTCAATATAATTTATATAGTGGCTTAATACCCATACGGGCTTGTACCAGATCCCTTTACGTATAAATATTTAATAAAGTAAGTTTGGAAGCTAATTTTGTCGAGTGATTATAATGGAAAAATCTTATATGAAAAGAGTATTACGCATTAGCAACATTATTTTAAAGATATATTTTATAGGAAATGAACATATTATATAGTTAATATAGGATTGAATAGTAATGATAATAAGGTATATCGTCAGATGTCTCAATACATGCAATTTTACACTTAAGTCTAATGAGTATGGATTTAATGCTACCATTGTAATACTAGAATTTTTCATCTAAGCATTTCTTAATTAATTTTTTTATTATAAGGTATTATGTACTTGTTAATTCAAAACAATTATTATTATACATAATATACTTAATATTTTTCAAAGGATAATTAAATTCATGAGAATTTTGTGCTAAAACAATGCAATCAAATTGTTAAAATAATAACAATATGTTTTCTGAATTTATATGTGTTTGCTTAAATTTGCTGTGTTAATGTGTACTTTTAAAGGCTAATTTAATATTAATGTATCTTCCGATATGTTTCGAGTAACTATTGATTTTTCTCTATTTCTATTTTATATTTTTGCTTCTTTATAGGTATTCCTTTTAGCTTCCACACTACGTTTTAACGTAAAAATGGGAGGTATAAATCGTCAGTCCTCTTTTTGCAAGCACTTTACAACGACTGCAGTCGCACAACACAAACAAAAAATAGCTTCTCATTAATCTCACTGAAATTACATGTTAAAGGGGCCGTAGGGAGCCTAGTGGTCAGCGTCTCGGTCTCGGGATCGGAAGGTCCTGCGATCGAGTCCCGGTCCACTGAAGACCTACCGAGTATATGCGGAGTACGTGCTCGTTAATCTGTTGGGTCCGAAAGTCCTCTATAGTTTCCCATACCAAATCAATACCTTGGGTTGACAAGCAATTTGGGGATCCTTTGTTGGCCTTGTCTCTAAAAATTAATGGTCCAACTATGTTGGTTGTTTTTCTGTTGTGTCTGTCTTACTTGACGAAGGTTTATAACGGTCGCTGCAAGCACCACAAACCTGAATTATATGTCTACAAACCAACATGTAAATTCCATTTTCATTCAATATTTTCACTGTTGCCATTTCGTTAAACGTACGAGAAACTTTTTTTTTAAATAAAAATAAAACTTATGAAATAATATTTATTTATGTGATCTAATTCAGTTTGAATTGTTGTAATATCACAATAGAATTCTTTTAATGGTCACAGATTCTGTAACAAACCTACTTGTTTTAACTGTAAAATAAAAAAAATATTACATTCAACTACAAACATCATTCATAAAGAAACCCATGAAAATATTTAAGTCAATGCACGAATACAAATTAATCTTTTCAAAAATTAAGATCAATCTATATAAAAAACGAATACAAAGTCCAACTTTAAATCCCGATAACGTTGTTTCAAGTTTATGCTTGATCGGGACTTTTCTGGTTTTTTTTCCGATTTTAATCCAATCCTACAAATTCCAATTGGATTTGTAGGATTCGGTAATCCCCCTTGTAATGGGATTTAAGCTTGGATTTAAGGGGTTTAGAATTTGAGATTTCACATAAGTCCTTTTGTTTTCTTACGTTGAAGAGTGAAAAGAGATTTGGTGCTTTTTGTATTATGTATTTTAAATTTTGCGATTGAATATAAATTAAATTATGCATTTGAAATGAAATTTTTAGTTACCGTCAATGCGGGTAAGTTTGGTACAAAATCCTAGTTTTTTTTTACAAGAGTAGAAAAAATTAAGCTACAAAAACCATATAAACACATTGAAATCACCATGCATTTTAAGTATTGAACTTTTAGAAATAATTCGTAAGCAATTTCGTTAAATTTTATAAATTAAAAAAATAGTGTTAGTTTAAAAAATTAGGACCCGGTTATAATCCTGGCGGATAATTTTGGTCCAAGCATCAAATGCATAAGAAATATACCTTTTACCATCCTTATGGGCAGTTTTACAGAATTAAAGATCAATATTATAATGTATAAACATAAAATTGATAAAGTTATAAAAGTTATAAAGTTATTAAAAATGGTAAATAACACAGTAAATAACACGATTGATTACCGCTTTAAAAGAAAAAAATATAAACTTCAACTTTAATATTGGAAAATTTACTTATTTGTTATTACAACTTGCTTCAAAAATATCTTTATAAAAAGCAAACGATTTTATTATAAAAGAAAAATAATAATATATTCGTAATTTGGAATTTAAAAATGTTTACATTTCGACATTACTGATTTTGAATGTTGTACGCTTCTTGCATTTTATCTTTATCTTTTTTAACGTTAAAAATCGTTTAATTTTTTTAAAAAAATCATCTTAAAAATAGGTTATCATAAAAGTAAGACTTCTTCAAAAGTAGTTAAACAGAATACACTTTTTCATACATTTTTGAAAGTGTAAAGTTCCATAAAGAAATCATTACATCTTGGACCAAAGTTAACCGCTATCATCGGCAAAAGTTTCCCAGTGACCAAAAATTAAATGTAGCATAAAAAGTATTCAACTTAGATTAAAAGAAATGGTAAACTATCCATCCACATAAATAAAAGAATAATATAGACTGTTTTATTTAGCTATTTTCAATATTTTTTTAGTTGTTCCAGACAAAAGTTGGAAGAAATAAATTTCTGTATGTAAAGGCTCGTAAGAATAGAAACGTCATTTGTGGTATTGCCAAAATCAAAATGAGAATTTTTTTACTTGAAATCAAAGGCAATGTTTCCACCTTTCCAAAAATGTCAAACAATTTAAGATGGAATCATTTTATGAAGAGAAATTAAGAAACAAATCTTTTTCCGACGCTTGGACCAAAGTTACCCTCCATGGCCAAAGATACCCGCTTCGACGTTATTCATTATTTTAAGTATTTTAAAACACAGCATGTGTTATTATTACTTCTAAAAAATAAAATATTTTAAAGGTTTAAAATTACAATTTTGTTATATCTGCATCTAATAGTCAGGCAAAAATTAATGTGATTTTCAAAAAAAAATCGATTGGAAACTTAACCCATTAACGACGAATATATAAAAAAAAATTGCCACCCGAAAATAAGCTTTTCTGCTAAAGTTTATCTAAATAAACAACATATAAGACAAGTGTAAGTGACTATAGGCGTAAATAGTTTATGTAGGGCAAATTAAGTTACAAGGAAAACGAATTTTAAGGGGATACGGTACCCAAAACATTATTTCTAGGAATAATAACATAAACTTGTAAATTATAGTGGTTTTATATAATGTTCACTCTAAATAAACATTTTCTAGCAATAAAAACAAATATTTACAAGTAGTTTTTCAAAATTTAAAAGGCAAAAATTTGAACTTTTTTAAAACGCTAGTCCTCTTTCAATTTTGAGAATAACTCCATCAAGCTTTTATAGTTTGTTTTGAGAACTATTTGTTCAAGAACTGTGCATGGATTTTAAAATGTGAGTTACTATATAAAAAGTAACATGCATTTATACTGAAAATCACAAAAAAATTACAAATTATGGAATTCAACATTTTTTTTAAAAAAACAACTATACATAGTAGACCTTATTCCATGCACAATTTTGTGCACCATATATATATAAGAACGCAGGTTAAAAATTTCAAAATTCTAACTTAATTAGCAAAAACGCCTTAGGGATTTATTTAACACAAGAATTTAAAAACGCCAAACAGAGCAAACAGGTTGAAAGCAGACGAAATACATATTCAAACTTAAAGGAAAGGAATGACTCCAGAAAATATTTAATAACTTTTTCTACAGAAGATATCATTATGAAACTTTCAGTAAATGTTCAGAAAGATATTGTGAATAATAAGAAGTAAAAACTGAAAAATCGATATGTTGACCAATTTTTGGGTACCGTATCACCTTAAGTTACATGGAAAACGAATTTTAAAAAATTTAAAGTAACCGTTTTTTTTGTCGTAAATGAAGGTGTTAATGGTATTCTTAAAAATATTTATAATCAAACTGTGTTGCCCAACAGCGCATAGAAGCAATTCCATGGATTGTTGTGTCTATTTCAGCTTAAAAAACTTAAGGCGATGTGTTATTTTCCCAAAAAGTTAATTATAAAAAAGTATATAAAACCCAATTATAAAAAGTTGAAGTAAAAGTTCTCAAGTAAATGCATCAGGCTAACCAAATACATTTGTTCTACTAGGAACAATTTTCATTATATGCGGTGCAAAACCAGTGTCATCAAAATTAGACTAACACTTCTTTCAATACGGCATAGGCATAGATGATATTGTTAGAATTCATAAACATTGAAACCAAAGTGTTTACTTTTTACTATTACAACATAGTTTCTCATAGTATTTTAATATTTGTGTATTGCACCCAGGAAATAGTTTTGATATTGTTTTATTCATGTTGTTGTTGTTTCTAATGCCACTCGGTAACCGAGCCCGGAGTAGAGAACTACCCGATTTTAAGGCGAAGTGGGGCGGCTTCCGTTTTTTATTGAGCGCCACAAGGGAGGAAGTCCGACTTTTGCTCGCAGCATGACATATCCGTTTTACAGGAAGGTCCCTTTCACACATCCATTCTCACTCACATATCGGAATTTTGATCCAGATCAAAGGCCGATAACCCCCTGATCTGGTACCCCCAGAGGTATTAATTTGGCATGGGAACATGGAGGACTTTGTGACCACGACATATTTAACGTGCTCCAGCCACCATTAGCAACACGGCGGTCTTTAGTCGAATACAAGCGCCGACCCAGCAACCATCAGAATTGCGAGCACCGCCGAGGACAGAACCCGCAACCCTTCCGATGCGAGCACGACGCTTCACACGACTGAGCTACCGCGGCTCGTTTTATTCATGTAAAATGAAGCTATACACGATGAATTATTTCAGCTAAAGAAGGTATGTTTAAAGATAAACCTACACATAAGAGGTGCACATTTTTATTAGGAAGTATCCACCGAACTCCTACATAGAATTCAACGATTTTTAGAATTATTCTTCTTTGAATAAATATTTAAAAACTGATAAAAAAAACGTATTTAATAAAACCGATGCAAAAGAAACGCAAATAATACATTACAATTTAAAATTCAAAGAGTCGATTCAATACACAACTCCAATGCTCTTCAGACAGTGAAGAATAATCCGATCTCTAAAATTTGGAAATTCCTTCTCAAAATAAGCACACAACTCTGACAAAGGTAAAGTACTTCAACTTCAATCCTTTGAAAAGAATAACAATACGTATTTTTCCTGCAGTGTCTATGTATTGAAGGTTAGAATGAAATAAAATGTTTGGTGTGAAAATGAAATGAAGCCTTCTGTAAGTCTCCATTATTGAAGAGTACAGGGGAAGAACCTCTTCATCGACTGGGAACCTGTCTGTATCAGGTGTGCTTGGCTAAGATAGCGACTCACCACCTAAACTGATGTGAACATTGAGCTAGAAGAAACGTGGAGTGAGGTGGGTGATTCACTGAACAGGGCAGAAAACGAGCCGGTTGAATAACGAAACGCGGAGGAATACACGGAACTGCAGCAGAAACGAACCGGGCAGAAAACCTAGAAACTTGCCTATTTCGTTATTGGGTTCGTCTTCGCTGGTTCTTAGTTAGTGATGTGATCCACATGGTTATTTCTTAAAAAAGTTGGAATTTAAAGTTAGAGAAAGTTAATTTCTTTCTAACTAAAAATGTTAAAATACATTTAGGAGCCCAAGTCAATATGATAGAGGGTCTCATACAAGCATTGCATACAAGTGTAGGGAAAATAGTCCTTTTGTGCCTTGTTCGCTTAAAAGGGTGTGAGGGGTTTTCGGCCGCTGACACCTCACTCCAGTTTCCCTTCTAGCTCAATGTTCACGCCACTAGTCTGACTCTTGAACCGTGAAAGAAGAACCAGGAGAGAAACTGGTTTCCGATCGCCACTACTCGTCTAGCAGACCTCAATTCGCACAGATTTCCTTGAAGGGTTTTTTCCCTGTACTCTTCAGTAATGCTGGTCAGTGCATGGCCTTCTTAACTTATGAGGCCAGGGTATATCCTGTTTCCGTCATCACTTCACTGCCAATCCCAATACCAAATTGATGTTTAAAGGAACGGTTCTTTCAAAGAAGAAAAAAAAAAGCAACATGTGAAAAAGGTGTAGTTTTCCAAGATACGGCTTTATAGCGTAAATGTGTTTTATTTTTTCCCCTATACTTTTTCTTCCAAAGGAGCTGCTTAGTGGCTTCTAAGCCTTTTCAGACTCCGCATATTCCCCAGAACTGAGAGGCATTTTTTGTGGCACCATTTAGGCGACTCTCGCTGCCAATTTTGACTCTGAGAGTGCAATGAATCTGAGCTCTCTGTGGATGTTAAAGTATACCGAGATTTAATTTTGCCGAGAGAACCCAAGCGAAATTGGCATACTCAAGGGATCTTTTACATGCCACATAATCATGGGACAAGCGTAACCCACTATACTTGGGTTTGAAAAGCAACTTCTAAACAGTCTAAAATGTGTTGCAGTGGTATGGTTACATGTTTAAGGGGACGCGATACTCAAAAAACTAAATCCAGTATTTTTATAGCTAGTATCCAAATTAAACTATTTTTACAACGAACTAACATTCAATAAACATATGTTTCAATATTTATTATTTTTATACGTATAAGTTTTTTTTTAAATTAAAAAATAATAAAATTTTAGCGTTTTTTCAAATGGTTTTTTTAATGGATTTTTTTGCAAAACGTCCCCACAACATCTCTTAATAAAAGTTGGTATGGATATTGAGCTAACAGTAAAACAAGAACAGTTATGTAGCTTTATGTATAAAAATTGCCCAAAAATAAGATTTTTTGTGAATTTTCAACTTCAACATTTAAAAAAAAACTATTCACACTAGACCTTATCCCATACCAACTTTTGTTAATGGTATATGCCTCAATACAAGAAAAAAATTCTGGAGCTCTACATCAGTTTATCTAAAAGCCTTAGGGTTTTAACCATTCAAAAGCCGAAAATATTAAAAATTTAAAAATCAACATAACATTTCAAAAACCATTTTACCAAACCACTATATCATGTTCAATAAACCTCAACCATTATAAAATATTCTTCCTTTTTTGCAATATCCTTATCTCACAGCATTCGATCGTGATTTGTTAATTATTTTCTGGGAAGCCCTAAATTTTGGGTACCGCGCAGACCGCTAAATAATTACAGAAGCAATAAAACGCCTCACTTAGATAACCGTGCTTTTGATAGATTTTTCCCCATACAGCATTTTTATTCCATTCTAACCTCAACATTGTCTCGTTTAGGCATTCGAAAAGTATTCGAAATACTTGTCAGAAGATAATAAGACGTATAACGATTACGATTGACTTTTGCATCGTTTTGTGACAGAAAAATACAAACGGAACACTATTCTGTTTTAGAGTGAAATACGATAGAGTTCGCGCATGAAGAGCTTTATGTATATTTTTTTTAAAGAAATAAAATTGTTTATTTGTGACATTTCTATGCAAAGAATGGCAATACGTTTCAATGTCTTGCAGGAGTATGGCTGTCTGTCTTTATTGGTTTTCGAATATGTTGTGTCGATGTTGATATAATGCAAAAAATCTACATCGATTTAGTTTTGTTTCAAAGATATACCGTTTGTACAAATATTTGATTCCCTTATACATATTTTTTTGGATATGGGATACGCTACATAAACAATAATAGCGTATTATTAAAATAGTTTACTTTAAACTACAAATTCAAAAATATCTTAACTCTCAGGCAGAACAATATATGCCAAGAGATTCAACTCTTTTTTGATGTAAATGCATTTTTTAATACACCATTCAAATATAATATCTTAAATAGTTGCAAAGATGAACACATACTTTTTATATTAAACATTTCATTGATTTTTCTGGAATTTATCGCGAGGGCTAGTATTACGTAGGCCTTTCAATAAATTTTTCATTGAAGTCAAGTTAAACCATTTTCAGTCAAAATTAATATTTAAACCTTTTTCTTATCCTTGTTTCCAGAAAGAGTGAAATATATAATTATAATCATTATTCAAATAATTATTTATATATTAATCTGTAATTAACGTACATATTTAATTCCGTTTCCAATACAGTAAAAACCAAATTTAAATTTTAAAAAAAAGTATTGATTAGTGGTTAAGAGCCATATTTGAGTCCACATGTAGCTGTTATCGTAAACGAATGTCTTAATCCTTTTCTAGCAGCTTTTAAAACCTCTATTTTAATTCAAAGTAAAAAAAAATATTAAACGCGTACTTATATTTTACTTGTGTTCATCGACAACTTTTATCACAGTCAGAATTCTAAATCACAGTTTGCGGACGCCACTTTGTTGATAAACGAAATAATCTAACCAATAAATTCTTGACTGGATTTTTAATGACAAATACGAATAACAAGCGACAATATAATTATGAACAAATTACGTTTAACTAAACAATTGAATGTCTTAAATAACTTAAGGGGGACCGGAGCCCTCCATTGAAGCCCATGTTAAAATGACCTTTTTTATGTACCTTTTTCTCAGAATCTATTTGATACATTTTAATGAAATTTTTACTAGTTATTAAATGGATGTTCAACTATACTTTAATGGAGGCATTCTTAAAAATTTTGTTGAGTTTTTAAATTATAAATTTTTAAGTAAAACTACATATTTTGGACCTAAAAAACATCAATAGTATTAAAAAGAAGAAAAAAAGTACGATAGTTATACTCAAATCCTTCCAGAGAATTTTAGACACCAACTCCTTAAATACGTATACAAAATTTTAGGTTGATACTTTTAGTAGATTCTTAGAAAAAGGTACACGCACATTGAAAAGTAAGTTTTGAAATATACGCGTTTAAAGTAAACAATAGTGGTTTCTTACCTATGAAACATAAGGGGATTTTACCTAAACAACATTTTTTAAAAAATATATTAAAATACTTCTAGTAATTGAAACTTTTAGTTTAGTTTATGAATTATATTTAGTTTATGTTTATTATTATACATAACATAAATATTTTTTATGATACCGTTGCAAAGCTAAGATTGCATAGTTTAAGAAACACTAAAAACATTTAAATGTCATTTTTGAAAATTTTGAGTGGTCTGGTCCCCCTTAAAGATGAACAGCACGTTTCTTCTAAAGTAAGATTCTTAATTCTATTTTTATAAACCAAACCAAAAACACCACCTCTCGAAACAGCTGTTGCCACAGGTCTTAACTAAACTTTACTGTTTCTGAACACCATCACCTGTCCCTTCAAATGTCAAAGTTCGTTTTGCTAGTAAGTGTTTCATATCACATATAATCTATAATCTGAAATGATGGCTAGAAAGGTTGGTTGATGATGTTTTCGACGAGGCGATCTAATGCCTCGAAGGAGATGCCAGGGTCTAGAATGTTGTCTAGACCTTTGATTTTCTCTTCTCCTTCAAATATGGGGGCATACTCGAAACTTTTAGTAAATGGAAAGAAGCAAAATCTGCAAAAGAAGTAAATAGGTAAATCATACGATATACTTGTATATTATCCCGTTTACACGCAAATGCTCACCAAAGCTTTTGGCACTAGATGTTATGTTTGGCACAAGTTTTTCCATAGAAAATATTTTTAAAAAACCAAATAAATTATGTTATATTATGTCATGTTATGTTATGTTAATTTTTAGATAATTATACGGGTTTTTGTTTTATTTTATTAACAGTTTTTATATTTTATTTATAAACTAGCTTTCTAAGCCCGGCGTCGCACGGGTTAACCTTTAATAACGGTGATTTGTTTTTGACACAGCTGTAATAAAATGGTCGGTCTGTTCATTGGCGACTTTTGGCAATATTTAAAATTTAACAACCCAAATGTGGTAATTATTCTACAATCAAGAAATGAAATAAAATAATGATAGTCAAATAACAATCCTACAAATTAAAACCTCTTGATATTTCGTGTTTATACTTAATTTTTGCTCGCGCTAAAGTTTCTTTCAAATTGAAAATTAAAAGTAGAAATCGAATTTGTGTCAATTTTTTAACGGCTCTTCTTACTGGATTTCATGTTTATCTACGGATGACATCAAGCCCCTGTTTCGGCCCGGCCCATGTGTTTTCAAGCCCCAGTTTCGGTCTCTCACTCTCAGGTGGATGACGTATTTTGTTAATAATTATATTAATTAAAAATCGTAATCAAATATAAAAAAAACTAAGCCTCAGGTGCACACGTAGGTATTACAGGGAATCTATATTAAATTTTTCAAATTTTTTCGAGCAGTATAAGTAGGTCTTTCACGTTCCTCAGACAAACAGACAGACTCTTTCTTTTATTATTATAGATTGTTATTATAATAATCTATTTGGAGATTTTAATTATATGCCTATCAAGGAAAACAAACGTTTTTTATAAAAAATATTACAATTCGACTAAATGCAATATTTGATATTAAAACCTTGAAAGGTTTCTTCGTTACTTGATCAAAACAGCAACACTAGTTTTATTATTTACGATTTTCAAAGTCGAAACCATTACTACCAGTCAAAATAACCTAGATATTCTAACTATTAATCATAAAATTTAAACAAACCTGTCATACTTTTGTTTATCGTTTTTATCCATCATCGATCGGATTTCATCCGATTTCTCGAAATATATATTCGAAATAAAAAATGCGAAACGTAAAAACAGAATAGTCGTTGCCACACGTCAAAAAGCAATTTCAAGTTTTTTAGAAAAGAAATTGCATCATCCAGAAATTAATTTTATTTAATTTACTTAAATTTAAATGTAAAATAAATAAAAAAAATAATTATATAAATATATTTATAAAAATAATGAAAACAGCTACAGTGAATGATAAAAAGTTGATAACTGTAAATTGAGAAAACAACGTTCTTCTATAATATATACTAATTTTTTTGTCAATACTAAGTTACCTTGAGAAACTACTTGGCTTCGTTTCTAACTTTGGTGTTGGTGTTTGGCTCTTTTTAACTTTCTTTTAGAACTTTATCGCCATCATTTAGGGATAAAGTTTTCTGAATGCTTCACTAAAGAACGTAATTTTTTGCTATTGACATTTTGGGAGGGAAAAATTAGCTTTGCTTTCTAAGATCCTTTAGTACTGGCAGCATTTCATCAGGTACATATTATAGATCGTTGATAAAACAGTCAAAAAATATATTTTTTAACTAACTCCATAAAAAATACACATGAAATTTAGAGTAAAAGATTATGCTTAAAATCAAACATTAACTATTTAACTTCAATAGAATTGACTTTTATTCATATAATACAAATGAATGTAATCGCAGTTTTTATATTATTGCGAATCCAGCTCTAGCATTTTTCAAAGGATATTTTTTAATTAAATTATTAATATGGGAAAAATATAAGTCTTATATCATTTTAATAATGCTTAAGAAGAATTTATCTGCGTTACACATAACAGTTAGCAGAGAATATAGTTTGAATGTTTCAGCAATAAAACTGAACCTTCAGTATAGAAAGGTAAATTAATTAAGACTGAATTATTTCAAATGTTTAATAGTATTTTTCAATTATAACTAAAATCATCAGTCATATTTCATTAATCTAAAATTTAGTGATTAAGTCTTTACAAGTAAAAGCAAAGTAGCAAATAAGTTTAATTGTTTAATTTGATAATAAAATTTCAACAAATTTAAATATGAAAATTCTAAAGCAATATAAAAGCAAAAACATGTGATTTTTGAATTATTTAGTATATATATATATTTTTTTCAATACATTCAAATCTGTTTTACTACATAAACTTTGGTACGCTAGTAAGTTATTTCTGCAGAATTTGTATCTTTGGAAAAGTTTAATCTTTATAAAATAGTTATTCTTGTTACAACATTTTGATCTTCGTTCCGAAACTTATTTTTAGAACTTCTTATATCCTTTAAACTTATTTTAAATCGAGATCTACGAACCAATATCATTAAAAAAAACGAGAATATTAAGGCCTTCTAAAAACTGTTTTTGTTTCAACCACATCTTCAATGATACCTTCTGTGCTGTGCTGTCGCTATGTTTGTGATGCTTGTTGGGTGGTCTGTTGGCGACAATGAGTGTGCATTTTTACGAGATATTGCAGCTGTATAACAATGCCGTAGTCTGGGAGTCGCCAGACTTGACGTGTTCCCAGATCGTAAATTTGAAATCAATGGCGGAACGCGCTCCAAAATTAGGGATTTTTTAAAACTTAATCAGTTTTAATCATGATGCATTATGTAATCTAAATACTAGCCACTTTACATTATATATTCAATACTATACGATCACAATAGAGAAGTAAAAACATGAAATATTACACCTTCAAACTCAATAACACTTAGTAAACTAGCATTTATCTTTTGAACAACCTTTGCATTTAGAAAAAAGTACTACAAATAATCTTACACGCAAGTCTATTTTAAGATAAAATTCACTTCAAGAAAATATTCATCAATGTTTAAATGTAACAAAACGAAGGCATATAATTTTCATTAAAGCTACTAAATTCATCAGGACTTTGATTTTAAACAACTGGGTGGTGGAACTCCATTGTGTTAGTGACCAAGTCTAATGTAAGGGAAACTGAGTACTTTGGAAGGTGTGTACTGGCTGCATATTTCTATTCCTTACATGCAAATGCACCTCGCCAGTGACGTCATGCTGCCGAGTGAATCCGAAACGAATGTAGCCAATCATTGTCCATCTCGTAGTGACGCATTCCGATTGTCTTGGTTCGGCAACTAAGGTGCAAATTGCACCAAATTGTTTTACAATTAAGTGAAAACAAATCGTTGCCTAAATATGTTATTTTTTGGCTCAAATTTTGTTTGATTACTTTATTTTATGTGTTATGTTTTTATACATAGTCCATATAATATGCTAAAAACTGCAAAGTACTATGATAAACAAAGTTTTATGATAAACAAACAATGCTATAATTCGTCTTATGTTTATTTACCACGAATATTTTTGTGTTTAAAATTATTTTAGTTAAGTACCAATCTTATATTATTTAAACACATAAATAGGTGCAAGTACTTTACATTTGAAGGCAATTGTAAAATAGTCGCGTTAGTAAAACAAATTGCACCTTGCACTAACGTTTAAATGTCTTCCAAGTCGCATTTAAAATTAAAAGTTTTTTTGTTTTGTATTTTTAAATTTGTAATTCAGATTTCGGTAATTCCATTGCAAATAAAAGCGCCACTTGCATGCAAGGAATAGAAATACGCGTACTGGCCTATACAATCTGTTAAGGGGGAATGGGGGCGCTGGACCGCGGGTCTCCACACTCAAGTGCCTCAGTGTTAATCCTATGGCGAAAAAACTATTTTCTCTGCCATATTTCTCCGGCTGTATTAAATATTTTTACAAGCGGATTTTTTTAAATAATAAATGTAGATGACTTACAGGTCTCTATCTTCCCACTTTTTGAAATGGCTTCGAATATTTTGTGTAAAATTATGTATTGAAAATTTTAAATAAAAAAAACGAACCAATTTCAAAAAGTGGGAAGGTCGGGACCTGTAAGTCAGCTATATTTATCACATAAAAAAATTCGCTTGTAAAAATATTCAATACAGCCGGCGAAATGTGGCAGAGAAAATAGTTTTTTCGCCTTAGGATTAACATTGATGCACTTTGCTTTGGAGACCCCCGCTCCAGCGCGCCCATTCCCCCTTAAGTGCAAGTTCTTATGCAGCTTATTATGTTGTCCTTAAGTTACGCTAAGTGCCAACTTGGGTGCAGACTTCAACACCTGACCGCGATTCAAAGTTGCGACACTAATAGTCCTTGTGCATTGCTAATTGAAAGTTATTTTAGCCAAATGTCGTTGATAGTTGTATTTTCCGAATAATAAACAACTTTAAATGTGAATAAGAGAGGATGTTAATAACTTGTGAGCGAAAACGTTTAAGAGCCATATCAAAGAAGGACCGATCAAAGAAGGTGATGTTTGGAGAAGGCAATACAATTTTGAAGTGGCTAGACTATTTGGAGAGAAAGACATTATTAACATCATAAAAAAGAGAATTCAATGGCTGGGACATATGGTAAGAATGGACGATAGCAGGGGCACAAAGAAAATTTTCAAGGGGCAATGTCAGGGAGAGAGAGGAAGATGAAGAAAAAGATGGATAAATGAAGTGGAAAGATATCTGAAGGCCATGAAAATTAAGAACTGGAAAGAGAAGACCAGAGACAGGCGACTTTGGAGTCACATTGTTAGAGAGGCCATGGTCCAGCATGACCTGTGGTGCCAGGGAGTAGTAGTAAATGTGAATAAAAAATTTATTAAAAACTTTCTTTGATAGTAAACGTAGGCAGTATCTTTGAAACACAAAACTTTATAATATACGTAAACTATTTTTAAAATACATTCGAGCGTTTAGATTTTAAAAAAAACAATTGTAATCGACATCAATAACCTAAACTTAATAAAACACTGAACGAAAATCATATTCCGCTAATATTTATCTTTCAAAAACCCTTATTCTTTCAAAATCAAAAAAGACCCCAATAGACAATATTTGACTTGAAGACTCTGGCAATCTGCATAGTCAAATATCCCTTCCCCCCACCAAAAAAAGAACTTCTAGGAGGAGGCCTATTCGTGCATCCCCCTCCTCTCTTCACTTCTCTTCAAGTCGATTTTTATCGCAGAAGATTCCGTTCGTAATCGTCAGCTGGGCATGCCAGGGCATTTCATCGAATGTTCGTCTGATGGAGGACTGCTTGGTAGGGATGGGGAGGATGGGATATATCCGGTATTTTCTCCTGTTTATTTTATTTTAAATTCAGTGCAGTCTTTTTTTAAAAGTTTGATTAGTTATTATTTTGTTATAAGTGTTTTTTTTTAATGTGGCGCATTCATGAAGTAAAACTTATTTTCTTATATTAAACCATTTGGTAAATGTTCGTGTGTTTTTAATTATTTGAAGCTCAAAGCACAAAGGAAAAACAAGTTTATATAAACATAGGTATTTTTTGTAATTTTCCATTATTTCTGGAGAAAATTGGTTGTATTTTTTATTAAATTATTTGTACTTTAAAACACATGCAAAAAACAAAAGATTAAAGTACATTTCATAAGCAATTCTGTTACTCTTAATGCAGTTCCATTACTATATGTAAGTTTCCTTACATACATTAAATTTTTTTTAAAAAAAAGGCATTTTTGCTTATTTTGATGTTTTTAAAATCTCTTTTTTCCATGAGAGATATAGAGTAAGAAATACTTCCTTGAGCTACAAATAAAGCAAACCAACTATTTAAGTTATAGAATAAAAAATTGGCTACCCCCATTGTATCAAAAGCATTACATTTTCAAATCTTAAAATCTAGATTTTGTTTAAATTTAAGTATTATAATTCAACTAACTTACACACTCATAGAAAATGTAGTTTTTTTTAATGAAAACTATCCTAATTGATTGTGACTATTCTACCATAACTCACAGTCATTGTTTGAATAGTTCTTTATAGCTTGCTCTCTACGACATTGTTAGAAGCACAGAATTTTGAATGATATCTTTCTTGCATCATTTTGACATGGTCACTTAGAGATTTTATTTTATAATAATGTATCATCATCATCTTTGGCGCTACAGCTCCTGAAGGGCCCTGGTCTCCTTTAAGGTTTTTCTCCATTCCACCCTGTTAGACGACTTTTGCTTCTAGTTGGTAATTCCCCAAGTCTTAAGATCTTCTTCACCTTGGTCCATCCATCTGATTCTTGGTCTTCCTCTAGGTCTTGATCCGCTAGGGTTTTCTTTCATGAGTCTTCGGTTTGCATTTACTTTTCTTAAAGGCCTCGAAACAGTAGGTTTTTTACAAAGCAGGGTTGTTAACCCGACGCCCAACCTCCAACCTGAAGAACCAGGGTGTTCTTCTTGGTCTGGTGTTCCCCCTCCTCTCTGTCCCCGGCATAGGGTGACCCTGAAAGTAGCAAATCTACCTGCCGACGTAGCTCCGGGATCAACCAACCCACGCAGGTGTGTGTTGGTCTGTTGGGTCTGTCTTCTTGACGAAGGTTTATAGCGGTCCGCTGGGACCAATGCACAACCTAATATTACTAGTCGTACCACCATCAACAAAACACACGCAAGCCACCGCACCTTGCTACAAAGTAGGAACACCTTCGTAATAATGTATACTACTGGAAATGTTTAGATTGAAAGCTCCAAAAGACACGCGATATTTTTTATACGTTTAATTATTTATGTGATTTTTAAGTTCGATTGTTACACAGTAAAAGATATATGTAAAATTCCAGCACATTATGAGATTAATTTTTACATCGCCGTGATGTAATATTTGTTTTGCAGCAAATTGATGTTTTTACGATGTATAGAGTTTCAAGAACAGCTTAGTTCAAAAGCGTTTATACAGAGAAGATGATGCATCTGTTTAAAAAACCTTTACATTGGTACCTCACAATAATTTTTTTTCCATCTAAGTAACCTCACAGCATATGTTAACGGTATCACTTCTACCACCACACTATAATGGTAAATTCAATTGTTATTTTTAACATTAAAGCTTCATCTAGTATTTTTTTTTTTTTGAAAACGAGTAAAGCATCATTTCAGCTTCAGTTCTTAAATATTTTTGAAAGTTGCCAACACCACATGTGTGTGCTTTGAAAGAAAGTTATTTTTTGTTGCTGTTGTTACTAATGCCACTTGGGAAACCCAATCTCTTCCCGCGGAGTGGGCAAGGATTAAGGCAATCGGGTGCGGTTTCTGAGGAGAGAAGCCCGTGTAGAGACTACACGGCAGGAATCCGTCTTGGCATCGTGTTGACAGATGCTGTCATCTATCGCCAACTCCGCAATTAGGACATGTCCCTGAAGGGGAGGGAAATAGTCTCCAGGGACCTGTACCCGTGGGAAACTGCGCAATGACCGCCCACAGGACTTTCGGACCCAACAGATTTAACGAGCACGTACTCCGCATATACTCGACAAACACAAACATCCATGCCTTACCGGGATTCAAACCCGAACCCAGAGGCTCCAAAGGTTAGCTCTCTAACCGTTGCGCCGCCGGGTCGGCATGATGTTTGTAGTTGAATGTAATATTTTTTTATTTTACAGTTAAAACAAGTAGGTTTGTTACAGAATCTGTCACCATTAAAAGAATTCTATTGTGATATTACAACAATTCAAACAGAATTAGATCACATAAATAAATATTATTTCATAAGTTTTATTTTTATTTAAAAAAAAAAGTTTCTCGTACGTTTAACGAAATGGCAACAGTGAAAATATTGAATGAAAATGGAATTTACATGTTATTTCAGTGTAGATTAAATGTAGAAGTCTGATTTTTTGTTTGTGTGTTTGTGCGACTTGCAGTTCGTTCTGTGAAAGTGCTTGACAAAAAGACGGACTGAACGATTATAATACCTCCCACTTTTAGCTTCCACACTACGTTTATAACGTAAAAAGTGGAAGGTTTTATAATCGTTCAGTCCGTCTGTCTGTCTGTCCGTCTGTCTGTCACCCACTTTCACAGAAAGAACCACAAGTTCCACAGACAAGTGGGATACGTCATTTTAAAGCAAAAAATCAGATTAGGCTGCATTCCAAATTTCATTAAAAAATTTAAATTAGAAGTTTATTTAAAATTTAAATAACTAATTTTTTTTATCTACATTGAAATAACATGCAAATTCTATTTTTATTCATATTTTCACTGTTGTCATCCACAAGTCCCACAGACAAGTGGGATACGTCATTTTAAAGCAAAAAATCAGATTAGGCTACATGCCAAATTTCATTAAAAAATTTAAACTAGAAGCTTATTTAAAATTTAAATAACTAAAAATTTAATCTACATTGAAATAACATGCAAATTCCATTTTTATTCAATATTTTCACTGTTGCCATTTCGTTAAACGTACGAGAAACTTTTGTTAAAATAAAAATACAATTTTGAAAAAATATTTATTTATGTGATATAATTCGGTTTGGATTGTTGTATTATCACAATAGAGTTCGGACTATTCGCCCACAGGACTTTAGGACCCAAAGGTTTTGCACGTACTCCGCATAACTCGGTTGGTCTTCAGTGGTATCGGGACTCGATCGCGGGACCTTCCGATTCCGAGAACGAGATCTTAACTACTAGGCTAGGTACAAGTTAATTTTTAGATGCAAGTATTAACGTCCTTATAATGAAGGTACACATTGTAGAATTATGTGTAAAAAGTGATGTACATGAACATATTATTTATACTGCGATCCTAAAATTTGTTAAGTTTAGAATCGTACATGATACATAAGATCGATGTATTTAGGATATAATAAAATAGTACATTAACAAGAAAAAACAAGACCAATCTCAACTGTTCATACAAAACACGTTTTCCATCACCCCATTCCCCTTTTCTGTCTGTTATTCTCTTCAGACCCCAATGTGGAAAAATGTACAACGCCACAAAAAGAGGGGAAGGGGGACCCCTATACAAAATATATATTTGGAAAATGCCATAAAAGAGAATATAATGGAATAAAGCGTATGGAAAAAATATATATGAAAGAAAGAAATACAGAAGAAATATTTCAGGAAAAGTTTTAGGAAAAAAGTCTCCTCTTTTTGTATGGGTAGCCTCCTATATGTATTTATATAGAAAAGTATTTCTTTTAAGCTTTAAGTAACGTTATTATGGCGTTTAAGAAGGTTTTCATTCACTTTTTGGGAAATGGATTTTCAAGGCTCGAGCGGTTTGTTGAAACGTTTTAAGTTTGAAAAATAACATGTATTTTTTAAGATAAATATTGTTACAGTTTGTTTCATAAATGTAGCATAACTAGTGTGTTCATGGTTTATTTTTGCGGAAACGATATTTTTAAATTGATAACAAAACATGATTGTTACATTGTACAAATAGTATGGAATTGCCTCGTCTACCCAATTTAAAAAGTCAAAAGATTTTATGTTATTATAACAAAACATGTTTATCACTTTGTACAAATACAGTCCCTGGACAAATTATTAGACACACTGTATTTTTTTAGTAATGATGAAAACATACCAAAGAATGCCATATCATTAAAAAAGATGTCGATATATGTATTAAGTATAGCAGATAGTATTTTCTATTCAATAGCTTAAGTTTAGGAACACAAATGTCCGTCTAAAGGTATTTTGTTCATCATTGATTGATACATGAAATCTTGCAGTGCGTCTAATAATTTGTCCAAGGACTGTAGTATGGAAATGTCTCGTGTACATTTAAAAAAAATCAAAATAGTTTTAAAAAGTTCACATGAATTTTTTTTTATCATATTGTAAAAATAGTAAAGAATTGCCTCACATGCACTTTTTAAAAAGTCAAAGCATATTTAAATTCATTAAAAACATGTTTATCAGAGTGCTAAAAAAAGTATGGTTATGGGATTTGCCTCATCTACGCTATTTATTAAGTAAAAAAAACTAAATTAATAACAAAATATGTTTATCACATTGCATATATAGTATGAAATTGCCTCGTCTACACTATTTCAAAAGTCAAAATAGTTTTAGATTCATAAAAACTATTTTTATCGCAGTGGAAATTCTGTTGAATTACCACTTCATCACTATTCCAAAAGTAAAAATCAAACGTCAAAAATGAATAGAATATTGATATCCTAATTTCGTCCGTTTTCTGGATTAAGCTCACTACATGTTGCTGTGTAATCCACAGTTTTTGCTTTGTAAGTGTGCTTCTTTTTATGGTGTACTAGCAGTACGGCCCCGCCTTGCTGGGAACTTCATAGAAAGTTCGTTGCAAAGAATATTGGAATAGGGTTCTCTCTTCAATGATATTATTTTCCTAAGATTTACCCGAAACAGTGGTTGTCACCCTCAAAAAGATTCGAACATTAATGTAGAACAGCTTCCCGATACACAATGTTTGCAGTCCTTCCATTTGGAGCCATATGAAGGATTTCATATCCAATTCTAGAACATCCCACATGCGTCTTAATTCCTCATCTATTGTCTTCTAATTTAGGGAATCTTCTATTTTCTTTTTTTATTTTCGTACGAACGTATTGTTTCCTTTTAGGAGGCATGCCAACTTATTAAAATACACTCAATATCTAAACAAATTCGTGTTCTCGCATGCGCACTAAAAAAGCAAACAATAACAGAGTATGGCGTCAAGCCCTGTTTCGGCCCGGTCCATGTGTTTTCAAGCCCTGGTATGGTCCCGCACTCCCATGTGGATGACGTTTTTTGAAACTAATTATATTAATTAAAAAAATCATAATCAAATATGAAAAAACTAAGCCTCAGGTGCGCACGTAGGTATTAAAAGGAATCTGTGTTAAAAATTTCGAATTTTTTAGTGCAGTCTAAGTAGGTCTTTCACGATCCACAGACAAACAGACAGACAGACAGACTCTTTTTTTGTTATTATAGATACACAAGTAAACTTTTAATTATATAGGAATATGCATGATGATAATATATTGACGATTAAATGAAAAACAACACATATTTATTTACCTAATTACCTATTTACTTTATTTGCCTGATCAAAACATATAATCATTGATGTAAAATAGCTACAAATTATTTCTTCATCAACAAATTCAATTATTTCTTCATCAACAAATTTAGTGAGTCATTTTCAATTCCGTTTCTTTAAATTTAATTTTTTTAAAAATCAATTTTGATTTCGAAATAGCTTTTTTAAGAGATTTTCCGATAATATACATTTGGAATTACTTTTGAACAAAATTTTCATTTATTGCTTGGAAGGATATATATGTTCAAATTTATTCAGAAAACTTAAATTGTCTTATAATTTTTCGTCTCCTTTAATCGGTTTCTGAAGAAAAGTTTCATTTTATTGGAATTCAATGAAATTTAGTCTAAAGAGAGGCAATCTATTTTTACTAAGAAAGAGATTTGGTAACAATTCTCATTTAATTTCCAATTAAAATGGAATGAATATAGAGCTTAAGATATAGTAAGATCAATGTTGTGAAATGAATAAATTTTTATAAATTGCTTCATGTTAGTGTTTAAAGATAATTTAAATATAATGGGAAGTACTGAGATTAAAAATATTTTTAGATATTTCCTTTACATTTTAATAGGAACTTTCAAAGCAATTTGAAATATCGTGTTTTATTTGGAGTTAATAAATGATTTTTTCATTATTCTACGAAAAATGAATCTTATTTTTAAACTTTTCACACATGTATTAAAGATTTGAAAAAAAATTTCATGTGAATTAATGAATTTTTAATTATTCAATATCACATGAAATACATTAAAGAAAGTATGTAGCTTACTAATATATTTTATAAAAAAATAAGTTTTTCCAAAATTCTTCTCAAATTGTCCTATAGTACTTATTATCTTAAGTTATATTTTAGTGCAATCGCGTTTTAAAATTTGATGGTACCGAACTGAAATGTAAATTTGTGACAGACATATTTTGCGACTTTTTAAGTATAATTGTATAATTTTCATTCGTATAATGTGTAATTTCATGATATTTCGTAATTCGTATACTTTTCATAAAATAATGGATAATATTGATAAAATACAATAAAAAAAAGTTTTCATTCTAAAATATATTTGTTATGGCAATATAAAACGAATAAGATGTCTGTACAAAACATCCATAGCTAGTTATGGCATGTTACGTATCGGAATTTTGAAAACTTCAAAAAAAAAACCTTCCCTAGTAAGAAATAACTACAAAATGTGAGTATTTTATTAGGATTGAAAGAAGATAAGGTACAATTTTTTTTAAAAAATAATATTAAAAAATCGGTCTGGAAGCAAATTTGACTCTTTTCTAACATTAACCTTTTGTTTTATATTAAGGATAGGTGCTATACTAAGAAATTAATACAGCATTTTTATTTATTAATCATTAATTTTCATTTTTATTGGGTGGCTGAATGGTGAGGGGTCTAGCCAGCCAATTAGAAAGCCCAGGGCTCGAATCGCGGCATATAGTCATGGATATTGTTCTTGTGTGTTTGTCAGTATTTGATCTTACTACACTGCGACATACGTGTTTGTTAAATCTTTGTAGTTTAAAGTACCGAGCAAGTGAACGATGGCGCCTCTAGTGCACTTGCTAAGGGTGCCCCCTCATCACTTGACCACGGTTCTAATTTACGAGATGTGATTGGCTGTGTTAAAGCTTTTATTTTGAGTCTAGAAATAGACAGCCGAAAACTTTCCAAACCAAATATTTTAATAGAAAATTGGACCGTAGTGAGCCTAGTGGTCAGCGTCTCGGTCTCGGGATCGGAAGGTCCTGCGATCGAGTCCCGGTACCACTGAAGACCTACCGAGTATATGCGGAGTACGTGCTCGTTAAATCTGTTGGGTCCGAAAGTCCTCTAAGTTCCCATACCAAATCAATACCTCTGGGGGTGACAAGCCAATTCTGGGGATCCTCTAGTTGGCCTCTGTCTCTAAAAATTAGATGGATCCACTTATGTGTGTGTGTTGTCTGTTGTGTCTGTCTTACTTGACGAAGGTTTATAAGCGGGTCGCTGACCAAGCCCACAAACCTGAATATATATGTCTACCAACCAACCAACCAAATAGAAAATTATATATTTTAAGGGGCCCGGATGGCCTAGTGGTTTTTATCGCAGACCATTACGCTAGCAGTCTGCGCGCTGTAACTGGTTCGGGTTCGATTCCCCCTTCGCCCTAGGTGTACTTCCTTTCTGTCAGTAAAAATTCTTTCTGTGTCTGTCTTACTTGACGAAGGCTTATAAGCGGGTCACTGATCAAGCCACTGAACTGAACTGAAACTCTGGAACGAGCATGGAACAGCTCGCTAACAGGGTCGGTGAAGCCCGGCAACCCTGTAAGAGCAACCCAACTTTTGTCGCCAATCCTATACTTTACCTGTTAAAATAGGCATTTTAAACCAACTTTTTCAATAATTTTTTAAAAAGAAAATTGAAATGTTATTTTTTTAGGATATTCTTTATATAATGAAGTTTCGGAATCATGTACTTTTAAAAAAAAATAGAATTGCAGGAACAATCTTTAAAACTTAAATTCTTTGGAGTACTATTCTTGGCGAGCGATTTTGACGATCCAATGCAAACTGTCAAGTCAAGTGTCAATTGTGATCGGCAAATTCATGCCAAATGTGGCACATATTCTCCCTAAAGCTGTCGCCAAGTGACCCAAAAATAGGCTTCACCAGCTTTTCATGACATGCTCCTTCCAGAGTTTCAGTTCAGTTCAGTGGATCAAGCACACAAGTCGGAATATACATGAACCTGCCCTACCCCAATCGAAAATTAGATATTTTAAGAGGCCAGGGTTGCCGATTGGGTTTGATCGCAGCCCATTGCGCTACCAGTCTGCGCACTTAACCGGGTGTGAGTTCGATTCCCGTCTTCGCCCTGGGTGTACTTTCTCTCCCTGTGTCAGTAAAAGTTCTGTCTGTGGCCGTCTTACTTGACGAATGCTTATAATCGGGTCTCTGATCAAGCACACAAGCCGGCAAATACATGTACCAACCTACCTAATAGAAAATTAGATATGTTAATTCTTCAAAAGAAAACCTATAACCACAATAAACAATCCACAAACAAAGACATTTCACAAAACAATACCATCAAGAGGGGAAAACGCGAAGAAAAATGTACCGTAACCTTTTAGTGACACATATGACTGATATCCTGCAAGCAAAACAGTCGTATTAAACAATCGTATTTTATCAGGATTGATAGTATGGCATAACCTGCTTTCGTAATATTCCAGCGGAATTAAATGAGAATAGTTGTTGTATATGCAATAATAAAGATATTAAAGAGAAAAATAAGTTGTTATTTTTTAAATGAGCATTAAATTTTGAAGTTTTTTTTAATAATTAAAGTACTTCGAATTCGAATTCTTTTCTGAAATTTTCAAAGTCTTCTAATTTCGATGCGCTGAATTTTTTGACATATCACACTTGTCTGTAGCATTTGTAGTGTGGTCTATGAAAGTGGATGACGGGCAGACAGACGGACTGAACGATTATATTACCTTCCACTTTTTACGTTATAAACGTAGTGTGGAAGCTAAAAATGAAGTAATATTTTATACTACCGTATATTCTTAGTTTTAGCTTCTACACTACGTTTATAACGTAAAAAGTGGAAGGTATCATAATCGTTCAGTCCGTCTGTCTGTCACCCACTTTCACAGACCGAACCGTAAGTCTCGCAAACAAGTGGGATACGTCATTTTGAAGCAAAAAATCAGATTAGGTTACATTCCAAATTTCCTTAATTTAAATTAGAAGTTTATTTAAAATTTAAATAACTAAAAATTTAATCAACATTGAAATAACATGCAAATTCCATTTTTATTTCATATTTTCACTGTTGCCATTTCGTTAAACGTACGAGAAACTTTATTTAAAATAAAAATAAACACTTTATAAAGAATATTTATTTATGTGATATAATTTAGTTTGGATTGTTGTAATATCACAACAGAGTTCTTTTGATGGTTCATTATATATGTATGAAGAAAGATTCTTAGAGAATTCTAACTTGGCATTAAAAAAATATGCAAAGTTTCGCTTTTATTTTTAAAGAATCAATTTTACTAATTATATATTTTTTTTTACTGTAACTTAAATTGGGGCGACTAAAAGATATTTATTAAAAAATTGCATCATTATTCTAAGAATTTCAAACAAATTTAGCAAGCGATAGTGAGTAATTATTAATTTGTGAAAGAAGATTAATGAAAATGGTTAATTTTGGCGTTTAAAAGTTTGAATCTGAAGTCCCTGATAGGCGAATTTCTTTCTGAGGTGTATAAATAGTGTGTTTCCTGTTAACCATAACTATTGTGTGGAAGCGGTTTAATTGACAGAATCTGTAACAAAACTTTTTTTTAACATAAACCAGAGAATGTAGTCATAAATTAAAAAATAAGAAAGCTTTATTATTTTTACAATCGAATTATCAATTGGTGGAATGTTTTACCAGATTATGTTGAATATTCGAAGAGAGTAGAAGAATTATAGAAGAATCATGATAGTTAATTGAAGCGAGTAAAAAATTAAGACAATTTTGAACCAAACTTGCTGGACGTCTGGCTTGTTGTTGGTTGGCAATTTTTGTATCTGTATATTTATATTTGTATCTGAGAAATACTCGCTTCATCAGTGCTATCCAAACCAACTCATATTGATTTAAACAGCGATCCTTCTTGATAGTTAATATGACAAATACTCAAGAAAAAACCAACATGAACACGCTAAACTGTTTTTGAAACTAATCATAAACAATGAATTTCCGCGCAATAACAAAAAAAGACCTCAAAAGCCCAAACAAATGGTTTAAGAGTTTATGCTATTTAGATACGCTGTAGTGATTAATATTGCTTATGACTCCGCTGTATTCGAAACGTATTTCGAATCAAAGGAAAAAAAATCGTGTTTTGTTTTGGGATAGTAATGACTTAAGAATAAACGAGAATGTTTTATAATTAATGTTCTTGCTTTTAAATAGGAATAATAGTTAGTATAAACTTTTTAAAAATTTATGTTTTTTTTTTAAATCGCTTTATTTCATTTAAGAAAGTTTGCAATTTTAAAGGGATTATCTTTAAAAATTGTTTTGGCCATGGACACTTTTAAAATATTTCGCTTAAATAATGTTTATGTTTAACTTACACTATAGATTTACTATTACTAATCATATAGTTGGAGTTCTACAGTACTTGTATTGTATATTGTACAACTTCATAAAATTAAAACTATTCATTTGGCAGCATTTTTGTTTATGTATTCTTAATCCATTAGCGAAGTCTTTGTGAACACCATGACTTTAATAAAACGTTAACTTGAGAATAAAACGTTAACATTCAGTTTTTAAGCTTTCACACTACGTTTATAACGTAAAAAGTGGAAGGTATTATAATCGTTCAGTCCGTCTGTCTGTCTGTCCGTCTGTCTGTCTGTCCGTCACCGACTTTAATAGCCCAAACTACAAATGCTACGGACAAGAGTGATACGTCAAAAAATTCAGCGCATCGAAATTAGAATACATTGAAAATTTCAGAGAAGAATTCGAATTCGAAGTACTTCAATTATTTGAAAAACTGTAAAATTGAATGCTCAATTAAAAAGCATAGAAAGCCATTTTTATTAGAATTTAATCACTATTGCCATTCGCCACAATCTCTCGAGAAACTTTAATTCTTTTCGACAATAAATTAAAATAAAATTATTTTTGCGACATCGATCAGTTTGAAATGACGTCAAATATATTTCACTACGAGATTCTTTGTACGTTGATATGAAATGTTTTCATTCTATTTAAAAGCAAGGAATATTACATACTTATTCTTTGAAATATAAATTAAATTTTGTAAACGATAAGTAATAATTATTGAATTTTCGAAATAAAATAAATGAAAATAGCCAACTTTAGCATGTAAATGTTTACTATAGAATTAATGCTGTGTTTGGCGCCTTTTTACCTGTTAAACATGACTGTTGTGTGGAAGCGGGTTAAGTGACATATTCTGTTACAAACCTAATTGTTTTGTTTTTAATTCGTTTTTAGTGAAAGTTAACTTGTCCTACATAAACTTTTGAAGACTATTTACCTGTCTTATAATTTGTTTACTTATATAAACCTATACTGAAAGATAATTTTTTCGTAGCAGTTTTTCTTGCAAACTGCCTGTTAATGAGTAAAAAAAAACATGAATTGTCTTATGAAGCGTTCATAAGAAAACTAATTATTGATCATAATCCCTCAAAATGAAGAATTTTCTTAAATGAAATATGACGCTCTAAAGAATGACAATTTTTTGAGAGTCACTATTATTATTCCTATATAAATACAGGAACACTAATTATAAAAATTTCTATTTTATTATTACAATATCCCTGTAAAGCCCAATTGATTTTCAAATAAACAATTAAAAATATAAATTATTTAAATGCTTTACAACACCTTTACTGTGAAAAAAAATAAAATCAATTTAAATTCAGGTGTACTTTAACTTCCTAAACGAAAATAAATGCTTTTTCAATCTGTTTGACGTCTACAACCATTTACAATATCCCTTGTCAACTTTATTGAACTACTCTGAATACTTAAAGAAAGTATGTCTTGAACTAGGATCATGTATGGTAATTCCATGTCCTTTGGGTATAGAATGGGTCGCTATTTACATGAGATTGCAATTACGAAAACTTAAACAAAAAGTCTTCCTTTGATTGGGAGTGCAGAGGATTTCTTTTATACGAGAATTGGAAATTTTCAATTTGGACGTTTGTTTTGTTATTAAACTAGCGTTGTAAAATAAATAGTTTTTTAATAGTCAATTTGTTTTTATGAAGGCCATTCAAAGATAAATTTCGTGTTAACAGCATGTATTTCATTAACACTTATTGTTAAAAGTTTTTATTATTTATTTAAAAAATATATAATGATTTCGGATATCTTAAGGTATCCGTACACGTTCAGAGCACTTTTTTAAAAATATGAACTAGAAAACAGCTTTGGTAGTATTTTTGTGTGTATGTGAAATAAATAACTGTATATAGCAGGTAAAATTTGGCATACATACCAAATTTTTTAAAATATAGTCCTTTTATGCATGTTTTTTGTCAAAAACTTCAATTAGGATAGAAAAAAAAACTGTTTGAAATATTAAGAAAATAAAATCACCAAGTTAAACTAAAAACTTATGTCTAGGGACTATACCGAAATTCAAAAGATTTTATTTAAAAATAAAAATTTTTTATTAGCAGTCGAAAAAAGACAGTTTGATTTTCAACATTTTTTACGGCGTGTTAAAATGATTAATAGGCCAAAACAAAATAAAAATATATATTTCTTAAAAGTTTTTTTAGGTATATTCCCTAGTCAACAATTTCTTAAATTAGTAGAAAAAATAATTTTTAAAATTACTCAGTAACTTTTTAGGTTATCTTTTTCCAACTGAAGCTATTTAATGAAAAACTAAAATGCGAGATAAACGCATTTGAAGTTTCAACATCTGGTTGATTCTAGTGCTACTGACCTTTACTAAATTAATCACTACTTTTGTTCTAATTGCGTCACAGTTAGAATGAAGACAGTTTTAGAAACAAGAAAATTTGGGTAACCATATCAAAAATATTTTTTTTCTTCCGAAAATGGCATTTTCAACGTATGGAGATACCTTAATGGAATATAATCTATTATTTTCATCTCAATATGTCATAATTTATTTCTCCCGAACAGGATATTTTACCTAAACTCTAAACCACTCATGACAAGTATGAGAAGCGTTTCGCAAAACCGCTCCGAACTATGATTTATATCCACTTGATGAAAAATGGTGCCAGTAGAAATTTTTGTTTATCATGGCTTTACTTTATTAATATGTTTTCGCACTGTATTCACTTTGGACGCTTCCCAAAAAAGCATGACAATTTTGTAAAAAGTAGACTTGAGCCTGTTACGATTTTAGGATATTTTTCATTTGTTGCAGTTGCAGAGCACTTTTTTAAAAAGTTCAGTAGAAACGGTAGAGGAAACAGTTTTTAATGTATATTGAGGGTATTACATATGTAGAAAGTACAAAGAAGAATCAATTTGAGGTCGAAACAGGTTTTTAATGTATATTGAGGGTATTACATATGTAGAAAGTAAAAAAAATCAATTTTAGTGAAACAGGTTTTTTATGTATAAGATTCATATGTAGAAAGTACAAAGAAGAACAATTTGAAATTTAGATTTATAAAGTTGTTACAAGTTAACTAAAGAAAGATGGTCTCTATGTGTGAACTACTAATAAAAAACCAATTTATTTAACCACTCTGAGATACAATTTCTCGTATAATTTATTATTCACAATTCGGGTTCTATACATATTTATAACTTGTCTTCTGTTACAAATATAAAACTTCAGGCTTTAATTTTTAGGTTGCACACTACGTTTATAACGTAAAAAGTGGAAGGTATTATAATCGTTCAGTCCGTCTGTCTGTCTTTCCGTCACCCACTTTCATAGCCAAATTACAAAGCTACGGACAATTGTATACGTCAAAAAAAATTCAGCGCATCGAATTAAATAAATTGAATTTCAGAGAAGAATTCGAATTCGAAGTACTTCAATTATTAAAAAATTACAAAATTTAATTCCCATTAAAAAGCATAGAAACCATTTTTATTAGAATTTAATCACTATTGCCATTCGCAAGAATCTCAGAAACTTTTATTCTTTCGAAATTAAATTAAAATAAATTTATTTTTGCGACATCGATCAAAAACGCAATATTTTCCACAGTTGTCGGAAGATACATTAAAAGGAATATAATACTATTCTTTAATACTAAATTTAATTTTCACTAATTATTTTAATTTCGAACAGAAATAATGAACTAGCAAACTACATGTAAATGTAATATAGATTTCAATCTTTTTCGCTTTCTACCGAAACATGATTTATGAAACGTTGTGGATGAAAACTACTTGTCATAGACAAATTACTTAATTTAACAAATAGGTCTTATTTCTTTAGAATATGGATATTTTTCGCATAGTTCACTGTACTCGCATTTACAATTTCACGCTTTTACAAAGAAGATGTATATTTAAAACAGTAATTAAAATGGTTTACATTTTATAAACCCTCCAAGCTTTACACTTGCATTTCTTGAGCATATATATTACATCAAACATATCGATTCTTTGATAACATTATAAGCATTTCATAAAGTTAAAAATTATCAAACTCGAAAATTAAACTGTCGAAACCTACGCTACATTTTTAACGGATATGTGAGAGTAACATTACGCTATGTAAGCAAAGTAAAAGGTAAGGAACCAACTCTGAGGTCGAAATTTATTATTTGGAAATATGAGGTTTCATAGGTGAAGGTACACAAGAAAAATCATTTTGAAGTCGTAATAGTTTCTTTAACCAAAAACTAGGGTTTACATATGTGCAAATAAAAGCAATAACAATGTTTGAAAATTTTATAAAAATGCAAAAATTTATGAATGTGTATTGTACAGAACCTACACTGCCAATAATTGTTTAGTTTTAATGTTTGTTTAAAGAGTTTAAGAATTGTTCTCATTAGTAATACTCAATAAAAAACACAATTTATTTAATCCCTGGGCTTAAATCCGAAAAGTTATTTTCAGCAATTCGATTTCTCATAACATTTTCTCCTCAACTGTTTTGATTACATAATTAAAACTGTTAATTTTTAGCTTCCACACTACGTTTATAACGTAAAAAGTGGAAGGTATTATAATCGTTCAGTCCGTCTGTCTGTCTTTCCGTCACCCACTTTCATAGACCAAATTACAAATGCTACGGACAATTGTTATACGTCAAAAAAAAAAATTCAGGCGCATCGAAATTAGAATAAATTGAAAATTTCAGAGAAGAATTCGAATTCGAAGTACTTCAATTATTTAAAAAATTACAAAATTTAATTCCCATTTAAAAAGCATAGAAAGCCATTTTTATTAGAATTTAATCACTATTGCCATTCGCAAGAATCGCTCAAGAAACTTTTATTCTTTTCGACAATAAATTAAAATAAATTTATTTTTGCGACATCGATCAGTTTGAAATGACGTCAAATATATTTCACTACGAGATTCTTTGTACGTTGATATGAAATGTTTTTATTCTATTTAAAAGCGAGGAATATTACATACTTATTCTTTGAAATATAAATTAATTTTTGCAAACGATAAGTAATAATTATTGAATTTTCGAAATAAAATAAATGAAACTAGCCAAATCTAGCATGTAAATGTTTAATATAGAATATCAATTCTGTGTTTGGCGCCTTTCTACCTGTTACACACAATTGTTGTATGAAAGCGGGTTAAGTGACAGATTCTGTTACAAACCTACTTGTTCATAGACAATACATAATGAACATTAAAATTTAAACAAATAAGAAATTTTAATTTCAATTTAGAACTAATGGTATTATTTCGCATTAGTTCACTTACTCGCATTTATACAAGTTATCAACGACTTTTACAAAGAAATGTATATTAAAAAGCAGTAAATTAAAAGGTATTAATTATATAAACCCTCCAAGCATTATACAACTAATGCATTTCTTGAAGCATATAGTATTACATACAAAATTCATCGAAATATCACTTTGAATACACAATTATCAAAGCATTTCATAAATGTTACAATTATCAAACTTCCCCTTATTAAATTAAACTGCTCTGAAACCTTACGCTACATTGTATTCAACGGAGCATGTGAAACGCCAGTAACATTACGCGCTTATGTAAGCCAAATTAAAATTACGTGTAAGCTGAAACCAAAACGTCCTAGAGTAGAAATTTATTCAATTCTGGAGCAAACTATGGAGGTTTCATGAGGTGGAGGTACATTCGAGAGAAAAACCATTGTTCAAGTGAAGCCGTAATAGTTTCTTTCATCAACCCCAAAAACTAGTTGATGATATGTTGCATTTAATAAAAGCAATAAACAATGTTTGAAAATTTTCATAAACAAATGCAAAAAATTGTATTGAATGGTGTATTGTACAGCAACCTACAACTGCGCCAATAGTAATTGTTTGAGTTTTAATGTTTTTTTAAAGAGTTTAATTATGAATTTTCCAACATTCAAGTAATAGCTCAATAAATCAATACACATATTCCTTATAAGGTTAATTCCGCTGACTTTAAATCCGAAAAAGATATATGGCAGCCGCCATTTGAACCTTGTAATTTTCTCAGTAACCTTATTATGACGTCCGTCAGACTGGGATATTTATCCTACATAATTTAAAATCTGTAGTCCTTTTTGTTCAAACTGTAGAGTGGTTTCAGATAGACAGTCATAAAGACGAGCGGACAAATGATCAAAAGACATTTTTCCGGACTATTCGGATTTTAGCTTCCACACTACCTTTATAACGTAAAAAGTGGAAGGTATTATAATCGTTCAGTCCGTCTGTCTGTCCGTCACCCACTTTCATTGCCCAAACTACAAATGCTACGGATAAGTGTGATACGTCAAAAAATTCAGCGCATCGAAATTAGAATACATTGAAAATTTCAGAAAAGCATTCGAATTCGAAGTACTTCAAGTATTTAAAAAACTGCAACATTTAAAATGCTCATTTAAAAGGCACAGGAAGCTGTTTTTATTAGAATTAAATCACCATAGCCATTCGCAACAGACGCTCGAGAAACTTTAATTCTTTTTGACAATAAATTAAAATAAGTTTATTTTTGCGACATCGATCAGTTTAAAATGACGTCAAATATATTTCACTACGGATTCTTTGTATGTTGATACGAAATGTTTTCATTCTATTTAAAAGCGAGGAATATTACATGTTTATTCTTTGAAATATAAATTAATTTTTGCAAACGATAAGTAATAATTATTGAATTTTCGAAATAAAATAAATGAAACTAGCCAAATTTAGCATGTAAATGTTTAATATAGAATTAATACTGTGTTTGGCGTATTTTTACCTGTTAAACATAACTATTGTGTTTAAGCGGGTTAAGTGACAGTTTCTGTTACAAACCTACTTGTCTTATTCTTATATTGACTTAAAATTGACTTGGCCACTTTTAGACATCTTCAGGTTTTTTTCTCGTCAAGCTAATCTCTTGTTTAACCCCAACAATTGCGACCGAAACACGCTTTATACAAGTTTGAAATATAATTAATTCTAGAACCAAGTCATGTAAACATTTTAAACAAACGTCCTAGATGTTGTACTGCATTGCATCTTCGAGTAACAATGCGTTTCCTGGTTTTGCTTTACGTGCAATTTCATTGTTAGCAGTAGAAAGTAGTTAACAATGAAAACTAGGAGAAATATGTAAAGGGAATGCAGTTTCTAATTTGAAGTGAAATCTTTCGCTTCGTTTGCTATCGTTTCAGTTGGTTGGATATTATTAGATAACAAGCTCAATGGTTTATATAAAAAAGGCGTTGTATCATCAGTGAATGTGAACACTATAAAAATATATGTAACGTCAATATGGTTTTTGGATGAAACGTTATACCATAGATATCATAGTTAAAGTATTAGATTGGCAGATCACGTGACCTTTAATGCTAACGACGGGACGCGCATGGAGGACCAGAATAAGACGGCTATGGGGCAAGTGTTGCCACCACTTTAAGGAGAAAATGCTACGGCATCATCGGAAAAATAACATTTAATTCTAAAATTACAAAAAAAAGTACTAGAAAAGCATTTCAAGTTACTAAAAAGATTCCAAAATGCACCTTTGTTTAACAATCCCGTTCGTTGTTGTAACTTTAGGACATTTTTGTGTAAACAAACTCCATTTTTTAAGTATAAGGTAACTCAGCTATGTTGTAAGTTTATACTGTTTTATTTTGTCTACAAAGACAGATGAATAGTTGAACACTTAAAATTTCATATTTGTTTATTTTAAAAACTAGAGAATAAAATCAATTTTCAATAAATTCCTGAAGTAGACATTCAATATGTTCTTGGTACAGGGTGAGGCTAATAAAAGCGGCCCCGGTCTATAGATAGGAATACGTTGAAATGCTTGAGGTGAAAAATTCTTGAAGCCGCCTGAAAGCTTTCAAGTGGAAATAAAAGATTATTCAAGCGTGCAATGGTTTCACTTGACAAACCTGTTTTTGCATTGGTTGGATTGGATTAGCATCACATTAGAGCTACTCATGGACTATTGGCCAGTTCAGATCGTAGTGTGTATTGTATGAAGACGGCTTCTTATGCAAATTTTTTTTTGTCTTGCAATCCATTTAGAATGTTTTCTAGTAAAAAAAAATGTCCGATTCTCTACGATAAATAACAATCGAAATAATCACTAGTGGGAACTTTTTTTTATCAGCTCTACAAACCTTGTTTATATTTCATTTCAACTAGCTTTTCAAACCATAGCGTAGTTGCCGGCAAATAAGTCGCCAAGCGTTTGTTTGGGCTTAATATTGAAGCGATCAATGGCTTCATGTTAGCAAACCTGTTTTTGTATTGGTTTTGACTTGGAAACATTTCTGTCGTATTCTTATCTCCACGTTGGGGCCGCTTTTATTTGCTTCACCCTGTATAAAAATGAGTCAAAAAAGTATTTCAGTGAAACATAAACTCCAAAAACAAAATTTCAAAATATCCAAAAGATAAAATAAAAGGCACTAAACGGGTTACTTCTTATCCATAGATCAGAAATGGCTGAAATTCTGAATTTTCTAAAAACTTTTGCCAAACTTTCACCATTTTATGTGAAAGTTGCTAAAGAAATTGCTCTGCGGTTTCCTTAATTAAGTTCGTAAAGAAAGCGGTTTCTTTATCTATTTTACTTTTTATATTTTTGGTGAAATTAATAATGAGCTTAGATATTAAATGGGTTACAGTTCATTTATTTCTGAAATAAAAGAGCATAAATTAGGGAGCAACTGTGTGCATTGTTATGAGTTTACAAAGTATATAAATATCCAAAAGAACATATTTTCTACTTTCATTTACCGTAAAATATAAGGTTGTGAAAGTATTGCACTGAAATTGAAAATCCGAATTGTAGTAAATCCGAACCACCCGGATGGCCGAGTGGTTTGGACCATTACGCTAGCAGTCTGCGCGCTGTAACGGGAGTGGGTTCGATTTCCGCCTACGCCCTGGGTGTATATTCCTTTCTCTATGACAATAAAAATTCTTTCTGTGTCTGTCTCAATAAGTAATTTATTTTCTACTTTCATTTACCTAATATGAAATCTAATGTAATGAATGTATTGCAATGAGGTCGAAAATCCGAAATGGAGATTTTGTGTGTTCTGCACGTTTTGCAGGAACTGATTTTTAAAAAAAATGGTTTTGAACATTGGTTAGTCTGTCAGTTTGTCTGTCTAGCTTTAACCACTCTACAGCTTGAATTACAATAGCTATAACCTTCAAAATTGTAGTAGGTGAGCTGCTAGTACGAACGTCTTAAGAAGGTCGAAAAATATTTCGAAAAAATTGCACCTGTGCAAAGTGTAGAACATTTTAGAATTTAAGGGTATTCAATTTACGTTATGGAGTAGGTAGGTTGCACGTTTTTAAGATGTCTGTTTCTAGCCTATATGAAGAGTAAATCATTTTTATAAAATTACATAAAAACAAAATTCCGTAATAAAGTAGAATCTATAATAATAAAAGAAAGAGTCTGTCTGTGGATCGTAAAAGACCTACTTATACTGCCCTCAGAAGTTCAAAATTTTTAAGATAGTTGTTTCCCTTTAATACCAACGTGTGCACCTGAGGCTTAGTTTTTTCATATTTGTTACATTTTTAGAGAAAATTCAAATTTTCTGAAAACAATACACCACTTTCGCTCAAATCCGATCATTTTCTCCCTTTCGTGTTGTCATTCGACAGAAGAAATTAAAATGAACACAAAAATTAATTAAAATTGAAATTGCTTTTATTTTCTTGCCATTAACTTCAGAAACTAAATTATTGATTTGAAAAATAATTGACCGTGCCAATGAGCTAAATGTTTTTTTTTTAACCCAGAATGGAGGTTTGGACGTGAAATAACATTGTTATACAATTATGGTTAATTTTGAATTTATCAGGAAAATCGCGATGACAGTAAGTTCATATTGAGGAAGATTTTTGTGATAGGAAGATGTGCATTTTATAGTGATGTATTTTTATTTTGGAATTTTAAAGCAATATAAGTAACGGGATTTTATTCTTTATAATGAACGGGAACAAAGGCAAAGTTTATTATCCTATAGCAAATCAAATGACACATATATACTTGGATCGATTTGATATTGTTTTAGTCCGTGCAAAGAACGGGTAGTTATTTCCTAGTTTATCTATAAATCTAATAAAATATTTCTGCACAATCGAAAATGGTATAAATTTAGAGAAAAAAAACTGTAGATGTGTAAAGTTACACACAACTTTAAATTAAATTCAATAATCTAATACTCATTTCACTACCCTATAAGATAATTTTAATAACTTTAAAATCGTAAAAGTTCTAAGACAGCTACTTTTGCGCATGCGTGATTTTCTCGAAAACATTAATATGACGTCCGGTAGGTGCTAGGATTTCGTGAACCAAAATTAAACCTCGTAGGTCTTTTAGTTCGGCAGACCCGGCGGCGCAACTGTTAGGGAGCTAGCCTTTGGAGCTTCTGGGTTCGGGTTCGAATCCCGGTAAGGCATGGATGTTTGTGTTTGTCAATAAATGTTGTTATTTGTCTATGTGTTTGTGTCGTCTCTTTATTTGTGTGTCTCTTGTGCCTGTGTCATTTCTGGGGTTGAGTACAATAGACCTGAGGTCGCAGTGCTTGGCGAACTTGCCCCCCACCAAGAAACTCATAAGTCATTAGTTCGGCAGACTGACCTGATGGACCAATGTTCGAAAACCACTTTTTTAGAATCGGCGCCCTTCAAAACGCGTAAAATATATAAAATCTCCATTTCGTATTTTCGACCTCACCGCAATACTTCTCATTGCTTAATATTCCATTAGGTAATTAAAAGTATAAATTCATTCGGTTTGAAAACCAATATTTTTACAATTTTTCAGCAATTAAATCTATACTTGTCTCAAACAACCTGTATTATTTATACTAACAGCTAAACTATAATCAACCAAATGACTAACTTAGAAAAATACAAAATCCAATTATAAGAAAACTTATCCCTTAACTAATTTAGTTCCTAATCTAACTAATCTAATAAATTATTCCTCGACAATTGAAAGTGATCTAAATTTACATTGCGAAATTAATTGAAATGTTTGACATACAAGGCTCTATTAATTACTAAGCTCTTACATTCTTGAAATGGATTCTTGAGAATATTTCCACTTACTCAAGAATTCGCAGACAAGGAATTTACTTTTGTTCTTGAGCGATTAAATTAGGATGTCTTTAAGTATTATGCTTTGTAAATTAATGAATATTAGGATTGTTGTTTATGCGAAAAGGAACCAAAACGAAAGATGATTTCGAACAAATTTCCTTGTTCTTTAAAATGTATTGTCAAATTTCAAGAAATGTTCTTCGTGATGAAACTGTTTTATGACACCACAACAGTTACAGTTAGCATTGCTGAATAGTAATTTATAACACAGCTACTAAATATTTGATTATATTTATTTCACATATTTCACTATTTGTCCTATTATGTTTTAATGCGAGAGTTAAGACAAGGAAAGACAAAACCTCGTTGAGTTGAATTATCGTCACACTAGTGCTAAACTAATCCCGTTCAAGTGACGAGCCGACACTTGAGGCGCGACAACGTACGCGGCTTTGGAGCATATTTAACGTGCACACTATCTACACGGTTGGACAGCCATTGAAATGACATTTTGAATAGATTTAAAGTTTTTAAATATTGTTTTGATGTTTTTCCTAAGTTAATACTTCAAGAAGTTGGTTACAATAATGCCCGGATTTTAAAAAAAAAGTTTTAGGGTAAAATTGTTCAAAATACTTGTAAAATGAAATGGGAATTCCAAGAGAATGTTCCATGTAACCCTTTAAGACCGAGCCATCACGATCGTGCGGATATAAAAGAGAATGTTCAAGCTTTTTCAAAAATATCGATACCGAAGCAGCTGACTTGTACCATTCGTTATTTGTATAAAAAACTACTTTGTTTTTAAGAAGTTGCTGGCATTGACGCTGCTTATGGCATTATTTCAATAAAACTCTAATATTCAGTCTCATAAACTTAAATCAGCGCCATCTGACGGGCGGTCTTAAAGGGTTATGCATAACATAGTTAAAACGCTAAATATGAAGAGGGGCCAAGTTCATCAATATTTTAGTGAAATAATAATCGTGCATGGAAATCCTTTTATAGACTTCACCCTTCTTAATAAATAGCTATTTAGTTATGACATACATTTTCCCATTCTACGACTGAGATTTATGTTTTTTTTTGAAAAAGCTAGTGAAAATAAACTACAATATTGCGATAAGTATTCACGAAAAATTAAATGGAAACTTTGCAACAACTATTAGCTGTTTTGTTTATGAACACACACATTTTGAGTTAATTTCAACACAGTGCATTGCGTTGACAGAAAACAAAACAATTTAAACAAAAGAGCTTTTTATGTTAATGATAGTAGAATCGTGTAGATAATTTTGTCTAAAAGCTAGCCTGACACCCTAAAGTGTTTAATTTATCTCCTGAGTTTAGAGTTTGCAAAATATCCATTAGAGCTATGATAATTAACAAGTCGGAGTTTATTTAAGTACAAATTGTTTTGTATCATTATCATAACAGAAAATATTTATTTGTGCGATAGCATTCGTAAAATCAAGTTATTCATTAAAGTCCAATTACAGCTTCAATAACTTTTTTTTCGTAAAATAGTGTTCCTGGCAAACCATTTGACTTAGGAATAAAACTACAAAAAACTACAAAAGATTGCTACAGAATTTTACACTGGTATGTATATGATATCATACTTTAGTAAAACTGTTATATTCAAACGTAAATTTGAAGGCAGCTTTAGTGCCCTTTGTTTAACAATCCCGTTCGTTGTTGTCCCGGACATTTTTCGTGTAAACAAACTCCATTTTTTTAGTGTAAGGTAACTCAGCTATGTTGTAAGTTTATACTGTTTTATTTTGTATCGTTACTCTACAAAACTTGAGGTATCTCATACATACACTTGTTTTACAAATAAAAATACAAATACAAAAAAAAATGTCGACCAACAAAGGGCCAGAGGCCCAGCAAGGTTGGTCCAAAATAAATCTAATACTTTACCAGTTTCCAATGACTATCAAGATTCTTCTTAAACTCTTCTACTCTCTTCGAATACACATAATCTGGTAAAGCATTCCACTCATTGACAACTCTAATGTAAAAATAACGTTTTCTTACCTGCCTTCTAAAGCATGATTTATTCAATTTCTGATCATGTCCTCTGGTCCGGCTATTTAAGGTAAAACCTAAGCCCTCCATGTCTTTCGTTACATCAAACGTTTTATAGTGAAAGAAAATATTACGTCTTTTCAATTACTTCTAATAATTATATTTTAAATGGCAATTAAAACTGTTCCCAACTAAACAAAATATTTATTATTTGTATGGATTCTACACTCTTAAAAAAAACGAGCGGTTTTAACTCAGTCTGAGTTAATTTCCACTCCTTTCCGTGCCGAAAATGCACTTCTCCTATAGGAGTGAATTTCACTCTTTTTCGGAGTGGGTAAAAGAAATAAAAGAAAACAATCTGCGTCCTACACTCTTAAAACGAGCGGTTTTAACTCAGTCTGAATGATTTTCCACTCCTTTCCGGTGCCGAAATGCACTTCTCCTATAGGAGTGAATTTCACTCTTTGTTTAAGAGTGTATTTCTGTAAAAAAAATGTCTTTAAAATGTGTCATGAAACTCTTACATCTGTTTATAATAACACTAAAAATTGAGAATCATTTTAAGTTTCGCTGAAATATATCAGGACTGAATTCTAAGAATGTAATATTTAGAAAATCTAAATATTGGTGTAACGTTACTCCATAAAACTGTCGGAAATATCCTCGAGTAACGTTATACTAGCCGACCCGGTGGCGCAACGGAACCCAGGAGCTAGCCTTTGGAGCTTCTGGGTTCGGGTTCGAATCCCGGTAAGGCATGTATGTTTGTGTTTGTAAATAAATGTTGTTATTTGTCTATGGTGTTTGTGTCGTCTCTTTCTTTGTGTGTCTCTTGTGCCTGTGTCATTTCTGGGGTTGAGTACAATAGACCTGAAGTCGCAGTGCTCGGCGAACTTGCCCCCCCACCAAGAAACTCATAAGTCATAAGTCAACGTTATACTACATATTAACAGCGTATAGAATGCAAACTATCAAATACCTATTTGAAACCATTGTGGAGAAGTTTAAAACAAGATAATAACAACCTTCAAAATTTGAACTTAAAGACAGATGAATAATTTGACGCTTAAAATTTCATATTCGTGTATTTTAAAAACTCAAGAATAAAATCAATTTTTAATAAATTCTAAAAGTACAGTCCCTGGACAAATTATTAGGCGCACTGCAAGATTTCACGTAAAATATTTATTTACGATTATTATTTATTGATTTTTATTATTTTATTCCGTTTTATTATTTTAAATTGATTTGTATTTTATTTTTATATTATCCAATCAATTACCGATTTATTTTACATAGATAAAACAGCATTAATTTAGAAAAGAATAAGATTATTAAGTTTTAAAGAAAAGTGAAATTAATATTAGTAAAAGTCAATATTTAGTTTAGCTACCTTTAGCCACTATCAAAGTTTTAATTCCGCGCGGCATGCTATCAATGCAAGACTGTACTGTCTCCTGCATTTGAGGATGATGATTACGCACATAAATAATCTTATAATAAATAATTAATATAAATTAATCTTAATCAAAATTAATCATAATTATCTTAAAATAAATACAAATATGTAGTCTACAACAACTCTTTTAAACAAAAATCAATAATATTGTAGTTTAATTATACCATTATTGCATAAAACTCTTAAAAAACATAAAATTACTAAAAAAATACAGTGCGTCTAATAATTTGTGACTGTAGAATTGTAGATATTCAATATATTCTTGGTATAAAAATAAGTCCAAAAAAAGTATTTCAGTAAAACATAATTAAACTCCAACACAAAATTTAAAAATATTCTAAAAATAAAATAAAAGGCACTAAGCTAAACGGGTTACTTCTTATCTATAGATCAGAAATGGCTGAAAATCAGAATTTTCTCCAAACTTTTGCCAAACTTTCTCCATTTTATGAAAATTGATAAAGAAATTGCTCTGCGGTTTCCGTAATTAAGATCGTAAAGAAAACGGTTTCTTTATCTATTTTATTTTTTTTTAATATTTTTGATGAAATTAATAAAGAGCTTAGATATTTAGTGGGTTCCAGTTAATTTATTTCTGAAATGGGGAGCATAAATTAGAGAGCAACTGTGTGCATTGTTATGAGTTTACAAAGTATATAAATATCCAAAGGAACATATTTTCTACTTTCATTTACCGTAAAATATAAGGTTGTGAAAGTATTGCACTGAAATTGAAAATCCGAATTGTAGTAAATCCGAACCACCCGGATGGCCGAGTGGTTTGGACCATTACGCTAGCAGTCTGCGCGCTGTAACGGGAGCGGGTTCGATTTCCGCCTTCGCCCTGGGTGTACATTCCTTTCTCTATGACAGTAAAAATTCTTTCTGTGTATGTCTCACTTGACGAATGCTTCATACGCGGGTCTCTGATCAAGCACACAAGCCGGAATATATATGTAATATAGTAGTAGTGTCTTCATCACGTTTTGGAGCTATAGCTGATTCTAAAAGAGTGCTTTTTGAGAATTGGGGTTCGTCCGTCAGATTATATGTCTGTCATTCTGTCGGCCTTGACCCTTTATGGACTGATTCAGGATTTGATTTAAGTTATTTATAGCTGTCTGTTTTTAAGATATCTGAGCAATTAATTACAATGCTAAAAAATTAAAACTCCTCGGCGCAACAACCCATTACTGGGCCAAGGCCTACCGGGCCCATTTCAGATTTCGTGACCTAGGGCTCTGGGGCGCTAGGCAAATGTCCCGGTAAGGTGGTCCGCCTCACGCGGAACTCCCAGTGTTTAGTTCCCAACCATGCTTGGTACCCATTTTATCGACCCACTCAAGTGATGAAAGGATGGGTCAACCTCGCCCAATCCGGGATTCAATCCCCGGACCTGTGGCGTGGCAATGCGAAGCACTACCACTAAGCCACTGGGCCTGCAATGCATTACAGTAAAAAATAGTTTTAATATAAAATACATTCTGTATGATGAATTTCTATTCGATTTTTTTATCCTTTCTATTTATTATAATTAAATTACACTGACCAACAACGGAATGTTGAATAAATACGATTGTTGAATTGTTGAATCAATACGATTTACTCAAATAGTCTTCAATGTTTTGAAACTGAATACAGCAATGATAAAATCCTCACTACCATCTATTTTCCCTTATACGAACAATCAAAAGTAAAGAAACGCTCTTTTAAATGGGACTTTTAGGTACCTTCAGGACTTAGCGATTTGGCGCTGAATAATTTACTTTACCTTTGTACACTGTAAAAAAACCTGTTGTTTTTACAGTTAAAAACTGTCAACTTTGACGCCAATTATTAACTATTTTTTATTCAGTTTAAAACTGCAATTTTTTTACAGGAAACTGTAATTAAAACAGGGAAAAACTGTTAATTTAGCAGGGAAAAACTGTTAATTTAATAGTTTTCCCCTGTTGAAATTCCAGATTTTCCTTGTTAATTTAACAGTTTCTCCCTGCTAAAATAAAATACCAAATACCCAATATTTGTGCTGACCACCACAAAACAGTTACAAATACAGTTAATACAACTAATAATCAAAGTTACGTGACATTTCTTCTGCACGTCTTTAAATTTCCCGAAGGGCAGGTGCATTTGATGGGTTGTGAGTGTTGACGTCATGTTAACGAAGATAAAAACAGTTATAAACTGTTTTTCTAAAGAACAGTTTTTAACTGTAAAAAATATGGTATTTAACTGTAAACACAACAGGTTTTTTTTTACAGTGTAGATTTTAGTTTTCGAAAACCGAACAGTTCAATCAAAAAGTTCCACCTTGCTCCCACTTTCTCCAAATAAAGAGAGAAAAATAAAACAGTGGCTGTATAAATAATACTTAGAATTACCGTCAGTAGATAAAGGGTTAAACCACTCTACAGCTCGAACTAAAATATGTAAAAACTTCGAAATTGGTACGTGAGCTAATAGTACCTGTCGAACGGCTTAATAAGGTTTTCGAGAAAATTACACTCTTAAAACAAACGAGCGGTTTTAACTCAGTCAGAGTTAATTTCCACTCATTTCCGTGCCAAAAATGCACTTCCCTTATAGGAGTGGATTTCACTCTTTTTGCGGAGTGGGTAAAAGAAATAAAAGAAAACAATCTACGTCCTACACTCTTAAAACGAGTGGTTTTAACTCTGTCTGAGTTAATTTCCACTCATTTCCGGTGCCGAAAATGCACTTCCCCTATATGAGTGGATTTCACTCTTTTGTTTTAAGAGTGTACGCATGTGCAAAAGGTAGCTGCTATGGCTATTTTTAGTTTTTAAGGGTATTGAAATTACTTTAAAGGGTAAATTGTACGTTTTTTTGCTGTTTGTTTCTAGCCTATATGATGAGCTTTCACAATTTTATAATATTATATAAAGTTAAAATCCCATAATTAGATAATATCCATGTTCATAATTTAAAAACATTATTCCTTAACAATCGAAATATCATAAAAATGTGTCTTGTTTTGGAAACCAAGGTTTTATAATTATGCAATAATAGAATGAAGCCGCCTGACCTCAAACACCCTGGATTACTTTCACTAAAAGCTCAATTACAATCAATTAAATAAGTAACTTAAAAAATACAAAATCCAATTATAAGATAAACTTATCCCTTAACAGTTGAATTCCTAATCTAACTAATCTAATAAATTATTCCCCAACAATCGAAAGTGATCTAAATTTACATTGCGAAATTAATTGAAATGTTTGACATACTAGATGCTATTAATTACTCAGCTCCTACATTCTTGAAATGGATTCCTGAGAATATTTCCACTTACTCAAGAATTCTCAGCAAAGGAATGTGCTTTTGATCTTGAGCGAATAAATTAGGATGTCTTTAAGTATTATGCTTTGTAAATTAATGAATATTACTATTGTTGTGTATGCGAAAAAGAACCAAAAACGAGATAGAAGGTTCGGAGAAATATCCACATTTTAAGCCTACTTTTCTTTTTTCAATTCGAAAGAATTAAAAAAAATAATAAGTAGGTATTGACGTGCGGTTGATGTCCGACTGTCTGTCTGTCCGTCCGTACCCCCCTTCCAAAATTGGTTCTATCAATCGGATCTTAAAAATTTCTTTTTGTTAGAAAGCTATGATCTCAGAGACCCGACTTTCATACTTTTTGTCTGCCTGTCTGTACGTACGGACGGACATAAGTCTACTATCTGTCGGCGAATTTCCCATTGAATTAGCATTGAAATTCAATTTTGAGTCATTTAAATCACGGTTGTTATTTTAATCACTTAACAATGGCATGAGAAACTTTTTTTATTTAAAAATATTTGAAGCAAAATATTTTTTTCATGAATCAGTTTCGAATGACGTCATGAAATGTAGCACAATTGATTCTTTGATTGTTCATTAATTGTTTACCAAGAAAGCGGCAAGGCATATTTTTTGCATACAATTATGCTTAGTTTCATTTCTTATTTTTTTTAATGTAGTTTGGAGTAGTTTCGTTACTTTTATTATTAATAAATATTGAATTATTCTTTGAACTACAAATAAATCGTGCAGACGATAAATTATATTAAGTTAATTTGAGAAAGAATATTAAGGAAAATAGTTGATTTTGGCTTTTAGAAGTTTAAATTATAGCTGGATGTTGTGTTGAGCGGATTTTTTTCGAATGTGTATAAATCTAGTGTAGATACGGTTGTTGATGATATTTACTGTTAGGAACCTAGTTGTTTTCCTATTAGAATTTCAGTAAGTATTTAAGTAACAGGAAAGTAGGCTATTTTATTTCTTTAAGAACTTCTTGTGAGAAATAGATTGGAAAATTTGGAAAATTTCATGGAAATTTCTTCTAATAATATAGCACTACTGAGAACTTACATTGTAAAAAATGTTTATAACGTTACTATTATTTGTCAAAAACGTTAATGGCATTTCAAGTTTACCTCGTCTTTAATATAATTTAGAATACAACTTCTTGGTAAATTGGTATGACTGTGATATGTGGTGCGCAGCTATGAAATGGTTTAACGAATGGACCCTGAGCTTGATGGATCGAATTCAGCTGATACCACTCCATAAGCGCATAGTTAGAAAAAAAGTAAAAAAGTAGTGGCGCCATCATGTGTATTTTTTTCAGATCGATACTTTATGATATTTACAGAAAAGTCAACTTTTTTTAAGAAAAGTTTCTGTTTTCGTTAAAGGAACGTTGCACTTGAAAAATGAATACCTCAGCTTTCTAAAAATTCTCAGTAATGCGCCAAAATCTTTTAATTATAGGGCATTTTTATGATTAACACCCTAATAAGAATTGAAGCTTACACATAGAAAGACATTACCTAAGCTAATCAGACGGAGTTACTACGCATAAAATGCATTGAAAGGTGTAAAAAATAAGTTATTAAATTAAAAGAAATTTTTTTCTATGTTTATGTGTTTAAACAATGCGTAGCAGAGTATCCCTTATCTTTTAATTTTAATAATTTCTATATTATGGAGAATTTTTATTCCAATAAACAAACATTATAATGGTGAGGTTATTTTTGCAAGCCTGTTAAAGTATACTTACCGAGATTAAAATACGATAATGAATTTCTAGTTAGATTGCAATAAAGTCATATGGTTATAATGGACATGTTTAAGGTCTTGAGAGGTAACAATAATGATTTTCAGTTACGTCTTGGAGGAAGAGTGGCGATGTTGGGTTCAGACGATTTGTTATGTTTTATTCCTCCTTGTATCTTCTTTTGTGAGCATTTTAGTACAGGAATATTAGGATATATAGAAATCCTTTTGTATACTCCACCCATTTTAGCTTCCACACTACGTTTATAACGTAAAAAGTGGCAGGTATTATAATCGTTCAGTCCGTCTGTCTGTCCGTCACCCACTTTCATAGCCCAAACTACGAATGCTACGGACAAGTGTGATAGGTCAAAACATTCAGCGTATCGAAATTAGAATACATTGAAAATTTCAGAAAAGAATTCGAATTCGATGTACTTCAATTATTTAAAAAACTGCAAAATTTAATGCTCATTTAAAAAGCATAGAAAGCCATTTTTATAAGAATTAAATCACCATTGTCATTCGCAACAATCGCTGGAGAAACTTTAAGTCTTTTAGACAATAAATTAAAATAAATTTATTTTTGCGTCAAATATATTTCACTACGAGATTCTTTCTACGTTGATATGAAAAGTTTTAATTCTATTTAAAAGCGAGGAATATTACAATTTTTCTTTGAAATATAAATTTGTTTTTGCAAACGATAAGTAATAATTATTGAATTTTCGAAATAAAATATATGAAACTAGCCAAATTTAGCATGTAAATGTTGATATGAATATCAATGCTGTGTTTGCGCTTTTTACCGTTAAACACAATTTTTGTGTGGAAGCGGTTAAGTGAAGATTCTTACAAACCTACTTGTACAATTAGTGATTCAGTTGTAACCTATATTTGCTCACTCTACGTCGGAGATTTATGTTTTAAAACAAGTAGGTTTGTAACAGAATCTGTACTTAACCCGCTTCCACACATTTGTGTTTAACAGGAAAAACGCGCCAAACACAACATTAATTCTATACATTTACACGTAATTTGGCAGTTCATTTATTTTTCGAAATTCAATAATTATTACTTATCGTTTGCAAAAATTAATTTATATTTCAAATAATAAATATGTAATATTCCTCGCTTTTAAATTGAATGAAAACATTTCATATCAACATACAAAGAATTCGTAGTGAAATATATTTGACGTCATTTCAAACTGTTCGATGTCGCAAAAATAAATGTAATTTAACTTATTTTGTAAAAAAATTAAAGTTCTCGACGATTGTTGCGAATGGCAAAGGTGATTTAATTCTAAAAAACAGGGCCTTTAGCTATTGTAATTCAGAAGAATTAACTGTTTTCATTAATCTTCTTTCTCAGATTTAATAATAGACTTTATCATTTGCTAAATTTGTTTGGAGTTCAAAGCATAATGATGTAATCTTTTTTAATCATATATATCATAGGTAAAGTATTAGATTGGCAGATCACGTGACCTCCAATGCTAACGACGGGACGCGCATGGAGCCAAATAAGAGGTAAATGGCTGCCACTTTAAGAGAAAAATACTACGAAAAAATACCATCTAATTCTAAATTACAAAAAAAATGTCGTAAAATACTAGCTGCATTTGAAATCTTTTTAATTACTTTAAATCTTTACTAGTATTTTTTTCTGTAATTTTAGAATTAATGTTATTTTTTCGTAGTATTTTTCTCCTTAAGTGGCAGCAACACTGCCATTTTGCCCTCTTATTTGGCCCCATGCGCGTCCCTCGTTAGCATTGGAGTCACGTGATCTGTTATTAATACTTTAACTATTATATCTATGGTCAAGTTAATTTTTTACATTTCTAAAAAATTAACTTTTTTAAGTTTGTTAAATTAATTTACAGTTCAAAAAACATATAATTAGTACAATTGATGCTTAAAAAATAAAAGCGAAACTTTGCATTATTTTTATGCCAAGTTAAAATTCTCTATGCATCTTTCTTCATAATATATAATGAACCATCAAAAGAACTCTATTGTGATATTACAACAATCCAAACTGAATTATATCACATAAATAAATATTCTTTAAGAATTTTTATTTAAATATTTCTCGTACGTTAACGAAATGGCAACAGTGAAAATATTGAATAAAAATGGAATTTGCATGTTATTTCAATGTAGATTAAATTTTTAGTTATTTAAATTTTAAATAAACTTCTAATTTAAATTTTTAATGACATTTGGAATGTAGCCTAATCTGATTTTTTGCTTCAAAATGACGTATTCCACTTGTCTGTGGGACTTGTGGATGGCAACAGTGAAATATTGAATAAAAATGGAATTTGCATGTTATTTCAATTTAGATTAAATTTTTAGTTATTTAAATTTTAAATAAACTTCTAATTAAAATTTTTTAATAGAATTTGGAATGTAGTCTAATCTGATTTTTTGCTTCAAAATGACGTATCCCAATTGTCTGTGGGACTTGTGGTTCTTTCTGTTAAAGTGGGTGACGGACGGACAGGCGGACAGACAGACGGACTGAACGATTATAAAACCTTCCACTTTTTACGTAATAAACGTAGTGTGGAAGCTAAAAAGTGGTAAAGTTAAACTACAATATTGAGATAAGGTTATGACGAAAAATGTACGGAAACATTGCAACAACAATTATCGGTTTTGTTTATGTACACACAATTGAAAAGCTTAGTGAAAGAACGTGCTAAGTGACATTTCTAAAAAAATTGAGTTTTTTGTGTTAATGAACACATTATTCCTTCCTTCAAAGATAACAAGTTTCTCTTTTGTAAAAAACTTTTACTTAAGAACATTTTTTACCGTTTGCAAGTACCGTTAACGGTTCTAAGTGCAAACTTAAATCTTCAAAGCTCATTTTCTCGTTTTTACTTTTTTTGTTACATAGCTCGTTTCTCCACCAGGCTCTCCAATTTTGGGTAAATTTTAACGCCGCGCTTTGTTTACCGAAAACAAAAACAATTTTAACAAAATAGCTTTTTACTGTTAATTATACTAGAATAGTGTAGATTATTTTGCCTAAAAGCCAGCCTGACATCTGAAAAGTGTTTAATTTATATCCAGAGTTTAGAGTTTGCTAAATATCCATTAGCTCTTATCATTAACAAGTCTGAGCTTATGTAGCAAGATTTTTTAGTTGTTTACTAAATATGTATCTGTGCTTTAGCGTTCATGAAATAAATTATCCATCAGTTGAAGTAAAATTGTAGTTTAAATATTTTTGTTTCGAACAAATACGCTTAGTTTTAGTTATAATATTTGAATGATTTAAATAAAAAGACGATTTCAAGATGTAGCGTATGTTTTGCTACTTTGACACATGCATTATTAGCATGCAAATATTTTTAAATATTTTATATTTTTTTATAGTCAGCCTCAAAGTGGCGAGGGGGTGTACCTGGACGGAACGGACAAAGTACGTCGGGAGATTTTTCTCCTGGCAGGGTCACCCAAGGCGTGAAGGCCGTTCCTTTATGCTCAGCTAATGACTACAGGCAAACAAGTCCAACCTCTATAAGCTCTGGCAACCCCTTTTCTATGACGAGTCGAAATTGCTGACGCGGTTATCAACACGTATGGTTTCATTTAGCTTGACATTGACATTTCGGCAACATCATAGACACGACAAAAAATGGTTTTAAATTGGCAACATAAACGCCAATATTAATATTTTTTTAAAGATATTTTTTGACATTGCATGATTCCCCAGTAGGGATATATGTAAATACGGCACAAATCAATCAAATTTTATTGTAAGCGTTTTAAACTGAAGAATTTGAAGTCTTTTAAATTAATCTTTATTTTTACGATATTCAAATAAAAGAGCTAATTGAAAACTTTCTATTTTTTAAATAATGTTTTCAACAATAATAAATAAAACTAATTTAATAAATAAAGAAAAAAATAAAGGTTTCAAAAATAAAAGCATTACAAAAAGACTTTTATTTAGACTATTTAAATACATCTATACTTAGTTATGCCTAAGCATTTCGTACCATTTATATCCTATCATCTGCATTAAACATTCAGAAACCAAACACCGATTCCCAACAAAAGGAAAAATGACACTTATTTACCTATCGGCGTCCATTTAACTTCCAAAAAACGTATTCTCGACTCCCAAAATACGTATTTTCAGCATCTAAAGTACGAAAACTTTTTCAAGTTTATCACGGACTAGTGCATTCTTTCTACTTATCGATTTACAATAGACGACGGTATTTCTATTTGTTAGATTGACAAACTAACAACTGACATAAAACTGCTTTCGAATAAAAGGTGAAAAAGTTTTACTTTTCATAGAAAAAAATAATATACACTCTTAAAACAAACGAGCGGTTTTAACTCAGTCTGAGTTAATTTCCACTCCTTTCCATGCAGAAAATGCACTTCCACTATGGGAGTGGATTTGACTCTTCTTGCGGAGTGGGTGAAAGAAATAAAAGAAAACAATCTACGTCCTACACTCTTAAAACGAGCGGTTTTAACTCAGTCTGAGTTAATTTCCACTCCTTTCCGGTGCCGAAAATGCACTTCCCCTATAGGAGTGGATTTCACTCTTTTGTTTTAAGAGTGTAAGGATTGATAATTTTTAATTTATTACAGATGGATTGTGTTCTTAATCATCAACAAATGATATAATTTGTTTGGTAAAAGAATGAAAAAGCATTAGAGATTTGCAATATTATAAAATCATACTTTTTGTTTCGCAGTTATCTTAAAACATTTCTGTTTGAGCACGTGTAGGATTGGTAAAGAGATTTTTTTTAAAAATGTCATGCAGTTGTAATTGCTTAAAAATTCATAGTTAAGAAAAATGAAGCTTTAATGGATTAAGATATATTGCTCTTGTAGGCTAGGTATAATATTTATAAATAAGATATATTGCTCTTGTAGGCTAGGTAAAATATTTATAAAAAAATATCACACTTTTGTAATTGCTTAAAAATCCATAGTAAAAAATATGAAGCTTTAATGGGTTAAGATATATGATTTTTACAGATCCTATTATTGTTTCCAGTTTGTTTAGGAAGTTTGTATGGTAAAAAATTTGTAAAAACAATCGAAAAAATCGACAAACATTCGAAACTTAGAGTATTGGTACTATAAAGCAATATAATGGAAACAGCCGGTTATGTATGGCTATGTATTGAATTTATTTATAAATATAGTAAACACCCCAGTATTTAAATATAAAATTAATAAAAAATAACTTTTAATAAAAATAAATTAAGATGTAATTGTACATATTAATAGATATTGAAAAAAAAATCAATTAATTATTAAGAGTATCAACTTATTGAGATATAATCGCAAGTGTTATTATTTTATTGTTACATTATTCATTAAGTTACTATGTTATTTATTTAAAATTAAAGTATTATTTATTAAATTAATATATTATAAACTAAAGTATGAAACTCTTGTAATATTTATTAAATTTAAAAATAAATAAATTTAATTTTAATTATTAGGTTATTTGTTAAAAGGTTATATTATTTATTAAATTATAAAACTATTGGATTATTAATTAAATTGTAATATTATTTGTTAAATTATGAAACAATTGCATTATTTATTACATTATTATTAAATTGTTATGTTAGTAAATCATTGATGAGCATAACAGAAAACATATATACAGATATATGTTTGCAATAATTTTAATAATGTATTACAGATAATATCAGTTAAATACTTTTAGCTGCCGCATCACTTACGATTTCCTCAAACCAAAGATAGCATTTTTTTAAAACTTCGTTCCTAGGAGCAAACCCCTGATAAAGTACGAAAAAATATGAACTGAATTTTGCGCGTTGTACGGCGTATTTTTTTGTAGTCGATGGCTTTACGCGGCATTATTTTTCGCTTAGTGCGACTAAGTATGCATAAGGGGGGTATTTTTTAGGTGTTTTTTCTTTCAAAAATCCACATCTGTGTTTTACGTGATATAAGGAAACAAAATTTTGTCTTCTTGCCCGTGGGCGGTGAATCTAATATGCAGAAATGTGTTTTTAGCCTGTGAAAAGTAGGAAAAAAATGTGTTCAGTTGCCTTCGGGTGTGCAAATGCCAGTAGATTTTGTGTGAGAAGTATTGCGAATAAACGTTTCGGTATAGATCACATATGTTTCATTTAGGTAGTTCAATATGTATTTAGCTTTATATTATGGGTCAATATAATTATTTACAATTTGTGTTCAGACACGGCCAACTTCAATAACAAGGCCAGAGAAGCTCTCTCAAACATGAGCGCAGACGGAAATATTGACGTCGCTGTTCCCATTGCCAAAGATCGAGAAACTAGTTCGGACGCATTCGGAACCCTAAAATTGTGGTCAGCCGTGAACGAGTGGTTCCGAACAGGTTTCGAGACAGGTTGTCTTCATCTTCGTAACAACGTCACTCAGAACTTCAAAACTGACGTCAAAATTTCCGTCCCCGAGCTTGTTTGGGAAAGCTTCTTCGGCCTTAGTAGTTGAGTAGGCCGTGGTTCAGACCGATTTTTAATAATATTTTATAAAATAGTCTCTAAATACTTTTTTACTTAGATGTGGCTATTTTTGATTTTAATTCTTTATAAAATCATAACAATTTTGAATTTATTTCTTGTTGGGAAATATTTTTAAATATTCCAATGCGAGATCGGTATCAGACAAGAAAAGACAAATCGGTACCGTATTACAACTAGCTATGCTTATTTTGGAACGTTACATTATTTATTTTATATTGCCATAACAAATACACTTTAGAATGAAAAATTCTTTATTTATTGTTTTTTTTATTCATTTATCATTTATCTTAATTAGTCCTTATTTTATAAAAAAAAAATTCTGGAAATACGTAGTAAGAAGCAACATATGCATGGCACAAGTTTAAGAGTCAGGTCAGTAACGTCAACTTCCGAAACAAGTTCCTTGACGAAAACGGCTTTGAATCAAACCCATTAGAGTTTTCACAATTTTTTTTTTCTGCAACTTCAAAAATTTATTTGGAATATAAGTAAGAGGTTTTTTTAGCTTCCACACTACGTTTATAACGTACAAAGTGGAAGGTATTATAATCGTTCAGTCCGTCTGTCTGTCTGTCCATCACCTACTTTCAAAGCTCAAACTACAAATGCTACGGACAAGCGCGATGCGTCAAAAAATTTAGCGTATCGAAATTAGAATACATTGAGAAATTTCAGAAAAGCATTCAAAGTACTTAAATTATTTAAAAAACTGCAAAATTGAATGCTCTTTTAAAAAGCATAGGAAGCCATTTTTATTAGAATTAAATCACCATTGCCATTCGCAACAATCGCTCGAGAAACTTTAATTCTTTTAGACAATAAATTAAATAAATTTATTTTTGCGACATCGATCAGTTTGAAATGAAGTCAAATATATTTCACTACGAGATTCTTTGTATGTTGATATGAAATGTTTTCATTCTATTTAAAAGCGTGGAATATGCCATATTTATTCTTTGAAATATAAATTAATTTTTGCAAACGATAAGTAATAACTATTGAATTTTCGAAATAAAATAAAAGAATCTTAGCAAAATTTAGCATGTAAATGTTTAATATAGAATTAATGTTGAGTTTGGCGCCTTTTTACGTGTAAATACAACTGTTGTGTTGAAGCGGGTTAAGTGACAGATTCTGTTACAAACCTACTTGTTTTAAATACGTGCACTTATGAGTAGCTTAGATTGGTATGGCAGTCTTAACTAACCGAAATCCATAATCTCTAATATTTTTATTAATCAAATGGCACTTTTTGTTGTGGTAAAGAAACCAATTTTGTTTCCAAAAAGTTACCTTACGAGAAATAAATATAAATAAATTACATGAATTATTCAGATCCGCCAAGTTTAGAAATTTTCGATTTGTTACTGAGAATACTATTCCGTTGCTTACTTTTCGAAAATATGAGCATATGAGCTTAAGATGTTACAGCATAGTTTTTCACTATACTCTAAAGTTTTAAAAAATGATTCATAATATAATTTAATTTCGTCGTCGGGTCTGTATCCTCTTATTACATACATTCTCTAAACTAGAATATAAGACAAGATTCTATTCATAGATATCGTAGTTAAAGTATTAAATTGGTAGATCACGTGACCTCATGCTAACGACGGGACGCGTATGGATACCATAATAAGAGGGCAATGGGGCCAGTGTTGCCACCAGTTTTAGGAGAAAAACACTACGAAAAAATACCATTTAATTCTAAAATTACAAAACAATACCATAAAAATTTTAGCTGCATTTTGGAATCTTTTTAGTGACTTTTAAAAAAACGTGAAACGCTTTGCTAGTATTTTTATGGTATGTTTTTGCAATTTTAGAAATAAATGGTAATTTTTCGTAGTCTTTTTCTCTCAAAACAGGTGGCAACACTGGCCTCATTGCCCTCTTACTCTGGTCTCCATACGCGCCCCGTCGTTAGCATTGGAGGTCACGTGATCTGCCAATCTAATACTTTAATTATGATATCTATGATTCTATTAGACTCTAAGGATTGGAAAATACAATTTGGTAAATATGTTTCTAATATGCAACTAAATGTTCAGACATATGTCATGCTTAAATATTGTATTCAAGAGATTTAACAACGGTTTTACAACAAGATATTTATTAAAACTTCCAAATTTACAATAATCATACAATTTTAAGATAGAAGTAATCGTAAACATTTGATACCCTATGTGGAATAATTTATAAGTTGATTCTCAGCAGATATCAGATTTCAATAAAACACCTAGACCATAAATTCAAATGAAAATTTCACAACTCCATGAAAGGCTTTATTATTTTCATGAAATTTAACATTGAATCTCATATAAGTTGCAAACATAGCATATTTCGCCAAGAGAATTGATATCATATGAAGAAATGAAAAAGTAGCATTTAAATTCTCAAATATTATTTATTTCGTCTTAATAAATATTTCATATTTTCCACAAAATTACGCATTTATGAGATCTATAAATTTAATATATTTTCAAATTCAAGCTACATTTTTAAGAATCCTTTCCCTTTAATTCCGAATAAATCTTATTTCAATCCGATTTTTCTCGCATATCATCGGACATTTGATTAGACAAAAAAAGGATGAAAAAAAAACTTTTTAAAGGAAGATTGAAATATCAATCTTTTGATGATAAGATTTTAAAATGAAAATAGATTTAATAATCAAGTCGAATTTCCGCGATTTTATCGATTTATTCAAAAGCGACACCAATCGATATAAGTTATTGTGCATTTCTATTCATTTATGAATGTGTGAAATGTGTTTCAAACGATTTCAGTTCAGTTTTTTTATGACATGAAATATATTTAGTATATTGTTGCGTTTTGTTTTAAAGAATACGTATTTTTATATTGTTGCAAATATATACTTTTACATTATTATTAATGTATATTTATACCTTATTGCTAATGTATATACTAGTACATACATTGTTGGAAATGTTTATTTATGCATTGTTGGTTATGTAGATGTATTCTTTGTTGTTAATGTATACCTATACTTTATTATTAATGTGTATTTACACCACGTTGATAATGCCTATTTAAACGTTATTGCTAATGAATACTTCATTTTTGCTAATGTACATTTATACATGCATTCTAATCAATATGTATATATTGTTTTCAATTGTAGTTTTTAATTGCTGCTAATGTATACTTAGGAATTTGCTAATGTATGTTTGTGCTAATTTTTGCTAATGTATGCTTATGAAATGTTGCTAATGCATACTTCAACATGATTGCTAATAATATTTACAAAGACATAAATAATATTTATAGACATTGCCTTTAATGCATTAGTAAAGATTTTTACTAATATATAGCTGTATATAATGTATAGTAATATTTAAATAACACAAATACATAGTTGTACATTGTAGACATGATGATAGCAATATAATGTCCCGAAAAATAGAAATAATGGTTTTTGTATGTGACAAAGTGATAAATAGGTGCACTCACATTCTTTTAGTTGTGGTGAGTCACTTGCAGTATTCTATTTTTTGTGTTTTAATTATTATATTACTTTTTCGTCTAATATAATAGTCCTCTTTTATTGTAACTATTTTTAAAAAAATTAAAAATTCAAGAAAACTTACATTACAAAATCTCATGTGCATTTTAAAAAAAAATCTTTAAAATGTCTAAAATTGAAAGAGTTGAATGTTATTTTAAATATCGTAAATAACAAATGAAATAACAAATGTATTCCTATACGACGAACTGTGAAGTACATTGCTGTGCATTTGATATTTGTATAATTTCGTACATTATAACCATTTGCGGAATCGCATAGCCACACAATTGATTATTAATAATGTGTGTCATATTGTAAGAATAACTTAAATGGCAATTGAAGAGCTAAGTGGAAGAACGTGCTCAATCACAAAAAGGTCAAAACGAGAAAATGAGCTTCAAAGTGGTTAGTTTGCACTTAAAATCCGTTATAAAAGTTACTTGCAAACGGTAAATATCTACTTAATTTTAAGTTTATGAAAAAGTGGACATCTGTTATCGTTAACCCGGTACCACATCGCGCTCCTAAGAAAAACATCGTCACTCTCAAGGGGGTACTTTAGACCCCAGCACTGAATTTGGTTCAAATAAAACTCTTACGTTCAAAACTTGCACAATTTTCCCTAAAAAGCTATTTTCTAACAAATATGTAAGGTATTTATGGTGAAGTTTCAGTACTGGAATTACAATTCTGAACCACATAATTTATCACTTCATAGATTGTATCCACAGGATCACCAGTAATGTCTTCATTTTCCGACAATTCATTAGACTCACTATCCCTTTAAGACCGAGCTATCACGATCGTGCGGGTATAAAAGAGAATGTTCAAGCTTTTCAAAAATATCGATACCGAAGCAGCTGACTTGTAACATTCGTTATTTGTATTAAAAAAATGACTTTGTTTTTAAGGAGTTGCTGGTATTGATGCTCTTTAAGGCATTTTTTCAATAAAACTCTAAAATTTAATCCCATAAACTTAAATCAGCGCCGTCTGTAAGCCGGTCTTAAAGGGATATAGGAACCAGGACGATAAACTATTGTCATATCATCATCCATAGCATCACCAGCGTCTTCTTCTGATGCGTTTATAGATTCATCATCCGAAGCAACTTCTCCTAACAATTTTCGCATACGTTCCGTCTCCTCATTGTAGGACAAGTAGCGTGACAATTAGAACTAGAATGAAGAAACGCAGGCATTAGCGTGGGGTCTTTCACACCCCAAAACCACAATTCTACAAAAACCGCTTTTGGAATGTGAAAGATAATCATTTATATCCCTAGTGGGTGACCTTGAAGGCAGCTACTCTGGGTTTGAACCACTTTAAAAAGTGAGAAGTTGGGTAATTCGAAACATGAATGTGCGTGGGTTCTGATAGACCCCCTTGCGAGTGCAGCCAGGTTAAAGAAGTTAATAATATGTTCATTGACACAAAAATCTCATTTTTCGTAGAAAAAATCTCTTAACAGGTTCTTCCACTCAGCTCTTCAATTGACTGTTTATAATGTGCGGCATATTATAGTAATAACTTATATAGCAATTCATTTACTATGTTGTCGCAAAGAAATGAATAATAACAAAAGCGTGACCTTATACCATATAATATACACCATAAACTGTAAAAAAAAATGGTTCAACCTTACTCCAAAATCAGGTGAATTCCAGCTGCAGCCAAAGTGTGGTGCTTACTTTTACCTTTTATTGGCCCTGCAGGCCATTCAGAAGGGCAAGTGCCAAATCAGCCATGAAATAATCCTATCCATCAACAAAGTCATCGCAGCCAAGAAGACCTGCACGTTACAGTGGATACCAGCTCATGTTAACATCCTTGGAAATGAAAAAGCCATGAGCTGCCAAAGAATCAAGAGCTGCCCCAATCATAACCTCATAACTTCGTTGCGCCATGCAGTCAGCCTAGACTTATCAAAAATAATTTTAAATATTCCATCCTGCTCTAAATTGTACGCACATTCTCAATAATAGCCATACTACGAACAAAAATTTAAAAGGAAGAAAATCTCAACGGAAGGACAAAGAAGCTTCACAAACTGCCAACTGTCTGGTGTCCACGTCCCCGCAGCATATATTGCTGCCACATCAAGCGCTCTTCAGATTGCTTGAGACCAGAAATTTTAATTCTTCGAAGATGCGAAGAAATAGCAAAGCTGTTACGACAGCTTCGGATCCATCTAGTTTTTGCACACAACATGGACACGACAACAACAACAACATTGGTGCTACCACGGGCACCAAATTTAGGTTCAACGTTGATCCTAAACTTTGGGCTACCACGGGCATCAAATTTTGGTTCAACGTCGAACCTAAACTTGATGCTACCATGGGCACCAATAAATGGTAAAAGTAAGCACCGAACTTCGGTTGCAGCTGGAATTCATTTGAAATTCATTTGATTTTGGTGTGAAATCGAACTAATTTTAAAACTTTATCACTCTGTTAATAGTGTTATTCTTAATTGTTTATAAATTTTTAATTCCGTGCGGAGAACGGGTATTTTATAAGCAAGGGAATAAAGGTTAAACACATTTTGAATTGCCATGTTTCACATGACGTAAATCATTTTTGCTTTCATTCCTTAATTTCATAAGTAGTTTCGGTGATTGGTGGTTTGACGTAGTAAGCTCCGCTCACTACATTGATTAACCAATCAAAAACCTTGCTTCAATTTCGGTGAAACTATTGTCATTTAAGGCGTGACACATACAGTCCCTGGTCAAATTATTAGACGCACTTTATTTTTTTAGTAATTTTATGTTTCTAAAGAGTTTTTATTCAATAATGGTATATTTAAACTACAATATTATTGATTTTTATTTAAAAGAATTGTTGTAGACTACATATTTGTATTTATTTTAAGATAATTATGATTAATTATGATTAAGATGAATTTATATCAATTTTTTATTATAAGATTATTTATGTGTGGAATTATCATCCTCAAATTCAGGAGACAGTACAGTCTTGCATTGATAGCATGCCGCGCGGAATTAAAGCTTTGATAAGCGGCTAAAGGTGACTTCACTAAATATTGACTTTTATTAACATTAATTTCACTTTTCTTTAAAACTTAATAAACTTATGCTTTTCTAAATAAATTCTGTTTTATTTATGTCAAATAAATCGGTAATTGATTGGATAATATAAAAATAAAAAACAAATCAATTTAAAATAATAAAACAGTACAATATCACCCGGTAATTAATATTTTACATGAAATCTTGCAGTGCGTCTAATAATTTTTCCAGGGACTGTACCCATTGCAAAAGTACACATGCCTTGTAATGCTTAGTAATGATTCCATAAGAAGAAATAAATTTGAACTAAATAATTATTTAATTTCATTGTTACGCATAAAAATGAGACATAAATATTCTCATATTTTTATAACTCAACCATTAAAAACTTTTCCGTTATCAGTTTGGCATTGTTTTGTCGGTAAACAGGTATGAAAATTTTAACTTACACATGCTTTGAACTAACTTTGAAAAAACTGTGTATAAATGAGTTCCACTTGTTTATTTCATATATAAATTTTAAAAATATAGTTAGTTAAGGGGGACCGGAGCCCTCCATTGAAGCCCATGTTAAAATGACCTTTTTTATGTACCTTTTTCTCAGAATCTGTTTGATACATTTTAATGAAATTTTTACTAGTTATTAAATGGATGTCTAACTATGCTTTACTGGAGGCATTTTTAAAATTTTTGTTTAGTTTTTAATTTATAAATTTTTAAGTGAAACTACATATGTTTGACCTAAAAAAAATCAAAAATATTAAAAAGAAAAAAAAAGTAAGATAGTTATACTCAAATCCCTCCAGCGAATTTTAGAAACCATCTTCTTAAATACGTATAAAAAATTTCAGGTTGATACTTATAGTAGATTCTGAGGAAAAGGTACACGCACATTGAAAAAGTAAGTTTTGAGATATAAGCGTTTAAAGTAAACTATAGTGGTTTCTTACCTATGAAACATAAGGGGATTTTACCTCAACAATTTTTTTTTAAATTTATTAAACATACTTTTAGTACTTGAAACTTTTATTTTAAGGTATCGTTGTACAGCTAAGATTGCATAGTTTAAGAAACACTAAAAACATTGAAATGCCATTTTTTAAAATTTTGGAGGTCTGGTCCTCCTTAACTGTTCGAAAATAAATGTTTTCACGCGCAATAAAATAGTTAATGAAACTTTTCCTATTACCCAATGTTTTACGTCATCTAATACTATTACTTACAAGATTGAATCTCCTCCTTAGACAACACAATTAAAGTGGTTCCAAACAAAATCGCATCTGGACAAAATCCAAACGTACAAAACTGTCTCTGGTAATAAAATTTATCGCAGTGGACCTTGGAGATAAGAATAAAATGGTGATGTTGTTATATTTAAAAACCAACGCTGAACCAGGTTGCCAAATGAAGCCATCTATCACTTACAAAGTAGGCCAAAACAAATCATCGGATAAGGATTTGGCGTTAATTTTCGCAAATGATGAAACACATCACAGAAAAATAGTAAATTACACTTTACATCCAACTTAGGAAGAAAAATATTAGAATTATGTATTCTTTCATATCTGAAGCTGTACAAATAACTTCTAATTCTCAGTTACCCATTCTTTAAAAATAAAATTTCGCATTTCCTTTCAGATTGTTATATTGGGAATAAAACATTGCAAAACTCGTTTACCAACTAAAACAATGTCGGTTCGGCAATACGAAAAAACACTCCTTTGGCTAATTATAAGATGCTACATAGAATGTAAATAATAAAATAAACGAATAAACATATTTAACAATTCGTATGAAAAAATACAGCCGAATATTGATTGTAATATATCCCTCTACAACAGCGTGTAACTTTGTAATATATCCCTCTACAACAGCACAAAATACCATTTCAATAATTTTTATTTTCCATCTTCAAAGACAGAAATCGGACTTCTATGCGAAAATTACATCAATTTGGCGACTTTTTGACGGTTTTAGCGCCAAATAACCCCATCTCAAACCAAGCCTCTATTTCACTGGACCTCTAGCGATTTTTTTTAACAATTACACAAAGCTACCTTTGTCCTCCCAAAGTTAAAACTGGCCCCAGGGACAGAACTATTAGTCCCTTTGTAGGGTTATCTAAAAAGACTATAAATCCTAAACAAAACTTGGTTTATTTGGGGGGAATATCCATTGTTTAATTTTGGACAATAGTGGAAAGGGGACGGAAACACAGAAGCGTTTTGATGGCATTGTGTGCGTAAGAGAAAAAATAGAGTAAGTCATGTTTGAGTACTTTTGCATTGAGAAATTTTTCAAAACATTTTACTAGTTCTTATTTCATTAAAAAAGGAGTTACATTCTTGTATAGATTGGCTACATTGTGTTCCCTGGGCTAGTGCATCATTGTTCTAACTAACAATGCACTGGTCATGATTCTTTTGTTTTAGAGTAAAAAAAAGAAATCAGACAAAAGCATATCAAGCAATCAAAATATCAAATAAACAATTGTCGTGTTTCATGTGACGTAGTTATTTCCAAATTTCATTCCTTATATACCTTTAACTAGTGATCTAGTTTGTTTTGTTCCCCCGTGACATTAATTCACCAATAAAGGCACAAGAAATAATTTAGTTTTTTCAACATTTATGCTGTATCTCAAGACCTTAAACATGTCCATTGTCAGAACAATATAAATTGCAAGCAATTCATTTAGAAATTTTGAGTAACTATACTGAAGTCACTTAACGATTAGATACAAGATTAGAATTGAAAGTATGAAATCACTTCAAGATATGCTCTTAAAATTACAAGTAATAAAATGATTTATAACTAGTGAATTACTTAACATAGATAGATCGCCTAAGATTTAGTTCAAGGAATTGTTTTAGGCGTCTTCTTTTTGTTAAATAAATTATATTGAACGTAAGTTTTGTAGCACACTACAGTTGATGCAACAACAATTCCGTGGATAGCCTAGTGGTTAAGGCCTCGTTCTCGGAATCGGAAGGTCCCGCGATCGACTCCCGATACCACTGAAGACCCATCGAGTATATGCGGAGTACTTGCTTGTTAAATCTGTGGGTCCGAAAGTCCTGTGGGCGGTCAAGGCGCAGTTTCCCACGGGTACAGGTCCCTGGAGACTATTTCCCTTCCCTCCAGGGACATGTCTAAATTGCCGAGGTGGCGTTAGATGGCAGCATCTGTCAGCACGATGCCAATTCGGATTCCTGCCGTGTAGTCTCTACACGGGCATCTCTCCTCAGGAACCGCACCCATTTGCCTTAATCCTTGCCCGCTCTGCGGGAAGAGCTTGGGTTTCCCAAGTGGCATTAGTAACAGAACAACAACAAATAAAGCTTTTTCTGTACTATAATTATGAACCAAAGAGAAATCTAGCAATTTGGCTTTTGACTCGACTGAAATACTGATATAAATATTTAGATTTACAACCAATGGCAATTCTTTTTCTACCCGATAATTTTATACTTAAGATAAGTTAGCAATTTTGTTATCGACTCGACTGAAGTACTGATAACAATATTTAGATTTGGAACCAGCGGTAACAATAAATAATATTTTTTCTGCCTCTTATAATTTTATACCATTTTGCTTTTGACAGTAATGAAGTACTGATACAAACGTTTAGTTGTATAGCTGCTGGTAAAATTAAATAATACTTTTTCTGCCCTATAACTATAGCGAATTTAGCAGTTTTGCTTTTGGCTCGACTGAAATAAATATTTAGGTTTCTAACTAATTGTACCACACTAAAGAATAATTTTTTTGTCCCATAATTTTGTACTTAAAGGACTAATGCTATTATGCTTCTGACTCAAAGAATTTTAGCTCGCCCTGATGGATTGAAAAGCAACGTGAAATTGAAACGCCCTGGCCTGGGAGAAGAGCAAAAAGTTGGTCAATGGAGAAAGTTTTGCCATTAGTAGGAGACTATAAAAGGGTTATTGGGAAAAGAGGATCAAAAGACGTTGAAGAAAATATTTAAGATATATTTTTTATATGTTCTTGTAAATGTGGGCAACCTGTTTCACAAGCCTAGTTTTACTAACGGTAGTGGAGGCTGGGGAGCCCAGTCGGTTAGGCATTCGCCTTGCATGCGGAAGGTCCCAGGTTCGGGTCCGGGCATCGCCACAATAACTGCCGGGAATCGGCAGTTATGGGAGTTATGGGTCCGGGAATCGCCACAATAACTGCCGACCTATAAACGGCCTGTGCAGCCAAAAATGTCCGACGAATAATACCCCGTGTAGAGGGAGTGCACGTTAAATATGCCCCAAAGTCCCGACGCTGCGTACGATGTCGCACTTAACGATTGCGTTGGGTGCCGATTCAGGTGTCGGCTCGTCACCTGACTGTGGTTCTAAATTACGACGCCCGTCGCCAATAGCCCTCGTGTGACTCTAGTGCGACGATAATTCAAACCTACCTACTAACGGTAGTAAATATTTGGTCAGCGTATCTATCTGACTTTTAACTCGTGGTCTACCGTCCAGCGCATGGTTATAGACTCAATTAGTCATTTGACGAGTACAGGGGGAAACCCCCTTCACTGAAAGGGAATCTGTCCGTATTGACGTCGGCTTAGCGAGTAATAGCTATCGGAAACCGGTTTCTAATTTGTGTTCTTCGTCCGCGGTTCAAACGTCAGACTATTTCTGGCGTGAATATCGATCATAGAGATATTAAACCTGTGCTCAGCGCGATAAGAACCAAGGCTAAACTGGTTTCTTCACGCCAGTCTAGGCGATGACTCGTTACCTCTGCCAAGCAGACATGATGCAGACAGATTCCAATCCAATGAAGGGGTTCTCCCCCTGTACTCTTCATTTATCTTTTAGGGTTCTATATACCGGCCAGCCATGGTAGATGTAATTTTAGAAAATGTTTTTGAGATTTTCAAAATTTTCTTTCCGTATTAGTTTGAACCAGTTTTGAGCATTTCAAAACTTATTTTCGACTACTTTCAAGTACATACCTAATTTTTAGTATGACTAGAAGTAGGTGGAATTCGAAACTCCGCACTTCTTAGAAGGTAAATCTGGAGGCAGACGCGTTAACCACAGGGCTACGTTGGGACACAAGTTATTCTCTAAGTCGTATTTTCACAAAAAAAAAATCTTTATACGCTGTTAATATGTGACTGCGTATAGTTTGTATATCTGTCTGAAACCAGTTCCACAATAGCAATGCGAAAAACAAGTTACCAAAATAAGCAAAATGGAACGAGCAAGTTACCAAAATAAGCAAAATGGAACAAGAATATTATTCCACTACTGAATAACTTTCTGTTTCAATGTTTGAAATTTTCAAAAGTTTTTCAATTTTTCAGTCGATTTCATAGACCATAGAACCGTTGAGAACTTTCTGCTGTTGAGAGTGTGAGAAAGAGCACGTGGATTAACATAATAAAAGATATTTCGAATTGTTTTTATTAAAATTAAATAACTTTTAAATTACAGTTGAAAAAAGTTGTAGAACCGCAACCAGGGTGCAAAATTAAGGGTCGCTAGTCGTAAAATGTGATCCAATCCTTCAATGATGCGACAACAAAATAAACTTGTTTCGAGTTATCGCAACTAGTTTTTAATATGATCAATAAAATAATATAGTTTTTTCCAACGATTTTGCTGCAAATTGAATTGAATTTATCTTGAAATAACAAATCTTCAAGTATATTAAAATTTGTCAAACTCTGTACTAAAATTTCGGCGATCGAAAATTAATAAACAAAGGCTATCCTAAATTGTTATATGTAAAATTTCGGAACTCTATGCTATCCTAAAAATGTGAATCTCTGGTGGTTCTATCTAAAAATGTGAACCTCTGGTAGAAGGTGGCAAACCTTCCTGGGATTTTGTAAGCACGTGCGATCTTAAAATTGTTTAGTTAGAATCCCAAGAAGAAGAGAAAAATGCTCCTAGATAAGGTTGGTTGGTAGACATATATTTTCAGGCTTGTGTGCTTGGTCACAAAGACCCGCTTATAAACCTTCGTCAAGAAGGACGGACACGACATACACACACATACAAGACAGATGCTGCCATCTATCGCCACCTCCACAATTTAGACATGTCCCTGAATGGGAGGAAAATAGTCTCCAAGGACCTGTACCCGTGTTAAACACTACTGTACTAGTGTACTACTGTACTAGTGGTAAACAGCGCAATGACCTATCACAGGGCTTTAGAACACAACAGATTTAACGAGCACGTACTCCGCATACACTCGGTGGGTCTTCGGAGGTGTCGAGACTCGATCGCGGGACCGTCCGATCCCGATCCCGAGAACTTAACCACTGGGTTCCCCACGGCCCTCCCTAGAAAAGGTAAATTTGTTCTTAGTTTTTAGTTAGCAGCGCAAATTGCTCCTAAATTTCTTTATCCAATCTCTAACACTGACCCCAACTCACTGTTACTTAAAACTATCCAACACCCCCTTCCATCCACAGAAAAGTCGTCTGTCTATTGCTTCTGTACCCCGTTGTTTTCATTTATAAAAGTTGGAAACACAGAACTGGGCTTCGTCTTCCAATTGTTAGGGACTTTTTTTTGTTTCTATTTTAGAGCGGGGGATCCAATAAAAAGGCTCTTGGGGACGATTGTAGCGTGGGCCTTTTGTAGGAACTACTGAGGGTTATTTGGTAGCATTAAGGCTTTCTTTTGTCTAATATAAAATGGATCGATGTATTGATGGAACTGTTTGAAATGTAGGTTAAAGGATGATAAATTTTATTTATGTTTTTTTTATAAAGTTTTAGTTGATAATGGTACTTGGAAGGTTAAGCTAACTATTTCTGGGCGAAATTCAATTAATCTGCCAGAATGTTTCATTTTGATTATGTTCCTTTATATCTGTAGAACAGTGGCCTACTCAACTTTAAGGCCACCAAAGCTCTTGTGACGTCACGCTATATCTATGGTTCCGATTGTCGGCTCTACCGAAGAAAAAAAGTGAGACACCTATTCGATCACGGGCGACTATACATTTCTGGTTCTAAACAGTTTTGTTCCTTTCATTCGAAGAGAGGACAACCTAAGCAGATGGATAGAGTGACGTCACAAATAGCTTCTCTGGTTTAATGAATTGAGTCGCCCGAAGTAGAATTGAAGATACTTCTTTAAGTTCGAGTGTTCTTTAATCAGTAGGGAGTTACTTAGAATCAGATCTTAGATTCAATCTCTTTTAAATAAATTCTGCTATAAAATAAATAAGAAATATTCCAAGTATAGTGGTGTGGTGCACGCTAAATGCATTACAGTTCACTATGACTTATGACTTTCTTGGTGGGGGGGGGGGGCAAGTTCGCCAAGCACTGCGACCTATACATGTAATGTATGCTATACATGTAATGTTTTTGTAATTTTACAAGACTTTTTTATGTATATTATTATTACTTATTTTCTAGCAAAACAGAACAATTTTCATTATATGTTATGACTTATGACTTTCTTGGTGGGGGGCAAGTTCGCCGAGCACTGGGATCTCAGGTCTATTGTACTCAACCCCAGAAATGACACAGGCAGAAGATACACATATAGAAAGAGACGACACAAACACATAGACAAATAACAACATTTATTGACGGACACAAACATCCATGCCTTACCGGGATTCGAATCCGAACCCTTAAGCTCCAAAGGCTAGCTCCCTAACCGTTGTGCTACCAGGTCTGCTACAGTTCATTAAGTATAGTACAGTCCAGTATAGTAAGGCTATTAACGATGTTTTTTTCTAAATCGCATTGGATGCCAGTCCAACTTGCTTCGTTACTTCACCGTGGTTAAATTTACAGATGCTTAAACCCCATTTCTTCAACACAAATTTACAAAACGTTTGCACAAAAAATTCATTTATGACGAAACAAACTCTAAAAACAAGAGAAAATTATTATAAACAACAGATCATCACCCCATAAAAATTCCATTCATTTGCAATTTAAATATCATAGCAAACATTGAAATATCAATATATCAAAGATATCCCTTAAAATTGCAATGGATGCCAGACATAGGTATCATAGTTAAAGTATTAGGTTGGCAGATCACGTGACCTCCAATGCTAACGACGGGACGAGCATGGAGGCCAATTAAGAGGGCAAAATGGCCAGTGTTGCTGCCACTTTAAGGAGAAAAATACTACGAAAAAGTACCATTTAATTCTAAAATTACAAAAAAAAACTAGAAAAGGATTTAAAGTCACTAAAAAGATTCCAAAATGCAGCTAGTATTTTTACGATATTTTATTGTAATTTTAGAATTAAATGGTATTTTTTCGTAGTATTTTTCTCCTTAAAGTGGCAGTAACACTGGCCATTTTGCCTTTTTATTTGGCCTCCATGCGCGCCCCGTTGTTAGCATTGGAGGTCACGTGATCTGCCAAGCTAATACTTTAACTATGATATCTATGATGCCAGATTAACTGACCTCGATACTCTTCAGTGTGGTTAAAGTTACACAAATTCAGTTATGTCCAATACACATTAAAAAGTGTGTTAAAAAATCATATATGCAAATAATGAAAAACCAGCAAATTATTATAAACAACAGATCATCATCCAAAAAAAATTATATTTCTTTACTAATTAAATATCTAACACACATTGTAATACAACTCCATCAAGACTACCAACCGATTTCTTTTAAACAATTTTTAATAATCCAGGGGCAGAGGGAGAATGAAATATGACCTCAGAGAAAATAAAACAATCGTTAATCTGTGCCCCAAACCCTCAACAGTATAAGAAAACGCTCATCTAAGAGATGAATCCCATACCTTACTATTAATCATCTGTAGGTTCTCAAGGGAGAGTTATTCATCTAGGATTTTTTAGGTCTTTTTTAAGAAATATTTTAGGAAGGAAGTTAAAGAAGTTTAAAAATATTTGTGTTGTGAGTCAGGAACTTTTTGAGTGGTTGTTAGTGAATATATAGTTGATTCTTTGGAATGTTTAGTTTTCTTCTGTGGTTTTATGGAATGTTTGTGAGTTTTTTTGAGTTTGTAGTTGTAATATTTTTAGGTGTAGGGCTCGCTGTAGGCTCGTTTTAGGCTTAGGTGTGTAGGCTCGTTTGAAAAAGTTAACTTTGGAACTATTTATGAGTATATTAATAGATATTAACGATGTTTATGGTCCAAACATCAATTCAAAGTCTAAAAATAAATTAAATTAACTACTAAAATTTAGGCTCCGTTTGCTAAGGATTAGCTTCTTGAATCTGTGTCCCAACCTACAGCAGTATAAGAAAACGCTCATCTAAGAGATGAATCCCATACCTAAGTATTAATCATCTGTAGGTTCTCAAGGGAGAGTTATTCATCTAGGATTTTTTTAGGTATTTTTTAAGAAATATTTTAGGAAGGAAGTTAAAGAAGAAGTATAAAATATTTGTGTTGCGTCTGGAATTTTTTGAGTGTTTGTTAGTGAATGTATAGTTGGTTAGTTAGAATGTTTAGTTTTCTTCTGTGGAATGATTGTGAGTTTATTTTGAGTTTGTAGTTTGAATATTTTTAGGTGTTATTCGTTTGAAAAAGTTAACTTTGGAACTATTTCTGGGTATATTAATAGATATTAACGATTTTTATGGTTCAAACATCAATTCAAAGTCTAAAAATAAATTAAATTTACTACTAAAATTTAGGCTCCGTTTGCTAAGGATTAGCTTCTTGAATATGTGTCCCAACCTACAACAGTATACGAAAACGCTCATCTAAGAGATGAATCCCACACCTAGCTATTAATCATCTGTAGGTTCTCAAGGGAGAGTTATTCATCTAGGATTATTTAGGTCTTTTTTAAGAAATATTTTAGGAAGGAAGTTAAAGAAGAAGTTTTAAAATATTTGTGTTGCGTCAGGAACTTTTTGAGTGTCTGTTAGTGAATGTATAGTTGGTTCTTTAGAATGTTTAGTTTTTTTCTGTGGGAATGATTGTGAGTTTATTTTGAGTTTGTAGTTGGAATATTTTTCAATGTTCAAATTCGTTTGAAAAAGTTAACTTACTCTTTCTTGGTATATTAACAGGTACTAATGATGTTTAGAGTTATAACACTCAATTCAATGTCTGTCTATTAATTAACTACTAAAATTTAGGATTCGATTTCAATGAATTAGCTTCTGCTATGTGTGCCCTAAGCCTAAACAGTATGAGAAAACGCTCAGCTTAGAGATAAATCTCATACCTAACTATTATCTGAAGGTTCTAAAGAGAGAGTTATTCATCTAAGATTGTTCTAAAACTTTTTATTTTCAGAAATAAGTTGAAAAGAAAGTTAAAGAGGCAGTTTAAATATATTTTGTTGTGTTAGGAACTTTTTGGGTGGTTGTTCGCAGTGAATATAAAGTTGGTTCTTTAGAATATTCTAGGGTTTTATAGAATGTTGGTGTGCTTATTTTGGGTTTGTAGTTGGAATATTTTTATGTATTATTCTTTTGAAAAAGTTAAATTTTGGACTACTTCTGGATATATTAATAGATACTAATGTTAATTTTAAAAAATGTTTAAAGTTATAACATCAATTCAAAGAATGACCATTTATTATATGCACAATATGGCTTCAGGGAAAATAAAGCAATGGTTATCTGTGCCCCAAACCCTCAACAGTATAAGAAAACGCTCATCTAAGAGATGAATCCCATGCCTAACTATTAATCATCTGTAGGTTCTCAAGGGAGAGTTATTCATCTAGGATTTTTCTAGGTCATTTTTTTAAGAAATCAGTTAGAAAAGAAGTGAAAGAAGCAGTTTGAAGATATTTCATTTTTTAAAGAACTTTTTGGTGGTTGTTAGTCGTGAGTATGCAGTTGGTTCTTTAGAATGTTTAGGTTTCTTCTGTGGAATGTTTGAGAGTTTATTTTGAGTTTGCAGTTGGAATAGAGAATGCTATTTGTTCGCTATTCGTTTTGGAATATTTAGATGCTATTCTTTTCAAAAAGAAAATGTAACTTTGGGACTCTTTCTGGATACCTTAAGAGATGCTAATAATGTTTAGAGTTATTATATCAATTAAAATTCAGACAATAAATTAACTACTAAAAATTATGCTGCGTTTTACAAGGATTTGCTTCCTCAATCTGTGCTTTAACCCTCAACGGTATAAAAAAAAACTCTCATCTAAAAGATGAATCCCATACCCAACTATTAATTATCTGTAGATTCTCAAGGGAGAGTCATTCCTCTAAGATCTTTCTAGGTATTTTTTTGTCAAAAATAATTTAGAAAAGAAGTTAAAGAGGCCGTTTGAAGAAGTTTTTTATAGGTTGAGTCATGAGCGTTTTTGTCTTTATTAGTCTTGAATATATATTTGGATTCTTTAGAATGTTTAGTTTTCTTCTGTGGCATGTTTGTGAGTTTATTTTGAGCTTGTAGTTAGGATATTTTTAGATGTTATACGTTCTAATAAGTTATGTTTGGGACTCTTTTTGAATTGATGAATAGAATGTGATTTTAATTTAATTAAGTTTTTAAGGTTGTAGCATCGTATCAAAGTCTGACCAGTAATTAACCCGAAAATATTTACTTCGTTTTCAAGGATATTCAAAATAAGCAAAAGGTAAAAATTATGTGTATTTTAAAAGTTTATTCATGTCATTGAAATTCCGATTGCTAAATTTTCTTTAAAAAAATACTATCATTTAATGAATAAATATAGTTCAAATTTCGAAATCAATGAACCAAATCTAAATTGCCAGTTTCAATTACTTTCCTATCTTCTTCGGAAAAAATTTCTGTTCTGCTTAATCTTTATATATTTTTCATTTACGGTCAGACAATTCCCGAAAAACGCTGCCGAGAATTTTTAGCAATTATCTCTCGACTGTTGCCACAACGAAAAAGTAAAGCAATAACAAAACGAGAAAATAATAACCGTGCCGCTGAAATTGCGAAATGAAGTCTTATTTTGTTCCAGAAACGTAGTTAGTGGAACAAAGTTCTAAAAATAAGGCTCTTAGATTGCAGAATTGGTATTTCATTAAAATTCTTTTCGTTTATTAGTGTGAAAGCATTTATCTTTTGATTGAAATTTTATTTATTATTTCAAAATTGCATTCGGTTTGATTTTGAATTACCCTCTTCATCATAAAATGATAAAGAAATATTTTATATTTTCAATACGATTACATTTTTTTTTTCTAAAGTAAAATCTAAAAATGTAGTTTTAAATCTTGGTAGATAGATTTTTTACGCTTACAGTTATAACAAAAGAAGTCTTGTTAAGTTATATAAAAAAATATAACTTATATTTTAGTAACTATAAGACGCAGTCAAACAATAACTTTTTTTAAAATAAATATTAAGTAGTTTTACACTTTGTTTGAGCTTAGAAAAAATTATATTATTCGCATATTCTTTTAATAAACTGAATAATTGAAAAATTTATTAAAAAAAATCTGTGTTTTTTTATGATTTTACAACAAGATTTTACTTGATGAATAAATGCGAACTTAAAACTGGTCAATAATATGAAAGTAAAAATTTTAAATATTTTTCAGTAATTTTGGTATAGGTAATAGATTAATATACATTGCTTGGAATATTTAATAAATTAATTTATATATTATATTTATTTAATTTTTATTGCAAAACCATGTTGGTATGTGAATAAAAAATTAAATGTTGAGCGCACTAGCATATCTACGAATTGCTGCTCATTTTTCAATGGTAAGAAGCAAGATTTATTTTTTTAATGGACAAGTCGCATTTATATAGTACATTAAAAATAAGAATAAACTTTATAATATTTATAATCAATAAATGAAAAATAAATTAAATCAATAATTATTTAGTGGTGTGTATGTATGAAACACACTTTCATTCAATTCAAAACAATTTTTAAGCTTTATAATTTCAACGTAAAGATTGCTCTCTTTGTACATTTATTCAACACTTTAAACTAAATTTAACTATACTCTTACTTAATACACATTTCTAACACCTTGCCGGTGAAACGCTACAAACCGAAGAATACATCAATTACTTATGGAGTGTAGAAAGTTTCTGCGTCAACAGTTCATTTTGGCTTGAGAAACTTTCACCATAATTTACTGCAAAACTTCGCATGACTAGTAATTGCTTTTGAAGTTTTGAATTTAATCAACCTCGATATACTAGCAGATACTTTATACTTTTTGATAAGAATAGGCAGAGCTATTGGAAATATAAAAGGTTAGGTTAGTTTGAAATATCGTAGCACTAGAGCTATATGAGGGCTATTGACGACGGGCGTCATAATTTAGAACCACAGTCAAGGGACGAGCCGACATCTGAGTAGGCACCCAACACAATTTTTAAGGGGATACAGTACCCAAAAATTGGTCAAATTATCGATTTTTCAGTTTTTACTTCTTATTACTTACAGTTTTTTTTCTGAACATTTACTGAAAGTTTCATAATGATATCTTTTGTAGAAAAAAAGTTATTAAATATTTTCTGGAGTCATTCTCCTATAAGTTTGAAAACGTATTTCGACTGCTTGCAACCTTTTTTCTCGGTTTCGCGATTTTCAATTCTTGTGTTTAATAAATCCCTAAGGCTTTTTTGCTAACTAAGTTAGAATTTTGAAATTTTTAAACTGTGTTATTATATATATATGGTGCACAAAAATGTGCATGAAATAAGGGCTACTATGTAGAGTTGATTTTTAAAAAAAATTTGAATTTAATAATTTGCCATTTTTTGTGATTTTCAGTATAATGCATGTTACTTTTAACTGTAGCTCACATTTTAAAATACATGCACAGTTCTTGAACAAATAGTACTAAAAATAAACTATAAAAGTTTGGTGGAGTTATTCTCAGAATTGAAAGAGGAGTAGCGTTTTAAAAAAAAGTTCAAAATTTTGACTTTTTTTTAAATAAATGAAAAACACTACTTGTAAATATTTTATTTTATTGCTAGAAAATGTTTATTTAGAGTGAACATTATATAAAACCACTATAATTTACAAGTTTATTTTATTATTTCTAGAAATAATGTTTTGGGTACCGTATCCCCTTAAAGGCGACATCGTACGCAGCGTCGGGAAATTGGAGGATATTTAACATGCACCTCCTCTACACGGGGTATTATTCGTCCAATATTTTTTGGCTGCACTTGTGGTTAAAAGGTCGGTGCCCGGACACGAACCCGGGACCTTCCGCATGCGAGGCGAACACCTTCATCGTTTGGGCACAAATCTAAAAAGAGAACAGCATCATGCTCCAAAGTACGTGACTTAATGACATGGCGCAATGACTTAGCAATTTTTTTAGAATTTATTATTCTTAACTATTCTGCCTGGTATTAATTATTTATCTTGTAAAACGAAATTTTCTGAAAATCTGAGTGTAAATGATTAATATAGAATTAGTGCAGTGTTTGGATCGTTTTAAACACAAATGTTGTGTTTAAGCGGGTTAAGTGACAGATTCTGTTACAAACCTACTTGTTTGTTGCTAGACCTGATACTCTATTTAGTATGGAATTTTTCACATTAAAGAATATGAAGAGATGGTGTCAACAGCGATTAATTCCGTATTGATTAATACCGTAACACGGAATAATACAGGGTGTCCGTAAAAGAATGTCCGAGTTTTAATGGTATATTACAGAAGTTTATTTTATACTAAATATAATAAATCATACATGACATTGAAGGGAAACTAACCTAGTTTTTCCTATAAGTGTTCAATGTGTGCGTCTTTAGTGATACGGCACATATCCAAACAAAAAAGAAATTCTTCCCATACGGTCTGCAGCAAGTCCTGAGTAATGGAAGCAACAGCCTGTGCAATTCCCGTATCACTAAAACTCGGACATTCTTTTACGGACACCATGTACATTACCGTTTTAAAATGAGCAAGCAGATGCCGTTTTTTACCATAAAAGTCAATAGGTTTTTTAATGTGTAAAAATGTGTGGTTAAATAAATATTATAGGCGATTTCAATGTCATTGTCTTGCATAAACTATTCCAAATATCTATAAAGCATATTAATGTAGCTAAAAATTACATTTACATGTGAAGACAATATTTTTTTTTAAATTACCATAAACATATATTTAATGCGAAAGAATTTGATCTGTTGACTACCAAATCCACTAACTGACCAATTCAATGTATTTTTAGACATTTTAACTGATATCAAGATTCCATTATTTTCCCATTATCATAAATTATTCAACAAAAATCTATTATCAATACTCCAAACATCGTTTTCCGATTATATTTCACTGGATATGTTAAGGTAACTGTCGTCATAAACGATTTTGGTGCGTTTATACTTATGCCCCTTAAGGATTTAAGATATCACTTATAATAGAAAGGTGTGGTTCCAAGATTTGTATCTATATCTGTATTTTATGGCTATTATGACTTTATGATTTGGAAGTAATTATAGATTTGTAAACTAAATGTAATGGAAAATTGCGTTTATTTTGTAATAAGGACAGGGTACTATTTCCGGATTGGGCGAGGTTGCTCATTCTTTCATCCCAGAGAGTCGATAAAATGAGGACCAAGCATGCTTGGAACCAATCATGTTTTGATCATCTAACCGGGACATATGCCTAGCACCCCAGAGCCTTTGGTCACTTAACCCTTTCACTCCCAATGGCAATTTGGCCTCATCATTTTAGAAAAAAATTTCTGATCGTATATAGCCATTTATGATATCAAAAAGCAAATCATTCGATTCATCAAACTTTTTTCGATTGGAAAATGTCTTTTATTAACCCCAAATGCCAGCCTTATTATTTTTTTTTTAACTATGATCAGAAACATGATGATGCCAATTGGCATCACTGGGGCTGAAAGGGTTAAGCTGAAATGGGCACGGCAGGCCTATTAACAGGCTGTTGCGCCGAAGAGCGTAGTAGTTTAGTGTTGTTTCAAGATTTGTATTTTATGACTATTATGACTTTATCATTTGGATAAATTATACCTTTGTCCACTTATTGTAATAGGAAATTACGTTTGTTTTGTAATAAGGAGAGGCCCAGTGGCGTAGTGGTAGTGCTTCGCGTTGCCACGCCACAGGTTCGGGGATCGAATCCCGGATTGGGCGAGGTTTACCCATCCTTTCATCTCTTAAGTGGGTCGATAAAATGGGGACCAAGCATGCTTGGGAACTGAACACTGAGGGTTCCGCGTGAGACTGACCACTCTACCGGGACATATGCCTAGCACCCCAGAGCCCTAGGTCACGAAAGCTGAAATGGGCACGGCAGGCCTTGGCCCACTAATGGGCTGTTGCGCCGAAGAGTTTAGTTTAGTTTAGTTTGTAATAAGGATAGGGTACTATTTCTAGATTAGGATTTTTGTTTAACGGGTCTGGGATTTTTTGGTGGTCAAGCCTTTTACAGATTTGTATATAGAATTATTATTATGACTTAATGATTTGTATAAAATTAGGGCATTGTCCATTAAATGTAATAGGAAATTAAATTTATTTTGTAATGAGAACAGATAGTACTATTTCCAGATTGCATTTTTTTAACGGGGCTGGGTTTTTTTTTATGGTGAAGGCCTTTGCAGACTTGGCATATTCCCTGAAAGCCATTTTTGGTGAAACCATCTAGGCGGCTCTCACTACCAATTTTGACGCTCAGAATTGCTCTCTGTGAATGTTAAAGTATGCCAATATTAAATTTTGCCATAGAATACGCAAGTCAATGGCCTTTCCGCGAACAAATTTGTAATCTGCCACTATTAAAAATTATCAATGAAGTTATATTATGTACACTCTTAAAACAAAAGAGTGAAATCCACTCCTATAGGAGAAGTGCATTTTCGGCACCGGAAAGGAGTGAAAATTAACTCAGACTGAGTTAAAACCGCTCGTTTGTTTTAAGAGTGTATGTCACATATCACATGTCACGACATGTGTTCACGCGATTTTTTCATCCAGAAAGTCTGACGACTCAGCCAGGGCTTAAACCCGCATTCTTTGGCTACTGAGTAAGTTTGTAAATATGTTTTGTCTATCATATAAAATATCCTATAAACATTAAGTAGGTTTTTTTGTTTTTTGACAATAACTTAATATTAATGAACCTTTTAATTAAAATTTTTGAAGAAACATACCTTTTTTTTTAAAAATCAGTCAAAAATCTAATAAAAATTGTACAAGCAGAGTTTTGAAAAAGCTAAAAAAGTTATGAAAAGGATGATTCAAAAAGTTGATTTTGAATTTATTTGTGTTTTTTTGGTTGTAAACTGGAATCTAGAATCAGTTTGAATTTTAGAGCTTAAAATACTTGAAATAATTTTTGGTAAATGTGTCCTCTAAAAGGCTGATTTCTACTGCCCCAGGCAGACAAAAATAAGAAACGTGGAATCAAGATTTAAAATTTATTTCTTATATTAGATCTGACACAAATCAGTGATCCCCAAATAACACTCATAAGATAATTGTATTGTGAAAATCCTCGCTAAAAATAACATACATTTCTTTTGGGCTGGGGCCCGGATGGCCGAGTGGTTTGGACCACAGCGCTAGCAGTCTGCGCGCTGTAACGGGTGCGGGTTCGTTTCCCGTCTTTGCCCTGGGTGTACTTCCTTTCTCTGTGACAGTAAAAATTCTTTCTGCGCCTGTCTTACTTGATGAAGGCTTCATAAGCGGGTCTCTGATCAAGCACACCAAAACGGAATATATATGTACCTACCCCCTAACCCCTAATAAACATTAAGAAAAGAATACTTTTCTTCGACATTTTTTTATGAACACATTTTTCTTTTAGTTGAAATTAAACATCAAAAATAAGAAATAAACGGAAAGTACCAATTTCGTCTCATCCGCTCTCCCATCTAAGAAAACCTATTTTCTCTGTTCAAGACATATCATGCAATTCAGAGGTAGAATAACATAAGTCTGAAAATGGCTATTTTTTATTGCTTGGTTTAGATGAAGATTTCCTTTTTAAGAATAATATATTTTTTCATATAAAAATATTTTGCATAAATTTGGATAACATATTTATAGTCACTAAGTTTCATGGAGTTTCATTTTTTGTCCAATTATTTTATTGAGTTGAAATACTACTATAAAAAATGCTGAAATGTAAAACGTTAGAAGCTTTGTTAAACGGAGGATATAAATTGCCAGATTATCTCATACACATTTCTAATTTATGGCCAGTAGCAAGTTTGTGGACCGTTAGAAAGTTTTAAATGTGGACGTTAATAATAAATTTTACTTGTTAAAAGTATTTCAGCTTTTGCTTTGCTTAATGATAACTCTTCATTGAATAGAATTTTAAAGCATTTTTTAAAAACATTTTTCGACACAAAGTGAGTCGAAAGATTTTTTCTTATGCTAATTTATGTGTAGATATTCGAAACATAAAGCAAGAAATATTGTTTTTACAATTTGTAGTATTTGTCAGAAATTTTTCAATCAATATATACCATCTAATAGAGAATTTTGGGCCTGGTGGGTAACTTTGACTCAAGCAAAGCAACCTAGTACGGAATTTCTTAATTTTTTTTTACTCATAGGTCAATGCATAGTTACCACCAATTCAAAAATCAAGCACATTTTTAAATAGTGTATTCAATGAGAAGTTATGATCTTAAAAAGCTGAGTTCAATGTTAGCCTCCAGTACCAAAGTTACTCCTCCACATGCAGTTTGTGTGTTATTAAAAAATATACAATTTATTAAAATTTAATGAGAATAATAAAATGAGCATTATTCATTATAATTTCATGAGCATAATATAATGAGTATTATTCATTAGAATTCAATGAACATCATATAAGGAGCATTATGTAATGATCATTATTCATTATAATTCAATGAGCATAATATAATGATCGTTATTTTTTGTAATTCAAGAGCATCATATAATAAGCATTATTCATTATAATTTAATGAGCACCATATAATGAGAATTATTCGTCATAATTTAATGAGCTTAATATAATGATAATTAGATAATGAGAATAACTCAATATAAATTAATTAGCATTATTTATACTAATTTAATGTGAGCAGAATTTATTATAATTTAATGAGTATTATTCATTACAATTTAATGAGCATTAGTCATTATAATTTAATGATCATTATTCATTATAATTTAATGAGCATTATTCATTATAATTTTATGAGCATCATATAATGAGTATTATTCGTCATAATTTAATGAGCTTAATGTAATGATCATTAGATAATGAGCATAATTCAATATAATTTAATGAGCATTATTTATAATAATTTAATTTGAGCATTATTCATTATAATTTAATGAGCATTATTCATTATAATTTAATGAGCATTATTCATTATAATTTAATGAGCATTATTCGTCATAATTTAATGATCATTAGATAATGAGCATAATTCAATATAATTTAATGAGCACTATTTAATAATTTAATGAGCACTAATAATTTTAATGTGAGCATTATTTATTATAATTTAATGCGCACTACTCATTATAATTTAATGAGCATAAAAATTTTACCTACTTCATTCTACCTCTCATCCCCAACTACTTAAAATGAAGAAAATAATACTGTTGACTCCCGGGATCACCGAAGTGATAAAAAAGCAGCAATTGTCAAATCTATTACGTCTTCGGATACGGAGGATTTTCCGCTAGAGTGGAAACAGCGGAGATTTTACGCTTTTGCGGAGATAGTCTGGTTACGCTGACGGAAAAAAATAGCGTTAAAAAACGTCGTATATGCGTAAAGAAAGGGTATTGATTGCGGAGTACTTGGCCTGGAAATCAATTACTTTCCTAGATTATTTCCTAGATTTTTTCGAGTAAAATATCAGTATTCAGATTTTTTTGTTGGGTTGCTGGTAAGGGGTGTGTTTTAGGCGAGTAAGGGTAGTGTTTAACGTGTTATAGTTTTTGTATTGATTCGATTTGGTTGAATTGTGTTGTTTCACGTTATGTAGAATCATTCCTATTTTCATTCCTGGATGTGATGTCGCTATGTGTGTGATACTCGTTGGGTGGTCTTCTTCGGCGTCGGTGAGACGAGATTTTTACGAGATGGTAGAGATGTGCAACAAAGCCTTAGTCTCGGTGGAGCCAAGGGATGACACTTCTCAGGTTGTAAATTCTCAATGAGTGATAGCACCACTCCAATGATGTTGAAGGCTCAAGAGAGAATTGGAGTGAGTATGTTCCTTGAGTGACAGCGGTAGGACTAATGAAGTTCTGGAAGGCGGTCCGGCTGTTGAGATGTTTTTCCGTGTGAGACTTGAGTGACAGAATAGAAATATACTTCACTAGAGAATATGGAACTGTAACTAGACAGAATAGAACTGACAACCTAACAGGACTGAGTTAAAAATTGAAGTAATGATTCTAGAAATCTTGTAGTAAAAGAACGATGTTAGCAGCTGTAATCTACACCCATTGGTACGTAACATTTTGAGAAATATCTCTGGAACCTCCATTAAATTATCCTATGATTCTTAGTTTAACCTTTGTTTATTTTATTTATTAATTTTTCAGAGAAAGAACATTAAGAATAACTTCGAACCTTAAATTTGGGATGTTTAACTTAATCAGTTTTAATCATGATGCATTATGTAATTTAAGTAATAGCCACTTTACATTATATATCCAAAACTATACGATCTTAATAGAGAAGTAAAAACATGAAATATTACACTGGAAAACATTGGTTGCTTCGGTGATTGGTGGTGTGACGCGGTAAGTATCGCTCTTTACATTGATTATCCAATCAAAACGTTATTTCAAATCCTGTAGAACTGTTGCCCCTTAAGAAGTGAAACGTGCACATTACTTTTGATTGAGTGTACAGATGAAAGACTTGTAGCGGTCTTACGCTCATGCAACCTCAAAAACACCCACTCTAGGTGGCCTTAACTGCATTGCTACGAACTACACTGCTCAAAACAATTAGAGGATGAACACATGGTTTAAACCCTTTCAGCTGGGGCCCGGATGGCCGAGTGGTTTGCATAGCAGACCATTACGCTAGCAGTCTGCGCGCTATAACGGGTGCGGGTTCGATTACCGCCATCGCCCTGGGTTTACTTCCTTTCTCTGTGACAGTAAAAATTCTTTCTGTGTCTGTCTTACTTGACGAAGGCTTATAAGCGGGTCTCTGATCAAGCACACAAGCCAGAATATATATGTACCTACCCTACCCTACCCTTTCAGCTCTAATGATTCCGTTTGGAATCAACAGCTTGCATTTTTTTTCTCACTAAGTTAAGCTCGCACTTATGCATCGTCAGATGGAATAATCATGTCTTTTGAAGAACTAAATAATTTTTGTTTTAATTTTATGAAAATATGAAAAACTTGGTCAAATAAAATATAAAATTCACTCTGAAACAATTTTATGAAATAAATTGACCCTAAATTCTTCACGATTGCATTATTAGATGTTTAAAAATTGATTTTAACTTTATTTAACAAATGAAGTTTCGAAAAATTATAATTTATCCAAAAGTTGTTATGATTCCAATATTATTACCCCTTAAATGTTAGTTAAAAAATTAAAATCCTTTCCCCCCCCCCCCCGCTGTTTTTTTTTACCATTTAATTATGGATGCATAATGAATCTATTTCACAAATTTTACATTTTTAGAATAAAAAATAAAATAAATAGTTGGAACGGAAAGGGTTGACAAAAGTACGCAAAGTGTTCCCCTAATTGTTTTGAGCAGTGTAGAATACAGCAAATATTGCATTTTGTAAGCCGAATCCACTTAGGGTTTACCTTAAGGTATCTTTTGGTGGACACGGGCTATTGTAATACCTTCGGCAACACTACAGACGCCTTGCAAGCTATCAAAAAGAAACAGTCAAAGATGATCGCGGCTATACATGATGGAATGTTTCAACTCTCAAATTTGAACAAGAAATGCATTTTGCAGTGGATTCCAGCACACGTTGGTATCGACGGAAACGAGTCGGCTGATATCCTGGCAAGAGAAGCAAGAAAACTCAACAATTACGTTCTTCCCCAAACCACTCTTAATGACATCAACTCAGTGGCCAAAGCAAAATTTAACAGCAGAAGTGTTAAAATTAAACACCAAATTTGTGAGTTAAACACCAATAGGGTAACTGCGACCACCTAACTAGATTAAGGACAGGCCACTTCAAAGGTATGGAAATCCAAAAAGATGGAACTAGAAAATACTCCAGCTGCAGAAACTGCCCCGACTCGGAACTGGATCCAAAACATCTTTTCTCTTGTCCAGCCATCCTGGCAAAATTGCAGCAAATTACCAACTCGCCCTACGAAGACCTTTATGAGGACCACTGTCTGCAGATCGCTGGGGCGGTCTATGATACATTTGGTCCTATATAGTCTCTATCCATGGACACGACATCATCATCAACACTACAGACGATTATAAAATTATGTATATTGAACTGTTTGAAGAATAAAAGTTTTAGATTCAAATGAACTGCAGAGCTCTTGCAATAAAGCATTAAAACTCGGAAAATTATAAGAGTTGCTGATCTTCAATACAAAAGTTAACACAGTTGAAATTTTGTTTAATTTTCATGCATATAGCAGGTGGCACTACCAAGCTTTTATCGCATCTAGTACAATATAGTAACGTTACACCTTGAACCTGAATTAACTTAATATAAACAATCTTAAAGAGATTACCCACCGTATTTAATAGTGCAAACCTAACTCCGGAGGTATCTGTTTACTGGAATACCGAGTTTTTTCATTGTAATAAATTTAATTTTTTTGCACGTGCGGTTTTTTTTTGCCACACATCTTTAATAAAAAATGAATGAATCTGCACAATCAGCAATAATTTTCTTTTTATCACTGATCCATTTGTTAATAAATGGTATATGATATCCCGCATATCTGACACACCCAGTTAAAATCGATGATATCATACATCATTACATTTCTTCGCGTGACAGATCAAAAAGTACAGCATATTTATAAAAATAAGTTATGTCAAACAAATCTCATACGGGAGGCAATATGATTTTGCCTTACCTAAACTTTCATAACTTCAACAACTTTGAAAGAAACACAAAATATAACCTCGAATCGTTGAGTTTTTGCATTTGTCTGCAGAAACGAAATATTCCATTCGCTTACACGGTATTTACTGGAAAAATATAAACTGCCAACTTGACTCTTTTTCTGCCTGAATAGATAAAAATCGTAAGAAAATATTGATTTTTTTTGTACCACGTAGGAAAATAGGCACGAACTTTGTTGGAAACCTTGAAACAGGCCCCCTTACCTCAGAAACTGCCATACTTTGGGAAGACTTTTCTTCAAAAAGAAATAATTTGTTAAGAAGGCTTTAGCATCAACTATACTGTAGTATTCAATAGGTTCACATGGTTTTGTCTGTTTTCTAAAATGATTAAGATTTTTTGTAGTATACGAATTTTTTAAGTAAATAATTAAGGTTTGCAGTATATCTCATAGCGTTACGTTACTCCAAAAAAAACTGGTAAAAGCCTACCTGTTCTTAATTTATAGAGTAGAAGCGTGTCATAAAAATTGTATTTGCAAGGTTACTGAGATAAGAAGTTTACTAATATTTTGTGGTATAACTTTCCTTACTAAATTTGGTTTATAATTACTCCAAAAGTCTGAAGTAAAACAACACCAAATTTTTCCAGTGATTATAAAAATAACAGTTGTGTCCACGGCCTACTCAACTACTAAGGCCAAAGAAGCTCTCTCAAACACCCTAGGGGACGGAAATTTTGACGTCGTAATCGAGTGACGTTGTTCCGAAGATGAAGACAACCTGTCTCGAAACCTGTTCGGAACCACTCGTTCAGGCTGACCATATTTTTAGGGCGTCAAAATTATCGTCTACGCTCATGTTTGGGAGATCTTGTCTGGCCTTTTATTGAAGTTGGCCGTGTTGTGTCTCAAACGATATTTATAATGAATAATTCACTGTATTTGACAAACTTTTAAAATAGGAATGTGGTGTTGCCGAAAGTATTCCAGCAACTTGTATCCACCTGAAGGTACCTCCAGGTGATGATCAATGGCTTCGTTTCATATACTACAAAATTTATTATAATCTAAATGGCTGGTAGTAACTCAGCAGTAAATCCATAGATATCATTGATAAAGTATTGGATTGTCAGATCACTTGACCTCCAATGCTAACGACGGGACGCGCATGGAGACCAGAATAAGAGGGCAAATGGGCCAGTGTTGCCACCACATTAAGGAGAAAAATACTACGAAAATATACCATTTAATTCTAAAATTACAAAAAATACTATATAGGTAATAGCTGCATTATGAAATCTTTTTAGTGATTTAAAAAAAAAAAACGTGAAACGCTTTTTTAGTATTTTTATGGTATTTTTTTTTTGTAATTTTAGAATTATTCTAAAATAACAAAAAAATATCGTAAAAATACTAGCTGCATTTTGGAATCTTTTTAGTGACTTTAAAAAACGTGAAACGCTTTGCTAGTATTTTTGTAATTTTAGAATTAAATGGTATTTTTTCGTAGTGTTTTTCTCCTAAAACTGCTGGCAACACTGTTGAAAGACAAGAAATTGACATGAAAACAAAACCGCAGAGCTCTTGTCAGATCCTCCGTGAAACAACCCCATTAAACAGTATTTTTTCGTATTATTTTCCCCCTTAATGTAGTGGCAACACTGGCCCATTCGCCCTCTTATTCTGGTCTCCATGCGCGTCCCGTCATTAGCATTGGAGGTCACGTGATCTGCCAATCTAATACTTTAACTATGATATATGTGAGTAAATCAGAGTCATTTAGCGTGGGTGTTATTTAGGTTGCTTGTGCGACGGACGGCTATTAAGATTTCAGATAGGTTCCCGATTTCACTGTAGGTTCAAAGACCCATTGCAAGGTTGTTTTTATTGAAGTTGGAGTAAAAATTAAAGCCAACCGAGAACCAGGGCTTCGGCAAAAAAAAAAAGAAAGAAAAAAAAAGATGCGTGTTTGAATCTAACACGAACGAGAGTATTCACGAAGGAAACAACTTAATTATTGGCGCAAATAGTTAATTTGGTGAAAAATTGTACATGTTTCAGCGAGACATGAGGCTCGCCTTCTTCAGCAATACACACAATGCTGTGTATATTGATGAAAAATGCGAGCCTCAGATCTCGCTGAAACATGTACAATTTGTACAAAATAAACTATTTCCGCCACTAATTAAGAGGGATTGTCAGTCTCATAGAGCTAATGCATTAGTTTTGGAATTCACAACTTCCGTAGAAGTATTGCTTTGCCATGTTAGCCCTTTTTTCCCAGGTATGGGAATCAACATAACATCGAAATGAAACAAATTTGAAACGAAAATGTTATTTAGTCATTTAATTATATATTTTTAAAATTTTAAAATGCCAAAAATATACAGAAGATGGCGACACTATTTTAAAATTTTATCAATTAATAATTAATTAACCGGGTGTTTATTTTCTTTTAAATTTTGTTTAAAATTGATGTTATTATCATTCCCATACCTGATGAAAATGCGATAACATGGGAAAGAAATTCTTTTATGAAAGTTGTGATTTTAAAAGTAATGCATTAACTCTATGCGACTGACAGGCCCTCTTAAGTTGTTTCCTTTGTGAATTCTCTCATGTTTCTTGCGCAAAGTTGAAGATATTTTCTGAATATCTAATACAAATAATTAGTAATAATCAAAATCCCATTAAAACTGCAGACAAGATCCAATTGTCACTCACGTAGTAAAACTAACATATCTTTGTGGATTTCTAAAAAATATATTTTGCTGATAATATTGAAATATATACCAAAGTGGAATTGACGTTTAAGTACTTCGACAACAAAGTAGAACAAAGCAACAAAAAACATATCCGAAAATCTCGATAAAAGACAAAAGTGATCATAATATCGGAAAAATTTTCTGCCGACTGCAGCGCGCCCGGGGCGAACACGGGAACTACGATATTAGAATCGACTAAATTGAATAAATTCTAAGAGAACGATCATAAAAGACACCGCTAAAAAGGTAATTAAAACATTCCGTTTCGTTTCGAAAAGGCCTTTGTTGCCAAAGGCGAGGCCTTACAAGATAAATATTGACGAGTTGCTATAAAAGGCAACTTGAATTCAATTCGGCCCTAAACGGAAACGCCGAGTTCGTAGACTGTGTTCTGGTATTTGAGTGGAGTGGATATTTTGGTGGAATTTTGGAAACAGATGATTTACAGAAGCAGTTTTTAACTATTTTAAAAATGTAAATAAATCGTTAAATGAAAAATGGTTGAGTGTTATAGAAGGTTTCCATAAGCGCTTGTTCTTTTACTTAAATATTAAAAGAACTATCGTGTATGGAAACCTTCTTGCAAACATGATCAAATAGCCCACCAAAACCGGTCTACGTTTTGGTTAGAGGCTTAAAAATAATAACTGTATGCAAATTTTGTTTGAATTGGTATAACTGTTATGTTTAAAAACTATTGATATTATAAAAACTTATTTGACATTTTTTTTTATTTAAGTAATAAAAAAATTCAATTTTAAATGAAATGGAAAATTAATGCTATAAACTTTACTTAATACATCTAATTATGGCATATACACCAGCCTCAAACCCATCCAAGTAGTCGTTGAATAGTTAGAATAATGGTGCAAGTTCCATGTCTGGAGTGGCAACAGTTTAACAGAAATGAAAATAAGGTATTGATTGGTAAATCAACTAGTGGGCGGAGCTTACCGTGCCATACCACCAATGAATCCCATGAATGAAAGCAGGAATTATTTACGTCACGTGAACTAAGCTAATTGTATTGAAAACTGATACTTACATAGATATAAACTCTAGGTTAAGAAAATAATTTATAACATTATTTATTATCTGATAGAATATTTTTAATTTAAGAAATTAAAAACCATTTTAAATAAGATGGAAAATTTCCGGTATAAACTTTTCTTACTCAACTAAAGAAGCAGGTATACTATCAAAACATAAAGTTCTTTAACCTAACTTAACTCGAGCGCCCGACTTTTAATTACTGTGAAACAGTGAAATTTGTTCCTTATTCGCTTGCGTCAGCCATTTTGTTCTTCAAAAGAGTCCGCTTTCGTCTTCTCGCAGCAATAAAAGCATTGCTTTACAGAGCGAGTTTTAATGAGTTCACCTTGACTTCTTATTTGTTGAATGTTTTCTTAGGGTAGTTTTCAGTGTTGTTTCTTTTTGCTTTTGCGAAAGTTTAATTCATAGTTCAAATAAATTTTCTTTTAGTGTTTTGAGGCAAGAATGTTTTATGATTTTATTAAGTTATGTTATTTTGATTATATGCATTAATTATATTTGTCACTGTTTTTATTAGGCTTATTAAATTTAAAAAAGATATTTTTTTTTTTAGTATTTGAACGCTGTCATTTATTATTTGTTTAAAATGTAAATTTACGTATTTAGTACTTAAAGAAATATAAAAGTTTTTTTATAAAGTATTTTCACTGAAAATTGATAGTTGTTAACGAATTAAAGGAACGCGGTACCCAAAATTTAGGGCTGCCCAGAAAATAATTAAACATGCTAGAATGCTGTGATATAAGGATATTGCAAAAAAAGAAGGAATGGTAGATGTTTATTTAAATGATATACACTCTTAAAAAAAAAGAGTGAAATTCACTCCTATAGGAGAAGTGCATTTTCGGCACCGGAAAGGAGTGGAAATTAACTCAGACTGAGTTAAAACCGCTCGTTTTAAGAGTGTAGAACGCAGATTGTTTTCTTTTATTTCTTTTAACCACTCCGAAAAAGAGTGAAATTCACTCCTATAGGAGAAGTGCATTTTCGGCACGGAAAGGAGTGGAAATTAACTCAGACTGAGTTAAAACCGCTCGTTTGTTTTAAGAGTGTAGTGGTTGGGAAAAATGGTTTTTGAATTTTTTTTTTAATTTTTAAATTTTTCAGCTTGTGAATGGTTAAAACCCTAAGGCTTTTAGGTGAATTAATGTAGAGCTCCAAAATTTTTTTCTTGTATTGAGGCATATACCATGAACAACAGTTGGTATGGGATAAGGGTTAGTGTGAATAGTTTTTTTAAAAAAATAATGAAATTGAAAATTTACAAAAAATCTTATTTTTGGCCATTTTTAAACATATAGTTACATAACCGTTCTTGTTTAACTGTTAGCTCAATATCCATACCAACTTTTATTAATAGATGTTGTGGGAGCATTTTGCCAAAAAAATCCATTAAAAATTCTTTAAATTGTAGGAGGAGTAGCATTTTGAAAAAACATTATAATTTTTTAATTTTTTTAAAAAAAACTTATGTTTCAATATTTATTATTTTTCCGAATATGTTTATTGAATGTTAGTTCTTTGTAAAAATAGTTTAATTTGGTTCTAGCATTAAAAACACTGGATTTAATTTTTTGGGAACCGCGTCCCCTTAAATATAAATGTAATAATTATTTTTTTTTTATTTTATGTTTAGATTACAGGTAAAGAGCTATTGATACAAACACGTCATACTAAATTAAAATTCAAAACCTTATTTTTTTCATTTATAGCAACTTTTTCGTTATACTGTAAAAGTACCTAGAACAATAACGGGCAATATATATTTAAAAATACGTAATTGATATGAATTAAATAAAATTGTATTGCTTGTTAATTATGCGTGCGAAATATATATTTAAAGATATATATCTCACACGTAAATTTAACAAGCAATACAATTCAATTTAAGAAAGCAGGATTTAATCCATACATCCACTAACTTACTAAGGTTGCTATTAATTTCAAACCTTCTTTTTTTTAAATGCAACAAACTAAATTTATTGTCTCTAAAAGCTCCGCTGTTGATGGCAAAGGGAGTTGTTAAAGTCTTAATTTTTTTACAGTTGTATTGAACAGTACAACACTCACATTTCAGAGAGTATTGCAAATTCTAATTTTTTTAAGGAACTCTATAGAAGAAGCTTATAGTGAGAACTTTTATTCATAAAACTCAATTTTTCCATATATCTACTTCCTCTCCAAAAAAATCAAACAAATAATTCAAAATTACAAACCCAAACACTATCCCAACAAACCCTTCTCCTCAAACCGAATCTAGCTGAACAAATATATAAAATTTACCTTAAATCTTATTTTTAAAAAATGCACAATCCCCCTTTCCCAAACAAAAAAAATCCCCATATTTTTCTTCATTAGGCTTAACCTTTACGATAAGACCAAACATTCTCCGACATCGTTATATATGCAAATGAGGAATACCTCACATTCCATGTCTTAGTAGGAAAAAGGCTTATGTTTAACATTATAATATAAAAGGCTTGTTACACACGCAAAAAAATAGAAAGACTTACGTTAACTTTCAATGCAAAAAATTTGTGTTTTTCCCAGATATTGCAAGTTGGGATGAAACAATGCAAACGACAAAATTTTAATGGATGGTTAGCTCAGGTGTCGGCTGGTCACTTGACTGTGGTGTTAAATTACTACGCTCGTCGCCAATAACCCTCATGTAACTCTAGCACTTCAAAAAATCCACAACTGAGAACAGTATCAGAACTCTTGTGTATGAAGCGGGGCCGTGGAGAGCCTAGTGGTTAAGATCTCGGTCTCGGATCGGAAGGTCCCGCGATCGACTCTCGACACCTCTGAACACCCACCGAGTATATGCGGTGTACGTGCTCGTTAAATCTGTTGGGTCCAAAGAGTTCTATAGTAGGGTAGAGACTGAACCTGGCAACAGCACCATGGACCAACAAGGAGACAATATAGGGTGGCATGTGGGGCCCGATGGCCGAGTGGTTTTGATCGCAGGCCATTACTCTAGCAGTCCGTGCGCTGTAACAGGTGCGGGTTCGATTCCCGCCTTTGTCCTGGGTGTACTTCCTTTCTCAGTATCAAAATTATAAATTAACTAGCACTTTTGCCACTCTATTCGGGATCCGTAGTGAGCCATGGCTGCCGATGACAGCTCAGTACGAGTCGTTCCTCTACCCTACTCTGGAACTCTTTGGTTGGGTCCGAAAGTCCTGTGGTCGGTCATTGCGCAGTTTACCACGTGTACAGGTCCCTGGTGACTATTTCCCTCCCCTTCAGGGACATGTCTAAATTGTGGAGGTAGCGATAGATGGCAGTATCTGTCTTGTATGTATGTGTATGTCGTGTCCGTCCTTCTTGACGATGGTTTATAAATGGGTGTTTGGGACCAAGCACACAAGCCTGAAAATATATGCCAACCAACCAACCTTGTGTATGAAGCGGACCCGAGACACAAGTCCTTTTTCTACTAAGTGAAGACTTCTGGGGTTTGAAGATCAGTCTCAACAACGGAGAATAAGTTTGAAATGAAAAAGGTATTAAACATAAGGATAATAAACTCTTGGGAGTTCCCCACTGACTTTCGTTTTTTTAGATTATTTAACTCTGGATGTTGAAGTGGAAGTGTTTTGTTATTTTTATTTGTTATTGTAGTTTACAGAAAATAGTCTCCATTGAAGTTTGTAGTTAGTGGAATTTAGACGTTTTTTGTTGTTTCAACAGTTCTTTTAAAGATTTGTATTTTAGAATATAAAATGGGTGGCATTGCAAATTTTTTTTAAACTAAAACCTGGGAAATTGTGTTTATTTCTGGTATTTGAATTTATTTTCTAAAACATTTGCAATAAAATATTTTGTTACTTTTTATCTTGTAGTATAAGTAACGATGAAGTAATGTGTTTATTTACCAAACCAACGATAACTGCAATAATTGGGTTTTACTTAGAAAAGAGTCAAAAATATTCAAAAACTCTTTTTGTGAAACATTTTTTCTAAATAAAAGTATTAAACGTTAAATTTTTTTTAATTACACTTTGACTAGCCATATTAATTATTGTCTCATAATATTAACAAGATTAAAAAATATTTTATAATTATAAATAAATTTTCTTAAAAAAAACTATTCTTAAATTGTAAATTTAAATACATTATTTTTTTTAATTAAATAACTATTAATTTTCAAATTAAATCCTTTCCTTCATTCAAAATATATTTCTGTGGATGTTTTGATTAAATTGTTAAATGTGAAATGACTCTTTGACTACTGAGAACAATAGTATAAAAAATACCAACATATTAACTAGATTAATTAGGAGACACAAAATCATGAAATCGTAACATTTTCGGTTTTTACTGAATTTTCTTCTTGTGAACATTGATGCAGTTACATTCTATGAGTTTACCCATAGAGGTAGGAAGGAGAATAAAGAGGTCCCTGTATATGCGCAATAGCGCACAAATGAAGCAGGCTAGAGCGGTGCATCTTGGGGTACCTCGGTGTCAGTATGTTATGCGTAGTAGCTCGAAAAACCTGACACCCTGCTTCAAATCATCTCAATTGGAGGACCTCTCTACAGATCGGTACATCTTGGGGTACCTCGGTGTCAGTATGTTATGCGCAGTAGTTCGAAAAACCTGACACTCTGCTTCAAATCATCTCAATTGGAGGGCCTCTCTACAGAGCGGTGCATCTTGGGATACCTCGGTGTCAGTATGTTATGCGTAGTAGCTCGAAAAACCTGACACCCTGCTTCAAATCATCTCAATTGGAGGGCCTTACTACAGAGCGGTGCATCTTGGGATGCCTCGGTGTCAGTATGTTATGCGTAGTAGCTCGAAAAACCTGACACCCTGCTTCAAATCATCTCAATTGGAGGACCTCTCTACAGATCGGTACATCTTGGGGTACCTCGGTGTCAGTATGTTATGCGCAGTAGTTCGAAAAACCTGACACTCTGCTTCAAATCATCTCAATTGGAGGGCCTCTCTACAGAGCGGTGCATCTTGGGATACCTCGGTGTCAGTATGTTATGCGTAGTAGCTCGAAAAACCTGACACCCTGCTTCAAATCATCTCAATTGGAGGGCCTCACTACAGAGCGGTGCATCTTGGGATGCCTCGGTGTCAGTATGTTATGCGTAGTAGCTCGAAAAACCTGACACCCTGCTTCAAATCATCTCAATTGGAGGACCTCTCTACAGATCGGTACATCTTGGGGTACCTCGGTGTCAGTATGTTATGCGCAGTAGTTCGAAAAACCTGACACTCTGCTTCAAATCATCTCAATTGGAGGACCTCTCTACAGAGCGGTGCATCTTGGGATACCTCGGTGTCAGTATGTTATGCGCAGTAGTTCGAAAAACCTGACACCCTGCTTCAAATCATCTCAATTGGAGGACCTCTCTACAGATCGGTACATCTTGGGTACCTCGGTGTCAGTATGTTATGCGCAGTAGTTCGAAAAACCTGACACCTGCTTCAAATCATCTCAATTGGAGGGCCTCTCTACAGAGCGGTGCATCTTGGGATACCTCGGTGTCAGTATGTTATGCGTAGTAGCTCGAAAAACCTGACACCCTGCTTCAAATCATCTCAATTGGAGGGCCTCTTACAGAGCGGTGCATCTTGGGATACCTCGGTGTCAGTATGTTATGCGTAGTAGCTCGAAAAACCTGACACCCTGCTTCAAATCATCTCAATTGGAGGACCTCTCTACAGATCGGTGCATCTTGGGATACCTCGGTGTCAGTATGTTATGCGCAGTAGCTCGAAAAACCTGACACTCATGCTTTCAAATCATCTCAATTGGAGTGACCTCCTGCTACATTAATGGGGGCAATCTCTTGGGATACCTCGGTGTCAGTATGTTATGCGTAGTAGCTCGAAAAACCTGACACCCTGCTTCAAATCATCTCAATTGGAGGGCCTCACTACAGAGCGGTGCATCTTGGGATGCCTCGGTGTCAGTATGTTATGCGTAGTAGCTCGAAAAACCTGACACCCTGCTTCAAATCTTCTCAACTGGAGGACCTCTCTGCACCTCCTTCCTACCTCTATGAGTTTACCTAAGTAAGCAGAAAATAATAAATAATTTCTTCCTAATTTTCTTTCCTTAACAATAGAGAATGAAAACTAGATCAGCGATTATCTCAGTATTAATTTTTCATATAGTGTGATACTTAAAGCTCCCAGGCTTTTGAAAAAATTTAGCTAGAGCTGTGACTTAAATTTACCCTTAATATTCCACTTAATAATACTCAATATTTCTTTCAAATGTTTGTTTCAAGAAAAGTAAAAAGAGATAAATAACAGGAAAGAAGAAAGCATGTTTCACAAAATTAACAAAAAAAAATATGTTTATAATAAGAAGATGACTTAATAAAGGAAAATGTTGGACGAACGAATTTGGTTGAGAGAAATATGGAAGAAAATTATTTTTTATAGTGAATGATAATATTTTTTGGTTTCCTAAGATATATTACTTTTATCAATAAAACCAAAAGCCCCTAATATGGATTGCAAATATAACTTTTTTCATATTGTTTACCTATTTAAATTGGGTGATATTAACATATTTAGCACATACTTTTTTTGTTGCTATTAAGCCACATGTTTGTAAAACTATTGATCGCCTGCTGCATACGATATAAATAATATTAAAATTTGAAATATATTAAAGTTTTTATTCAGATGCACATGTACATAGGAAAGAACTTCAATCTTTTTGTTTTGGTATGTGGTTAACATAGTGTTTCAAAATAGATATAGTAATTATTTTAATATGATTTAACTACTTAACTGAGACTAGTAGCTAAAATAAAAATGTGTGTCGACCTTTCTACAATGTAAAAAATAAATTTAATTTTAAGAAAAAAAATATGTATTTACAGAAAAAATACTGTTATTTTCTTTAAACGGCTTTTTTTTTGAGTAAAAATATGATATTTATTTTAAAAACAGTATTTTTTTTATTCTTAAGGGGTTACGGTACCCAAAACATTATTTTTAGAAATAATAACATAAACTTGTAAATTATAGTGTTTTTATATAATGTTTACTCTAAATAAACATTTTCCAGCAATAAAAACAAATATTTACAAGTAGTTTTTCATTTTTTTTTAAAAAGTCAAAATTTTGAACTTTTTTAAAACAATACTCCTCTTTCAATTTTGAGAATAACTCCACCAACATTTTATAGTTTGTTTTTAGAACTATTTAATCGAGAACTGTTCATGGATTTTAAAATGTGAGCAACAGTAAAAAAGTAACCTGCATTTATGCTGAAAAATCTCAAAAAATCACAAAAAATTTACACATTATTGAATTCAACATTTAAAAAAACTATACATAGTAGACCTTATTCCATGCACAATTTTGTGCACCATTTATATAAGAACACAGGTTAAAATTTTCAAAATTATAACTTAATTAGAAAAAAAGCCTTAGGAATTTATTAAACACAAGAATTGAAAAAACGCGAAACAGAGAAAACAGGTTAAAAGCAGACGAAATACCTTTCAAACTTCAAGGGATGACTTCAGACAATGTTTATTAACTTTTTTTATATAGAAGATAAGATATCATTATGAAACTTTCAGTAAATGTTCATAAAGATATTGTGAATAATAAGAAGTAAAAACAGAAAAATCGATATTTTGACCAATTTTTGAGTACCGTATCCCCTCAAAAGCGTTTTAACTTTTTGCTGAATTGTGAGCTGAAATCGTTCAGACTTACGATCTATAAGTAAATGTGGCAGTTTATTACTCCTTGGAAGTGATGTGGTTAGTAAACACCCCTAGCACTGAGGTGACCGGGGGTTCTATTTCCCGCAGGGTAGGTAGTATTTTGTTAACAATTCGTCTGCTAAAAAACTGTTCTTGCGTTTAAATTAAAATTATTTGTATAAAAATACAGATTTTCTCTGTAAGTTCTCATTCTGATTTTCTCTCTAATGTCTCTAATCGGATTATTCTTAAGTTTTTTCTGTAAAAAAACAAGACATTTTTTTTGCAGAGAAGTTCTCGCTAAACAAAATTGTTCTTCAAATCGAGATTGTTACAGGGATAGACAAAGGCAAATATAGCCTTAACCAAATTCATTTTTTATAAATACTCCACCTCCCCAATACCATAAACAAATACACCTATCTTTAACTCCAATACACCCTCGAACTGTCCATTCCTTCAGTTCAGTTCCTCCCACCTGCCAGATGCGAATTCCACCTACATCACAAAGTCCTTCATTAACTGCAACCGCCTCTCCCATATGTCGCTCATTCATGCTTCAATTGATATTCCGCCTCTTATAGTAGCCGGTTGGATAGTAAGAATGAAGAAGTAAAATATTATGTATTCTTTAATGTATATATTAAGTAGAATTTGGTATAAGATATTTGGTTATTAGTTTAGTTGTTTGAAATTGATTTTTTTTTAACAGGGCTGAGTTTTTAGCGGATTAAGCCTGTTGCAGGCATATTCCCCAGAACTGAGAGCCGTTTTTTGTGGCCCCATCTAGGCAGCTCTCGCTACCAATTTTGAAGCTGAGATTGCAATAAATCCGAGAGGATGTTAAAGTATACAGAGATTTAATTTTGCCAAGAGAACCCATGCCAAATGGCTCCTCAAGGGATCTTTCACATGCCACATAATTATATGACTTGTGTGATGGTGTGCGGACCATTTTTCCATTCCGAAAAATCTCCCGACTCAGCTGGGGCTCGAACCCGCAATCTTGAGTATATGAGGCGGGCACGTAATACTCCACAGCCACTGAGCCAATAAATTAATGGACGACAAATAATTTTTAGTAAAATAGCTATACTGACAAATTAAAGGTAGCCGATTTTTCCCTTCAAAAACTCTAGTATCAAGGTAGAACGTTCGTAATTTCGTGGAGTATATTTATGTTGAAGAGACAGAAGAAGGACGCGGTTGAAGGTTTTGAAGAGAAGGCTTTATCTGTATTTTATCAAAAATAGGAACAGAACAATTTTTACCATTTTGTGGTATCTAGACGAGAAATACGGCACATTTCAGATAGAGCGTCAATACACATCTCTAAATCCAAAAATTCGTGGCAAAACTTCAAGGTGAGGGACTGGTAGACATTAAGTCCGGATTGAATCGAATATAGATGTTAACGTAAAGTTAAAGAAGTGGGCAGTAATATTTCACCATAGACAACGATAGTCACAAGGCATTGCGATATAGACAAGGATATAAAATAAATTACAAAACCTGTGTATGTTTTTTTAAACTTGTTAATCAAATGTTCTTCAGTCTCATTTACAAAAAAATAAATTTTATTATTTATTTGAAAAAATGAATTTTATTATTTATTTGAAAAAATAAATTTTTTATTATTTGAAAAAATAAATTTTATTATTTGAAAAAATAAATTTTATTATTTGAAAAAATAAATTTTATTATTTGAAAAAATAAATTTTATTATTTGAAAAAATAAATTTTATTATTTCAAAAAATAAATTTTATTATTTATTTGAAAAAATAACTAAAAGATAAAAAAAAAACTAACTGTCAGAACCAATTTTTCAAATCCTCCAAACCAGTTTATTATTTTCATTACACCCTTAGATTAACTCATTTTTAATAAAAAAAAACAATAATTTTTTTATTCCAAAAAAAAGATTAACACTTTCAAAAAGATTCCCATATTTTAATCAAAAACTATTATCAAAACCATTTTTATTTGAAATGTATAAAAACTTCTTACAAACTCTAAAAAAACCCTATTTTTTTCCAAATTCCAGATGATTCAAGAACAGAGACCGGTAGCTAAATTACGCAGTAGGTGTCATCAAATCAGGTTTTTTTTCTAATGACAGCTGAAAAATCCTGGGATTTGAAAGAAAAAAAAATTGAACAAATCAGAATGACTAATTAAAGACACCGAGTATATGCGCGAGATTCGTTCTGTAAATTTACTCGATCCTTAGTATGGTATGCAACGTTTTACAAAAGTCCAGATGTTTCAGGAATGTGGCGAAATTCGTGATCGCATAGTTATGCATAGGTTGTGCAGATGAGAGTTTTTATGAGTCAAGGCATGTCAACGATTGTTAATCCTTGGATCGCGGAGATTGTTTCAAGTGCATATATTATGCATAAGTGAAAAAATTAAGATTTTATGCGTGCAAATGTACATATTATTATAAAACAATTGAAAAATGATAGCAGGAATTTGTCAGATGTATTTTGTTCTCGTTTGGTAAATGTCAATGCATCAATGGTTTTTCCTCTTATCGTTTTGAATATGCATGATTCCTTATGGATTTTCTTTTATGTTTGCTAAATTATTGCACTGGTTAATTTGTAAACACTAAATTTAATACTCTCTATACTAAAAAATACTAAATAATAAATATCCGCTAAATATAAAATTTCCGAAATACTAAATATCCGCGGATTTTGAGTTGTGACGTTGAGACGGCGCGTTCAGAGTGAAACTGAACACACCAATGCAATCGTGAAAGCACTATAATGAAAACTTAAACCCCACGTCATCTAAAACGACCCAATTATTTGATAACAATTTTAAAATCTTATCAGGCGACATGTTCTTGTTGGTACTAATGCCACTTGGGAAATCCAAGCTCTTCCCGCGGATCGGAAAAGGATTAAAGCAAATTGGTGCGGTTCCTGAATAGAGATGCCCGTTTAGAGGACTACATGGCAGGAATCCGACTTGGCATCGTGCTGGCAGATGCTGCCATCTATTGCTACCTCCGCAATTTAGACATGTCCCTGAAGGGGAGGGAAATAGTCTCCAGGGACCTGTACCCGTGGGAAACTGCGCCATGATCGCCCACAGGACTTTCGGACCCACAGATTTAACGGGCACGAACTCCGCATATACTCGGTGGGTCTTCAGTGGTATCGGGACTCGATCGCGGGACCTTCCGATTCCGAGAACGAGGTCTTAACCACTAGGCTATCCACGGAGACATTTTCTGGTCTAATAGGTGTTTTTCAGATATATTTCAAACAAAATCACATTGAGAGAGTTTCTCATTTTTTTTAACTAGAATGTTAATGCATTTATGTGTGTTTACAAAGTAGTCTAACTAACAAATATTAAACTGAAAAATGTTGGACAAGAGGCCATTCTCTAAAGCTGTGGGATTGGCCATTATAAAGACCATTTTCTTTTTCTTCATCGTAATCAACGTTCCAATGGCAGGCGATACTTTTTTTTTATTCTGTTCTTTTTCGAACTTTTTTGCCTCCGTTTTCGTAATGAGTCTTGAACTATAAAGAGGCTCAGGAACTAATGTAGGTTTGCAGATAAAAATTGGGATTTGTTATATTTTTTGGGTCTTGTGAATGAGAATAATAATTAGTTCTGAAAGATGGTTATTTAGATTAATAACTTTGAATAGTAGCACGCTGTGGCAACACGACGGCGCATAAAGAAGTGAAATTAAAGGAGTTTTTTTGGGAAAGTTTTTAGAGCGTTATTGATTCCTTTCTAAAATTGGGCAGTTTTATAATTTTAAAATTAGATTGTAAGTAAAATGAAATATATCTGTATAGTTTGTATGAAATCTTTTTTACTTTAAGAACTATTTTATAATGTAACTTCTTATATAAAAATAAACAAAAGTAATTTCATATCATAAAAGGCATGTTTCATGTCATTAGTGAAAACAATTTGTGGAATGGTTTTTATTTTGGTGATAATTCCATTTAGTTATTTCAATTCAATCTAAAAACTATTGGAATTGCTAAATGATTTTGTGCAGATTGCATTATTTCATAGCTATTTATTGTTATTTTATTTTGTCATATAGTACGTTTCGTCGTCTTAGTTATAATATTGTTCTTTTTACGTTGTGTAATTTATTATTCTGTAAGCTGTAGAATAGTTTAATCTCAATATTTAAAAAAATTCTTATAAGAAGAGTACAGGGGAAAAAATGCTTAATTTCGTAGAAAACTTTCCTCATCAGGCATCTTTGGCGATGATAGCGAGTAATCGCCTAAACTGGTGTAAGGAAACCAGTTTCTCACTTTCTTGTGCATCTTCTCTCACTGCAACCCTGAAATTCAGTTCTGCGTTTTATTCAAAAGACTGTGTTCATCATCATGTTAAGCTTTAAAAATAAAGTACGATTGATTGAAAATCACGAATTTTTCTAAAAAAATTAAGAGAAATTTTAAGATTCGCAAATTAATTGAAAAGTCCTAAACCACGACTTTTCTATCTGCCGAGATTCACGCGATGCACAATTCCGACGCTTGGACCAAGCGAAGAAGAAAGAGAGAAACCTGTTTTCTGCCGCCAATGTCCGCCAAGCAGACACAATTACGGGACGACTCCTAATAAATCAAGCAATTCTTCCCCTGTACTCTTCATATAATTTACGTTGAATGTACTTATACAGTGTCCTAAATACTAAATATCCGCAGTTTTTTTCTCGCATTGACAATAAAATAGAAACAACCAATGAAATCGCAGGAAAGCAAGTTTTTAAAAAAAGTGCTCAAGTAACATTAAAAAACATGTATTCTAAAAAGCATGTCAGTTTTGAAAAAAGTTTAAATGTCCGCTCCGTTTATAATTTCAATATATAAAATTATCTCCTTAATAAAGCTCTGTTAATTTCTCTTCAATCTGTGCTGGGTATAATGATGTTCTTCGATTCCACTTTCATTCCTCATAGAAACTGTTTAAATTTCTTATTGTTAGCCCTCGACTCTTGTATTAAAATAGCTTTACTTTTAGCTTCCACACTACGTTTATAACATAGATATCATAATTAAAGTATTAGATTGGCTGATCACGTGACCTCCAATGCTAACGACGGGACGCGTATGGAGGCTTTTTTGGTAGGCATAATGGCCAGTGCTGCTGCCACTTTAAGGAGAAAAATACTACGAAAAAAATACTATATAATTCTAAAATTACAAAAAAATACTAGAAAAGGATTTAAAGTCACTATAAATATTCCAAAATACAGCTAGTATTTTTACGAATATTTTTTTGTAATTTTAGAATTATTCTAAAATTACAAAAAAATAGCGTAAAAATACTAGCTGCATTTTGGAATATTTATAGTGACTTTAAATCCTTTTCTAGTATTTTTTTTGTAATTTTAGAATTAAATAGTATTTTTTCGTAGTATTTTTCTCCTTAAAGTGGCAGTAACACTGGCCATTATGCCTACCAAAAAAGCCTCCATACGCGTCCCGTCGTTCATTGGAAGTCACGGGATCAGCCAATCTAATACTTTAACTATGATATCTATGGTTTATAACGAAAAAAGTGGAAGGTATTATAATCGTTCAGTCCGTCTGTCTGTCCGTCCGTCACCCACTTTCATAGCCCAAACTAAAAATGCTACGGACAAGGGTGATACGTCAAAAAATTCAGCGCATCGAAATTAGAATACATTGAAAGTTTCAGAAAAGAATTCGAATTCGAAGTACTTCAATTATTTAAAAAACTGCAAAATTTAATGCTCACTTAAAAAGCATAAGAAGCCATTTTCATTAGAATTAAATCACCATTGCCATTCGCAAGTACTTCAATTATGTAATTTGCGACATCGATAAGTTTGAAATGTCGTCAAATATATTTCATTACGAGATTCTTCGTATGTTGATATGAAATATTTTCATTCTATTTAAAAGCGAGGGATATTACATATTTATTCTTTAAAATATGGTATAATTTTTGCAAACGATAAGTAATAACTATTGAATTTTCGAAATAAAATTTAAATGTAACTAGCCAAATTTAGCATAAAAATGTTTAATATAGCTAAAATGCTGTGTATGTCGCCTTTTTACCTGTTAAACACAACTGTTGTGTGGAAGCGGGTTAAGTGACAGATTCTGTTACAAACCTACTTGTTTTTAATTAGACTGGGATACATAAGTCCGTGCTTCGTTGGGTTTACTCAGCCCTCATTAATAGCTATAAATACATAATTTAAATATTTAGAAAATATGTAATAAACTATCTTAAGCGTCCAAACCTATTTTATTTATATAAATAAAGATTTTATGCCGTGAAAATTACTTGTGAAGTATTTTTGTGCTTTATTATTATATATTAAAATGTGTTTTTTGTTCCACCACCAAAACTATAACTTCTCCATTTCTTCGAAACCTAAATATCTCAGTATCTTTACTACATAACAGAAAACTAAACATTTGTAACATTTGTTTATTTTTATTGATCACGTAAAAAAGTTTAAACATGGCATCCTACAAAAAGTTGTCTAGACATTTCATCTGAAAGCTTTAAGAATACTTCATTGTGACCTTTTTTATTGTCAAACATTTTTTTTTAATGTACCTGCAAAAACCTTGTCCTTAAATCAAGCAGTTCTTTTTGCAAACACGTCTGGTTTTTACACAGCCTTTATAAAAAAAACTTCCACTTTTTACCATATAAACGTAGTATGGTAACTAAAATAATATAATAATAGCTTCAGTATTTATTTAGAGGAACAAACTTAAAACGATTCAATGAAAAACTGAATTTTCTTTCATTTGATAAAATAATTCTAATGTACATAAAAAACTAGTTTTTTATCAATAATACACGAATTGAGGGGCTTTAGTTATGGCATTTATTTTCTTTTTCTCTAATGATGGAATGCTTGCAACTGCGAAGAAGATTGCCTTATAAAACATACACATTTATTTTTAAAAAATTTCAAACTTTTTAATTCACAACTAGGATATTTTTATGAGATTACTATATAAATTCCTTCAAAGCGAGTTCAATTTTAACAATTATAATACTGTTTAATATAAATAGAATTTATAATTTAACGCCTTTAAATATTTCATTTTTGTAAAATTACGATAATTGGATCTTATAATTTAAAACATAAAAAGTTTTACATTATTTATTCATAAGGTTTAGGTATTTAAAAAAAATTATAAATATTTTTAATAAATTAAGACAATGAAATGTAAGGTAATAATAAATTATTGCAATTAATACCACAGAAATTTAAAATATAAGAAACGTATCCTTCTTTTATTATTATTGGTCTTAATATTATTATAAAATTAAGGTTGGCTTAAATGAATAAACAACAAATACAACCAAAAGCCAATTTATAAAGCAAACAATTTACTTAAGCATATCTAGCAGCATATCTAATTTATTAATCCAACTTTGTTCCAATATTAACGTTTCGTAAAATTACCCTACTCCAAAATTTAAATAATTACCTTTCGAGTGGCAACACAAAGTTAACACAACGCGCTGCATTCTCACGTACTAGTTGTTTACATTTACGGGAACCAATTAGACTCGTTTTAATCAACGAAACTAGTTCCACGAAGCCACTTTACGAATCGTGTTAAGTTCGACAGTTTAATTTGTAAACTAACTTTGCGTAGGAGTTTGGTTTCAAATGTTGCTGTCTCTAACTAATAGGTGATATAATTAATGGAAGTTTAAGGTAATTTGAGGGTTTTTTATGTAATTAAATTTTCTTTTTAACTAATTGTTTTTAACAATAATGATAAATTTAAAACAAGTAGGTTTGTAACTGAATCTGTCACTTAACCCGCTTCCGCACAACAGTTGTATTTAACCGGTAAAAAGGCGCCTAACACAGCATTGGTTCTATATTAAACATTTACATGCTAAATTTGGCTAGTTTCTTTTGTTTTATTTCGAAAATTCAATAATTATTACTTATCGTTTGCAAAAATTAATTTATATTTCAAAGAATAAATATGTAATATTCCTCGCTTTTAAATAGAATGAAAATATTTCATATCAACATACAAAGAATCTCGTAGTGAAATATATTTGACGTCCTTTCAAACTCATCGATGTCGCAAAAATACATTTATTTTAATATATTGTCTAAAAGAATTAAAGTTTCTCGAGTGATTTTTGCGAATGGCAATGGTGATTTAATTCTAATAAAAATGGCATCTTATGCTTTTTAAATGAGCATTAAATTTTGCAGTTTTTTAAATAATTGAAGTACTTCGAATTCGATTTCTTTTCTGAAATTTTCAATGTATTCTAATTTCGATGCGCTGAATTTTTTGACGTATCACACTTGTCCGGTAGCAATTGTAGTTTGGGCTATGAAAGTGGGTGTCGGACAGACAGACAGACAGACGGACTGAACGATTATAACACCTTCCACTTCTTACGTTATAAACGTAGTGTGGAAGCTAAAAAAAGTATCGGTAGTAGTTTTTTTGAAAAAAATATATTTTTTTACGGATAAATTTATTACATTAAATTTTAGAATGGTATAATTTTATTTAATAGTCAAATAAATTTCTTTTTTTATTGAAAGTGCCGAACAGTTGAATTTTAATATATTTGGATGGATTTTTGGGTTTATAGGCTCAAATGCATCAAAGACCATACTGCACCTTTACTGTCTTTAGTTTATTCTTTTTTAAGTTTAAAAGCGTATGAAAAACAGTTGATATAATACATATGTTTATTCATCAATAATGGACCATTTGAACAGTGTGGGGCTCATTTTTAAAGTGTTTTATTTAGTTGAGAAGTCGCCGTAGGCATGGCTGTGTTCGAGTTTCCATTTACTGCATTAAAAAAGACATGTAATACTAAATTTATTTCATATACACTATCTATTACTACTGTGCACTTAGTGCGAACACAATTGGCTTGTTTCAGGGGTAACTATCCAATTTCTTCTCTACTTCTTCTATGTGACCACGGGATTATACGACAGTCACATAGTACACGGTGGTCTCGGAACCAGTGCGACTCGATTACTCGCAACCTAGGGATGGTCAAGACAAACTTCTATTGGTGTTATGTTGCCACGTGGCATTGATTCACCAATCGAGATCGAGAAGGAATTTCTTTTTATTCAGTAGATCTGTTGCCATTCACGTTGTTGGCGCCTGTAAGCTCTTGTTGGCGTATTACCTAGGTTGTCTGGCGATTATGACTCACCCACGTTCAATGTCAGTTTTAATGCCTTAGTTTCAATTTTAATCAACAGTGTCAATTTTAAAGTCAATGTCAATTTTAAATCTTCAGTTTCATCAATTTTCCTCTGACGATTTCTTGGATCAAAGGATCCGCCTCACAAAGTCATAAGTGCTTTTGTTAACTGTTGAATTTCTATCAATATGGATAACTGCTGCATAAATTAATAGTCGTAACTCAGCTTGTTGTGTTTGCATTAGTAGATCCGGCATGTTTGGTCGTAAGTCTTGTCTTTCTGTTGTTTTCAATTGTTGTTTAGTTTAGTTTATTGTTCATGTTATCTTTATAACTTTTTCATTGTTTAATAAATATTTGAGTTTTATACAGTCCACTAGTTTTTATTACCATAATCACATTTCGGTTAGGAACGAGCCAACACACGTCCTGAAACATGTCTATTCATGCAAGGGGCTTAAGAAGTGTAAATATAATAATAAATGGAAAGTAGTATAATTTAATTTGAAGAGGTCTTTATATATTAATATAAGGGTAAAAATAGGTACTATTTTAAAACAAATGTTATTTCAATGGGCATGTTTCATTTCTGGAATGGAAACATTTCCACAAGAATGAAAATTAGGTCTCGATTGGCTAATCGATGTAGGGGGCAGAGCTTGTACGGCGTGGCTTACGTAGCATATATAACCAATAACCGAAATCACCAATGAAATCAAGGAATGAATTACGTAACACATGAAAGAAGCCTAATTAATAGTCTTAATACTTCACAATAGAAATTAATCATACAATAATAACGGCATTTACACACTTAAAACAAAAGAGTGAAATCCACTCCTATAGGGGAAGTGCATTTTCGGCACCGGAAAGGAGTGGAAATTAACTCAGACTGAGTTAAAACCGCTCGTTTTAAGAGTGTAGGACGTAGATTGTTTTCTTTTATTTGTTTTACTCACTCCGCAAAAAAAAGTGAAATCCACTTCCATAGGGAAAGTGCATTTTCGGCACGGAAAGGAGTGGAAAATAACTCAGACTGAGTTAAAACCGCTCGTTTGTTTTAAGAGTTTAAGTTTAATATTCTATAAATAACTTACAGTTAACAAGCTTAAAAGATTATACTCAAAATACTTCACTGTAACTACACAACAAACTCCAATAAGACACAAAAAACTAGCTTTATTAAGTTTCCATCGTAAATTTCGAAGTAAATTCTGAAAATACATTGATGTCTATTTTAACGACCGTCTTGAGGTAGTTTTACGTCTAGAAAATCTCATAAAACTTTATTGGGTTTGTTAACCTATACCAAGGCAATAAAAAAGGTAGTAGATGTTAAGATAATCACTGTATTGTTATAAGATAATAAATGTATAAATTTCTATACATCGCTTTTGCTTTCGATGCAAGTAAATATCGTATTTTATTATTAGGATTTTGATTGAAAATATTTTTCAAAATAAATTGTATAGCGTTATTTTGGTTATTTTAATTCAATGTTATAGGCAAGCTCGTAAAAGTCTCGATTGGGATTTGTGTTTTTTATTGTTATTTTCAATTACCTAACGGTGAAATGTAAGGTAATGGAATTGTATTGCGATGAGGTTGAAAATCCAAAATGGAGATTTTTGTGTTTCTACTCGTCTTGTAGGGTGTTGTTTTAAGATAGTGGTTTTAGGCATGATCCATCTTTGATTTCAATGCCATATGACAGTTTAATAAAGAACTACATCAACAGACAAAGAGGTTTCTGAACCAGTCTGAGTTATTTCACTCCTTCCGTAGCCTTGAAAATGTACTTTCTAGCCTATAGGATGAATTCATCTCTTTTTCGGAGTGGGTATAAATTGAATAAAGAAATACAATCGTGCGTCCTACATTTAAAGAGCGGATTTAACTCATTGAGTTAATTTTCACTCTTTCAGGTGCCGAAATGCTACTTCTCACTTTAGGATTGAATTCATCTCTTTGTTTTAACTAGTAAGGACATGCAATTTAGTTAACGAGTTCCTAGTACTTACCTAACGTCGTAATAAGTCGTATAACGTCTCACTTGTTCCAAAGGTAACTGCTATAGAACATTTTTGGTTTAAAAGGTAGTTTTGAAAAACGAAAAAGATACCGGCTTCAGATTTGGTACATGAGTTCAAAGTTCCTGTTGGACGTCAAAATAAGGTTTTGAGAAGATTGCGCATGCGCAAATGGTAGCTACCCTAGAATATTTTAGCGTTTAAAGTTATTGAAATCACATCTTATAGGGTATATATAGTCTTTATATATATTGTATAGCATATTTTTAATATGTTCTTTCATATTATAAATGTAGCTGGCTTACAGAGCTCTATAACTCCATTTTTTTAGATTTGTTCGAATATTGTGTTGTCAAATTGATAATTGAATAAAAAAAATACTAGAACCAATTTCAAAAAATGGAATTATAGAGCCCTGTTAGCCACCAACACTATCATTAAAAGAGTTTGTAAAAATATCCAATACAGTCGGAGTAAAATTTCTTAGAAAATCATTTTTTGCCATCGGATTAACATAGATGGAAGACTTTGGTTTGGAGACCCGGCTACAGCTCCCATTCCCCCGTCAGCACTGCTATTCACTTATAAGTTATAGAATTATTAATATCCTTAATGTTGATTGGCTTTCGTTGCGTACCTTATTAATTTGTGAGTAACCATTGATTTAACATTTATCCGCCGATAAACCATGGGCCATGATTTGCATAAATGACCTGTTATAATGTATCCAGTTTAGCTTAATAGTTTGATCTGATAGTGTTAGGGATAATGCTGAGTATTATCGTTACTACTCTAATGATTAAGTATCAAATTGTTTCACTCATTTATTATTGTTGCTATGAAATCTTTATATACAATTCGGAATCTTGTATGTTTGTTGTATAATTCTGTAGTTACATTAAACACTTAATAAAAATCATTATTTTCTCATTTAGTTTAAATAGACAAAATCTGATTACTGATTTAAATAGAAAATAGTTGTACACGCTTTCTATTTTAAAATGATAATTTGTTTATTGAAGAACTTTAAGGGGGACCAGAGCCTTCCATTGAAACCCATGTTAAAATTACCTTTTTTATGAACCTTTTTCTCAGAATCTGTTTGATACATTTTAATGAAATTTTTACTAGTTATTAAATGGATGTTCAACTATATTTTAATGGAGGAATTCTTAAAAATGTTGTTTAGTTTTTGAATTATAAAATTTTAAGTAAAACTACATATTTTTGACCTAAAAAAACATCAATGATATTAAAAAGAAAAAAAGTAAGATAATTATATTCAAATCCCTAAAGCGAATTTTAGAAACCAACTCCTTAAATACGTATAAAAAATTTCAGGTTGATACTTATAGTAGATTCAGAGAAAAAGTTACACTCACATTGAAAAAGTAAGTTTTTAGATATACGCGTTTAAAGTAAACAATAGTGGTTTCTTACCAATGAAACATAAGGGGATTTTACCTCAACAACATTTAAAAAATATATAATAAAAATACTTCTAGTACTTGAAACTTTTAGTTTAAGATATCGTTGTAAAGTTAAGATTGTATAGTTTAAGAAACACTAAAAACATTGAAATGTCATTTTTGACAATTTTGAAGGGTCTGGTCCCCTTAAATATACACTGCAATAAAAAAAATTCCTCAAATTTATTTTAAAAAAGTGCTGTCATCACCTTGTGCTGACTATTCACTTTTCTGACATAGTGGATACGATGCAGAATCCAGACTAATTACTTGAACCATTGCTGTAAGAACTCAATTACTCAAAACAATAAAACGATAAAAAAGTACAGTGAAATACCGGGTCTTTTTTCAGGGCAAAAGTGGACAAAGTCATTGTTGTGGTTACTTCAATTTGCCTGAATACGATATATTTGACGTTTGACGTAAAATTTTGTTGGGTTCTACGGCGAAAATATTTTCTTCGCTAGCAGTGATTGGATGCAACTATATTCTCTGTTAAACGTAATTGTTTATCCCTTTAATACCGAGCTATCACGGTCGTGCGGGTATAAAAGAGAATGTTCAAGCTTTTCAAAAACATCGATACCGAAGCAGCTGACGTGTACATTTCGTTATTTGTATAAAAAAGGACTTTGTTTTTAAGGAGTTGCTGGCATTGGTGCTATTGAAGGCATTTTTTTCGAAAAAAACTCTAAAATTTAGTCTCATAAACTTAAATCAGCGCCGGTCTGATCGCCGGTCTTAAAGGGTTATGTGACATTTTAAGACATAAAAACATCAATGTGACTTTTAACTAAAATTGCAATACTGAGATGTAGAAAGTGACACCAATATACGATGCGAATTTATAAATTGTTTTCAGTGTAAGCAATGTAGAAAGCACACAATTCTCAATTCAGATTTTCGCGATACAATTATTACCTTATATTTCATATTAGGTAATTAAAAGTAATAAAAGTAAAAATCATTCATATTGTCTTCAACCTTCATTATTTAGAGCACTTACAAGTTAACATTAAAAATAAATTATCCATTCCCCAAAACAATTTATCAACGTACCAAAAACATGAAACTTCATTTTCAAATATTCCCAAACCAAACAACTAATAATTAATTTCAGGCCTTGAGTGGCAACATAAATGCTGAATGAAAATAAATAAGTTTTCGAGCCTCGATTGATGAATCAATGTCACAAAGGAACAATACAAATCAGATCACCGATCGAAGGAAATTCAGGAATGAAAACTAGAAGAAAATACGTCACATGAAACTAGCCAATACCGTTTCCAATTAGTTTAGTTTAGTTTGAATTATCATCGCACTAGAGCTACACGAGGGCTATTGGCGACGGGCTTCATATTTTAGAAACACAGTCAAGTGACGAGCCGACACCTGAATAGGCACCCAACGCAACCGCTAAGGGCGACATCGTACTCAGCGTTGGGACTTTGAAGCATATTTAACGTGCACTCCCTCTACACGGGGTATTTTTCGTCGGACATTTTTGGCTGCGCGGGACGGTTAAATGTCGGCAGTTATTTTGGCGATGCCCGGACCCGAACCTGGGACCTTTCGCGTGCTAGGCAAATGCCTAACCGACTGGGATCCCCAGACCCCCCCCGTTTCCAATAAAATCAATTGGATTTACCCAATCATTCAATACTTATATCATTGACCAATGATTTAAAGATTGCACTTACTCTGCCATGTTGCGTTACTTAAGCCAGGCATACCTACTAAAAACTTTTATAGACCAAGAAAGGCATAAAATAGGATGAAAGTGATCGTTAAACTGGTAGGATAGTGTTTTCTGGACGTATTACTTCGTTTACGACTTTTACTATGTAATGTGTGTTAAGACTTCATTTAAATGTCTTTAACATTGTGTTATAGATAAGGGACAGATTATGCAATGGAGAGGAAGTTTATCAAAATTTCTATGCGTTTTTGGAGTGTTAAAAATTTAAAGTTTACATGAATAAATGAACATTTATTCTTTTCTCTTCCTATCTTACTTCTCAGCTCTTACGTTTATCTGTGTTTCTGAGTCAATTTAGGTGTATTATGGTTCTAAAAAGTTGACAGTTTCTAAAAAAACCACTTTATTAACACAAAAACAAACGTTACAGAATAAACTTTGTTCTTCACAAGGGGGCTAAAAAAAACCGTATTTGTCAATAAATAATCATAAATATAATTAATAAGACACAATAATAAGACACATTATAAGTTTAAAAAAAACACAAAAAATAATAAATTTAAATACATAAATATACACAAAAAGAAAAAATGTGGCAATGCTAATGCTATATAATCAAAACAAATGCCTAAAATTCTGGTCAGCGGGAATATATATAAAAAAACAGTTCACTTCTATAGATTAAAAAATACATCAATATCGTCTATTGACAAAATAAATTTAAATAAAGAATTTTTAAACCTGTATAAAGAAGGGATACTATGAAGTTCAGCAGGTAGTTTATTGAATACTTTTGAGGCTAAATATGAAACATGTTTTCGAAAAATTTCTTTATGTGGAAATGGGATATGATAAATAGTGAAGTTTTTTAATGAAGTAGTAGTTATTTAATGAATTTGTAAAATTACATTATACAATTGACATAATAGACATATATAAAGTATATATAGACAGTAAAAAATTCTTAAAATACTTAGTTCATAGCAATTTTGACAAAACCATTTTATAATGGGTTGTCACTATTAGCAGTTACATCATAGCCACATATTTACTTTGTTAGTGCTAGACTATGTATCTGTCTGCTTGTTTGTCTGTATGTATTTGTGTTTATTTAAAAAAAAAAACTTATCTGAATATTAATATATATTTTTTGTGTTCTGACTTTTATCTGATTTACGTAAGTCGATTCAATTAGAGTATGATGTTTATAAACATAAAAGATGAAGGAATATTTGCGCAGTAATAGGAAATATGTACGCATAATTCCAATCACAGTAAACTATAATATTAGCTATATTATTTGAATATTTTTCAAAAAGAGCACGTACATGTATAATTGTGAAAAATTGCCTAAATTTATCAGCAACTACAACTTTAAATTATATCCTAATCAATCAATACCACAGTGTTTCGCTAATTTCCTTAATTAATACTTTCCGAACTTTACTAGCGTCTTGAAGAGTTCAACATCTTGAAGCAATTACCCGCTCCCCAGTAATTTTAATTCAACCGTTGCTGAAGACTCACTAACTTGCACAGGAGTTAACACTCCCTCGACTTGTAAATACAGCTGAACAACCTTAAACTAATCACGAAGTTACGCGCTCACGCCATGTAAGGCTTAAGTAACAAGTTCAATTTGTTTGGAGTTAAGTTTAACCGACAGAATGGATGTAACAGAGCTTAGCGTCAATTGTAAAAAGTAACAGTATAGTTGGGTAGCGGCTACGATACACTGTTAAAAATTTTGTGATTGGTTTCACCATGATATTGGTTCCTTGTAGCTGCAACGGCTGAATGGTGAAACGTTCCACCATAATTTTGGTATTCGGTTGAACCATTTCTCAGGTTTTCGTTTCAAAATCCTGAAAAATGGTTCAACCAAACACCGAAAAAAAGGTGAAACATTTCACCATTCAGCCGTTGCAGCTACTAGGAACCAATATCACGGTGAAACCAACCAATATCACGGTGAAACCTAGCACCAAATTTTTAACAGTGTAGATGAATGAGCAATCAGTGAGACGTTAGTGGACTTATTGCGGCATTTTGTGTAAAAAGCTTCATATTATGTCTACTTGAAGGTATCCGCCTACGTTCGAGACAATTTTTTTTGAAAAACGTTATTTACTAAGTATTTAAACATATGTTAAACCTTTATATGCATAAAATATAAATAAAAAGTAAAAAAAATCTAGTATAAAAGTTCCTTTTTAATAAATTTTGAACTATTTTGTTGTTAAATTAGGGAGTAAAACACCATTATGCAAAACCTGATTTTAATAAAAATACTTAAGATAACCAAATTTCCTTTCACTATGTTACAGTACTAACCCTGTTAAAGACAATGAACTAAAATCTAAGAGATATATTGAAAAGGGGAAAAGTTATTGTTCGTCGAAACACAATACTCAGGGTTTTCGTTAAAATTGTTATTATTTTAGAATTGTTACTTTGAAAAACCAGCTATAAAATATGAAATTACATGTAGAACCACATGATTCTAGTTAATTGCCTGTAAAACAGTTTGCTGAATATGCTGGAAAAAAAATTGAAGATATCTATAAAACTTTTTGTTAAATCATGTTTTGAGTCTCAGAAATGTGTTCTGAAATTTCTATTCTGCAAACAAACGTGTTTTGAAAAAGTAACCAATCAATCATTTATATTGCCAGATTACTAAAGCAAAACTTGATACCAAAGAAACTTAAATAATAAGGCTTTGCTATAACATCTTATAAACTAAAATTTAATTTAAAAAAACTAAGAAAAAAAAACTATTAATTAAATATAAGTAATTAAAAAGTTAGTTTTTGGTTTCGAAATAAGACTTCCGGTTGAATTCGACTACTTTTGTCAAATTATTAAAATAATCATAACTTCGTTTCTAGATGACGTAAAATTAAACTTCTTACAGTTTTGGAAACTAGAATAATTGGGCTGTAAAGCTAAAAAATAAATATATATATTGAATACCATTAAAAATAGGTATTTTAACGTAGGCGGATACCTTAATTAATTATTGTGCTTTAAAAATTTTATCTCCATTTTAGAAGTTTATAAAGAGAAAAAATACAAAAAATTATGTAGTTTGCATTTCTTCAAATTTTTTGACACTATGCATTCCGTTCGCAGATAATCCTCAACTTTGCGTATGATGCCCGATGCATGAAGAAAGCACCGTTGATCCTTGGCGAAAAAGTTTAAAATGTAAAAGTTGACACGAAAACATAGAAAAATAAAATATCAGAAAAGGGGTGGTTGGGTTGGGAGAGGAGAATGCGTGGGTGCTAAAGGGAGGGAAGATCGAAACAAATATCTAGGCGGTTTGAGTCAGATATGTGTATTATTGAAAATAAAACAGGACCTTCGTTGTGCGAAACATGTCAATTAATACTCATGGGGGACTTGAGCCCTCCATTGAAGCCCATGTTAAAATGACCGTTTTTATGTACCTTTTTCTTAGAATCTATTTGATACTTTTAATAGAACTTTTTACTACTTATTAAACGGATGTTCATCTATACTTTACTGGAGGCGTTTTTAAAACTATTGTTTACTTTTTAATTTATAAATTTTTAAGTGAAACAATATATTTTTTATATCATTTTTTACTTCAAAAATATTTTTTTAAAAAAGTAAGATAGTTATACTCAAATGCCTCCAGTGCGTTTTAGATATCAACTCGTTAAATACGTATAAAAAATTTCAGAATGATACTTATTGTAGATTCTGAGAAAAAGGCACATCAACATTGAAAATATAAGTTTTGAGATATAAGCGTTTAAAGTAAATAATGGTGGTTTCTCTCCTAAAAGCATGAATGGATTTTACCTGAAACAACATTTTAAAAAAATATATATAAAAATACTTTTAGTACTCAAAGTTTTTACTGTAAGATATCGTTGTAAAGGTAAGATTTCATATTTTACGAAACACTGAAGACATTAAAATGGCATTTTTGTAAAATTTTGGGGGTCTGGTGCCCCTTAATAAAACTATTAGCGCAAAGATATACGTTGTTTTGTCAAGTATCTTCCACTACACATTATTTTATTATTCTGAATTTCGGTTACAAATATTTTACTTTTTGCCTTTCAAAGTTACTGCCTGTCAGTTAATAGCAGTGAACAATTCCCTTCGAAATTCCGCGAACCGAAACCTTTTTTTTAAATGTATATATCTGGAAGATATATTAATGGAGTTTAAAGGCAGATTTAGTGCATATAGTTTCTTGCTCTTTTTTGGGTAACCGTACCATTATTTTGTGGTGTTGAATTACTCAGCTTTGGTGAAAATTTACATTGTTCCATGCAGTAACGATACTTCATGAAACTGCAAGCATCATTTAGCATCACTAACCTCTTTTTTAAATGTATATTCTGGAAGATATATTAATGGTGTTTAAAGGCAGATTTAGTGCATATAGGTTTCTTGCTCTTTTTTGGTGTAACCGTACCATTATTTTGTGGTGTTGAATTACTCAGCTTTGGTGAAAATTTACATTGTTCCATGCAGTAACGATACTTCATAAAACTGCAAGCATCATTTAGCATCACTAACCTCTTTTTTGAAATGTATATTTCTGGAAGATATATTAATGGTGTTTAAAGGCAGATTTAGTGCATATAGGTTTCTTGCTCTTTTTTGGGTAACCGTACCATTATTTTGTGGTGTTAAATTACTCAGCTTTGGTGAAAATTACATTGTTCCATGCAGTTTAACGATACTTCATAAAACTGCAAGCATCATTTAGCATCACTAACCTCTTTTTTGAAATGTATATTTCTGGAAGATATATTAATGGTGTTTAAAGGCAGATTTAGTGCATATAGGTTTCTTGCTCTTTTTTGGGGTAACCGTACCATTATTTTGTGGTGTTGAATTACTCAGCTTTGGTGAAATTACATTGTTCCATGCAGTAACGATACTTCATAAAACTGCAAGCATCATTTAGCATCACTAACCTCTTTTTTGAAATGTATATTTCTGGAAGATATATTAATGGTGTTTAAAGGCAGATTTAGTGCATATAGGATTTCTTGCTCTTTTTTGGGTAACCGTACATTATTTTGTGGTGTTGAATTACTCAGCTTGGTGAAAATTTACATTGTTCCATGCAGTATAACGATACTTCATAAAACTGCAAGCATCATTTAGCATCACTAACCTCTTTTTTGAAATGTATATTTCTGGAAGATATATTAATGGTGTTTAAAGGCAGATTTAGTGCATATAGGTTTCTTGCTCTTTTTTGGTGTAACCGTACTATTATTTTGTGGTGTTAAATTACTCAGCTTTGGTGAAAATTAACATTGTTCATGCAGTAACGTACGCATCACTTTCAAGCATCTTATTGTAGCATCACTAACGTCGTTTTTTAAAATGTATACTTCAATACACAACGGTTTTAAACAGATTTATGCAAAGATTCCATCTTTTTGTTAACGTATCATTAAATGGATGTTTAATACCTCATTGGTGAAAATTTAATCATTGTCCTTCCAGCAAGAAAACGTCTTCATAAAACAGCAACACAAACATAGCGATTTTACAAACCTCATCTTGAAAGCATCTCCTGGAAAAAATTTAAAGTCATTTTATGGCGCAGATTTAGGAATATCGAGGTTTTGTTTTATTGTAACGACATTATTTTTGGTGGTTTGGTAAATTACTCAGCTTTGGTGAAAATTAACATTGTTCCATGCAGTAACGATACTTCATAAAACTGCAAGCATCATTTAGCATCACTAACCTCTTTTTGAAATGTATATTTCTGGAAGATATATTAATGGTGTTTAAAGGCAGATTTAGTGCATATAGGTTTCTTGCTCTTTTTTGGTGTAACCGTACCATTATTTTGTGGTGTTAAATTACTCAGCTTTGGTGAAAATTAACATTGTTCCATGCAGTAACGATACTTCATAAAACTGCAAGCATCATTTAGCATCACTAACCTCTTTTTTGAAATGTATATTTCTGGAAGATATATTAATGGTGTTTAAAGGCAGATTTAGTGCATATAGATTTCTTGCTCTTTTTTGGTGTAACCGTACCATTATTTTGTGGTGTTAAATTACTCAGCTGTGGTGAAAATTTACATTGTTCCATGCAGTAACGATACTTCATAAAACTGCAAGCATCATTTAGCATCACTAACCTCTTTTTTGAAATGTATATTTCTGGAAGATATATTAATGGTGTTTAAAGGCAGATTTAGTGCATATAGGTTTCTTGCTCTTTTTTGGTGTAACCGTACCATTATTTTGTGGTGTTAAATTACTCAGCTTTGGTGAAAATTAACATTGTTCCATGCAGTAACGATACTTCATAAAACTGCAAGCATCATTTAGCATCACTAACCTCTTTTTTGAAATGTATATTTCTGGAAGATATATTAATGGTGTTTAAAGGCAGATTTAGTGCATATAGATTTCTTGCTCTTTTTTGGTGTAACCGTACCATTATTTTGTGGTGTTAAATTACTCAGCTGTGGTGAAAATTTACATTGTTCCATGCAGTAACGATACTTCATAAAACTGCAAGCATCATTTAGCATCACTAACCTCTTTTTTGAAATGTATATTCCTGGAAGATATATTAATGGTGTTTAAAGGCAGATTTAGTGCATATAGGTTTCTTGCTCTTTTTTGGTGTAACCGTACCATTATTTTGTGGTGTTAAATTACTCAGCTTTGGTGAAAATTAACATTGTTCCATGCAGTAACGATACTTCATAAAACTGCAAGCATCATTTAGCATCACTAACCTCTTTTATGAAATGTATATTTCTGGAAGATATATTAATGGTGTTTAAAGGCAGATTTAGTGCATATAGATTTCTTGCTCTTTTTTGGTGTAACCGTACCATTATTTTGTGGTGTTAAATTACTCAGCTGTGGTGAAAATTTACATTGTTCCATGCAGTAACGATACTTCATAAAACTGCAAGCATCATTTAGCATCACTAACCTCTTTTTTGAAATGTATATTTCTGGAAGATATATTAATGGTGTTTAAAGGCAGATTTAGTGCATATAGGTTTCTTGCTCTTTTTTGGTGTAACCGTACTATTATTTTGTGGTGTTAAATTACTCATATTTGGTGAAAATTACCATTGTTCTATGCAGTAACTGTAAGCATCACTTACAGCCATCGGTTTTATCTGGTAACATTTCATCAAACGTTTTACAGTGCACTTTTAAAACTGTAGTACTTCAATACCACAACGGTCTACATTAAAAAAATATTTCCGCAAACACCAATCTTTCTTTTAACGTGGATGCGATATAAAGGCAATTATTAATACCAAAATCAATAATGGTGAAAGGATGTTCGAATAAAAATCAATAAATGTTCCTTCCAAAACAAAGGAAAACAGTCTTCCGTAAAACAACCCAAGCACACAATCAATAGCGATTTCACAAAAACACCACACCGAAGCCACTCCGCCGAAAACAAATAATCGATCAAAACCCATTTTTATTGTCGTCTGTCAGATTTCAAAGGGGAAAATATCGAGGTTTTGTTTGGAAAAATTGTAAGAGACATTTTTGTTGGTTGGTTGGTAGACATATATATATTCAGGTTTGTGTGCTTGGTCAGAGACCCACTTATAAACCTTCGTCAAGTAAGACAGACACAACACACACACATACAAGACAGATGCTGCCATCTATCGCCACCTCCACAATTTAGACATGTCCCTGAAGGGGAGGGAAATAGTCTCCAGGGACCTGTACCCGTGATAAACTGCGCAATGACCGACCACAAGACTTTCGGACCCAACAGATTTAATGAGCACGTACTCCGCATATACTCGGTGGGTCTTCAGAGGTGTCGAGAATCGATCGGCGGGACCTTCCGATCCCAAGACCGAGATCTTAACCACTAGGCTCCCCACGGCCCCTTGTCTAATGTAAGTTTTAGGTTTAATTTAAAAATTTCCTGCTGCATATTTCTAGCCTTCTTGAGGAGTTATAACGCAGCCAAGGATGCCTCCTAATCTCCTAATTTAGAAACGAAATCGAATGACGAGTTCGACACGTGGGTTGGTAGTCAGCGGAACTCTGAGTGACATCGTACGCTAACACCGGCAGGACATCTTCCGTATGCTAGGCGAATGCCTAACCGACTGGGATCCCCAGCCCCCCCCCCCGGAAACCTTAAATTAAGCGTTGGGAATGCACAAGAAATATAGCCAAAACTACACCAACGGCGAATTCAATGAGGAATTGTTTTAAACGTCAATAGAAGCAATTTCTATTGTTTCAACTTGAAGCAAACATAATGAAGATATAATATGTGAATGCGATAAAATTATCAATATGTAAGATCTTAATAGGGCTGCCTGATACCGTAAAAAAAAAACTGTTTTGATACGAAAAATTTAATAAACAGTTGTTATACCATATTTTTCTTTTCTTTCGTCATCAAAATATTGTCAGAAAACTTTAACCATTCATCAAAATATCAATTGGCTTGTATCAAGTGACCAAAAGTTCCTAAAAATTTTCATTCTTGTATTTCGGTGTTCCGATTACTGCTCTGTTACCAGATGACGGAATTTCTGTCTCCACTCAAGACCTGCAACATGCTCAATGTTTCATACCGAAACTACGAATGAGTACTTTTGACCCTTCTTTTCATTTTGTATAATATTTTTAACTGTTTCTGTTTTATCTTAAATGAATCATTTCCATCAATTTTTTTTTCATAATCAACAAAATATAAATTGCAACTATGCCAACCCGACATATCCATCGGTTGTTAATGAGTAGCTGATGCCACCCGTTGAGAAGAAAAGATGAATAGCGGGTAGCCCATTGTGTAGCGGAGGAAAAGGCCTCCTTTCGGGCCGAACCTTGTACCAACAAAGCCCAGGCGGGCAATTACCGAGGAGGTCTTTTATCCAAGTTCAATGTGGGCGGATCGAATAGAAGGAGCGCTTTCAAGAGGCCCTTTTTAATTATACCGTGTTTGGTTTGGTTATTATAAGATGATTTTCGATGGGAGTGTAATGTAATACATGAGTTTAATAAGCTCCATTGATATACCTAGACTAGAAGGTCGGACGTGCGACGCCATATGAGAGGATCGCTTTTAAAGTTTAGAATGAGATGTTATTATTGATGTTTAAATGTAAGGTATTGTTTGATAAGGCAATGCCACCTGGAATAGAAAGCGCAAAGTAGGTTGGTACATGTATTTTCCGGTTTTTGTGCTTGATCAGAGACCCGCTTCTAAACCTTCGTCAAGTAAGACAGACACAGACAAAATGTTTTACTGTACTGACACAGAGAGAGAAAATACACCCATGTCAATGGCGGGAATGGAACCGGCACGCGGTACAGTGCGCAGACTGTTAGCGTAATGGTTTGCGATCTTAACCACTAAGACACCCGGGCCCCGAATGAGAGGTTATTATCGATGTTTCAATCTAGGGTATTGTTTGATAAGGCAAATGCCACCTGGAATAGAAAGCCCAAGAGCTCAAATGTCTGTCGTCATACCACCTGGTATGAACGTTTTCAACGAGACGTGGCGAGATTTGCTTGACGTAACTGTAACGTCACAGTAGGCGTGACCGTTTTAGTTAAGACGAATTTTCTGCCGAGTGTTTTATTTGTGGAGTTTAAGACAACGGTTAGGGAAACTGTGATACCATTGTAGGAGTGGACGTTTCAGTTGTCCATAGCAAGAAAATAATAGATAGGTAGGTAGGTTGGTACATGTATTTTCCGGCTTGTGTGCTTAATCAGAGACCAGCTTATAAACCTTCTTCAAGTAAGACAGACACAGACAGATGTTTTACTGACACAGAGAGAGAAGGTACACCCAGGGCCGAACCTTGTACCAACAACGCCCAGTCGAGCAATTACCGAGGAGGACTTTTATCCAAGTTCAATGTGGGCGGATCGAACAGAAGGAGCGCTTTCAAGAGGCCCTTTGTAATTATACCGTGTTTGGTTTGGTTATTATATGATGATTTTCGATGGGTGTGTAATGTAATACATGGATTTAATAAGCTCCATTGATACCTATACTAGAAGGTCGGACGTGTGACGTCATATCAGAGAAACGCTTCTAAGGTTTAGAATGAGAGGTGATTATCGATGTTTTAATGTAAGGCATAGTTTGATACACCTGGGATAGAAAGCCCAAGAGATCAAATGTTGGTCGACATACCTACTAGAATGGACGGTTCTAGCGATGCGTATCGTGATTGGTTTGATGTAACTGTGGCGTCACTGAAGGCGGGATCTTTCTAGTTTAGACGAATTGGCTGCCGCATGGTTTGTTTATGAGATACAAGATGACGTTAGACATTGTTTCCCAATTTCCCTAAGCCAATTAATAAGTCACGATCAAAAACATTTTACGTATGCATTAGTATATTCGTCATCTATGCAAAACAATGAACAAAACGACATTTTACCTGGCTTTATTACGTTACTTGACGGCAGTACAAAATTACCAGATCCATTTGCATTAGTTCTCAAATAACCGCAGTGCGACTTTAGTCTAACCAAACATATCAAACCAAATCATGAGCCACTACAATTTTTAGCTTCCACACTACGTTTATAAAGTAAAAAGTGGAAGGTATTATAATCGTTCAGTCCGTCTGTCTGTCTGTCCGTCACCCACTTTCATAGCCCAAACTACAAATGCTACAGACAAGTGTGATATGCCAAAAAAATGCCAAATTGGAATACGTTGAAAATTTCAGGAAATAATTCGAATTTAAAGTACTTTAATTATTTAAAAAACTGCAAAATTCAATGTTCATTTAAAATGCATAGGAAGCCAATTTTATTGGAATTAAATCACCATTGCAATTCGTAGCAATCGCTCGAGAAACTTTAATTCTTTTTTAGACAATAAATTAAAATAAATTTAATTTTGAGGCATCGATCAGTTTGAAATGACGTGAAATATATTTCACTACGACATTTTTTGTAAGTTGATATGAAATGTTTTTCTTCTATTTAAAAGCGAGGAATATTACATATATATTCTTTGAAATATAAATTTATTTTTGCAAACGATAAGTAATAATTTTTGAATTTTCGAAATAAAATAAATGAAATTAGTTAAATCTAGCATGTAACGTCACTCGGAACTATGAGGTCAAAATTTCCGTCCTCGAGCTTGTTGGGAAAGCTTCTTCGGCCTTAGTAGTTGAGTAGGCCGTGGTTTAGTTTGTATGTTAGATGGCTTCCCCGATGATGTTGTAATGTAACACTTGTTTGAGAAACCATTGCTTGCTAAAATAGGAGGTCAAATGGCGTATGACGTCATATTGTGTCCCATATTAAACATTGCATGCGTCCGCTATCAAACATTTCATCAATGGACAGTTGCAGCGTTTTCCACAAACTTATTTATTGGATTAAGCATATTAAAAAACCTCTAAAACTCAAGCATTTCTGGTTTTAAAGATGTATTTATTTTTAAATTCATTTTTAAAGTTAATGATACGTCACTCCTGTTAAACCTCTCTTAGCACAACAGATGACGTCACGGTTGGCTTTTTTTTGTTCTTGGCGAGTTATTTCGTATCACGTTTCACTGTATCGCTTTTAAAACTGTGAAACGTGCTTTCATCCTTATCAAACTCTTACAAAAGTTGTGCTATTTTACAGAAACATGTCTTGTTCATTCCAGTTAATTTCTTCAAACGTTGAACGATTTCACTCGACTATTCCGATCAGATCCAACAATCAATATTTCTGCAATAGCTCATAAGCGCTCTAGTGTGTGTATTTTAACTAACAACCAAACTTGGAACAAGCTGTTTAACTTCCTTGATATGAACTGGTTACAAAAAATATTGTCTTCTTCTTTTAATGAGGTTTCGCAGAAATTGTAAGGTTTACTATTTTATAAAGTGTATTACAGCATGGATCGAAACATCGCCAAAAACATAACAGTTGACGTCAGAGCTGTTTTCAGTGACGTACATTTTCGGCAAATTTCAAATGCATTTTTTGTTGAATTAAACATATTTGTGAATAATTAACCTTACATTCGGAATCCGCAGCTTCTAATGTACCAGAAAAACACTATATAATGAATTTCACGTTTCATGCAACTTGTCCATTATAGTTTTTGCTTCAGTATACCGTGTTTGACTTATTTTGTGTAAGATTATTTTTGGTTCATTAATGATTAATTTCCTGATTTGATACAAATATTGTACTTAAATTAATGTTTACACATCTTTAAAATGCACATTTCACTTGTGCATCGGCCAAAAATATTTTTACGAAGTGAAACTTTTATAAATAATTTAATATTTTATGAAACACTTATTTGATTAATTGTACCATTATTTAGAAAATTATCTAAAAATATGTAAAATCCGTAAAGAAAGTTATGTAAAAATCTGCCTGTGTAAAGTTTTGTACTAGTTAATTTGTACTAAGTGTAAGCGACTGCAACATTTAGTTATAGAAACTATAGATATAATGTGAAGGATAATGTATTATAGTTACAATTTATAAGTTAATATTAATAAAACAATAAAAGTCTAATGCTTATGATCCCAGAAGAGTTAATACAGCATTGTTAAGTGTAATCATAAAGTAAAAAATCAACCAAAACACGTACATAAAAGTTCTTTTTAAATACAACTCCCTTTTTAACATCTAAAAACAACAATAACTTATGTTCCAAAGCGAAACTCCTCATAAATAATTTCATCGCATTCGTAGTAAAAGCAAAAACAACACAAATCCAAAACAATAACAGAAACATGAAAACTTTGATGAAGGCTTAAAGAGATAGAAGTAGTTGCATTTGTTTTGCTTTGCTTTCACATTCGCATAGAGTTAAGAATAAGTTGGAGATGTTGCTTGGCGAAAATTAATGCATAAACCAGTTTGCAAAAAGAAGCCATCGATCGCTTTATAGTAAGCCCAAACAAACGCTCTCGGCGAAGTATTTGGCGCTAGTCTACAGTTTAGTTTGTATGAGCTTACTACATCGACTTGGCGATTTCTGACTCTGTAATAAAAACTATATAATTACGACGAACCTGTGATGGAAATTACTATTATCTTGTATACATTCAGATCTTATTCTAAGGCTGTGTCCTGACTATGACATCAAATGCCACAAATGCAACAAAACTTGGCGACTTGGCAGAGTCAGCCACATGCTATTGCATCGCTTGGCGACCTTGGCGGTCGCCAAGTTTTGTTGCATTTGTGGTATTTGATGTCGTAGTCAGGACACAGCCTAAAGCCAACAATTGCAGAAATAGTCCTTTTTTATATTTACTTAACTCTAATTAAGAAATAAAATTATTTGTTTCAACATAAGATAAGATTAAGTGTGACTTACTAGGGTTGCTTGGCGACTTCCTTACTGCTTCATTTTGTTTTTCGCCAAGCATCTTTATCTTCTTCCTAACTCTATGCATTTTCGTAATCTTTATTTTTACAGAATATTGCGCCATTTTGCGATAGGCAGTGAGCAATCTTCTAAATGTTTCCCCTAGGATTTGGGGAAAAATAAATAAAGTTCTCTTGTTTGGAAATTTTGGTACGAGAAAAATGAACTGAAATCAGTTTAAAATGGCAGTGCTTTTGTTGGTTTTGTTTACAACGAAAACAGTTATTATTTTAATTAAAATGCATAAAAATTCTAATTTTTTAATGGTTAAATAATAGAATTTTGTATTTATGGTTCCCTACATATACATAAATTGTAACAAAAAATTTAAATTCTACAAAACTGTATCTTTTGAATCTATAAACATTCGCAAAAAAATTAATAACACATGCCGATCTATCTTCAAATTCGAAGAAAACGTAAACTCGTTTATTTATTTAAGTAAAAATTATATAAATGAAAAATGTTAAGAAAAATTCTATCAAAAATTAAAATAGAAAAAATATAAATTTTTATTAGTATGTTTTATTTATAAAGAAAGTGTTTTATTTATATTATTTATTTATAACTAAGTTAACCACTCTTAATGGCATCAACTCAGTGGCCAAAGCAAAATTTAACAGCAGAAGTGTTAAAATTAAACACCAAATTTGTGAGTTAAACACCAATAGGGTAACTGCGACCACCCTAACTAGATTAAGGACAGGCCACTTCAAAGGTATGTAAATCCAAAAAGATGGAACTCGAAAATACTCCAGCTGCAGAAACTGCCCCGACTCGGAACTGGATCCAAAACATCTTTTCTCTTGTCCAGTCATCCTGGCAAAATTGCAGCAAATTACCAACTCGCCCTACGAAGACCTTTATGAGGACCACTGTCTGCAGATCGCTGGGGCGGTCTATGAGACCTTTGGTCCTATATAGTCTCTATCCATGGACACGACATCATCATCATAACTAAGTTAACTTGTTATGATTTAATACATTCATAAATGGCTAATTCCATGCAAAATTATCCTTTCTGTAGTGTAAGTCGCAAGTGTAAAAAGTGATTATCACTGCAACTTTTAACATTATATGAAAAACATTTTAAACAAATAGCTGATCTATACTTATTAAAACTAAATAATGTAACAAGCTTTATTTAATTTGATTTATTTTTCAAATTTAAAAAAAGCTTTTAATCTCCTCTTAAATTATGACTTACACTACAGTTACATAGAAGTACCCAAATACTAAAATCAAAATTTTCGTAATATAATCCGACTTTATTTAATTTTGTTTCCCTTTTTTCTAATTTTAAATATTTGTTAACCAAATATAAAACAGTTTATCATTTTAATAATATTTACACGACCAACATGAAAATGATTACGACAATACCTATTTCGACGATATATCGTAGTTCCAACCATAATCAACATTTTACTGATAATAATAATCCTCGCATTTTTAATCAAGAACGTTTTATCTACATAAAGCTCCTTTTACGAGGATGCCAAAATATGTAATGAATACTTAATGTCTCATCACTTAGTAAAATATGAGCTTTAAGGATCTCAATATGAAGACGAAATTTACTGTTTGGAGAAGTAATAAATATTTATTCTTGTGGTACTAAATGAAGAACTTATTTTAATAGTGGTTTAACCTATGTTTCCGTTCCTGTTTCGGCACATAGTTTTTTTTTAACCCTCTGATGACAAACGTACATAAACTTTCAGTTTGGGCTGCTTTAAAAAAAGAAATCAATGTTATAACATTTTGATACAAATTGTGTTTCATTTTTAAATATTTGATATTTGTACTGTTACAAACCTACTTTTTTTTTAAAGTAGGTTTGTAACAGTAATTGTCACTTAGAACAGCTTCCAAGATTCACACAATTTCATATCTCAATAATATTCGCTTAAACATTTTTTTTACACTTCTAATTGAGAATTTTACACACCAAGTTGGCTATTTTTTTTGTATTTCTTTTGCAAATTCAATTAATTTTTGTTTGCTAAATGAATAGCTATAGTCAGAGCATTAAGAAGTACAAGTTTGAAAAAATGTTTTTAGATTCTAATTCTAATTTACTCATAAATCAAAAAATATTTTTCAAAATAAAACGGTTAAACAATAATTATAACCATTGTTAATTGAGAAAATAATTTCGAAACCAAAATCTTGTAATTTAATTATATTATTTTTATATTTTAAGCAATAATCTTAAGCTAATTTCTATTTTGAGGTTGTGCTGAATATTGGAATGAAAACTATATTCAAATAATGTCTAAAATAATATAAATACTTCTAACGTGGTTATATATTCATGTAAAAATAAAACTTTAAGAAAAGTACAAATATAGTGTGTGCAAATTTCAAAACGGATATTTTTAAAATTTCTTAAGCTCCTACTTTCCTGTATAAGTACTATCATTAACATTTAACATATGGTTTATAAAGTGCTATATAAATTCATAATGATAACCTTAGTAAAGATTGTTAAGATAATGCTGGAGTTAAAATAAATTTATATTTTTTTTAATAATATGTAATATGTAAGATGTTTTAGTGAATTATCTGTCATAAAAATTAATGATGGACTATTTGATCAATTTTATTCTTGGTAAAGTGTCAATATCAAATCCCCCATATTGTATTCAGTGCTATAGTAAATATAGGCATGAATATATGTACTTGAATAAATATAGAACAGTCTAATTAGTTATTAATTTTATTTGTTTTTTGTGAAACATTTCGTACAGAAGCTTTAGCAATATTTCTAAAGCTTCTGTACGAATTAATAATTATTTTTTTAATATATGAAAGTAGAAAATACATAACTATCTAAAACATAAAATTTAATAAAGTTACAAGTAAAAAATAGTTTAATGAATTTTGTGCATAAGATTTACAGATTTTGTCAAGAATTTAACAGTTTCTCTACACTTTAAATATATGAAATAAAACCTATACCCAATGGAGGTACATAAATATATTTTTATTCAACTCTACATAGAGTAATTTTTCGTCTTTTAATGGTATCGACCATCCCTATATAACTACATCCAGAGATGTTGTGTAGTTAACTTTAAACAATCTGGGGAAACTATGTGCCATGTATCATATATTTAATATATGAATAATAATACGTAAAATTTGTTTTAATTTGACTCTGAAGCAGTACAGAAAAAAAAGATCTATGTCGTAAAGTAGTGTTTTATATAGCTGTCTGAATTACTAGTTTTTAAAATTACAATAGTACTAATAATACAATATTACTTGATTAATTTTGATTTATTTAACCTATTGTAGTTTAAACTCGATCTGTAGATGCGCCACTATCAATATAAGTCCTTCAAATAATAACAAACGTGGGATGAATATGTCAAAGGTAATTTTAATTCTGGAACAATTTCGTAATTTTTACGTATCACGGTTTTCGCTTGTGAGTTCTTTAATAAAATATACGCAGTGATAATGTATTTTAAGAATTCTAAATCCCATCTAAAAGGTTTTAGGTTCATTTTAATTAATATATTATAGTTACTACGGAAACTCTTAGAGAAGGTTTAAAACGTGAATATTTATAATGAGATATTCATTTTGTGCATACATTTTTAAAAGCATGTTAAAGGACACATAGATGCGTGTTAAATACATTAAATAATCAAGTTTTATCGAAATGTAAGACGTATTTGAGATTGAAAAGCGGCGTTCTTTGAATTTTGAGAATATCATACGAAATCCAAAATATTCTGTGTACGTTAAGATAGATAAATATTAATTTATAAATTAAATAATGATATGAAACTCTTTTTGGGCAAGTTGGGCAAGTTTACGTCTAGACCCGATGGGCAAGTTTTACGTCTTGAGTGGCAACAGTTCCATAGGAATGAAAATAATGTCTCGATTAGTTATTCAATGTAGTGAGAGAAGCTTACTATGCCACACCACCAATCACCAAAACCACCAATGCAATCCATATATTAAAGCAGTTATGTTTTACGTCAAATGAAAAAATCTGATGCACTAACACCATCATAGGCATTCAATGGGCATTTTTCATGTAATGAGTGGCAACAATTGCAGCGGTATTTTTTTCATTTTCTGTCCTTCTGGAATTAGATTTGTTTTGATGATAATTGGGATCTAATTATTTCTATTTAATTTTTTTTTCTTTAATGGGGCTGCAACATTGCCGGTCAAGCCTTTGCAGACTCGGCATATTCCCCAGAACTGAGAGCCATTTTTTGTGGCACCATCTAAGCCACTCTCGCTACCAATTTTGATGCGCAGATTACAATGAATCTGAGCTCTCTGTGGATGTTAAAGTATGCCGAGATTTAATTTCGCCGAGTGAACCCAAGACAAATGGGCCCTCCAGGGATCTTTTACATGCCACATAATCATATGACTGCGTGCCCAAGATTTTCCCATCCAAAAAATCCGACGACTTAGCCGGGGCTCGAACCCGCGATATTGGGCTTACGAGGCGGACGCGTTTAATCTCTCAGCCACTGAGCCGTAATATTAAAAATTATTAGAGTTTCTAAATAATTTTGAACCTTGTATGCGCGCATCGACTTTTTTAAATTTTATTTTCTGTTATTGTTCGTTTCGTCTACTTTGTTCTCTTATTTTTCTTTTCACATTGTGTAATATTGTACTGTTAATTATAATATTGTAATTGTGTAATATTGTACTGTCATATTGTACTGTTATCTGTAGAACAGTTTTACCTAAATACTGGAAAAGTACTAAATATAAAATACCTGCTTAATATAAAATATCTGAAATATTAAATCTTCGTGGTTGGTTGGTTGGTTGGTAGACATATATATTCAGGTTTGTGTGCTTGTCAGCGACCCGCTTATAAACCTTCGTCAAGTAAGACAGACACAACAGACAACACACACATAAGAGGATCATCTAATTTTTATCTTCGTGGTATTTACCGCACATTGAGATTGAAACTGAAACAATCAATCATCAATAGAATGTGATTTTAAATTTGACTAGTGCGACGATAATTCAATCTAACCTAACCTGGAACAGCCAATGAAATAGCGGAAGTGTTAGAATGAAAAACTAGAATTACGTCATATAAATAACCCAATACATTGACAAGATAATTAGGTAGGTTGGTACATGTATTTGCATTGTAATCGTACATACTATAGCTGACTTACAAGTCTCTATAATTTCACTTTTTAAAATTCGTTAGAATATTTGTTGTCAAATTATTTATGGAAAATTTAAAAAAAATATTTGAACATATTTCAAAAAGTGGGATTATAGAGACCTGTAAGTCAACTACATTTATCATAAAAAAGAAAACCTTTTGTAAAAATATTCAATTCAGCCGGAGAAATGTGGTTTAATAGTTATTTAAGCAACTAGTGCCGAAAATAATACTTTATTAAGCGAGTGGCTTTTATTTCACGAGACCGTAGGTCGAGTGAAATAATGACAAGAGCTTAATAAAGTATTATTTGACACGTGCTTGCTTACAATATTTTTTATAAAAACGTGCAAAAAAGTATTTCTACCAATGAGTGATTTTCATGACATCATTTAGTTTCCATGGCGATATTCGAAAATGCAAAGTAGTAAAAGAAAGTTGTAAATAATTTTCTATTTTGAACATCGCATCTTCTACTGCATCGATTAGTTATGAAAATCAAAATAATGTTCAAGTTTCCTTAGAAGGAATGCTTCCCGGACTGCCTTCAAATGTAAATATTAATAACTACACCGGATCAAATGTTACTATAAATATGCATGTTAAATAAAAGTATTGTTTGGCGTGAAAATTGTGTTCTTACTTTTGTCTTATTTAATTTCCTTTAATAATTTTTGTGGTACTTGTAGTTTCCATGGAGATATTAGAAAATGCAAAAGTAATGAACCAATAGAAATAAGTGAGTTTCATGGCATCATTTAGTTTCCATGGAGAATTCATGACATCATTTTGTTTTTCTACCAATCAGATACTCTTATTTACTTTACCGCACTAGTGCCGAAAGTACTACTTTCGGCACTGTCTGTGACGTAAGCACGTAAAGTGTCATTTTCGCAACTATTTATGAATGAATATGAATAATCTATAATAATAAAAGAAAGAGTCTGTGTGTGTGTGTCTGTGTGTTTGTATTCGGATCGTAAAAGACCTACTTATACTGCCCTCAGAAATTCGAAATTTTCAAGATAGATTCCCTTTAATACCAACGTGTGCACCTGAGGCTTAGATTTTTCATATTTGTTCCATTTTTAGAGAAAATTCGAATTTTCTGAAAAAAATACACCACTTTCGCTCAAATCCGATCATTTTTTCTCTTTCCTGATGCCATCGGCTGAAAAAATTAAATAAAACTTTTAACGAAAACATTTAAAATTCAAATTTTTTATTTTATTCTTTTGCCATTACTTTCAGAAACTAAATTCATTATTTGAAAATAATTGACATGTTTCAAGTGACGCAATTCCGCCAGTCTTCATTCCTGGATTTTATTGTGGGTTTATTTGATGATTTTTTCATTGATTTTTCTGTTGACTGCATGTATGCATATTTAAGCAATAATGTATAGTTAAGCTATTACTGAACTATGATGGTTAATAAAGGCCATCGCACTAGAGCTATTAGTGTTTTATGTCTTTATTTTTTCGCCAAATACGTTGCCAAACTCGCCAAATTATTAACTAAAATTCGCCAAATAGGCAATTTCTTTTATAAATAATTTGTAAGCTGGTCGGTTGTTCGAAGGTCATTGTGTTAGAGCTGTATAATGGGTGTGGGTAGCTATATCTATTTTCTCGCCAAATTATTTCCCAAAATGCGCCAAATGAGCTAAAAGGTTTTGTGTATTTATGAGGGAATTGTGATGACATTTATGAGTGCATTTTATAGCGTATTTTTCATTTTGGAATTTTAAGGCAATGAAACGGGATTTTATAATTTATAACGAGCGGAAACAATAAGTTTATGATCCTATAACAGGTTATTTGGAATCTATTGATATTTTTTTATTCCGTGCGAAGAACAGGTATAAATTTGCTAGTATGATATAAAAAGTGAACTTTTTTGCACGTTGTTATAAAAAAAAATATTTTTCCTATTGTTTTTCATTTCTGCCAAAATCAACACAGTGCAAATGTTGCCAAGATTAAGATTTTGTAAAAGATATTTACTGTACATTTTCTTTAAACCCTGTAACATGTACTAGGAACTTATGTACCAAATTTAAGTCGATATATCTTTAAATTTGAGTTTTATAGAGCATAAAATGGTAACCAGACTGTCTGACAGACGAGACAGACCTATGTTCAAAGAACACTTTATAAGAATCCTCCGTACCATGTAGATACAAATTTTCTATTATGGATTTTCAACCCCATTGCAATACTTGTTGTTATACAGTCTGTTAACTCGAAGGAGCACCGAAACATTTTGTGTTAACTGAATTTCATGTTAACCGTCAGGAATATTCTTTTAATTGAATCAGTTAATCGTTTTTAAAAAAATAACAGCTAAAAAATATAATTTTATAACAAGGTACTAATACACTAATAATATATACAATTAGTAATTCAATTAATAAAGTTCATTTGGAGTAGTACCTGTACATAGCATAGAAAAATTTATAAGGAACAACAAGGATTGGATTGAAACTTACGAATCATTGTGGGTCTTGTGATTTTCTTAGAAGTAGAAGACCGTTTATTTTTATAATGTTCGTTTGCCGCTTTTTTAATGTTTTGTTTCATTCGTTCTTCGAAACTTTGAATTACTAAGGAAAAATTCAAATTTTGAATTTTGTGTTAAGCAGGATTTCACATTAATAGGTTTTTTAGCATTAGCTCAAAGCTTTATACTACCGTGGGCAGGTAAACTGCAGTAATCCAACAATGGGTTGTACCATTTTTAATCTGAAAAAAAAATTCCAGTATGTTTTCTTAATTGTTAGACTAATTGAGTGCTTGCAACAATGGGTCCAAGTCATTATGGAAGTTACTGCAGTTTAACTGCCCACGGCAGTATAGGCCAGGGAAATGATAGAGTGCTGCACAAAAGTTTAGGCACAGAAGCAATTCATGAAAAAATCGTCAATGTTTACTAGTTTTCAGTAGTTTTTTTTAATATATATTCTTTAGGCAGCATGAAAAATAATAGGGTAAAAAATTGTTCCAAAAAATATAAATAAATTCGATTTCCATCAACAAATTAAAAATATCAAAACTTTTCTTGCCCCAAAAGTATAGGCACACGTTTCAGTTTTATGCAAATTCTCTAGAGAAAGTGATTGTGTTATCAAAGGGGGAGGTTTTTAAATTGTTTTAAAAGGTTGAAGGTAATTTTCAATGCTTAGAACTACTCGGAAGTCAACTGAAGTTTCGTATGAAGAGATTATAAGGATATGGACATTAAAATTCAGAAGTAAATCTGTTTCTGATATTTCTACTGAATAGGGTACTTGACTAAAATTTTTTATTGGCTTAAATATCTTATGCCAAAAATATTAGACCTATTTTTTCTTTTTTTCAAATACCCCATAAAAAGGCATGAAAAATGAATTTTAAAAATTAGACGAAAAATCTCCGAAAACGCTTCCTGGCTGTCACGTGTATCGTGATGTCAATTGGACTATAAACAAACTTTGAAACACCTCATTGAACGAATTTAGGCAAATTGGAATATCCGCTTCTGTAAAAAGCCTTACAATATCTCAATACTTATATTTCAAGAGTAAATTAGATAAATCAAGTTTATCGAAACAAAAAAATCACGCCGGTTTGTTTATATTTACTAGTGACGTCACTAACCGTGTGTTTGTGATCACGTGATATACGTGAACAAGTGCTTTTTAAAATGATTTTTTTAATTGATTAAGATTTATTCGCAAAAAATTAATGAAATTGTTATTTTGACTTACATAATTTAAAATAATGTTGGAAGGTATTTTGGCGATGCAGTCAAGTACCCTATTAAAGCGTTTGAAACGAGGTGTTTATAGAGTGTTAGCACGCGGCGATCAATATCAACCAAAATCGCGGTCTGGAAGACCTCGAATCTCCAGCAAACAAGAGGATAGACAAATAAGAAAATTGGCTTCAGACAAACATTGCTCTTCAAATCAAATTAAAAGCCTTATTGTGGCTAAATTTTCACGTGAAACTATCAGGAGGTGAATCAAGGAATCTGGATACTTAATAAAATCCAAGCTGAAGCGCAACCCTAGCTTGCTATCTCATCATAAAATGCAAGACTGCAATGGGTTCAACAACACATGTCTTACAGCGACAAATGGCTGCAAGTGATCTTCAGCGACGAAAAATAGTGGGACGTAGATGGTCCCAATGGGTACGGCTACTACTGGCATGATTTGCGTAAAGATCCCAGGATCTAATTTAGCCGGCGTCAAGGTGGTGGTTTTAGGGGAATCAGGTAATGTTTTGGGGAGATTTTCGATTCAACGGCTGACTTACTTAGCTTTTACCAAAGGAAAGAAAAACTCGGGGGACTACCAGGCAACTCTAGACAACAACTTAATGCCTTATGGGGAGATTTTAGGCGGCCAAATTGGAAATTCCAACAAGATAATGCCTCCATACATACATCAATGTCAACTAAAGAGTGATTTAGAAACAGTAATATCACAGTTCTTGAATTATTGGTCTGCTTACACTCTGGACCTTAATCCCACCGAAAATGTTTGGCGAATCCTTACTAGAGTAGTTTATGCCAATTGCAAACAATATTCCACCGTTCCGGAGCTAAAGGAAGCTATTGAAAACGCGTGGTATGAAATCGAGCCTAATACCTTACAAAATCTGATACTTTCTATGAAAACAAAGGTTTTCGAACTAATAAAACCACGGGAAAGCTACACGAAGTACTAAAATGATTTATTTAATTATCAAGTTATTTTTATTAAGTGTGCCTAAACTTATGTGCAGGAGATTTTTGTCAGTCTTGTCATTTTGGTGCATAATTTTCCACATTTGTTTTTCTTAGTATGTAATGTCAATTATGATTATAATATGATTTGATGAATAAATCACATAAAGATTTTTACTTTGTGTCTCAATACTTTTGTATAAAACTAACTCTTTGTTTTGTGCCTAAACTTTTGTGCAACACTTTATCAGTTTGTATTAAGCGAAATTTTGTGTTAAGTGAGTGCGTGTTAACAAGGAGCGACTGTATTTCATATTAGGCATGGAAAGTAAAAAAAATTGACATCATGGTACTATATAAACTTATTGAAAATTTTTGTTAAAAAACATGCATAGAAGAACATTTCTATTAAGGTGTGTATTACAGGAATTATGTTTATTTTTGTGAAATGGCAAATCGATACATAGCAATTGATAAATCAGGCATTTTTTTCGACAGATCAATCCACTTTTCAGTTTCTTGAACAGCAGCAGCATTCGCACAAAACATTTTTTTAGCAGCCATCATCAGTTCTGGTTCGTTATGCATGTCACATAAAACTAATACATCACAAATATTACTGACGTTCAAATTTTTTAAAAGAAATTTAACACAAATATTCTTTAAATCCTGAAGATTGTATTTGTCCGCGATGGAATAAAGTTGGATGCCTAAATCTGGTATTATTTCTTCGACTTGCCCACAGTAAATGTACTGAAGCATAGCCTTCACAACATGAGGATCAAAGTCAGTTATCTCCAGGCAGTGGGTGATACTTTCTTTCATGTCAGTGGTCAACATTGAGTTGAAAACTGTAGAACGAGCACATAAGATTAGTTTATGGACCTTCAACTCTTCATTACCAACTTTCAACGTGAAATCAGAGAACATTTTGTTTTCATAGAGATGTTTCATATCGCCAACCAGAGAATCTGTTTCTTTTAAAACAATAGGAACTGCTAAATAAGTAGCCTCATCAATGTTTTCTTCAGCCGAGACTTTCAACTCGAACATAACTGTCAATGTGTTATTTGGCAGAAGTAACAGCGAGTTTTCTTCAAACAATATTTTTCGCTGTATGCTTTTTGTATAGCCCCACATAGGAGTATTTTTATCATACAAATGCCCATTACCAGTGTCGTATGCTAGGTATTTTGTTGTGTCCGAACCAATTATACTCACTTTATAAGAAACATGGTGAGTACAAATATTGGAACTGCTTCGTTCCAAGTAGATGTTAATAAAATTTACGTCTTCATGAAAATTCATTAGTGCGCACCATTTTGTGGATGAAGTTTCACCAATTGTAAAAGTTGGACTAATCAAAAATTTCTTTTCTTTGGTCTTGATAGAGCAGATAACACTGAAATTTTCGATAGACCATTTGAAATTGCATGTCTCCACAAGAATTTTGGTACGGCATTCAACTTCATTTACAATTTCCGACATCTCTGGAAATAATATCTATAGCTAAAAAGCTCGGGAAAATATGCACGTTATCTTATTTGAGTAATCAAAACAAAGTTTAAAGAGTTGGAAGTTCAAAATGTCGTCGAATTTCGAATTTGGTGCTTGCGATTAAACTATCTTCCCCAGAGGAAAAGTAGAATGTGAACATTGCGCTCTATTGGTTCTTTCTTTTCCCTGGCTCCGCCCATTCATGTTTTGCTTCTCGTAAGCTGAGTTGAATTGTTTATTTCTGAGTAAGCGTTTTGGTTGAATTTAAGTCGCTCTAGAATTACAAGCACACGAGGGCTTCTAGCGACAGACCTTTTATTTTTGAACCACGGTCCGAAATTATCTGAAAAAATGTGATTAGTAGTAATTAGATGTTAGTCAATTTTTTTTTGAGGAAACAAACGTTTCTTTTATTTTAAAACTTAATTTTTGTTTAAAAAAATTACATCAACATGACATATTTTAAAGCTAGATCGCCTACTTCAAGAGCTACCCTAGGAAGCGGTTGTAGAATATTTGACCTAGGTTTTAATATTCTTAATAATCAAGAGCGACAAAATCAAGTTTTCAGTTGGTTGGTTGGTAGACATATATATTCAGGTTTGTGTGCTTAAGTTTTCAGTAATTAACTAAGCATTATACTGCCTCCTGCGTTCAGAGACTAAAACCGATGGTAGATTTAAAGGTACAGCTGGGGAAAAAACCCAATCCACCCTTCGTTTTTCGGCTGCTATTGGTCAAGGAATTTTGGGAAGGTGTCATTTTTCCGGAAATAGCGTAAGGAATGGACAATTCCCACATTTTATTTGTATTTTTTTATTCCACGTAAATAGGTGAGTAGTTATTTTTTTATATTTGAGTTAAAAGTTAGGTTTTTAAAAAGCGCGCCAAAATCAGTACGTTTCGGGGGGAATCGACTGTGACGTACATGTACATAACACGTGACCAAAACTCCTCAGTTGCATATAGCGATAGGCGGGATATTTCACAAATCGTTTCGCAAAACTTTCGATTTCCGTTTTATTTAATGCAGTAAGTTTGTATTTTTTTATTTAATAATGGCATATTGCTAATTGCTTAGTTCCCGAGTGTCGTAATACGACTACAACTGCTTCAGAAAAGATATATTTTCACTTACCAACAGAATCGGTACAGCGAAAACGATGGATTTCAGCCATGCGACGTGATCGATCAACTGAAACAATCAATCGTCAATAGAATGTGATTTTAAATTTGACGTCCGTCGTCAATAACCACCGTGCAGCTCTAGTGAGATGATAATTCAATCTAACTTAACCTGGAACAACCAATGAAATAGCGGAAGTGTTAGAATGAAAAACTAGAATTACGTCATATGAAATAACCCAATACATTGACAAGATAATTAGGTAGGTTGGTACATGTATTTTACGGCTTGCGTGCTTGAGACCCGCTTATAAACCTTCGCCAAGTAAGACATACACATACAGAATTTTTACTGACACAGAGAGAGAAAGTACACCCAGAACGAAGGCGGCAATTGAACCCGCACCCTGTACAGTTCGCAGACTATTAGCGTAATTGGCTGCGATCAAACCCACTAGGCTACACGGGCCTCTACTCTGACACAATCATTGTCATTCCAATTGGCCACAAGTTCATTTCCATCCACCACAAGATTACCCACCCTATTGAAGGCGAACCCTTCTTCCCATACAAAGCAAGTTACTCGTTCCCGACTAAGCTTCATCCAGGGGTAGATCTTTAGAAGATTAACGCTTATAACTCTTTTGTATCGGGAGAAGATTGGCTTGGCGAGGATAATGTTTTCTACTTAAAAGGGTAGATTGATGTCAGTCATTCTTGTTTCGGATGTGAAGTATCTTGCTGTTTTTAGGATTTAACCTGTTTTTGTAAAGCTTTGATATACACTGTAAAAAATATGTTAATATTACAGAAAAAAAACATTTGCAGAAGAATACTGTTGTTTTCTTAAAGCAGATTTTTTTTCTATAAACTATGTGGAAAGTTTCCGTTAGTCTTTAGAAAAGTTGGATTTTTAATGGGGAGTAAATTAACATGCTTGAATACATAAAATGAAAAGGAGCACTATTTTGATTGTGCATTTATTTATTGGCAAATATCAATGTATAAACGTTGAATCAAAAATGTATATCTGAACCTTAATTTCACTTATCCGGTTTAACTGGATTTTCGCTTAACCTTCTGGCTCTAGATCCCATTTCGACCGGTTAAGAGGATGTCTTCTAGTATTTAAAAATTTTATTTATATGTAACGAATTGTAAACTATCAATTGTATTACTTTTTCACTATGTACAACAGTACTAGTGAATAAATTACAAATTATAGTGTACGAACGATTTTTACAAGTACATCCAATACACTGACACCATTATTGTCATTCAATTGGCCAACAGTTCATTTACATTCCCACAAGATTACCCACCCTATTGAAGGCGAACCCTTCTTCCCATACAAATGAAGTTACTCTTTTACGACTCAGCTTCATCCAGGGGCAGATCTTTTGCATGGTGGGCCTTCAGAAGATTAACGCTTATAACTCTTTTGTATCGGGGAAGATTGGCTTGGCGCGGATCATGTTATCTACTTAAAGGGGTAGATGGATGTCAGCCATTCTTGGTTCGGATGTGAAGTATGTTAGAGGTCTAAGTTCCTGACCTGTTTTGGGGCAGCTTTAATCCTTTAAAGATCGGATAATTTTCAAGAGAACGGTCATTAAAGTGCGTAGTTTTTTATTCCGGAAAATTATGTAAACAAATTTGTATGGAACAATGCAGATATTTTTAAAACTTTTCATTTGTTTTTAGTTAGAAAATTAACACGAGTTAGTTAAGCTTATTGACGTTTTAAATGGTAGAATTAAATTAGTTTTTATCATAATAACTCGTTACTGCCGAACACTACAGCCAGGAAATATTACGGAAGAGAGAAATAAAGGGAGAAACTTCACATAGTTATTTTCACTGTAGCAAAAAGGAAGGGGTTAATGCAGGGCCCGATCTTGTTTTTGGTAATTTCGCTATGTTAGCAGGGAAAGAAAAAAAACCCAAGAGTTAGGTAAACATTTCGGTTCAACTTAAAAATATTTTTATTGGTGTATCAAATCTACGTTAGTTTTTTAGATATATTTTCAATAAACGATCACTTTATAGAGTTGTTTTTATTTTTAAAAATAAACTGGTCGAAGGTAACATATAACGATCTTTGTCACATTTGCCATTATCTCTTTTTAAGATTTCTAATGTCTCATTTTTTAAAAAATAGGCTGACCCAAGTCCGTCACATAAAAGTATATTGCATGCATTGAGAGATAGTATCTTGCCTAAGAATCTTCATAAATTATCTTTTACAATCTCTTGGGATGTTTCAGCTAAGAGAGACAGGCGTGAATCACACAAAACCTAATCAGTGACGAGTGAAGGGGCTTTCGGTAACGTCTGAAAGGAAGAGTGCCAATAATTGGCGAAGGTTTACGCGTCCTGTCTATATCTGTTCTTTGTATGTCTAGCTTAATGTCCTGCCTAATGGTTCCTCGTGTCCGATAGATAATAGACTGTTTTAAAGAAGTCCATTGGTACGCAGTAGGTTAACTAACCCACTGTGGGGTTGCCGAAGATATTCCACAACTCTTATCTTCCAAAATGAAGAGCCAAGGTAACACATCTTAAAGTAAACGAGCGGTTTTGCTCATCTGAGTTAATTTTATATTTCGATCAGAAAATGCATGTCTCCTTAGTGTTGGTTTTCATCTTTTTCGTAAGTTGGTAATTGAAGTGAAAAAAAACAATCAGCCCACATTCATTTAAAAGCAGACGTGACAGTCTAGTAAGTTCATCCTCCGGGTGCCGAAAACTCCAATTCTCCTAAAGAGTGAAGACTCTTTTGTTTAAGAAGTAAAGTCCACAAGGTGTCTAAGTAAAGGCCAAGTGCTTCGTTATAAAAAATGTTTATAAATAATCGATAAAATGATGCATCTAGTGTTTGGTTTTAATTTGATTAGTAATAGGTTTGAATTTGAGGTGAAGGGCACCCAACCAACAATTCAAGCCCATTCTTTTAAAGGATGTCAAGGAAAGATGACAGGGAAGCCTATTGAAGTATATCCTCGAGTACGCACAGTAATCCATATTTAAGTGAGCTTAAGAGTCATTTCTAATAGTAACATACACTGAAAATACCTCTTATCTTACAAAACCCAAATCTAGTCTATCAAGATAAAACCTATCTTCCGACGACTCTTATAGCGATCGTTGATAGCCAAATGGTACCTTTTTTAGATACCTTGTCTGATGAGAGGTGCTTGGAAGACTGCTTGAAGTATCAATTCGGAGAGTGTTTAGGGATGTGTTAGAAGATGTCTGAACATCGTTGAGTCGATTTTTAAGTTAAAGGTTGTCAGTAGCTATGTATTTTTACTGTTTAAATATGTTAGAAATACCTAGGACGTATATGTGTGTGTTGTTTAAATACGGCATAAGTGTTAGTTTCTTAATTTAAGGGGACACTTTACCGTTTTCAGAAAATTCTTTAATTTTGATATATTCACAATAAAATTGATGTTTTATTAGTTCAATCTATATTTAAAAACAATATATGACAAAAAAATTAATAATTAATTTAAAAAATTTTAAGTTATTTAAAAAAAATGAACTTTTTTAAATACAAATATTTTAGGCCATTTTTTTTCCACATGTACTTTAAACTGTTTTACACAAGAATTGGCATCCAAATTTGATTTATCTTCAGTAGTTGTCTTATAAAATATATTTATTTAGAAAATCCCAAATTATTTTAGCATATTTGAAAAATTTCGACTTTAGTATTTTTTTATAAAAAAAAGTATTAATTTTGAAAACAATTTTAATGCCGATTCTTAATGTTAACATATTTGACAGACTGCATACAAAATTCCTTAGACTTTTATAAATAATTAAAAAAGCCTTAGCGTTTTGAAAAACTTGTCATCAAGGAAAAATTAACACCGAGAAAAACACGTTTAAGTTTTAATTTGTTTGCATTTTTATCCTAATTTTCCCGCATAAAAAGTGAAATAACTTTTTTAAAAATATAGCGACACTTTAAAAACTTGGTAGCCTAATTTAGAAGATTTCAAACTTTAAATTTAGCAAATAAAAAAATTCGTAAGTTTTGCCATATTTGAGGTACAGTGTCCCCTTAACTGATTGTTGTTAAAAACATTTAATGCAGTTTTTAGATCCCGATATCCAACAAAGTATAATATTTGCTTAAAAATCAAAACGGTTTTTTAACCAAAAAAAGTAAATTTAAGGGGAAAATGTCTTCTGGTTATTTGATTAATAATAATAGACGCTTTAGTTTATCGCCCCGGTTTGTAGTTCTAGGGTTAAAAATACTAAAGTAATACAAAAAAAAAATTACATAAATTGCTAACCAAAATAAATACATCAAATACTAGTTACATTTCATTTTACAGTTTTTATCAATAACTAAAACCCAAATGAATACTTTAATTATTTTCCGAACCAATTACTCCTGACCAAAACAGCTTCTGATTTCCCTGCGGCAAAACAGACTTCCCCGGATCTTGCCAATAAGGTCAAAGACTTCAAATAAAAATAGACAGAAAGTTGCCGAGCCTAAGAAATGACCAACATTCAACCCCAAGTCACATGGGTTTGGCGTCAGAAGATTTGAATAAGTCTAAATATTGCATTAGTTTTTCATGTATTCCAAAGTGATTGTATTTAAAAGAAGAAATGTGTCTTAAATACATACATTGTGAACTTATGAAATGGGTACGTTTCAGTTCTTGAAAGGCAACTCAAATGAGGAATGAAAATTAATTCTTTCTCGAACCTCGATTTGTAAATCAATGTCACGTGGGAACAAAGCAGCACCAATTAAAGGAAAGGTAGGAATAAAAGCTACGTCAGCTGAAAAAAGCCAATAGCTTTCAAAAATATTTTTCCCTTTCAATAATTAATGCCTACTAAGCCCACCCTGAACAGATCGACAAACTCATAATGATAATAATAATTCCACCAATGAATACCTTCGGGTATATGCGACTAGTGCACATTAAATCTGTCCTGGTCTAAAGTCTTGACATGGATTACGATGTCGATGTAAAATTGCGCTGGGTTGCAGCTCCTGTCGGCCTCGTCACTTGAAAGTAATTACAAATCACGAAGTCCGTCCCCATTTACCCTTGTGTAACACTTGTCAATGTTAATTTTTCCAATCGAAACTATAACAAAAATTGTTTTTAAAAACAACTGATGACTGGAACGTCCACGCCTATACGGTGACAACAAAGGTATGTCAAACGTTGTCTTAAACCCCACAAACAAACACCCAGCAGCCAATTCGTCTGAACTAGAACAGACACGCCTACGTTGACGTCAAACTACGTCAAACAATTCCCACCCCCTTCTATCCCCCCCCCAAAAAAAACCACGTTCCAACTCGTTCGAATCGTCCATTTTCTTTTTAGTTTTTTTATTATTTTTATTTTATTTAAACACGACTGTGATAATTCGCCAAATATACCAATCACCATGCCAATTTGGCGATCATCTTTAATCCCCAGGCCAACTTGCCATTTCTTTATTTCATAAGCACCCTTCTTCCCATACGTCGTTGAATAAGGTCGGATATTTGATCAACCGATAAGCAAGGGGCAGATTGGATGCCAAAGAGTTGAGGCCGAGCAGAAAGATCAATCAAGGTTGATTAATCACTCGGATGATTTTCTTCTCCTTCGCTTTGATATGAAGAAGTTTGGGTGGACATGTTCTTGGAATGGGAAATCCAGATTGGGATGTTAGAATGTAATTTCTTGCGGAAGTTTTTGTTACAATGTTGCAATTAAAGTTTTCGATAAAAGAATTAATTTTGATTCCGTGAAAGTTTTTTTTTTTTGTAATTCGTATTTAAATTATAATACTTTTATAAAATATTATTTACACACAGATATACTAGTTCTCGTTGTTTCATACACTGCAAAAACACCCTATTAGTTTACAGTTAAATGTTGCCAACTAGAACGCTAGTTAAAAATTGTTTTTTTAGAGATTAAAAATGTATTTTCCATTCCAACTCCAATTTTAGCAAAAATAAACTGTTAATTTATATTCAAAATAACTTGATAGATTCACACCAAATGTTTTAAAAAATAATTTAAAAAAAATAATTTTCAAACTGTTAAGAGGGACTGCCAGTCCCATAGAGCTAACACATTAGTATTGTAATCACAACTTGTGTAAAAGAATTATTTTCCCACGTTATCCCATTTTCACCAGGTAATTTGAATCATCATAACATCAATTTAAAACAAAATTGAAAAGAAAATAGTATACGGTTACTTAATTATTAAGGATAAAGTTTTAAAATAGAACTAATGCATTAGCTCTATGGGACTGACAATCCCTCTTAAACCTCTTCAATCTCCATCCATACATTATTATTTGGAAAATACTTCCAAAATACTAAACTTTCCTCAGAAATTTTAATATAGATACAGAACAGGGATGTGAAACCCCAAGTTCACTTCTCGATTTTTCTATCTAATAATCCATGCCTTATTTTTAGAAAAATGAAGAGGACGTGACAACTTTAATTACGATAAAGTCTCGAAAATGACATTCATATAAAGTAAAGAGCCTGAACCTTAGAGGTTAGATAAGTTGTGTGGATGTGCTGTCAAGAGAAAAACAATGTAAAACGGAGTTGCCTAGTGAAACCGTTATCGCTTTATTTATCCACCCAAATAAATAACTTGGCGATTGATTTGGCGACATGTTAGTTTCAATGAAGTTAGTAAAAAATAATTGAAATTTTTCATTTAAAGGGAAAGTTTAAGAATTTGGGTTTGTAGTTGCCTCGGTAACCCACAGTTTACCAAAAGAATCCTCAAGGTGCAGATTAGTTACCTCGGCTTATATACTACTATTAACTTTGTAATTAAAAATAGTGGTACGAACGATGGTATATTGAGGTTGCGTGTGTGGTGAACCGCCACACCACTCTCCTCCTAGAAACGAGGTTAGTAACCGTGCGCAGGTTGCTTCGCTGTGCGTTGTGCTGCGGTTGAGTTCTGTGCCAGCGTTGGCCGTTGAGTTGCGTGCAGCGCATCGTAGCAGGAGCTTCGTTGGAGTGGGTGACGATCACGTCCTCGGGTCACCACTGTAGCTGCCTCGGTAACCCACAGTCTACCAGAAGGATCCTCAAGGTGGAGATGAGTTACATCGGTTTATATACTACTATTAATTTTGTAATTAAGAATAGTGGTAGGAACGAGATGGTAAATCAGCGCCACCTAGTTGTTGATGGCATATTGAGGTTGCGTGTTGGTGAACCGCCACACCACTCTCCTCCTAGAAACGATGTAAGGAACCGTGCGCAGGTTGCTTTGCTGTGCGTTGTGCTGCGGTTGAGTTCTGTGCCAGCGTTGACCGTTGAGTTGCGTGCAGCGCATCGTAGCAGGAGCTTCGTTGGAGTGGGTGACGATCACGTCCTCGGGTCACCACTGTAGCTGCCTCGGTAACCCACAGTCTACCAGAAGGATCCTCAAGGTGGAGATGAGTTACATCGGTTTATATACTACTATTAATTTTGTAATTAAGAATAGTGGTAGGAACGAGATGGTAAATCAGCGCCACCTAGTTGTTGATGGCATATTGAGGTTGCGTGTGTGGTGAACCGCCACACCACTCTCCTCCTAGAAACGATGTAAGGAACCGTGCGCAGGTTGCTTTGCTGTGCGTTGTGCTGCGGTTGAGTTCTGTGCCAGCGTTGGCCGTTGAGTTGCGTGCAGCGCATCGTAGCAGGAGCTTCGTTGGAGTGGGTGACGATCACGTCCTCGGGTCACCACTGTAGCTGCCTCGGTAACCCACAGTCTACCAGAAGGATCCTCAAGGTGGAGATGAGTTACATCGGTTTATATACTACTATTAATTTTGTAATTAAGAATAGTGGTAGGAACGAGATGGTAATTCAGCGCCACCTAGTTGTTGATGGCATATTGAGGTTGCGGTTGTGGTGATTGCAGGTTGTTTTTCATTTCGAGAGCACAAATGTCGCCAAGAGGAACGATTAGCGGAATTTTATTGTGACGAAACACAGTATACACAGTTAAAAGACCACAGTATAGACAGTCAAAGAAAGTAATAATTTTGAAATAAACTTAATTCCCACAATTGAAAAAATAGTCCTTTTACGATTTTTAATAGCTAATATTTAAAGATATAAAGTTAATGAGAAATAATTTGAATGTTTCGTTTGAATGGAAAAGTTTAAAACTTTGTATATTTTCCGTTTCGTGAGCGCAAATCTGGCCAAACGGAAAATTTGGGGATAAACAAAATATTTTGGTGGGAAAACACAGTAAGGTTACCATTGGCAATATTACGTTTGGCAGAGGTTGTATATTTTTGGCGACTTTATCGCTTGCTCTCCTGAAATGGAAAAAGCACTGAACTTATCTTTAAATCTTATCATATACTGCGGCCTACAACTGCATAAATATTCATTATTCGATCTTTTATAGCCAATTCTCAAATATTTAAATTGTGTATTTTTCGCCACTTGCGCTATAAGATGCGTACATCACTTTTAGAGGGCCCATAAAACAACTTAGCGACAAATTTCAGACAGCTTCAGATTTTTTTCTCGCCAAGCACCGCCATCTTTTTCAACCTCTATGGCTTATACATCAAATCTGAATATTATTAAGAGAAAATTCACGGTTCGAGGGGCTAACAAAAATGAGGTAAAAATGAAGTCTTTGGGGAAATTAAACAAGTTGTGATGTTGCTTTGTAAAAATGGTTTTAGAATATTAAGGAATGTCAAAGCATTGTTGAGTGCTTAACACTCGCTTATAGGTGGAAAATGCTACAATTTTTGTGAAAAAGTGAACCTTCTAGCATTGATTTAACATTGCTAAAACGTCATTTTTCTAGATGCGTTGTAATGCGCGGCATATTTTCAGTTGATTTTTAGAAATAACGAGGGATGGATTATGTCGGCAATTTCTTCATTTTTGAGTTTTAACTTTAAATGAGGTATTTCTTGAAAACGAAAATAGAAAATTTAAGATCGACCAGATTGCTCCTTTTTTTAGTTTGATCGTTAATTAGTAACGGATTTTAAAATCAGGAAAAGTGTGGGTTCAAAAGTAATTGTTTAAACCAATTCCGTAAAATATGAAAAAAATATATATATTAAAGCTTAATGCTGATTCTGATTTTGTATGATTTCCAAATGATTTGGGCTTTCATAGCATTTATGAATTTATTCATAGCCTTTATGCATTTCCACATAGCATTTTATAAGGGGATACGGTACCCAAAAAGTGGTCAAAATATCGATTTTTCAGTTTTTAATTCTTATTATTTACAATATTTTTTTGAACATTTACTGAAAGTTTCATAATGATATCTTTTGTAGACACAAAATTATTAAATATTTTCTGGAGTCATTCCTATAAGTTTGAATATGTATTTCGTCTGCTTCCAACCTTTTTTCTCGGTTTCGCGTTTTTTCAATTCTTGTGTTTAATAAATTCCTAAGGCTTTTTTGCTAATTAAGTTAGAATTTTGAAATGTTTAACGTGTTCTTATATATATGGTGCATAAAATTGTGCATGGAATAAGGTCTACTATGTATAGTTTTTTTTTAATGTTGAATTCAATAATTTGTAATTTTTTTTGTGATTTTCAGTATAAATGCATGTTTCTTTTTAACTGTAGCTCACATTTTAAAATCCATGCACAGTTCTTGAACAAATAGTACTAAAAATAAACTATAATAGTTCTCTTCGAGTTATTCTCAAAATTGAAAGAGTAGTAGCGTTTTAAAAAAAATTCAAAATTTTGTCTTTTTAAAAATAAATGAGAAACTACTTGTAAATATTTGTTTTTATTGCTAGAAAATGTTTATTTAAAGTAAACATTATATAAAACCACTTTAACTTACAAGTTTATGTTATTATTCCTAGAAATAATATTTGGGTACCGTATCCCCTTAAATAACTCTACTACATTATCAAGAATTATGTAACCATTAAATAACCCACTCAAGACGATTGGCAAAAACTTTTGCTACACAAAAACTGTCTTTCTTTTTAAGTTTATCTAGATAAACAAATATGCTACAAATGAAGACCATAATCCCGATTAATTTTCTAGGACAATTTTAAATACATGAAAAATGAATGAAAATTTTTAAAGCTAACGTTTTTATTTGGAAACTAAGGTGTTAATAGCATTCATAAAGTCGTCGTTAATTAGTAAAGAGGCTTTTAAAAAAATCACTACACTTTAATACAATATCATCATTCACTGTCAAACATTTGATGAAAATGTTATACCAAAAAGTGCTTTGTGAAAGTTCCTCATATAAGAGACAATAATCCCGATTAATTTATCTAGGACAATTTAAAATACATGAAAAATTAATTAAAAAATTTAAAGCTAACGTTTTTATTTGGAAACTAAGGTGTCAATAGCATTCATAAAGTCGTCGCTAATTACTAAAGAGGCTTTTTAAAAAAATCACTACACTTTAATACAATCATAGATATCATAGTTAAAGTATTAGATTGGCAGATCACGTGACCTCCAATGCTAATGACGGGACGCGCATGGAGGCCAAATAAGGGGGCAAAATGGCCAGTGTTGCTGCCACTTTAAGAAAAAAATACTACGAAAAAATACCATTTAATTCTAAAATTACAAAAAAATATCGTAAAAATACTAGCTGCATTTTGGAATCTTTTTAGTGACTTTAAATCCTTTTCTAGTATTTGTTTTGTAATTTTAGAATTAAATGGTATTTTTTGTAGTATTTTTCTCTAAAGTAGCAGCAACACTTGCCATTTTGCCCCCTTATTTAGCCTCCATGCGCGAATACAATATTATCATTCACTGTAAAACATTTGATGAAAATGTTATACCAAAAAGTGCTTTGTAGAAAGTTCCTCATATAAGAGTTTAGTCAGATTACTAGACCCAAGATCGTTATAACGTCGCCCAAAGATCCTCGTAACATTAAACATTTTTTACAGTAAATCTAAAATTCTTAATTTAAACTTTCATCTCTACATTCTATTACCATCTTGATAATGACCTTAGCTAATTATATTAAATTACACGTTATAATTTCATTTACAGCAATTAAAATATCTTCTCATTAAAATGACGGAATCCGATTTGAGCAGGTACAGCTTAATCGAAGCCTAAGCCAATTAGAATAATTGGACGCGCACACTTAAACCGCCTATTACGAATCCATAACACAGGAGTGAGGGGAATCTGATACTAGTGAATTCTTGAAGGGTGTTTAATTATAGCGAATTTAATATTAATGTAAATTACAAGTTATTTGCTAATAGTTTTAATTTTCTTATAATATGTTTTTATTTGGTTGAAAAATTTAAAGCAAAATTTTTAGATAATGTAAAAGATAGTTTAAGTAATTATTGTAGAAAATGTTAAATGTTTTACTTTAAATTAAGGGGACACAGTACCTCAAAAATGGAATTTTTTTTATTTGTGTGCTAACATTAAAGTTTTAAATCTTTTAAATAAGTCTACCAAGTTTAAAAAGTCTAGCTATATTTAAAAAAAAAGTTATTCCACTTTTTATGAGGAAAGGTACGATAAAAAAGCAAACGAATGAAAAATTTAAATGTGTTTTTCTCGGTAATAATTTTTCCTTAATGGCAAGTTCTTCAAAACACTAAGGCTTTTTTAATTATTGATAAAATTCTAAGGAATTTTGTATGCAGTCTGTAAAATATGTTAACATTAAGAATTGGTATTAAAATTGTTTTCAAAAGTAATAATTTAAAAAAAAAATACTAAAGTCGAAATTTTTCAAATATGCTAAAATAATTTGGGATTTTTTAGATAAATATTTTTTATAAAACAACTACTGAAAATAAATCAAATTTAAATACTAATTCTTATGTAAAACAGTTTAAAGTACATGAGAAAAAAAATTGGGTTAAAATATTTGTATTTAAAAAAGCTTTAGCATTTTAAAAAAGTTCACAAAAATTAAATTTTTTTAAATAACTTAAAAAATTAAATTTTTTCAAATTTTTTCTTGTGACATATTGTTTTTAAATACAGATTGAAGTAATAAAACATCAATTTTATAGTGAATATGTCAAAATTAAAGATTTTTTTTAAAGTGGTACCGTGTCCCCTTAAAAAGCAGCCCTAATATTAAATAATTGTTTTTATAAGTGTCTTATGTAATTATTTAATGAAGACTGTGTAGTTGAAACCAATTAAAATATAATTTTATAAATCAATATTAAAGGCTTTTTGTATTTTCTTTATTTTAACATTAATATCAATATTACTAATAATAAATCCACGTGATTCCTTGAATGGGTTCGATTATAGCGAAATTAATATTAATGTTAATTACAAGTTATTTGATACTATTAATTGATTTTCTTATGTTATGATTTTATTTGGTTGACAAGTTATAGTAAAGTTTATAGATCTAGTAAAAGGTATATCAAGTTATTATTGAATATTTCGTTAGAATATTTTTAACAATAAAAAAAATATAAAATAATTGTTTTATTGATTTTCTTGTATAATTATTTAGCGAAGGCAGTGCAGTTGCAACCATTTCAAATAGAATTTTAAAGATTATTTTATATTTATTTTTGTAGAAAATATTTCATTTTAACTTTAACAATAATTAAATAACAATAATTATAAGGGCAATGTTAATCCTTTAATCTATTTAAAAGTAGTAAAACTATTATTAATCCAATCATAAGCAATATGTGGCAGCTAAAATTTGTGCATGTTATCAAAATCCAAATTATGACAGGTTCTGGAAACTCGTGTGTCAAATTTGAAGTTTGTAGCTATTTTATTTCGAGCTGCCAAGTGTTTGTAGACAGACAAACTGTCTGGCTGATGGACAATGTTAAAACCCTTTTTACCTTCCACACTACGTTTATAATGTAAAAATTGGAAGGTATTATAATCGTATTATAAGTCCGCCTGTCTGTCTGTCCGTTCGTCACCCACCTTCATAGCCCAAACTACAAATGCTACGGACAAGTGTGATACGTCAAAAAAATTCAGCGCATCGAAACTAGAATACGTTGAAAATTTCAGAAAAGAATTCGAATTCGAAGTACTTCAATTATTTTTAAAAATACTGCAAAATTCAATGCTCATTTAAAAAGATTAATAAGCATTATTTTATAGAAATTAAATCACTATTGCCATACGCAACAATCGCTCGAGAAACTTAAATTCTTTTAGACAATAAATCAAAATAAATTTATTTTTGCGACATCGATCAGTTTGAAATGACGTCAAATATATTTCACTATGAGATTCTTTGTACGTTGATATGAAATGTTTTTATTTTATTTAAAAACGAGGAATATTACATATTTATTCTTTGAAATATAAATTAATTTTTGCAAACGATAAGTAATAATTATTGAATTTTCGAAATAAAATAAATGAAACTAGCCAAATTTAGCACGTAAATGTTTAATATAGAATTGATGCTGTGTTTTGCGCCTTTTTACCTGTTAAACATTACTGTTGTGTGGAAGCGGGTTAAGTGACAGATTCTGTTACAAACCTACTTGTTTTTTAAAGAACCAGCACCTTCTCAAACATGTAGAAAACACAAAATCTCCATTTCGTATTTTCGAACAAATCGCAATACCCATCATTACCTTATATTTCATACCAGGTAAGGGAAGTTACTAATGATCTACGACAATTTAAGAGCTTAGTGGAAGAACGTGCTAAGAGACATTTTTGAAAAAATTAAGATTGGTACGTCAATGAACATATTACTAACTCTTTTAACGATAACAAGTTTCCCCTTTTCCATAAACTTTAAGTTTAGTGTATTTTTTACGGTTTGCAAGTACCGTTTTTAACACACCTGAGTGTAAACGAAAAACTTTAAAGTTCATTTTCTCGTTTTCACATTTTTGTCACTTAGCACGTTCTTCCACTAAGCTCTCCAATTCTTGAGTTTTATTTAGATTACTAGTGTAATTTACATTTAATTTAATGTATTCTTAAGGAGGAAATTTTTAAAAAGATTTACCTTAGGTATATAGATTCCTTTTACATATTAGAGTATTTTCCATTGATTAGGGCCTAGCTTTGGTTGATAATTATGCTATAGCTAAAAGTTATATGCCCAAACCAAAATTTTCATAAACCATGTAAGTCTCTTTTTTTTATATTAAAATTGCCAAATAAAAGGGTTCATAATTCAATTAAATCTAATGTAAACAACACAATATTCGGGAAGGAAGATCAATGCTAGTTCATTCGTAGTGGTTTTTCAACAGCCTAATGGTGAAAAAAAAGCCACGGAATAATATATCGTTTTAAGGGTAGAAACCCTATATATTTACTAGAAATCCAGACCAAATTTAAAAACTAAATGTAAATTCAATTTAATAATTACTATGTTTTTAAATAGTTTTATTTAAAGCACAAAACTAGTTGCCGAAATATAATATACTTTATAAAAGTTTAGTGGCTTTTATTTCACGAGACCGTAGGTCGAGTGAAATAATGACAAGAGCTTAATAAAGTATTATTTGGCACGTGCTTGCTTATAATATTTTTTATAATAACGTGCAAAAAAGTATTTCTACCAATGAGTGATTTTCATGACATCATTTAGTTTCCATGGCGATATTCGAAAATGCAAAGTAGTAAATAAAAAGTTGTAAAATAATTTTCTATTTTAAATCAAAATAGTATTGTTTGGCGTGAAATTTGTGTTCTTACTTTTGTCTTATTTAATTTCTTTTAATAATTTTTGTAGTACTTGTAGTTTCCATGGAGATATTAGAAAGTAATAGTAATAAAAAGTAATGAACCAATAGAAATAAGTGAGTTTCATGACATCATTTAGTTTCCATGGAGATATTCATGACATCATTTTGTTTTTCTACCAATCAGATACTCTTATTTACTTTACCGCACTAGTGCCGAAAGTACTACTTTCGGCACTGTCTGTGACGTAGGCACGTAAAGTGTCATTTTCGCAACGATTTATGAATGAATATGATATAAAAAAGTGAACTTTTTTACACGTTGTTATAAAAACTCTTTTAAGCTATGATAGTGCATAACACTCAAAAGATTGTTGTTAATTTTTTTCAGTCATTTTGATGTAAGGTTGTAGTTAAAACAGATTTTTTAATTTCTCGAAAACTATGGTTCGTCGTTTTATTTGGTTTCTGAAAAAAAATATTATTCATATAAAATTAATTGAATGTATATAAAGCGTAATAAAAGTAAAATTATTGTTGATTTTACTTATTTTACATTACATTTGTTATAATATCATAATGTAGAATAAAGTTTTTCTCACAACACAAAACCAGATTCTACAAAACATAACTTTTGTTTCCTTAATAACTCAAAACTACAAATCAAAACCAACAAAAACCTTGAGCTCTTTCAGCGGAAATCAAACACAACACGACATATCAAATCCTGTGCTGCAGAACAGAACGCACGAGATCCCAGCAGCCAAGAAAAGAAGGGATATTCAAGAAAAGAACGTGATAAAAGTTAAAGTATGTTAACTTAAGAGTTGGTCGGCCCCTTTGATTTAACGTTCATTTACTTTGATGTGAAATATAATGTAAGGAAAGTATTGCGACGGGGTCGAAAATACTAATTAAGATATTTTGTGTTTTCTTCACGTTTTTGATGGTTCTGATTCTGGGTTTGTTATCATTGGTCCGTCTCGCAGGGCCGGATTTTTAAATAGGCTAAGTATGCTGTAGCCTAGGGCGGCGAATTTTTGGGGACGGCAACTTTTACGACCAATTAAAGCGGCATTTGGTATAACAAATTAATGTAAATATTAGAATATTTTTAAGAAAGAAAACAATTAATTTACATTAATGCGTAAACAGTAAACGTATATATAGTACTAATATTTCATAGCAAACATGGTCGCTGCGAGGAAAAAAACCTTGCAATTGCACCCCCTCCTCCGGGTTTTCGAAGTTTGAAAGAAAAAAAGTGGAACAGTTAAAAAAAATTCGCCTATTTCGCTTTCGATTTAGTGTGCAAAGGTACATAGATGATTCTAATATGTGTATCTATTTTAAACAGCACATACCACCCTATTTTTCAGCTAACCAGCTACCTTTGAGTTGTGACAGGGGCGGCAAATCAATCGTAGCCTATAGGCGGCAAATCTTTAAATCCGGCCCTGTCCGTCTGCCAAATTGCTTGATTGTCTGAAACGATTCTACAGCTCAAACTAAAAGAGCTATACTTTTCAAATTTTGTACGCGAGTTTCTAGCACTTGTCGAATATCATAACAGGTTTTTTTTAGGAAAACGAGCTTTATCGCAACTCGTATTTGCCATAGAACCTCTTAAAGTTTTTATAGGTATTGCTGATAAACGAAAATATCTACGGACTTCAAACTTAGAATTCGAGTTAATATAGCACTTTAGACAGAATTATTAAGTTTTCAAAAATCTACGCGTGCAGTACAGACAGTAGAAATTATCTATTATAATACACTCCCTGGACAAATTATTAGACGCAATGCAAGATTTCATGTATCAATCAATGATGAACAAAAAACCCTTAGAAGGAGAGTTTGTTCCTAAACTTAAGCTATTGAATAGAAAATACTATCTGCTATACTTAATACATATATCGACATCTTTTTTAATATTATGGCATTCTTTGGTATGTTTTCATCATTACTAAAAAAATACAGTGCGTCTAATCATTTGTCCAGGGATATATATATATATACTGTATATATAAAATCAGAGGACCAGGGACTGTATATATAAAATCCTTTAACATATACATAAAATATCTATTATTACGTAATAAGTGAAATACATGTGGTTTGTCACACCCCTAGTTCAGGATTACAATCTATGTTGAAATATTGTTTTTAATCTAAGCATTTCTTCACCATATATGAAAATAGTAACAACATAAAATTTGAAAGGAAATGCCTTCTGATAATGTTTTCTTGTCCTTAGGTTAGTGCAATGGAGTCAGAACCAGATGTATTCGAAACGGCCATGGAGACATCTATAGCTTTCGAAAAGCTCTGCTCTGCACTGTTAAAAATTAGGCACTTTGTTTCACCAAAAATATGGTTCCAAGTAGCTGCAACGGCTGTGTGGTGAAACGTTAAACCATATTTTTGGTATTCGGTTGAACCATTTCTCAGGTTTTGTTTCCAAATCCATAAAAATGGTCCAACCAAACACCGAAAAAGAGATGAAACATTTCACCACTCAGCCGTTGCAGAAACTAGGAACCAATATCATGGTGAAACCAAGCACAAAATTTTTAACAGTATGTAAAACATTTATGCAAAATTTCAGCCCATTTTGTAAAATTATAGGAAATTAGTTTTTAGATTAGGTTTTCCCGAGTACCCTAGGACTTACTTGCTCATTAAATTTGTTGTAGCCGTAGTCCCAACGGTGTTAGCGTACAATGTTCCGTAGGGTGGTGGTTCATGTACTTATTTTATCCCTTGACCAGTGTAAAAATTTCAAGACTTACAATTCTGTGTTGAATCCATAGATATCATAGTTAAAGTATTACATTGGTAGATCACGTGACATCCAATGCTAACGACGGGCCGCGCATGGAGGCCAAATAAGAGGGCAAAATGGCCGGTGTTGCTGCCACTTTAAGGAGAAAATTACTACGAAAAAATACCATTTTTTTCTAAAATTACAAAAAAAATATCATTAAAATACTAGCTGCATTTTGGAATCTTTTTAGCGACTTGAAATGCTTTTCTAGTATTTTTTTTTTTGTAATTTTAGAATTAAATGGTATTTTTCCGATAATGCCGTACCATTTTTCTCCTGAAAGTGGTGACAACACTGGCCATTTCGCCCTCTTATTTTGGCCTCCATGCGCGTCCCGTCGTTAGCATTGGAGGTCACGTGATCTGCCAATCTAATACTTTAACTATGATATCTATGGTTGAATCTCACTACTGAGGTAGAAATAGGAAGACGGAAACGTTTAATACTAATGACAATCACTAATTGAGTATCACACAAGTAAACTTTAAAAATCCTTCTTATTTACCATCACAGTGTGCTGTTAATTTACATGTGATGTAAAATTCATTGTGCTTCACCGGCATTGATTGCATGCACCTATCTTTTTTGTTAAAACGCAATTGAAGTAAGCTGTTCATCGTGAAAACATAAATTTTCTGAAATTTTACAGAATTTTTTCAACGTAGAAAATTCCTTTCAAAAATGTAGTCTAATAAACAGTCTAATACAACAATATTTTTAAATTCACAGTCACACTAAATAACCGCTCTTTCGAAACAACACCATGTTTCACAACGAGACTACAAGAAAGTATGACGAATGGGCTTGGCGAAAGTCCGGAAGCTTTTTCCAGTTACAAATGCGCGCTGTGACAGAAAAATATTGGAGAATACTTGGCGAGGATTTTCGGGAAGGGATATAAAGCGCCAACCTTTAATATTTGAACTACTCGTATGTCAGCGTAATACGGATTTGTTTTTGTTGTAGCTCTAGAGATGATTCAAATAAATGTGGAAGGGTTTATTATTGTTGGAATAAAGATAGTGTTGTTCATATGATACCATTGTTTAGGTTATTTAAATAGAATTATAAATTATTGTATTGTTGTTGTTAGATGGATGATTGTTTGTTGTTCTAATTTGTTTGTTTGAAATAAAGATTGGTTGGAAAGAGGATAATTAGTACTGAATTTTTCGGGGGGAATTTTTGGATGTTTGAACAGGACTCGCATGTTAGCACAATGGAGTTTTTTAGTTTTAAGATTAAAATAAAAGTGGAAGATTGTATTGTTGGAAAGGTAATAGTTGTCAAGGGATACCCATTTTTAATCAAATGGAATTTGAAATAATTGTATTGTTGTTGGGAAAAAATGTTTAATTGCTACTTTATTAGGTTGGAATTGTTAAGAAATGTCTTTCAAATATCCATGTGCATATATTCATTATACATTTAAACTTTTATTAATGTGAATAATGACGTCTCATTACCAATCATATCTTTTGACGTGGCGTTTTCATTTTAACTTGTTCTTTTAAATGGTATTTAAAAATTAATTATGTTTTGAAGATGATATAGTTTCAAAGTTGTATGTTGATCTGAAGCGTTTAACTTCCTTTTAAGTGTGAGCACATTTATTATTTGAATTACAAATACTATAACCATAAGCAATAATAAATTAATTTTGGATGAAAATAGTTTAATTTTACCACTTTAAATTTCAATGTAAAACTAACTGCTAGGTGAGGGTGGGTTTTTATACACATAAGTTTTGTGTATAAGCTGTTGTGTATAAGCTAAGCCGCATTTTCTGTTACAAACTAACTTTTTAATAAAAATAGCTTCATGTGTTCATTCGATAGTTTATATTTATATGTGAAACTGATTCGGTGTTGACTAATATGTGTACTGTTTCCTTAACAAGCATATACATTTTGAAGATTTTTAATTTAAAAAAACACTCAAAATTTACATACAGATCAAAATCAAACATTAAATAACGACGCACAATATTTATTGAAATAAACATATTCCCTTACAAGCACAAACTCATAATTTTTCAATACTTCTCACTTATACCTTGTAAAATATTCCATCGCCCTATTCCTTTAATTAAAGAACACAAAGCCCAGAATGGAACAGTGCTTCCAGAACATTCCCCCGATGTAAGGTATTAATGGAGGTTAAACTAAAAGGGTTACATTTGGCGACAAAGAAGTGAAGCATTCAAAGAGTTACCAAATCTATTTGTAAACCACACTTCGAACTCATAATAAGCTAAGCATTCTGTACGCATTTATTGACTTGCACGACAGCCCTGGGTGGGAATGGCTTTCTCTAGAAGTCCCTTCCAGGCAAATCTGTCCTTGGCGACTGTTCTCCAGTTGCTGTTTGCTTTTAGGGTCTTCAGGTTCTTTCAAGCATAGATATCATAGTTAAAGTATTAGATTGGCAGATCACGTGACCTCCAATGCTAACGACGGGACGCGCATGGAGGCCAAATAAGAGGGCAAAATGGCCAGTGTTGCTGCCACTTTAAGGAGAAAAATACTACGAAAATACCATTTTATTCTAAATCTACAAAAAAAATATCGTAAAAATACTAGCTGCATTTTGGAATCTTTTTAGCGACTTTAAATCCTTTTCTAGTATTTTTTTTTGTAATTTTAGAATTAAATGGTACTTTTTCGTAGTATTTTTCTCCTTAAAGTGGCAGCAACACTGGCCATTTTGCCCTCCTATTTTGGCCTCCACGCGCGTCCCGTCGTTAGCATTGGAGGTCACGTGATCTGCCAATCTAATACTTTAACTATGATATCTATGCTTTCAAGACAGGTAATCCACCTCAGCGGGGATCTTCCGCGAGGTCAAGTTCCCATGGGCTTTGCCAGAAAGATTTTTTTGTGCAGCAACTATCATCTTGCATTCTGGCCTGGTCACCGGCCCATTTTAGCCTCTGTAATTTTATAAATTTGACTACATCCATTTGTATGTAAATTTTGTACGCAACTTCTTATACTGTTCTTTAATCATCTGTTGTTAAAATTCATATAAAAACAGTTAGTGCAGTTGTAGATTGTATTATGAAAAATCTGAAGTAATAGAAGGTTCTATTATTTACGTTCTGATGAAAATTCAAAATTGTTTGTCATTAGTTTTATTGTAGCTAAATAATTATAGCCAAGTGTTTTTTTATATGTATATCCGAATATATGGAGAGATATACGCGATTTTTCGAAACGTTGACTGTAAGAAAACAAAGACGACGAAAAGTAAAAAAAAAGAATATGAAATTAAAAGAAATCGCTATGAAAACATACAATGCCCAAAATTATTTAGCAATGAAAATATTTTTTTTATTAAATTAAAAATATTCTATCAATTATCACCGTTACAAATGTAATTCCAGACGAAAAGGATTAAACAAATTGAAAACAATACCGCTGGAACTGTTGCTACAGTTAAACTCATAGTTTCCTTGCACAGAAGCCACGACCATGGGCGGAACTATAAAACGCGCGGGCAATCAGATGAAGAGGAAATTTCAGCAGTTTTATTTTGTCTTCATCTGATTGCTCCAAGCGTTTTATAGCTCCCCCCGCGTGGCTTCTGTGCAAGTTTAACTATCATAGCGTGAAACATGCCCAGTGCCCAAATGTTAATTTTGGGCTCATTTCAAAAGCGATTGTGGCTTCACATGACACACCTACTTCAACGCAGATTGCGACCATGCGGCATTTCAGTCCACTTCTTACCTCCTCCAAGATGCATTTTCGAAAATAAACAAACAGGTGCACGTAATTCTCGAGCCTCTTTTCAAAGCAATTAGGCAATGCATGTTGAAGAAGAAAAATGGGAAACTCTACAGAGACTTGGGATAATAATTCTAATTAAAATGTAAGAGTTCAGCTTTGATGTCGATGTTTAAAACGTAAGATGTTTTTAATGTGTTGGGTTTTTTTTCCATAAAACATTAAACGGTGCTCTTTAGGATTGTTATGTTTTTTTTATTAATAAATGGTTGTTACAATAAATAGAGAATTTTAAGGAAATTTTTTTAATAAATGAGGTGAATTGGTACTTTGAAGAATTTTTGAAAAGAATTGTTTTTCTTATTGTTTAAACAATAATAATTGGTTGTTGCTTAAACATATTAGCTATTTTTTAATGTTAGCGCAATTCGAGCAAAATCTATGAAGAAAAAAGCATTTCCAAAATGTGCATGCAAATGCAAACTATTTATTTTAATGATTTCACTGAAGATTGTAGTATGCTTGTAGTATAAATGTACAAAGATTCCGTTCGGTAGATTTGTGCCTTTGAATTCTTGAGTTTTTTGTAATAAAGATGCAAGATTTGTTATTATTATTAGAAGAAAGATTTCTTATAAATTTTCATGTCTATATGTTATAAACTAAGCTTCCTACAAGAACAAAACAACATTTCAAGACTCTTTTCTGTATGTTGTTTACTTTGTTATAAAAGTCTTACAAAAAAAACGAGTTTTACAGAACTTCCTCTTGTATGTTGACTTCTTTGTAATAAATTTGTTTCAAAAGAAAAACAACTTTTACAGAACTGTCTCTGAATGTTGAATTTTTTGTTATAAATGTCTTACAAAAGAAAAACGACTTTTACAGAACTGTCTCCTGTGTGTTGGCTTCTTCTTTATGAATGTCTTACAAAAAAAATGACTTTTACAGAACCAATTTTGTATGTTGTTTTCTTTGTATAAAGTTTCTACAAAAAGGAAACAAAGATTACAGAATCATTTTCAGTATGTTATTAACTTTGTTACAAGTGTCCAAAGAAAAAAATACCTCTAGAGAAACATTTACTGCGTAGTTTCTGTAACTATATTTCATAAAGGAAAATTCTTTTTATGGAATGCGATACCGTATGCAGTGTTCTTTATTATCGGAAAATATCTTATAATATTTTTTTGAAAAAAAATACGAAATTTTATTTTTAACATATATAACACTGTGAACCAAAAATTAGTTGTTTTAGTTAGCAACAATAATTCATATTTGGTATAGATAAAATATTCCGAAATTTCTTTTGAGTATGGAAAACACAAATTCTCAATTTCTAAATTGCAATACTTTCATTACCTTATACATCAGGACCTATACCTTATACATCAGGACCTATACCTTATACATAAGCATATACATCATCTTAGGTAACTAAAAGTAAAAAGCATATACAAGCCAACAGCAAAAAAAAACACAAACGAACAATATCAAATCACACAAACACAAATCCTATTCAAGATCAAAGACTAATAGATTATATTTTTCCTGTAGAAAAATGGTCCGTGGCTACAATAGGTGATTACTTTCACTCAGCGTTTTGTTTGGTAGCATGGAGGTTGGATAAGAGGGAAATGATTGGCGTGGAAAATTGTGAAGCTGCCTAAAAGTAAATTTGATGGGCCCAAAGTCACAGTTTCACATCAATACTTAAGGGAGATCATAGTTCACGACAACAAAAATCGGCAATTCTTAGTATTGATTTCGAAAGGCTCTAAATAATTTAAAAATTATGTTATAAATTTTTTTACCAAGTTATAAATTGTACTTTTATTGTTATATTTACACCTAATAATCTTATTTTTTAAAAATATTTTTTAAAAAAAGACATTTTTTGAAACATACAATTACGAATTTTCCGAGTATTTGTTTGGTACACTTTGTACAAAAAATTACCAAGAATTTACAGGAAACTTTATTCAAATGGAAGTCAACAGTTAGGTTTATATTTGTCACCTATTTTTTTGTCTAAAATAATTTTAAATTTTATTTAAAAAATATATTCTACATTCATAAAAATTCAGATTTTCAACTCAGAAAAGTGTAAAATAATAAAATATTTCTTTAAATTTGTTAGATTATATGAGGTGACTTAAATAGATCTGAAATGGTTTTATAACACACCAAAAAAAATATTAAGAAATATTTAATAGATTTGGAGAAAAGTGTACCCTATGTGTTGAAAATTATAGTTTTGAGAAAAACGTAAAAAAAACAACAAATATTTTCCTTTCTTTAAAAATATTTACCTTTTAGTTTTTTTTATCAATAAACATTAACAAATACAATTTTTAAGGAGCTAAAAGTTTTAGTTAAAGATACTGGAAAGTTGAGAAACACCTCTACCTAAATTATATTTATTAAATTAAACTGTATTTGTCAAAAGTTGTCCATTTAAAGGGGACGGGAACATTTGCTTTATTTTTATAATTTTAATAAGAAACAATTAACCAATCGATACAAAATTAGTCTCATTCGATAGCTGGCTGCCATCTATAAAAAAATACTGTTTTCAAAAAACGATTTTTTGGTCATTTTTAACTATGATCTCCCCTTAAAGGTAATGGTATACATATAAGGACTTTCCAATGCCTTCAAAATGAAAAAGTTCTATAGTAACTACCCTTTTTGTGCTATTTCGACGAATTTTGCCTGCACGAATTTGAAGGATGGTTACGTCCAGTTGTCTTTTCGCATATCGTACTTGCGAAAACCGTACTTCCGGTTTACCTCAGCTTTTCAAGTACTAGAAATGAAAGAAATGGAATTATTATTTTATTTTAAGTGCGGAAAATTTGCTGTCTTTCATTGTCATTGCAGCAGCGTTAAATATTGTCAAAACTTTATTGGGAACCACAGGTAAAACTGTAAGTATAATTTTCACATTCATCTCATGGTAAAGATCAATTTGACTCATCATGTCGATCATACGGAATTATAGCATTATAATATCGGAACAGTTGAATCGGTGCGAAGAAAAACCAAATTATACAATTTTTCATTATAAAGAAAAATGTCAGAACTCCTCCAAATTTTTAAGTATTTGACCTATTTTTTTTGTCGTAGATGTAGTAGTCGTTCTGTCAGGAAAAAACTAACTAATTTATATATAAATTAGGCTTAAGCAAATTAAAAGTTTGATTCGTACTTATGATGTTTCTACACTCAATTGGATTTTACAGACAGTTGAAAATGTTTCGTTGAAATTTTTTTAATTAAAATTTATTTTACAACAATTTACATTAATTTTAATTTTTAAAATAAATTTATTTGGAACATAGTCCTATATACACGGCGTTATTGAATCGTTGAGTGCAGATACCACTTCAGTCGCATGTTCGCCAAGGTGTAGTCATCGGAAGACGTCAAAAAAGACGTCATGTATCTCCAAAACTACTCAACAGACTAAAACAATTCTTTACCTTAAGGGGGACCAGACCCCAAAAGTTTTCAATGACATTTCGATGTTTTTATTGTTTTCATCTGAAATTTAGCTTTTCAACGATATCTTACATTAAAAGTTACGAGTACTGGAAGTATTTTTAATATTTTTTATACAAACGTTGTTTAGGTAAAATCCAGTCATGTTTTATAGGTAAAACTATTGCTTACTTTAAACGGTTATATCTCAAAACTTACTTTTTCAATGTTCATGTAAATTTTTCTCAAAATCTACTGTAAGTATCAGCCTGAAATTTTATACGTATTTAAGAAGTTTGTTTCTAAAAACCGCTGGAGGGATTTGACTATAAATATCTTATTCTTTCTTTTTAATATTATTGATATTTTTTAGGTAAAAAAATATGTAGTTTCACTTTTATAATTTAAAAACTAAACAAAATTTTTGAAAAAGCCTCCATAAAATTATAGTTAAACATACATTTAACAACTAGTAAAAATTTCATTAAAAAGTATCAAATTGATTCTGAGAAAAAGGTACATAAAAAAGGTAATTTTAACATTGGTTTCAATCGTGGGCTCCGGTCCCCCTTAACCCCTTATATTGCCTTTATGACCTTTTTTTTTATCCGAAATGGTATATCTTAATTTTGTGGCTGAAGTGGTTTCTCATTAAAAGATTCAGTTGCCAGTGAAACATGTATTTTTTTGGGTGCACCACTGAAACTTTCCATTCAAGCTTCACTTTGAAAACAATCTTGTGCATTATTTTCTTTCGGCATCAACCGCATCCTATGTAACCTCCATACACGATACTGATTACTTCTACTTCACATCAAAGGATATGTAATGAAAGATGCTCAAGAAGAAAAAAAATATCCGATATCAAGTATCACTTTGTAATCTTTCTGGGGTTTACCGATTCTCCGTGTTTTTGCTCGTTTGGTGACGCGCAATGAATCATCCAAGAGCAATAAATAAGAATTGTCTGTTTAGAAATTAGATTGCGAGATGTTTCAGGTACAATTGCTTTGTTCCGAAAAGATTTGTTTAACTTGTAATGAACTATTGATTAGTTTCAAGCATTCTTGAGAAGTATTTTGTGGGTTTTAAAGAGTTATTGACAAAATAGTTATGCACATGAAATAGGCTCTTTATTTTTTGAAATTAATCTTATTTGGATGAGTAGTGCCCTTATCAAGGGTCCTTAGTTGTTAAATTATTCTTTAAATAACATTTATAATTTATTTAAATATTATTTTTGATAATATTAGCAGAATCAAACTACAAAAAAAAAAACAGCAAATTAATTTATATTCCTGGATCTTGCAAACTGGACAACACTATAAAAAGCATGTAAATAACAAAAAAAAACATAAACCTATATAGAAACTTCATTATCTAAAAAAAGTTTCATAAGGAATCATATTTTTAAGTCCTTATTACACTGTTAGGGGCCCAGTGGCTTAGTGGTAGTGCTTCGCATTGCCACGCCCCAGGTCCTGGGATCGAATCCCGGATTGGGCGAGGTTGACCCATCCTTTCATCCCTTGAGTGGGTCGATAAAATGGGTACCAAGCATGCATGGGAACTAAACACTGGGGGTTCCGCGTGAGGCTGACCACCTTGCCGGGACATATGCCTAGCACCCCAGAGCCCTAGGTCATGAAAGCTGATATGGGCACGGCAGGCCTTGGCCCAGTAATGGACTGTTGCGCCGAGGAGTTTTTTTTATTACACTGTTAAAAATGTAGCGCTTAGTATTGCCAACAAGATAGTTCCAAGTAGTTGCAATGGCTGAGTGGTGAAAAGTTTCACCACATTTTCGATATTAGGTTGAACTATAGGTTTTCGAAACAAAACCCGGAGAAATTTTTTAACCAAATACCGATAATATGGTGAAACATTTTATCACACAGCCGTAACAGGCACTATGAACCATCTTGTTGGTGAAACTAAGTGCTTTAACAAAGTCAAGACAGCAAGCAGAAAAAATATTGCAGCATAACACTCCTAGAGTCCTCACCTTTCTTTGAAAACGCGCGTATATATTTTGTCACAGAATTTACTTTCATCACAATAAACCCTTCATGTTTCAAAATGACATTAAAGCTGGCATCACTCAAAACTTCTTTGATACTGACGAACATTTTCATCAAAAGAGAATGATATTAAAATCCACCTCTGCAAAATTACAATTCTTTCGTCAGACGAAATTTAACATATTTCATCTAGAATAAATCTAGACTTATGAATATAAAATGAAAAACCTCCAGGAGAAGTACCTCAAAACGCTATGCGAAGCAAGAAAACAATTACTAGGTAGGTTTTCCCTCATCAAAATGCAGATGAGGAAGAGTAAATGTTTTATTTTCAAGTTCAGATGAAAAACGTATGTTGAGAAAGTGATGAGTTCATATGAAATGCTTTGGAAGAATAGGGAATATTTATTTAATTTTGAGTTCTTGCTTGGTCTGATCTTTTTAAGGTTTTAAAATAATAAACTCAAATACATAAAAATAATTTTGATTTTATTTAAAAAAAACTCTTTCGTTTTCTTATATTTAGATGCCAGAAGTTTCATCACTTTCATAAATCAGTTTAAGTAAAACACTGTAAACTGTTACAGCGTAAAACGGTGCAAAATGACGCCAAACCTAAGTATCCTTAAACCAACTAATAAAAAGTTATTAAAATGACTGAAAGTTGGAAACAGAGCACCAATGAAAGGTAAGACAGGACAAAAAGTTCGAATTAAATACATCACCTAAACCAAGCCAATTAAAATAGGAAACCAAAACTATTTATTTTTCTAACGAATAGAAAGTTATTAAAATAATTACCAAGAAAAATGTAGTAACACCTAACAAAAAAAACCTTGGCTATTTATCGAACAACAATGTCGAAAATAGAATAAAAAACACCCAAATGAGCAACAAAAAATAACGTTTCTAAACAGAGCAACAGATAAGAGGACCTCAACCATTTGTCTTCACTACCCGTTGCCAGAGTTTGCAATTTAAATCTGAACGCAAACGATAATGAAAACCCTTTTCGACGAATGCATAGTAATGAATAATAAAAGAGTACACTGATTAAAAAAACTGGAGGTTTTCTATGTCCTCTTCTTTATCTAATCAATGCTGCAGAGAAAAATGAATTCCATGGTTTTCGAAAAGATAAGAGGACCATTTTTTTCTCGTTCTAGAACATTCTAGAAAACTGAATCTTGTAAAAAGACCCAGATGTTCGGAATAATTTTAGTCCATGAATCATATTTTTCTTGCTCGCGCTGGCAACTTTTCTCTAAGGATTTTGAAATTTGCATTTCTATTATAATGCCTCGACAATGGTTGGTATCCCCTGGATTGAGATATTTGTAACTAACATTTTGCATTTACTGAATGAAATCTCAGAATATCAAAGTTTCAAATGGACTGCGCATTCGATAAACATGAAAGGTAACAGTGTATGTTTGCATAACTTTAAGCAATTGTGAGGATTTTTCGTTTGAAATGTTCTAGACAAAGAGTTCTATAGTAGGGTAGAGGAACGACTCGTCCATCGGCAGCCATGGCTCACTAGGGAGCGGGAATAGAGTGGCAAGACAGCTAGTTTCGGTTTGGAGGCCAATTGGAATTGAAGTCTTTTAGGGGGTTTCGACTATATTTTAACTGGCTTATATATTTTACCAAATGCAGCAGTTGATTTGAAATTTTAATACTGAGAAAGGAAGTACACCCAAGGCAAAGGCGGCGTTGTGTCCTGCGATGCAAACTACTCGGCCATCGAGCCCCACATGCCACCCTATATATTCTGCGTGTTGGTCCATGGTGCTGTTGCCAGGTTCAGTCTCTACCCTACTATAGAACTCTTTGGTTCTAAAATAGATGTAACAATCGGCATGCTTTATATGACGTATTTCTTTCCAGCTTTCTTTACAGAATTTCTAATGATCGGTGCTTCGATTGGTGCTCTGTACCCACGTGATATGTTTTTCGTCGTAAGTTGCAACACATCTACAGGGATGAAAATAATGTCTATTTTTCTTTACCAATGTAGTAGGTAGAGCTTATCGTGTCATGTCACAAATTACAGAAAGCACTAATAGAATCCAGAAATGAAAGCAAGAATTATTTACGTCATGTGAAACATGACAATTTCCGTAAATCCTATGCTTACAACAATGCCCGATGCTATTCTTTTTGAAAATTCGGCTCCAGTTTCTTTCTATTCCTATGAAAATTTCAAAAATCACTCAATAACACCTTCAGTACAAAAGAAATAAGCTCCTAAAATTTGGTTTTAGTATCTGAACCTCCAATAGTTTTGGATGGGCGTTAATACATGAAACAGTCAGTCATATTTTCTTCCTTTGTATATATACATTTAAAAAGATAAATTATCTAAAGGGTGATTGTTTTAAAAGTAAAACCGTGTGACAAGTTAACCACTGATCAAACTAACATGAAATTTCACCAGTATACTCCCGAAACAATGTTATTTATTTTATAAAAACAAATGATTCTGTGAAATATTAAAGTAAGGAGAATATATTGGACGTAAACGAACATTTTCTGTGGTAAAATAATATTTTAACATGCATAAGTTAATAAATATCCTTGATACATAATCCTGGGGGCGTTATTAAACATTGTTGCAAATTAATGCATTGTTAATATTGTAGCAGATATGCATGTTTTAACAAAAGTTGTGAGTAGTGCTTCAATTTAAACATAATTACTGATTTACGTTATTGTTTTAAAGAAGTTGAAAATTTAACAATTTAAATATTGTTGCAAATTTGTGTATTATTATATTTGTAGCATATTTATGTTTAAACCATAGATATATAGTTAAAGTATTAGATTGGCAGATCACGTGACCTCCAATGCTAACGACGGGACAGGCATGGAAACTAGAATAAGAAGGCAATGGGGCCAGTGTTGTCACCAGTTTTAGGAGAAAAACACTACGAAAAAATACCATTTAATTCTGAAATTACAAAACAAGACCATAAAAATATTAGCTGGATTTTAGAATATTTTTAGTGACTTTAAAAAAAAACGTGATACGGCTTTGCTAGTATTTTTATGTTATGTTTTAGTAATTTTAGAATTAAATGGTATTTTTTCCTATTGTTTTTCTCCTAAAACTGGTGGCAACAATGGTCCCATTGCCCTCTTAATCTAGTCTCCTTGCGCGTCCCGTCGTTAGCATTGGAGGTCACGTGATCTGTCAATCTAATACTTTAACTATGATATCTATGTATCTATGGTTTCAACGGTGTTGCTGATTTGTTCTTTTTTTTAAAAATTATTGTTGCAGATTTTAATTGTTGTAGGGCCGTAGTGAGCCTAGTGGTCAGCGTCTCGGTCTCGGGATCGGAAGGTCCTGCGATCGAGTCCCGGTACCACTGAAGACCTACCGAGTATATGCGGAGTACGTGCTCGTTAAATCTGTTGGGTCCGAAAGTCCTCTAAGTTCCCATACCAAATCAATACCTCTGGGGGTGACAAGCCAATTCTGGGGATCCTCTAGTTGGCCTCTGTCTCTAAAAATTAGATGGATCCACTTATGTGTGTGTGTTGTCTGTTGTGTCTGTCTTACTTGACGAAGGTTTATAAGCGGGTCGCTGACCAAGCACACAAACCTGAATATATATGTCTACCAACCAATCAATTGTTGTTTAAAGTTTGGATTGTTGGATTGAAATGCAATTGTAGCTCAGCACTTTCGTACATTTGACTATGAAAGACAGACAGGAAGGAGAGAACGATCAAAACATAGTTTATGTTTTAACAATGTTTCTGATTTATTCTTTATTTGAAACATTGTTACAGATTTCACATTAATGTTTTAAGTTTTAATTGCTGGATTAGATTGCTGTCGCAGGTTCATGTTTTTGCACACTTGACTCTGAAACACAGGAATATAGTCTGTTAACTTACCAGAGTGTTATACAAAATACCGGAAAAATCCTATTAAAAAAAATCAGTTAGAAGTTTTTCAAGCCAAAACATCTCGTCAAAAACAAGAATATTACGTTGGGTCCTTGAAGTAACATTTTTCTTTCAAAAAATCCGTCGTCGGACAAACTTGATCGAATCTGACTTGTTGAAAAGTTTAACTGATATATTTTTATTTTAAACAGCACCTTGTAGACTTGGTGCTGCAATTTCGAACAACTACAGATTTCAGAAAATTTGAGGCATATTGAATTTGAAGTATTTGCATAAAATATACAATCAGGGAGTTCCCAAGTTTAGTGAAAATGGTAAAATATGACGATTTCTATTTTTCAAATTGAATAAATTTTTAGATATATGCTTAGGGATTTTATATGAAGTCATTTTTAATGTAGTGAATTCTATTAAGAGTAGAATTCAAATAAGACCGTATTCTATTTACATTATTTCTACTTTTATGATGTAAATTAGAGTTATATGAAGTGGGGATACGGTACCAAAAATTGGTCAAAATATCGATTTTTCAGTTTTTACTTCTTATTATTTACAATATTGTTTTGAGCATTTACTGAAAGTTTCATCTTGTAGAAAAAAGTTATAATAAAATAATTTCTGAAGTCATTCTTATAATTTTGAATACGTATTTCGTCTGCTTCCAACCTTTTTTCTCAGTTTCGCGTTTTTCAATTCTTGTGTTTAATAAATCCCTAAGGCTTTTTTGCTAATTAAGTTAGAATTTTAAAATTTTTAACCTGTGTTCTTGTATCAAAGGTGCACAAAATTTTGCATAGAATAAGGCCTACTATGTATAGTTTTTTTTAAATGTTGAATTCAATAATTTGTAATTTTTTGGTGATTTTCAGTATAAATGCATGTTACTTTTTAACTGAAGCTCACATTTTAAAATCCATGCACAGTTCTTGAACAAATAGTAGTAAAAACCAACTATAAAAGTTTGGTGGAGTTATTCTCAAAATTGAAAGAGGAGTAGCATTTTAAAAAAGTTAAACATTTTGACTTTTTTAATATAAATTAAAAACTACTTGTAAATATTTGTTTTTATTGCTAGAAAATGTTTATTTAGAGTGAACATTATATAAAACCACTATACTTTACAAGTTTGTGTTATTATTTCTATAAATAATGTTCTGGGTACCGTATCCCCTTAAAATAAAAAAATAAGTTTTTTTTTAGCGAGTATATATTAATTCAAATTTCTTTTTGTGTGCAATTTATTAATTTATTTAAATGAATATGTTTTGTTAAAATATTAATTTGGTACTGGATACTTGTGTAGGTTCTTACAAATCTCAAGATAGTTTATATATGCTTGCACAGTGTAAAAAAATATACTTGGTTTCATCATAATAAGAGTTTCCAGTAGATGCAACGGCTGTATGGATAATACAAGTTTTCTGTTGAACCATTTTTCAGATTTTGGAACTATGGGGTTTCTACGTTGAATACTAACATGTACAATGTTGTTTATGTTGTTTAAACGAGATTTCAACATTTATTCCACGTGAAACTTTTCACTTTCGTCAATGTTGTTTTAACATGTGTCTTTAACATTATTCCCACTTGAGAGTTTTTTCTTTTGCCAACGTTGTTTCAACGTATGTTTTCAATTTCAAAAAGAATTTCTAACAAAAAGTCTAACAAAAGTTTATGAACACTGAAATTTCTCCAAAATGGTTGGAAGGAGACGTGGGAAATTATTTTTAATCATTAAAATTATATATCTAATAGATACATGGAAGATTATTGGTACTCTAAAGTTTAAACAAATTTTCATTGCATGGGTTCTAATAAAATCCATAGGAATGGTTCAACACAATACCAAAACCACGGTAAAACATTTCACCACACATACAGTCCCTGGTCAAATTATTAGACGCACTGTATCTCTGAAAACATACCAAAGGTTGTGACCTGACTACGACATCAAATGCCACAAATGCAACAAAACTTGGCGACCGCCAAGGGCGCCAAGCGATACAATAGCATGTGGCTGACTCTGCCAAGTCGCCAAGTTTTGTTGCATTTGTGCCTTTGATGTCGTAGTCAGGACACAGCCAAAGAATGCCATATCATTAAAAAAAGATGTCAATATATGTATTAAGTATAGCAGATAGTATTTTCTATTCAATAGCTTAAGTTTAGCAAAACAAATGTCCTTCTAAAGGTATTTTGTTCATCATTGATTGATACATGAAATCTTGCAGTGCGTCTACTAATTTGTCCAGGGACTGTAGTCATTGCAGCTTCTGGGAATCATATTTTAGTAAAACCAAGCGACAAATTTCTAACAGTTCAACATTTTAGGATATTTCTCCACTAACAATTGTTCAACAATACATAACAGTCTTACAAAACACATACAAACAGAATATGCCACATTTCTATTTAGCAAAAAAACAGTTATTGTAATCCATTATTTTGTATAACAGTTCATACTTTGTCAAATATTGCACATAAGGATATTTTTAATGAAACATTTTCATTTACAATCCATGTAGTCGCAATGTGATAATAATAGCAATTATGATAGAATGATGCCGAAGTACTCGTTAAATCTACGGAGTCCAAAGTCTCAACAGTGTTAGCGTACGATGTCGATCAGAGTTCCGTTGGAGGTGGTCCGCTTAGGTATTCGCCTTCTCATGTGACAACTGTTCAAAATTTATTACTAGGAGTACTTGGATGTGTGAAAGCCAGCATCTCACGGAGTCTAGAAATAGACACCCAGAAACTTTCAAACCAAACCAATTTAGTAAAAAAAAGTAACATAGGGTGTGGGGAGCCTAGTGGTCAGCGTCTCGGTCTCGAGATCGGAAGGTCCCGCGATCGAGTCCCACTGAAGACCCACCGAGTATATGCGGAGTACGTGCTCGTTAAATCTGTTGGGTCCGAAAGTCCTATGGTCGGTCATTGTGCAGTTTACCATGGGTGCAGGCCCCTGGAGACTATTTCCCTCCCCTTCAGGGACATGTCTAAATTGGAGGTGGCGATATATGGCAGCATGTGTCTTGTATGTGTGTATACTGTGTATGTCGTATTCGTCCTTCTTGACGAAGGTTTATAAGCGGGTCTCTGTTACCAAGCACACAAGCCTGTATATATATGTCTAACCATAATAACATGCCAAAAATCACAGAAATAAAAAAAAATGACAAGAAATGAAACAAACCCAATGGTTAATTGAACTTAAATTTTGCTGTTTATTACGAAATCTCCTTCACTTATGATTAAAACAGTAAAAAATTTTCATAATGATAAACATCGGTAGAATTGTTATTCCAACTTAAAGATACTAATATTTTTTAATTATCTACTATCTACATAAAAAAATTATTAAAATTACCCAATATCCAATTAATAAAAAAAAAGCATTATTGTTCTTTAATGGATATTAATTTTAAGTTATACCACTCCAACAACAAAAAAACCCGAGAAAATTTAAAATTAACATTTTTTCCACATTCCAAAAAAGAACAAATTAAAACAGGAAGTAGAAGGACTAATGTAAACATTAAGAATAAAAAAAAATTCGACCCACCCCTTCTACCATTTTCATACCAAAGAATGTTATTCAGAACAAACACTCGATAACACTTAAGGAAGCTTAATTATGGAAATAATTCCCATAATGCAATTGCAGTCACAAATCAGAATGAAGGGGAAAAAAGTTAAGTGTAGCAAAACGGAGAAAATTATCTTTTTTTTGGTTTTGATATTATGTGTAGTATGTTTGTCGAAAAGGAACCAAGTGAAAAAAATATTTTGAGATATTTGTTAAATTTAAGAATTTAATGGTGAACACCATAGAAACAAAAAAAATGTACAGCCCACACTCTTAAAACAAAAGAGTGAAATCCACTCCTATAGGGGAAGTGCATTTTCGGCACCGGAAAGGAGTGGAAATTAAATCAGACTGAGTTAAAACCGCTCGTTTTAAGAGTGTAGGACGTAGATTGTTTTTTTTATTTCTTTTACCCACTCCGCAAAAAGAGTGAAATCCACTCCTATAGAGGAAGTGCATTTTCGGCACGGAAAGGAGTGGAAATTAACTCAGACTGAGTTAAAACCGCTCGTTTGTTTTAATAGTGCATGTTCCTTAATCACATGAAATGCTATTAGTTTTTATTTTATGGAATAATTTTGTTATGATTCGAAGAAAAAAAATTAATAAATAAATAATTATAATATCTTTTACAAATACAAATACAAAAATTGCCGACCAACAACAGGCCAGAGGCCTAGCAAGGTTGGTCCAAAATAAATCTAATACACTACCAGTTTCCAATGACTGTCAAGTTTCTTCATAAAATTTTCTACTCTCTTCGAATGCACAACATAATCTGGTAAAGCAATCCACTCATTGAGAACTCTATTGTAAAAATATTGTTTTCTTACCTCCCTTCTAAAGCACGATTTATTCAATTTCTGATCATGTCCTCTGGTCCGGCTATTTAAGGTAAAACCTAAGCCCTCCATGTCTCCCTGTTTTATGAACTTGAATAACTGTATTAAATCACTCCTAGCTCTCCTATTTTCCAGGGAATACATTTTATTTTATAATTTGCCCCAAAAAATGAAATTAACGCATGCACTAAATTTTTGAACTTCTCGAATTTATTTTTAAAGCTAACCGAATTTCCTTTCTTGTTACTTTATTGCTAAAAATCAAATTAATGTTTTTATGTATCTCGTTTATGCATATTTAAGGTACCAATAAATTTTGCTCATAAGAATTTTGCTCTACCATGAATTTTGCTCATAAGAATTTTGCTCTACCATGAATTTTTCTCATAAGAATTTTGCTCTACCATGAATTTTGCTCATAAGAATTTTGCTCTACCATGAATTTTGCTCATAAGAATTTTGCTCTACCATGAATTTTGCTCATAAGAATTTTGCTCTACCATGAATTTTGCTCATAAGAATTTTGCTCTACCATGAATTTTGCTCATAAAAACGATGAAAAAAAACTATTGTTTTCTGTCACTTTTATTGTTAAAAACAGCAATTGTTATGTTTGAAACAATTTTATCTTTTCACAAGGCTTAAAACAATAAAAAGTGAGTACAACGAAAAGAATATGTGTTGTTAAATCAACTTTTTCGTTGCAAAAAACAATGATATCTTACAGTTTTGCCACTCCCTATTGAACACATATCAAGTTTTCTTTAAAGTCTATTGTGTTGTAAAAGCCTAAAAATAAATTCTAAGGCAAAACACAGTACCATTACTTAAAAACTGAATTTCATAGTAAATCTCTTAGTTCCTTTTGAACTAACACAATCATATATACATATAGATACCGAGAAAAAAAATATAATTTCTTTTACACAGCTTAGAAAAAAAACTTTATAGCTTTAGATGATTTAAAACATTAGAAAGCAGTATCATAGGATTAGATGAGGAAACATAATGATACTGATAAGGGAAAAGAAGAGGCAAATAAATTAATCGTGTTCTTTTTTTCTTATTTTTTATCAGCTTCGATTTAGGTTTGACTTTTTATGAATTAGCGGTATTATGGGCGTATTAATAGGTGGTTTTTAAGGGGGGGGGGGTTGTAGAAGGGTTTTGATGTAATAAAGAATTAAAAATGTTTTTTTGTGCTTTTTTTAAAGGTTATTAAAATAACTTAATATATGCCTATATCACCGATAAAAAAGTTCATAGGATTGAGTAATGCATGTTATTGTATTTTTTTAAGTTGGGATGGATTTAACTTTTTTATTAATACAATTATGATTGTAACAGTGAAAATTTTTCTTACGTTTAAAGTTATTATTTGTGGATTGAAAGATTCTAATTTATTTCTTCTTGCAATTCGTGAAATGATATTTCTTTTTGTAGAGTATGTAAGCAGCTGTCCTGTTCGAGCACTAAAATGCAGTTATAAGCGTTTAGATATGATATTCTGTATTTTGCCCTATATGACATGCTGTAATTTGCCCTATATTATATATTGTATTTTGCTCTAGGTGATATGCTATATTTTTAACTGGGTTAAACTGCCAAAATAAGTTTTATAGGAAATAAACTTTTTTTAAAACGACAATTTTACACAAAGCATGTTAAAAAGTTATGATACCATTGTTAAAGCTTTATACGTAAATAATTAGTTAAGTAAATAATTACGTAAATAATTAGTTACGTAAAACTAAGATAGATGCATATCAAATTATGATTTTCTAATCATAAATTTGTAAAGAACTTCGTTTAGTATCAGCAAATCTAAAATTATGCCAATTTTTACAAAATACTTTGAAGATCATTGGCAAGAAAGAGTATCTCAAAACAAGCAATATAATCAAAATTAATACTATTCAAAGCCTAAAAAACATTCTAAAAACTACACTATTTTTTTCAACTCATACAATCTGACTAATAACCCTCCCCAGCCGCCTAACGAGCTTCTTTATCGCCAACTTAATTACTCCCATACAAGAAAAAATCGCCAAAAAACAGAATCCCAAGAAAAACAAATCTTCTAATTGCTCATTGAATGGAACAGAGGGTCCTCGATCTTTGCAGACGATTTTTGCCATCTGTCTCTTCACCCCCCATTAGGAGGGTAATGGGGCGTGCGGGAGACAAGTTACGGTTCCAGTTAAGAGGCCAGTCGCAATCGTCGTCATATTGTTCTCCGTCAAAAGGGCTCGGGATGAGGGGTAATTAAAATTGCATTGGATCCCAATGGGGGATTGGAAGTTGGCGAGGCGGGAAATCGGCTTTTCATCGCCAAGAATGCAGGGGTGATTTCGTGATATTGGTCTAGTTGAATGGGTTGGAAATGTATGGGTTATATAAAGGGATTTAAACTTTAAATTTAGATAAAAAAAATATATAAATAATTAATATAGTTCATGAAATATTATATTTTTTTACAGTATATGAAGCTGTTCTGTTCAAATCCTGTCCAAAATTCAGTTAAAAGTGTTATGAGTTGTTATGCTGTATTTTGACCTAGATATGACGTGCTGGATTTGTCCAAGAAGATCTATTGGATTTTCCCAGCCCTAAAAGCAAGGCTGTATAATCTAAGAAGCACACTAGGCTCTAATGTATGGGGCTTGGAAGCTAATTTTTGATGGGGGATTTATATTTCATTAACTTATAGAATGTCTGTCATTTTTTTGTTAATTATTTATTGTTACTAAATATAATTTCAATCCGTACATCAATAATGTAAGATACTTTTTCAAAAAAAATCTTCATAAATAAATTTACATATATATTATATATTCATTTATAAATAAATATGTAAATTGCATTGGATCCCAATAGAATTAGAACTTGGCGAGTCGGGAAAGGTTTTCATCGCCAAGAATGCAGAGGTGATTTGGTGATATTGGTCTAGTTGAATTGGTTGAGAAATGTATGGGTTATATAAAGAGATTCAAATTTTAAATAGACAAAATAAAATATTTAAATCATTATTACAATTCTTGAAATGAATACAAAATACTTAGATATGATATTCTGTATTTTGCCCTATATGACATGCTGTAATAAAGCTTAACTAAGCTAAGCATGATTGTAACAGTGAAAATTTTTCTTACGTTTAAAGTTATTATTTGTGGATTGAAAGATTCTAATTTCTTTCTTCTTGCAATTCGTGAAATGATATTTCTTTTTGAAGAGTATGTAAGCAGCTGTCCTGTTCGAGCAGTAAAATGCAGTTATAAGCGTTTAGATATGATATTCTGTATTTTGCCCTATATGTCATGCTGTAATTTGCCTAGATTATATATTGTATTTTGCCTTAGGTGATAGGCTATATTTTTTTGCTTGGGGTGATATGCTGCATTTGTCCAAGAAGATGTATTGGATTTTTAACATGCCAAAAATCAAGGCTGCATCATCTAAGATACCTGCTAGGTTTTAATTTATGTATGGGGCTACGGTGCAATTTTTTTGGGGGGATCTAGATTTCATTAACATTTATAATGTCTGCCATTTTTCGTTAGCTTTTTATTGTTACTCAATATAATTTTAATCCGTGCATCATGTAGAGATGATTTGGTGAAATTGGTCCATTTGAATGGGTTGAGAAAATTCGAGGTCACATAAATGATTTTAAATTTTAAATTTATAAAATAACTAGCTGTTATACCCGACGTTGCACGGGGAGAGGTGGAAAAATAATTTAACAGTCAATTTAACTATTTTTTTTCTTTCATTTTAGTTACATAAGATATGAAGATTACCCAGTAATTTTCCATTTAATTACCCAACTTGGATATAGTAATGATTAATATTAATTTCAAAAATACCTTTGATAGGAAGCGCAAATTAAAAAGAATACATATTTAAGTAAAAAATAATCAGTAAGAGTTAAAAATGGAAAAAAGCTAAATCTTAAAAGGGTCTCAAACATTTATTTTAACGCAATTCAAGGGAGTTCTCCAATAAATTAAGTAACTTTTTTGGACACTTTGTAGATATAAATACAATATAAGCAGTACAAAATGGCAGAAAAAATGCGTTTAGGACAAAGATTGGTATAATCTGTTCTTCCAAAGTAGTTAAAATTTAAATCTCACTTTAAACTGATCACTCTTGGTCTGCGTGCAGAAAATAAAATATTCTTAATGAAAGTGAATTACATGATCTAATTGTTTAGATGTTATAAAGCTACTCCAGCAAACAGCAAACGATTTGCATTTTTTATATTTATTTGTTTTTTTAACTGTGATAAAGATACTAAAGCAAACGATTTTTATTTTTAATATTAAATATTTTTCTAACTGCTAAAAAGCTAGCAAACGATTTTTGTTTTAGATGTTTATTTCTAATTTTTTAGCTGTAATTAAACTAAATATACTTAAAAATCGTTTTAACAAATGTGTAAAATAAAACTAAATAAACAATCCGTGAAAACGTGCTGTTTAAGGAGCAATAAACCTCTAAGGTCTTCAATGCATTGAATGGGAAACATAAAAACGTTCGAAAACGATAAAAGGAATGATCTGATTCGAAAAATTCTTAGCCTATGTTTGTTCCGGAGATGAGATGAATTTTTGTGCCAAATTTCGTGACGATCTGTTGCGTGGTTCTTTAGATCTCGTGTCTCAAACAAACAAACAAACATTGCCTTTTATGTATATAGATAAAACCTTTTAGCTCATTTGGCACGTTTTGGGAAAAAAATTGGCGAGAAAATAGATATAGCTACAAACACACCCATTATACAGCTCTAACACAATGACCTTCGAACAACCAACCAGCTTATAAATTATTTATAAAAAAAATGCCCATTCGGCGAGTTTTAGTTAATAATTTGGCGAGTTTGGCAACGTATTTGGCGAAAAAATAAAGACATAAAACCCTAATATGCAGCTCTAGTGCGACGGCCTTTATTAACCATCATAGTTCAGTAATAGCTTAACGATAAATTTATTGCTTAAATATGCATACATGCAGTCAACAGAAAAATCAATGAAAAAATCATCAAATAAACCCACAATAAAATCCGGGAATGGAGACTGCCGGAATTACGTCACTTGAAACATGTCAATTATTTTTCAAATAATGAATTTAGTTTCTGAAGTTAATGGCAACAGAATAAAATAAACATTTTCAATTTTAATTACTTTTGTTAAAAGTTTTATTTAATTTTTTCAGCCGATGGCATCAGGAAAGTAAAAAATGATCGGATTTGAGCCAAAGTGGTGTAGTTTTTTCAGAAAAACGTTCGAAACGATAGAAGGAATGGTCTGATTCGAAAAATTCTTAGCCTATGTTTGTTCCGGAGATGAGATGAATTTTTGTGCCAAATTTCGTGACAATCTGTTGCGTGGTTCTTTAGATCTCGTGTCTTATACAAACAAACAAACAAACAAGCAAACAAACAAACGGAAGTTGCCTTTTATGTATATAGATATATAAATAAATACCACAGTTCATGAAATGGTAATTTTTCATACAGTATATTAATAGCTATCGTGTTTAAATCCTGTCAGAAATGCAATTAAAGTGTTTAGAGTTAATATGCCGTATTTTTCCCAAGATATGATGTTATCCATTTGTCTAAAAGATATATTGGATTTTTCTCATCTCTAAAAGCATGTGTATATTATCTAAGAATCCTGCTAGGCTCTAATTTATGTATGGGGCTAGGATGCTTAAAATTAGATTTGTTGTTACACTCTTAAAACAAAAGAGTGAAATCCACTCCTATAGGGGAAGTGCATTTTCGGCACCGGAAAAGAGTGGAAATTCACTCAGATTGAGTTAAAACCACTCGTTTTAATAGTGTAGGACGTAGATTGTTTTCTTTTATTTCTTTTACCCACTCCGCAAAAAGAATGAAATCCACTCCTATAGGGGAAGTGCATTTTCGGAAGGAGTGGAAATTAACCCAGGCCGAGTTAAAACCGCTCGTTTGTTTTAAGAGTGTACGAAATATAATTTTAATCCATACATCAATAAGGTTATATTTGAATACATATATTTAAAAAAAATCTTTATAAATAAGTATATATTGAATATCAATCTACAAATAGATATATAAATTGCATTTGATCCTAATGGGAAATTAGAGGTTGACGAGGCGGGAAATCGGCTTTTCATGACCAAGAATATGGGGTTGGTTTGTTAATAACGGTCGGGTTGGGTGAGTTGAGAAATTTATGGGTAACATAAAGGGTTTTAAATATTAAATCTCTAAAATAATATTTAAATATTACAGTTAGTGAAATTATGCGATTCAATTTACAGACTTATTAAACCAGTAGCAAAATATAATTTTCTAACATTTCATTGCGTCCGGTTTGGTTTGAAGGGGGAAAAAAATAACGTCTCGTTATAGCTAACAAGTAGCCGACGGACATTTTAAATGTAAAAAGTTCATTCCATAAAAAGTTATAATCTGAGTATCAAGTAAATCAAGTAAATACATTTTTTTAAAATAAAGTACAAAAAATATTGTATAACAACGTGTGGAAAATGGCATGTATTTTTTACTCGCGAATTTATTTCAATCGAGCTATCGCACTCGCAAAACTATTTATTTGATTCGTTCAAAAAAAGTCCTACTTTTCACACTAGTTGAATAAATAAATATGGAACTATTCTAATGAAAATAAACTACTCTATCAAAGTACACAGACAGTATATTTTTAAGACAATAAATGTTAAAGTTCCATTGTTCATATAATACTCGTACATTTTAAGATAAATATGCAATGTTAAAATACATAGATTAATCTTTTTATTTTTAAGAAAGGAAACATTTCAAGCAATTTATGAATATCTCACCATAAAATAAAAAAATAATAGAAACACCCCAAAACTATTGAATTACATCCATTATTAAAAATAATACAATTTAGAGCTAAGTTTTCATTTTTCTTTAAAAAATCAATCTAACCCCTTTATTATTAATAAGAATTATTTTAAGTAATTTCAGGCATCTCCACGAGGTTTAATCACAAAAAATCTTATTTTACCGAATTGCCTACCTATCTTCAAAAATCTTATTACTAAAGAAACGGTTCAAGCAATTTATACATTTCTCACCATAAATCGAGCAAAAAATTAATTATCTTTTTTTGAAGATCCAACCCACAACCATTCAATTCCATTCTTAACAACAATAAAGTTCATAATAATGTAATAAATTGTTAATAAAATGAAATGTTTAACTTTATTTGCACTTTTCTTTCAAAAATGTGTATCATCCATATATTCTTAATAAAAATTGTTTTTAAGTAATTATATGCAACGTCATGTGTTTTTAGCTACAGAACAGTCACTTATTTCACAAATCCGCGTGTTTATCTTTAAAAATCTTGTTAGTTACAAAACATTTCAAGCAATTTTTGCATCTCTGACGAAGGGTATAGTTACAGACATTTTTTTTACCAAACCATATCTAAAACTTTTTATTTTTATTCATTAACAACAATCATTGCTAATAAAACACAATTTTGAGCTAAATTTGGATTTTTTTTAAAATCTCTGCATTTAAAAAAACATGCTATTTAAAAAAAATATATGCAACACACTGTGTGGTCTAAGGTTTCACCGGAATCCTGGAACTTTCTAGCTTCCACCACTATTTGGAGAGTGAATGTACCTATTTTGTGGTATATCCATAACTTTGATACACCACAAAAGTGGTAAATTATTTCCCCAAATAGTTGTGGCAGCTTGCAAGTTCCAGGATTGCGTTGATATCCTGTTCCAGAATTTTTAACTGCGCATTTATTCTTAATAAAAATTTTTAAAATTAAAATTAAAGTAATTCTATGCATCACCATACCTTTCTAGCTACTAAAAAGTCATTTATTTCACAGAACCGCCTACCTATCTTTAAAAAATCTCTAGAACACTCCAAACCCAATCCCCCAAAACCTTTCCACTCCAAATTCCAGGAACAATCCTGCGTGATTCGCCGAAGTAATTTCATTTCACGTCCCCAATGAAAACCCAGAAACAGTTTCCCCCAAATAGGTAGGATTTATATATGTATATAAGTCTGAGGAATAGGAAAACGTAGAAACTTTCACTGGAAAATACCCTACTTTGAATTTAAAATCTAATGGTTAAATTGAAGTTGAAGTCTGGAGTGTTTTAAAGTTGATCTGAATGTTTTTAGAGGTAATTTGATGGTGTTAGAGGTGGTTTTAAAGCATATAAATTCAATTTGAGCTTTGAAAAATGGTTTGGTTTGAAGAAAATATTATTTAAAAATCAATTTTATATTTTATGTCGATAAGTGATGGTGACAGTAATATTTTTATAATAGTGAAGAAATTTGTAATGTTTGAGCAAATGCATTATCAGGATAAAAGTGCGATATTCCAAACTTAGATTTAATACCTAATGCTTTGATCTAAAACTAATATATTTTTCTACTAATAATATAATAATTTACTATAATAAACTAAATTTATATTTAGATTTATATCGTTGGCAGTATACCAAGTTTCATTTTCAAATAAGTCAGATTCCATTTCGGTAGCTAAGTCATTAAATAAAATCAGAAATGGCAATTATGTATATACACTTTAAAGAAAATATAAAAAGTTAAATATAAAATAGCACATACAAGAATTTTAAACAGGAGTTGTTTATTAGTTACCTTGAACATAAGAAAACGTAAATAAAAAAATCTTTGTTTAGCTATATTTTAGCTTCCACACTACGTTTATAACGTAAAAAGTGGAAGGTATTATAATCGTTCAGTCCATCTGTCCATCACCCACTTTCAAAGTCCAAACTACAAATGCTACGGACAAGTGTGATACGTCAAAAAATTCAGCACATCGAAATTAGAATACATTGAAAATACACAGAAAAGAATTCTTCAATTGTTTAGACAATAAATTAAAATAAATTTATTTTTGAGACATCGATCAGTTTGAAATGTCAAATATATTTCACTACGAGATTCTTTGTACGTTGATATGAAATGTTTTAATTATATTTAAGAGCGACGAATATTACATATTTATTCTTTGAAATATAAATTAATTTTTGCAAACGATAAGTAATAATTATTGAATTTTCGAAATAAAATAAATGAAAAAAGTCCAATTTAGCGTGTAAATGTTTAATATAGAATTAATGTTGTGTTTGTCGCCTTTTTACCTGTTAAACACAACTGTTGTGTGGAAGCGGGTTAAGTGACAGATTCTGTTACAAACCTACTTGTTTATATGCATACATATTAAAAGTATCATTCTATAAGTATAAATATATATTTAAACCCTTTTTTCCCCATTTATAATAACTGAAAACACAACTGTAGTGGATATTTAAGCATTTTAAATGAAATAAATCATATTAAATATATATTTTTATATAAAAAAAATACATATTTATAATACCTTACTTGAAACTAATGAAATAATGTGTCTAATGATTTCTACATCAGCATACAAGCTCTCACTCATAAATATATTCAAATGCCTTTATAAAATAGATTAAATTAAAATATTTACATGGGATCATGTACGTAATTACATTTTTGTTTTGTTTATTGAATCGCATGCAATTTATATATTCCATTTAGAGTTTTATATTACATATATTTCTTTTAACAAAATGAATACTTACTGTTTTGTTAATGTAATTTGTAAGTTTAAGTTAGAAATCTTTTGCATCGTAGAAATAAAATAACTCTAAATAACATAATACATACATTATAAGAATATTTTATTAATATTATATTAATACAATTATGGAAATATGATTGTATGAATATATTGGGCTTGTTTCACGTGGGATATGGCAACTGCTCTGCGATCTTGTTTTCATTTTTGTCGAATTACTTTTTTTGATATTCGAAATTGGGTTTTTTAATAATAAGTTATTTTAGTTGCTATTTTTTTAAAATTACAACTTCTTGCTGTGCTGTTGGTTGTTTTAATCATTTATCAAGTAAAACTTGCATTAAAAGAAGTTGGAATTTAAAAAATATATATATTCTTAGAAAACTCAATTTGTAATACCAAGGCAAAAGTAATTCGAGAAAAATAAACAAGACCGCGGAGCTGTTGCCACATCCCTCGTGAAACAAGCCCATTGCAGGGATATGACAATATGTAATAAAACTAAATAAAAAAATAATAAACAAAAAAATATATATAAATAAATAAATAATAAACTGTAAAAAAAATAATAAACAAAAATAAATAATAAACTATAAAAAATAATAAACAAAAAATAAATAATAAACTACTAAAAATATAATAAACTTTTTCCACAGAAAGATTTTAAATACATACATTGTCAGAAGTAAAAGTCTCACTTTGGAGGATTTTTCAATTGCCAAAAAATTTCGTTTTTTGCATCAATTTCCTGACAAAGCCACGTAACTATACCCGATACATACTTACCCCAAAGCACAAATTTACCACAATTTAACAAAATATTACTTCGAGCATGTTTCACTGCATCATTTCGTCAAAAAGTAAGAATTTTTTCGAGAAATTTCAGCATCCATTTCCGAGATCATGTAACAAAGTTTCCTTCAACCTTTATTCTTTTCACAAAACATAAGAAATTGCATTGTACCTAGTGAATCGTAACTTGCCTTGCTTTTTCTTGCAATTGTACATGATATTTCATATATTTGTTTAGTTTCTTACATCACGAACCATTCAGTCTTTACTTTTATATTTTTCTTAATTACAACTTACGATATTGTTCAATTCCCAAGGATTTCTGAAAGCAAACTTCGTGTTCTGGAGATGAAGAAAAGTTGTGTTTGTTTACTTTTATTGGATGAGACTGCTGTTGCAAAAAATTAGGAAGAAAGGTGTGCTAATCAAGATTCTTAATGGCGAATCCCACTGTAGATTTAATGGGAGTGCTACGCGATGTTAAAAAAAAAAATCGGTGAAATTACGGCATATTTTGTGGTTATTTTTTTTTACATCACAGTGTTGTAATGTTTGGTTTACAGCAAATTGATGTTTTTGTGATGTACAGAGTAAAATGAACAACGCACTCCAATAGGTTTTAAGGTAGACCCATACCTTGAAAAGCGAAAAAAAATATGAAATTGTCGAAAAACATTTTATTATCAGAAATGATACCTTACATATTGAAAAATATATTGTCCAAATTGTTAGTCTTTAGCAGTTTTGTTCATGTGCTTTCTTACAATTCAGATGACGTGTATAAGTACTTTCAATAACAGCTAAAATTTTTAACCGCGTTTTTCTCGGAAACATATTTCTGAGCTTTTCACCTACTTCGAACCGCTAAGGCTCAGAGGAAAATCATCCTATTAAGTTAATTTTTCTTTTGTGTTATTCCATATGATGTAGTAAACAAAGTAATGGTGAGTTTTTATGAAATATGATTGTCAAAGTTTTAAAAAATACATTTAACATTGAAAATGCGTTCCTTTTCTCAAAAAATTGAGTGTCCTTGACAATTAATTCTGCCAAAAAATTATTTTTGATTATTTTCAAAATGTCTCACCATTTGTTTGTTCTACATTTTTGTATAATGATGTAAAAACAAGTTTGACTTGAATCTAAAAAATTAAGGGATGAGTAAGGCTTTAAATATTTAGAAAAATCGGGTTAAAATGTCATCTTTTTTGTCCATAAACTAAAAAATAATAATAATTTTTTTAACCGTATAGTTGTTCTAATATTCATACTTTTCAACTATGCTGAAAAGTTTAAGTGAAAATATTAAGAAATAAAAAATTAAGCCCTTCAAGGTACGGGTCTACCTTAAAAGAAAAGAAGGGTAAATCCTCCTACAACTGTCAGTGAAGCAAACGTGTTCACCAGTAGCGGACAATAAATTTAACATCAGATGTAAATTCCCAGCACATGCAGGACTTTTACTATCACACTGTGATGGTAAATTAGATAAATTTTTACAGTGCATTAGAGGTAGGGGGTGGGGGTAGGGGTAGGTACATATATATTTCGGCTTGTATGATTGATCAGAGACCCGCTTATAAAGCCTTCGTCAAGTAAGACAGACACAGAAAGAATTATTTACTGTCACAGAGGAAGGAATATACACCCAGAGCGAAGGCGGCAATCGACCCCTCATCTGTTACAGCGCGCAGATTGCTATGGTAATGGTCCAAACCACTCGGCCATCCGGGCCCCGCATTAGAGGTTCTTGAAGTCAAAAACTTTGAAGCTTTGAACTTTGAAGCTCTATGAACGTTTTAAGCATAAATTCCTTTTGTAAGTAAGCGAAGATATAATTATATAAATTGAAATTTTACAAATATGCTGTTAAAAAAACTACTACAGCAACACTTTTACTAGTGAAAACGCATTAGTAATGAACAAACGTTTTTTAAAAAAATTAAAGCTTTTTCACCTTTGGTACATAAATTTTGATATTCTTTACCGTTTAAATATACGAATAGAAATGAGAGAAACAATTAAAACATTATACAGTAAACAGGATTAACATGTGGAGCATAGCCACTTTACTATACATAGACACTACTTTCACAAATAATGCAAAAAGTTTCCTAAAATATATCTGGATTCAACATTAGAAGTAGTCATCCTGTATTTAAATTTATTTTTTTATATTTAGATCTTAAATTATAAAATGAAAAATAGTTGCTTATCTTTTTTTCTAAAAGGAGATCCAAAAAATTGAAAACATCCATGTCTGAAGCAGATATGAACCGACAAACTTTGCTGCCCAGAGCAAGAGTATTATACCACATAATTATCATTCAGTTTAGTTTAGTTTAGCTTAAATTATCGTCAAACTAGAGCTACACGAGGGCTATTGGTGACGGGCGTCGTATTTAGAACCACAGTCAAGTGACGAGCCGACATCTGACTATCATTCAGGCAATCTGTATTGGATGTTATAGTGGACTTAACGTTTTATAAACTTGCGTTTCTAGAAAACTCGTAGAAGAAAGATTACTAATCGGCAAAAATAGATATCTTATCACGAAAGTGATCATAGAAAGTGTGAGATGAAAGTTGTAGTAATTTTCATTTGAAGAGATAATTATTTGTGATAGTTATTGGAGTGTGTTGGTTGTTTGTTGATTAAAACTGATCCAGAGTGCCTATATATAAAATCTTAGAAATAAACTTGCATTCTTGATGACAAATTTATTATGATTGCTTACAAAAAAATGCATTATATCTGGTCTATTTTAATTATTGGTGTTCATCATTTGGAAAGTTGATGTAAAATATTTGATTCTTCAAGGTCCCTTTTAAGGTATTTACAAAATAATTTGAAGTATTTTATTCTAGTTAAAGGAAAAATGAAATTTTGTGTCACGATATGTGACACAATAAAGTTAAAATTATAAAACATATGTTAATATCTTTAAATAATAATAAAATATTTATTCATATTTGCCGCAAAAATAAGATATTTTTATCTCCAGTAGAACTTGATAGTAATTCTCTCTCTCTCTCTCTCCTCCTCTCTCTCTCTCTCTCTCTCTCTTTTTATCTATCATTATATCTATCTATTATTACTTCTATATATCTTCTTCTCTATTTTTATTTTATATATATTATTATATCTTATTTATATATATTATTATTATTATTATTATATATTATATATTATTATTATTATATTATTATTATATTATATATATATATATATATATATATATATATTATATATATTATATAATTATATTATATATATATTATATATATTATATTATATATTATATATATTCTTACTATTTATTATATCTTCTATTATTATATATCCCTATACCTTATCATCTTATGTATCTATATCTACTCTATATAATATCTCCCCCTAACCCTATAGATACAAAGTCTGTTGAATAAAAAAATTGCTACCTGAAAAGTTCTGTCGGCACAAATAACGGAAATTAAAAAAAAAACATTTGCGTTAGCGAATAATTTTGTGTAGAACATGATCTTTTTTAAGAAGTTCAAAACTGTGAAAGATAAATTAGATTATTTGTCACAGGTAATGTCGCTTTTTTGTTAATGCATTAATACTTTAAAGAAAATATGATCTAAAACTGTTTTAAAAATATAGCTTCAGCTATGACACGTAATCTTAAAAATGCAAGATAATTTTCGAAGATATATTTTTATTTTCGACATTTCGCCTTGATAACGGTTCTTGCCATTAAAAATTAAAGCTTTATTGACAGTAAGTCTCAAGTCATCGTTTAAAAACTGTTAGTTTAATGGATTTTAATAAAATCTAAGAAAACATTGTAACACGAAAATGTAAATTTGGTGTGTTAAAAAGTAAAGTCAACAAAATGATTCTTTTATCTAATTAAATCTACGTGTTTAACATGTTCTGTAAGATATTTTAGTTTCTGATTGTAAAAAAAATCATTAAATTTTCTTTTAAGGCCTGTCGCCAAAAATGTATTTTTTTGTTTAAAATTAAAAACGTATATGTATTCTTAACTTAAACAAGTAGGTTTGTAACAGAACCTGTCTTATTATCTTATGAACAAGTTCAATATTTAGTTGGCTCTATTCATGGTATATAGATAAGACCCTTCACCAACTACTTATAAATGTCATTGTTGTTGTTTCTAATGCCACTCGGTAACCGAGCCCGGAGTAGAGAACTACCCGATTTTAAGGCGAAGTGGGGCGGCTTCCGTTTTTATTGAGCGCCACAAGGGAGGAAGTCCGACTTTTGCTCGCAGCATGACACATCCGTTTTACAGGAAGGTCCCTTTCACGGATCCATTCTCACTCACATATCGGAATTTTGATCCAGATCAAAGGCCGATAACCCCCTGATCTGGTTCCCCCAGATGTATTAATTTGGTATGGGAACATGGAGGACTTTGTGACCACGACATATTTAACGTGCCCCAGCCACCATTAGCAACACGGCGGTCTTTAGTCGAATACAAGCGCCGACCCAAGCGCCGTTTTACTATTAAGCCATACAGCTTTTTTCCCCAAGTCCACATAATGGGCTTAACATTCACTAACTCGGGTAAAGTTTCCAAACAAAATCCCGCCACAAATCCCCAACTCTCCATCTGACTCCGAGTCCAACAGCCCAATCGGGCCGTGATTGCAACTCCCTTAGTGATTTAATCTCCACAGATTCCAAGGCTCATTACACGGCAAAGTAGCCAACTCCGCCAACGTCGTGAATGAAGTAGACTTGAATATCTAATGGTTTGACGACAGGTTGGGCAGAGGACCAAGATGAGTCCGTGAATTGGCGAGAAAGATTGATATTTTCTGGCGACATGGCACCTCTTTTAGCTGCCACACTACGTTTATAACGTAAAAAGAGGAAGGTATTATAATCGTTCAGTCCATCTGTCTATCTGTCCGTCTGTCCGCCACCCACTTTCATAGCCCAAACTACAAATGCTACGGATAAGTGTGATACGTCAAAACATTCAGCTCATCGAAATTAGAATACATTGAAAATTTCAGAAAAGAATACGAATTCGAAGTACTTCAATTATTTAAAAAACTGCAAAATTTAATGCTCATTTAAAAAGTATAGGAAGCCATTTTTATTAGAATTGAATCACCATTGCAATTAGCCACAATTGCTCGAGAAAATTTAATTCTTTTAGACAATAAATTAAAATAAATTTAATTTTGCGACATCGATCAGTTTGAAATGACGTCAAATATATTTCACTACGAGATTCTTTGTACGTTGATATGAAATGTTTTCATTCTATTTAAAAGCGAGGAATATGACATATTTACTCTTTGAAATATAAATTAATTTTTGCAAACGATAAGTAATAATTATTGAATTTTCGAAATAAAATAAATGAAACTAGCCAAATTTAGCATGTAAATGTTTAATATAGAATTAAAATGCTGTGTTTGGCACTTTTTTACCAGTTAAATACAACTGTTGTGTGGAAGCGGGTTAAGTGACAGATTCTGTTACAAACATATTTGTTTAAATACACTTTGTTACGGAAGATGACTGGAGGGATGAATGATCAGGGAGCTGGCCAGGCAGACAGGAGGTCCCGGGCCTAAATACCTGCATATGGGCATGGATAATTTTGATGTGTGTTTATTTGTTCTGAGTACACTCTGACACAAGTGCTAGTTGAATATGTGGAGTCAAAAAGACTGATGCAGCGTAGCATACGATATCGCTAAAAAAGTAGTTGGTTCAATGAGTTTAAGCTCCACATGTTGGTTAGAAATAGACAGCCGGAAAGTTATTGTTACCTACCTGTTATCACAGAAGATTATTATTAATTTTCGACACAAATTATAGCATGAATGAAATGAGCCTATTTGCCAAGAGCAAGACGAAATTTTGGGTAAAAGACAAATATGAATAGTTTAATTGGTCATTGAGCACTGTCAAAAGTTTTGTGCTTGGTTTCACCATGATATTGGTTCCTAGTAGCTGCAGTGGCTGTGTGGTGAAATGTTTCACCTTTTTTCGGTGTTTGGTTGAACAATATTTCTGGATTTGGAAACAAAAACCTGAGAAATGGTTCAACCGAATACCAAAAATATGGTTTAACGTTTCACCACACAGCCGTTGCAGCTACTAGGAACCATATTTTTGGTGAAACAAAGTGCCTAATTTTTAACAGTGAATTATTACTAGTTTTAGCAACGTATCTTTACTTGTGCTGCACATATTATTTTTGAAACCCAAATCATTTTACGCTTTTGAAAGCTCGTCTTAGAAACAAAAAATGACTTTCAGATTCTAAAGTAATCAGAAAAATATCACTGTTACTTACAAAAGCAAACTGGGTCATTATCGGGGTGTGTTTGTGGAAATCTACTGAAATATTTGCACAAAAACCATAAGACTTGGGGCATGATGATGAACCCCACATAAGCTGACTGACTCTCAATATATCTCATCACAAGTCTTTGATCTTGACCGTTTTGTAGCATCTCGTTAGTTCCGTAATCACTCCATTTCGGATTGGTTCATTTCAACTGGAACGGTCCAATGGCAACTCTTTTGCTGGTTCAAATGGACCAATCCCCAGGTGATGCAGGAATGAATGGCTATTGGTCTTGTTGACACGCTCGTAGATGGTTTTCTGTTACAGTCCGTGGTCTTTTTATTGCTTGGCTGATCTTTGGATGTGTTTAGGTGGCATTTGGAGGGATTTATGTCATGGTAGTACTTTAGTTACAGGTGTCAAGGGTTTTTTATGTAGTGGTACTGATATGAAACATTTTTCGTCAGTGTATTATAGACGAGAAACATACTATATAGAGAACAGCAATTTTTGTTAAAAAAATAAAAAAATTTAGAAGAGTTTTGACTTAGAAAGTTTGAAATACTTTTATGAATAAAATGAATATTACCACAGTAGTGGTTATATTCATATCCACAATCATAAACGGATTAAAATATGTCCAAGTATTTTCAATAAAATATCATTTAAATTTAATTTTTAGGGAAATTCCAAAATAAAAACTGTAAAAAGAAAGAAAAACAGCTGATATTTTTTAGTCAATCTTGTAAATTCTTAGTTCAAATAAATAACAAATTTATATCTGAACATGCAATTTTCATTACTTTATCATTATCGTCAAAATGAAATCCAGTGTAAAATGTATCTCATGATTCTATCTTCCAATCCAAACTGTTCATAGAAAAACTTTTTCTTCCACAACATAAGGATTATATTTTATTTAAAGGACGAATAATATGACATTTGAATTCAATTTGAAGAAGTGCATTTGCCAAATATAATTTTATTGACATGGTCTTTAAGTTTTTTAATAATAACATAAGTATGCTATTTAAATTTATGAAACCATTTTCTATTTGTGCTTTAAAAATGAAGCCGTAATATTTAGTAACTATTTGTATGAAATTTTGAACATTAAATTATATAATTGTATCATTTTTTAAAATAGACCTATAAATATTAAATATTATTTCACCACACTATTTTGCCCATAAGTCTAACACAGTGCTAAATAAGCAAACAGCTGACAGATATTCCATATCCCTTAAAGCATAAAATGGTTGAATCTAGTGCAAATAACTTACAGAGCCAACGGCAAAACTTTCAATTTCAAAAGTCAAATATTAAATGTGACATTTTAAATCCCTATCGTCATATACCGTATCTAGTCTAGAAATCGGCGGCCTGTAGGATTGGTAAAAATGGTGGGAAAATACAATATATTTAAAAAAAAAATTTTATTAGTATAAAGAATATACATTCAAATTTAAAAAAAATAAAGATATTACAGGAAAATAATAATTTGTTGAATTCAATCAATAGTACATTTCCATTTTCAATAACTAAAAGTGTGAGCAGTGCATTTAAGAATAAAATATAGAAGAATAAGATAAGATTGTGACCGAAAATAATTATAGTTTAAGGATGAATTGGTAAAGTGTAAACTATCCGATTATTGCCAATGGTAAAAAAGGAATACAGAGAAACTCGAGAAAGTATATAGATTTATAACGACAAAAACTTTATAAAAAAAAACTGAGGGTGTGTAACACTTCATGAATTTCAATTATCACTCAACAAATGTATTTAAAGATTATGAATCTATGAGGTACCGCTATAATGTAATTTCAATAACTTTAAAGCCGGTAAAGTTCTATTGTTGTTATTTTCTCAAAAACCCAATTATAACGTTCGACAGATACTTGGAAACTCATGTAACACTTTTGAAATCCGTAGCTCTTTTAGATAGAACTGTAGAATCGTTTCAGACAGACAGGTGGACCAATTTTCAAAAACCCCTTTTAGCTTCCACATACGTTTATAACGTAAAAAGTGGAAGGTATTATAATCGTTCAGTCCGTCTGTCCGTCACCCACTTTTATAGCTGGAACTACAAATGCTACGGACAAGTGCGATACGTCAAAAAAAAAAAGCGCATCGAAATTAGAATACGTTGAAAATTTCAGAAAAGAATTCGAATTCGAAGTACTTCAATTATTTAAAAAACGTCCAAATTTAATGCTGATTTAAAAAGCATAGGAATAAATTTTTATTAGAATATTAAATCACCATTGTCATTCGCAGCAATCACTCGAGAAACTTTAATTCTTTTAGACAATAAATTAAAATAAATTTATTTTTGCGACATCGATCAGTTTGAAATGACGTCAAATACATTTCGCTACGAGATTCTTTGTACGTTGATATGAAATGTTTTCATTCTATTTAAAAGCGAGGATTATTACATATTTATGCTTTGAAATATAAATTAATTTTCGCAAACGATAAGTAATTTTTTATTGAATTTTCGAAATAAATAAATGAAACTAGACACATTTATTTTAGAATCAGCACATCATTCCAAAACGTGCAGAAAACACAAAATATCCATTCCGGATTTTTGTCCCCCCCCCCTCCCATCACAATACTTCCATTAACTTACATTCCATATTAGATAATTGAAAGTATAAAAAATATACTCGAAGTGTAATAGGTAAACACTAGATTCACTTGCAATTCTACAACTTAAACATAACTTCCTACACGCGCGTTCAAAGGAGGTGAAGACCAGAAAGTTCTTTAGCAAACAAGTTCTTTGACCATAACGAACAATCACGGATCACTAGAAAAGACTCTATTGTCCGAAATTTCTTTGCCGGCGGACTTTCGCTAACTTATAGGTGTTCGTTGGCATGGAGATAAAATTCTGTTGGAAGTGCTGTTTGGTTAAAAGCCTGGTGTGTCAGGTGAAGGCATTGAGTACTTCTATAAAAGGCTCAAACACTCGCCAAATAATAAATTTGCTTAGATATTTGGTGCTGCTGTATACCAAAAGTCTTAGCCATTGATGCATACAATAAAGTTTATAAAAAAAAAATTGCCCTACTTATCAAGGCATATAATCGAACTGTTAATTGAATCCGATAGTTTTAATAACACTGACGGCATTCAATGGGCGAATTAAAAAAAGAGGAATACCTATTTATTTAGTAGAAAGAAAAAGACGAGACGTCTTGAGTGGCAACAGTTCCACTGGAACGAAAATTAGTTCTTGATTGGTTAATCAATGTAGTGAATGGTAATTATGATGTCAAACCACCAATCACCGGAACCACCAATGAAATCCAGGAATGCAAGCAAGAATTATTTACGTCACTTGAAACAAGTAATTTCTATTTTAGGTTAGGTATTTTCTTATACCTTTCATACCTGCCTTTCCTTCGATCTTGGTCCCGATTGATAATCTGGTCATAAATGACATTGATTCACCAATCGAGACAATCAGATTTATTTGCATTCAAATTTTTTGTTGCCACTCAGACCTGAAATATATCAATTGTTTGATACTAAAAAATATTTTGAATTTTAGTTTCAACAGTTAATTTAGTTAATAAATCATTTTATTACTGTTAAAATTTCCAACATCATTTGTGTGAGGCTTGTTTTAGGCCAATTACACAGATTTGGGGACATTTTAGATAGCTTTATTTAATTGTCACTAAAAATACCCATATCTGCGCTACACAATTCTTAAGGATTTCTACACAAACCTTACCCACATTATTTGTATTGTCTGATTAAAAAAATATTTTCGATTTTAGTGTGGTTAAGTTAGGTGAGAAAAATGCTATTACATTAAGAGGGACTGTCAGTCCCATAGAGCTAATGCATTAGTTTTGAAATCACAACTTTTGCAAAAGAATTGCTTTGCCATGTTATCCCATTTTCACCAGGTATGGGAATCATCAAAACATCAATTTAAAACAAAATTGAAAAGAAAATGACATCCGGCTATTTAATTATTAATTGATAAAGTTTTAAAATAGTGCCTCCATCTGCTGTATATTTTTGGCATTTTAAAATTTCAAAAATATATAATTAAATAACTAGATAACATTTTCTTATCAAATTAGTTTCATTTTGATGTTATGTCGATTCACAAACCTGGGGAAAAAAGGGCTAACATGGCAAAGCAATACTTCTGCGGAAGTTGTGATTCCAAAACTAATGTATTAGCTCTATGGTACTGACAATCCCTCTTAAAAAACGCTGTCACAATAAGTGTGAGACTTTTTTGGGCCAATCGCATGCATTGGCTCCTTTTTAGAAAGCTCAACTCTTTTCTCGCCAAAACTATCCACCTTATTGCATCCTCCATAGGACCCAATTCATAGACGTCTGCAGTTTTGCGGCTTGTCACGACACTTGACAATGCTGGCGAGGAAATTGAATTGCAGCACGACACCCGATTCAGCATGAAGCTTGGGAAGAAAATATATTGCATGAAAGCGGGACTGTGTATTGTATTACACGATATTGCGACGTATGTGCTTTTTGCGCAGCGTAGTTAACGCTATTGGCTGATGGTTCCGGTTTCTATGGATTCGTACAGGAAAATATTTGAGCTTATATGGGTCGTGTGTCGAAATACAATGAAATGTAATTTTTATGTAATGTACAATTGTTTAGTAATTTACCTAGGAAATTTTTTAACTAAAAAAATCGATTTTTAGTATCAGTGAGGGTGAGAAATTCCTGTTATATTTGGATGTGGTTTAATAAAAAAATTCATCAAAGGAACATAAGTGGAAAAATTGTAAAAAAATTTCAATAGCTTTTTATACTCTGAGTTACACAATAGTAAAACACTGGGGAGTATCTAAAGATTGTCATTGGGAAATGGTGACAAAAAAAGGGTCGAAATCATAGGGAAAATTATCTTAAATCATCATTTTCACCAGGTTTACTTTAAAATGTGCAATGTTCCGATCGAAATTGTTTTAAGAGTAGTAGTCAATACTGTGTATTGTATTACACAATATTGCGACGTATGTGCTTTTTGTGCGGCGTAGTTAACGCTATTGGCTGATGGTTCCGGTTTCTATGGATTCGTACAGGAAAATATTTGGGCGTATGTGGGTTTTGTGTCTATATAATGAAAAACACATTTTATTATGTAGTTTAGAATTGTTTAGTTAATGTGCCTAGAATTTATTATATTTTAAACAAGTAGGTTTGTAACAGAATCTGTCACTTAACCCTCTTCCACACAACAGTTGTGTTTAACAGGTAAGAAGGCGATAAACACAGCATTAATTCTATATTAAACATTTACATGGTAAATTTGGCTACTTTCATTTAAATTTTATTTCGAAGATTCAATAATTATTACTTATCGTTTGCAAAAATTAATCTATATTTTAAAGAATAAATATGCAATTTTCCTCGCTTTTAAGTAGAATGAAAATATTTCATATCAATATACGAAGAATCTCGTAGTGAAATATATTTGATGTCATTTCAAACTGATCGATGTCGCCAAAATAAATTTATTTTAATTTACTGTCTAAAAGAATTAAAGTTTCTCGAGCTATTGTTGCGAATGGCAATGGTGATTTAATTCTAATAAAAATGGCTTCCTATGATTTTTAAATGAGCATTCGATTTTGCTCTTTTTTACATAATTGAAGTACTTCGAATTCGAATTCTTTTTTAAAATTTTCAATGCATTCAAATTTCGATGCGCTGAATTTTTTGACGTATCACACTTGTCCGTAGCATTTCTAATTTGGGCTATGAAAGTAGGTGACGGACAGACGGACTGAACAAGAAGTGTGGAAGCTAAAACTGATTTTTAGTATCAGTGAGGGTAATATATTCTTGTTGTATTTGGATGTGGTTTAATGAAAATTTTCATCGAAGGAACTTAAGTGTGAAAAAAGATTGTTGGATATTAACCGAAAGCTATTATACTCTGAGTTACAGAATCATAAAACGATGGCGTATTTACAGATTTTCATTGGGAAGTGTCGACAAAACGTGGTAAAATTAAATGGTAAATTATCTTAAATCATGATTTTTACCGGGTATACTTTAAAATGAGTAATGTTTCTATTGAAATTGTTTTAAGAGTAGTAGTCAATAATGTGTATAGTATTACACGATCTTGCGTCGTCTGTGCTTTTTGTGTAGCGCAGTAAACGTTATTGGGCTGATGGTTCCGGTTTCTATGGATTCCTACAGGAAAATATTTGAGCGGATATAGGTTGTGTGTCCATATAATGAAAATCACATTTTATTAAGTAGTTTAGAATAGTTTAGTTAATGTACCTAGGTTTTTTTTTTATTTAAAAAACTGGTTTTTAGTATCAGAGAGGGTGAGAAATTCTTGTTATATTTGGATGTGGTTTAATAAAAAAAATGTGTAGTTTATTAAAAATTGTAAGACATTTAATCGAAAGCTCTTATACTCTGAGCTACTAGAATCTGTAAACAATTGGCGTTTCTACTGATTTTCATTGAGAAATGGTGATGAAAACTTAGTTTATATAATATAGTTAAAATTAATTAAAAAATATAGTTAAAATTATATTAAGTCATAATTTTCACTTTTTTCTTTCAAATGTGTTCTGTTTTCCTTACAATAGCCTAATAAGTAATAGAAATGCCAAGTTGTACCTTTACGCATAGCTCAGATCTAGTGAAAACAAGTAAAATTATAAAAAAAATGTATAATAGCAACCAATTTAAACCTCAAAGTAAATATAATGTGAAAATGATATGAATAATGAAGAATAATATAAATGTACATGGTGGCGAAAAAGTAGCCTAACAGTTAATGTTGTACCATTGGTAAGAACTTTTGGTTATTTAGAACAGGTATTTGACATAGTCGTGCTTAGTTTTGTTAGTTGGCTAAAATAAAGTCGTACTACAGCGTATCTTATCCAAAGAGTAGCAATTCGTGGACTTCGATTGGTTTAGTTTCGAGATATCTTCGGTTTATTAGACCTTACCAACCAGGCTATCCCGGCCCCGTTTATTTGTTTGATGCTCTAGAAATATGCAAATGTATCAGAGGATGGAACCAGGTAGTTGCAGGAATGCATCAATGTCGAAGTCAGACAATTTCAGCAGCTTCGGGATTAAGAATGTAAATATATGTATGTAAATAAAAGCTGCCACTTTTGACTATGGTTCTTAATTACGATGCCTGTCACCAATAACTCTCCTGTAGCTCTAGTACTACGATAATTCAACCAAACTAAACTTAACCTGTATTAAAATAACTAATTATGTATAAATAACTGTATACCTAACTAACTGTTAGGCTACTTTTGGGCCACCCTGTATAATGAATAAAATAAATATCATGTTCATATAAGTATAATTCGTATAATATTTCGCATAAAAAACTGGGTATTCTTGAATGGGAGTGTAAATTAAGCAAAATTTTGTAATAATTAAATGTCAAAATACAAGGCTAAGCTTATTTCAAGACATACTCTGACCCAGCTACAACAACCATATCACATACGCTCAGAAGACCGAAGTGAGTAAGTGACAAATTGCCCCCAACTCCGAAGCAGACACTCTAATGAATAACAAACTGCCCACACCTACGTAACCCTCATCACGGGCCGAAATCGCCATTTAAACCAAACACTTGTGATGAGAGCGTTGGCCGACTCCAAAAGGGACAAACATCACTACAGGAAAGTCACGTGGATGGGGGCGAAATATCTTGGCGAGTTTCAAAAACCTGGTAAAGATAATAGCTTTTCAAACATCCGATATTTCATAACAATGTTGTTTAAAGCCGTAGTTAGTTTATTTTACATGATACATTGGTAATCCTAAACAGGTCAGAAATCGCTGTACGAAGTCACGCAGGTCTTGGCGAAATAACTGGCGAATTTTGCAGACCAGAAAAGATATTAGCTTTGAAGAATACTGAAATGGTCGTAACAAATATGTTTGAACAAGAAGTTAATCTATCTTACGTGCTACATTGTTATACTATTTTGTGTTTGGAGAACTGCTCATAGGACGAGACAGTTTTATTTAGGACAAACACGAACGTACAAGTCAAAACGTAGAATTCTGTAAGATCCAACCCAAACGATGTTAAGATAAAACGATGTTAAGATCAGCAAGTTCTGACAAATCTCTCGCCAAGGGAACCACGATTTAATACATTCTTCAATTCACTACAATTCAATTCTGAAAGTCAGTCATTACGAAAAATATTGTTTTTTATGAGAAAGTCATTTCACTATAATTGTAATACTAAAAAGAACGATGTCACTATAAGAAATCACGTGTTTTTGGCGTACAACTTAGCGACTTTTACCTAACCAGAAATAGAAAGTTAACTAATGACTAGCAAATATTCGGGAAAGTTTCGAGGGCGCAAGCAATAAAGTCGCCAAAAAATGTGCAACCACTACCAAACAGTATTTTTTCTTATGGCAGTCTATGTGTATACAGTGTTTTGTCGCCAGAAAATACCGTTTGGCAATATTTGCGATGTTGAAATGGAAAAGTACATGGAGTTCATTTCAAAAGATACGCTGACCCAGCTACAACAAACCATATCACATACGCTCAGACGACTGAAATGAGTAAGTGGCAAATTGCTCCCAACTCCGAAGCAGACACTCTAATGAATAACAAACTGCCCTGCCCACACCTACGTAACTCTCATCACGGGCAGAATTGTCCATTTAAACCAAATACTTATAGTCAGACATGGACAGACTCCATAGGGGACAAACATCACAACAGGAAAGTCACGTGGTCTTGGCGAAATATCTTGGCGAGTTTTGAAAACCTGAAGAGATAATAGCTTTTCAAGCACACTGAAATGAAAAGAATAAAGGTTCTTAACTAAGAAGTTTATTTATAATGCATGCAATATTGAAAATCCTAAAAATAAAATATTACTATCACTAGGGATATCCAAAATCATGTGTGTCTTGGCAAACTTACTTGGTGAATTTCTCAGACAGGGTATGTATATTTTTAAACAAATATTATGTGCTACAGTGGAAATCTTAAACAAAGCAGATAACACTATACGTAAGTTTGGCGTATCAATTTGGCGAGTTTTACTAAACCAGTGAAAGACAATAAACTAATGACCGTAGCAAATATTTGGGTACTTTTCCATTTCAAGGTCGCAAGCAATAAATGTGCAACCACCACCAAACGGAATATTTCTAATGGTAGTTTATGTGTATACAGTGTTTTGTCGCCAGGAAATTCCATTTGGCAATATTTGCTCCCGTGAAATGGAAAAGTATACAAGGTTTATTTCAAGAGATATGCTGTGACCCAGATACCACAACCTTATCACATACTCTCCGAAGTCCGAAGTGAGTAAGTGACAAATTGCCCCCCAACTCCGAAGCCGACAGACTAATGAATAACAAACTGCCCACACCTACGTAACTCTCATAAAGGGCAGAAATTTCCATTTAAGCCAAATACTTATAGTGAGAGCATTGACAGACTCCATAGGGGACAAACATCACTTCAGGAAAGTCACGTGGGTCATGGCGAAATTACTTGGCGAGTTCCACAGGCAAGAGAAATATATTAGATTTTTAAGCATAGTGAAATAGCAGTAATAAGGATTTTTAATGAAATAGAAGTAAATTTATCTTACGTGCTACAATAAAAATACTAAACAGGACAGATGTCGCTATCGGAAGTAACATAGGTTTGGCGAAATAACTTAGCGAGTTTTACAGACTAGAGAAGGTTATTAGCTTTTCAAGCGCACGGAAATGTTTATAACATTTTGTTTAACGAAGTAGTTAATTTATCTTACATGATACATTGGAAATCCCAAAAACAGAGATTACTATCTGAAGTCAGGTTGATCTTGGAGAAATGGTGAGTTTTGCAGACCAGAGAAGGCTATTAGCTTTTAAAGAATTCTAAAGTGGCTGTATAAAATATTTTTTTATAAAATCTTGCAAAAAAACTAACTTTTTCAAATCAATAATCGTGGCAAAAGTGATGCATTTAACGAAATCGTGTTTCAAAGTTACTTTTACGCACTAGTGCGACAAGAGCATCTGATTGGTGTAAAATTCTTTATTTGCGCGTGATATTTTATTCGGCGGCTTTGTGATTGGTGGATAATTCTTTATTTGAACGTGATTCTTTATTTGTCGTCTTATTTCCGATGCCAATCTAAGAAATACTTTTTGCACGTGATTTTAAAATAATCATTAATATAAATAATCACCTTCAAATCATTTGAACGTGATAATAAAATAATGAATAAGCCAATCAATAAACGCCAATTTAATAAATACTTTCTTGCACGTTTTTATAAAAAATAGTGTATGACAACACGTTGAAAATAGCCTTTTTTAAACTCGTGAATTTATTTTCACGAGCGAGGTACTCCTTTAAAAAAGCCTTACTTTTCACACTAGTTGCATAAATAACTATTGTTAACAAAGTGGTTAATTTTTCTTGCTTAATACATTGGAAATAATAAACATGGCAAATACCGCTTTCGGAAGTCACGTGGGTTTGGCGAATCCACTTGGCAAGTTTTACCAGACCAGAAAAATGCAGTAAAGTAATGACCTTAACAAATATTTGGGGACGTTTCCATTTCGAGGGCGCAATCATTAAAGTCTTCAAAAAATGTGCAACCACCGACAAACTGAATATCTTCTATGGTAGTCTATGTGTATACAATGTTTTGTCACCAAAGAATTCCGTTTGGCGATATTTGCGCCCTCGAAGGTGAAAAGTACCCTGGTTTAATTTCAAGACATACGCTGTCCCAGCTAAAACAACCATATCACATACCGCTCAGAAGACCGAAGTGAGTGGGTGACAAATTGCCCCCAACTCCGAAGCAGACACTCTAATGAATAACAAACTGCCCACACCTACGTAACTCTCATCATGGGCCTAAATGACCATTTAAACCAAACACTTGTGATGAGAGCGTTGGCCGATTCCTAAAGGGACAAACATCACTACAGGAAAGTCACGTGGGTCGTGGTGAAATATCTTGGCGAGTTTCAAAAACCTGGAAAAGATAATAGCTTCTCAAGCATACCGATATTTCATAACAATGTTGTTTAAAGCCGTAGTTAATTTATTTTACATGATACATCGGTAATCCTAAACAGGTCAGAAATCGCTATACGGAAGTCACGCAGGTCTTGGCGAATTTTGCAGACCAGAGAAAGATATTAGCTTTTGAAGAATACTGAAATGGTCGTAACAAAAACGTTTAAACAAGAAGTTAGTCTACCTTACGTGCTGCATTGTAAATACTAAAAAGGGACGATGTCACTATAAGAAATCACGAGTTTTTGGCGTACCAACTTAGCGACTTTTACCTAACCAGAAATAGACAGTTAACTAATGACCTAGCAAATATTCGGGAACGTTTCATTTCGAGAGCGCAAGCAATAAAGTCGCCGAAAAATGTGTAACCACTACCAAACAGTGGCAGTCTATGTGTATATACAGTGTTTTGTCGCCAGAAAATACAGTTTGGCGATATTTGAGCTCTTGAAATGGAAAATTACCTGGAGTTCATTTCAAGTGATACGCTGACCCATCAACAACAAACCATATCACATACGCTACTGTAATGAGTAAGTGACAAATTGTCCCCAACTCCTAAGCAGACACTCTAATGAATAACAAACTGCCCACACCTACGTAACTCTCATCAAGGGCAGAAATGGCCATTTAAACCAAATACTTATAGTGGAGCATTGACAGACTCCATAGGGGACAAACATCACTACAGGAAAGTCACGTGGGCCTTGCGAAATTACTTGGCGAGTTTCGAAAACCTGGAAGAGATAATATCTTTTCAAGCAATACTGAAACGGCAAGAATAAACGTTCTTAACTAAGAAGTTTATTTACAATTGCATGCAATATTGGAAAGCCTAAAAATAACCTATTACTATCCCTAGGGATATCCAAAATCATGTGTGTCACTATCCAAATCATGTGTGTCTTAGCAAACTTACTTAGTGAATTTCTCAGACCGGGTATGTATATTTTTAAACAGATGTTATGTGCTACAGCGGAAATCTAAACAAATCAGATATCACTATACGTAACTTTGGCGTATCAATTTGGCGAGTTTTACGAGACCAGTGAAAGACAATAAACTAATGATCGTAGCAAATATTTGGGTACTTTTCCATTTCAAGGGCGCAAGCAATAATGTCGCCAATAAATGTGCAACCACCAAATGGAATATTTCCAATGGTAGTTTAAGTGTATACACGTATACAGTGTTTTGTCGCCAGGAAATTCCATTTGGCAATATTTGCCCCCGTGAAATGGAAAAGTATACAAGGTTTATTTCAAGAGATACGCTGTGTGTGACCCAGCTACAACAACCTTATCACATACTCTCAAAAGACCGAAGTGTGTAAGTGACAAATTGCCCCCAACTCCGAAGCAGACACTCTAATGAATAACCAACTGCCCACACCTACGTAACTCTCATCACGGGCCGAAATGGCCATTTAAACCAAACACTTGTGATGAGAGAGTTGGCTGACCCCAAAAGGGACAAACATCACTGCAGGAAAGTCACGTGGGTCGTGGCGAAATATCTCGGCAAGTTTCAAAACCATTGAAAAGATAATAGCTTTTCAAGAATACTGAAGTATTGATGATAATTTTGTTTAACAAAGTACTTAATTTATCTTACATGGTATATTAGAAATCCTTAACAGGGCAGATATCACTGTCCGAAGTCACTCTGATATTGTGTGTATTGGCAAAATAACTTGGCGAGCTTTTGCAGACCAGTAAAGGATATTTGATTTTGAAGAATACTGAAATACAAATACAAAAATTGTCGACCAACAACATGCCAGAGGCCCAGCAAGGTTGGTCCAAAATAAATCTAATACATTACCAGTTTCTAATGACTGTCAATAGCCGTATAAAATATTTTTCAACGAAGTAGTTAATTTATCGTACTTGGTGCATTGGAAATATTTAACAGTTCGGAGAGTGATATCTGTTCTAACAGATATCACTCTCCGAAGTCACGGTGATCTTGACGAAATAATTTAGCGAGTGTTCTAAACCGCGAAAAGTTATTAGCTTTTGGTGAATGCTGAAAAGGCCGTAACCAATATTTTTAGCGAAGTAGCTAATTTATCATGCATGCTACATTGGAAATCCTAAACAGGGTAGATGTCACTGTCCAATGTCACGTGGGTTTGGCGTATCAACTTGGCGAGTTTTAACCAGACGAAGAACCTTTTTAAGACCAGAAAAATACAGTAAATTAATGACCGTAACAAATATTTGAGTACTATTCCGTTTCCGGGTGCAAACGATAAATCGCCAAAAATGTACAACCAAGAAACAAACGGAATCTTTCTAATGGTGAACTTAACTGTATATACTGTGGTCCTTTAACTATGTGTAATGGGTTTTGTCAAAGGACAATTCGACTCGGCGAAATTAGCGCAAGCGAAAAGGAAAAGTACTAATGTGTGTAGCAGAATTATTCATCTATAAAACATATCCATGGATATATACGACATAAATCCTTGAAAAACAAGTTTTATCCACCTATATCTTTACAAAATAAATTTGTCATTTAACATTATGCATAGATTGACCTGATTTAATACAGTGATTAACTATTTGGAAAAGGAATCATTGTTAAATTTTCATAAATCGTATTTAATTTACTTAGTTTTGTTTGAAAAAACTTCAAAATATCTATAACGGGGAGTGTTTGCACAAATTTTATAGCAAGATAGGAGTATAACAAACTAAATTTCCATGAGAAATTCACTACATCTTTTCACCGTGATTAAGTAATTAACAAAAGCTCTAATCGCCAAAATTTTTAACCTTTCTCGCCAATACCTTGATTAGTCTTGGCCCCACACCCAACCGGTCATTTTACTATTAGATACTAAGTGAACCACCTTCACGTCGTTGATCTAAGCAAAGAGAACTTCAACAAAATGACAGAGGACCCCACTGGCAAACTAATGAATAATGTGTGTGTGAACAGGCTACACTTACTGGACCTATGCATACATTGGGGACGGGAGTTACCATTACTTTGCGTATATAGGATGTGGGAGGGTCACTCAATTGGGAGTGGGTAATTTGCAGGGCTGGTGTGGATTATTAAATAGGTGATAACTTACTTTGTAAATATGCATGGTTCCTAATTATCTAATTAAGTTTGATGGTTTCGAGATGAATTCACTACTGCACGTTTGTGTTGTGTATTAGTGTAGATTTTTCTCAAGGGAAATTTAAATGAAAAGATAGGATACTGTTGTTATGAACAAATATAAGTGTGTTTAGATGATGATATAACAAGAATTTTGAATTTTGGGAAGCCCTGTTGGTTAAGGCGTTCGACTTCAATCGATAGGTTCTATGTTTGGGTCCGGGCATTTTCAAAATAACTGTTGTCCTATCACCAGCCCTCTTGCAGCCAAAATTTTATAAAACTACGCAAAGGTACTTCTAAAAGCAACAGGAAACTGCATATACCGTTGGGATAAATATGGTCCTAACTTTTCAAGATAATAACTTGTTATTAGATATACTATTTAAACAAGTAGGTTTGTAACAGAATATGTCACTTAACCTGCTTCCGCACAACAAATATGTTTAACAGGTAAAAAGGCGCCAAACACAGCATTAATTCTATATTAAACATTTACATGCTAAATTTGGCTAGTTTCATTTATTTTATTTCCAAAATTCAATAATTATTACTTATCGTTTGCAAAAATTAATTTATATTTCAATGAATAAATATGTCATATTCCTCGCTTTTAAATGGAATGAAAACATTTCATATATTGTGAATATATTCATATATAGTGAAATATATTTGACATCATTTCAAACTGATCGATGTCGCAAAAAAATAATTTTATTTTAATTTATTGTCTAAAAGAATTAAAGTTTCTCGAGCGATTGTTGCGAATGGCAATGGTGATTTAATTTTAATAAAAATGGCTTCCTACGCTTTTTAAATGAGCATTCAATTTTGCAGTTTTTTACATTATTGAAGTACTTCGAATTCTTTTCTGAATATTTCAATGTATTCTAATTTCGATGCGCTGAATTTTTGAACGTAGCACACTTGTCCGTAGCATTTGTAGTTTGGGCTATGAAAGTGGGTGACGTACAGACAAAGAGACGTACTGAACGATTATAATACCTTCCACTTTTTACGTTATAAACGTAGTGTGGAACCTAAAATGTGTGTCTTTTTAAATAATTGGCGAAAATCCGTCATGACCCATGAGTAAAAAATATCCAAGAAATAGTTTCTTACACAATTTTTCTAACAAACATAACATCATTCTCAAAAGCAAAGTTGCCACTATTTAAAAAACGACAAGCACATATTTAAACAGTGTATTTAATGAGAAGATATTAGCTTAAAAAGATTGGGCAAAAATACCTTCCAGGGCAAAAGTTACAATATTCAACTATTGCAAAACAACGGGCTCCTTTAAATGAAGTAATTTTGGCCATAGGGGATAACTTTGGTCAAAACAATAAAACTTAGTACAAAATTTCTTCGATAATATTTTTTTATACGTTAATGCATATTTTCCACTAATTGAAAAAGGCAATCGAATTTTTAAGGTAAATATTTAATGAGAAGTTATTTGATTGAAAAGATTTTGACAAAGTTAACCCCATTCGATGATTTAAATTATGATGACTGTTTACGAAAAGTAGTAAGCTATAAATCCACATTTATACAGATTGACGCCACATCTTAAACATGCTGAACTTGCTACAAAGTTTGCCCAATGTTATTTTGAAGTATCTCTATCACAATAGAACATAACCTTAACCGAGAACTCGCAAACGAATACTTAACTTGGGAGAGTCATTTACTCTTGCTTCATGCAAATGACGAGCTGGGACCGACGAAACCGTAATTGAAAATGACGATAATGAAGTTTCATTTTTAACGCACTTATGCAAGAAAGTTAATTTACAAACTAAGTACAGATATACACACATTACACAAATGTCCGAAAGAATCTTTCAATTCTATATATAACATATTGAATAGTCTATGCAAATGCAAATGTTATTGCAAAACTAGTCAAGGGTTTATTTGAAGGCAACAGCAAACTTCATATACCGACGAATGAGGTAACTTTGGCCCAAGCTTTTCAAGCTAATCACTTCTTATCAAATACATTTTTTTAAAATGTGCTTGCTTTTTTTCCTTTAGGGCCAACTCTGCCTCGACCTATGAGTAAACAAATATTCAAGAAGAAAGTAAGTACAAGGTGTGCTGTCGCTATGTGTGTGATACTCGTTGGGGGTCTTCTTTGGCGTACGTCGGTGAGACGAGATTTTTACGAGATGGTACAGATATGCAACAAAGCCTTAGTCTCGGTGGAGCCAAGGGATGGCACTTCTCAGGTTGTAAATTCAAAAACTTGACGTGTTCCCAGATCGTAAATTTGAAATCAACGGCGGAACCCGCGCTCCAATGATGCTGGAGGCTCAAGAGCGAATTGGAGTGAGTGTGTTCCCTGAGTGACAGCGGTTGGACCAATGAAGTTTTGGAAGGCGGTCCGGGTGTTGAGATGTTTATCCGTACGAGACTTTAAGAGACAGAATCGAAATATACTTCACTAGAGAATATGGAACTGAACTAGATAGAATAAAACTGACAACCTAACAGGACTGAGTTAAAATTGAACTAATGATTCTAGAAATCGTTTAGTTAAGAACGATGTTAGCGGCTGTAATCTACACCCATTTTGGTACGTAACATTTTGAGAAGTATCTCAGGAACCTCCATTAAACTATCTTATGATTCTTAGTTTAACCTTTGTTAATTTTATTTATTAATTTTTCAGAGAGAGAGAGAGCATTAATAATAACTTCGAACCTTAAATTTGGGATGTTTAACTTAATCAGTTTAAATCATGATTTATGCATAAACTGAATTAAAAAAATAAGATCAATAAGTATAAACTAAAAATATCCGTTTCTTGTTGGAAAGTTTCCTCCGGAGCCAAAGTAACCATTCAACTAACGAAAACGGTTAATTAAGTTAAGTTCACAAAATACCAATAAATTCACATTTATACGAATTGAACCCACATCTTAAACTTGCTACAAAGTTGCCCTACATTATTCCAAAGTATCCCTATCACAATATCTAACAAACATTCCCCTGGCCGGGAACTCTAAAGCGAATACTTAACTTTAGGGAATCATTTACACTTGCTTCATGCAAATGACGAGTTGCGACCGACGAAAACGTAATTGAAAATGACGATAATGAAGTTTCGTTTTGAGTGTGTGTGGACGGGGCACACTGTGTCGAGGCTATTCATCAAAGGGACGCTGAATAAATTCCGGGTTTGAGTTTTAGAGATTAGTTGATGGGAGATGGGGTTGTAGAGAGTCATATTTTAAAGTTGTGTTTTGGTATGCTTGGATAGTTTGTTGAATTGATGTGTTTGTTGGATGTTTAATTGGTTGTGTGTTTTATGTTGATGGCAAAAAGAGGAAGTGAATGATTTAAAGAATAGACAAGTTGCATGAAACGCGAAATTCATAATATATGTGTTTTTTCTGGTACATTAGAAGCTGCAGATTCCGAATGTTAGGTTAAATATTCACAAATATGTTTAATTTCAACAAAAAATGCATTTGCAATTTGCCGAAAATGTACGTCACTGAAAACAGCTCTGACGTCAACTGTTATTTTTTGGCGATGTTTCGATCTATGCTGTAATACAGTTTATAAAATAGTAAACCTTACAATTTCTGCGAAACCTCATTAAAAGAAGAAGACAATATTATTTGTAACCAGTTCATATCAAGGAAGTTAAGCAGCTTGTTCCAAGTTTGGTTGTTAGTTAAAATACACACACTAGAGCATATATGAGCTATTGCAGAACTATTGACTGTTGGATCTGATCGGAATAGTCGAGTGAAATCGTTCAACGTTTGAAGAAATTAACTGGAATGAACATGACATGTTTCTGTAAAATAGCATAACTTTTTTAAGTATTTGATAAGGATGAAAGCACGTTTCACAGTTTCAAAAGCGATACAGTGAAACGTGATACGAAATAACACGCCAAGAACAAAAAAGAGCCAACCGTGACGTCATCTGTTATGCTAAGAGAGGTTTAACAGGAGTGACATATCATTAACTTTAAAAGTGAATTTAAAAATAAATACATCTTTAAAACCAGAAATACTTGAGTTTTAGAGGTTTTTTAATATGCTTAATCGAATAAATATGTTTGTGGAAAACGCTGTAATTGTCCATTGGAGTGAAAGTTTTATTTTTAAAAAAATATATATATATATATTTTATTGATATTTTGAATAAAATGATAGTTTGTTTTAATTTATATTTCTTCATTTATTAATGCAATGTAATAGTATCATTTTTTAGCTTCCACACTACGTTTATAACGTAAAAAGTGGTAGGTTTTATAATCGTTCAGTATGTCTGTCCGTCTGTCTATCACCCACTTTCACAGAAAGAACCACAAGTCCCACAGACAAGAGGGATACGTCATTTTAAAGCAAAAAATCAGATTAGGCTACATCTCAAATTTCATTAAAAAATTTTAATTAGAAGTTTATTTAAAATTTAAATAACTAATTTTTTTTATCTACATTGAAATAACATGCAAATTCTATTTTTATTCATATTTTCACTGTTGTCATCCACAAGTCCCACAGACAAGTGGGATACGTCATTTTAAAGCAAACAATCAGATTAGGCTACATGCCAAATTTCATTGAAAAATTTAAACTAGAAGCTTATTTAAAATTTAAATAACTAAAAATTTAATCTACATTGAAATAACATGCAAATTCCATTTTTATTCAATATTTTCACTGTTGCCATTTCGTTAAACGTACGAGAAATTTTTGTTAAAATAAAAATACAATTTTGAAAAAATATTTATTTATGTGATATAATTCGGTTTGGATTGTTGTATTATCCCAATAGAGTTCTTTTAATGGTTCTATATATATGTATGTAGAAAGATTGATAGAGAATTCAAACTTGGCAAAAAAAATATGCTAAGTTTCGCTTTTATTTTCAAAGCATCAATTATACAAATTATAAATTTTTCGAACTGTAAATTAATTTAACAAATTATAAATAAGTGAATTTTCGAAAGAAATGTAAATGGGAAATTGTGGCGACAAAAATATTTATTAAAAAAGATTACATCATTATTCTTCGAACTTCAAACAAATTTAGCAAACGATAAAGTTTAATTATTAAATCTGAGAAAGAAGAAGAATTATTAAATCTGAGAGAAGAATGAAAATAGTTAATTTTGGCGTTTAAAACTTTGAATTACATATAGCTAAAGGCCCTGTTTTTATTAGAATTAAATCACATTTGCCATTCGCAACAATCGCTCGAGAAACTTTAATTCTTTTAGACAATAAATTAAAATAAATTTATTTTTGCGACATCGATCAGTTTGAAATGACGTCAAATATATTTCACTACGGAATCCTTGTACGTTGATATTAAATGTTTTCATTATATTTAAAAGCGAGGAATATGAAATATTTATTCTTTAAAATATAAATTAATTTTTCAAACGATAAGTAATAATTATTGAACTTTCGAAATAAAATAAATGAAACTAGCCAAATTTAGCTTGTAAATGTTAAATATAGAATTAATGTTGTGTTTGGCGCGTTTTTTCCTGTTAAACACAAATATGTGGAAGCGAGTTAAGTGACAGATTCTGTTACAAACCTACTTGTTTTTAATTCTATGTATTTCAAAAATATCCGGATCTTACGAATTAATAAGTTGACAAGGATAAAAAGCCCGTGTTATTTGGTATTTGGCGACATTTAAAAAAAATGTTTTGGCCAATTGTCGCTTGAAAGAAGTCTAGGATTTGCCCCAAACAGTTTTACGTAATTATTCTTCGATTCTTCAAACTAACAAAGGATATTAATATAACATGCGAAAGAGCATTCATGAAAATAGCCAATTTTGCCGTTTATAAGCTTTAATTAAAAATAAATGTTTCGTTTAACATTTTTATTTTTCTAGATAACTAGAAATTTATGATAAGTATATCAATGGCCTGTTGATGGTACTTAAAGTGATTTTTAGTCAGTTATGAAAATATGTATTTGAAATTATTAAAAAATATCTATAATTATTATATATTAGGGGGATACGGTACCCAAAACATTATTTCTAGAAATAATAACATAAATTTGTAAATTATAGTGGTTTTATAAAAGGGTAACTCTAAATAAACATTTTCTAGCAATAAAAACAAATATTTACAAGTACTTTTTCATTTATTTAAAAAAAAAGTCAAAATTTTGAACTTTTTTAAAACGCTACTCCTCTTTCAATTTTGAGAAGAACTGCACCAAACTTTTATAGTTTGTTTTTAGTATATTTGTTCAAGAACTGTGCATGGATTTTAAAATGTGAGCTACAGTTAAAAAGTAACATGCATTTGTACTAAAAATCACAAAAATATTACAAATTATTGAATTCAACATTTAAAAAAAACCCAACTATACATAGTAGAACCTTATTCCATGCACAATTTTGTGAACAATATATATAGAAGAACACAAGTTAAAAATCTCAAAATTCTAACTTAATTAGCAAAAAGACCTTAGGGATTTATTAAACACAATAATTGAAAAACGCGAAACAGAGAAAAAAAAGTTGAAAGCAGACGAAATACGTATTCAAACTTATAGGAATGTGACTCCAGAAAATATTTAATAACTTTTTTCTACAGATATATCATTATAAAACTTTCAGTAAATGTTTAGAAAAATATTGTAAATAATAAGAAGTACAAACTGAAAAATCGATATTTTGACCAATTTTTGGGTACCGTATCCCCTTAACTCACAAGTTTAAAAGTAAACACTTCTCATGAAAGTTAGTTTTATATAAAATAAGTTAAGAAAAATCTATAAAATACTTAGAAACTTACATCAAGCAACACCTTACAATAATAAACTCCGGGCAGTCTCTCTTGGTTAAAAGCCGTTCCATGTTCACTAGTCAATTGCATGTCACATTCATCATTCCAAATGAATTCTGTCTGTTTGCTTCAAATAATGGCCTAAGTCCAACACGTAGATGGGGCGAAATATTTAGTTGACTTTTTGTTTTTATACAGTAAGTATGAGGATATAGCCTCACTGAGTTTCTGTATATGTTATTATATAGTTGTTGTTTCTAATGCCACTCGGTAACCGAGTCCGGAGTAGAGAACTACCCGATTTTAAGGCAAAGTGGGGCGGCTTCCGTTTTTATTGAGCGCCACAAGGGAGGGAGTCCGACTTTTGCTCGTCAGCATGACACTTCCGTTTTACAGGAAGGTCCCTTTCACACATCCATTCTCACTCACATATCGGAATTTTGATCCAGATCAAAGGCCGATAACCCCCTTATCTGGTACCCCCAGAGGTATTAATTTGGTATGGGAACATGGAGGACTTTGTGACCACGACATATTTAACGTGCCCCAGCCACCATTAGCAACACGGCGGTCTTTAGCCGAATACAAGCGCCGACCCAGCAACCATCAGAATTGCGAGCACCGCCGAGGACAGAACCCACAACCCTTCCGATGCGAGCACGACGCTTTACACGACTGAGCTACCGCGGCTGAGTATAGTATGTGTTGTATAAGAGGCCCCGTGACGCAGTGGTAGTGCTTTGCATTGCCGTGCCACAGGTCCGGGGTTCGAATCCCGGATTGGGCGAGGTCCACTCAACCTTTCATCACTTAATTGGGGTCGAAAAAATGAGGACCAAGCATGCTTGGGAACTAAACACTGGGGGTCCCGCGTGAGGCTGACCACCTAACCGGGACATGTTCCTAGCACCCTAGAGCCCTTGGTCACGAAAGCTGATTGGGCACGGCAAGCCTTGGTCCAGTAATGGGCTGTTGCACCAAGGAGCTAAGTTTATTTGTTGTATAATAATGTAATAAAATAGTTACGAGTAAATAGGTCGTATAGAAATAATTATAAAGTAAATAATTTTTAATAACTAGGTAAAAATATAGTTGAGAGGAAGAAGTACCAAAATTTGCAATTTATTTGTTAAAGTTTTGGATTATTAAAGAATATATGTTTTAGAGGGATTATATAAATCATTTTAACTTATAATAAGTGGTTAGAAAAAATCTAAAATTAAAAATAGGCTATAAATTTCTTGTACTAGTTTTTTATTTAGATTTTATTTATTGCACCAATTTCTAATTAATTCTTAATCAGCTGCACCAATCTTTTATTGGTCGATTTGTTTCGCCGTTATATTTTATAACAGGAAGTTCTAAAAGAATTTAAATAGTATATTTTCCAGCTACTTGAATACTCACGAAAATTCTTAAAGAAAAAAAATAATATATGTAAATAAGGGTAAAGTTTCTCATGTTATTGTTCATGAGACAACAGCAATTTTAATAACAAAAAATAATGTTTCAGTGCTTATTGATGTGTAGTTCTTCGGCAAACATGTAGCCAGATATCTGTCCGGACGTACAGAAAAACGGACAAAAAGTCTAAATCATAAATCAATGATTTAATATCTTACTTACAAAAAATTTAAGATCAGACGGATCGAACCCATTACGGAAAGGGGTATACGGAAAGGGACATACGAACATCTGAGGCTTGTCAATACCTACTTTCAATTTTTTTAAAATTTCTTTCACTATAAAAACTAAAAGTATCTTTAAAAAATACAACGGTGTTCAAAAGGGAACCGGTGGTTATACAGTAAAAGTGAGCGGTTGTTTCGTCAGTATAGGAATAAAGCATACCGATGAGCTACAATATGCTGTTTGGGTCTTACGCTTACGCACTTTTTTTAAAAAAATTCAAATGGCACAGCAATGCAAGAATTATGTTAATGACATACGAACAGAAATTTGTTTTTCCTATACAACTAACTAACAATCGCAAGAGAAGACAATATATATTAATTCGCGGTTGACAAAAAACTATACACTATATTGTTTTCTAAAATATATATAACAAAATTAAAAAAAAAATAATTTTAAAGCACCGTTATATGCATTTTTCAAGCTCTACTATAGCTTTTTAACCGAAACTTCAAGGGGACACGGTACCTTTTTCAAAAAAATCTTTAATTTTGACTTATTCACTATAAAATTGATGTTTTATTAGTTCAATCTATATTTAAAATTCATATATGTGAAAAAAATTAAACATTAATTAAATGTTATAAGTTATTTAAACAAATTAAAAAAAATATTAACTTTTTTAAAATGATAATGCTTTAAATACAAATATTTTAACCCACATTTTTTTTCTCATGTACTTTAAACTGTTTTACATAAGAATTGACATCCAAATTTGCTTTATATTAAGTAGTTCTTTTATAAAAAAATATTTATCTAGAAAATCCCAAATTATTTTAGTATGTTTGAAAAATTTCAAATTTAGCATTTTTTTTTATAAAAAAAATATTACTTTTGAAAACAATTTTAATGCCAATTCTTAATGTTAACATATTTGAAAGACTGCATACCAAATTCCTTAGACTTTTATAAATAATTAAAAAAAAACTTTAGTGGTTTGAAAAACTTGCTATCAAGGAAAAATGAACACCGAGAAAAACACATTTAAAGTTTTCATTCGTTTGTATTTTTATCCTGCCTTTCCGCATAAAAAGTAGAATAACTTTTTTTAAAATATAGCTACACTTTTAAAACTTAGTAGACTTATTTAGAAGATTCCAAACTTTAATTTTAGCAAATAAAAAAGAATCGCAATTCTTGTCCTTTTTGAGGTACTGTGTCCCTTTAAAAAGTAGACACAATTTTTGTGTTGTTTTAAAAACTAGGGAAAACACAATTTTTTTAAATTGAAAGTCAAAGCAAGTTTTTTTTCTAAATATATCCAGACTAAGACGAAGGTATTGTAGCTTTGTTTTCATTATTGTACTTGACATTTGGTCATGAATGAATGTTAAATTCCTGGAAAAGTGTGTGAGTGAAGAGTGTACACAAATTATTAGACGCACTGTATTATTTTAGTAATGATGAAAAGATACCAAAGAATGCCATATCATTAAAAAAGATGTCGATATATGTATTAAGTATAGCAGATAGTATTTTCTATTCAATAGCTTAAGTTTAGGAACACAAATGTCCTTCTAAAGGTATTTTGTTCATCATTGATTGATACATGAAATCTTGCAGTGCGTCTCATGATTTGTCCAGGGACTGTATATTTAACAAATTCAAACAAAAAATCAATAAAAACATGACACAAAAATTTATTTGCCAAACATACATATCATTCCTTTACTTAGAAACTTTGGTATAAACTTGTAACACATGGCGGAATATTTGATCATAGGCTTTCAATTTGACACACAGCGAAGTGCGTTACATTTGACGTTATACTCTGAGGAAAGTGTTAACACTGATTGCAGTTTTAAACAAATAATGCTGGAAGAAAACATGCATTTACACCATTGATATTGCAACATGTAGATAATAATTAACACATTTGAAGTATGCAAAAAACTTTATTTCATGTTGTTGTAAACATATATTTAAAGTATTTTAGTTGGTAAAAATTCGTCAAAAATGGAAAAAAGCGTTGCTGTATACATATTATTTTAAAACGATTAGTTTTATTTGTCTTATTAATTATTTTTATTAATTCTTTTTAATCTGATTTTAGTAACATTTTTTTAGATAAAAATTTAAAATTTAAGTTTACATTTTAAAAAAATTAAAATATTCAAAATACTAGTGATTTTTTTTAACTCTGGAAATACATTTGTCACGTCAATTGTACAAAACAAAAAAATAACAAGTGTAATACAATAATAATCAGTAACATAAACAAAGTAATCAGTAACATAAAACAATAAGTAATCAGTACATAAACATAATAATCAGTAACTAAACATAAGTAATCAGTACATAAACATAAGTAATCATACATAAACATAAGTAATCAGTAACATAAAACAAGTACAGTAATAAGTAACATAAAACAATAAGTAATCAGTAACATAAAACAATAAGTAATCAGTAACATAAAACAATAAGTAATCAGTAACATAAAACAATAAGTAATCAGTAATAAACATAAGATAGTACATAAAACAATAGTAATCAGAACATAAAACATAAGTATCAGTACATAAAACCATAAGTAATATAACATAAAACATAGTAATCAGTAACATAAAACAATAAGTAATCAGTAACATAAAACAATAAGTAATCAGTAACATAAAACAATAAGTAATCAGTAACATAAAACAATAAGTAATCAGTAACATAAAACAATAAGTAATCAGTAACAAAACATAAGTAATCAGTACATAAAACAATAAGTAATCAGTAACATAAAACAATAAGTAATCAGTAACATAAAACAATAAGTAATAACATAATAAGTAATCAGTATAAACAGTAATCAACAACATAAGTAATCAGTAAACATCAGTACATAACATAAGTAATCAGTAACATAAAACAATAAGTAATCAGTAACATAAAACAATAAGTAATCAGTAACATAAAACAATAAGTACTCAGTAACATAAAACAATAAGTAATCAGTAACATAAAACCATAAGTAATCAGTAACATAAAACAATAAGTAATCAGTAACATAAAACAATAAGTAATCAGTAACATAAAACAATAAGTAATCAGTAACATAAAACAATAAGTAATCAGTAACGTAAAACAAAAAGTAACATAAAACAATAAGTAATAAGTGTTAAGTGTGTATATTAGTTCCATACTTTATGTATTGTTTCACAACAGTTTATTTCAAAACATATATCTAGAACCCTCATGCTTCTTACACTTGCATATTTTATTTTATAAAATATTGCAAAATAATTTTATGCAAAAATGGGTGCCGAGTGTAAATATTAGGCTATTCCTAGATAAGGATACATTACATTTTCGATACAACTTAAATTTTTCTTCAAATATTTGTTATTACGTCCAAAACATAACTATTTTTTTAAAGAGAAAATATCATCAACTTATTTAATTTTTCATTTCGAAGTTTTAAAATGGCAATCAGTTATTTATGATAGTATTTTTATTTTCTTTATCACTTATTAATTAAATAAACGTGTAATTTGTCATCTTTAAACTTTTTTTATTTGTCATACTTTCACAGAAGAATAGAAGTCATGTTATTGCATTGAGCCTGGATCCTTAGATAGGGACCAGAAGACCGATATTTCAATCAACAATACACAAAACTCGATTAAAATATTATTGGGTTATTGAAGATAATTGTGGTATTATAGTTATCTACGAAGAGAATCTATATACATTTTTAACATAATTATGCCAATCAGAATTGATAGTCAGTTGCATTTTGATTTTAATTTCCATTTGTATCTTTAACTAGGGAAAAATAGCCTTGGGAAACATAGCTAGCATTCACGTTTATTAAACACATAAAATACACTGAAAGAGTTATGAACCTTATTTGATAAAGAAGCTTGCCTGGTGTTGTAACATTTGACATTGAATCTTTTTTGAAGTAAGATGATGCAATAGGGTATTTGACTAAAAAAATTTTATTGGCTTACAATATTCTTATGCCAAAAATATTAGGCCCGTATTTTTTCTTTTTTTCAAATACCCCATAAAAAGGGAGAAAATTAATTTTAAAATTAGGACGAAAAATTACGCCCGAAAACTGTGGCTGTCACGTGGTATCTAAGAAGTCACTAGTAACTATAAACAAACTTTAAAACACCATTTTGGAATCTACTTTAAGCAAATCTGAACTATCCGCTTCTGTAAAACCTCCTTCCATTACCTATATAATTCTTATTTTAATAGTAAATTAGATTAAATCCAGTTTAATTGCAAGCAAAAAAAAATATCACACCGGTTTGTTTATATAAACTAGTGACGTCAGCCAAATCGACGTGTTTGTGATCACGTGACGTACCGATGAAAAATAAGCCATTTTAAAATGATTTTGTATTAGTTATTTAAAGATTTATTTTGCAAAAAATATATATACGTTTGCTATTTTTGGGTTCAAACTATAATTAATTTAATATTGGAAGGTATTTTAGCGATACAGTCAAGTACCCTATTGGCGATATGAAATGTAGCTTGACACAAAACACTTAAAAGCTTCATTGTTATTTAATAAAGAATGTGGTGGCTAAGAGTTAAATGTTACAGATATTTAACATCATATGGGCTAATAAAACTTATATCAGGCTAATTTAATATTGGAAGGTATTTTAGCGATACAGTCAAGTACCTATTGCGATATGAAATGTAGCTTGACACAAAACACTTAAAAGCTTCATTGTTATTTAATAAGAATGTGGTGGCTAAGAGTAAATGTTACAGATATTTAAACATCATATGGGCTAATAAAACTTATATATCAGGCTAATTTAATATTGGAAGGTATTTTAGCGATACAGTCAAGTACCCTATTGGCGATATGAAATGTAGCTTGACACAAAACACTTAAAAGCTTCATTGTTATTTTAATAAAGAATGTGGTGGCTAAGAGTTAAATGTTACAGATATTTAAACATAATATGGGCTAATAAAACTTATATATCAGGCATTAAATAAGTTTTTATTTCATAGTTAACCAACATTACTTTGACGGAAACTAACTTAAATGGGAACTTTATATGTGTGTGTAAATCCACACCACCTTTTTATACTTAATGGAAATATTCAATTTCAATTAGATTTTGCGTAAAATGGAGTAACATATTGTATATAACAGAAAAAAACACCCCTTCAACATTTCTAATAAAGTAAGTCGTTTTTGTAAACTGAGAAAATGATACTATACCTAAATTCACAGTTTTTAGGTACTATTTGTAAATGAAATAAATAGAAATTTTAAACAAGCATTATTATTATATTATTTATTTCCAATATATATTTGTGAAAATCAATTAAAAAGTTATATTTAAATCCTTTATATAGTATTTATTTTGAAAAATATATCTATTTTAACTAAATTGTGTAAAATTCATAACTTGCAAATACTTGCAAATTGCTAAATAATTCTAAAAACTTTTATTTTTAAAGAATTAGAACTTTTAATGTTATGTAGCATTTTTTTTAAATATATACTCCGATTTCAATATATTTTACCACATTTACTGACAAAGTTTTTGTTTATAAGAAATAAGTATTGTTACCAATTTTCTATCTTAGATAGGAATTGAACCTTCAGAAATTTTTCATTGCATTGACAATTACGACAATGATTAACAAACAAAACATGATGCATCCACCATCGACCCAGAAGAATTTCTCTTAAAATAACTCTTAAAAAATAGTTAACTTAAGAAATTTACTTTTTATTCTAAGTTTGTTATTTTAAACTAACAAACATAACATCCTAAAAACCAAGGCTTTAAAAAAAAAACCATGGGAAGTTACAAAACAGCGTCGTAACAACCAGTACCCCGTTGTTGCCAGATTTGAATTTCCAAAGTAGAATAATACCTCTTCCAAAGCCATTACATTCTTGTAATTAGCTCTGGGCCCAGAAAGAGGGTCCCCGAGAGCCATTCCTGGATCAAAGGCCTCCAGAAAGCGGTCACGGTGCCTGATTAAAGGAACCACGGTTAAGAACCCTGGGTGCTTAAAAGTGAGTCCGACTATACAGTCCCTGGACAAATTATTAGACGCACTGTATTTTATTTTTAGTAATTTTATGTTTCTTAAGAGTTTTTATGCGATAATGGTATATTTAAAATACAATATTATTGATTTTTATGTAAAAGAATTGTTGTAGACTACATATTTGTATTTATTTTAAGATAATCGTGATTAAGATTAAATTATATTAATTATTTATTATAAGATTATTTATGTGTGGAATCATCATCCTAAAATGCAGGTGACAGTACAGTCTTGCTTGATAGCATGCCGCGCAGAATTAAAGCTTTGATAGCGGCTAAAGGTAGCTCAACTAAATATTGACTTTTACTAACATTAATTTCACTTTTCTTTAAAACTTAATAAACTTAGTATTTTCTAAATTAATGCTGTTTTATTTATGTCAAATAAATCGGTAATTGAATGGATAATATAAAAATAAAAAACAAATCAATTTAAAATAATAAAACGGTACAATATCACCTGGTAATTAATATTTTACATGAAATCTTGCAGTGCGTCTAATAATTTGTCCAGGGACTGTAAGATGTGACCAATTTGTACCATACTCAAAAATTACTTTCTTATATATTGATCTTAATTTGTGATTTAGTTTCTTATCGAATTTTAAATTTGATTTTTGTTCTGAATTTTTATGCTAAATCATGTTGTACTTTGTGTTTTCGTGTATAACTTTGTGTTTAGGTTGGTAATTCGTTTTTTGTTTGTCATAGAAAAAACGCAATCTAGAATGATGTTATAAATGCAAATATATTTATTTTGTATAAATAATTATTTTCATATTTGAAATAATAAATCCCTAATACGGAGTACGCACATTTTTTAACGTAGGAATTGTTTGTTTTTTAAATGCGTACCTTGTGAGGAAACGTATGATGCCAATAAAATTATTATTATTATGTTATGATGTATTGTCAATCAATTAAAAAAAATACTTCTCTACAATTTCTTTCAAGCAAATAATCCTAAATTTCTGTCTTAATATTCAATGGGACAGATATGATGCCAACGACTTTTAATTATTATAACCATCTAGATTTAAAACCTTTTTTAAACTGAATAAATGTTTCTACGTAGTAAAAAAAGATATATATAAAACATGAACTGTAAAAATGTATTGTTTGGGTAAAAAGACGAAAAAGAAAACTTAATTATAAAAGTTTAAGAAATGGAATAACTGATAAAGCGGAACGACCAAATCAAAACTTTATTATGGGTTAAATTTACATTACATTAATTATTAACCCTTTCAGTCCCAATGACAATTTGGCATCATCATTTTAGAATTTTTTTCTGATCGTATATAGCCATTTCTGATATCAAAAAGCACATCATTCGATTCTTCAAACTTTTTTCTATTAGAAAATATTTTGTATTAATCTCAATAGATGTCAGCCCTATTTTTTTTTAAATTATGATCAGAAATATGATGATGCCAAATGGCATCACTGGGACTGAAAGGGTTAAAAAAATAAAATTCCATTTGAAAAGGTTTTGATACCGAATCAAATATACCTACCGAATAAATAACCTACCAACGATAATTTTTCACTGAACCTTTTGGTGGGATTGACGATTATGCGGTTTGGATAAAGGAAAGGCATGCTAGAACCGAGCTGTCGGCATTTTTGAAGCATTAAATGAAGGCAATAGCGTGCCTCACAATGGCAACTTTCTCTGCTGCCGAGATAATCTTAATCAGTTATACTTGCTGGAATATGAATCCTGGGAAAAATTAAGATTAGAAAGTGTTTCCTGTACGAATGCAGATAAGCTGCTTTGCATTGTTGCGTTTTATGTTTCAAGAGTGAACTATAAATCCGGATTAGGGCTCCTGTTAAATTCTTAATATTACATTGTTTTTTTTTTATTTAAATTAAACAATAAAGTTAAATGCAGTTTCTGAAGTTTCAAACAGATTTTAAGTTATAGATTTGTATTGTTTTTCGGGTTAATCTTAATTATTTACATCTGCTGGAATATGAATCCTGGGAAAAATAAAGATTAGAAAGTGTTTCCTGTACGAATGCAGATAAGCTGCTTTGCATTGTTGCGTTTTGTGTTTCAAGAGTGGACTATAAATTTAGATAAGGGTTTCGAAATATCGTGTTAAATACTTAGTCGTGAATTATTTTTTTAATTAAATTTAACTATATAAAGCTAAGAACAGTTTCAAACAAAATTTAAGCTATAGATTTGTAATGTTTTCAAGCTTTTTGAAGAAATTTTTAATCAGTTATACTTGCTGGAATATGAATCCTGGGAAAAATTAAGATTAGAAAGTGTTTCCTGTACGAATGCAGATAAGCTGCTTTGCATTGTTGCGTTTTATGTTTCAAGAGTGGACTATAAATTTAGATAAGGGTTTCGAAATATCGTGTTAAATACTTACGCGTGAATTATTTTTTTAATTAAATTTAACTATATAAAGCTAAGAACAGTTTCAAACAAAATTTAAGCTATAGATTTGTAATGTTTTAAAGCTTTTTGAAGAGATTTTTAATCAGTTATACTTGCTGGAATATGAATCTTGGGGGATATTAAGATTAAAAAGTGTTTCAAGAGTGGACTATAAATTTAGATAAGGGTTTCGAAATATCGTGTTAAATACTTAGTCGTGAATTATTTTTTAAATTAAATTTAACTATATAAAGCTAAGAACAGTTTCAAACAAAATTTAAGCTATAGATTTGTAATGTTTTCAAGCTTTTTGAAGAAATTTTTAATCAGTTATACTTGCTGGAATATGAATCTTGGGAAAAATTAAGATTAGAAAGTGTTTCCTGTACGAATGCAGATAAGCTGCTTTGCATTGTTGCGTTTTATGTTTCAAGAGTGGACTATAAATTTAGATAAGGGTTTCGAAATATCGTGTTAAATACTTAGTCGTGAATTATTTTTTTAATTAAATTTAACTATATAAAGCTAAGAACAGTTTCAAACAAAATTTAAGCTATAGATTTGTAATGTTTTAAAGCTTTTTGAAGAGATTTTTAATCAGTTATACTTGCTGGAATATGAATCTTGGGGGAAATTAAGATTAAAAAGTGTTTCCTGTACGATTGCAGATAAGCTGCTTTGCATTGTTGCGTTTTATGTTTCAAGAGTAGACTATAAATTTAGATAAGGGTTTCGAAATATCGTGTTAAATACTTAGTCGTGAAATTTAACTATAAAGCTAAGAACAATTTCAAACAAAATTTAAGCTATAGATTTGTAATGTTTTCAAGCTTTTTGAAGAGATTTTTAATCAGTTATACTTGCTGGAATATGAATCCTGGGAAAAATTAAGATTAGAAAATGTTTCCTGTACGAATGCAGATAATCTGCGTTACGTTTTATGTTGTTGTTGTTGTTGTTACTAATGCCACTTGGGAAACCCAAGCTCTTCCCGCGGAGCGGGCAAGGATTATGGCAAATGGGTGCGGTTCCTGAGGAGAGATGCCCGTGTAGAGACCACACGGCAGGAATCCGACTTGGCATCGTGCTGACAGATGCTGCCATCTATCGCCACCTCCAAAATTTAGACATGTCCCTGAAGGGGAGGGAAATAGTCTCCAGGGACCTGTACCCGTGGTAAACTGCGCAATGACCGACCACAGGACTTTCGGACCCAACAGATTTAACGAGCACGTACTCCGCATATACTCGACAAACACAAACATCCATGCCTTACCGGGATTCGAACCCGAACCCAGAGGCTCCAAAGGCTAGCGCCCTAACCATTGCGCCGCCGGGTCGGCACGTTTTATGTTTCAAGAGTGGACAATAAATTCGGGTTATGGTTTCAAAATCGCCTGTTTAAGTTGGAAATTTATTAGTTAATTGTTTCGACTCAGTGCATTGGTATTTTTTAATAAAAATTAACTATGAAGTTAAATACTGTTCCGACCAGAATTAAAGAAATATATTTGAAAGCTTATCAAAATTTTAGTGTTCGTTTCAAGATATTCGTAATCAGTTATACTTGCTGGAATATGAATCCTGGGAAAAATTAAAATTAGAAAGTGTTTCCTGTACGAATGCAGATAAGCTGCTTTGCATTGTTGCGTTTTATGTTTCAAAAATGGACTAGAAATTTGGATTAGGGGGTTTCGAAATCAGTTAAATTTGTAATTGTACATTGTTTTTTTTAAAATTAAAATTGATTATAAAGTAAAGTATAGTTGAAAACATTTTAAGTTATAGATTCGTAAGGTATTCAAGGCTTTTTTGTATTTTCGGGATAAATCTTAATCAGTTATACTTGATGGAATATGAATCCTGGGAAAAATCAAGATTAGGAAGGGTTTCCTGTACGAAAGTAGATAGGCCGCTTTGCATTGTAGCGTTTTATGTTTCAAGAGTGGACTATGCATTTTTTGGATTGGGGTTTCAAAATATCCTTTTTAAGATGAAAACTTATTAGTTCATTCTATAGAGTCTTAGTGGTGTATTGGTTTTCTTTATTAAAATCAGCTATAAAGTTAAATACCGTTCTAAACAGAATTTAAGAAATATATTTGAAAGCTTTTCAAAACTTTTAGTGTTCGTTTCGAGATATTCTTAATCAGTTGTACTTGCTGGAATATGAATCCTGGGGAAAATTAAGATTAGAAAGTGTTTCTCCTGTAACGTTTTATGTTTCTAGAGTGAACTATAAATTCGGATTAGGGTTGTGAAATCTCCTGTTAAATTCTTAGTCGTAAATAGGTTTAAAATGAATTGATACGAAAATTTCATAAATCTTTAACCTTATTCTAACGTATCAAATATATCTTAGAGAAGTAACTGAAAGCCGTGTAGTGTTTCACACACCTAGATTTCTTTCTATTCATTTATGTATCACTTAGTTGTTTCACGTCACTCATTAGGTTGGTAAAAGTATGATTCACCGATAAATATTCATGTCTTAACTAGCAAATAAATACCCGTTCTTCGCACGGACTAAAATAATATCAAATAGATCCAAGTACATATGTGTCATTTGATTTGCAATAGGATAATAAACTTTGCCTTTATTCCCGTTCATTATAAAGAATAAAATCCCGTTACTTATATTGCTTTAAAATACCAAAATAAAAATACATCACTATAAAATGCACATCCTCATATCACAAAAATCTTCCTTAATATGAACTTACTGTCATCGCAATTTTCCTGATAAATTCAAAATTAACCATAATTGTATAACAATGTTATTTCACGTCGAAACCTCCATTCTGGGTAAGGTTGGTAAAAGTATGGATCACCGATAATTATTTATGTCTTAATTGATAAAACTAATTACTCAAGAATCACATTCTTTGCTGATGGAACAATTTCTTAACTCTTCCTTTTTAAAAAAATATTCCAATTAGGCCCTACACTTTTCAAACATTTGGCACTTTGCTGACCTAAGCTATTATTACAATACTCCCCTCCCCCTAAAGTAATGGCACGAGTAATTGAAATAATGAACCCCTTTAATGAAGGTCTAATCGAATCAAGAAGAAAAATTTGTTTCTCCAAGAAAAGTCCAAAGACTAAAGATAATTCCGTCGCATAAAAATCTACGTCTAAATTACGTTACGCTCGTTGAGGCTAGAATCGGTTAGATATGCTGTGTGAGAAGAAACGATGTAGAAAATTGTGTGCCAGGTGAGGCTATGTAGCGATTATGTAATAAACCCAACATAAGCTTGGCGAGTAATTTGGCTAGATATTTTTTTCTTTGTAAGCAAGTTGTGATACGCCAGGATAGGATAGGTTAGTTTGAATTATCGTCGCACTAGAGCTACACGAGGGCTATTGGCGACAGTCGTCGTAATTGGAGCACAGTCAAGTGACGATCCGACACTTGAGTAGGCACCCAACGAACGTTAGGAGCGATTTTGAAGCATATTCAACGTGAAATGCCCTCTACTCAGGTTATTTGTCTGATAATAGGGTACTTGTGTGTGTGTGTGTGTGTGTGTGTGACTGTATCGCTAAAATACCTTCCAATATTAAATTAATTATAGTTTGAACCCAAAAATAACAAACGCATATTTTTTTTTCGAAAATAAATCTTTAAATAATTCACAAAAATCATTTTAAAATGGCTTATTTTTCATCGGTACGTCACGTGATCACAAACACGTCAATTTCGCTGACGTCACTAGTATATATAAACAAACAGGTGTGATGTTGTTTTGCTTGCAATTAAACTGGATTTAATTTACGATTAAAATAAGAATTATATAGATAATAGAAGAAGGTTTTACAGAACCTGTGATACACCAGGAAAATGTCAGAAAATTAATTAATATCAGTTTAAATCATGCATATAAAGCGAATTGTTAGAAGGTGAAATTGTGTAAGATTCACAAAATAGTTAATATCCATCTATTGTCATTTAGTGAGTTCAAGTCAATGATTTTCTAATAGAGTTTTTCGTGTGATTTTTGTGAAGGTGGTAACGGTGGAAGTAAATGAATAAAAATAGAAGTTTAATGTTGTAGATGTAGTTGTTTTAATGTCTTTTTATTTTAAATATAATTTTTTTTATGAAATTTGCGATATAGCCAAATGAATTTTTTTGCTTCAATTTAAAGTATTGCTATTATTTATAGCATTTAAAGTTCTTGCTGTGAAAGTAGGACTCAAACTAAATGATAGACTAAAATATTATAATAACTTTCAAATTTTACGTCATACAGTTTGGAAGTTATAAATTAAGAATTGAACGTTCTGCAATGAAATTTCATTGCGAGATAATTTCGATTGGGCGTAACAATCGATTTGGCGACTTTTCAGGCGGCTTCACATTTTTACCGCCAAGCATCTCCATTTCACTCTGACCTCCATCTTAACGAAAGGGATAATAAAACTAATGCAACTTTTTAATCTTATTCATTAGCTGACTGTGTATCTTAATGTTTGAACAATAATTTGGCTTTCAGGCGCTCACTTTTTACCGCAGCATCTCATTCACTTGACTCATTAACGAAGGTAAAAATAACACTATTGGCGACTTTTTATCTAATTCTCTAGCTGACTTGGTGTTATCTTAATTTGTTTTTCAAGTCACTGATAACTCGAGTCGCAGGGCCTGTTTCTCGAATCATTAGGTCTAGAGTTAGAGGCCGAATTAACGCCTATGTGTTGACGGGGAGAATAATTAAAGATAATTAAAGTTAATTAGATATTAAGATTTTTTTCAGATGCGAGAGAAATTAAGTTTATATAACAATGTTATGATTTTATGGCTTGCATAAAATGTGGTGTTGTTAGTAGATTTTGGGATGTAGCTTAAACCATGTTAATTATTGTAATTTTGTTAATTTTAACGTTTAATAAAAATATATTTGAATTACAAAATTGAAAGTTTTATAAAAAAAATAGGTGTTATTGTAATTGAAAATAAACTGTTGACAAACTCTTAAAACAATATAAAGTATTTGTTAAAGTAATTTAACTTTTTAAAAAATGCTTTGTTTTATATTTTTATCGAAATAATGCTGTAAAACTTTCAAAATAATGTTGTTTTGTAAATACTCAAATATTTACTTCGTTTCCAAACTTGTTGCACTGTAAAATTCCGTATATTATTTTTTGTAATTTGTTTTCAACAAATATTAATGATTTAGTAAAAAAATAGAATTGTTTAATTATTTTTATAACAACGTGCAAAAAAGTTCACTTTTTTATATCATATTCATTCATAAATCGTTGCGAAAATGACACTGTACGTGCTTACGTCCAGACAGTGCCGAAAGTAGTACTTTCGGCACTAGTGCGGTAAAGGAAATAAGAGTATCTGATTGGTAGAAAAACAAAATGATGTCATGAATATCTCCATGGAAACTAAATGATGTCATGAAACTCACTTATTTCTATTGGTTCATTACTTTTGCATTTTCTAATATCTCCATGGAAACTACAAGTACTACAAAAATTATTAAAAGAAATTAAAAAAGACAAAAGTAAGAACACAAATTTCACGCCAAACAATACTATTTTGATTCAAAATAGAAAATTATTTTACAACTTTTCTTTTACTCATTTGCATTTTCGAATATCGCCATGGAAACTAAATGATGTCATGAAAATCACTCATTGGTAAAAATACTTTTTTGCACGTTATTATAAAAAATATTGTAAGCAAGCACGTGCCAAATAATAATTTATTAAGCTCTTGTCATTATTTCACTCGGCAAAGCCACTCGCTTAATAAAGTATAATTTTTGGCACTAGTTACTTAAATAACTATTTAAGACATTATGCAAAGTAAATGTTTAACTTACCTTAGTTAATTCTGTGTAAATTACTATTTATGTTATAATTTTTTAGGCAAAAAATAGCAAAATACTATCTAATAAAAGTAAAAATGTTGAAGGGGTGTTTAATGTCATGTATTATTATGGTTGCTTAAACCTTAAAATTGTATTTATTAAATTTACTGATTGAAACACATACTTTAAACATTTGTAACAAAATAAATTATAACATATATCATAAGATTCAGCAAATAACAAAAGTTTGCTTCTTTTATTGTACCTTGTGTGTAATTGTAGATAACACTGTGCAATTCCAAAAAATGCATTTTCTGTTTAAAATAAGTATTATTTGTTAGTATTAGTTATTAGTAATAGTTATATGCAATGGGATACGTCAAAAGTATGTTATACCATCCAAGAAAAATGTGAAGGATGGTAAAATATTGAAACATGCTTAACAACTTAAAAACAACATTTAAATAATTCAAAGTCTTCAGTTACAATACAGCTTTCCATTTTTATATCAATAAATAGTGATGCCTTTTGTCAAATTGGTTTAAAGCGGATGACATCGATATTATTATTATAAACTATGACAGATATTATCTTGTTTATCAAAACCAGATAATCCTCATAGAAATTTTTCTGACGAGTACTTCAACATTTGAAACTCTGATATTAAAGGGGAATGGGCGATCTGGACCGGGAGTCTCCAAAGCAAAGTGCATCAGTGTTAATCCTACGGCGAAAAAAATATTTTATCTGCCACATTTCTCCGGCTGTATTGAATATTTTTACAAGCGGATTTTTTATGTGATAAATGTAGCTGACTTACAGGTTTCGACCTTCCCACTTTTTGAAATTGATTCGAATATATATTTTTATTTTTCAATAAATAATTTTACACAAAATATTCGAAGCAATTTCAAAAAGTGGGAAGATAGAGACATGCAAGTTATCTACATTTATTATTTAAAAAAAACCGTTTGTAAAAATATTCAATACAGCCGGAGAAATGTGGCAGAGAAAATATTTTTTTCGCCATGGGATTAACACTGAGGCACTTGAGTTTGGAGACCCGCGGTCCAGCGCGCCCATTCCCCCTTAAGAGGGAGTCCCATAGAGCTCTTGCATTAGTTTTGAAAAAATAACCTTGGTGAAAGTATTGTTTTGCCATGCATTTCTTTGAGTTCTTTTAAGTTTTGATTTCCCCAAAATATTTTAAGTTGAGTGTAGTTGGATTATCGTCGTATTAGAGCTACAAGAGGGCGATTGGCGACGGGCGTCAATAGCACATAATAATTTAGAGCCACTGTCAAGAGTATAGCCAACACCTGAGTAAGAACCAAACGCAACATTTAGGAGCAAATCATATTCTGACTTACTCTTTTTGACTGTTAACTGACTTTGGAACATATTTAAGGGGGACCAGACCCCCAAAAATTTTCAAAAATGACATTTCAATGTTTTTAGTGTTTCTTAAAATATACAATCTTGGCTTTTCAACGATTTCTTACATTAAAAGTTTCGAGTACTGGAAGTATTTTTAATATTTTTTAAACATACGTTGTTTGGGTAAAATCTAGTCATGTTTTATAAGTAAGAAACCACTATTGTTCACTTTAAACGGTTATATCTCAAAACTTACTTTTTCAATGTTCATGTACCTTTTTCTCAAACTCTACTGTAAGTATCAGCCCAAATTTTTTTATACATATTTAAGAAATTTGTTTCTAAAAACCGCTGGAGGGATTTGACTATAAATATCTTACTTTTTTTTAAATTTAATATTATTGATGTTTTTAGGTTAAAAAAAATATGTAGTTTCACTTAAAAAATTATACTTTAAAAACTAAACAAAAATTTTGAAATTGCCTCGATAAAAAATAGTTAAACATGCATTTAACAACTAGTAAAAATTTCATTAAAAAGTATCAAATAGATTCTGAGAAAAAGGTATATAAAAAAGGTCATTTTAACATGGGCTTCAAAGGAGGGCTCCGGTCCACCTTAAAGGCAATTAACTTTCTTTACACGGGGCATTATTCGCGGGACCTTTATAACTGCACAAGCCGTTTACATTTGTTTTGACAATACACTAGCCCAAAATTGGTACCTTTTCGCATACAAAGCAAGCGTACCGACTGGGTTCCCTACACTGTTAAAAATTTGGTGCTAGGTTTTCACCATGATATTGGTTGGTTTCACCATGATATTGGTTCCTAGTAGCTGCAACGGCTGAATGGTGAAATGTTTCACCTTTTTTCGGTGTTTGGTTGAACCATTTTTCTGGATTTGGAAATAAAAACATGAGAAATGGTTCAACCGAATACCAAAAATATGGTGGAACGTTTCACCATTCAGACGTTGCAGCGACTAGGAACCAATATCATGGTGAAACCAAGCACAACATTTTTAACAGTGTAGCCCCCAAAATGCTCTAAAGAGGGCAACACAATTTTAAAACTTTATCAAGTAATTAATAAACAACAGCATGATGTTTTCTTTTCCAAATTTGTTTTAATTTGCTGACGATTATATCATACATTGTAAAAAAAATACTTACATGGCAAAGCTATACTTTTGCAGAGGTTGCGCGATTTCAAAACTAATATATATTAGCTCTATGGAACTGAATAACGACTAAACATCTTCATTAATGCATGTGGATGTTGAACGCTGACAAAGAAAACTTAAACGATGTTCTCAGAGTTTATACGTTAATTTAAATGCCGCCAGCATCGAACGAAAGACGATTCAATAACTTTGTAAACAAATATTAATATCCATAATTCTGCCTTTTTGTGTCGATATTTCTGACAAGATTATCAGAGTTGAATATCAGCCTTAGGGTAGGGTACATACATATATTCCGGCTTGTGTGCTTGATCAGACCCGCTCAGAAGCTTTCGTCAAGTGAGACAGACACAGAAAGAATTTTTACTGTCACAGAGAAAGGAATATTAGCCTTTAAAGTTGCTGACTTAAATATTTTCTGACATCGAAGGTTTTTGTTTAAATTATGATGGTGATGTGTTTGAAACAATCATTGCCATTTTACAGGTCACTGACGCCTGTTTCGTAAGTCATCAGGCATTTCTTAGACATGTTTCTTAAGAACAGGATATTGTATTTTTGATAAGTAAAACATCGAAATAACCGATGTTTCTTCCATGATTAGTAACGTGCTTGTGACACCTGTGCCAACATGTATTCAGCAAAATACTTCGTTACAGCCTCTTTACTATCACACGTGCAACATTTAAATAGCAAAATCGTCCGTTGGAACATTAATATTAAATAGTTTAACTCTTACGCACAACCGTAGCTTGTCACATGATTACCAACGTACTTGACGTCAGTTCCATCATTTACCCATCAAAATACTTTATTAAACCCTTTTTACTATCACGCATCTGACATGACCAACACAAAACCATTCATTGGAACATTAGAAAATTGCATGTTTTGTCAAACGCCGTTTCTTACATGATTACCAACGTTCTTGTTTTACGGAAGTGACCAATTAAAATGGATTAATAAACATTTCCACTATATAATATATGCGACACGTTCATCACAAAAGTATCCAATGGAACATTAGAAGTGTAAGTTTTCTTTCGGGCTTGTCATTATCAGACGTCATTTCTTACATGATTACAAACGAGCTTGACGTCGTCAGTTCCATCAATTATTCACCAAAATACATCATTAAACCATTTTCACACATGCAATATATTCATTGCAAAATGATCCGTCGGAACATCAGAATGGCATGTTTTGTCGCGGGCTTGCCCAACGTCGTTTGTCTCATGATTACCAACGTGCTTGACGTGTTTCATCATATCCCCACCAAAATAAATCACACCCATTCTACTATCACACATGAGGCATATCCATCGCAAAATCATCCGTCGGAACATCAGAATGGCATGTTTTGTTTCTGGCTTGCCCAACGTCGTTTGTCTCATGATTACCAACGTGCTTGACGTGTTTCATCATATCCCCATCAAAATAAATCACACCCATTCTACTATCACACATGGGGCATATCCATCGCGAAATCATCCGTCGGCACAGGCCGCGACTCCTTGAAATGACCGCTCCGCCTACACTTCATCGACACCAGCCCCAGCACCAGCAACAGAAACACAATCGCCACCGTACCACCAGCCGCGACATACCTAATAGGAAAACGATCACAATGTGCCGGAGCCTCATCGTACCCAGACGGACAATGCACCTTACCATCGCACCACAACTCGGGACCTATGCACATGTTCAGCTCAGGACACTCGAAGGGACAGTTCAGGACATCCCTGGACACCTGGCCGTTCCCCAGTGTCCTGAAGAAGGGTTTTGTGACCTCTATCCACTCGAATCTGACGATCTCGGCGTGGTTGGCCAGCACTTCTATGTAGACGTGGTCGCGTAGGACGTTGTAGTTGGTGCTATCGTTGTACCAGTAGTTGGAGAATACGTCGACTTCTCGGATGTTGGTACGGATGACGTCTGAGTCGGTTTCGCGAGAGGAGGAAGCTGATTGGATGCCGGGGATTAGCGTTTCTTTACCGGCACCTAAATATTACAAAGAAGATTTTTAAAAATTTCATTCAGTTTATAAAACATATGAACAAACACATTGTATTTTATTCAAAGGTATCTATTCTTAAGTTTTTTTTTACTCAGAATAGTTTCATAATCAAACTGAAGCACCATTAACAAAGCTAATAATTTCCATGATTCAGAAAGATTTATATTCTGGTATAAAGTTTTAAAATCTTGGAAAATGTATTGAAAAAGAGTTTTTATCAGTTTTACATTAAAAACTTTACACCTTCTTTAAAAAATTTATTTTTAAGCAATAGTCCTACTCATCAATTTTGTCATTGTTATTTTTCAAAAAAAAATCTATAATCAATATCTTCTTTATTATAAGCTTTAGGTTTTTTTTAAATTGCTTATTTCATTAAAAATGGGTTAAAATTGCCATTCAGAAAATCAGCTAATCTGCTAATCGAAGTTCGTGTAATTTTATTTTCGAGATTGAAGTTCGGAGAATTGCAGTTCTTTTGTGCAACCAATATTCTACAAAAAACAAAATTTTTCCCTTACCTGTACCATGCAGACACACCACAGACAGAGGCTGTACCGGCAGACCGCCATACACGATAATCTTGTTTCCCGTATGGCAGCCTTCGGTACCATCACTACCCTTGAACCTCAGATAGAGGTACTTGTGTGGTGCCGCTTCCAGGAGCCAGCGGCACCGGAGAGGCATAGCTCGGCCTTCGACTGTTGATGGAACTTGGAACACCACCTATGGAATATTGTATTTGTGCATAAACAACTATGTGAAGGATACTTTCAGAATTTTGCGCATGTACATGAAGATTCATGAAGACAACGTCGATTCTTGGCTCTGATAATTTAATTCTATAAAAATTGACATGTTTCGCAGAGTAGAGATTCTGCTTCATCAGATTAGCTCGAAAGAGTGTGTGCTGAAGGGGTACGGATGCCCAGTGTTGATCTAGGCCCCTCTTGAAGTCTATAGCCCTTTGATAGTTTTTTCGGCTTTTCACATTACGTTACAATTACATGTTATAATCTAAATGCCTTGTAGTAATTCAGCGCCATCTAGCGTGGATAGCTAGAATGGTGACCCGCCGCAGTACTCCCCTCCCAGTGAGTCGGAGGAGGAACGATTAATATAGGGTGTTGATGCTGCCTGAAGTGCATATCAAGACTTTGATGCCTGTATTGAAGCTCAGAACTTTGCTTTTTTTGCTTGAAAGCTGACAAAGTGCGTTTTAGATGGCATCACGTCCGATGTCACCACTGAAGAGGTACGGAGTGACCCAGTCTTTCTCGGCACCTATTGCATCCGAGGTCCATAGTCCCAGCCTCGGCAATCCATAGCCCATCAAAAGATCCTCAGGGAGCAAGTTACTTCGGCTTTTATACAGAAATTACTGTTATAAACTAAATGAATAGTAGTAACGTAGTTTTAATTCAGCGCCACCTAGCGTTGATAGCACGTGTGGTGTTCCGCCACAGTTCTTTTCTGTACTATTCTCTTCCTTTGATTATCAGATCAGTACACAACAGTACACATCTATTATGATGTAGCAGGACCTTCGTTCTGTGAAGCAGGTCAATTTTTCCACAACAAAACTAACTGCCCCACGAATCGACATTGTCTTCAAGTATCTTCATATATGAAAAGTGTAGTTGCAAAACAGACATTCTCCAAAACTAAGATATAGGGTTCGATTTGTCCATTGGCGACTTTTGACTAGTGTAAACTTAATTGGACGGCCAATGGACGGGGTGGACCCTATATCATAGTAATACTTTAAACTGTTAAAAATTAGGCACTTTGTTTCACCAAAAATATGATTCCTAGTAGCTGCAACGGCTGTGTAGAGAAACGTTAAACCATATTTTTGGTATTCGGTTGAACAATTTCTCAGGTTTTTGTTTCCAAATCCAAAAAATGGTTCAACCAAACACCGAAAAAAAGGTGGAACATTTCACCACACAGCCGTTGCAGCTACTAGGAGGAACCAATATCATGGTGAAACTAAGCGCAAAATTTTTAACAGTGTAGAGAATGTTAATTTTGCAACTAGACTCTTCAGATGCGATGTTTGCCCTTCCACAATTTCCATGCAAATCGGAACAATAAAACATGATTTAAATAGATATTATAAATTTCAATGAATTGAAATAGATATTATAAATTTTGACGAATCGATATAGATATTATAAATCTTGACAAAATCAAATAAATGTTAAAAACTTTGATGAATTAAAATTGATAATTTATATTTCAACAAATTGAAATAGTTATTATAACTTTTGAAGAACAGAAGAAGATACAAATTTTGATGCATTAAAATATATCTTATATATTTTGATAAATTGAAAAAAAGATATAAGTTTTGACACTAACCTAAAAATATATAAAATTTTAAGAACTGAAATAGATATTATGAGGTTTGATAAAATATTTTACATATTAATTGAGAAATCAATACTTTACTCTGGTCAGTTTACAAAAAAAAGTAGGCTAAAAATTGGCATCAATAAGAATATTTTTATCCAAAAAATATGAGTCTTGTACAAACATCTAAAAATTCTGTGAATAGACACCGATTTATTGCACCAATAAGCGCGCATACAAACATGAAAGGGTAACAGAAACATCTAGTAAATGTCAGCAGCCGAAATAAATATTTTCAGAAGCAGATAAAACTAGTTCTGGAAAATTCTGGAAGTTTTCCAGCAGTCCTTTCATTCGTTGAAATGAAAAATTCGACTAAGTTAATATGTTTAATGGCTGTTGCCAGCAGCGAAAGTCATTCCTGTCTCCAGAGCAGACGATATATTTATTTTTCTGTGTCGTTTTCGAAAAACCACAAAATATTGTAAGGAATATTTTAACTTTAAAAGTTCTTAGATGATTTAGGGAAGTGGCTAAAATGCACGGCAAATATATTCATTTGTTGGGAGGGTATTATTTATATTTTTAAAGTAATGTTGTGTAGGGGATACATAAGTTCATATTAGTTTAAGGAATAATTCTTCTAAAAGTTTAGATTCCATAGTTAAATTCAAAGTTACAGGGTGAACTTTAATACCATTGAGGTAAAAAAAAATTATATATGATGAGTAAAGATTCATTTATTTACAATATTTGATTTAGTACATGATTTAAAACGTAAAGGAACATATTCAGTAATTGGTTATAATTGATGGATGAAAGAAACATACTAGATGTTTTGAAGAGGTTTTTTTTTACACAACGAAAAAAATATATATTTTTAGCGATGCACGGATGCTCAGTCCCAATAAATTCAGAAATTTGTTAATCTGTAAGTTTACAGATTTATGAAATTTTTAGACCAATTACTCGTAAACGTATGCTCACAAACGCTTTTTATCTTTAACTGTTACATACAAAGAAAATAAAACTAAGAAATTTAAAAAAACGAGAATAAAGTCGTAATAATTTATAAAATAAAATTATTTTTTATAATATCGTGCAAAAAAACTAACTTTTTCAAATTAATAATCATGACAAAAGTGATGCTTTTAACGAAATCGTGTTTCAAAGTTACTTTTACGCACTAATGCGACAAAGTAAATAAGAGCATCTGATTGGTGTAAAATTCTTTATTTGAGCATGATATTTTATTCGGCGGCTTTGTGATTGGTGTAAAATTCTTTATTTGAACGTGATTCTTTATTTGGCGTTTTATTTCCGATGCCGAAATAAGAAATACTTTTTGCACGGGATTTTAAAATAATCATTAATATAAATAATCACCTTCAAATCATTTGAACGTGATAATAAAATAATTAATAAGCCAATCAATAAATGCCAATTTAATAAATACTTTTTTTTTGCACATTATTATAAAAAATAGTGTATGGCAACACGTTGAAAATAGCCTTTTTTAAACTCGTGAATTTCATTTAAAAAAAAGCCTTACTTTTCCCCCTAGTCACATAAATAACTAACAATTATCAGGTAAGAAAAAGCCAATCTGCAAAATTAAACACCCAGCCAATTATTTCGACACAAATACATCACTCAAACTCATCAACCACCACCAAACAGTGAAGTCTCACCCAAAACAAGAATCAAAGCAATTTAACCTCTCTTGGAGCCGGCAATTTCATGGATGTACTACCGAGCAAACGCCATGTTAAAGACACTCGGCCCCCTCCTATTTCTACCCCTTCACCCCTTAGATGATTGATGGACTCTTCCGTCTCTTTGATTGATGAGTCTCTCGTGGGCGAGTCTAAGATGCGGTGAAGGGGTGGCAGTGTTTTACAAATAACTCGTTGAGGAAGAAATGTTAGGATAAGATTTTTTTGTTGGTATAGATATTGGATTAATGATCCGTACATATAGATTTTAGAAAAAAAAAAGTAGTTTGGACAATGCGATTGTAAGTAGGCTAATACATATTTTAAAAAATCATTTCTATATTTTTATTTGAAAAAGAATATAAGAATACTGCGGTTAAAAAAATTAAAAAATACTATTATGGCTTAAGGTGTACGTATACACTTGAACTTTATTTTTCTAATATTTCACTTAAAAATCCATTTTTTTGTATTTGATATAGTTCATAAGTGTATGAGGGTACGTGTAAAAATATTTTTTTTAAATTAAAATGTTAATGAATTAATTAGCATTTTATGCATTAATTAGCATTTTTTTAAACACTCATAACCTAAGAACTAATTAACTTAGGCCTATAAAATTGCCACGCAAATTAATCACCAATTCATTCTGAAGGGCGTGAACCTCCTCGAATTACCTATTTTTTGAGGTTCACGCCCTCCCCCAACTTATTTCACAAATAAATAAACAATTCGTTTGACAAAATGTTCATTTTAACTTTAGTTATCATTGTTTAAGCAAAGTAACACATGAGAAAAATGAGTTTAAAGGTTATAAAAGCTAACTAACTTTCATGATTTGGAAGATTAGAAAAATCTCTATAACTTTTATTAAAGTGGAGTATCAGTACAAACTTTACGTCATTTTAAAGAAGAAGAATCGCAGATTCTAATGAACATAAAAACAAAAAAAAACTGCCTAATTTGGTTATTTTTGGCCTTTTCTAATAGTGGGGCAAATCTTTTGTGGCCTTGTATATTACTAATTTAATGACGACGTTCGGTACGAAGAATAATGTCTAAAAATACGTGAAACCTACCTTCCACACAATAACAATAATTTTATATAAACTTTAAAATGGTTTCAGACTACTTCATTGTGTGGTATTTAAGTTCGATCAATATGCTTTTGAAAAGAACCAAATCAATGGATACTATTAAACATGTGCAGCCAGCACATTTTACCAAATTTTTTGCAAACAAAACTTTACGCACGCGAAAATTATTCCACGCTAAATGTGAAAGTTGTAGTTCCTTTAACTTGAACGGCTGTGTGTGAAAATGGCAGAAGGGTTATTCATTCAATTTTTACAAAGGATGTCCTTTCTTCATATTAAAATGTAAGGGTTTTAAATAGCATTTGTCTCAAACTACTTGCATATTCTCTGGTGAAATTTTCGGGCAGCCTGTGTTCACTAGTCAAGCGCCTATTTTCAATTTAAAATTTAATGGCTAGAGTGCCTAGTAAGTAACGCGCCAATAATTTAAATAGGCTTTTTTGTGATCATTTTCTTGAAAATTATCCGATTGTTAAGGGGCTAAGATCGAAAGCGTGCATTAAAATAAGTATTTTAAAATGTTAAAATTTTTAATATTTACCTCTCCTTCACTGGATCCGTTCTTCCTGTGAATGTTGGCTTCGCACAGTGATATGGGCAAAAACTCATAAACAGCTTCAAATCCAAAATGGTTGAAGTCGTCAAACGGCGACATATTGGTCACTGAAAACGACACTTTCACGTGATTGGTCACTGACTCAACAACTAAAGGCCTTCTAGGCTCTGATTGGAGGTCACAAAAACACGCCAGTGGGGACTGGATATTCCCAGTAGTCCTTTCCACCACTTGGATGACAGCTGTCCGGGTGGGCGTTTCATAATTATAAGTTCTCAAGCTCCGACACGTGTGTCTCTCCATTACTGGATCATATATATGCTCACAATTAGAAGAATGCAGTTTGATATCGGTGAAAGTCAACACTACACGTTCCGTAGGTAGTCCAACGAACTCATAAGAACAAGAAACGTTCGAACTTCCACCGCGGCCGAACAAGAACACATCCTTGGGTGAAGACACCGTCCCGATGTGGTTGTTACCACTCTCAAATCTTCTGTCACAAGGGCTATAGCTGTCCTGGGAAGCAACCCCATGCTGCCTCATGTCCACAAACTCGTACCTCAACGTAAAAGAACTACTGGTGGTCGACAGTTCAGGCGTGGTGTACACATTGTGCTTGATAACCAGACCCGAGCCTCGCGACAGGTAACTCTCGTCTGGGACCTTACATGGACGGACTGGCACGTAGTCTGGCTTATCGGCTGCCCTGGCACACACCTTCGGAAACGTCTTCTCACAGAAGCGATAAGAAGGTTCGTCAGATCTCCTTTCCAGCAGTGTCCTGTCACTAGTATCATCAATCTTCACCAACAACGCAGCCGTGTCCCTCTTTCTGGAACCACTACCAAGTTCATAAAGCTCCAGTTTACCAACTTCGCAAGTCTCTCTCCTGGACCACGGATGTTTGTCCTCTACAAAATAGGACAGAAAATAGAACCAGATACGGTCGTAGTCACTGGCTCCCTGGAGCCTGAAAGAACAAGTGGTATTACGAGGCACCGTGTGTCTAGGACTGTATATCAGTCCGTGTCGGCGCTTGGAGCCGTCGATGGTAAACTCGCACCGACCGTTGTGAGCTCTGTAGTCGGAGGTTTCGGTGAAGCGGACCTCGACGTCTATCTCTACCCTGGAGTTGTGCATCACTTGGTTAGCTGCGCTGTACAGTTGAACTAGAACTTCTGGACTACTTGATATAATCTAAAAAATAATAACATGTACGTTATGTTCAGAAAATATACACTACTTTGCACATGACACACGAAGAAAAAAACGTTGATTCTTGGCGCAAATAGTTTTTAGAAAAAAGGACATGTGTTTCGCAGGACGGAGATTATGCTTCATTAGAATACATACATCTGGCTGAAAACAAAAACATTCCGAGCTGCGGTAGGCGAAATATCATGTTTTCAGTGCTATATGTGCGTACTATTATGATGAATTAGGACCTTCATTTTGAGAAACACATGTATTTTTTTTTATAAAAACAAGTGTCTTTTTACGTTTAATCCCACGTTAAGTTTAGATTTTTGTATTTGTGAGGTTATACAAAAGGCGCTTACATCAAGTTAATAGTAAATTTGTATGAACAATTCAGAGAACATATTCGAAAGAGTGTAAAAGGAGTTACATGTTTTTTTTCACGTGTTTCTTTTTTTTCGAAATTATTTGAAAAGCATACTTCTAATACAAAATGGATATTTCGAACGGAGTATGTATTTTTGTAGGGACAATGTTTCACTCAGCTTTGACGTCACTGTAGGCCTGGTTATTCGAATTTGGACTAAAAGACACCGTGTGAAGTAGTTGTGACGTTACCATGGCAGTTGCAGACCGAGTTGTCCATTGTTTTAAAAATATGTTTAGATAAAAAAAAATTATTCGTAGGATTTTGTTTTTCAGGAGGGAAAAGAATAAACACTGCATACTCACTTCTGGTAAAGTACCAGCTCCACAAAACTCAATCAAAAGCGACGAACCCGTCGTGGGTCCATCAAAAATCCGAATCACATCACTATGACATTCCTCCGTCAACGACACATGAGGATAGGTCATAGGACTCGACCTCCCCGTATACAGCGAGATCTTATACTCGTTATTCTGACTCAACACAATGCTGGCGTGCTTCCCGTGTGGCACGTGGTCCTGCCTCACCCAAAAGTGGCAAGTAATGTTCCTCAAGTAGAACCCGGGGAAGTTAGGGGACCTGATGGCGCATCGCTTCCTGTCGCAGTTCACCAGGACTCTGTCGCAGTAAGTGTTCAGCAATCTTGTGCCGTAGTAGTATGCGTTTGATGGTTGGTCCTGGTGGGTAGGTGGGTTGGGCGGTTGGACGCTGGGTATGTTGTTTGGTGGTGTGTCTCTGGGAAGATACTTGTAGGTGAGGTAGACGCTGAAGGAGAAAGGGTGGAGGGCTGTTTTGCTGGGGATGACCACGCGGAGGGTGACGTTGCTGCCTTCGGTGTAGAATGTGGCGCTTTTACCTGGAAATATAATGAGTTAGCCTGAAGTCTATTATGTAAACGTTTTTCACATGTAAGCATGTGAATGAAAAAAGTTTAAATGTTATTTTCAAAATGTAACTAAATTTAGCTCAAGCCTTAGACTTTTCAAGCTGTCATCCAAAAACAAGCATTTGAACTTCCGAAAAAGTACTAAATTCAGATTACTTTTTAACATGTAAAGAGAGAGGACTAGAAAAAGAGACTTGCAGAGAATTGGAAATATTTCCATATGAAATATAATAAATTTCCTGGAAAAGTATGAATAAAATTAACCTAAATATAATTAATAGCTTTTCATTGCTTATAGTTGTATAGATACCTTCCAATAGTTCATGCGGTGGGCATCGAACATCACTTCTCTCTTAACTATACACTGGTAAAAAATTTGTGCTTGGTTGCTGTTGTTGTTGCTAACTCTAAACATACATTGCATTCTGCAATGGATACCCGCACACGTTGGTATTGATGGAAATGAGGCAGCCGACTTACTAGCCAAAGAAGCGAGACATCTCAATGAAGGATCCTTTCATCTCGTCACACTCAGCGACATCAACTCAGTGGCAAAATCAAAATTCAGGGATACCATCAAGTTAAAGAACCAAATCTGTGAATTAACAACTAGCAGAACAATAGCAAAAACCTTAACTAGACTGAGAACTGGACATCTGGGGGGAATGAAAATCCAGCCAGACGGCTCCAGAAAGTACCCCACCTGCAAAATCTGCCTCGACATAGAACTAAGTCCAACACACATTTTCTCATGTCCAGCCATCCTTGCAAAAATGCAACAGATTAGTGAATTAGTGAGTTAGCAACAACAACAACAACAACCAAGCACAATAAAAATTTGTGCTTGGTTTCACCATGATATTGGTTCCTAGTAGCTGCAACGGCTGTGCGGTGAAATGTTTCACCGTATTTTTGGTGTTTGGTTGAACCATCTTTCTGGATTTGGAAACAAAAACCTGAGAAATGGTTCAACCGAATACCAAAATATGGTTTAAAGTTTCACCACACAGCCGTTGCAGCTACTAGGAACCATATTTTTGGTGAAACAAAGTGCATAATTTTTAACAGTGTAAGCGCGTGCGGTCAATAAGTCAACAGCTTCAGACATCATTTGCATATAATTTTCTGGACACTTTCCTTTCTTCTACTGAGCCGACACGATACAACAACTACACGATTTCCTAACGGCCAGGCTATTGCGTCCTGGCCTTTCGGCTGTAGTGCACAACTAAAATTATTATTTTAATCACATTCCTTGTCGTGTAATGCTAATAATTTAGATCACCGTAAAATTAACCTGTTTTGTGAGTTATGATTTCTCCTTTATATTTATGGGAGTCATTTATATAATCGCTGTATTATATTTATTAATCCCGGATTGGGCGAGGTTGACCCATCCTTTCATTCCTTGAGTGGGTCGATAAAATGGGTACCAATCATGCTTGGGAACTAAACTCTGAGGGTTCCGCGTGAGGCTGACCACCTTACCAGGACATATGTATAACACCCCAGAGCCCTAGGTCACGAAAGCTGAAATGGGCACGGCAGTCCTTGGCCCAGTAATAGGCTGTTGCTCCGAGGAGTTTAGTTTAGTATTATATTTATTATGTTTTGAGTCATAATATTAAATTTATCTGATCTTGAGTGTTATTAAAATGCTTAAAAATTACTATTGCGACATATAACCTCTTCTACAATACAAAATCACTAAAAACCCATTACCTATCATATCCCCACAAAATCTTCCGAAATGCGGAGTGCCCCGGGTGGTGTCAAAAAGCGACGAAAGCTGCTCCGTGGGCTCTTTGACCGCTGATATGAGCTGGGAGAAACCTCTGGTTTGTTGGCTGCGAAGGGCGTTTGTCACTGCTGGTGGTTCAACTATCTGTAGGTAGCCTTTGTTGCAGTGCGGAGGTTCCTCGCTGTAAAAAAATGTCTTTGTTTAAAATGTTAATGCTAATGCAACTGAATTCAATTTCGATGTTATTATAAATAAACATACTACACTGTCGTGTGAGGAATAAACTGGTATCTTAGGACAACACATTTTTATTTTAAAATCCTACACACATGGTATAGCCCTTTAAGACCAGCTATCAGATGGCGCTGATTTAAGTTTATGAAACTGGTCCCTCTTTAGGACGACACATTTTTATTTTAAAATCCTACACACATGGTATAGCCCTTTTAGACCGGCTACCAGATGGCGCTGATTTACAGTTTATCGAAAAAAATACTTTAAACAGCACCAATGCCAGCAACTCCTTAAAAACAAAGTCATTTTTTATACAAATAACGACTGGTACAAGTCAGCTGTTTCGGTATCGATATTTTTGAAAAGCTTGAACATTCTCTTTTATACCCGCACGATCTTGATAGCTCGGTCTTAAAGGGATAAGATGAAACAGAAAGAAGTCTTTTAGGTCAACAAACAACGCTTCAATGTCGATTTTTTTAAAAACAGGTTCCTTCAATTCCATCTGTAGAAGGCAGTCTCGAGAGCCACGAGATTTGCGATATACTTTTAAACACATCTCCGGCAATAGTCCGTGCGTTAAGTGTTAAGTCACTTCACTACAACACTATTAAAAAATTATGTAAAATTAGAGCTCAGTTTGCTGCTATTTTTTTACACCGCATTCTTTTAATGTTTGTTTTACAGCAAAAAGATATTTTCATTGCGTGATGAGTCACATACCAACTTACTCCAAAAATCAAATGTAAATTCATAGCACAGGCCTCACTTTTACAATTACACTGTGTTATTTAAACAAAAAGTAGAAAGCTAGCCACGAGATTTACGATATACTTTTAAACACATCTCCGGCACGAGTCCGTGCGTTAAGTGTTAAGTCACTTCACTACAACACTATTAAAAAATTATGTAAAATTAGAGCTCAGTTTGCTGCTATTTTTTACACCGCATTCTTTTAATGTTTGTTTTACAGCAAAAGGATATTTTCATGGCGTGATGAGTCACATACCAACTTACTCCAAAAATCATTCACGTAAATTCATAGCACATGGTGATGGCATCACTTTTACAATAACCCTGTGTTATTTAAACAAAAAGTAATAAGCTCTAATATCTTATCCAAAATAAAATAATCAAAAACACTAATTTGAACCGATATTTCATGGATCGTACCTCTCGGACTCCAGAGCCCCGATCTGGAAAGACAGGAACGTCAGCTGTACCACGTCCCCATAGTCCCCGCCCGCCGCCACAAACGTCATCGTGCACACGTAAGGGAGGGGCCGTTGCGAGGGCGGGGGGCTCATGCGGAGAGGGGTCTTGGTGTTCACCTCCGCGTAGTACGTACGGTTGCAGTCTGGAAAAGAAAAGAAATGCTAATGTTATTTACTTGAATTTAGTTTTGGTTGAAAGTTTCTAGCTGGCAATTTCAGCATCTGTAAAGTACTTCAACAAATCATTTTCGTTTTGTAATTGTAAACCGTGGTTAAGATCCACGCATACACTGACACTTAGAGCAATGGTTTACACTGATGTCATCAGGACATTGGAATCTACTAATTTAGCAAACACATACACTGTTAAAAATTAGGCACTTTGTTTCACCAAAAATATAGTTCCTAGTAAGCTGCAACGGCTGTGTGGTGAAACGTTAAACCATATTTTTGGTATTCGGTTGAACCATTTCTCAGGTTTTTGTTTCCAAATCCAGAAAATGGTTCAACCAAACACAGAAAAAAAGGTGAAACATTTCACCACACAGCCGTTGCAGCTACTAGGAACCAATATCATGGTGAAAGGAACCAATATCATGGTGAAAGGAACCAATATCATGGTGAAACCAAGCACAAAATTCTTAACAGTGTACACTATAAAGAAAAATCTGCTGTTTTTACAGAAAATAAATGTAAGCGGGTGTACAAAAGTATACTGTAGGATTTACAGAGAAAATCTCTTTATTTTATGCTATTAATTTATAATTTAAAAGCAAAAGCTGTTTTTTAACTAAAACGTATTAAAGTAATAACAAAATTCTACCTATCTCCCGTCTGGAAAACGAGCCCCCGTCACCTCAGGGACGAATAATTCTACCAAGGAATGGCAAACTGCTTAGCTCGAGTTAGAGCCGTATTACTTGAACGAGGCTCTAAATTACAAGCCCTTATTGTGCACTTATATCAACGAAAATATTAAGAAACAGCATTCAAGTAAACAATTTTAAATGAGTATTTTCCTGATTGAAAGGATCTTATGATAAAGAAAGCAACTTTTATTAAACTTGTTCTGTAAAAGTCGTTTCCTTATTGTAAGACACTTATAACAAAGAAAAATACATTCGGGAACGTGTTCTGTAAAAGTCGTTTCCTTATTGTAAGACACTTATAACAAAGAAAACAATATTTAGGATAAGTTTTGTAAAAGTAGTTCCCTTATTGTAAGACACTTATAACAAAGAAAAAAACATTCGGGAACGTGTTCTGTAAAAGTTGTTTTCTTATTGTAGTACACTTATAACACGGAAAACAATGGTCAAATACATGTTCTGTAAAAGTCGTTTCCTTATTGTAAGACACTTATAACAAAGAAAACAATATTTAGGATAAGTTTTGTAAAAGTAGTTCCCTTATTGTAAAACACTTATAACAAAGAAAACAACATCCAGGCAAAGTTTTGTAAAAGTCGTTCCCTTATTGTAAGGCACTTATAACAAAGAAAACAACATTCAGGATAAGTTTTGTAAAAGTCGTTCCCTTATTTTAAGACACTTATAACAAAGAAAACAACATTCAAAATCTGTTCTGTAAAAGCCTTTGCTTTATTGTAAGACGCTTATAAATCAGTAAAATTATTTTCCTTTGAACACTTATAACAAGGAATCAACAGTAATGTATGGAATGGAATAAACAGTAATGTATTTCCTATAAATAAACTACCAGTTTGAGCATTAGTAACTAGTTTTGCGTATGATCGATTTATGATGAATAATTCCCGGATCACTTGTGTGCTGAAAAGGTATTTAATTATAAGGGTACTGTTGGTCGATAAAAAAAATTAGGACATCTCATCGTAGTCATCCCTTTTTTAGACAGTTGAGACAACTTAATCAACTTTTGCTCTCTATTTTTAACTTAACTTCTAACTTCAGAGTGACATCAACCACCTAAAATCCAAAATATTCTTTCTTATTTCAAAATTTTCCACAAAACTCAAATTAAATATAGAACGCAGTTGACAAAACTTAGAACAACTCGGAACCCTAACGAGGCCTAACGACTCTCATCATTCAAGTATCAAGCAGAACCTGAAACTCTTTCGGATTTCACCGGTTTACTGGCTTGGTTAACCATGGTTGTTAATGATATTTTTGACAAAAAAATATTTTAGGTTAAATCGAAAATAGTATCCCTGATTTTTTTGCACATATCGATTTGGTAGTATCGACTTTGGTATTAGTTGAAAGCTACACTCTTAAATCAAACGAGCGGTTTTAACTCAGTCTGAGTTAATTTCCACTCCTTTCCATGCCGAAAATGCACTTCTCCTATAGGAGTGAATTTCACTCATTTTCGGAGTGGGTAAAAGAAATAAAAGAAAACAATCTGCGTCCTACACTATTAAAACGAGCGGTTTTAACTCAGTCTGAGTTAATTTCCACTCCTTTCCTATGCCGAAAATGCACTTCTCCTATAGGAGTGAATTTCACTCTTTTGATTTAAGAGTGTAGCTATTATAGATTGTCTCAGATAATGAAGCTGTACCTCATCACGGAATTTCCTCCTCAGGGCTCTAGAAACAGCCCTTAGCAACTCTCAGAAAAAGCCCTAGCTCAATTAGGGTTATAAATTTTAAATCATATACGGAATATGTGAATTAAATTACTATCCTTCGGGAATCCGCTTTATCTAAACCAACACGAAAAGTAGCGCTTATCTCGCAGAAACATAATTATAAAATCCAAAGATACACTATTAAAGCCACGTCCAAGGTAGCACTGAGTACATGCTCAGATATCGTCCACATCCCTTGACCATAGCAGATCTGTTTACTATGGGAATAGTGCTACGTTAATTAAACCTTTCTGTCTGCCAACTTTCTTTCTTTAACTCGGTTGGTAGATATATATTCAGGTTTGTGTGCTTGGTGAGAGACCCGCTTATAAACCTTCGTCAAGTAAGACAGACACACACCACACACAAGTGACAGATACTGTCATCTATCGCCACCTCCACAATTTAGACATGTCCCTGAAGGGGAGGGAAATAGTCTACAGGGACCTGTACCCGTGGGAAACTGCGCCCTGACCACCCACAGGACTTTCGGACCCACAGATTTAACGAGCACGTACTCCGCATATACTCGCTGGGTCTTCAGTGGTATAGTGACTCGATCGCGGGACCTTCCGAGAACGAGGACTTATCCACGGCCCCATTTAACTCGGTAATAACCATTTTCTGGGAATTCCAAAAAGATAGAAAATTTAATATTTCCCCATCCTGAATTTCAGAAATTAATACTTATAACACAGGAATTCAGAAAGTAGTTATAAATACGGTATTACCGGATTACATCCGGAGAGTTGACAGGTATGTCATGCTTTAAAATCAAAGACCTTTTTCTCAAAGACCTCCCTCTATAAGGAAACGACTTTTACAAAATTTATCCTGAATTTAGTTTTCTTTGTTATAAGTGTCTTACAATAAGGGAACGAATTTTACAAAACACGTCTCGGAATATTATTTTTTTTTTGTTATAACGGGCTTTCAATAAGGAAACGACTTTTAGAGAACACGTATTTGACCATTGTTTTCTGTGTTCTAAATGTATTACAATAAGGAAACAACTTTTACAGAACACGTTCCCGATTATTATTTTCTTCGTTATAAGTGTCTTACAATAAGGAAACGACTTTTCCAATAGCCGATTTTTCTCTGCAGTTAATGCAACGAAATAAGTTCAAAGACAAATAAAATTTTAACAAACCACATTGCCTCACTTACTAATTCAAGTTTAATATTCAGCCGCGGCAGTTGAAAAACAGTTTAATCAGGATAATTTCGAGGAGACGGAAACCGCATTAGGATCTTTCGAGTTGCAGAGTGGTAGCTCATTAATCAAGTACAAGACTAAATGAGTTGCTAAATTTTAAAAAAAGGGGTTCGAGTCCCTTGGAGAATATCCATGTACACTTTTCTTTCCCTTATTTCTGTGAAGGAAGAAGCTTAAATGGAAATTTTCCAGTGGACTTGGCTACTTGCTTTTACATTTTGCTCATTAATCAAGTACAAGACTTAAATGAGTAGCTAAATTTAAAAAAAGGGGTTCAAGTTCCTTGGAGACTTTCTCTTTACATTTCTTCCCCTTAACATTTTAGTGAAGGAAGAGGCTTACACGGAAATATCCCAGTTGACTTGGCAACTTTGTTGGATTTAGCTCGTTAATCAAGTAGAAAATGCTGAATCGAAATAAGTCGTTGAATGTAAAAGGGGCTCAAGTCCTTCGGAGAATTTCCCTTTGCACCATTTCAGTCAATGTTTAGCTAAGAAAAAAGGGTGTATGAAAATTTTCCACTTTTGTAGATTTAGCACATAAATCAAGTAGAAACTGCTGAATCGAAATGACCCGTATGTTAAAAGTATTCAAATCCATTGGAGAATTTCTTATTGCGCTAGTTCTAATGATATTTTTGTGCAAAAAAAGCGTGTAAGGAAACCTTTCTGGTGACTTGATACCTTTTGAAATTTAATGATTCGAAAAGTGCGTTATTTTTGGTAACTCATACTCATTAAGCCTTCGGAAACGTCGTTCGGAGCTGTTTATATGAGGAGTTTTAATTTTTTGGGAGTTTGGTGAATTCCAGTAGGACTAAATTCTCTATGTATCAGCATGCTTAACAATGTGTTTGAAATTTAATAAAGCTTTGAGTAATATTAAAAAAGATCGTTGAATCAAAATAAAGTCTCTAACGCTATATAACTTAAGCAAAAGCGTTTGTCTCACAGAAGTTTGAAAAGAATGAACGATAGGTTTATGATGTCATAGCTGCCAAAAAAAATAAATTTAAAATCACACATTAATAGCGGAGGTTGAAACATACCATCGACTAGACAGAAAGAGATGGTTTGGTTTGTTAAAACAACATCTCAACAATGCAAACTATTAGAGACATCATTTGTGATGTTTGGACTACATCTTCGACCTATTTCTAACGTGGGCAGGTAAACTATAGAAACCACAACTATGAATTAAACCACTTCTGCCCGGAAAACATTAGTAATTTAGTATACTTTCTTATAGGTTAAAGTTATTTATTTCGTACCACAATGGTCCAAGTCACTAGTCTAGATACTACAATCTCCCTGCAAACTGCAAAGGTCGTATGCCTTAACTTACAAACAAAAGGAACATTTTTTTTAAAAATCAGACAATAATAAAGGCATTTGAATGGAATTAGCGACAGATTAAAATACAAATATCTTAATAAATATCTTAATAATTCTTTACAGTGTTGCTCCTAAATAATTAAAATACATACTACCAAGCCATTTGATCATCACCTTAACAATATAATATTAGTATTAGATAAGCACATTTAGTTAAAATACAATTTAAGGGGATACGGTACCCAAAACATTATTTCTAGAAATAATAACAGAAACTTGTAAAATATAGTGGTTTTATATAATGTTCACTCTAAATAAACATTTTCTAGAAATAAAAACAAATATTTACAGGTAGTTTTTCATTTTTAAAAAAAAAAGTCAAAATTTTGAACTTTTTTAAAGCGCTACTCCTCTTTCAATTTTGAGAATAACTCCACCAAACTCTTATAGTTAGTTTCTAGAACTATTTGTTCAAGAACTGTGCATGGATTTTAAAATGTGAGCTACAGACACAGTTAAAAAGTAACATGCATTTATACTGAAAATCTCTAAAAATCACAAAAAAATTACAAATTATAGAATTAAACAATTTTTTAAAAAACAATTATTCATAGTAGACCTTATTCCATGCACAATTTTGTGCAATATTTATCTAAGAACATAGGTTAAAAATTTCAAAATTCTAACTGAATTAGCAAAAAAGCCTTAGGGATTTATTAAACACAAGAATTGAAAAACGCGATACAGAGAAAACAGGTTGAAAGCAGACGAAATACGTATTCAAATTTATAGGAATGACTCCAGAAAATACTTAATAACTTTTTTTCTACATACGATATCGTTATGAAACTTTCAGTAAATGTTCAGAAAAATATTGCGAATAATAAGAAGTAAAAACTGAGAAATCGATATTTTGACCAATTTTTGGGTATCGTATCCCCTTAAACCGACTAATTTCTTAAAGTCAGCTGCCATACTAAACCCATTCTAGCCTAGTGACTGTTTTCTCACTAATCAAGTAAAAGTGGGGACTGCTGAATCGAAATAGCGTGTTCTTCTGGGTCCTGTGGGAACTCCAGGCTCGTTAGGAGAGACAGCTGAACAGAACATTTCGATCTGTTGATTAAATAGTTTTAGATATTTACAATCTTTAGTTAATCTTATATCCTTCAAAAACCAATTGAAAATTTTTTTGTTTGATATTCCCGATAAAGAGAACTATTTTTGATTATGCATACTTCAATTATTGAAATAAAATAACTGTACAGTAATTCATTTTGTATTGACTAACCCTCTTAAATATACCCCCGACACTTCTGTTGCCATAATAATATTTTTTACTTGTAATTTAATATTTGTTATTTTTTTGTGTTTGTAAATTTACATCCATGTACTTTTTTACGTTCGCCAATATGGTCCTTGTGACCCTTGGTGTTCTATCTACTGTATAATTGCTTTTGTATTTTTTTCCCCTTCAAATTAATATCTGTTATTTTTGTGCAATAAAAATTATTATTATTATTATTATTATTGTTATTGTTATTGTTATTGTTATTGTTATTGTTATTGTTATTATTATTATTATTGTTATTATTATTATTATTATTATTATTATTATTATTATTATTATTATTATTATTATTATTATTATTATTATTATTATTATTATTATTATTATTATTATTATTATTATATCTTGAAATATAGAAAAAACCTGAGGGTAAGGATCAGAGGTGTCTTTTATTTAAACTATGCAGGTTCTTAATAATAATTGTCATTTATCAAAACTTAAATAAAGGATTATGTGCATAATCTAAAAGTTTTCAAGGGGCAATGTCAGGAGGAGAGAGGGGAAGAGGAAGACCTAGAAAAAGATGGATAGATGAAGTGGAAAGAGATCTGAAGGCCATGAAAATTAAGAACTGGAAAGCGAAGACCAGAGACAGGCGACTTTGTAGTCGCATTGTTAGAGAGGCCATGGTCCAGCATGGACTGTAGTGCCAGGGAGTAGTAGTAAATGTGCAGTAGTAGTAGTAGTAGTAGTAGTGCATAATCTTAAGAAATGCAAGAATTAGTAATTAAATAGAAATTTTAATGAAACTTAGCATGAGGATTCGATGATGTATTATAATTTGTATAATTTGTGAATACACTGTTATTAACATAATATGGAAGGGCCGTAGTGAGCCTAGTGGTCAGCGTCTCGGTCTCGGGATCGGAAGATCCTGCGATCGAGTCCCGGTACCACTGAAGACCTACCGAGTATATGCGGAGTACGTGCTCGTTAAATCTGTTGGGTCCGAAAGTCCTCCAAGTTCCCATACCAAATCAATACCCCTGGGGGTGACAAGCCAATTCTGGGGATCCCCTAGTTGGCCTCTGTCTCTAAAAATTATATGGATCCACTTATGTGTGTGTGTTGTGTCTGTCTTACTTGACGAAGGTTTATAAGCGGGTCGCTGACCAAGCACACAAACCTGAATATATATGTCTACCAACCAACCAACCAACCAACCAACATAATATGGAAGCAAAACTGTATGATGCAATAATACGGGAAAATGTGAATAAATACAAACCTATCTGTAAAGGAAATGCTAACTTATAAAAAAGTAATTACATAGTTTTTGTGAAAAAGACACTTTTATTATGAGAGTTGTATCAAAAGAAAAACTATAACCCACACTTGCAAAAACTCAAAATAACTACGATTGTTTAAGTGCCTTAATTATAATGCAGTATACGAATTCAACCAATTGACACGTTTTCTGGTCTCTTATTTAAAAACTTTCACCGAATGCGTGCTTTAAGTTATTACAAGTTGCAATTTTTTAACACTCTCTGAATTTTCACAGATAAGACATTATATTTTAACATTCAATCCTTTTATGCGCGACAGCCTAAATGCTTTTATTATGTTCGTTCTTTTTGAAGGAGCATTTGTTCTTTATTCCTGTTACAATACTGATCGTTACATGATATGTTCAACATTAACATACTTATTTGTCTCACCTTATGTTGTGTTCATTTTTGAAAGTTAAGATTTAATTCATAATGTTAAACAACACTGAAATGTAATACTTGTTTTAAATGTAATTTTTCATTTATCTATAATAATAAAAGAAAGAGTCTGTTTGTCTGTGGATCGGGAAAAACCTACTTATACTGCTCGAAAAAATTCGAAATTTTTAATATAGATTCCCTGTAATACCTACGTGGGCACCTGAGGCTTAGTTTTTTCATATTTAATTATGATTTTTTAATTAATACAATTATTTACAAAACTACGTCATCCACCTGAGAGTGAGAGACCGAAACTGGGGCTTGAAAACACATGGGCCGGGCCGAAACAGGGGCTTGACGGGCCGAAACAGGGGGCAGCATCCGTAGATAAACATGAAATCCAGTAAGAAGAGCCGTTAAAAAATTGACACAAATTCGATTTCTACTTTTAATTTTCAATTTGAAAGAAACTTTAGCGCCAGCAAAAATTAAGCATAAACACTAAATATCAAGAGGTTTTAATTTGTAGGATTGTTATTTGACTATCAATATTTTATTTCATTTATTGATTGTAGAATGATTACCACATTTGGGTTGTTAAATTTTAAATATTGCCAAAAGTCGCCAATGAACAGACCGACCATTTTATTACAGCTGTGTCAAAAACAAATCACCGTTATTAAAGGTTAACCCGTTGCAACGCCGGGTTTAGAAAACTAGTTAATAATAAAAAATTTCTATCGGCACATTTTTTAAGAGTAGTTTTAGCATAAAAATGTATAATCAAATCTAATGAACAATGCATATTAATTAAACTATTAAAAACATAATTGACAAATATTTAAAAACAATAAAACTAAAAGTGCACTCTTGTTTTGTTAAAATTTAATCTTGTTCTTAAGACTAACTTGTTTCAAATGCATTGTTCTCATGATTTAATACATTCCTAGTCACTGAAATCTTATATGTGCCTTTTTTCTTAAAAAGATATATGAATTTCCAAAGGCAAAAAATATTTTTTTTACCTTGGTTAAGTAACGAATCCCAAACCAAAAAGATTAAGCTGGCATCCAACAAAGCCTTATAAGACAGTAAAAAATTGTTATTGGTTTTACCATAATAATAGTTCCCAGCAGCAGCAAACGGCTGCGTCAGGAAATATACCCCCATATTTCCAGTTTTAGTTTGAACCATTGTACTCGTTGGTAGGTTGAATAGCTGGTTTTCTGATTGTATAGGTTTTGGAAACAAAAACATAAGATAATTCAACTGAGTACCGAAAATACAGGGTGGCCTAAAAGTAGCTAAAAAGTAGCAGGGTGGCTAACAGTTAACGCTGTACCATTCGTAAGAACTTAGGGTCATTTAGAACAGGTATTTGACATAGTCGTGCTTAGTTTTGTTGGTTGGCTTAAATAAAGTTGTACTCTTGAGGATTTTTCACCTCGGCAGAACCGGTAATTACAGGGTTCATTGGGGGGTTTCGCAAACCCTCCAATCAAAAAGGGTTTGCCTTTCATTCCATGGTTTCCGCCACTTATACTTCGACTTCGACTTCTTGTCTATGGATTCGGAAAAAACATTTGACATAAACACCTTAGCATGTAACCATCCTAAATATATTTTTAAATTTTAATTTTTATATAACTCAAGCTCTTAATTTATATAACTTTTGTTCAATTTGTTTTTATATAACTTAAGCTTAATTTTTATACAGCTCATCAAAATATTGCTAATCATTATGAAATGAAGGTTTTATAGAAAAGTATTGGTAGCTACTCAAGTGTAGTTGTCAAGAAATGTCAGATGTCCCGCGCTTCCACGTGATCAACTCCCGGTTCCCATGTAAACGCCTTATTTTACGAAGGGGGGTTGATTGCGGAGTTTGGGTTAGAAATCCTGCTCGACCACTTTTTCCCCTAATGGAGGATATGGCATTCCATGGATTCGATGGCTCATGTAAACGCGCCTAGTATGAAACTTCGAATCTCGCCATCTCCTAGCTATCCTATAAAATGATTTGTGCTGGGTAGAAAATGTGTGCTTTTGTTTGTAAGTGCAAACCACTGCTTGGAATCTGAGTGAGGAGCACCGACCGTGGATCCTTAAGACAACTGAAAGTATGAAAAATGCAGAGACAGTTAGTAGCATAACTTTCATAAACATAAAAAGAAGTCCACTCGACTAGCGTCTCGGGAGCTGAAAATCCTTAGAGCAACGTTACAACGCCCGATGGACCAGCTGAACCTTAAACCGTACCGCCCAGTTACGAGGCCTTCTTGAGGAAGATCCTAATTACAGTTCTGTGAGATAATGCGCAATCAACTGACTGAACAACCAGACTTGCTTCGAAAAATAAATGTTTCTGTATAAATAACTGTATACCTAACTAACTGTAAGCCTACTTTTGGGCCACTCTGTATATTAAAACATTTCACCGCATAGCCGTTTCAGCTACTAAGAACTTAAGTGAAACCAAGACCAAAAACTTTAGCAATGAACGACATAGTATGTGACGTTATCTTGTCAAATTTAGTGTGCACCCTTCCTATTTATACAAGTTTATTTTTTACATCACTATCCATCTATATGATAGTTAAAAAAAAACAAGTCTTTAAAAACTACATTTCATGAGTGCCTTTTCACAATTTATACCCGCATGGGCTTAGCATGAACTGTGGTGGTTGCGAAGGGATTTGACTACATAGTACGTTGCGTCATGGTGACAAACTTAACGGGCACCCGCCCTATATATACAATTTTTTGACATAAAAATCCATATATATCATGGTGAAGACTAGGACAAAACGTGAAAATGTATATATAATATAATCTAACACCTTTGCACAACCGAAAAACGCCTGAGACCCTCTTTTACTGTGGTTATTACGATGGTGTTAAAATAACAAACAGTTTCTTATAAGTAAAAAGAAGCATGTCAAAACCATTAAATTGTTTCATTCTATCACATTTCAGACAGCCTCCTATATTTTATTCAACTTTCCCGCTTCTGAAACGCCGCTCTGGCCTTAAGGCCGCCTTCGCTAACACCCACAAAACGGTTCATTTCCAGATGCACCGTCAAAAGAATTAATGAATCCATATCAATCCCTTGATAAAAAAAGTCGTCAAGTCCTCTGGAAAATTTCCTTACAGGATAGATCTTTTGCTAAAATGATAAAAAGAAGAAGTCCATGGGGAAAATCTCTAAACGACTTGTACCGTTTTTGCTTTTAATCATTCATTTGGGCTAAAGAGACGAATTGTTATTTCTAGCACGCGAGATCGCATGTCGCTCAATATTCCCTGTAGATGGGGAACACTGAAATTGTGTTGATTATATGAATAGGTCAATGTAACAAAGGGTCAAACCGTATGAGAATTTCCCTCTGGGCCTCTTCGTTATGGTATGTTGGTGGAAAGAGGTGAGCGTTCGGAAATCTTTCATAACTCCTAACCCTTTTTTTGTATTTTTGTATGGTGTGTCAATAAATTTGTGAGATTAAAAGAGTTTAGGGATATCATGCGAAAAAAACAGCAAGTTTTTACTAGTAAAATCAATTTATATGATGTGTTATTGACTTTATAATTCTAATGAGAGATTTTGCATTAAAACTTACTTTCAAAGCTTTATCATTTAACTGCTTTTAAATTGTTTAATATCGAGGTATAAAGTTGGGGTATTAACGACCAACCAGTAAATAAAATATTAAAAATTCACATTTTGTTCATTCTACGTAGAAGTTTCCAAGGTATAGTACAATTCATAATATTCCAGGCCTGGGGAGCCCAGTCGCTAAGGCATTCCCCTAGCACGCGGAAGGTCCCAGGTTCGGGTCCGGGCACCACCAAAATAACCGCCGATCTATAAACGGCCCGTGCAGTCAAACCTGTCTGACGAATAATACGAGGTAGTGCACGTTAAATATCCTTCAAAGTCCTAACGCTGCGTACAATATCGCCCTTAACGATTGCGTTGGGTGCCTACTCAGGTGTCGGTTCGTCACTTGACTGTGGTTTTAAAAACGACGCCCGTCGCCAATAACCCTCGTGTAGCTCTAGTGCGACGATAATTCAAACTAAACTAAACATAACTTTCCAATTCGACAAAATCTTTGAATGGACAACTCGAACTGCCACGCCTAAGGTGACGTGAATGCTACGTCAAACGTAAACCACACCAGTAGTATGATTCGTTGCCATCTGGACTATAAATAAATGTGTTGCCTTCTGGACTATAAGTGTGTTTACATTTAAGATTCAAGCAAAGTCTTAACAGTTAATAGATATATCTTTTAAGGTTAAGCTATAGAAAGGTAGCTAATTCGTCCAAATTAGTACGGCCCCTTTTATGGTGACGTCACAGATAAGTCAAACATTGTCTTCTACCTCGCACAAACAAACCTGGTTCCGTCCGGATCGAATTGCTCATAGCATAAGATAATATACTAGCTAAATTAATTGGTTCTCTAATATAGCCATTGGAAATGTAAATGTATTATTGCGTTTGTAAGGAGTATGACGAACTGAAGTAGTTCTCTGAGTCTAATTACACTATATGGATAAGATAATGGTTGAAGGTGATGTAGGGAAAGGCTATGGTTTGTCGCGATCTCTGACGTTATACAGTCCCTGGACAAATTATTAGACGCACTGCAAGATTTCATGTATCAATCAATGATAAACAAAACACCTTTAGAAGGAAATTTGTGTTCCTAAACTTATAAGCTATTGAATAGAAAATACTATCTGCTATACTCAATATATATATCGACATCTTTTTTAATGATATGGCATTCTTTGGTATGTTTTCATCATTACTAATAAAATACATTGCGTCCAATAATTTGTCCAGGGACTGTAGTAGTATCAGTCAAGTTGAATAACATTCAAGTTGTTATTGGCGCCATAAACTACATTTAGTTTACTATATAAAAAACTTTAAAACGTTTCTACTCAATAATATTTATATATTTATAAAAGAAATTCCAGTAATAAAGATAAATTAAAAACATTTTGTAAATAATTATTTACATTCTACTTTATTTCATTTGGAAAGGCGGTTGAGATCATCTCTTTGAAAATTACCTAATTCCGATTTTTTTCAACAAATATAGCATCGAGAAATAACTTTTAAATGTATGAAGAGATAATAGCAATTAAATTTTATCCATTTTTATACATTTCTAGCCGCTGAAGATCAATGCATATCATATCATTTTAGTTCGTTACAATTTACGAGAGAGATTCAATTTTTAAGATGATATAATGTATTCAGCAACCCCTCGTTATATCGCGCTCCACGTGGGACAAGCAAAACACCGCGATATAACCGAATGCGCGATATGACGACCGACTTGATAATTATTATACTTTGATGTATTTATGCTCTCAACAAAGTTTTTAAGCTGAAGCACAGTATGTAATTGAAAGATAAAACTAAATTATATAAAATAATATAACCATTCTTAAAAAGATACAAAAATTTAAAAAAGGACTTATTATTTTTGATTAGTATTGCTATAAACATTTCACATCATTGTACAGGTAAAACTATACATATCTCACTCACTTTCTAGTAAAAAATCCATCTTAAGTTAGCTGCTTTATTAATTTTCCTCATTCTTGAATTTGTACTTCTTATTCCAACAATAAACAGCTGCAGTTTGGATTTCCTGTTTTGTTTGCTGTTAGAGAAGTGTCCGGAATTATTTGTACTTTTATTAAAATCTTGCGTTCGTTAACATTTCGAGCAATATATTCTCGTCATCTTATCAAAAAAAGACACGAAAAAATAATTTCAAAATAGAATATAAGTGCATTTTTTCTCAATCACAAATAGTTAGACTTTTCCTTGTTTATTTTCATAGACAAATTATTCGACAAATGAATCCTAAACAACTTATGTAAAACAAATAAAGTTAGACGAAAAACGAATTTGAAAAAAAAGTTAACGTTTTTATTAAAAAAAGAATCTGTTCAGGGTACTTATTCATAAGGTCGTCGTTAATAGATTCACTTGTCGACAATCACTTTTCTTTCACATTAGCCTTTCTATGATCAGTTATTGCCGAATTGTAACATTACGAACACAAGTAACGATAAATTGCAAATTACATTAGATGGTACACTTCGATGCATTACCTAATGATATTTAATGCCAATTAATTGCCTTCTAGGCCTATAAGGATCCGCTGTGAGTTTACAAAAGGAGCTATGATGTCATTCCACTAAGGGTGCCATGACTCTACTCAATTAGAGCCAATATTTAGTGCCCCTAACTAGTACAAATCTTTGTGTAGAATCACGTCTATACACTACTCTAGCAAATTCAATGATTGATTTTCCAATATTGGCCTTAGGAAACTCAGAGGCCATAAGACGCAAGGAATATGGTGAACTCATTTAATGCAGCCTCCATTAGTATGTTACATTATACATTGATTAATGGTTAGGGAACTAGTTTTAGGGTTTCCTAGTTGTATTTGTAACAGTGTAAGACATTAAGGAATTCAAGAATTAACTATTTTCGTTAAAGGTTACACTCTTAAAACAAAAGCGTGAAATCCACTCTTATAGGGGAAGTGCATTTTCGGCACCGGAAAAGAGTGGAAATTAACTCAGACTGAGTTAAAACCGCTCGTTTGTTTTAAGAGTGTAGGGGATTGCAACGTAATGGTCATAAAATAAAAGAGTACGTTGTTAAAATTATTTCCGTGGTTTCACCATAATAATGGTTCCTAGTAGCTTGAACAGTGATAATGTGAATTATTTCACCATATTTTTAATATAGAGATGAACAATTCTGCTGGTTTTGGAAAAAAAAAATTAGAAATGGTTCAACCGAATACCGAAAATATGGTGAAACATTTCACCACCGAGCCGTTGTTAGCTATTTGTAACCATATTTTTAGTACGTCAAGCGGTAAATTCTAAAGGTACATTAGTCACTACAACTTGCAAATAACGCAAAATGGTTAACATTCCTTTTAACTGCCTAATTAGTGCCAATTAAGTACCTGCTGGAGCAATCGCGATTCACCGTGCGTTCACTGAGGGTCTTGATAAAACTGTGTTCCCATTTCTGCATGGCTGCCACGACTCTATCTACTTAAACAGGTCCAATATTTAGCGCCCTCTAACCAGTAAATATAGATTAGTATATAATCACAAGTCTACAACTACTCTAGCAAATTCAATGATTGATTTTCCAATCTTGGCCTTAGGAAACTCAGAGGCCATAGGGCGCAAGAATACGGTGAACTGATTTAATGCAGCCTCTCTTGGTATGTTACATTATACATTTATTCATGGTTAGGGAACTAGTTTTAGGGTCTCCTGGTTGTATTTGTAACATTGTATAACATTAGGGAATTCAAGAGTTAACTATTTTCGCGGGGGCTGGGGAGCCCAGTCGGTTAGGCATTTGCCTAGCATGCGAAAGGTCCCAGGTTTGAGTCCGGGCATCGCCAAAATAACTGCCGACCTATAAACGGCCCATGTAGCCAAAACTGTCCGACGAATAATACCCCGTGTAGAGGGAGTACACGTTAAATATCCTTGAAAGTCCTAACGCTGCGTACGATATCGCCCTTAATGGTTGCGTTGGGTGCCTACTCAGGTGTCGGCTCGTCACCTGACTGTGGTTCTAAAATACGACGCCCGTCGCCAATAGCCCTCGTGTAGCTCTAGTGCGACGATAATTCAAACTAAACTAAACTATTTTCGCTGAGGGTTAGTGAATTGAATTGTAATGGATAAAAGATAAAGGGATGTAGGGTCGGGATAGCCTGGTCGGTAAGGTCTTAGACTGGCATCCCTAAGGTAGCGAGTTCGAGTCCCGCTGCCTTCCGAAGACTCCCGCGTACGCTAATGGTGACTGGTGCACGTTAAATCCGTCGTGGTCACAAAGTCCACCAAGTTCTCATACCAAATCAATACCTCTGGGGGTGACAAGACAATTCTGGGGATCCTCTAGTTGGCCTATGTCTCTAAAAATTAGATGGATCCACTTATGTGTGTGTGTGCTGTGTCTGTCTTACTTGACGAAGATTTATAAGCGGGTCTCTGACCAAGCACACAAACCTGAATATGTATGTCTACCTTTCTACCTACCTATATAAAGGGATGTTCTGGAATACCACTCAATAAATCAATACATTTAACGGTAATCATAAACCTTATAAGGTAATTTAAATAGCTTAAGAATCTAAAAAGATATATATACCCTTTTTCCATATGCTCGATTTTCCCAGAAATCTTATTATGACGTTCGAATGGTACTGGGAACTCATGTACAATATTTAAAGTCCGTATCTCTTTTAGTTCGAGTTTCAGAGTGGTTAGAGACCGACAAATATACGAACTTCTTCTTCCTCAGCTCTACAAATATTGACCTATCAGACGCCGCAGCTCCCCCTCTGCTAACATCTAGACTCCCTAGCACAGATATCATAGTTAAAGTATTAGATTGGCAGATCACGTGACCTCCAATGCTAACGACGGGACGCAAATGGAGCCCAAATAAGAGGGCAAAATGGCCAGTGTTGCTGCCACTTTAAGGAGAAAAATACTACGGAAAAATAGCATCTAATTCTAAAATTACAAAAAAAAATACTAGAAAAGGATTTAAAGTCACTACAAAGATTCCAAAATGCAGCTAGTATTTTTACGATATTTTTTTGTAATTTTAGAAATAAATGATATTTTTTCGTAGTATTTTTCTCCTTAAAGTGGCAGCAACACTGGCCGTTTATCCCCCTTATTTGGCCCACACGCGCGTCCCGTCGTTATCATTGGAGGTCACGTGATCTACCAATCTAATACTTTAACTATGATATCTATGCTCCCTAGCCCCTTCTCCACATTGTACAGCCATCTTGTTCATGGCCTGCCTCTTCTAGATATGCCGACTAATGTTCAAAAAATCAAATTTTTAGAATCAGTACTCACCAAAATTATTCGAAAACACAAAATCTCCATTTCCAATATTCGACCCCATCGCAAAATATTAAATAATATCTACACTGTTAAACCATGATATTGGTTCCTAGTAGCTGCAACGGCTGTGTGGTGAAATGTTTCACCTTTTTTTTCGGTGTTTGGTTGAACCATTTTACTGGATTTGGAAACAAAAACCTGAGAAATGGTTCAACCGAATAACAAAAATATGGTTTAACGTTTCACCACACAGCCGTTGCAGCTACTAGGAACCATATTTTTGGTGAAACAAAGTGCATAATTTTTAACAGTGTAGATCTGCAGACAAATGTTCAAAAAATCAAATTTTTAGAATCAGTACTCACCAAAATTATTCAAAACACAAAATCTCCATTTCCAATATTCGACCCCATCTCGCAACACTTTTATTGCCTTATATTTCATACTAGGGAAGCAATAATTCCCAGCAATGTCAATGATTATTTCAAAGTACTTTAATATCCCTTGAGTTTAAAAATATTAAATAATATATATCTATAACCATAGGAAATCAAGCTGCTGCAATATAATATTATTTTGTTGAAATTTAAACAAAGCTCTTTGCGTTTTTTAGGGGGTTCTTTACAAATAAATACTTTAGAAAACGTAAATGACCAAATTTTCAAAAAAATTTCGGTTCATATATCATTCAAAACATAAATATGTTTTAAAAAAACATTTATCATAAATACACACAACTTCAAAACTAAATAAATTTAATAAAATAGCAAAACCATAAGTATTCGTCCGAATGTTCATGAACACAACCCATAAATCATCGGCAAAATAAAATAAATCACGTTCTAAAATATCAAAACATCAGTTTGTGAGGTCTTTACGCATCCATCATATTAAATCTGTAGCGTCTTCAGTAAAGTTTGATACTTTTTGGATTCAACCATGTGGTTTAGAAGGAATAATGTACAATCGAAAATATCTTTAAGATATTATACAATATATTATACATAATAATACAAGATACAAGATATTATACATAATAATCTTTGAGATATTATACAACATTAATTTTCAAGTATTGTGACATTTGTGAATCTATAATAATAAAAGAAAGAGTCTGTCTGTGTGTCTGTATGTCTGCGGAACGTAAAAGACTTACTTATTCTGCCCTCAGAAATTCGAAATTTTTAAGATGGATTCCCTTTAATACCAACGTGTGTACCTGAGGCTTCGTTTTTTCATATTTGTTCCATTTTTAGAGAAAATTCTAATTTTCTGAAAAAAATAAACCACTTTCGCTCAAATCCGATCATTTTTTCCCTTTCGTGTTACCATTCGACTGAAGAAATTAAAATGAACACAAAAATTAATTAAATTGAAATGGCTTTTTATTTTCTTGCCATTACCTTCAGAAACTAAATTAATGATTTGAAAAATAATTGAACGTGCCAATGAGCTAAATGTTTTTTTAAAACCCAGAATGGAGGTTTTGACGTGAAATAACATTGCTATACAATTATTATTAATTTTGGAATTTATCAGGAAAATCGCGATGACAGTAAGTTCATGTTGAGGAAGATTTTTGTGATATGAGGATGTGCATTTTATAGTGATGTATTTTTATTTTAGAATTTTAAAGCAATATAAGTAACGGGATTTTATTCTTTATAATAAACGGGAACAAAGGCAAAGCTTATTATCCTATAGCAGATTAAATGACACATATACTTGGATCGATTTGATATTATTTTAGTACGTGCGAAGAACGGGTATAAATTTGCTAGTAACCTAATATATTCAAGACTATTATTTATATGTCGATAAGTTGTTGTAAAGATTTAACGAAATCTTTTTTTAAAAAATAAGCAGTAATTAATATGTTGCGTCTTCAGTAAAGTTTTATACTTTTTGAATTCTACCATGCGCTTTACAGGAGGAATAATGTAAAATCGAAAATATCTTACCCAGTATTTAAGGTGTTATACAACGTTAAATTTAAAACATTGTAAAAATTGTGAACTTCAAAATGCATTCAAGACTATTATTTGTATTTTAATGAACATTTTAATGTTATATTGTAAATTTTTTTAAAGGTACATACGTTTTGACAAATAAGCAATGTTTGATATGTAGCGTATTTTTTACAGTTTGATACTTTTTGGATTTAACCACCACCTTTAAAAGAATTATGTAAAATGTTAATAAATGCAAAATATTATTTTTATTTATTAATATTTAAGGTGTTATACAACGTTAAATTTAAAACATTGTAAAAATTGTGAACTTCAAAATGCATTCAAGACTATTATTTGTATTTTAATGAACATTTTAATGTTATATTGTCATTTTTTAAGGGTACATGCATTTTGGCAAATAAGCAATGTTTGATATGTAGCGTATTTTTTACAGTTAGACACTTCTTGGATTTAACCACCAGCTTTAAAAGAATTATGTAAAATGTTATTAAATGCAAAATATTATTTAAGAGTAAATCGGGGACATAGTATTTCTGTGTTGATTATGTATGTTGTTATGTACTCTTTCTAATGGAAATATTTGTAAGTGTATTTTCAAATTTAAAAGGTAGTTAACTCTGCGCACGTTAAATTTTTTTGAAGAATTAGTGAAAAAAAATGGTCATTATTAATGCTAATTTGCACTCTATACTGTCACACATATCCTCGTCTATAACAATTTTTTTACATTTATTTTCTTGTTGGGATTTTTACTTTGGCATTTTTTACTTTCAATTTTTTATAATATTTTTTTATTATTTTTTGACGCATGAATGAGCGAAACAAAATACTACACTTCTAAATTTAAGAATCTAGAATAGAAATAACGGTTTACAAAAACAATAGTTATTTTTCTATATCCAATTACCCTTCAATGATTTTTGTATAGTTTGGACGTTTCCGGATGTATATTTCTAGCCTTTATGGGAAGCATTAACACATCCAAGTGTGCCTCGTAATTAAGAAACTTAAATGACTTTACTGGCGTGTATTTTCTTTAGTTTAGTTTGAATTATCGTCGCACTAGAGCTACACGAGGGCTATTGGCGACGGGCGTCGTATTTTAGAACCACAGTCAAGTGACGAGCCGACACTTGAGTAGGCACCCAACGCAACCGTTAAAGGCGACATCGTACGCAGCGTCGGGACTTTGGAGGATATTTAACGTGCACTCCCTCTACACGGGGAATTATTCATCGGACAAATTTTTAGCTGCACGGGCCGTTTATAGGTCGGCAGTTATTTTGGATATGCCCGGACCCGAACCTGGGACCTTTCGCGTGCTAGGCGGACGCCTAACCGACTGGGCTCCCCAGCCCCGTGTACTTTCTTTAAACTTCAAGGAAACTTAAAATGTTCAGAGAGAGTTATACGGTAGAATTTTTTCTCATCTAAAATTTTATTTATATTTTTAATCTTAAATTTGTTTCCAAAATATATATTCTCATAAAGAAAAAAAATACAATATATTTTCATTACCCAGACAAAAATATAACAAGCTCCAAAATATAGGTGACAAAACAATTTTTGAGTAAAAAGAAAACTTTATGAATAACTTACTTGTTACCCCAAAAGACAAAGACAAAAGTCAACCCCTATCAACTGTTGCAGAATTTATTATTGCTAGACGTTTGCGGCTAAAAAATTTCGACCGCTGATTTCGTTAAAAATTTCAATGGACCTCGTTTGATAAGAAAATATATTTAGAAAGTTTTAGGGTCGGTAACAGTTATTTATAGATTCTGGTGTTTAAAATACATTTTCACGTAAGCATTATTTGATTTATTAAGCAAGGTTACACTGTTAAAAATTAGGCACTTTGTTTCACCAAAAATATGGTTCCTAGTAAGCTGCAACGGCTGTGTGGTGGAACGTTAAACCATATTTTTGGTAATCGGTTGAACCATTTCTCGTGTTTTTGTTTCCAAATCCAGAAAAATGGTTCAACCAAACACCGATAAAAAGGTGAAACATTTCATCACACAGCCGTTGCAGCTACTAGGAACCATATTTTTGGTGAAACCAAGCACAAAATTTTTAACAGTGTAGTATTGCACACTTCCCGTATTTTTAGTTTCATTATACAAACGTACCGAACTTTGAGGAAAAATACTTACATAATGAAGTTTTGGACCCATGTTCTAATATTTCAAAACTAATTTTTTAAAAGCATATTTTACGTAAATTTCCTTTTTTTCGGAATTCGGATTCCTATAAAATTAAACTTGTGTGTGATATGAAAAGATTTTTTGTCTTTAAATTATTTTCTAGACTAACTAAATATGACTTCCCTCTTTAGCTTAGCGAATGATTTCTTGCACATCATAGCTATATCATTGCGAATTATATAGTTACATATTTTTACTTAAAATTACCTAATATGCAATATAAGATAATTAAAGTCTTGCGATGTGGCATAGAAAATACAAAATTAAGATTCCGTATTTTCTTCTCGTTTTGGAGGATGCAGATGGATAAAAAAATTATTTTTAGAAAATTGGCCTTCCTTTCTGTATGTCTGTCAAACAACTCTATAGAACGAAGGGGACCGTGGATAGCCTAGTGGTTAAGGCCTCGTTCTCGGAATCGGAAGGTCCCGCGATCGAGTCCCGATACCACCAAAAAACAATACAAAGTCACACATTCGTAGACTATCAAGTTTGTAAATAATATCAAATTTTATATTAGGCTGCCGACCGGCGGCGCAACGGTTAGGGAGCTAGCCTTTGGAGCCTCTGGGTTCGGGTTCGAATCCCGGTAAGGCATGGATGTTTGTGTTTGTCGAGTATATGCGGAGTGCGTGCTCGTTAAATGTGTTGGGTCCAGAAGTCCTGTGGTCGGACATTGTGCAGTTTCCCACAGGTCCCTGGAGACTATTTCCCTCCCCTTCAGGGACATGTCTAAATTGTGGAGGTGGCGATAGATGGCAGCATCTGTCACTTGTGTGTGTTGTGTGTGTCTGTCTTATTTGACGAAGGTTTAAGCGGGTCTCTGACCAAGCACACAAACCTGAATATATGTTTACCAACCAACCAATCTTAAGAATGAACTCAGAACTCTAGTACTGAAGACTTCACATTTGTTACACGAGTTACTTTTATGTACAAGCGTACGTAAAAGGTTCAAACTTTTTGGTTACCATGGTAATGCTGTAAAACTTAATGAGCGGCAGACTTAATATTTAGTTCATGAGTTTTTGTAAAACTAAGACATCATTATAAGGCTTTGAAAAAATTGCACACCCGCTAATGGTAGCTGCCTTAGAATTTTTTAGGTTTTAAAAGGTATTCAAATTACCTTATAGGGCAGATAAATTTTGTAAATGTATTGCTATATTGAGTGGTAATTAAAACACGTGTATTATTACACATACCTAGTTTTAATAGGAATTCAATTTCATAAACAGAAATAAAAATGTATTTTTAACAAGCCCCTTTTAAAAGAACCCAGTATTTTTATCCGCCACATCCCAATTGATAAGAAAATTTATTGAGCGCTGAAATAGCCATATATCAAGGGTTAGATTATCCCTAAAAATATTCAGTCCTTTCTTATGAATGTTTAATAAATTATGTATGAAGAACCCAGGACTTGAGAGCGCGATACTTTTGTACAAAGAAGTTCGTATGAAAAGGCTATAAATATTCATTGGACGCTATTTTCAGACATTTATTATTTTTCATTGTCTCTGGTTTAAATTTTAAAACTATCAGCAGGATGCAGGTTAAGTTAATGAAAAAACGAAGGTTTTGTGTAAATATTTTGGTAAAAAAATTAACATTTTATTAGTTTTTTAATCAGGATGATTTATTTGTTGCTGCACCAAACATAATAAAATTAAGTTTAGATCGCAGTATATTTTTTTAAAATTCCAAGTAGTCTATATCAGGTAATATAACTATTCAGTTGAATTATTCATGTAGTAGAATACAATTACAATTGTATACAAATATTGTCTAAGGTAGAAATTTGAATGTATAATAAAACTTTAAATCTACTCGATTGTGTGAATTTTTCTCATCATAACGTAATAAGAATTTGTTATGATCTGATTGGTGGGCGATACAACCTTTTTTCTACACGAGCCTTAATGGACAACTGGAACGGCCTCACCCACGGGGACGTCACAGTTACGTCACCCGTTCTCTTTAACCCCATAACAAACCATCCTGTTGCTAATTTTTCTAAACTACAACGCCCACGCCTTTAGTTACGTCACGTCTACACCTAACATTACCCCTTTACTTATAAGTAAAACATTAATCAAATAAAATGTAAGTATCAAGGTTTATTATTTGAGATCTATCGTTATTCTAAAGCCAAAATTGCCTCAATCTAAGATACCATTATATAAATAAATTTCTACAAAAGTTCAGCTGGACATACAAAATACAGCAATACTCATTAATCAATAACCAAACTCAATTTTGGTACTCTATATACTACGAATCCGAGTATATATTTTCGATATGTAACACTACAGAGTCCTATGCTTGCTTTAGCTTAGGAATTCCCTAATACCACACCAGTAGTAGCTGGATTATTTGAACAGATTTGCGCGAATCAATCAGTAGGCGCCTAGAGAATGTCAGTATTAAATATGTTGGTTGGTTGGTAGACATATATATTCATGTTTGTGTGCTTGGTCAGAGACCCGCTTATAAACCTTCGTCAAGTAAGACAGACACAACAGACAACACACACACATAAGTGAATCCATCTAATTTTTAGAGACAGAGGCCAACTAGAGGACCCCCAGAATTGGCTTGTCACCCCCAGAGGTATTGATTTGGTATGGGAACTTAGAGGACTTTCGGACCCAACAGATTTAACGATCACGTACTCCGCATATACTCGGTAGGTCTTCAGTGGTACCGGGACTCGATCGCAGGACCTTCCGATCCCGAGACCGAGACGCTGACCACTAGGCTCACTACGGCCCTGTATTAAATATATTTTCCTTGGTAACAGAGGTTGGGGAGCCCAGTTGGTATAGCGATGGACACGCTATCATCTCATATCGGATCGCAAGCGTTAGGCTCTAGTTCGATCTCGGTCAGTCTCTGCCTTCCTGTAGACTGAAATATGCAGCCAAAATCCAACTAAAATAACCGAGTATACTGGGATTCACATGCTCGTTAAATCTGTGGAGTCGAAAATCCCGATGTCGTTAGCGTACGATGTCGCTCGAAATTCCGTTAGGTGCACACTCGGGTGTCAAAGCCTTCACTTGACCAGGGTTCTAAATTACGAGATGTAGTTGGCCTTGTTAAAGCTCATAAAGAAGGCTAGAAATAGACATCCGGAAACGATTAAATTAACAAAATTACCAAAGTGTTCCAAATCTAATGGGTCCGGGATAGCCTGGACGGTAAGGTCTTGGACTGGCATCTCTAAGGTTGCGAGTTCGAGTCCCGCTGCCTTCCGAAGACCCCCGTGTACGCTGATGGTGACTGGTGCACGTTAAATCCGTCGTGGTCACAAAGTCCTCCAAGTTCCCATGCCAAATCAATACCTGTGGCAAGCCGATTCTGGGATCCTCTTGTTGGCCTCTGTCTCTAAAAATTAGATGGATCCACTTATATATGTGTGTGTTCTCTGTTGTGTCTGTCTTACTTGACGAAGGTTTATAAGCGAGTCTCTGACCAAGCACACAAACCTGAATATATATGTCTACCAACCAACCAACCAACATCCAAATCAAATATACGATTATTTAAATATATTTCTACAAAAATCCAACTGGACAAAAACCATACAAAATGCAGTACTACTCATTACTAAATAACCGAGCACAATTTTTATATTCTATGTTTAGGAATTCCCTAATACTACACCCGTAGTAGCTGGATTATTTGAACAGATTTGCGCGAATCAATCAGTAGGCGCCTAGAGAATGTCAGTATTAAATATATCTTACTTGGTAAAAGGGTTTGGGGAGCCCAGATGGTAAGGCGCTTACCTTGCATGTGTGAGGTACAAGGATAGTATAGTCTTATATAAACAGCCGGTAATTTACAACAAAACACCTTGTTCACTTTTTTGTAAATACATCTTTAAAATGCTGGAAAAGGATACTAGAAATAAACAGACTGAAACGATTAGATAACCAAATTACCAAACACATTTCTATACGGTTAACTCATTGACAACGATTACCAAGGAAATACACCTTTGGGTAAATAAGTTTTGTGTTTAAGTATTTTTTATATATAAATAAACAAAGTATTTTATTTAGATAATTTTAAGGGGACAGGGAACATAACGACGCTTCAAAATATCAAATTTTCATTTAAATTTCAATCACTAAAATTGATATTAACGAAATTTTTTATATAATACGCATCTGAATATGGGGTTGGAGTTCGCAAATTTGGTAGTTAATTTCAATATAAATTTGTTTCCAGCTCCATGTGTCATTATTTTAAAACACCGATTTTTAGGTTTTAGGTACACTTTCCAGCACAACTATTGCCTGAATCTGAAAATAATTTTTTATAGAAATAAAAAAAAGTCCAGTCAACGCAATGAACCTCAAGTTTGACGATAAAACATTTATAATTTAAAGTTATTAACCTAAATAGAAATTTTGCGCATTTCTTAAATTAGAAAAATCGTCTTATTTTTACTTGTTTATTATTTTTTTGGAATATTTTTGATTCACTGTGTTAATTAGACATGTATACGACATCACAGAAAATTTCAACCCTTCTAGTAAAATAAAAAAAAAGGGAAAAGTGTACCTTAAGGTTGAAAATTGGTGTTTTGGAATAACGACATTTAAAGCTGGCAACAAAGTTACATTGAAATTAACTACCAAATTTGCAAACTCCAGCCCCATATTCAAATGAGCATCATAGAACTTCTTTCGTAAAGGCACGATTCAGTAACTAAAGTTTAAATGAAAATTCGATATTTTGAGTGGCTGTTTTGTTCCCTGTTACCTTAAAAACTAAACTCAGCACTGAATAATTTTGGTACGACAAAGGAAATAACAAAAAAAAAAAAATCTTGAAAACTTAAAGTTAACGTTTTTATTCTGTTTAATGGTATTCACAAATGAGTCATCAGTAGATAAAAACTATACACCGTTCATTACTCATTATTTATATAAACTTAATCGATGTAACTCATAGTACCGAACAATTTAGATAGGACAAATTAAGTTACAAGAAAAACAAATTTTAGAAACTTAAAATTATCTTTTTTTATTCTGTAAGGAAATAGTTAATGGTATTCAGAAATGGACATTCAATGGTTAAAAACAAAATTACAAAGTTCCTTACTCTACATTTCTTTATTTAATGACGCCTCTGCAAACACATAAATATATCCTATATACCATAAACCAGTCATGTTCCTCTAGCAATATTCCAGAATTCCACAGAATGTTTCAGCTTAGGAATTCCCTTACGTAGAACATCCGTAGTGATTCGATTATTTAGGCAGAATTTACTCGCATCACTCAATCCACGCATAGCGAATGTCAAATAGCTTCTCCCTGGCAATGCTAAGCATTGAAAAGTTGCCAGCAGTCATTCTGAATTGATTTCATGTCCCATAATTTGTCATTTGGATGTTATCATGCATTTATGTACTTAATGGTGTTTAGTAAAGGGGTTACATATGAAATATGTTGTGTGGGGGAATGAAATGTAATAATTCTCTGTGGGATGAATAAGTGGAAAAGTGTTTGAATTTGGTTTTTAGTGTATAATATTTAAAATTATGTGTGCGACAAACTGTGTTTATTTTACATTTTGCATGCATTTAAAAGCTCTACATTTATTAAAATTTATTTAAATTTGATATTTCTATACTATTTATAACTCAAAATACTAAGCAATTTTATGTAAAAAATTTAGTTGTACGGCTTTAGTATGACGTTAATTTATACAAAGTAACTGTCAAGTTTCCAAATCCATATTTTCTGTGGGATAAATTAATGGAAAGGTGTTTGAATTTAGTTTTTATTGTATGATCTTTAAATGTATGTGAGCATCAAACTGTTTTATTTTTATTTTTAATGCCTTAAAAGCTCTTCAATTATTAAAATTTATTTAAATTTGAATAGGTTTTTTACCATTTATGTTTTAATTTTATGTTTCAAACATTGTTTCTTGTTTTATCTGTCTATCCTAAAGTTAACTCTAAAAGCTTTTCTTTAAAACTCGTTCTCGTTAATTAGAACTACAATTATCCGTACTATCACCATCACTATTAATAAATCCCATTTCCAACATACATTCAGAAATTAGTTAGTATACACGTAGGTTATTTTTGTTCGTCGAATTTTCATCACATCTAATTATCCAAATTTTTTATCATCTATTCCCAAATGATTCAGATAATTCTTATAACAAAATTTTACACTTTTTATCTTATAATATCGTCGGTCAAGGACAAAACCACAAAATCACAAAGATGGACAACTTTATGCTAATAAGCCAACAAATTTTAAAAACCACCAATCCCCAGAATTTGCATATTCATGGTTTTTGTCATATGAACGACGATATCACATCTTATACTATAACTTTCTGATTAGTTACGTAAGTTTCCAAAAAAAAATCTGGATGCTTACTTTATTAAGCGGATGGTTTAACTAACCTTACTGGAATTTTATACAATTGAAACTAATCCTTAATACACCCAGCATAAACAACCAAGGAGGGCAGAGACCTCAACACTAGCTGCAGTGATGTTTCTCTTCAGGATGCGAATGCAGTGGCCAGATATAAGCTTAGAGAAAAATCCATTCAGACCAAACATCTTCTCTCTGAAATAACTGCGAACAGATCTACTCTTAAAACCATAACTAGGCTGAGAACCGGACACCACAGGGGTATGAAGATAGATGGAGATGGCAAGAAGATCTATAGAAGCTGTGAACATTGTCCTGATACACAGCTTACGCCTACTCACATATATGAGTGTCCGGCTATGAGCGCCAGCCTGAGAAAGATTGGAGTACTGCCGACTATGCTAGATCCGTATGGAGACAACATCAAGCAAGTCGTAGAAGAAATTATCAAAATTCACGGACACATATAGAGTTCGACTCTCATGGACACGACAAAAAAAAAACCATCACTATTAATAAATCCCATTTCCAACATACATTCAGAAATTAGTTAGTATACACGTAGGTTATTTTTGTTCGTCGAATTTTCATCACATCTAATTATCCAAATTTTTTATCATCTATTCCCAAATGATTCAGATAATTCTTATAATAAAATCTTACACTTTTTATCTTATAATATCGTCGGTCAAAGGATAAAACCACTAATGTGAAGAATCACAAAGATGGACAACTTATAATGCTAATAAGCCAACAAATTTTAAAAACCACCAATCCCCAGAATTTGCATATTCATGGTCTTTGTCATATAAACGACGATATCACATCTTATACTATAACTTTCTGATTAGTTACGTAAGTTTTTATGGATGCTTACTTTATTAAGCGGATGGTTTTACTAACCTTCCTGGATTTTTATACAATTCAAACTAATCCTTAAATTCCACAATTACCACAATACACCCATCATAAACAACTGATACAAAACAAGCATCTAACTCACTTGTGCAGGCCGGCGGCTCATCACTCCCATCCCCGCAGTCATCGCTCCCATCGCAGTACCTGCCGGTTTCGACGCACCTACCATTGTCGCAAGCGTGCTCGGATATCCGGCACGCGGCCCAGCACTGGCCCAGCAGGCAGAGGAACAGGGGTGGGGGCAGCCGCCCCATCCGCCCCCCTGGCGTCAGCGGCCCTGCTCTAGCCGCCGGGCATGGCTAAGCTACTGGTGCGGACGCCGGGCGCCTGTTGGAAGAAAGATGGTGGGAGATTAGTGGTTTGTTTAGTGTTGTAAACGCAATATAGTTATAAGACATTTAAGATTTATCAGAGTAATTATTATAAAATATTTATAACAATTGCAGCAATAATGGTGAATAGAAATGGTAATCATAACTTATAATAACGATTCGCCTGTAGAAGAAAGACAGTGGGGGTTATTGATTTGTATGATATTGATTAGAAAATAGTTATATAAATTAAATATATGTAATAGTAGTTATTATGAAATAGTAACAAGAATTACAGCAATAATAATGGAAACAATGGAAATAATAGTGCATAAAAATTATGATAATAAGACTTAATAGCAACAATGATGATAGCAGCGGTATATATAACTGCTCATAATATAAAAAATAATATTGTTGTTATTGCTATTGTAATTGCTATTGTTGTTACTGCTAAGCTACTGTGTTTGACGCTGGGCGCCAGTGGAAGAAAGGTTGTTGGAGTTACTGGTTTGAATAGAATTAGTTGTAAGCAGAAAATAATTTTCGAAATTAAATATTTATATTAGTAGTTGTTACAAAATATTAATAAGAATTACAGCAATAATAATAAAAATGATGATAAGAATTGTTTTTGAAAATAATAATAAGTTTTTTTAAAAAAATAATATCGCAGAATAACAGCAATTATAATAATGTAGATTAACAACAATTCTGTTAATGTAGAATAATAATAATAATAAAGTAGAACTCTATGATAACATTGTTAAAGGCAGTGATAATCAAACATAAAAAAATATAATAATGTGATAGAAAACAACCGACAACTTTAGGAAATGGTATTGCAATTCAAATTCTGAATTTCTTCGTAGTGAAGAATTATAAACAGTTTATTACAGATTTTGGGTTTTTTAAAAATATATTTGAGCGCTGAAATATGATATTACATGTAAACTCAAAAAAGAAGATGGTAAATATAAAATCACTCAAATATCTCACCATAACCTTTTTTTGTTATACAATTAAAACTAACCTGTTGAATAGTTTCGGCTTCAAAGTAGCCATTCATTGAGTACATTCTATCGTAATGTTAACAAAAATCGTTATCATTAGGAATGTAAAGCAATACGATAATGGGGTAATTACCATTATGTAAATGATACTAAAGCAACTTTAACTATTACTTGAACTATTTTAAGACTAAGTTAAATTTATTTTAAGAAATAAACGAAACATCATAGATCCAATAATGCATTATGATTTACATAAAAAGAATAGTAATTACAGTTAATAAACTTTTAGTTTCTGAAGTTCGGAATAAAATTGCTACGTGGATAAAATGGGTTCTTTGTTTGGAACTTTTGCAACAATGAAAAAGTTTTTTTTATTGTTTTACAAGGGTCATTGAATAAAACAGATAAAAAAAGTCAATTATAATTTATTTTCTTTGTTAATTTTATGATCGACCCTGTGAACAATTGAAGAGATTAGTGGAAGAACGTGCTAAGTGACATTATTGAAAAAATTGAGATTTTTGTGTCAATGAACATATTACTAACTTCTTTAACAATGAAAAGTTTCCTCTTTTTCGTAAACTTTAAGTTTAGTATATTTTTTACGATTTGAAAGTACTGTTTTCAACAGATCTGAGTGCAAACTAAAAACGTTAACGGTCATTTTCTCGTTTTCACCTTTTTGTTACTTAGCACGTTCTTAAACTAAGCTCTTCAATTGGTGTAAGGTTACATCGTAATAAGGTTACATCGTATATAAAGTAGTATAATCCAGATTTTCCTTGTCTCCACAATCACAAAATAAGATTAAGCTTGTAGGTTATTACTATTTCGTATGCAAATACTCCTTTTATGAGGTATAACGTTATTCCACAAAATGTCATACAAAATTATTTGAAAAAAGCACATATATTTTTTTCTAAATTTGAGAATTTTAAAAAATCAGAATCGAAAATTAAAGATATGTACACATATTTTTTTATAGAAATTATACAGAAAAATCCGAAAACAATTCTTTGAAAAAGTTCAATGTAATTTGATGTATTTCTTTTTCTTTAATTCAAAACTCATACAAGACTCTTAACGGGAAATCCCTACTTGTAAAAATAGTTATCTGCTTTAGTTTATCGGAATAAATATTAGATAATAATAATGAAAACTATTATACTGAACAAAAAATGAACGATCAATTTAAAATCGCATTTAAAATCCATTTTAAAAACTTAATCTTAATGATATCATTTTGAGACAACGGTATTAAGGACATTCTAAAACGGGTCTTTAATGAATTTATCTATTCAAAATATACATTTAAAGTTTTACAATTACTCCCAAAAATTCTATTTAGTTCCTTTACTTAAAGAAAACAACAACTTATTTCAGGGGAAAACTAAAAACACTAAGAACTTAAGAATCAAAAGAAAATAATTTCTTTTGTTCTTATAAGAACGAAGGAACAACATTGTTACATTTTCTTGGAAAACTGGAACTATTATCTAACCTACCTCTGTTTGGTATTCTCAAGTGGTCAATTTTCCAAAGATTTTGCTTATCTACATTTTTTTTCTTCAACCGCAAGCCACAAATATACAAAAAGTTTCAAGTTACTTAAGAATTATGGTTCTCCATGTTTCTGACTATTTCGTAAAGAATAAATTTGCTGGACGTCATGTATCCAAGTTATGAGTTTAGAGAATTTATAAGGAAATGTAACATATCAAATATATTAAATAAAATGTATTCTACAGTAACGTTATTATAAAAAAAAATTGCGATTAAAAAATGTTTAAAATTATTACATTTCCATAGTCATACAATTTTATCCATAAAAATAATATTCAAAGACTGAATAGTTTAAATTATATATCTAAGTGCTTTAAAATGTTTCCTTATATACAATTTTTACCTTCACACTACGTTTACAACGTAAAAACTGGAAGGTATTTTAATCGTTCAGTCTGTCTGTATGTCTGTCCGTCTGTCTGTCACCCACTTTCACAGATCAAACAACAAGTCGCACAAACAAGTGGGACATACATCATTTTGAAGCAAAAAATCAGGCTAGGTTACATCCCAAATTTCATTAAAAAATTTATATTATAAGTATATTTAAAATTCAAATAACTAAACATTTAATCTACATTGAAATAACATGCAAATTCCATTTTCATTCAATATTTTACTCTTGCCATTTCGTCAAACGTACGAGAAACTTTATTTAAAATAAAAATAAAACACTTGAAAAATATTTATTTATGTGATATGATTCAGTTTGGATTGTTGTAATATCACAATAGAGTTCTTTTGATGGTTCATTATATATGTATGAAGAAAGATGTATAGCGAATTCTAACTTTGAATAAACCAAAAAATTATACACTTTCCTGAAAATAATCCTCAAAAGATTCTTACTTAGAACACCACAAAGAATTCTATTCCTTAACCCATCCACTGGTACTCCCGAGGGACCAATTTTCCGAACTTCGGTTATCTGCTCCTACCCTCTCAACCGGATGCCGGATAAAGAAGAAATAAAAACGGATAAGAGGGAAAACTTTTGGCCGTTTTATCGGTGATGTTTCCATGCTCTTCGATACCACAGTTTAGCAAGGACCTACGAAACGTCGTTTAGTTTTATGTGAGAATTGTATGGGAGTTTTGTGGGAATAGAAGAATTTTAAAGTTAAATTGGTGTTGTTTGGATGAATTGGTAGGTCACAATTTTTAGAGGACACAATTTTTTATTACATATTTATTCTTTGAAATATAAATTATTTTTGGAAACAATAAGTAATAATTATTGAATTTTCGAAATAAAATAGATGAAACTAGCCAAATTTAGCATGTAAATGTTTAATATAGAATATTAATGCTGTCTTTGTCGCCTTTTTACCTGTTAAACACAACTGTTGTGTGGAAGCGGGTTACGTGACAGATTCTCTTACAAACCTACTTGTTTCGGTTTTAGTCAAGTGCTCTTTATGCGATTAAAAACAATAAAAAAGCTGTTTTTATATTTTTTAGAGAAAAAACAGTAGTTTTCTGTAAATGTATGGGTTTTTTTTAAAAATAAAATTAACAGTTTATTTTACAATGTTTGACCATTTGACCGTAAATAAGCTAATTTTTGCCACAACTGCTGTATGTGAAACTGGCTATAACTAAACATTCCTCCGTAATATCAATTCCACATGCCAAAGCCACAAATCCCCAATACATCACCATGGCTAAAGTCCTGAATCCCACGCAAAATTGGATTGATAGTATGGCATTCTTGCTGAACAACAACCACTATACAAATAAGTTTATATATTTAGGGTTCCTAGTAAATAAGAAGTAGTACTCATAATAATTAAGTTGCCAATTATAAATTACTATTATAAATTATAACAACTTTAATTTACTATTCTAAATTACAACAATTTTAATTTACTCTTCTAAATTATAACAATTATATATTACTATTATAAATTATAACTGTTATAATTTACTATCATATATTAAAACAATTATAATTTACTATTTTAATTTACTACTAATAACTGTAATAACCGGAAAAAGTTATACATAACTTTATTAATGAAAGAAATATGGAACTTATATGGTATTCTCTTTTACACAACAACTATAATATAATTAGTAATTCATTTAATATAATTATTATAATAATTTTTCTTATTAACTATTTATTACAAATTTTTATTTTAGCACAAAAAATTACAAAGTATGTAGCACAGCCAAGAGGACGAGGCCTGTACTGATTGTGTGCATGAATTTATGAAAGGATAATTTCAAATAATTACAATACTCAAGAAAAATATGAAAAACATCACTGGAAATTTAAATAAATACAAAATATAAAAATCTTAAGAATTTGAATCGAACTTATCAGGTAAAGGTGGAATCTTATTATTGTTTTAGAAAAGAATTAATCAGCTTCAAAATAAAAACTCGATATCGTAAATGGAAAAAACAGATGATTTTAAACTTTAAGGAAATTTATGTGATGCATCATTTAGTAGATTTTACTATAAAATTTATTGCAGGCAACTATGAAAATCAATATTTAAAGTAATGTTCTTCGAAACTTTTCGAATAATAATATAAATTTATAATAAAAATTTGAAAGCGCAAATTTCGTTGGCTTATAAACATATTTTATAGACATATAAATTCCGTTAATGAACTATAGTTTATGTTCGTATAAATCTTATATAAACTACTCAAAACAATTAGGGGAAAACTCGGTTTCAACCCTTTCACCCCCAATGATTCCATTTGGAGTCATCGGCTTGCGATTTTTTTTCTCACTAAGTTGAGCTCGCAATTTTTCGTTAGAAAGTAGCCTGAAAAAACTTAAATTGATAACTTTTATGTTTTAACCATTTATTACCGAAATTTTAAAACTAATTCTTTTATTATATAAGGTAGGATCTTATCTTTAGCTTTAAAAAACTGGTTATGTGAATATGCGATTTTTATTTATCTCATTTTTATACTTTTTTTTTATTTATGTTAAGATATTAGGCTTATCGGAACGCTATAAAATCGTTAAAAATAACTCTTTAAGATTTTAATAAACTACTCTAAGTTTTCCATGACACACTTCTATAGCCTTTAATTAATTTAGTAAAAAAGAATAAACTCTACTTTAAAGTTGGAGTTTTAATCCAGGAACATAAATTAAAACTCTACCCATTTATGATAATATGTTCATTTTAAGATCGCACTTTGCAAAACCACCGTATAAAAATCGCACAATTAGACTTTAATCTAGAATAATACGAGCGCAAAGAACCATAAGAGAGATTAGCGAAACTTTTAGCTAATTAAAACAAACGAGCTTGTCACCTAAGCCTAACGCAAATATTCGAATGCAATTCTATTCGCACAGCTTCGTATAATTATTCTTAAACGTGTATTGTTGCCATTTTTAAATAACTTATTTCTTTATTTTTTTGTCGTCTTAATCTGAGAATTTATTCGCATTTCCGAGTAATTTATTTAAAGTTCGAAAAATTCTCGACATTGTTTGAGAGAGAAATCATTTCGTAAAAATGAGTTTGAATAGAAACTTCGTCGGAATTATTTAATTTTTTCTGTAATATTATTCGTACCATCTTATCTCGTATTTTATTTTAAACTGCACGAAAAAATTGTAGAATTTAAATGAAATTTCATGGAACAATTTTTTTTCATTTAATTCTTTTTAAAAGTAAAGTGAGGTTTGTTTATGGGTTATTATTTTATATTTCATTACTTTGATTAAAACTATCTCGGCTCTTTTAAAGAATTGAAGATCTTAGTGGGAAAACGTGCTAAGTGACATTTTGAAACAAAATTTGAGATTTTTGTGTCAATGAACATGCTATTCTCTCCTTTAACGATAACAAGATTACCTTCTTCATAAACCTTAAGTTAAGGTTATTTTTTACCTTTTGTAATAGCCCTTAACGTATCTAAGTGAAAACGAAAACCTTTAAAGCTCATTTTCTTGTTTATATCTTTTTGTCATTTTGCCCGTTCTTAAATTAATCTCTTCTATTGTGATTGAAACATATTCAAACGTGTTTATAGAAAGAAACACAAACATTTCATTAAAAAATTGTCTCGCAATTAATAACTTTTTATAACCAGCAAAATTAAAGAAAATATTTCGTTATACAGGGTGGCGCAAATAAAAGTGGCCCCCGTCATGGAGATAGGATTAAGATAGATTTCTTGCCAAGTCAAAAACCAAGCAAAACCAGGTTTGCTAACTGAAGCTATTGATCGCTTCAATATTAAGCCCAAACAAACGATTGGCGAATTATTTGTTAGCAACTATGCTATGGTTTGCCAAAATAGATGGAATACAATACAAACTGAAGGTTTGTACAACAGTGCAAAAAAAAGTTCCCACTAGTGATTATTTCGGCCGTTATTTATCCTAGATAATCGGACCATTTTGTTTGTGTTAATTCAAAACATTTTAAATTGAATGCAAGACACAAAATTTGCATAAGATACGCCGTCTTCATATGATGCGCACTAAGATCTGAACTCGCCAAAAGTCCATGAGTAGCTCTAATGTGATGCTAATCCAATTGAACCAATGCAAAAACAGGTTTGCAAAGTGAAGCAATTACACGCTTGAATAATCTTTTATTTTGACTTGAATGCTTTCAGACGGCTTCAAAAAATTTTCTCGCCAAGCATCTCAATGCATTCTTATTTCTACGCCGGGTCCACTTTTATATGCGCCGCTCTGTATTAATACAACTACAATAGACATGCTTCCCATCGTGAGTGGCAACAGTTCCATTGGTATTAATTTCATTTTTAATCCTTCTGGAATTACATTTGTTTTAAAAAATACAATATTTTCTTGCCTTTCTAAAACGAATGCTGTGTACAAACTTTTCTGTCAGTAGATCTAAATCCTTTCTTTGTTCGTGAATTCCATTAAATTGCTGTTCCAAAATTTCGTTTAATTTCCCCGCATAAGGCAAAATAGCAGCTAAACTAAACTACATTGACGTTTTGGAAATGTTCTGCACACTTGAGATTTAATCGAATTAGAACCGATGAAGTTTAATAAATTGCGGGAATAAAAAATAGCACGTAAAGAACTCTAAAATAGAACACTACAGATGAAAAAACGCTCATTTCGAAAGTAAAATCAAAGCAAACAATGAAATACAGGAAGTACAAAAATTAAAACAGGAGTTACATAATCTAAAACAACATCATTCCAAAGTGCGCTTTTTCATTGATTTCTATACAAAATATATTCAAATAAACATATATATGTTTTATAAACTCCTAAACTCCTCGGCTCAACAGCCCGTTAGTAGGCCAAAGCCTGCCGTGTCCATTCCAGCTTACGTGACCAAGGGTTTTGGGGTGCTAGGAATATGTCCCGGTAAGGTGGTCAGCCTCACGTGGAACCCCCAGTGTTTAGTTCCCAAGCATGCTTGATACTCATTTTATCGAACCACTTAAAAGATGAAAGGCTGAGTCAACCTCGCCTAATCCGGGACTCGATCCCCGGACCTGTGACGTGGCAATGCGAAGCACTACCACTAAGCCACTGGGCCTAATATGTTTTATGCGATGAAATAAATTACAATAAAAAAATAAGTTATATTTAAAGTATCAAATAACCCATCGCGAGCGATTTGATACTACTTGAATACATTTTAATATGTTTATATCACCATTCAGAAGCGCCTTTTAAAGTAATAAAAACCAGTACAAAACATGAACATCCATTTTCGGCTTATTTCGACAGGTCTCTTTCATTCTAAAGAAAAAAAATTTATAAATTTTCCAGGCGAATTATTTTCTGAAATTCGAAGTAACACTGAGTACCTTCCAGGCATTTTCGAACTTTTTTTTTAATCTTCTATCTGTTGCGTCTTTCTACGACGCTGTTCCCATAGAATTTGGATGCAGTAGACTGCACACCTAAAAGGTGACCATCATCGATGGGAATGTCACGTGATTTTCTCATATGTGCCAAATGATCCGCAGTGGCAATGTAAGGCTATTTGATTTGTTTCACGTGACGTAGACATTCCTGCTTTCATTCCTGGATTTCCTAGGATATTGGTGGTATGACACGGTAAGTTCTGCGCATGACATTGATTAATCAATCGAAACCGTAATTTCATTTCTTTAAAATAGTTACCACTGAAGGCGTCAAACATGCTCATTCGATACTTCATATTTGAGGGAAGCGAAAATCATACTTACGGTTTTTAGCTGGTGCAAATTTCTTCGGAGACAAAACAAAGGTACAACATTATAAACAGTTAAAGGTTATAATAAGCAATATTCCGTTTGGCAGCTATTTTACATTTTTGGCGACTTATCGCTAGCGCCCGCGAAATGGAAAAAAATCCAGCGTAAATATGTATCAAAATAAACTTAGCATAAATAACAACGAAAATAACCTTCAAATTATTATTTTCAATATTTTTGTTACTTACTTAAATAGTAGAGATACATTACGAATTGTAGTGATCTTCTTCGCCAAATTGACTCGCCTAGTATGTCAATTTGGCGAGATTTATTTTGGCCACCGCCCCAACGGTCTTTTTACTATTAGATCAGCGAACCATAAAAAATTATGTACGTCGTTGTTTGCCCCAAATATATTTTTTTAAACTTTTTTTAATGTGTTCGAAGTTTCCTTTTTAACCACCTTTGGGTACATTTTTATTGATATGTTATTCAATCCTATCCTATCATATTCTGAAACTAGAATTTGTAAGTTTATTTTTTAAAATCTGTATTTCTGTTTTGAAAATGGTTGAGAGATTTTAGGTTTATATGTTTTCGGAAAAAAAGTTTTGATGGATTTATATACTTTGGATGAAAATGTTACGATAGTTTGTATGTTTTTATATTTGTTTTTGAAAATAAATAAGTTTTTGATGTTTTTATGTATTTGCTAAAACCTTTTCTTTTATTCGGAGTCGCTATTAAATTTCAATGTAAACAAAGTATTACGTTATCTTTATGAAATAAAAGTATCTATTAAATGAAAAAGTAATGGAGCATGGGGAGCCTTGGTCATGCTTTTAGAATTTTATTTTTATAAATTTTATTTTTAGACTAAAAGTTTCATATAATAGCACATATTAAAGTAAATTGTATTGACAACAAGGATATGATAGTGATAATATAAATAAATGCATTTTTCTTTTTTAAATTTATTGTTTTTGAAAACTTAAAAACTTGGCCAAGTCTCCCTTATTAAGGGAAGCTTTGCCCATGATAAGGGAGACTTAGCCCATGCAAAAATGCCTAATTTTAAAGTGCAAAATAATAAATATTTCAAATTAATTTTGTAATCATTAAATGTAAAAAAAATCTATATATATAATACTCTTATACGGCACCCAAATTTCCTTATATTTCTATCTCTGGAATGGCAACAATCAAAATGAACAAAAATACTACTAATTTCAAAATGGCCGACTGAAAACAACAAAAAAGTGTTTCTTCAGAAATGGCTTGAAATAGGGAAAAATAACTATAAATATTATGCCGCCTAAGGTAAAGATAAGTTGATTTTGATATACTCTAAGTGTTATTAGTTTTTTAAAAAAAACCAACAACTTTAGGATAGAATCAGTAAGTTTAAATTTTAACATGCATAATATTAGGGACGTTTAATGTTTGAAAATTTAAATTATAATTTCGATCGACTGAACTATCAAACACTATTGTTAGTAAAAAAGGAAAAATTCAAATTGTTTTTAAATATAGTTTCTAAGCGTTGATGGCTACCACAGTTTCCAATTTATTTACAAATGGATGTTAGTCGAGCAGCAAAATATTCTCGCAATAATTACCATTAATTTATAAGCATCAATTTATAATTATTTTATTTTAAAAGGATATTAAAGGCAGTTAACCTAAAGGACCATGTCCGGATTTGGCGCCAGTCGAAAAATGTCGCCAAGTCAAAATGACAACAAACCGAACGTTTGCCAAGTCTGTGAAATGACAACATATAATTACATAAAATGCTGCTCAAAACAGAAAATGTCTGCTGAGAGAATATGAAAGATTTCCTTATTAAAAATTATCGTGGCATTTGCGATTGTAGATCGTAGCGATATTTTAAAATAAGAAAATCAGAACTCAACAGTTTTCTGCAAGTTCAAAACAATGTGAACAAAAAATAATTTAGAAAATGAGTTCTATTAATAATTATTGATTAATAGTATTTATTATTTTAAATATATTAATACGATTTAAGAATTCTTTGCGATGAAAGAAATGGACAGGATCCACTTATAAAGAAAGTAGCAAAATAAATTCTCTAATACAAACAGAATACATAAAAAACAAGAAGTTCATAAAGAACTAAAATAGCCTACTTTCCTGTTACTTAAATACTTACTGAAGTTCTAATCGGGAAAAAAACTAGGTTCCTAAAGTAAATATCATCAACAGCCGTTTCTACACTAGATTTATACACATTAGAAAAAAAAATCGAAACACAGCACCCAGCTATAATTTCAACTTCTAAAAGCCAAAATCAACTATTTTCCTTAATATTCGTTCGCAAATTAATTAAATATTATTTATCATCTGCTCGTGATTTATTTGTAGTTCGAAGAATAAATATTTATTAATAACACAAGTAATGAAACTACTCCGAACTGCATTAAAAAATAAGAAATGTAAATTAAAACTAAGCATAATTGCATGCAAAAGTATGCCTTGCCGCTTTCTTGGTAGATAATTAATGAATAATCAAAGAATCAAATTGTTCTACATTTTATGACGTCATTCCAAACTGATTCATGAAAATATTATTTTGCTTCAAATATGTTTAAATAAAGTTTCTCATGCCATTGTTGATTTGGCAACAGTGATTTAAATGACTCAAAATTGAATTTCAATGCTAATTCAATGGGAAATTCGCCGACAGATAGTAGATTTATGTCCGTCCGGACGTACAGACAGACGGACAAAAAGTATGAAAGTTGGGTATCTGAGGTCATAGCTTTCTAACAAAAAAAGAATTTTTAAGATCCGATATTAGAACCGATTTTGGAAGGGGGGTACAGACAGACAGACAAACGGACAGACAGGCGGACAGACGGACAGACAGACAGACGGAAAGACAGACGGACATACCAACAGACAGACAGATGGACATCAATCGCATTTCAATACCTATACAGTGATTTAAATGACTCAAAATTGAATTTCAATGCTAATTCAATGGGAAATTCGCCGACAGATAGTAGATTTATGTCCGTCCGGACGTACAGACAGACGGACAAAAAGTATGAAAGTTGAATATCTGAGGTTATAGCTTTCTAACAAAAAAGAATTTTTAAGATCCGATTATTAGAACCGATTTTAGAAGGGGGGTACGGACAGACGGACAGACGGACATCGACCGCATGTCAATACCTACTTTTTCATTTTTTTAATTCTTTCGAATTAAAAAAAGAAAAGTAGGCTAAAAACTATTTGATAATTATTCGTTTAAAATACGATCCGTAGCGATTTTCGTAGCCAATGGCTGCCTTAATACCGTTTTTGCGGGGTTACCATATTTGGCGAAAAAATTGACAGACATGTTCCTCAAGGTTAACCCTTTTGGCTAGACTAAAATATTTCAATGAACGGTGAGCGAGCGAAGCGAGCCTGGATCGCGAAGCGATCCAAAGGGAACTGCTCAAGCAGTTCCCGGGGGTTGGCGAGCGATAGCGAGAAGGGGGCGTGCCCCCTAGTATATTATAATTCAACACTCTGGAACTCATTTAAAAATCATGTTTACCGTAATATTTAGAGTAGGTAATACATTTTTCTAGTATTGTATGAATTAAAAATTCTAATATTGTTCATAACAAATATATTTTTATATTTAAGTTAAATATATTTTATTCAGTTTGTACACACATTAAAATGCACAAGATATAAGCCTCAAATTGAATTGAGGTATTATTTTAACGGCACAAACTGTAAAAGTCAAAGAGCACTTTCAAAGCTACTCGTTCGTCTCCCCACCCCCTATAAAGAAAAAATCTGATAATATCTTAATATTAATCTGGAGTATTATTATACTTGAATTAATTATTTATATAGTTTTTGCAGAAAAAATTTGATATTTGGTCATAAATGATAAGTTTGATTTAGTTGAGGTTTTCGTTTTATTCTAAACAAGTACAAATACTAATAATCAATATATTACCTTCATAAAGTTATAATCATACGTTATTATTAGCCGTGTATTTGATAAACATTATGTCTAGATTTTCATAACTAGTTCACTTAGGGAGCCTTGGTCCAGTGGCCCACCCTCCCCACCTAGACATTTCGTGCCCCATTTTCACATGGTGCCTTAAAGCTTACTTCATTGCACAAACTTTATAGCTTAAATGAAACCTTAATATAACTTTATTTTAAAAATACCATAGACTTAAACTTAATTGAATTGGTTTTTCTGAAAAAATCTTACAAATTATTTATAAAATGTTTACTTTTTGGGGTGAGAAACTTTATTTTTTTTTATTTTCTCCTCAATGCAAAAAAGTAGCTCAATAAAACTAAGGTGGCTATCTGCTGACAACAGTAGCTTTGAGTACCATCTATTGAGAAAATATTTTTAAATACTAAAATTTAAAGGTGGGCCAAGTCTCCCTTATGGCCAAGTCTCTCTTATCTATTAAGTTCTGTAAAATAAAAGTTTAATATTTTTTTCTATTTTTACTTACGAGTAGAATAATATCGTTAACTTATCAATATGTTTTCTATATTGACCAGTGCAGTTTGTTTATGGAATAAGTAGATCTGTATAATCTGGTTTGTTTTTATGGGAAGATGAGAGATTATACGATAAGGTTTACAATCTCATCAGACGCTATTTACGTATACAAATACCTCCTATAATTTAACCTATATAAAATTCTACTTAAACGTAAATTTTAGGAAACAACTGGCTACCAAAATTACTATCAAAGCAACTATCCCCAACTAACTAAGACGTTAATGACATCAATCTTTAATTTTACAAACAGTTGTTTTTAAAGTCAACTACATTCTTCTCAGACACTGTTTATGAGTACAAATACCTCCTTTAATTTACCATACATAAATTTCTACTTAAACAAAATTTTCAGGAAACAACTGACTAAAAATTTAATATCAAAGTAACTATCCTCAACTGTCTGTGACCCTGGTATCATCAATCTTCAACTTTTAAATACAGTTTTAAAGTCTATTACAATAACATCAGACAATATTTTCAAATACAAATACCTCCTATTATTTAACATACATAAAATTCTACATAAAATTAAATTTCAGGAAACAACCGACTAAACAATTACTATCAAAGCAATTATCCTCAACTAGCTGTGACGCTGGTGTCATCAATCTTAAACTTTTAATTACAGTTTTAAAGTCTATTACAATCACATCAGATACTATTTACGATTATAAACACTTCTCTTATAATTTAACATGCATAAAATTCTACTTAAACATAAATTTCAGGAAACAACTGACTAAAAAATTACTATCAAAGCAAATATCCTCGACTAGCTGTGACGCCGGTGCCATCAATCTTCGAATTTTAAACACAGTTTTAAAGTCGATTAAAATGACAACATACTTTATTTACGATTACAAAAATACCTCCTATAATTAAACATATACAAAATTTTATTAAAGATTAACTTCAGGAAACAACTGGCTAAAAAATTACTATCAAACCCAAGTATCCTCAACTAACTAGTTGCATCATCAATCTTCAACATTTAAAAATATTATATTTTAATCACAATAAACATTATTTATAATTAAAAATGCCTCCTATTTTTTAAGAGAAATTTATATGTAATATCTATATAATCTGTATTGCTTAACATATATAAAATTCTACTTAAACGTAAATTTCAGGAAACAACTGACTAAAATATTACTATCAAAGCAACTAACCTCAACTAGCTGTGACGCCCTTGGTGCCATCAATCTTAGAATTTTTTTCCGACGTTTTATCTGCCTACCATTTTTCAAGAGTATCTCTGTCGACCAGAGCTTCCTCCAATTCAAGCTTCAACGATTCGCAAGTTCATATCTCTGTCTTTGCTTGAGCTACCCAGGACATTTTTCCAAGCGCCCCGGTTGAAGCAATATATGTGTTGAAAGTAATAAATTAAATTAATGGGTAATAATAAAATTTGACCAAAGTTTTACTTTAAAAGGCCGAAATTTAACTGAAACGCAACGCGAACGATTTGCCTGCGAATGGGTGGAGATTCGAAGATTTTGCTCGTTTCCTAATTGAACTGAAACAAATCCTTCGAGCGCGAATGTCGTCAAGCCACGTTTGGTTTCAGGCCATTGGAGCGATCGCGTGCGAACTGTTTGTTTACTGTTTTGGCACTCAATATCGGCGAAAAATGTCAAATACCGTATTATTTTTACAAGAAAAAAAACCCGACAGGAAACTTATTAAGCTGTGAGGGGAAACCCAATAAATTTGCCCAATAAGAAGTTTATTACCATGTATCGTTTGGATAACGAATCGTTCCAACTCGCTTGGCCAAAAAAGAACGAATCAAAAGATTCGTTTTTTTTGAACGATTCATTAAAAAGAATGTAAACGCTTTGGATGAATCTTTAAAACAACGGGATTGGCCCATCTCTATATTTCCAGTGATTTTCGAATTATTTCATTGGTCAACTTCACGTAAAAAGAGGCAGGTGTAGTACACTTGTCGAATGCTCGAATGACACGCCCTTGAGCACGAATTTGCGTGGTTTGAGAAGTTAAATACGGTTTTTTGAGAGCGAACGCAGGGCGGAGCTTAAACCGATCGTATTCGCAGGTCAATCTTGTGTGAATTCGAAGCGTTTCAGTTAAATTTCAGTCTAAATTATACGCAATACAATTTTTATGAAATTTTTTTTAAAAAATCCAAATACAGAAGAACTCTAAATATCCAAAATCTTACTGTCCTAACTCGTACACCGTAAGAAAAATCTACTGAACCGAAACTGGACTATCCATTATATCGGAAATCAAATTACTCGAACTTCACTGTAAAAAAGAGTTGTTCTTACAACAACAAAAAAAAACTATCAGCGGGCATGACAGAAAAAAAAGTACCGCATAATTTAGAGAGAAATTTTTTTCTATAAGAACAATTTGTAATTCTAACGAAAAAGCTGTTTTTTACAGAAAAATTATTTAAAAAAAAACAAATTCTACCTTTTACTTTGAGAGAAAACAAACCCTCGGCACCCAGAAGGTTTATTCTTTCGAACTAAAAAAAAGGAAAGTAGGATAAAAAAAAAAGCTAAAAATGAAAAACAAGGCAGAAATCTGAATTGCTGAATTTTATTAGTAGTTAGCTAAAACTAAAAAACAAAAAGGTTAATCTTTGAATATTTCTAACTAATGATGCAACAATCTACTTATTTTCTTTCATAACTACAATTCAAAACATAAAAAAAGATAAGTTGTCTCAAGGTAACTATTAAGAAAAAGAGAATCACTTTTATTTGATTTTTTGTCTGATGCAATCGCAGGAAATTTAATAACACTTTTATCTTTGAATGACAACGCTGTTCTGTAAATGGATTTTCTTATTTTATTTTAGTTCTTTTTATCTAAGAATGTCATTACGAACTTGAAGAGCAGTTCATTTGATTTGTTATCCATAATTTTTTTCATAACTTTTTTAAAGGAAAAACGTTTATTTAATAACTTTTGAATAACTATGTGACATTTGAAGGGTGTAGTTGCAAAACTAACATTTTCCAAAGTATGACTAAGGTATAGGGTCCTGTCCATTTTTTGGCGACATTTCAAGATAGTAAATGGGCTTGTTTCACGAGGGATCTGGCAACAGCTCCGCGGTCTTGTTTTCATTTTTCTCGAATTACTTTTGCCTTGGTATTCCAAATTGAGTTTTCTAATAATATTTTAGTTGTAATTTTTTTTAATTCCAACTTCTTTCAATGCAAATTTTCCTTGATAAGTGATTAAAACAACCAACAGCACAGCAAGAAGTTGTAATTTTAAAAAATAACAACTAAAATAACTTATTCTTGGAAAACTCAATTTCGAATATCAACAAAAGTAATTCGAGAAAAATGAAAACAAGACCGCAGAGCTGTTGCCAGATCCCACGTGAAACAAACCCATTCAATTGGACGAACTCGACAATGAAAGAGCCGAACCCTTATCTCTTAATCATACTTTGGAGAGTGTGAGTTTTGCAACTGCACCCTTCATTTATTGTTTTTAAAAGCAAGTTTCAGTAAAGTAAGTCATTCTTCGTTGTTCAATGCTTCTATTCTGCTGTGCAATTATTTGGGGATTCTATTCAAAATTTTAATGATATACACTGTTAAAAATTGTGTGCTTGGTTTCACCATGATATTGGTTCCTTTCACCATGATATTGGTTCTAGCTGCAACGGCTGTGTGGTGAAATTTTTCACCTTTTATTCAGTGTTTGGTTGAACAATTTTTCTGGATTTGGAAACAAAAACCTGAGAAATGGATCAACCGAATACCAAAAATATGGTTTAACGTTTCACCACACAGCCGTTGCCGCCACTAGGAACCAATATCATGGTGAAACCAAGCACAAAAATTTTAACAGTGTAATGGCAAGTAAGTACATGGCAAGTCTCGAAATTTATATATTTCATGGCAGGAATATTGTTTGTGTTTTGATTAGGAAAATCCTTATTTTTGTGTTTGATAAAGAAACAATAAGCTATTAAATATGTAAACAAAAACGAAATTTTATTGCGATGTAGTTTCAAGAAGTAAAGAAAAGCAAAGTTCGTTAAATATCAAACATTAAGCTTTTAAAACTAACAAAAATCCAAGGTTTAAGGTCATTTATTTCTAGAAAGTTAGTATTTAAAAAAAAAGCTTAATAATGTCAAATAATATATTAAAAATTATTTTATTTTTATTAATTCAATTTTAGAGAAAAACTAACTATATTCTATGATAATAATGCAATCATTTTTATAGCTGGAGATATAAACTTGTAATTTTTATCATAAAACAACATAATTGTATTTTTTCAGGTGACGTACTCCTTCCAGCTTTCATTCATGTCCTCCTTCGATCCGTGTGCTAATTGGTTCTCCTCTTCCCACGCGACATTGATTTTCCAATCGGGGTTCGAGAAAGACTATATTTTCATGGAGTATTTTATGTTGCCACTCAAGACCTGAAACGTGACTATTGATTCAATTCCCCACAACAGCCTCGGGAACATCAAAATAATAATAATAAAGATAATTTGTGAGAGTCCGGTAAAAGGTACTGTCAATTTTATTTTTAAATAAATAATTTATTTAATTTCTTATTATTATTAATACTAATTAATTATTACGTACGAGTAAATATCAGTTACGTCCGTTCACAATTTTTATACCAGATGACGACACTAAAAAAATCAGCATCAAAACTTCATTAAAAATGAAGGAAACATGCAGTTTTTTGTTCCAAATTCCGGCATTTTTCCTTCATTAGAATCAGCAGTTTTCTTATTATACAAGAATGCAGGATAAATGCTGTTTTTTAATGCAGGAAAAATGCCTGAAGTTGGAACAAAAAAACTGCATGTTTCCTTCATTTTAATATGAAGTTTTTATGCTGATTTTTCTTGCTGGGTCCTTTCGACAACAGAACCACACAACCAGTTCTTACCATCTCAAAAAACCTAATCACCACATAAAAATCCTTTTATTGGATGACCAGTTATTAAAGATCATCCAGCATTCCTCTTTAGAAAGAATATTAGTACAAAAACGACCCAAGTCCACTTTTAACATAAACCACTTTCGTCCGAATTCCCGTATTCATTTTTACACTTAGCTATCTTTAAATATCTTGCTATAGAAACAGGAAAAGAGTCAGAATGGAGCTTAGATCGTTGTTGCACACATAAAAACACATTCACTGCACAATCAAGGATACGGAACAAAGGTAGAAAGAATCTTACAGAAGAAGACACTCAGAAAGGAAAAGTAATAAAAAATATGAATGGGGTTCTATTTGGAGAAACATAACATAAAACTAAAAATTTGAAAGGTTGCTATTCCAGAATAAAAAGTGAACGTCTTGAGGATCTTTCTACTTTTTTTGGACACTGCCTGAAACAACGACTTAAAATAAAAAGAATCACTAATCTAATAGTAAAATTCATCTAAAGAATGGGTTTTAATGAAACTCGCTAAATCATTAAATTGGCACGAAAGTTTTTCTGTTTGTTAATTCGAAATCTTAATCTTTGAAATTTATTATATGTGATGTTCAATTTATTTGTTATCTCAATGTCAGATAGTTTTAAAGAGAAATCATTGTGGTTATTTATAATTATTCAAATTTTATTTAGTCGAACTCACGTGACTTGGTACCCAGACACGTGACTGGATTTAGTCACCTTTTAGGTTAGTCAATTGTCCATTTTTTCTGGAGTCTCTGACTTGGATCTTTTAGATCGTCTTTTATAACCATCTTTCCGCCATTATGATTTCAGAATGACGTTTTATTTGGAAACATTTTGAAGGAAAAATGCTTTTTTATTTCTTTTCTCTGACATTTTAATGTTAATAGTAAGGAAAGTTATGAATAATAATAAAAATTAAAATGTCTTTTTGCAGAGATAATATAAGTTTTAAAAAGACCATCCGGATATAATAGAGTATGATTGGTTGGTTGGTAGACATATATTCAAGTTTGTGTGCTTGGTCAGAGACCCGCTTATAAACCTTCGTCAAGTAAGACAGACACACACACAACACACACATAAGCGACAGATGCTGCCATCTATCACCACCTCCACAATTTAGACATGTCACTGAAAGGGAGGGAAATAGTCTCCATGGACACCTGTACCTGTGGGAAACTGCGCCATGACCGCCCACAGGACTTTAGGACCCAAGATTTAACGAGCACGTACTCCACATATACTCGGTTTGTCTTCAGTGGTATCGGGACTCGATCGCGGGACCTTCCGATTCCGAGAACGAGGCCTTAACCACTAGGCTATCCACGGCTCCATAAAGTATGGTTTTGGGGCTGGTTTGAGACTGACAGTTGGTATCAATATCGTAAATGAAGTAAACCGAATAATTATTAGTTAATAGACGCGTTGAAAAAAACGATGAACCACTGAAACACAAAAAATTTACCATTTTAAGACTTACCCAGGTAAGTTCACTCCATAACAATAAAATAAATATATTTTTTGAATTTTTTTTTTTCGTTAGCCAATTTATATTCTAGATACATAATTTTTGTTGTTAAAAAAATTATTACCATTTGATACTTCTTGAAAAGTAAAACCACTGTTTAAATTTATGAAAATTTTGTGGCAAAAATATTAACATATATTCCTCGTGTTTTGATGTAGTTTGCAGTGTAAATTTTGAATTTTAGGTTTCCCTTTTCCGGTTTAGGAAGCCGCTTTTATCAAAAGATCAAAGACTAAATACAATTTTACCTTTTTCACTTTTTGTTGCCAAAATCAGAAGTAAAAAGAATAATAATGTTTTCAATAATTTAAATAGAGTGTCATACTGCTCCCATTTCAAGCTTTTTACCCAACTACATGCAATTACAAAACTCACTTTCTCCAAAGTATAACTAAATATTGGATCCGGTAGGTTCATTGTCGACTTATGATAATGGTAAATTCTGCTTGACGAAATCACCAATAAACAGGCCGGAAGCTATATTTTAGTTATTCTTTGGAGAACATGGGTATTGCAACTACAAGCTTCAACTGCATTCTTTTCAAACGGGTCTAAAACAAAACGTAATTATTTCCACAACATCATTGTTACCTCTCGCCACCCCTGTTGATTTCATACCAAAAGGAACAAAAAAATCTTATCTCTCTCTTGGAGTTAATGGCGAAACTCGATTTTTCTTTTTCTGAGGAGATAATCATCTTTATGGAATCCCCCCCCCCCCACACACACACATACTTTTAGCCTCCCTATAATTAGACCCCTCCCCCCCCCCCCCTTTGAATGGTTGGTAAGAAAGGGTAATGGGTTATTTAGTTTTCGTTTGTGATTGTGAATACGGAGGTAAGACTTATATTAATATGCTGCGTTGGTTATAAAGTAGTTCAGAAATAGGGTTTAATTATACCTTGTCCATATAGAATGCGAGCCTCGAAAGCATTTTCCTTTCCCATCCCCGCATGTGGTTTTCTTCGAAACGGCGTGAGCATGTTTTTTCCCCACCCTACTTGGGTTTGAACTGTTCGGCTTGTTAACCTCACAACAGAACCTCAAACGCGTTAGGTTTAGAAATTCCATGCTCCCACGTTTCCTAGAAAACCAAGCGAAGGGATGGGGGAAGAATGTCTTTTCGAGGCTCGCAATGTAAATAGATAGACTATAGTAGTAAGGCCATTTTTTGTTTCGATAACAGACCTAAACCATAGGAGAACAGGTTATTGGCGAAATATTTTGTGCTATATTTGAAGGTAAGCTAAAATCTAGCTTTCAATTATTGCAATTTGAAGTCATTCACAAGGAGATAGTCATCTTTGAAAAAGTTTATGATGCATAGTAATGCTGTCTGGAAATTGTACAGATTCTGACTTAAACAAAGATGATCCTAAGGCTTTACTTACAGCTACTAGGAACCATATTTTTGGTGAACCCCAGCCCCAATTTGTTAACATTGCTGCTTCGATAACTTTTAGATAGCTTCAGTTTCCTCAGCGCCAAGCATGTCTCTTACTCTTATCTCTATGGAAAAGAGAGATGGGTTGTTTTTTCTCTTTCATTTTGAGATCGTGAACCGATAACAGAAAGATCCGGGCATTTGGAGTACCTAGTCCGGGTTTTATCGTTGAATCCGCGAAGCGATATGAAAATATTCTTCAATGGTATCTCTGGGTTATTTTTGAAGAAGATTGTATTTCAAAAAAGATTTGGATTATTTAAAGATAGGATGCATGGATTGAATCTTGGAAAACTATTCAATTGCCTTTCGAGATGTTTTTTGTTTTGTTTTAATAATAAGTTTCAGCTAATATTTGAGATTGAGACGCTTAAACTCATCCCATGATCACGTAATTGCATGTCACGTGCACACACAAAACTATTGAATGACGAGTGAAAATGATTTTGGTAACGTTTTGAGAAAGTGTGGCGATGTTTGGCGAGGGTTCATATGTCCTGTCCTTCCGTGTATGCCTAACTTCCCTCTTTCCTCCATCGAAAAGAGACAGGGTTGCTTTTAGCTTCCACATTACGTTTATAACGTGGAAAGTGGAAGGTATTATAATCGTTCGGTCCGTCCGCCTGTCCGTCTGTCTGTCACCCACTTTCACAGAACTAACCGTAAGTCTCACAAACAAGTGGGACACGTCATTTTGAAGCAAAGGATTAGATTAGGCTACATTCAGAATTTCATTAAAAAATTTAAATTAGAAGTTTATTTAAAATTTAAATAACTAAAAATTTAATATACATTGGTTGGTTTACATATATATATTTTCAGGTTTGTTTGCTTGGTCACAAAGACCCGCTTATAAACCTTCGTCAAGTAAGACAGACATAACAGACAACACACACACACACACACACATATATAAGTGGATCCATCTAATTTTTAGAGACAGAGGCCAACTAGAGGATCCCCAGAATTGGCTTGTCACCCTCAGAGGTATTGATTTGGTATGGGAACTTAGAGGACTTTCGGACCCAACAGATTTAACGAGCACGTACTCCGCATATACTCGGTAGTTCTTCAGTGGTACCGGGACTCGATCGCAGGACCTTCCGATCCCGAGACCGAGACGCTGACCACTAGGCTCACTACGGCCCTTTAATATACATTGAAATAACATGCAAATTCCATTTTTATTCAATATTTTCACTGTTGCCATTTCGTTAAACGTAGGAGAAACTTTATTTAAATTAAAAATTAAACTTTTGAATGAATATTTATTTATGTGATATATAATTTAGTTTGGATTGTTGTAATATCACAATAGAGTTCTTTTGATGGTTCATTATATATGTATGAAGAAACAAGTATGTTTGTAACAGAATCTGTCACTTAACCCGCTTCCAAACATTTGTGTTTAACAGGAATAAACGCGCCAAACACAATATTAGTTCTATATTAAACATTTACATGCTAAATTTGGCTAGTTTCATTTATTTTATTTCGAAAATTCAATAATTATTACTTATCGTTTGCAAAAATTAATTTGTATTTCAAAGAAAAAATATGTACTATTCCTCGCTTTTAAATAGAATGAAAACATTTCATATCAACATACAAAGAATCCGTAGTGAAATATATTTGACGTCATTTCAAACTGATCGATTTCGCAAAAATAAATTTATTTAAATTTATTGTCTAAAAAAATTAAAGTTTCTCGAGCAATTGTTGCGAATGGCAAAGGTGATTTAATTCTAATAAAAACAGGGCCTTTAGCTATTTGTAATTCAAAGTTTTAAACGCCAAAATTAACTATTTTCATTAATCTTCTTTCTCAGATTTAATAATTAGACTTTATCGTTTGCTAAATTTTTTTGAAGTTAGAAGAATAATGATTTAATCTTTTTTAATAAATATCTTTGTGTCGCCTTAATTTCCCATTTACATTTCTTTCGAAAATTCACTTATTTATAGTTTGTTAAATTAATTTACAGTTAAGAAAATACATAATTAGTACATTTGGTGCTTTAAAAATAAAAGCGAAACTTTGCATATTTTTTTATGCCAAGTTAGAATTCTCTTTGTATCTTTCTTCATACATATATAATGAACCATCAAAAGAACTCTATTGTGATATTACAACAATCCAAACTGAATTATATCACATAAATAAATATTCTTTCAAATGTTTGTATTTTTTTAAATAAAATTTCTCGTACGTTTAACAAAATGGCAACAGTGAAAATATTGAATAAAAATGGAATTTGCATGTTATTTCAATGTAGATTAAATTTTAAGTTATTTAAATTTTAAATAATTTTCTAATTTAAATTTTTTAATGAAATTTGGAATGTAGCCTAATCTGATTTTTTGCTTCAAAATGGCGTATCTCACTTGTCTGTGGGACTTGTGGTTCTTTCTGTGAAAGTGGGTGACGGACAGACAGACAGACGGACTGAACGATTATAAAACCTTCCACTTTTTACGTTATAAACGTAGTGTGGAAGCTAAAATGCATAGAGAATTCTAACTTGGCATAAAAAATATGCAAAGTTTCGCTTTTCTTTTAAAACATTAATTGTACTAATTATATATTTTTCGAACTGTAAATTTATTTTACAAACGATAAATAACTGAATTTTCGAAAGAAATGTAAATGGGAAATTGTGGTGACACACAGATATTTATTTAAAAAGATTACATTTTGACACAGATATATTTAAAAAAGATTATTCTTTGAACTTCCAACAAATTTAGCTAACGATAAAGTCTAATTATTAAATCTGAGAATGAAGATTAATGAAAATAGTTAATTTTGGGGTCTAAAAGTTTGAATTACAACTAGCTAAAGGCCCTGTTTGGCGAATTTCTTTGAAGTACCTGGTCTAGAATTTTATCAGTGAACCCGCGAAACGATATGAAAATATTCTTCAATAGTATCTCAAGGTTATTTTTGACGAATATTGTATTTCAAAGAGGCTTTGGTTGAATAGATGGATTGAATCATGGACAACTATTCAATTTCATTTCAAGAGTTTTTTTTAATATCAGTTTTAGAAATATTTTGAGTTATTCAAGGAGAATTATAAAACGTTCGAAACTCCACTGATTATAAAATAGTATTATTTAATGCACGTTATTTATCCGTTTTTGAATATTTAAAATAATAATAAAATAAAAAAATTAATGAAGTGAGACCCTGAGTAATGATTGTGTATTTATACACGTTATAAGTAATTTAATTTGCAATTTATTGGCGTACTTAAAGAGAATTATCTAAATAAACGTGTTTCCTACAAAAAACTAAATATTAAATAAATAATTAAAAATACTGAAATAAACTAGTTTTTGGGATTTTAATAGGTTTGATAATGAATATTTTCAACAGAAAATCGCGAGAATATTCGAATTGGACTAGTCGAATTAATTATAAACATTTTACACCTTTTCTACATATAATTGAGTCTAATTAAACTAAACTATGAAAGGAATAAATAAAAATTAAAGAACATGGCATTTGGTATTGTATTTATTGCTGAGTAAATGAACTGGTGCAAAGAGGTATTTTCAAAAAAATCGTCAGATCCCAATTGCAACGTTATTGTATTCAAATACCAAATGGTTAAGTCAAACATAAATATCGAAATAACAATTAATCATAACAATAAAATTTTGTTGTTATGTATAAAAATATAGATAATCAATTATCAATAACAGCAATATCATTGTCTTACAATGCTTACATTAATTTTAAGACATTCAAATGCACTACAAGTTCAATAATATACTATATATGTCTGAAATATTTCCTACATTAATATTTCAAGTCGACATTATCATTCAAAACTATCTACCCACTACCTAAAAATAATCATTTAGCTTTATAAATAAAAATCAGCCAAAACATTACATTTACATTTGCATTAATGTAAAGACATTCAAACCCACTTCTACTTTAATACCATAAATATCTGAAATACTTCTTTTACTAAAACATCAAGTCGTCATTAAGACGCCCAAAACTATCCACCACTAACTAAAACTAACCATACAGCCCTATAAAAAAAATAAAGAAAACTAATCCCTCGTAACACCTAACACAGCTATCCTCTAACCCACATATAAAGACAAAGCATCCAATCCTTTTATAGCTTCTTAGTATAGAAACGGACCAGGAAAAATAGCATTAACTCAGTGCTGTAGCCTAGCACGTCGCGTATCGGCAATCAAAATTGATTGCATGGGCAAACGGCCCGGAACAGAGCTAAACTGAAACAAATGTAATGTCCTAATATCCATTTCTATGGTTTATTTCTCGATTTGTTTTTAGATATGTAGACAGAAATAAAAGCATTGTGGTGCATTTTTAGCTTACTTTTATTTTTTTTAATTCGAAAGAATAAAAATTCTATTTTTTTTAATTCGAAAGAATAAAAATTCTATTTTTTTTTAATTCGAAAGAATAAAAATTCTATTTTTTTTTAATTCGAAAGAATAAAAATTCTATTTTTTTTAATTCGAAAGAATTAAAAATCGTTTTTTTTAATTAGAAAGAGTTAAAAAAAATAACGTTATTGACTATAGATTATTTGATTGTTTCTTATTTGTTTACTAAGAAAGCGGCCAGGCATTATATTTTTTTGCATACAAATCTGGTTAGTTTTAATTTACACTTCTTATTTTAAGTTTTAAGTGTAGAGAAGTTTGATCTTTGTTATCAATAATTATTTAATTATTCTTCCAACTGCAAATAAACTAAACAGACAATAAATTATATTAATTTAATTTACGAAAGAAATTCATTGAAAATAGTTGTCTTTTAAAAGTTTAAATTAAATTCTAACTGGATGCTGTGTTTGGTATTTTTTCTCTAATGAGTGTAATTCTTGTGTAGAAGCGGTTGTAGAAGACATTTACTGTTAGCCTCTTAGTATAGAAACGGACCATGAAAAATAGCACTAACTCAGTGCTGTAGCCCAGGACGTCGCGTATCGGCAATCAAAATTGATTGCATGGGCAAACGGCCCGGAACCGAGCAAAACTGAAACGAATGTAATGTCCTAATATACATTTCTATGGTTTATTTGTAGATGTTTTTTTAGATATATATGGCAAGAATGTGGTGTTTTAGGAAGTTTTTGTACGTATTTTTAGTTTAGTTTAAAGATTTTCCTGATATTTTTTTTTCATTTTTGTAAAAAGTTTCTTAGATTACCAAAATCCAAAAAAAAAAGTTTTTCTATCAATTGACAGGATTTAGTAATCCATTTGTTTCTTAAAATATATGAAGCATTGTTACAGATTCTTGAACAAGTAATTGGTATAGATGATTTCTTCATTTCTGTTTCTACGTTTATAATTTAAATTTCTACGGAGACGGACTTCCGTAAACGAGTTTCTAATATCTGTAGTTAAAAGTTATAATAAATTCTTCCAAAAAATCTCTTTTGCGCGCAAAAGATAGCTGCAATAGACTTTTTTGAGTTAAAGGTAATCTATAATAATAAAAGAAAGAGCCTGTCTGTTTGTCTGTGGATCGTGAAAGACCTATTTGTACTGCTCGAAAAAATTCGAAAATTTTTATATAGATTCCCTGTAACACCTACGTGTGCACTTGAGCTTAGTTTTTTCATATTTGATTACGATTTTTTAATTAATATAATTATTTTTAAAAATACGTCATCCACCTGAGAGTGAGAGACCGAAGCTGGGGCTTGAAACACATGGTGCCGGGCGAACAGGTTTTTGACGTCATCCGTAGATAAACATGAAAATCCAGTAAGAAGAGCCGCTAAAAAATAAACACAAATTCGATTTCTACTTATAATTTTCAAATTGAAAGAAACCTAAGCGCGAACGAAAATTAAGTATAAACACGATCGCGAGGGTTTAATTTGTAGAATTGTTATTTGGCAATCATTATTTATTTCATTTATTGATTGTGGAATGATTACCACTTTTGGTTGTTAAATTTTAAAGATCGCCGATTGTCGCCAATGAACAGACCTGCGATTTTATTATAGCTATATGAAAACAAATCACCGTAATTAAAGGTTAACCCGTGCGACGCCGGGTTTAGAAAGCTAGTGATGAAAATAGAAAAGAGATACAGACATTATATTTGATACACGAGTTTCCAGTACCTGCCAGACGTCTTAGTAAAGCTTTGGAGAAAATCGAGCACTCTCAAACGGTAGCTGTCGTACAAATTCCCAGGATTTAAAGTAATTAATTTTACTTTATATAGGCCTAATGTATTGATTAATTGTGAAGTAATTGAAAGTCGTGTAGTGTTACACATCTAGTTTATACATTTATTTGGCTAAGAAATTAAAAGCATTACTACAAGATACTTGTGACGAAGGCGGTGTCGTCACGTGACTTCCGATCTCCACGTCCGAAGTAAAGTGAAGACAGTTCAGTCGACGCTCTTCAAAAGAACGGTCTGATGTGTGCTGGGGACCTTTTTTGCTTGGTTTTCCATGGACGTGTTCCAGAACGTGATTTAGTGCTGTGCTAAGAAGGCGGCTTTATAAATTTGATTGTTTTGTTTTAATGCCAATTTTCATGTTCGAGTTTACATTGTTGTAAGTTTTGTTCTTTTACCACCTGCTCCTCTTGGGAGGTTGGAACTTCTTATTGAACTGGAAATTTTATGATGTCTTTCAGACTTTCAAACTAATACTACTGTGATATTTTGATGCATATTTCTTGTACTTAATGTGTTTAATATTTATTAAAAGCCTTCATAATTGCCTTCAATTGGTTTAAATTATTTTGCAACGCATAATTTGAGGGATATGTAACATGGTACAACAATACTCATTGTATTTTTAGCTTTGAAATTGTAAAGTTAATGACTTCGCATTGCTTTACCTACACGAATATATATATTTTGTTACAATATTAAATTTTGAATTCAATTCATTAATTCAAAATTGTTCAACATATAAAATCAATACCTATCTTACATTTTCAAAATACATAAAATTAAAGGATCACATATCCCCGTTCTTCATACAACTCGAAATCTTTTAAATGCATAATATAACCACATATTATCTTTATTCCTTTCGTGATAAGGATAATTCCAAAGAGTAGAAAAATTTAAATCAAGCAAGCAAATATTAACACGGAGCACACCATGCATTATGATGAACCTATTACAGTTCGAATACAACTAAAAAGCTTAGTGGACGAACGTGCTAAGTGACATTTTTGAAAAAATTAAGATTTTTGTGTCTATGAACATATTACTTAACTTCTTTAACGATAACAAGTTTCCCCTTTTTCATAAAATTAAAGTTAAGTATATTTTTTACGGTTTGCAAGCACCGTTTTCAAAAAATCAGAGTGCAAACAGAAAACTTTGAAGCTCATTTTATCATTTTCACCTTTTTGTCACTTAGAACGTTCTTCCACTATGCTCTTCAACTAATGAACGCTGTTAAACATAAAACTCAACAAAATCTTCAATACGAGATCATTAGAGCCGAAAGATATTCGAATATCACAATTAAAGTTACAGTTAAATCACGAATAAAGCGGTAAAATAATTCTGTAAAATCCATTAATTTTTCCCCGCGTTTAAATATGTACTTTTAATAGAAAATGAGCCAATCTTCTTTATTAATATATTTAAAAAATGTCGTTTTTGTTCTAGAGAAAAGATATATCACTGACGAAATGGAAATAATACTTTGGAACGATTATTTCGTTTTATTGCGTTTTTTTTTTTTGTTTCGTTTTGGAATCTTTTTGAAGTGGAATTTTGATTGTTTTGAATGAAAAAAAAAGCAAATTGGTGTGCAAACGATCATGATACGGGTAATGTATACGGGTTGAAAGGAATTTAATGAATGGTTGTTCGTAACAGTACACTGTTAAAAATTTTGTGCTTGGTTTCACCATGATATTGGTTCCTAGTAGCTGCAACGGCTGTGTGGTGAAATGTTTCCAATTTTTTCTTTTTGGTGAACATTTTATGTTTTGAATGAAAAACAGAAATGGTTCAAACGATCAAATACGGTTAACTTCAACAGGTTGCACAAGGACAATTTAAACAAATGTATTTTTACAGGGAGTATTTGTCTACGAAATGTTTTAAATAAATAAGTTTCATTATGACATTATTTCTTTACATTTTGAGCAATAAGAATTTCATAGAAAATATTGTTGCTGTAAATGTTCAAAATATTTGACGCTCCATTTTCCTTAACCCTCTGAGGGATACAGAAGGATAACCTGTCACCTGACTGTCAACGTTTCTAGAAACAAATATTTTTTAAATTACAAATTTATATATTCACTAAATTTTAAAATTTAAGTACGGAGTTGTCATTTATAATCGTCTGCAACACCTATATACTTTTTAATAGTTGATATTAAACCTTCAACATTAATAAATTTTTTAAGATTTAATCTTAAGTTAAAAAGATTTACCTCATCCTATTTTGTTAAAACCTCATAAAAATTAAAATACTTTAATAATAATGATTGTTACTTAATGTTTATTACACCAAAACGATGAATTATTTTTATTGAATGTTTTGAAAATCCCTGTAGTATTTCTTAGATTGGCATTAAATAAGAAGCAATAAGAATCCTTCATTAAGAATTTACCATCAGCGCAATAAAATATGTTAATTAAAAATTTTTCCAATTACGATGCTTTTATTTTTCGCATGTCGTAAAGTGACTTTGAAAACATTGTTGATCATTTTTACATTGTTGTTAATCTTACATTGTTGTTCATTTTACTTTGTATTTAATTTTACATTGTTATTAATTTTACATTGTTGTTCATTTTACATTGTATTTAATTATACATTGCTGTTAATTTTACATTGTTGTTAAATTTACATTCTAAAACCAAATCAAGCCGTTAATTAACTCTAAAGGAAAGTAAACACTAGACGTATTACACACAAATCAGTAATATTTAAAAATAGAACAATCATTTTCTTCTAACAAAAGACCAAATCCTTCTTTATAAGCCAAAGGTAACTTTTTACATTCCAAATACAGAAAAAAAGCCTTATATTTACGTGAACAAAAGTATACACTTGTGTATTAAAACACTAAATAACAAAATCTATATCTAGAAGTTCCCATCTATTCTAACAAAAATCACAAATATTTCTTTCTAAGTTATCTTGAGTCAAAAAACGTAATAAAAAATCGACTGCCACCTTAAGGTGTTCCGAATACGTCAGCAATTGGAATTCTATATACATACTTGACTGAAAGCAGTGAAAATTATTCATCTTTGGGTATGTATAGAGACGTTGAAGATATACGAACTTGTTTATTTACCATTGTGATTATTTTATATAGCAAAACAATGCCAGTATTTAAATAAGTAGGTTTGTAACAGAATCCGTCACTTCACCCGCTTCCACACAACAGTTGTGTTTAACAGGTAAAAAGGCGCCAAACACAGCATTAATATTCTGTATTAAACATTTACATCCAAATTTGGCTAGTTTCATTTATTTTATTTCGAAAATTTAATAATTATTACTTATCGTTTGCAAAAAAAATTTATATTTCAAAGAATAAATATATAATATTCCTCGCTTTTAAATAGAATTAAAACATATCATATCAACGTACAAAGAATCTCGTGAGTGAAATATGTTTGGACGTCATTCAAACTGATCGATGTCGCAAAATAAATTTATTTTAATTTATTGTCGAAAAGAATTGAAGTTTCTCGAGCGATTGTTGCGAATGGCAATGGTGATTTAATTCTAATAAAAATGGCTTTCTATGCTTTTTAAATGAGCTTTCAATTTTGAAGTTTTTTTTAAATAATTGAAGTACTTCGAATTCGAATTCTTTTCTGAAATGTTCAATGTATTCTAATTTCGATTCGCTGAATTTTTTGACGTATCACACTTGTCCGTAGCATTTGTAGTTTGGGCTATGAAAGTGGGTGACGGACAGACAGACGGACTGAACGATTATAATACCTTCCACTTTTTACGTTATAAACGTAGTGTGGAAGCTAAAAACGTAACTATTTTATACAGTTTAGCCAGGTTATAACGTCTTTCAAGGGACAGAGGAATTTATGACGTTATAAACAATGTTAAAAATTGTATGTAGGAAATCATATAAAATACGTATTATGTACTCATGTTGTTTAAAAATTATACAATAACAATATTGAATAAATTTTAACCATATGTACTAATTAGTAATTTGATCAAAATAATTTGCAAATAGTAATACAAACTAATAATTATAAGCGTCACTTATGAGTATTCTTTTCTGCCATTTTAACATCTAGAAGTAAAAGTTTTAAAAAAAACTCCGTTTAATAAATTTTTAAAGCAAGAAATAAACTTCACATTTGGCTGTTTTTCACATTATTTGTCGAGTAAAATAAAAATGAAGTGAAAGCGAAATTTAAAGAATAATAATAATCTTTAAGAAAGTACTGGGCCGTAGTGAGCCTAGTGGTCAGCGTCTCGGGATCGGAAGGTCCTGCGATCGAGTCCCGGTACCACTGAAGACCTACCGAGTATATGCGGAGTACGTGCTCGTTAAATCTGTTGGGTCCGAAAGTCCTCTAAGTTCCCATACCAAATCAATACCTCTGGGGGTGACAAGCCAATTCTGGGGGTCCTCTAGTTGGCATCTGTCTCTAAAAATTAGATGGATCCACTTATGTGGGTGTTGTCTGTTGTGTCTGTCTTACTTGACGAAGGTTTATAAGCGGGTCGCTGACCAAGCACACAAACCTGAATATATATGTCTACCAACCAACCAAGAAAGTACTTTAGGTGTCATATACCGTTCTTAAGTATATTTTTAGCGTTAACAGAGAACTTAGTTGAAAAATATCCTTATAAGCAAGCTATTATAACTTTAAGGTCTATGGACAGTTCAAGGGACCGAAGTCCTGTGACGTATTAAATGAGTTGTCGCTGTAAGCCGAGTTTGACTGTATTTAAATTTGGTCAGAATAAAGTTTTTATACAAGCATAAAAAAAAATTGGTGCAAATTATTAACTTAATATAAGCTATAATTTTTTTTAAATTTTAGGTAAATCGAAGTTTACTTCTGGAATTAGCAAGTAATTTAATTTCTCACTCTAAAACAAAATGTAAAGAAAGAGATAGTTATTTTGTAATAGTTAGGAAAACAACCTACACAAGAACGTTAAGTACAAATTTTCAAACGAGGTAATAGTTATTTATGCAAGTAGTGTGAAAAGTAAGGCTTTTTTAAACGAGTTGAATAAATTATTTCACGAGCGAGGTATGAGCGAGGTAAGATTTTGTAATAGTTTGTAATAGTTTTATAATATCGTCTTGACTGCAAAAATGTAATGTTACTTAATTGTTTTCCGAAGTTTAAACGTGCAATAATCTTGTGACCAGAATAATATTCTTATCACGTGAAAAATATGGGTGCAATACAAGATTAAACGGTGCAAAAAATGCTACTTTCACAAAATGCGCACTTGTGCTTAAAAGTAACTTTTCCACGAATTTTAGGTTAGTCTGGGATTTTCTAAAAGCGTGACTTTACACACGCTTATTGATATGAATAAGTGGGAGTTTTAACATAGATTATAAAAGGATGTTCGAAAGTTTGCTTGATAAAGCAGTTACGCAAAAAGCAGTTTGTTACAAAGCAAATCCCAACCCAGTTCAAACTGGCAGTAGTGTAAGTGAGAAAATATTTACACTCATGACCCCATTAAAAATAAAATATAAGCGCAAACAAAATCATACAGTCACTATTCTCTTAAATAAACATAAAAATTTACATTCCTCTGAATCTTCCACAGATCCGCTAGTGCAAATACCCAGCTACGTCATCTGCTAGACATATTTTGGATTCTGACGCGATGTCCAGTGTATTGTGAATCATGAATTATTCAATATCAAAGTCAAATGTAGGTGAGTTGCGAAATATACACATTTCTAGACATAAATGCCAAATCCATTGGCGAATTTCCCAGTGCGCTTCTTCTTTTGAAAATCTTAGTGAAGAAGAAGTCCTTATGGAAGACCTTCTGTGAACTTGACCTATTTTTACTGTATTTTTTTTGCAGTTCAAAGGCGAGTTTCCCCTCACACTCCCTTCTTTTAACAGATTAGTGAAGTAAGAAGCACCTACGGAAAACTTCCTTTTTTGTGAACTTGACCTATTTTTACTATATTTTTTTTGCTGTTTACTGGAGAGTTTCCTCTCAAACGCCATTCTCTGAACAGGTAAGTGGAAGAAGAAATGCATACGGGAAACTTTCTGAGAACTTCAAACGTTTTTAGGTTTAGCGATTTATGTGTGTTCGTGAGTTTTGAAGTAAGAAAAATTGTATTTCGTTAATTTTGCACCGAAGTCAGATTTGAAAGCATATTGCAGAAATAGTTCTTGTAAATAATGTTTTGGTAAGGGAATGTGCTACAAACCTTAAAAAAGAACAAAAATTGACCATTTTAATTTACCATTTATTCACCAGTAATGACTTTTTTCTTGAACATATTTTTACTCATAGGTAAAGTTGCCACTAATTAAAAAAGATAATCACATTTTCAAAGAGACATTTAATCAGGAGTTATACCTAGATAATCTTGGGTCAAAGTTATTCCATACGACAGTAGTTTAATAGTTTATTTCCTGCGAACCTTTAAATAAAAAAACTTTTTGATTCATGTCGCAAGTAATTGTCGTTTTAAATTTTATCTTCCTTGACCTAACATGAATGTTAAATAAACTTCCAAGAAGTGGTGATAAAAAAAAATAATAATAATTACGACCCAACCAAGTGCGCTCAGATTATCATACTTAAAATAAATTTATCTTTTATTTGACTTTGATGCTCTTCTAACTTTCCTCAAGAAAAAAATTCGGTAAAGCATTCCATCACCACCTTTACCCAGCAACGCAATCTCCGCCATTATTTCTTTACTTTTCTAGAAAACGGACCGTTGTTCAATGTTAAAACGTAAGACTTCGGTCCGTTTATAAAATTATTTTTTATTCGAATAAAGAACAAAAAAGAACGTTTTAAAAAACCGACGTGCTCCCTCTAGCACAAAATCGGCTGTGCTTTAATTAGGACTGCTGAAAATCGAGACCGAAGAAGAAGAAGAAAATCCCTGCACTGTTGCCAACAAAAAAACACAAATAAAAATCCAGACGAGAAGAGAAAATAAAAGAAGACGGATTACTTAACAAAAGAAGGAAATGTCAAGTACTAGAGGGGGGGGGGGGCGGAGAGACTAAAGAACAAAAAAAAATAGTTCCAGGGGAAAATAAGAACGAAAAACGTGTTCGGTGAAAGAGAGGGGACCAAAAATTACTTTTCCTGGTTGGAAATTTCGGAAGGAAACACTTAATTACGAGGAAGTTCTCCAGTGGATGGGGGTGAACTTTGATGGATGTGAGGGATGGAGGTTGGAAGAGGTCTGAGATGCTTGGCGATAGTAAAAAGTGGAGCCAAAAATTTCCAAATCGATGTGATTGACCAATGCCCCTTAGCAAACATACCTACACAAACATATATGGTTCGAAAAGAGTCACTAGTTAAGGTATCTCCACACGTTGAAAATGCCATTTTCGGAAAAATTGATATTTTTTATTTGTTTATATGAGTACCCAGATTTTCTTGTTTCTAAAACTGTCTTCATTCTAACTGTGACGCAATTCGAACAAAAGTAGTGATCAATTTAGTAAAGGTCAGTAGCACTAGAATCAACCAGATGTTGAAACTTTAAATTCATTTTTTTTCGCATTTCAGTTTTTCATTAAATAGCTTCAGTTGGTAAAATATAACTCAAAAAGTGTTATTGAGTAATTTTAAAAACTCTTTTTTTCTACTAATTTAAAAAATTGTTGTCTAGGGAATATACCTAAAAAACTTTTAAGAAATATTTTTTTTATTTTGTTTTGGCTTATTAATCATTTTGACACACCATAAAAAAATGTTGAAAATCAGACTGCTGTTTTCGACTACTAAAAATTTTATTTTTAAATAAATGTTTTGGTTTTAGGTTTATTCCCTAGACATAAGTTTACAGCTTAACTTGATGGTTTTATTTTCTTAATAGGTTAAACAGTTTTCTTTTCTAGCCTAATTGAAGATTTTGACAAAAAAAAACTGCAAAAAACATGCGTAAAATTACCATATTTTAAAAAATTTTGTATGTATGCCAAATTTGACTTGCTATATATAGTTATTTCTTTCAGATACACACAAAGATACTACCAAAGTTGTTTTCAAGTTCATATTTTAAAAAAAAGTGGTCCGAACGTGTTGAGCCACCTTAATGGTTATAGTAACATAGACAGAGTAGTGACAGCATTTATGGTATGGCAGCCTGCATTCACCAAGGTCATCATCTTGGTAAGTTATTAAGAGAGGATCGTGTTGTTATCGTAGAGCAATGGACCGATATCTTTGCAAGGGAAAATTAGAGGCCGTTTGATGCAATAATTTTTCACACCAAATACACTGCTCAAAACAATTAGGGGAACGCATGGTTTAAACCTTTTCACCCCGATTATTCCATTTGGAATCATCAGCTTGCGATTTTTTTTCTCACTAAGTTGAGCTCGCTTTTATTTATCGTTAGATGGAAGAATCATGTGTTTTGAAGAATTAAATAATGCTTGCTTTAATTAAATAAAAATGTGAAAAACACGGTAAAAACAAAAATTCACTCCAAAAAAATTTTACGAGGTAAACTGACCTTCAATTCTTCACTCTTGCATTCTTAGATGTTTAAAAATTGATTTTAACTTTTTTTTAACAAGTAAACTTTTGAAAAAAATATTGTTATAATTTATTCAAAAGTTATGATTCCAATTTTATTCCCCTTAAATTTTAGTTAAAAATTAAGATTTTTTCCACTGTTTTTTACTATTTGATTCTGGATGCATAATGAATCTATTGCACAAATTTTAGATTGTTAGAATAAAAAATAAGAAGTTGGAACTGAAAGTGTTAACAAAAGTACGCCAAGTGCTCCCCTAATTGTTTTGAGCAGTGTATGTCGCCAAGCAAAGCAGCCACATCAAAGTCGTCAAATAAAATGTTCCGAATGAGCTTTACCATATACACACGTATTTTAAGGATACGTAAGCTGAAAGGTGAACTTCATATTCTTAATAGAACTTTGACCGTTCTTAATAGAACCTACAGGTTCGTTTGAGGTGACCTTACATCAAACTTCATTCGTATTATTTTTAGTATGAGGTAAATTTCAGAGCTTATTGTTAACCTCTGGATAGTTAGTAAAATCTATATGGATAATCACTAAAACAGATCTACAACAATTAATTTATATTTGTTTTTAAGATAAAAATATGTGTTTATTAATATTTCAGAAACCGACAAAGTACAGACATGAAGTCCCTTAAGAGGGACTGTCAGTCCCTTAGAGCTAATGCATTAGTTTTGAAATCACAACTTTTGCAAAAGAGTTGCTTTGCCATGTTATCCCATTTTCTACAGGTATGGGAATCATCATAATATAAATTTAAAACAAAATTGAAAAGAAAATAACATCCGGTTATTTAATTATTAATTGATAAAGTTTTAAAATAGTGTCGCCATCTGCTGTATATTTTTGGCATTTTAAAACTTCAAAAATATATAATTAATTAACTAGATGACATTTTCGTTTCAAATTTGTTTCGTTTCGATGTTATGTTGATTCCAATACTTGGGGAAAAATTACTAACATGGCAAAACTATACTTCTGCGGAAGTTGTGATTCCAAAACTAATGCATTAGCTCTATGGGGCTGACAATCCCTCTTTAAAAATGCCAAATAATTCCCCAATAAATCAATTTGTCGTCATTTTGGGCTTACTACTCAAACAATCAGCGGCTTCACTTGGCAGAATAATTCCTTCATCACTTTCCAACCCGCAACACCCAATCCCACTCCCACCTCCATCATGTAAGGGGCAAGTCCGTTACACAAATGGCTGGCATTACCTACGGAAATGCTTCTTTTTTTGCCACTTACACTAGAAGTCTTTTAAGGTTGTCTTATAAAAATAGTGAGGGATTTTGTTGTGTTGTTTGGGCGGATGTGGTTATGGGTGCTAGAGATTGTTAACTAGTTAAGTAACACTTGTTGAGCTTTTGTGTAATATAAATTGTTGTTGTTTTTGTAAAAAGTTGTTATGCATTGTATTAATATAAGAAGTTTATATACATACTTTTAAGTTTGAAAGTGATACGTTATCTTGTTGGGCTTTTTTTGTGCAGTAAATTGATTTAGTTTTTGATAAAAAGTTGTTAAGCATTATTTTAATATAAGAAGTTTGAATAAGTTTTTTTTAAAGTTTGGTAAGATATATAAAAAAAACTATCAGGAAAGCAGCGTGTATGAGACATATGTAAAAAGGGGTTTTATTTAATATAACTAAAGAAAAATATGTTTTGAATGTTTGACTTTTCTTACTAGCTTATCTTATTTTGATTTTAGTTTTTTTGTTAAACAATACAACAAACAAATTCCACCACACATAAAAAAAATTACTTAAAAAGAGTGCAATATATCTTTATATTTTTCGGAAGTAAAAGTTACTTTTAGATAAGCTTTGAGGATAACATATTATTTTGGTTTTCTCTTATACCTTACGGTTGCGTTTTTAAGTCGGGTGGTAGCAAAATAAATGCCAGTAGGGCTACCTTTAATCTCATAACAACTAAACCAAAGTCAGCGACCTAGAAATTAATCTTTTATAATTAAATTGAAAATGGTGTATAAGGTCCGTATATTTAAATGCAGCAACTTAACAAATTGACAAAGTAAACATAGAAGAATTTTTAAATTATTAACAAAGTGCTTAAAATTTCATTTAAGTAGATTATAATGGAGCTCCCTTATTCTGAAAAATAACATGACGTGGAAAACTTAAGGGAGAATGGGCGCGCTGGACCACGGGTCTCCAAAGCAAAGTGCACCAGTGTTAATCCAATACGAAAAAAATATTTTCTTTGCCACATTTCTCAGGCTGTATTAAATATTTTTACAAACGGGTTTCTTTTAAATGATAAATGCATATAACTTACAGGTCTCTGTAATATCCCACTTTTTGAAATTGCTTCTAATATTTTGTGTAAAAATATTTATTGAATATTAAAAAAAATATTCATACAAAATTTCCAAAAGGGGGATTGTCGGGACCTGTAAGTCAGCTACATTTATCACATAAAAAAATCCGTTTGTAAAAATATTCAATACAGCCGAAGAAATGTGGCAAAGAAAATATTTTTATCTCTATTGAATTAACAGTGAAGCACTCTGCTTTGGAGACCCGGGGTCCAGCGCGCCCATTCCCTCTAAATAATGGTTTGTTACTTAATAATGGAAACTACTATAAATATTTATATAGAAAAATAATACACACCCTTTACATAAGTTTAAACAAGTAGGTTTGTAACAGAATCTGTCACTTAACTCGCTTCCACATATTTGTGTTTAACAGGAAAAAACGCGCCAAACACAACATTAATTCTATATTTAACATTTACAAGCTAAATTTGTCTAGTTTCATTTATTTTATTTCGAAAATTCAATAATTATTACTTATCGTTTGCAAAAATTAATTTATATTTTAAAGAATAAATATGTCATATTCCTCGCTTTTAAATAGGATGAAAACATTTCATACAAGGATTCAACATACAAGGATTCCGTAGTGAAATATATTTGACGTCATTTCAAACTGATCGATGTCGCAAAAATAAATTTATTTTAATTTATTGTCTAAAAGAATTAAAGTTTCTCGAGCGATCGTTGCGAATTGCAAATGTGATTTAATTCTAATAAAAACAGGGCCTTTAGCTATTTGTAACTCAAAGTTTTAAACGCCAAAATTAATTATTTTCATTAATCTTCTTTCTCAGATTTAATAATTAGACCTTATCGTTTGCTAAATTTGTTTGAAGTTCGAAGAATAATGATGCAATCTTTTTTAATAAATATTTTTGTCGCCACAATTTCCCATTTACATTTCTTTCGAAAATTCACTTATTTATAGTTTGTTAAATTAATTTACAGTTCAAAAAATTTATAATTTGTACAATTGATGCTTTAAAAATAAAAGCGAAACTTAGCATATTTTTTTATGCCAAGTTAGAATTCTCTATGCATCTTTCTACATACATATACATAGAACCATTAAAAGAACTCTATTGTGATAATACAACAATCCAAACCGAATTATATCACATAAATAAATATTTTTTCAAAAGTGTATTTTTATTTTAACAAAAGTTTCTCGTACGTTTAACGAAATGGCAACAGTAAAAATATTGAATAAAAATGGAATTTGCATGTTATTTCAATGTAGATTAAATTTTTAGTTATTTAAATTTTAAATAAGCTTCTAGTTTAAATTTTTTAATGAAATTTGGCATGTAGTCTAATCTGATTTTTTGCTTCAAAATGACGTATCTCACTTGTCTGTGGGACTTGTGGATGACAACAGTGAAAATATGAATAAAAATAGAATTTGCATGTTATTTCAATGTAGATAAAAAAAATTTAGTTATTTAAATTTTAAATAAATTTCTAATTTAAATTTTTTAATGAAATTTGGAATGTAGCCTAATCTGATTTTTTGCTTTAAAATGACGTATACCACTTGTCTGTGGGACTTGTGGTTCTTTCTGTGAAAGTGGGGGACAGACGGACAGACGGACAGACAGACAGACAGACGGACTGAACGATTACAAAACCTTCCACTTTTTACGTTATAAACGTAGTGTGGAAGCTAAAACAAAAACTAATTATCCACTGAATTAGTTGTAAGTCTTAATGATTTGAAACTTCAGAAACCATAAATTCATAACTAAACATAAACTAAATTGAATACGGTATTTACGACAAATAATTACTAATAACACTTTTACTCACTAGACACCCCCTCTCTATCTCATCCAGTACATCAATTATAACACATCCAAAAGTCACAAATGCTTTTAAGAACTCTGGTGGCTGTCAAAAGCAGTGTCACTTAAAAGAAAATTCAAAGCCATTTTCAAAGTGATTGATGAAGATAAGTCCAGAAGGGCTTCCGGATGTTTCGCGACTGTCCAGGATTGATGGAAGGATAGTCAAAAGATGTTTTTTTAGTATATGTCTAAGTTCTCGGGGCCCGGATGGCCGAGTGGTTTGGACCATTACGCTAGCAGTCTGCGCGCTGTAACGGGTGCTGGTTCGATTCCCGCCTTCGCCATGGGTGTATATTCCTTTCTCTGTGACAGTAAAAATTCTTTATGTGTCTGTCTTACTTGACAAAGGTTTCATAAGCGGGTCTGTGATCAAGCACACAAGCCGGAATATATCTGTAAAATAGTAGTAGAAGTAGTACTAAGTTCTTTGGTTATTGCAATACATTTTTTGGAATTATGTTCATCACAGCTATAGTTTTATGTATATTAGAGTTTCTGTATTCATCTAATGGAGATTTGCTAGCGTCCTTGTGCTAAAGTTTATATAACACAAAGAGAAATCTTTGCAGGTTCTGTTTACATCTTACTTATCTGATCTCGTGATGCGCAAAACTCAAAGGTGTGAAACTAAACACAAATTTTAATTATTATTCAATATTAGACACTTGATATGCCAGAATTTGATTAAAGATTTGTAAAAGAAGATTTTTGTTTTTCAGCTAAACCTTTAAAATCTTAAATGTTTTATGGCAGATACCATTTCAAATCATGCAAAAACTATTTTCTTTGCCACATTTCTCCGGCTGTATTCAATATTTTTACAAACGGTTTTTTTTTTTAAATAATAAATGTAGATAACTTACAGGTTTCTATCTTCCAACTTTTTGAAATTACTGCGAAAATTTTATGTAAAATTATTTGTTGAAAATTAAAAACAAAATATTCGAACCAATTTCATAAAAGGGGAAGGTCGGGACCTGTAAGTCAGCTACATTTATCACATTAAAAAATTCGATGTAAAAATATTCAATACAGCCGGAGAAATGTGGCAGAGAAAATATTTTTTCGCCATTGGATTAACACTGAAGCACTTTGCTTTGAAGACCCCCGGTCCAATGCGCCCATTCCCCCTTAATTTGTTCTACTTAGGTTGTTCCAGACTATAACCTTCATTTGTGTTATATTCTGTTTATTTAGATAAACTTAAGCAGAATTTTCATTTTCGCGTGGCAAATTTTTTTGCCAACTGTCCCTAATGGGTTAAGAACCCCGTTGGCTTTCAAAAGCAGTGTCACTTAAAAGAAAATTCGAGTCGTTCTTAAAGTGATTGATGACGATAAGTGGGAAAAAGCTTCCTGATGTTTCACGACATTCCAGGATTGATTGAAAGATGGAAAAATATTTTTTATTCCAACCTCTTAAGTTATTGCCATGTATTTTGCGGAATTGTGTTAATCAAGAGTCCTCATTTTATTTTTTTTATGGAACCATTTTGTATTTTGTTTATTAATTATTATTTTGATATATTAAGTTTGAAAAACAATTCAGCATATATATATTTTTTAAAAACTTGATGAAAATATTATATATTTGTTGTTTCTAGAACTAGTTCTTTTGTAATTTAAGAGACGTTCGGTTAAACGACCTAAGATAAAGAACACATTCTATAAATTCCAATTGGGGTGAAAAAGAGAGGACATGGCTCTGACATTTATAAAGCTTTGAGGGACTTAAATTGAAGATAGCAGACATTATTCAACATCTCTCAATATAAGCAATGTTTTAAAATAAAAACTAAGCGTTTTAATCAAGACCTTAGTAAGTTATAACAATATAGAGATTATTAAGGGGACGCGGTACCCAAAAAATTAAATCCAGTATTTTTATCGCTAGCAATCAAATTAAACTATTTTTACAAAGAACTAACATTCAATAAACATATACGAAAAAATGATAAATATTAAAACGTAAGTTTTTTTTTAAAACTTTAAAAATTTTAACGTATTTTCAAAATGCTACTCCTCCTACAATTTAAAGAATTTTGTAATGGATTTTTTTTCAAAATGTTCCCACAACATCTATTAATAAAAGTCGGTATGGATATTGAGCTATCCGTTAAACAAAAAAAGATATGTAGCTTTATGTATAAAAAGGTCAAAAAATAAGATTTTTTGTAAATTTTCACCATCATTTTTTTTAATCTATTCACATTAGACCTTATCCCATACCAACTTTTGTTAAACGCATATGTTTCAACACAGGAAAAAAAATTGGAGCTCTACATTAATTTACCTAAAAGCCTTAGGGTTTTAACCATTCACAAGCTGAAAAAATTAAAAATTTAAAAAAATCAACATAAAATTTCAAACACCATTTTACCAAACCACTATATCATTTCCAATAAACCTTCACCATTATAAAAGAATCCTTCTTTTTTTTACAATATCCTTAGCTGACAGCGTTCGAGCATGTTTAATTATTTTCTGGGCAGCCCAAAATTTTGGGTAATGCGTCCCCTTAAACTAGAGTGAGAATTAGTTTTTATGAGGAAACAAAATAAATTTTGATTAGCATCAAGATATATCCTCAATTTTATAGATTTCTCTCTTTTTTCTTCAATTCGAAATAATTAATACAAACTGGCAAGTAGTCAATGGTATGAAGGAGATATCCGTCTGTCCATACCCCCTTCCAAATTTGTTTCGAGTTATTTATTTTAGAACTTATTGTTTAACATGATTGTTGTCTTAACTTCATGAGTTTTGATTTTTTTATGAATATCGAGAGTTTCAAATTCAAAGTCTGTTAATGACGCTAAACAAAGAAATCAGTTGGACCTTTGCCTCAAAGGAGACTTGCGCCTGAACTTGAAAAATTTAAAGCCGGATATTCAAGCTTTAAATAAAATACACCAAGCACAAGGCAGCCATTGAAATGGTAAGATAAAACAATAAATAAGTTTTCAAACATTCTCTTTTTTTTTTAGTTTTTACTATCGACTCTCGTAAATTTTCCAGAACCCAGTTTAAGGATCTTAGTTAATTATTTCACCTTTGTTCTTTTAAAAAAAAGCTGTTGAAAATATACATTTTAATTTTTCCCGTTTTATTTAAGAGTGAACGGATAATGCTGCTTCGGTTGTTTTTATGTATGGTAGTGAGTGTTTAAAAATATAAAACTGTTTTATTAGTTACACTTTAACTGAAATTATAATTAGACATACATGAAATAGAAAGGGAGATAGCATTAGTCAACTAAAGGAAGGGCGATGGTTCAAAAAAGGTTGAACCATGATATAGGTAGTTCTTAATTCTTAAATGTCGAAATCAGTTAGTACTTTCTAGTTATTCTACTAGTACTCATTAGTTTTATAGTTACAGTTAACGAAATTATAATTAGACATAACATGAAAATAGAAAGGGGGCGATAGGCATTAGTCAACCTAAAGGAAGGGGCGATGATTCAAAAAAGGTTGGGAACCACTGATATAGGTAGTTCTTAATTCTTAAATGTCGAAAATCAGATTAGTACTTTCTAGTTACTTTCTACTAGTTACTCATTAGTATTTTACTAGTTACTTATTAGTAGTTACTTTCAGTAAATTTATAACTTGTATGCACTGGTAAAAAGAAAAGTGATAGTTATTCATCAATCAAACAATAATTAATAGTTATTTATGCAACAAGTGTGAAAAGTACACTTTTTTAAACTAGTGGATTTTATTTCACGAGCGAGTGAAATAATGACACGTGTTTTAAAAAGTGTTACCTTTCACACGTGTTTCATAGACTATTTTTTTTAATTACGTGAAAAAAATCAAATCTCATTGGTTCAAAAATAATTCACGTGCTAAGTTTTTTTTACGTAAAGAAGATCGGCATCGATAAATCTCTGGAACTACAAAAGACAAACTTATTTTTTAGTTTGAAGTCAAACATTTGAACATGGATACTGATTCAAAAATAAAAAATAATAACATTCGCGCGCATAATATTTATAAATAAAGCAGATCAAAAAATTTCTGGATTTTATGAATATTATGAAGTAGAAATTTTACTTGAAATGTTGGCATCTTATGAAAAGAGTGAAAAAAAGTACTTGTTTTCACTGCTTTTGGGTGAAAAAAGTAATATTTTTTCACTGTTTCTAAAAAGTATAACTTTTGCACGCGTCTGATATTAAAATATAGAGATCACGCAATTATAATAGTATTTTAATGCCTTTAACCAATCTGTTCCAAAAAGCAAACAAAGAGTTATATTTCACTAAAACATAACATTTTAAATAAAACTTCTGATATTGTATCTAATAGAATCCTATGGACCCTAATGTACTTTGAAATGAGCGAAACTTTGAAAATCGAGTCGTTTTCAAAATGATCGATGGTACAAACTTCCAAAGAGCTTCCGGACGTATCGTGACTTCTAAGAATTGATGGAATGACGCGTCACAGATTTATTTTTTTGTCAAAACTGCAACTTTATTCAACTAGAGAAATATTTTACTATTTTTATGGGTTCCATTATAGTGGACATTACGCCTTTCCACAAACATATTTATTCGATTAAGCATATTAAAAAACCTCCAAAACTCAAGTATTTCTATTTTTAAAGATGTATTTATTTTAAATTCATTTTTAAAGTTAATGATACGTCACTCCGTCCTCTTTAGCATAACAGATGACGTGTCGTTGCCTTTTTTTTGTTCTTGGCGGTTATTTGATCACGTTTTTTGTATGCTTTGAAACTGTGAAACGTGCTTTCATCCTTATCAAACTCTTAAAAAAATTATGCTATTTTACAGAAACATGTCATGTTCATTCCATTAATTTCTTCAAACGTTGAACGATTTCACTCGACTATTCCGATCAGATCCACAGTCATAGTTCTGCAATAGCTCATCGCGCTCTAGTGTGTGTATTTAACTACAACCAAACTTGGAACAAGCTGTTTAACTTCCTTGATATGAACTGGTTACAATATATTGTCTTCTCTTTAATGAGTTCGCAGAAATTGTAAGGTTACTATTTTATAAAGTGTATTACAGCGAGATCGAACATCGCCAAACATACAGTTGACGTCAGAGCTGTTTTTAGTGACGTACATTTTCGGCAAATTTCAATGCATTTTTGTTGAAATTAAACAATTGTGAATATTTAACCTTACTTTTCGAAAATGCAGCTTCTAATGTACCAGAAACACATATATTATGAATTTCGCGTTCTGCAACTTGTCATTATATGTAAATGTATCATGCCTTAACCCTTTATCTACTAACGAAACCTACTGTCCCTGGACAAATTATTAGACGCACTGCAAGATTTCATGTAAAATATTAATTACCGGGTGATATTGTACGGTTTTATTATTTTAAATTGATTTGAATTTTTTTATCCAATCAATTACCAATTTATTTGACATAAATAAAACAACATTAATTTAGAAAAGCATAAGTTTATTAAGTTTTAAAGAAAAGTGAAATTAATGTTAGTAAAAGTCAATATTTAGTTGAGCCACCTTTAGCCGCTATCAAAGCTTTAATTCTGCGCGGCATTCTATCAATGCAAGACTGTACTTTCTCCTGCATTTGAGGATGATGATTCCACACATAAATAATCTTATAATAAATAATTAATATAAATTAATCTTAATCATAATTATCTTAAAATAAATGCAAATATGTAGTCTACAGCAATTCTTTTAAATAAAAATCAATAATATTGTAGTTTAAATATACCATGATTGCGTAAAAATTCTTAAGAAGCATAAAATTACTAAAAAATACAGTGCGTCTAATAATTTGTCCAGGGACTGTATAAGTATGACTTTCAAGGCGGCTGTTTTATACTTTTCGTTGTTCATTTGGGGAAAGTGGGGCCAAGGTGGAATTTTTTGATTGAATTGTACAGGTTTAGAACTTTGAAGTCTACAAAGGTAAAGCAAATTCTTCAGAAAAATGTAACTTTATTACCTGTTCCAATTTATATGCCCTGAAGGTACTTATAATTCCCATTTAAAAGTCCTTTGTTTTACTCTTTATTGTTCGTTTAAGAGAAAATTGAAGGTAGTGATAATTTCATGAATGCAGTAATCAGTTTCAAAACATTAAAGACTGAAATAGTAAATCATATTCATTCAACAAATTTTAGCTTCCACACTACGTTTATAACGTAAAAAGTGGAAGGTAGTATAATCGTTCAGTCCGTCTGTCTGTCTGTCCGTCACCCACTTTCATAGCCCAAACTACAAGTGCTACAGACAAGTGGGATACGTCAAAAAATTCAGCGCATCGAAATTAGAAAATATTGAAAATCTCAGAAACAAATTCGAATTCGAAGTACTTAAATTATTTAAAAAACTTCAAAATTTAATGTTCTTTAAAAAGCATAAGAAGCCATTTTTATTAGAATTAAATCAACATTGCCATTCGCAACAATCATTAGAGAAACTTTAATTCTTTGAAATATAAATTAAAAGAAATTTATTTTTGCAACATCAATCAGTTTGAAATTACGTCAAATATATTTCACTATGAGATTCTTTGTATGTTGATATGTATGTATGTCTTCCTCGCTTTTAAACAAATATTTTCATTCTATTTAAAAGCAAGAAATATTACATATTTATTCTTTAAAATAAAAAATTATTTTTGCAAATGATAAGTAATAATCATTGAATTTTCGGAATAAAATAAATGAAACTAGCCAAATTTAGCATGTAAATGTTTAATATAGATTTAATGCTATGTTTGGCGCCTTTTTACCTGTTAAACACAACTGTTGTGTGGAAACGAGTGAAGTGACAGATTCTGTTACAAACCTACTTGTTTGTTGTTGATCAATGTAATATAGATATTATAAATAGAAAGGATAAAAAAAAATCATTTTAAAGTGCACTTTATGTTCCAACAATTTTTATACCGTAATATAATATTATTAATTGCTGTTTTAAAATAGGAAGCGAAAAATAATTAAAATTAAAACTTAATTTAGTACATACATAAAGATTTAACTCATTGAAGACGAAAGGAGGCAAGCAAATTTAGAATATGAAATAGGTTCTTTTTCCTCTTAGGTTTATCTAAATAAGCTAAATATAGGACAAATGGGGCCCATAGTACTGGATAGTTTATATAGGCCAAACTAAAGTGAAAAAAATAGAATTTTTAAACCTTAAAGATGAAGTTTTTATTCTGTAAGGAATATGTTAATGGTATTAACAAATGGGACGTTTTAATAGGTTAAGTATAATAGAACGCCAATTATCTGAATCAATTCAATCGAAAAATATTTTATTTAATGTACAGACTTGATGTATGACGATGTACAAGAATTAATATTGAAACATGTTTTGGAGAATTTGATGGTATTTGCTACAATATCTCATGACAGTAGAGGCGATAACTATTCTAGATCTGCTGAATACTTCTTCGAAATGCAATTCTCTCTCCATATAGCATGTTTGTGTGAGCAGCAGCAAATGAACTGTTCAACTGTTTTTTGATCCTTAAATATATCCCGGGTCAGATTTGTCTTTATTTATGAAATTGGCAATTTTTTCAGGGGCCTAAGAGAAATCCTTTTAAAGTCCAGGAAGAGCCTGTATACAATCGGGCATTCACTTATTTTTTTAAAAATTAATGCTGATATCAGAATGGGATTAGATTATAATATCCTGATGGTGTGCTGACCAGTAGAGAGGGGATCAATTTTCATAAAATAAAAATTTACATATAAAAACAAATCACCGTTATTAAGGGTACACCCTTGCAACCCCGGGTTTATGAAATGCTTAATTTAAAATTTAAGTCGTGAAAAACGTATCTTGAAAAGAATACAGTCCTGCGTAATCAATTGATTTATAATTTGTTTCTAATGTTTGAATTATAAACAACTAAGGAATTACAATTTCTTTACATTTAGAAGTTAGAAAACAACTTTTTGGCATTTATCATGGTATATTAACATTTCTACTTAAAAGCTAGTTAACTCAGTTAGTAAAAAAACCTCGTACCATCTCACTTTATCCAAAATCCATTCATTTATTTATTTATCTTTACGCAACTGGAAGAATCACAGAGCGCCATATTAGCCCAAAATGGAGACATTGTAAACAATCAAGTTGTTAAAATGCAATTACAACGGGAAACTACAGCAGTGGAGCACTTATTTTTTACAGCTAATGTATTCACTCCGCTTGAACCAGTGCCAAATGTGAGATTATTTATTTCCTTCGCTTTTGGAATAAATGAGAATCCCACAAACGAATCTAATGCGATTTTTTAAACAAAGTATCATATAAAAAAAAGAATTTGTATTGAAAAGAGTATGTGTGATTCTGAATTTACCACAATAATTACCGTCTGTACATTATGTATCATGGGTCTTGGATAGCCTAGTGGTTAAGGCCTCGTTCTCGGAATCGGAAGGTCCCGCGATCGAGTCCCGATGCCACTGAAGACCCACCTAGTATATGCGGAGTACGTGCTCGTTAAATCTGTGGGTCCGAAAGTCCTGTGGGCGGTCATGGCGCAGTTTCCCACGGGTACGGGTTCCTGGAGACTATTTCCCTCCCCTTCAGGGACATGTCTAAATTGCGGAGGTGGCGATAGATGACAGCATCTGTAAGCACGATGCCAAGACGCATTCCTGCCGTGTAGTCTCTACACAAGCATCTCTCCTCAGGAACCGCACCCATTTGCCCTAATCCTTGCCCGCTCCGCGGGAAGAGCTTGGGTTTCCCAAGTGGCATTAGTAACAACAACAACATTATGTATCATATGCGGTACCTATAGTGCCTATATATAGACCTAAATATTTTATCAACTAATTAAATACGTACCATTAAATAAACGAATTAAAACCCCGCAATTCAAGAAAAAACTTCCGAAAAGTGACTTTAACCCAAGCTTTTCCAAATAAAAATAATTAACTCGGATATTTTCAATCAGTTTAATCTTATGAATATGAAATTTGTCAATAATATTTTTAGGGTTTTGGTGGTTGAGATGAATGTTTCCCAATCAGCGATAAAACAGAATCAAAATAAAGCACTAAAGTAAATATTACACAAAAATATAACCTAATTACGAATTAAATATTACTAGAAATATCACTGTAGTTACGACTCTAAAATCTGATAGCTTCTTGCTGGAGTTTGTATTAAGACCAAATTCTGAAAATACTAATTTTCAAAGAAAATGTCAAAATACAATTTTTGATTCTAATACTTTACCAGACGAAGATTTGACAATAGTAGTCCAAATTAAGCCTTAAAATGAACTTGATTTGATGCTTGCAAATAGTCACTTCAATTCGTAACTTTTACGGAGTGGCTATGGTTTTATTGAAATTTAGGCCGAAATTTAACTGAAACGCAACGCGAACATTTCGCCGCCGAATGGGTGGAGATTCGAAGATTTTGCTCGTTTCCTAATTGAACTGAAACAAATCCTTCACGCGCGAATGACGCCAAGCCACGATTGGTTTCAGGCCATTCGATCGATTACTGTTTTGGCACTCAATATCGGCGAAAAATGTCAAATACCGTATTATTTTTACAGGAAAAAAAAGAGACCCCGACCGGAAACTTATTAAGCTGTGAGAAGAAACCCAATAGATTTGCCTAATAAGAAGTTTATTACCATGTCTCGTTTGGATAACGAATCGTTCCAACTCGCTCGCCAAAAAAGAACGAATCAAAAGATTCGTTTTTTTAAACGATTCATTAAAAAGAACGTAAACGCTTTGGATGAATCTTTAAAAGAACGGGATTGGCCCATCTCTATATTTCCAGTGATTTTCGAATTATTTCATTGGTCAACTTCACATAAAAAGAGGCAGGTGTAGTATTCTTGTCGAATACTCGAATGACACGCACTTAAGCACGAATTCGCGTGGTTTGGAAAGTTAAATACGGTTTTTGGAGATCGTTCGCAGGTCGGAGCGAAAGCTATCGCATTCGCAAGGCATTCGTGTGCGAATTCGAAGCTTTTCCATTAAATTTCGCTCCTAGTGTAAAATTAAGACCCTCTAGGGCGCAAATAGCAACACGGCATGCGTAAACGGTTTTCATTTCGCCAAAATGTCATAACTTTGTTTCATTCACTAATATCGATATGTAGATTTTAACTTGAATTATTTTATGTTTAAACTTTTTGTTCTTTAAATACAAAATAGATTATCTGAATTTTTAAAATCAATGCATGTTAGAGAATTATTCCACAGCTTTTAAAAACAAACCATTATACCATAATTACTTAAAAACTTAGCAAATGCACTAAAATAAAATAATAAACTAAAACAGAAATATATAATTTGCAGAATAATGAATTTTAAAGCTTACTTAGTTAAAAATAAGAATATTTTGAGGGGAAAATAAGTTAAACAAAAAGCTTTCTAAACCAGATATATAGATACTACATAAACTAAATAAACTAAACTATAAACTATATAAACTAAACCAGTAATATATAATGTTAAGAATATTGAATTTTAAAGCTAACTTAGTTAAAAATAAGAATAATTTGAGTTGAAAATAAGTTAAACAAAAAACTTTCTAAACCAGATATATAGATACTTTTAAACACAAAGAACATCAAATGAAATATTTCTATTATGCTTTATCTTGGGATTAAAGTTTAAGTACTGTCTTTCTTCAGCTAAAAAAATTATATTAGCTTTCAGTTTCTTTTGAAAAGAAACGAAGTGAAGAAAAGATTTTTGTCTAAGAAAAACGTTCTGTAAACCAGCCATTTTTATATCCATTTATCTTAAAGGGGTTTTTTTTCTCTTTTTTTTTATTCGAATTTCGTGTTAATTTTTATCAGATAATTTATGTTTTGAAAAATGAAAAATGTTTCTTTGAAAATTAATTAATGTAATCGATCAAAAAAAAAGTATTTATGCAAATGCATTTTTGTTTTTAGCGAAATTTGATGCCAATCAAAATAGTAGTTGGAGGAAAAGAAATAGAGAGAGTTCAAGGAGTTTCCAGTGAATAATGCTTCACTTTTTTAATAAAGACATTTTCAATTACTTACAATGTTTTGTTAGGTATATGGATTTACTAACAAATGACTCATGAAACAAAAATGTAATACCTCATGAAGGGATAAAATTTAACACTTTTAATGACATTTAAATGAAAAATTCTGTAAATTTAGTAGAATATTTATGAATTTACAATCAGAATAATCTTATAATGAATTTCAATACAAAAAATTTTGTTTCTCCCAGTTATTTATCTTTAAATAATCTTACTTCCTTTAAAAAGCAATTACAAAATCTTTTGTTTGATATTCCCGATATAGAGAACTATTTTTGATTATGCATACTTCAATTATTGAACTAAAATAACTGTACATTAATTCATTTTGTATTGACTAACCATCCTAAATATACCCCCGACATTTCTGTTGCCATAATAATATTTTTTACTTGTGATTTAATATTTGTTTCTTTTTTGTGTTTGTAAATTTACATTATATACTTTTTTATGTTCGCCAATATGGTCCTTGTGACCCTTGGTGTTCTGTCTATTGTATTATTACTTTTGTATTTGTTTTTCCCTCAAAGTAATGTCTGTTATTTTTTTGTGCAATAAATTATTATTATTATTACAAGTTATGTTGAAACAATGCAAAAACTGTGTATTGCGACCCAATAATAAGGCATGGTTAGCACACAAATTGTGTTCAAGGTGCAGCACACATATATTCTTGGAATTCAGTATCTTCTCTTAAACGTTTCGGATAATTAGCTATACTAAAGGTAAAAAATACATATTACGGTGCTTTAGAGGGACTGTCAGTCTCATAGAGCTAATGTATTAGTTTTGCAATCACACCTTCCGCAGAAGTATAGTTTTGCCATGTTAGTAATTTTTCCCCAAGTATTGGAATCAACATAACATCGAAAGAAACAAATTTGAAACGAAAATGTCATCTAGTTAATTAATTATATATTTTTGAAGTTTTAAAATGCCAAAAATATACAGCAGATGGCGACACTATTTTAAAACTTTATCAATTAATAATTAAGTAACCGGGTGTTATTTTTTTTTCATTTTTTTTTAAATTGATGTTATGATGATTCCCACATACCTGGTGAAAATGGGATGACATGGAAGAACAATTCTTTTGCAAAAGTTGTGATTTCAAAACTAATGCATTAGCTCTATGGGACTGACAGTCCCTCTTAAAATGATTGTTATATTTTGTTATACGTATTTTAGAAAACAATATAATTTAATGTTTTTCTCAATTGTTTATGGATATAATAATCGTCTTCTCTCGCGGTCGTCAGTTGTGTTAGAACAACGTAATTTTTTTTTATATGTCATCAACACTATTCTTATATTGAAAAAAAACAAAATTGTAATATTCCTCTTTTTACAAAATAGTTGTGTTCTACTTGTGCTGTGTGAACACAAGTTTTTGTTGAGGGTATTTATTCACATTCTTATCACAAAATGTTTTACAAAACTGCTTAATAATAACAAATACTACATATATTTATAAAGCAAAATAAAACAAGCCACATACATAAGTTATAACAAGAAATGAAAACTCCAGCACTTACCAATTTAGCAAAGCCATGTTATTCCAAATATCTTGTGCTCACTTTATACTTAAATTCCTAAAACAAAAATACAACACATCAATTTATATAGAAGTTTAAAGATATACTATGCTTTTAAATAATTTACTTTTAACTAAGATTTTTAAAGTTAAATAATTACAAGAAAAATTGAAAATCTGGTAACACTTTTATTGTTAAATTTCTTATGCAAAATTAACTATAGCTGAACTCATTAAATTACAATAGATCATACATTTAAAAGGTAATGTTTAATTAAAACTTAAGTTTTTATACAATGTAACATAAAAAAAACATAAAACTTTACATTAATAAAATTTTAATAATATTTGGGATTGTGTTTCTCTAAGTTAAACTATGCTAAATAACTTTATTTTTTTAATTGTTACCAATTTAGTTTTCACAATTGTTTTGCGAACTAAAAGGTTATTATTACCTATACATTTTTTTAATTCCAATTAATTATTGATAACAATTGTTTTTAGTTTCAAACTACACAAATAATTAAGCAATAAAACTTTATTTATAGCTAGTTTAGTTAATCTTTTCATTTCACTTATATTTTAAAGATATATAATCATTTATTAGATCAATTAGATTATTAGATAAATTATTATTAATTTAGTCAATAACATTTAGACATTTTATTAAGATATTATTCTCACAGCAAGCACAAAATAAACCTCTAATTTATAAAGCACACTTCCTTCGTTTTTCTAAACCCCCTAATCATTTCTACATTATTTCTAACCCATCGACCTAGTCTAGATTAACTTAGAAAAAACTAGTTTAGTTTAACTTAGTTAAACTATGCAAGATAAAAAAAAATTTAAAAAAAATTGTTACCAATTTAGTTTTTACAATTGTTTTGCGAATTAAAAGGTTATTATTACCTATACATTTTTTATTTCCAATTAATTATTGATAATTATTGTTTTTAGTTTCAAACTACGCAAAAAATTAATCAATAAAAATTTATCTATAGCATAGCTAGTCATAATTATATAAATGTAACCATATTTAAAGATTTCATAGCTTAGATAGAACATTGAGAAAAGGTATGTTTCACATCTTTAGTGGCAACAGAAATTTCCAATGAAAATAAATTATTTATCGATATGCTATTGAAAAAAGAGCACCAAATGGTGTATCGAACGAAGGAAATGCAGGAATGAAATCTAGAAGAAATTACGTCATCTGGAACAAACCAAATTATATATCCCGCCTCTTTAACTTCCTCGAAAATTTCACCTGACCTAGTACATCAATATTCACAATCTCCAAATTTAGTAATGGCCAATTGCAAATGTAGAGTTTGTTGTTTGCAAACTACTATTTGAGGTTTGGTGTTACTGGAAAATGCAGTTTTACGACTGACAATATACTATTAAACTTTTACGGGATAAGGAATTGGCAGACATGTAAACTTATCTTCACTTTACGAGATTAAAATTTAAATTTTAACTGAAAAATTAATTCTTAGAAATTTTTGAATTTTTATTTCTTTAGCAGATTGTTATAAGTAACTCTTCCATGTTTTAAATTATAGATTTGGTTTAATTATAAAATTCATTTTTTAAAATATTATGTGTGTTTCTGAAAAACCTTACAGTCAGGATACGGGTTTTATGTGTATATGGGTTAATCTTTTCATTTCACTTATATTTTAAAGATATATTATCATTTATAACTTAATTAGATTATTAGATAAATTGTTATTAATTTAGTCAATAACGTTTAGACATTTTATTAAGACATTATTCTCACAGCAAGCACAAAATAAACCTCTAATTTTTAAAGCACACTTCCTTCGTTTTTCTAAACCCCCTAATCATTTCTACATTATTTCCAACCTGACGACCTTGGATTCCCAATCCGTAAATGGATTGAATGGACAAATGCAAATGTGAAATGGGCTCCGATCCAATTAGGCTTGTTCGTACCCATCATCGAATCACGAATTCCCCGTAAGTGATTAATGTTAACAGTTAAATCTCGTGTGAGTCTCGAATCCCATTTAGATTCAAGTATGATTACCAGAAAAAGCAATTAAATTTTTATATTCGCTAACTAGTATATAAATACACGTTCTTCGCAATAATTAAAAATATCTAAATTAACTAAAAATTCTAAAACAATTCATAAGTTAGTGATTAATGTTAGGGATTACAAGTTACAATTCTAAATTAACTAAAAATTCTAAAACAATTTATAAGTTATTTCTAAACTAACCAGAAGTTCTAAAACAATTCATAAGTTAATTCTAAATTAACTAATATATCTAAATTACAATAAAAAAATTATATTTAAGTAGTATATTATTTTCTGTTTTCTATACAAACCAAACACTTTGTGCTGAGCTTCTAATATTTTATACTAGCAAATTCATACCCGTTCTTCGCACGGAATAAAAAAATATCAAATAAATTCCAAATATGTGTACCATATACCCTGTTATAGGAGCATAAACTTATTGTTGTTTCCGCTCGTTATAAATTATAAAATCCCGTTTCATTGCCTTAAAATTCCAAAATGAAAAATACGCTATAAAATGTACTCATAAATGTCATCACCATTCCCTCATAAATACATAAAACCTTTTAGCTCATTTGGCGCGTTTTGGGAAATAATTTGGCGAGAAAATAGATATAGCTACCCACACCCATTATACAGTTCTAACACAATGACCTTCGAACAACCGACCAGCTTATAAATTATTTATAAAAGAAATTGCCTATTTGGCGAATTTTAGTTATTAATTTGGCGAGTTTGGCAACGTATTTGGCGAAAAAATAAAGACATGAAACACTAATAGCTCTAGCGCGATGGCCTTTATTAACCATCATAGTTCAGTAATAGCTTAACTATACATTTATTGCTTAAATATGCATACATGCAGTCAACAGAAAAATCAATGAAAAAATCATCAAATAAACCCACAATAAAATCCGGGAATGAAGACTGGCGGAATTACGTCACTTGAAACATGTCAATTATTTTTCAAATAATGAATTAAATTTTTATAAAGTAATGGCAAAAGAATAAAAAACATTTTGAATTTTAAATGTTTTCGTTAAAAGTTTTATTTAATTTTTTCAGCCGATGGCATCAGGAAAGAGAAAAAAATGATCGGATTTGAGCGAAAGTGGTGTATTTTTTTCAGAAAATTCGAATTTTCTCTAAAAATGAAACAAATATGAAAAAACTAAGCCTCAGGTGCACACGTTAGTATTAAAGGGAATCTATCTTAAAAATTTCGAATTTCTGAGCGCAGTATAAGTAGGTCTTTTACGATCCGATAACAGACACACAGACAGACAGACTCTTTCTTTTATTATTATAGATTAACTTTTTTAACTTAGAGGCTACAATTGAATAGACAAAATGCAAATGTGTAATGGGCTCCGATCCAATTAGGCTTGTCCGTTCCCATCATCAAATCACGAATTCCCCGTAAGTGATTAATGTTAACTGCTAAATCACGTGTGAGTCCCAAATCCCATTTAGATTCAAGGTTATATTAACTATGATTTCGATGAATGGTAATTATATTTTTGTATTTGTTAACTAGTGAATATATACCAGTTCTTCACAAGGACAAAAAAAAGCTGCTATAGGCCAATAAGCTGACGTTATTGTTAACGTCTATTAAGAAGTATCACATCCCGTGTGTAGCTTACATTAACTTATAATACAACATTTTTAAATACGTAACATAATGCGCACTCTCATTAAAAAAAACCCGTACAGCTATGATGTAGTGTCCGGTATGTCCATTTGAGACTTTTGGCGAGCTTGAAAATTTAACGTAGGGTTGCTATACCTATTGAGTTGTATGAAATATGAAGTGGATTGGGGCTTACCACATTTGAGCAAGCGCCAAATAGAGGCTGGTCTTTATATCATAGCTATTCCAACAAAAATTGTCCGTAATATGAACTTACTGACAATCGTAATTTCCTTTATAAATAGCAGTTAAGCCATAAATGTATAATAATGTTAGTACAGGTCAAGATCTCATTTTATGTGGTAATAAAACACTATTTCTTGCAATTGGTCCGATATATGACAATAATTTAGCTAGATTGATGACAAATTTAGCAATAAAATGAAGATCTACACAAAAGGCCCATTATAATAAATCGTTTAAGTGATGACTTCCAAACAGCCAACCTATTTCAAAACACTTTTCCAACATTTGGCGACTTCAAATGAGCTTGTCTAAATGTTGCCATTGTAAATGTTGCCATTTACTGACTAATATTTCTTACAAATTATATTCTTAAAAACTTAATAGGGTATTTGACAAAAAAATTTTTACTGGCTTAAAATGTTCTTACGACAAAAATATTAGACCCGTATTTTTTCTTTTTTTCTAATACCCAATAAAAAGGGAGAAAAATGAATTTTAAAATTAGGACGAAAAATGACGCCCGAAAACGCTTTGTGACTGTCACGTGGTATCTATGACGTCACTAGTAACTATAAACAAACTTTGAAACACTATTTTGGAATCTATTTTAAGCAAATTTGAACTATCCACTTCAATAAAACCTCCTTCCATTATCTATATAATTCTTATTTTAATAGCATATTAGATTAAATGCAGTTTAATTGCAAGCAAAAAAACATCACACCGGTTTGTTTATATATACTAGTGACGTCAGCCAAATCGACGTGTTTGTGATCACGTGACGTACCGATGAAAAATAAGCCAATTGAAAATTATTTTTTTCTAATTATTTAAAGATTTATTTTGCAAAAAAAAATATATACGTTTGTTATTTTTGGATTCAAACTATAATTAATTTAATATTGGAAGGAATTTTAGCGATACAGTCAAGTACCCTATTTAAAACCAATATTTAAGTAGCACCTTAAGTCTGTTTTTCTATTCCTTCCTAACATTTTCACAACGACTTTAATTCTACTATTGAATAACCGAATGCAAATGTGAAATGGGCTCCAATCCAATTAAGCTTATGCATCAACGAAACACGAATTCACCTTGAGTGATTAATGTTAACTGTTAAATTTCGTGTGAGCTTCGAATCCCATTTCACCATGGAATTAGCATCGATGTTGGAAACAATTCAACGGGTTCGAAGCCCACTTTTAGTTGAATCAGGAATGATTAAAAATTTAGTAAATGTAAAAAAATTACTTGGTTTAGTTAAATTGACGGGTCTCGCAATTTAGAACCGCGGCAAAGTGACGAGGCTAAAACTTAAGCTGCAAATAATGCAACATTATGCTTCCGCAAGGGTTACCATTTTACGCGTGACGTAGTGAGAGTAGTCTACTGTGAATATGTATTTATCTGTTTCATTTTTTTTAACTCTAATTGTATTTTTATGATGTAAAACATTGTAATATTTAAAACGTTAATTGATAACTATAACGTTTTGACGTTAATTGATAATGATAACGTTTTGACGTTAATTGATAACCATAACGTTTTGACGTTAATTGATAATCATAAAACTAGTGCCCAGAATTTATATTATACAGGGTGTTCGTAAAAGAATGTCCGAGTTCTGTTACCCTGGCCACCTCGTTCACCTGACATCACGCCTTGTGATTTCTTCCTTTGGGGCTTCGTAAAAGATCGGGTCTACGTTCCACCCCTACCCCACGATTTACCAACCTTGAAAGGTAGAATTGCACAGACTGTTGCTTCCATTACTCCGGACTTGCTTCAGACAGTATGGGAAGAATTGCATTTTCGTTTGGATGTGTGCCGTATCACTAAAGGCGCACACATTGAGCACTTATAGGAAAAACTAGGTTAGTTTTCCTTCAATGTCATGTATGATTTGTTATAATTAGTATAAAATAAACTCCTGTAATATACCATTAAAACTCGGACATTCTTTTACGGACACCCTGTATAATGCTCTTTATTTTTTGCTCGTTAATAATCTTTATTTTAACGCTACACACGTATGAATTCTTTTTATAACGTTTATCCTAAAAATAGTTTTCCATAGAACAGCTTAATTTTTCTTTGAATAGATGTATCATTTCATATTGTAATTTAGAATAAATTTAAAATGATAACTTTTCTTCCAACAGGCACAAAGTTACATGAACATTTTATCATTAGAAGTTTCTGGCAGAATATTGTACACAATTCGTTTAAATTTAAACCAAATGTTTCGTGAAGTTTATAATATTCTTCTTGTTTTTAATGAAATAAATCTAAGAAACGTAAAGTTAACGCATATTAAATATATTACATATATAATTCGCAAAAATGTCAAAAATAAATCTTCCCGATTCAAATGGTTTTACCCAAACATTTACTTTTAAAATATTAAGATTTTCGTTACATTTATATTCTAAAAATAAATCCAACTCTCAAATTTAATGTCTTGTAACAAATATAAAAGAATTCTGACATGCAATTGCTTTAAAAAAATATCCACAACGAAAAAAACTTTTGGCTTTGGATCAAAAGCATCAGATGTTCACCAAAATTTCATTTTCAAACAGCAGAAAAAAATCATCTTTTATTCTCCTGCGTAACTGTGTTAGTATTAAATATATTATTTTCTAATCTGATTTTTTGAAAAAATTGAATAAACCGTCCTAGATAATTATAAACAGATAGCAATGAAGTTTCGTATTAATACAAGACGTAATTATAATGTATTTTTAGTGAAATAATAATAAAATAATTCACTGAAACATAAAAAACGCTTACGTACAATGTTTGTGAAAAAACTAAGTAACCCAATATATATTATTAACTTATTTCAAATATGCGTCCCAGCTTAATTAAGTTAGTGAGTTCATTTTTGCTTTTAATGCGAAATGAATAGTTTAAATTACTTTTACTATATCAATAAAACATTTTATCATTTTAAAACAAAACTCTTTAACACTTGTTAAATTGGAAAACTATTTTTTGTAATTTCTTTATTTGCCCACGCCAAAAAACCGTATGCACAAAATATAAAATTATTTTTTTAACGTATTGTTTACAGTTGAAAAGCATATTTCTAAATTAAATTTAGCAAATACATTTTTAAAAGTTATTATATTATTACTTTACGTACTGGAATTAAGTTATTCTATCATACGATTGTACCATAAAATTTTTATATAATAATTTCATTAAAACATCAGTGAATACGCATCAATAAAACCTTAAATTAAAAAAAAATCCATCATATTATAATTAAATTGTAAAGCTCATTACTAAATGTTAGATCCCAAAGAACAAAAACTCTCCTCGTAGTAAATTATCAAGGTATGTAATTAAACGCTACCTCATTAATTTTCATTAGAAACTTCAGTAGTTAAACTTAAACACCACAAGCTTCATTCTTCTTAAAAATAAGCTTATTTTAATCCTCCATTATCAAGTTGTTTTAGAACTTCGTCTCCCCATAATCCCGATTAGGAGCAAACAAATATATTTTACTATGTGTTCGCAAAATTTAAATTAAACACCGTATTAATTAAAGGAACTACTAATTATTAAAAATGGGCCAAGTCAGCCGAGAGATTTCCAAACAACCTTTTTCTTTTATTAAGTTTAGTAAGGAAGAAGCGTAAGAGGAAATTCCCCAACGGATCTTGACCCATATTTTTATCTGACGATTTAAATGTAAAGTGCGTGTACGTGTTATAGAATGCTAAATAATCCGGTAATATTTTTGAAAATATTTATATTATATATATATATATATATTGTCATGTAAATTAGACGAGTGGGTTTTGAAATTAATATTAATCTTTTTAACTATTGCTTTGTGAAAATATTTTTTTAAGGATTTGTTCAGTTTATAAGTTAGCGTTTTATTTATCATTTCATATGAAGAGTACAGGGGAAGCACCGCTTGATTTATTAGGAGTCGTCCTGTAATTGTGACTGCTGACATTGGCGTCAGAAAACCGGTTTATCTGTTTCTTCTTCGCTTAGTCCAAGCGTCGGAATCGTGCATCGCGTGAATCTCGGTAGGTAGAAAAGTCGTGGTTTAGGACTTTTCAATTAATTTGCAAATCTTAAAATTTCTCTTAATTGTTTAAGAAAATTCGTGATTTTCAATCAATCGTACTTTATTTTTAAAGCTTAATATGATGATGAACACAGTCTTTTGAATAAAAGGCGGAACTGAATTTCAGGGTTGCAGTGAGAGAAGATGCACAAGAACGAAACTGGTTTCCTTACATCAGTTTAGGCGTTTACTCGCTATCATCGCCAAAGATGCCTGATGAGGAAGGTTTCCTACGAAATTAAGCGGTTTTTCCCCTGTACTCTTCATATAGTATAGTAAAGCATTATTACTTTTATTTAGAATTAAGATATTACTCTCGTTGTGTAAGAACTCGTTTTCAAATAGTACTAAAGATTGTCATTGCTATGTAGTCCATGTAAATTGATCTAATGAAACCCTCTTTCCTGTAGAACATATTGCAGAACACTTTTCAGTACAAACACATTGTAGATTTGGATCAATTGATCAAAAAATGCTCATAATGTGTTGCGAAAATGAAATTCAACAAATCTCTTAGCATAACATATTCAGAACACTTTGGAAATTGAAAAACTTTTGTTCTGAAACACTTTTTGAACCCGTTCTGTACCACAGAACGCATCTGGAACACAACCAAACACAATTTTCATGAAAGAATGCTAAATGTATTTCGAATGCGTACCCCGAATTTGCAGTGACCTCGAGGACTATTGACATTTTAAACAGAGGACGAGTTACGAAACAGACATGTAAGTTAGAGCTCAACGAAATCATATAGTGACGTTTATATGTCAAAATTAGGACCAAAATTAGGAGTCAAAAATTAGGATCATGGTTGATTTAACGTGCATCAGTCCCACAAATACGATAATATTACTTATAGTATCAGTGAATATCTACAATTTAAGCATGAAAAGATTCATGAAGAAAGCATTGTTAGTTCTTGGCAAAAATAGTTTATTTTTTTAGAAATTAACATATTTAGGTTGGAACACAAGATTCAGTGGGAACCACCTTCTTCAGAATGGTGCACAACACAAATGCTAGCTCTACAGACTCTACAGAACATATCACTCTACAAAATAAATATGTTGTATTTTAGATTTGTTTTACGTGAAACAGACAGATCGGGGCCGTGGGCCGTGTTTGACTAACTTTATTTCAAAAGAGAGTTATTTATACAAACATACTTTGCGTTTATATACACAGTTATAAAAAGAAGTACAAACATTATCACGCATGATTTTGCTATATCGCACCGTACGCGGAAAAGAGACCCATCGCGAAAAAGACCATTCTTCAGGAGAGCCGTTTAAAGTTTTGGTAAAATTTCAAATTATCACAAAATCGTTCCAAATGAACCTAAATCAAAAATATTTGGCATGGATATCCGTTTTATGAGTATCAAAAGGTATGCATAGTCATTTTTAGCCTACTTTTCATTTTTTAATTCGAAAGAATTAAAAAAATGAGAAAGTAGGTATTGACATGCGGTCGATGTCCGTCTGTCTGTCTGTCTGTCTGTCTGTCCGTACCCCCCTTCCAAAATCGGTTCTATCCCTCGGATCTTAAAAATTCTTTTTTTGTTAGAAAGCTATGACCTCAGATACCCAACTTTCATACTTTTTGTCCGTCTGTCTGTACGTCCGGACGGACATAAATCTACTATCTGTCGGCGAATTTCCCATTGAATTAGCATTGAAATTCAATTTTGAGTCATTTAAATACATGTAGGTATTGAAATGCGGTTGATGTCCATCTGTCTGTCTGTTCGTATGTCTGTCTGTCTTTCCGTCTGTCTGTCTGTCTGTCCGTATCCCTCTTCCAAAATCGGTTCTATCCCTCGGATCTTAAAAATTCTTTTTTTGTTAGAAAGCTATGACCTCAGATACCCAACTTTCATACTTTTTGTCCGTCTGTCTATACGTCCGGACGGACATAAATCTATCTTTCGGCGAATTTCCCATTGAATTAGCATTGAAATTCAATTTTTGAGTCATTTAAATAACTGTTGCCAAATCAACAATGGCATGAGAAACTTTATTTATTTAAACATATTTGAAGCAAAATAATATTTTCATGAATCAGTTTGGAATGACGTCATAAAATGTAGCACAATTTGATTCTTTGATTATTCATTATTTATCTACCAAGAAAGCGGCAAGGCATACTTTTGCATGCAATTATGCTTAGTTTTAATTTACATTTCTTATTTTTTAATGCAGTTCGGAGTAGTTTCATTACTTTTGTTATTAATAAATATTTAATTATTCTTCGAACTACAAATAAATCACGAGCAGATGATAAATAATATTTAATTAATTTGCGAAAGAATATTAAGGAAAATAGTTGATTTTGGCTTTTATAAGTTTAAATTATAGCTGGGTGCTGTGTTTCGATTTTTTTTCTAATGTGTATAAATATAGTGTAGAAACGGCTGTTGATGATATTCACTTTAGGAACCTTTTTTTCCCGATTAGAACTTCAGTAAGTATTTAAGTAACAGGAAAGTAGGCTATTTTAGTTCTTTATGAACTTCTTGTTCACTTTAAATTTGCCTTTGTTGAGATATTTTCAGATAGGTCAATAATATACTGAAATAAGACTGAAAATATCTCAGCAAAGGCAAATTTAAAGTGAAAAATGACTATGCATACCTTTTGATACTCATAAAACGGATATCCATGCCACATATTTTTTATCTAGGTTCATTTGGAACGATTTTGTGATAATTCGAATTTTTACCAAAACTTTAAACGGCTCTTATGAAGACCGGTCCTAAAAAGTTTGCTGCTAAATTCATTCTAAATATTAAGGAAACATACTTATGAAGAATACTCATTTACTTAATGCATTTTTATAATCTAATAATATATTGATCAACAATAAGAATATTTTTTTTTAATTAAAGTTAACAAAAGTTTGTTTATATCATAAAGCTTGTTATCCATATTTTTCTACAAAAACCTTTCAATCTAAATTTTTACTATGTATCATGTTTAAAATTAAAACAAAAATAGATTTTGAAGCATTATTAAAATTTTAAAATCATTTTAAAACTCATGTAAATAAAAAAAAAAGTTTTAAATTTTAAAAGTAAGTTGTAAGGATGCTTCATACCTTAAGTAAACAGTTGAATTCATTGACTTTATATCGCAAACTATCAAGTTGCAGCAATTGAGTTTAGATTTATAGTAAAATACCGACGTTGAAAACGATTTAAAACTATTTATCGTTTGATAAAATATTAATTTGAAAAATATATATCTATACATATTGACATATCATTTTGCAATCTACACATATTACATGAATTTTTTTATATATATGACATATCATAACTTAACCCCCTCAATCCCAATTAAACTTAATAACTTAAATTATCTTTCTCATATATCCTTAATATCACTTAGTACTTTAACATCCCAACCACACCCTGTCGGCGACAAACAGTCGCTTAGATCAATTCGTTCCCACAGAAACTATTTAGTCAGCACATATTTTTAATTGATCTTTCAACTCTCCCATGGATGTAATTGGTCAGTGAAACAGAGCACGGATGTTTTCGCCATTTTTTGCACACATTCGATCACACTCTTTCGTCGACTGCAGACGTCAAATCAATCTCTTCCTGAATCCTGATGAATAAGTCTTAATAAAAGATCTTTAATTTTTACGAAGTTTCCCTGTCGACTTATTTGACATATATTGTACTAAATACCACAAAAAGAGCTTTCGAATGAGTATTTCAAATAAAGAAACAAAGAAAAAAAATAAACGACTTCAACCTTTCTATTTAAGAACTTCAAACTTAACTTCATCGCCGCCGCAGCTGCAAAACGCATAACGAAGAAACGCCAGGTGCGATAGGTCTTTCTTTCGCGCTCAAAAACGAACGCGAAAGAAATACCTATCTATTAATGCAGCCGAACTAGGGCTCGAATCGCTAAGCCGATTGCACCAATAGAAAGATATCAAAATTTTGCATCCTATAGTAGTGTTATCTTAAAAAGTCAATTTTGGTCGATAGGTCTCTTTTTCCGCGTACGGTGCGATATGTCGGACACCTGAGATAGTTATGAGAATCAGATTAAAGGAACTAACCTCAATTTCAGATCTGCTTTTGAAACACGACTATTAAATGAGCTGTCGCTGTGTGTGTGATACTCGTTGGGTGGTCTTCTTTGGCGACGGTGAGACGAAATTTCTACGAGATTGTAGGGGCCCGGATGGCCGAGTGGTTTGCATAGCAGACCATTACGCTAGCAGTCTGCGCGCTGTAACGGGTGCGGGTTCGATTCCCGCCTTCGCCCTGGGTGTACTTCCTTTCTCTGTGACAGTAAAAATTCTTTCTGTGTCTGTCTTACTTGACGAAGGCTTATAAGCGGGTCTCTGATCAAGCACACAAGCCGGAATATATATGTACCTACCCTACCCTACCCTACGAGATTGTATAGATGTGCAACAATGCCTTCGTCTCGGTGGAGCCAATGAATGACACTTCTCAGGTTGTAAATTCTCAATCAATGACAGAACCTGCTCCAATGATATTTAGAGGCTCAAGAGCGAATGGAGTTGAGGATGTTCCCTGGTAGCCAGCTGTTGAGCCAATGAAGTTTTGGAGGCGGTATCCGTGTTTTGAGGTTTTCTCCGGGTAAGACTTTTAGGACAGAATGGAAATATACTTCACTAGAGAATGGAATGGTAGACTTTATAGAATATAGAACTGTAACTAGACAGAATAGAACTGGCAACTGTACAGGTTAGAGTTAAAAAATAACTTATGATTAAAAAAAATCTTGCATATGCGTAAAGGAACGATGTTTCTAGCTGTAAGCAAGACCCATTTGGTATGTAACATTTTGAGAAATATCTCTGGAACCACCATTAAAATATCTTATAATTCGTAGTTTAACCATTGTTTATTTTATTTATTATATTTTTTTTCAGAGAGAGAGAGCATTAAGAATAACTTCGAACCTTAAATTAGTGATGTTTAACTTAATCAGTTTTAATCATGATGCATTATGTAATCTAAGTACTAGAAACTATACATTATATATCCAATACTATACGATCACAATAGAGAAGTAAAAACATGAAATATTACACTAAAATATAAACATTTATATTTCTCAACAAAATCCCGATTTCCTTTCTGCAAACCACAACACTCTACAAAATAAACTATTTGGACCAAAAATTAAAATTGTTTTCCTATCATGTTTTCAACTGAATCTCACAGGTTCAGTTAACGGTTAAAACAAAGAAAAAAACGTTCAAAGGTATACTCCACGCCCTGAAGTCTCAACCCACCACACCTCAAACAAACTGAGAACTTCTTCATAATTTATAAAATCAAAATATATTAAATTATTTCCACATGAAAGGTACCGAACGCAAAGAAAAATATTCCATTCGTACTTCCTATTTGCGTCCGTTGGTGCGTAATAACTCAGGACTTCGAGGATTTCTCACACCGAATTGGCAACGAAGGTTACCATTTCCCCATAACTGCATCCGTAGTTGTCATAGCAACCGTTTGAGGATACGTGGGTCCAATAATATATGGATGTTAAGGAAAATAACGACTTAAGTTGATTTTACATGTTCTACGCACGCATATGTATGTAAAATAAGTCGACAGGGAAACTTCAGAGTAATTAAAGATCTTTTATTTAAGAGTTATTCATCAGGAGAAGGTTGATTTGACGTCTGCAGTCGACGAGAGAGTGTGATCGAATGCTCACAACAATGGCGAAAAAATCTCGAACTCTGCTTCACTGGCCAATCAGAGAATTAGAAAATTGAAAGATCAACTTAAAAATTTGATGACTAATTAGTTTCTGTGGGAACAAATTGATCTAGGCGACTGTTTGTCGCCGACAGGGTGTGGTTGGGATGTTAAAGTACTAAGTGATATTAAGGATATATGAAAAAGATAATTCAAGTTATTAAGTTTAATTGTTTACAAAATATGAGATTTTGAGGGGGTTACGTTATAATATGTCATGTATATTAATATTTTGTATACAGTTGCGTTGTAATCAAACACGCTTATATTTTAAAGGATCAATTCACGAAATATTTCCTGACAATGCATGTAAAATGTGTAATACATCCGAAAATAAAATTGGGAACATATAATTTTAACTTGACCTACTTACGAATCCTTCAGAAGAAAATATTTATTAAATTCTAAACATTTGTTAGATTTTCTAATATTTCATGACAAAAACTATTATAATATTTATAGTTCAGTTTTATAATTTAGACATTATATATTCAGCATCGATGAAATTGTTAATTAGTATATTTTCTTGTGTTTCCTTTTATATTTAAGTGTTTGTATACATTTCATTTGTTGTTGTCTTTTTTTCCAATGTATCCTTGTAAAAGTTATGTATACTTTGCCAACCTTTGTAAACGGGCCCAGGCACAATACCATAAAATTTATTATCTATCTATATTAATATTTTGTTCTTGGTCGAGTCTTTCTACTTCTAATTAAATAATATGAAATGTAAGGTAATGAAAGTATTATGATGGGATTGAAAATTTGTAATATAGTTACACTCATACTTTGCTTGCACAGAAGCCCCGACCACGGGCGGAGCTATAAAACGCACGAGAAATCAGATTAAGACAAAATAAAAAAATGAAAATTTTCTCTTTATCTGATTGCTCGCCGTTTTATAGTTCGCCCATAGCCGTGGCTTTGTGCAGGAACTATGATTTAATAAGAGATATTGTGTTACACATTTGAGGGTGCGTTCTAAAAGATAGTTTTTGAACATTGGCCAGTCTGTCTGTCTGAACACTTACACTTTAACTTAAAGCACTGACTTCATATTTAGAACACGAATTTCGTTCTGTCAAACTTATATCAAGGAACAATAATCGAACGTCATAACTTTTCAGAACTGAGTTAATCGTGAGTTTTAAAGTCATTGACAATTTTTAAGTAACATAATATACATAATTGTTAGCAGAAATCAATTCTTGTACAAAGTTCACAAAGTCTGTCAATGGACATATTTCAGATAAGACAAAATAAAACAAAGTTGAAATTTACTCTCTTATTGATTGCTCCGCGCGTTTATAGCTCCGCCCGATGGCCGTGGCTTCTGTGCAAGGAAACTATGAGTTTAACTATAGAGATATTGTGTTTTCAACACATTTTGGAGAGTGCTGTTCCTATAGATAGGTTTTTGAACATTGGCCAGTCTGTCTGTCTGAAACCACTTACAGCTTTAACTTAAAGAGCTACTGACTTCATATTTAGAACTTCCGTCTGTTGAACTTCATATCAAGCAACCAATAATCGAACATCATAACTTTTTTCAGAAATGGTTTTAGTTACATTGAGTATTTAAAGGTATCGACAATTATTAATGTAACAAAAGTATATAATTGTTAGCAGAAATACCAATTCTTGTACAACAAGATCAACAAAATCTGTCAATGGACATATTTCAGGTATATTATTTCATTGCAACTGAATTGCTGTCTGAAAATAAATTCTTGCTTGAGCTTCGATTAGTGAATAAAGGTCGATTGTGAATGTTCGAATAAATGTCGATTTGCGAATGCTCGATTGTGAATAAATGTGATAACGGAGTGCCAATCGGAGCTCGGATCACGCAAACTGAATCAAACCAAGTTGAACGTTTTCTGATTTCCCTATGAAATAACATAAGGGGATACGGTACAAAAAATTGGTCAAAATATCGAGTTTTCAGTTTTTACTTCTTATTATTTAAAATATCTTTCTGAACATTTACTGAAAGTTTCATAACAATATCTTTTCTAGAAAAAAGTTATAAAATATTTACTGGAGTCATTCCTATAAGTTTGAATATGTATTTCGTCTGCTTTCAACCTTTTTTCTCTGTTTCGCGTTTTTCAATTCTCGTGTTTAATAAATCCATAAGGCTTCTTTGCTATTTAAGTAAGAATTTTGAAACTTTTAACCTGTGTTCTTATATATATGGTGCACACAAAATTGTGCATGGAATAAGATCTACTATGTATAGCTATTTTTTTAAAAATGACGAATTTAATAATTTTTAATTTTTTTGTGATTTTCAGTATAAATGCATGTTACTTTTTAACTGTAGCTCACATTTTAAAATCCATGCACTGTTCTTGAACAAATTGTTTTAAAAACAAACTATAAAAGTTTGGTAGAACTGTTCTCAAAATTGAAAGAGGAGTAGCGTTTAAAAAAAGTTCAAAATTTTGACTTTTTTTTAAATAAATGAAAAACTACTTGTAAATATTTGTTTTAATTGGTAGAAAATGTTTATTTAGAGTCAACATTATATAAAACCACTATAATTTACAAGTTTATGTTATTATTTCTAAAAATAATGTTTTAGGTACCATATCCCCTTAAAACGATTCCCACCTAACTTACTTTTTATCTGCTTCATCAACCACAAAAGCTCAAAAACAACTATAACAAAACAACTGTTTAACAATCATAACTTACATTCATCCCCCAATCCCTCGCTTATTAGCAATAAAGCGGATACCGCCTTAGACGACGTGAAAGGGTTAAGGTTAAAAGTGTCTGATGTCTTAAGGGGGTTTGATGGCGCTTAACCAATAAAGACGTTAACTTTATTGATATGACGATGAAGTTCCTATATTTATGTCGTAAATTTCGTATGTAAGAAAATATATGCCATATATATGTCGTAGTTTTAGGTGGTATTAAGTAAATGGTGATGTTTGCTAAATCTATGTGACAGCTTCGATGATGTGCTGTAAATTGAGTTGAATATTTGATGGCATGTAAAAGCCGCTTGATTTTTATTCAAGCATTTGGCATTCGTATTATTCTGGATATAAAATATAATTCATCTGGGTCTTTATCAGTACCATGTCTTATTTGAAGTATATTTTTGATAATGTTTTGGATTTCATCATTTATTTCTTGCTCTCAACCCGAATTACGTAACAAATAAGACCACACAAGCTCTCTGCGACGTCACACTATCAGTCCGCTTCGGGTTGCCAGCTGTTCCGAAACAATGGATAGAAACCTGATCAGAACGTCAAAATTATAGTTCACCGTACGCGAATAGGTTTCGCACTTTGGTACTTCTAGCGTATTATGGCCGGTCTCGATTTGGAGACTTTCCTTTTATTGCCAAGTAGCGAAAACATACTTAAATTGGCAAACATTCCAGTTCAACTCAATAGATGTTTACATCAATCTTGTTGCTATAGCAACCCTGTGTTTACTTTTTCACGAACGCCAAAATCGCCAAATAGCATCCCGGCCATAATACGCTAGCTGTTCCCGCACTTTTTTTTTTTTGGAAAAGCCAGCAATACGACTCGGACGGATAAAGAGACGTTACAAAGAGCTTCGAAAAAGAAAGTTAAGTAAGCTATGACCAACAGATCCTTCCCTTACACCTTATTTTATCAACTTTATAAGAACATCCTATATTATTTAAATGATAATTCCCGATATTTTTAAGCCATTTTCTAAGATATTATTATTGTATAATCTAACTTAAAAGTAAGAGTAACTCTAGTTAAAAACAGATAAAAACTGCTTTTGCTTTCAACAACATAATTTTACCGAATTTTTTTTAATAAAATAATACTATTTATATGTAAATATTTTTTCTGTAAAATTAACAAAAATATTTTTACAGTGCACGCAAAAGTTAGAAATATACTTATAAAATAACCGTACAAATTTTAAAACATCAACTCTGACTAACACGCTACATTTTCAAGTTCCAGAAGAAGATGCATCCCTACAAAAAAAGTACAGGTACTTGGAACACCCTCCGGGGCAGTAATTAAGGAGATAATAAAGTAAATAAGGCGTAAGAGGCGCCAAAAGTCGATCTATCACCGAAAAATAACTACTGACGATAAAATATGAAGCCTTATAATTATACTCCAAAGTACGTGAGATCGATGGTGAAGTAATGGACTTTTCACTCTTGTTTTTAAAAAAGAAATATAATGCAGGGAGTTGTTTTGGCTGGTTTCGTTTGAAAGTATGGCTTTCTGTTTGTAAACTCTTATACAGCTCTTTAAGCAATTGTGTGTGGCCTTATCATTTACGATCTTGGACATGTCTCTACCTAAACCAGCACCAAAGAAATTTTAAATGACATCGTATAGATTTTGGACTACATTAGATTTGAGAAGTATTAGGTCAACTACACTGTAAAAACATATGTTGATTTTACATAAAAATTCAGTTATCTTCATTTAACAATTTGATTTAACAATTGCCAGTTTTAGCTTCCGCACAACGTTTATAACGCAAAAAGTGAAAGGTATTATAGTCGTTCAGTCCGTCTGTCTGTCCGTCATCCAATTTCATAGCCCAAACTACAAATGCTACGGACAAGTGTGATACGTCAAAACATTCAGCGCATCGAAATTAGAATACATTGAAAATTTCAGAAAATAATTCGAATTTAAAGTACTTAGAATTAAATCATCATTGCCATTCGCAACAATCGCTCGAGAAACTTTAATTCTTTTGAACAATAAATTAAAATAAATTTATTTTTGCGACATCGATCAGTTTGAAATGACGTCAAATGTATTTCACTACGAGATTCTTTGTACGTTGATATGAAATATTTTCATTCTATTTAAAAGCGAGGAATATTGCATATTTATTCTTTGAAATATAAATTAATTTTTGCAAACGATAAGTAATAATTATTTAATTTTCGAAATAAAATAATTGAAACTAGCCACATTTGACATGTATGCCACAATGACATCGTATAGATTTTCGACTACATTAGATTGATAAGTATTAGGTCAACTACACTGTAAAAACATATGTTGATTTTACATAAAAATTCAGTTATCTTCATTTAACAATTTGATTTAACAATTGCCAGTTTTAGCTTCCGCACAACGTTTATAACGCAAAAAGTGAAAGGTATTATAGTCGTTCAGTCCGTCTGTCTGTCCGTCATCCAATTTCATAGCCCAAACTACAAATGCTACGGACAAGTGTGATACGTCAAATCATTCAGCGCATCGAAATTAGAATACATTGAAAATTTCAGAAAAGAATTCGAATTCGAAGTACTTAGAATTAAATCACCATTGCCATTCGCAACAATCGATCGAGAAACTTTAATTATTTTAAACAATAAATTAAAATAAATTTATTTTTGCGACATCGATCAGTTTGAAATGACGTCAAATGTATTTCACTACGAGATTCTTTGTACGTTGATATGAAATATTTTCATTCTATTTAAAAGCGAGGAATTTTGCATATTTATTCTTTGAAATATAAATTAATTTTTGCAAACGATAAGTAATAATTATTGAATTTTCGAAATAAAATAATTGAAACTAGCCACATTTAGCATATAAATGTTTAATATAGAATTAATGCTGTGTATGGCACCTTTTTACCTGTTAAATACAACTGTTGTGTGGAAGCGGGTTAAGTGACAGATTCTGTTACAAACCTACTTGTTTTCTGTAGATATAACAGACTTTGTTCACTGCGTGACATACAGAGAGAAACGTGGCAACCTTGGTGATATGCTTACATCATCGTGTATGATAATTCTGGTAACCATACAGGACATTACTATTTCAATTAATTACTAAATAATGATTATTCATCTATCATCATCAAAAACGTAACTTCACCCAAACTAGTTTAGATTTTCGTTTACCTTCTCTAAATAAAACAAGTGTAAACACAAAAAATATTTTTAAAAAAAAAACTATCTTAAGTTTTAGCTGTAATGATCTTAAAACGCTTTTGACATGTCACGTTATAAAGCACAATAAAAGCAATCATTACCCAAACCCTTTTAAACTCGCTCAAGTATCCATTTACGGTCACGAAACTACCCATAAACTAAAGCAAATAAAAATTATAGATGCAAGCAATTAATTTTTTTGAAAAATTTAACTGATTTTTATTCGCTATTAAAATCAATTTTGACGAGACGTGTCATTATGCAATGAAATATCATTAATTATCTATGACCCTATGCGTGATGTTAGTAAAACGATCTTAAAATCTCTCGTTTGTAATCCCGCAACAAAAGTATAATAGTAGTTTTAGTATTTATATGCATAATCATTAAATTATGTATAGAGAAAAGAATTTTACAATCTCACAATGTAATTTAATCAGTTAATATATCCTTTTAGAAAATTCAATAAATACCCCTTTTATAACAAAGTATTTAAAATCTCGTATGTCATAGTTTTATAAAATTTGAAAAGACTATAATTTAACATTCATGTAATTAAAACATAATTCTCAAATTTCAGTACCTTTTTATATTTTATTCTATCTGCTTTAATTTCCCCCCTTTGCACAATTTTAATGAGTCTTAAATTGTCTAATGTATTGATAGTAATCAATTTAGTTATTCATTTATTCATGCCAATGAAGTATATCATTATGGAGATGCGATAAATGCAAGCTTGTAATACTTAAAAATAAATTATTTTAAGGGCATTTCCTCATTATTAAAATTTACGAGCATTAAACTATACAAATATTTTATTACTTGTTTGCATTTACTTAGTGTATGCATGAATAGAAATTAGTGTTTTCTTAAATTATATTTGATATTTAATAATATTTTTTACATAATTCAGGCTATGAGCTTTTAATTATCTGTGGGAGAAGCAAAGTTGCTGAAGTGTAAACTTGTTTCTACTTAATTGGTTCAAAATTTAAATTTTTAACAGAAAACTTATCTATATTTTAAAAAAATATTTTGTGGCATATGATTATAAATAACTCCTCGAAACTTTTTTAAATTTAGTAAAAATAAAAATTTATATTGTGCTGTCGTTATGTGAGTCTTGTTTGTGTGGTGGTCTTTTTGGCGATAATTAGACTGCATTTTTACGAGTTGTTGCAGCTGTATAACAATGCCGTAGTCTGGGTGTCGCCAAACTTGACGTGTTCCCAAATCGTAAATTATCAATGAAAGAAAACCCGCGCTCCAGTGATGTTTTGAAGCTCAGGAGCGAATTCTAGTGAGTGTGTTCCTTGAGTGACAGGGGTTGGACCAATGAAGTGTTGGGAAGGCGGTCCGGGTGTTGAGATGCTTTTCCGCGTGAGACTTTGAGAGAGAGAGAGAGAGAATGAACTGATTTTTTGAACGGACTAGAAACTTATTTTTACCCTTGTTTCAGAACGAGATGTAAAAAGCTGTGTGCTACACATTTTTGTATGTAACATTAAAGTTAAAATATCTGTAGAACCATCAGAAATTAAATTGTTAAATTGAATAAATTGTTGTTATTCTTATTTAACCTTTGTTTATTTCATTTATTAATTTTCAGAGAATGAGCATTAAAGGTAACTTTGAACCTTAAATTGATTGATGTTTAAATTATTTAATTTTAATCATGACGCATTTTGTAATCTAAGTACTAACCTCTGTTTCATTATTTAAACGATACGATCACCAATAGAGAGAAATAAACATGAAATATTACATATATATTTTTTAGTTATGTGTATTGCTGGAAAACCTGACAGTCAGGTTATGATTTTATACGTCTTTATCCATCAGAAGATAAATCGTACACTTTTGCATGAACAATGCTTCAAATAAATGGAAACCAAAACAGTATTTCATCTTTCACCAATAACAATCGCAAAGAGAATGACTTTGCCACTTAAAATCACATTTTTAAGTACCTTTTTCTCAGAATCTATTTGATACTTTTTAATGACATTTTTACTAGTTGTTAAATGGATGTTTAACTATACTTTAGTGGAAGCATTTTCAAAAATTTTGTTTAGTTTTTAAGTTTTAATTTTTTAAGTGATACTACATATTTTTTTACCTAAAAAACATCAATAATATTTTTTTTTAAAAAGTAAGATATTTATAGTCAAATCCCTTCAGCAATTTTTAGAAACAAATTTCTTAAATACGTATAAAAAATTTCAGGCTGATACTTACAGTAGATTTTGAGGAAAAGGTACATGAACATTGAAAAAGTAAGTTTTGAGATATAACCGTTTAAAGTAAACAATAGTGGTTTCTTACCTATAAAACATAACTGGTTTTTTACCTAAACAACGTTTGTTTTAAGAAATATTAAAAATACTTCCAGTACTCGAAACTTTTAATGTAAGATATCGTTGAAAAGCTACGACTTCATATTTTAAGAAACACTAAAAACATTGAAATGTCATTTTTGAAAAATTTTGGGTTCTGGTGTTCCTTAACAAAACTATATGCAAAATAATTCCTTAAATAACCAACTGCAATCATAAATACGAAATATTGAAACAAAGGAGTTAAAATAATTTTAATTAATGAAATTATAAATGCATATGACAAGGACTTGGGAAATATATTTCGAAAACCTGTACTAAAGTTTAACTAAATAAAACCAAACTTGTAAACCTTTTATAACCAATTTACTACGAAAATGCTTTCTGATTTAGTCTGACTGCACATTCATTGCATTCTGGGTTGGGTCGAAAACATCGGAAAAAGGGCAGAAAAAGAAGTAATAATAATGATTATCATTAATATTAAAAATGATGATGATAATATTAATGATGATTATGATGATATTAATAATGATGCTAATGATATTGATGATTATAATATTAATGATGATTATGATGATTATAATATTAATGATGATTATGATGATTATAATATTAATGATGATTATGATGATTATAATATTAATGATGATTATGATGATTATAATATTAATGATGATTATGATGATATTAATAATGATGCTAAAGATATTGATGATGATAATATTAATGATGATAACAATAATGATACTAATGATGTTGACGATGATAATCATGATGACATGATGATAATTAATAATGACGCTAATGATATTGATGATGATGAAAATATTAATGATGAAGATGAAAATATTAATGATGTATATGATGATATTAATAATCGTGATGATATTTCTGGTGATAATGCGATGATGTCACTGAGGATGATATTAATGATGGTGATATTGACAGTAATAATTAATCTTATTAAATTTTTACCAAATTCCTTTTCTGCCTATTTCCCGATGTTCGCAACCCAACCAATTGTGCCATCTATTATACTAGGTAATGAAAAGCACGTATGTTATCAAAAACCAAACATAGTTAAACTCATAGTTTCCTTGCACAGAAGCCACGACCATGGGCGGAGATATAAAACGCGCGGAGCAATCAAATTAAGAAGAAATTTCAACCGTTTTATTTTGTCTTCATCTGAATACTCCGCGCGTTTTATAGCTCCGCCCGTGGTCGTGGCTTCTGTGCAAGGAAACTATGAGTTTAACCATAGTACGCCTCATTAGTTAGTAAATAACGCATCTAAAATGATGCAAACCACGAAACCTCAGTTCTTGAAATATTATAAAACTTTCAAAATCTTCAAAACTTTTACAGACTTTGAAAAAACAAACCGACTAAACTTCAGAATGGCATTTGGAGAATGATTTACAAAAACATAGCGCCTAACCCCCAAAAACATTCCAAATCTTCCGCAATTTCCCCACACCAAATCCACACAATTTCTGTCTTTTTGCAGGATATCCCCCAATCGTCGTCGGTTTATTGTGTCCATATTCCTACTAAAACCCTTTAGATCATAAAACGGCCAATAACTTTGGCGAGAGATCAAATGGTCAGAATCGGCCGACAACAAAACAAGCAACGACTTTGATCAAAAACAAATCATTTCTTTCGGTGTAGGAGTGTTAAAGAAAGCAATGTTTAACTCAGTTTCATTTGCTCTTCTTTCGAATATAAAATAGAACACCAGAGTAAAAAAAATACTCCACTTATAATACACTCATCAAATTAATTAGATTTAAAAATGACTGTCAATCTAAATTATTCAAAATGTCATGATTCTGTATTTTTTTTTTTTTTTTTTTTTTTTTTTTTTTTGTAATTGGAAGGGAAAATCTTTTTACCTCCTACGGTACCCAATAAAATATCTTACGAATATATACACATGTGTTTCTATTTATAAATGGTAATATCATATTTTACTAGTTTGTTAGGGGTCATTTTATGCAAAACTTTAGTAATATTTTTCCATTTAAAATTGTTAAATTTAAAATTGATAGTTTTTGTAACAAAACTGTTGAGTTTTTTAAAGGGAATTTTCCAAAGATTGGAAATTTTTAAAATTCAGTTATAAGATAAAGTTTAAGGTAACAGGAAACAAAACGACCACTAAAAATATCGAATTATCATTTAAACTTTAGTTGCTGAATCGTGCCTTTACGAAAAAACTTCTATGATGCACAATTGAATATGGGGCTGGAGTTTGCAAATTTGGTAGTTAATTTCAATATATCTTTGTTGCCAGCTTTAAATGGCATTATTCCAAAACACCAATTTTCAGCCTTAAGGTACACTTTTCTCTTTTTCTATTTTACTAAAAGGGTTGAAATTTTCGGTGATGTCGTATTTATGTCTATTTAACACAGTGAATCAAAAATATTCAAAAAATATATTAAGTGAGTAAAAATAAGAGGATTTTCTAATTTAAGAAATGCGCAAAATTTCTATTTGGGTTAATAACTTAAAATTATAAGTGTTATATCGTCAAACTTGAGGTTCATTGCTTTGAATTGACTTTTTTTTATTTTTATAAAAAAATTATTTTCAGATACAGGCAATAGTTGTGCTGGAATGTATACCTAAAAGCTAAAAATCTATGTTTTAAAATAATGACATATGAAGCTGGAAACAAAGTTATATTGAAATTAACTACCAAATTTGCGAACTCCAACCCCATATTCAGATGCGTATTATATAAAAAAAAATATCGTAAATATTCATTTTAGTGATTTAAAGTTAAAATGAAAATTTGATATTTTGAAGCTTTGTTGTGTTCTCTGTCCCCTTAGGGGTAGGTACATATATATTCCGGCTTGTGTGCTTGATCACAGACCCGCTTATAAGCCTTCGTCAAGTAAGACAGACACAGAAAGATTTTTTACTGTCACAGAGAAAGGAAGTACACCCAGGGCGAAGGCAGGAATCGAACCCGCACCCGTTACAGCGCGCAGACTGCTAGCGTTATGGTCTACGATCCAAACCACTCGGCCATCCGGGCCCCCTGTCCCCTTAAAATGTAACTGAGCTAAAATATTTTAAATACCTGTTTCAAAAGTATATAAAAAGTATCCCTTTGTAATGAACGTGGATGTAAAAGAAACTACTGACGCCAAAAAAGCACCTTTGAAAGAAAACCAAACCCTTGGAAGAACGAATAATCCCGAATATTTTACTCGATCATTTCTGGAGACTGTTGGTTGGTTGGTTGGTTGGTTAGTTGGTTGGTAGACATATATATTCAGGTTTGTGTGCTTGGTCAGCGACCCGACTTATAAACTTCGTCAAGTAAGACAGACACAACAGACAACATTTGGATTCCATCTAATTTTTAGAGACAAAGGCAACTAGAGGACCCATAATTTGGCTTGTCACCCCCAGAGTATTGATTTTGGTATGGAACTAGAGGATTTCGGACCAACAGATTTAACGAGCCAGTACCCGCATATACTCGGTAGGTCTTCAGTGTACAGGACTCGATCGCAGGACCTTCCGATCCCGAGACCGAGACGCTGACCACTAGGCTCACTACGGCCCCTGGAGACTGTTTGCTTTCTTCACCATTTCATATTTTCCAGAATTTTCCAAATACAAGAAGTTTCTAGCTATTTGAAAGCCAAAACAAAATATTTTCGCAGTGAAATGCTTACTCAAAATAAATTAAGTATATTCTTATTGGTATTTCAATAAAAAATAATACTTATCTATACTTCTCTTAACCACATCGCTCCAGAGGTACACACAAGCAGACCTTTGTAGAATTCACTTCACAACTTTAGCTTACAATTTTTCTTAATACTAACTTTTTTATTATAAATTAGCAAGTAGGTTTGTAACAGAATCTGTCACTTAACCAGCTTCCACACAACAGTTGTGTAACAGGTAAAAAGGCGCCAAACACAGCATTAAATCTATATTAAACATTTACATGCTAAATTTGACTAGTTTCATTTATTTTGTTTCGAAAATTCAATAATTATTACTTATCGTTTGCAAAAATTAATATTTCAAAGAATAAATATGTAATATTACTCGCTTTTAAATAGAATGAAAACATTTCATATCAACATACAAAGAATCACGTAGTGAAATATGTTTGACTTCATTTCCAACTGATCGATGTCGCAAAAATAAATTTATTTTAATTTATTGTCTAAAAGAATTAAAGTTTCTCGAGCGATTGTTGCGAATGGCAATGGTGATTTAACTCTAATAAAAATTGCTTCCTATGCTTTTTAAATGAGCATTCAACTTTGCAGTTTTTATAAATAATTGAAGTAACTTCGAATTTGAATTATTTTCTGAAGTTTTCAATGTATTCTAATTTCCATGTGCTGAATTTTTTTGACGTATCACACTTGTCCGTAGCATTTGTATTTCGGACTATGAAAGTGGGTGCCGGACAGACAGACGGACTGAACGATTATAATACCTTCCCCTTTATACGTTATAAATGTAGTGTGGAAGCTAAAAGTAAGATTGAGCTTTATTGTTTATTCATTGCACCCCAAAAATGTGTATTTTTACAGCTCAAAATCACAAATTCAGCAAATTCTCAAGTGTTCCTCAGCAAATGTTAAACGCTATTTTTTTTTTAAATTTCTCACAAAGATTACTTCTAAATATATATTATTTTCATAACTTCTAAATACGTAATTGTTTGAAAAATTTGTGTACATAAAAAGAAATGCGTAGGATTTTTTTCAGTTCACAAGAGGGTAAACTGAAAGATCATATCTTTTCTTTAAAAGTGAAAAAAAAGTATATCTATACATCAAAATTAAAGACCTCTTTTTGTAAAAATGTTTCTTAATCATAGCATGTTTGAAAGACAACCAATCTTAAAAACCAACAAACACGTCACACAAATATGGTGCTCGATGATTCCTGGGTCTGTTTGTTTTCCCCGCCATTCTGGATGTTCGGGAATTTCTCCAAATGCGAGAAGTTTCGAACAATTTTTATAGCCACGATAAAACGGAAGTTAACGGACCACCGAACGTTTTTTTTATGCGTTCCAACGATTGATTTTGTCAAGACAGACGATCTTTATTCATTGTCGGTCGTAAAACACCGAATGGTTTGAGGGAAGTAAAAATTCATCAGAGCTGCTATTCCCATCGGTGGAATAAAATGCGATAGTTTTGCTGTTTTTTTTTATGAGGTGGGTATCAAAATTTATATGTAGGGTATTAACCTTAAATTCCCTAGATAGTAGCTCTTCTAGCTTTGACTTAATCGTGACAACCCTCTTTCACCAAGGTCATCTGTTTGGTGAAATTTATACGACGGGTCGCTTTTGGCCTAGAGGGCCTTTAATTGCAGAGGAAGGTCAAATGAAACTTACACAAACTCACACGTCACTTGACTGTGGTTCTAAAATACGACGCCCGTCGCCAATAGCCCTCGTGCTACACAAACTCATAAAAACACAAAGCTTGTCGGGGCCCGGATGGCCGAGTGGTTTGGACCATTACGTTGGCAGCCTGCGCGCTGTAACGGGTGCGGGCTCGATTCCCGCCTTCGCCCTGTGTGTACTTTCCCTTCTCCGCGTCAGTAAAAATTCTTTCTGTGTCTGTCTTACTTGACGAAGGCTTATAAGCGGGTCTATGATAAAGCACACAAGCCGGAATATATATGTACCTACCCTACCCTACCCTACACGCAAAGCTTGCCCTGGCTCGTCTGTACATAATAATGCATGTTTATAATGTTGACTCTATGGGCATGTTTCAGACGTGATTGGCAACATAATTGCTGAATAAAATTTAGTTCGGAGCAGTGATCGAGGAAAAGAAGAAATGAAAGCTGGAAGGAATACGTCATTTAAAAAGAAACATTATCAAATTCAGAAGTTGTGATGTCCCACCGATTAGTTGCACAGTTACGCTTTAAATATTTAATAAGCGATTAAACCTTTCTCATATTTATATAACATTATTTTTAACTTCTCTTTCTTTCGAAAGTCTTCGATTTTTTCTTGGTTGTTTGGTTTATTTTATTTTATTTTAAATCGATTAAAAACCGCGAAAAATTCCAAAAGCGTTAATATTCATCTAAATCTCACCTGAAAAAGCTCAGCTTTTTTAGGAAAATTATGATTTGATTCTCGCAGGCACAGACTTACAATATACTATTTTTGACATATTTTATACTAGCAAATAAATACCCGTTCTTCGCACGGACTAAAAGAATATCAAATTGATCCAAGTATCTGTGTCATTTGATTTGCTATAGGATAACAAACTTTGCCTTTGTTCCCGTTCATTATAAAGAATAAAATCCCGTTACTTATATTGCTTTAAAATTCCAAAATAAAAATACATCTGTACAAAATGCACATCCTCATATCACAAAAATCTTCATCAATATGAACTTACTGTCATCGCGATTTTCCTGATAAATTCTAATTTAACCATAATTGTATAACAATGTTATTTCACGTCAAAACCTCCATTCTGGTTTTTTTAAATAAATTAGCTCATTGGCACGTTCAATTATTTTTCAAATCATTAATTTAGTTTCTGAAGGTAATGGCAAGAAAATAAAAGCAATTTCAATTTTAATTGATTTTTGTGTTCATTTTAATTTCTTCTCTCGAATGGCAACACGAAAGGGAAAAAATGATCGGATTTGAGCGAAAGTGGTGTATTTTTTTCAGAAAATTCGAATTTTCTCTAAAAATGGAACAAATATGAAAAAACTAAGCCTCAGGTACACACGTTGGTATTAAAGGGAATCTATCTTAAAAATTTCGAATTTCTGAGGGCAGTATAAGTAGGTCTTTTACGATCCACAGACATACAGACACACATACAGACTCTTTCTTTTATTATTATAGATAATTTAAAAAAAAAATACTGAACGAACCCAGTAACAGAAAAACAGTGAACAATCACATAATAGATAACCCTAAACCACAGAAAATCCAGAACAATTTCGCAATAAACCGAAACATCATCCAACTCCCTTGTAACCTAAGACATCCAAAAACTAACAAAGCCCCCCCCCCCCCCCTTAAAAGAAAATTCCTGTCACGCCCACGTCTTTCCAAACTTTCGTAATTGTTTTATAAGTACACCTACCACATTTCTTTCTTCGCCAAATAGACAAAAGTAATAAGATTTTTATTAAATTCATCAAATAAAAAACTACTGTCTTGCCTGCTGAAAAAGACAAGAAAACTAGAGGGGATTCTTCTGTGTTATTAGATTGTATTTGATCGAAAGGAACTTGGAACACGATAGATTTACGATGGAATGGCCCTTACCATAGATTTATAATTTTTTAATCACAATATATATGCCTAGATAACGTTCTAAAATGTACGCATTTTTACCAGGTACGCAAATAACAGTTAAAACAAAACAATATTAAAGAGAAAATATAATATATTTTTAACGCAAAGTTTGTTTTCAGTCTAGAAATACTATATAAGAAACACATTAAATAGTGAAGAGTGCAATGATTCAGTAAAAAAAAAGGCGCTACAAACTTAAAAAACCACTTGATTCGGTATTTCAACACATATTATTATCCTTTTTAAAAAAATTGCCGTAGATAGAGTGAATTAGAGTTAAATATCACGTTTCCCAAAATCAAGATTTTTATATTTATGAAACCATGTGACGCTATTGGCGACGGGCGTCATAATTTAGAACCGTAATCGAGTAACGAGACGACACATGAGTAGGCACCCAACGCAACTTTTTAATGGCGACATCGTACGAAGCGTCACCACTTAGAAGCATATAGAACGTGCACTCCCTCTACACGAAGTATTATTCGTCGAACGTTTTAGCTGCACAGACCGTTTATAGGTTGGGAATTATTTTTTGGTAAGGGTCGTGGCCGAACCTGGGAATTTTCGAATGCAAGGCAAGCGCCTTACCAACTACAGGATCGTCACTTGACCAGGGTTCTAAATTACGAGGCGTTATTGGCTGTGTTAAAGCTCATGAAGGAGGCTAGAAATAGACAGCCGGAAACGATTATCTCACCTCACCCCAACTACAGGAGTGTAGTTTGCTCATGGGAGAAAAGAAAATATTTGCCGTAGAGTTGTGACAACAGTTCAGACGAATTAACTGCCAAGTGGTTTGTTTCTGGGGTTTAAAACAACTTTTGACGTCACTGTAGGCGTGGCCGCTCCAGTTGTCCAGTACTCTCACAAAGTTACAAGACGTATACTTCGGTAAGTTCTTTTACGAAAAACGAATTTCAATTGAAGATAGCCGTGACAAGAGGGGGAAGTGAACTGGATTTCTGTGGGAATTGTTTCATGGGGGGGGCGGATTTAGGGGGGGGGGGGGGCTTAAGGATGAAACCGAAAACAAATTGAAATTCTGTCCTTAAATTCAATTCAGTCGTATCTTTCTACATTGTCTGGCATTTCGTTTCGGTGAAAAGTAGTTATCCGTATCTATTGCACTTTCTCCAATAAGGCTGGAATGTTTATTTAACAATAGGTATAGATAGAATTCCTAGAATAGTAGATCTAACTGGATTTTAAGCAGATAGAAAGTGGAAAATAACTGGATTTTAAGGTTTAGTTTATTCGTATGTTGAAATAATGGAATACTAACTCGCAGTTTGTCATTCAGACAAGTGAAGAGCTTATTGGAAAAACGTACTTTGTGACAAAACTGTGAAAACAAGACAAATAGAGTAAAAGAATTTTTTTCGGATTAGATCTGTTAATAACGGAACTGATTGAATAAAAAAAATTACTTCAAATTTGATACACGAGTTTCTAGTACCTGGCGTACGTCAGAGTAAGATTTTTGGGAAAATTTTGCATCTGCAAAGGGTAGATGCTTTTGAGATTTGTTCGCTTGTTTTAAAGTGATACGCTTAAAAACGAAAAAAACGACTTTAAATTTCGTACAAGAGTTCCCAGCACCTGCCGAATTTAATAATAAGGGTTTTTTTTAGAAAACAGCGCATACGCAAATGGTAGCTACTATAAAACTTTTTAGGTTTGATACTTATTGAAATTACCTTATAGGGTATAAAATTATACATTAAAAAAATAATAAAAAATATGTTAAAATCCTACTGCCAAAATTGCTCTCTGCTTTTAAAGAAAATAGTACTTTCCCTAACAGCCAGGTTTGTCACAGTTACGTCGCTGCAACGTAATTTTTGTCACTCTAGGTGTTTGTCAATGTGACAAGTATGTGACATGACAGTGATATCGCGTAAGTCGCCGTCACAATGTGACTGGTATGCGATATCAAAGGGATGTCACTATGCGATCTTGCAGTGACATCATATTGTGACTTGTATGTGATATCGCAGTGATATCGCGTAAGTCGCCGTCACAATGTGACTGGTATGCGATATCAAAGGGATGTCACTATGCAATCATGCAGTGACATCATATTGTGACTTGTAAGTGATATCGCAGTGATATCGCGTAAGTCGCCGTCACAATGTGACTGGTATGCGATATCAAAGGGATGTCACTACGCAATCATGCAGTGACATCATATTGTGACTTGTATGTGATATCGCAGTGATATCGCGTAAGTCGCCGTCACAATGTGACTGGTATGCGATATCAAAGGGATGTCACTATGCAATCATGCAGTGACATCATATTGTGACTTGTATGTGATATCGCAGTGATATCGCGTAAGTCGCCGTCACAATGTGACTGGTATGCGATATCAAAGGGATGTCACTATGCAATCATGCAGTGACATCATATTGTGACTTGTATGTGATATCGCAGTGATATCGCGTAAGTCGCCGTCACAATGTGACTGGTATGCGATATCAAAGGGATGTCACTATGCGATCTTGCAGTGACATCATATTGGGACTTGTATGTGATATCGCAGTGATATCGCGTAAGTCGCCGTCACAATGTGACTGGTATGCGATATCAAAAAGATGTCACTATGCGATCTTGCAGTGACATCATATTGGGACTTGTAAGTGATATCGCAGTGATGTCATCTAAATCCCAGTCAAAATGCGATATCATCGATATCCATGTTACGTAGAAGATACGTAGTAAAAGCAGACATTCAACTTCTATGTGACAAAAAGTGACTTTGAATGTGACATCACAGCGATCTTCAGTGACTTGTATGTGATATCGTTTTTCGTCACATACTCGTCACATGGCTGTTAGGGTTAATATGAACTAAATTTAACTAAGGTTTTAACTATAACTGAGGTCAACTACTAAACATAAATTACTTTAAGATCATCTAAATAAATATTTATCTAACAATTACTCAAGCATCAGTATGTTTACCCCTGTGAAACAACCACCTTTTAAATCCATCAAATTTATAACAGAAAACCGCTATCTTTTTTTCCAGCCAATTTAATACAGGGCATCATAAATTACCCCCAACAAAATAAAGATAAAACTTCTTTCTTAAAGGAACAGTTTCTTGTTCTAAAAATACATCACCCCGCAATATCGCCGAAGATAAAGCGGCAAAATGGGGAATACTTTCTTCCAAAAGTGCGATTTTACTCCAATTCTACTTAGGAAGGGATGAGAAAGATTAGAATGCCGTGTTAATTTTAATGTGTTTATTAGTTTAAGGGGATGCAGTACCCAAAATTTAGGGATGCCCGGAAAATATTTAAACATGCTCGAATGCTGTGAGCTAAGGATATTGTAAAAAAGAAGGAATCCTTAATAATGGTGTAGGTTTATTGAAAATTATATAGTGGTTTGGTAAAATGGTTTTGGAAATTGTATGTTGATTTTTTCATATTTTAATTTTTTCAGCTTGTGAATGGTTAAAACCCTAGGGCTTTTAGATAAATTAATGTAGAGCTCCAAAAATGTTTTCCTGTGTTGAGACATATATGTTTAACAAAAGCTGGTATGGGATAAGGTCTAGTGTAAATAGATTTTTTTTAAATGATGAATTAATTTATAAAAAATCTGTTTTGCCATTTTATACAAAGCTACTAACTGTCTTTAACTGATAGCTCAATATCCATACCAACTTTTATTAATAGATGTTGTGGAAACATTTTGGAAAAAAATCCATTAAAAAATTCTTTAAATTGTAGGAATAGTAGCAGTTTGAAAAAATTTTGAAATTTTAAAAATTTTGAATTTTTTAAAAAAAAACTTACGTTTCAATATTTATTACTTTTTCGTATATGTTTATTGAATGTCAGTTCTTTGTAAAAATAGTTCAATTGAATGCTAGAGATAAAAATACTGGATTTAATTTTTCGGGTAACGCATCCCCTTAAAAAGTAACACGTGGGCCCCGTTCCAGAATTTTTTGCCTATTAATGATGATTGGCAAAACAATTTGCCACGTGAAAAGGAGCTTCCTTTGTTGAAGTTTATCTAACTAAACAAAATATAAGACAAATGCAGACTAAAATGCTAAAAAAATTGTGTAAGGCAAATTGACGTTTTTACGCGATAATGAGTGTTATTGGTATTAAAAAGGGGGGGTAAGTGGTGCTAAGAAAGGTGCTCCTCATATCAACTGTGATGTTCATTTGATATATCCCAATCATACAAAAGTGGTTAGAAAAAAATTAAACATTATGAAACAAGACATTTTTACTTACTCTAAAGGAGCTGTATTTATCGTGCGTAAAGATTACTGGGTGTACAAATACTGTTAGTCACAATTTTCTATTGTGTGAAAGAACTTTACATTCATTCTTTAAAACCGTTCTTACACTCTTATATCAACTGTGAAATCACTCCTATAGGGATGCATTTTCCGGCAACTCGAAAAAGAGTGGAATTAACAATGAGTTAAAACGCTCTTTAGATGTAACAGATTGTTTCTTTATTCTTACCCTCCTAAAAAGAGTGAATCCACTCCTATAGGGAAGTGCATTTCGGCACGAAATAGTGAAATTACTCAGACTGATGAAAACCCGTTCGATTGTTTTATGAGTGCATGTTCGTTATAAAAAGTCATTTTTTCAACCGCTTGAAAAAATGACTTTTTATAAAAAAATTAGTAATTGTAATATTAATACTTTTTATAAAATTGTTTTTTTTAAAAAAAACTAGTGGAGTGGATGAAATACTACACGAATTTTAATTGCAACTTAATAATAAATATTTGATACCTTAGAACTCGTTTAAAGATATGTGCAAAAAGGTATTCGTATTTCAGCAATAACTTTAAAATGTAAAGAATTATAAAACAGCTACCTTTTGATCACGTGCGTTTTTCTCAAAACCTTAATTCGGTCATCCGACATGCACTAGAAGCTCGTGTACCAAATTTGAAGTGTGTAGCTCTTTTAGTTCGAGAAGTAGAGTGGTTTCAGATTCACAAAATGATAAACAGAAAGCCTGACAGACTGACCGTAGTTCAGAAACCCCTTTTTTAGAATCAGCACCTTCCAAAACGTGTACAAAACACAAAATTTCTCGTTTGAATTTTCGATACCGTCTCAATTTTTCATTACCTTCTATTTCATGTTCGGCAATTTAAAGTAAAAAAGCTTTACTGAAATTATATCAACAAGTATCTCAATAAAAATTGACCTGTAAAATTTTAATTCAACCTTTCTTATACAATTAATAATTAAAACCTTTTTAAATTTAATAAAATTAAATCAATCGAAAAGTAAATTTTCGTTCAAATATTACAATTAATTTCAACTTTTTAACAGTTACCATAAAAAAAATTAACGTTTCAGGGCTTCGATATTTCAAATTTCAATCATAGCCTTTAAAACAACTACGTTGGTTGGTTGGTAGACATATTTCCAGGCTTGTGTGCTTGGTCACAAAGACCCACTTATAAACCATCGTCAAGGAGGACGGACAGGACGTACATACACATACAAGACAGATGGTGCCATCTATCGCCACCTCCACAATTTAGACATATCCCTGAAGGGAAGGGAAATAGTCTCCAGGGACCTGTACCCGTGGGAAACTGCGCAATGACCCACAGGAATTTCGGACCCAACAGATTTAACGAGCACGTACTCCGCTTATACTCGACAAACACAAACATCCATGCCTTTCCGGGATTCGAACCCAAACCCAGAGGCTCCAAAGGCGAGCTCCCTAACCGTTGCGCCGACGGGTCGGCAAACAAATACGTTTACAAATTAAAATAACAAGTACACCTAGTTAATAAAAAGAACCCTTTTTCTTAAATAAACTCCATAGTTTTAGAAGCATTTTTTTCTGCCTAGTTTTATGAAGGCAGTTTGGTAGATGTATAAGAAACAGTTAATGTATGCAAACCGTCAACACAATGTTCAGCACAAATGGTAAAGCGTTTTTGCTCTGTATACATATTTTATTTTTAGACGCTTGCTTGTATATGAGTAGGTGTATATTTTTTAGCAAGTAAGGAAGAGCTTGTAGCGAAGATGAAAATTTATTTTGTATGAAATATTTTTTAGAGGTATTAGAGAAAGTATATGAGGCAGATACATTTTTTTGCAAAAAACTATAAGGCATGTGCTTTTACTGATTAAATTAAGCTTTTTTTTTTATATGTCATAAAAAAAATGTACCAATTTTACAAGAGTGAATTTTCAAACTGAAAGACATAAACTTATGTTGTTGAAGGGGCTGGGTGGCCGAGTGGTTAAAATAGCTGCCTCCGCTAACAGTCTGCGCACGGTACCGGTTGCGGGCTCGATTCCCGCCTTCGCTCTAGGTGTAATTTTTCTCTCTGTGACAATAAAAAAATTTTCTGTGTCTTACTTGACGAAGGTTTATAAGCGGGTCTCTGATCAAGCACACAAGCCGGAGTATATATGTATCAACCCTACCCTACATTATATTGTTGAAATTTTGTAGAGGTATTAGACAAGATGTGATATAGAGAGAACATATTTTATAAGACACATGTTTTTATTGATTAACTTAAGCTTTTGAACTATTTAATAAAAATGTGCATAATTTTACAAAATATTATATCGTTACATATTACTTTTAACTAATTGGCTTTCGACGTTATATGAAACATTGAAATAATATGCTTAAATTAAGCCTCAGTTACGCAAATATAACATATCTCTATAAAACTAACTATATCTTGAAATTACCGGAATTATTTAAAGAGATTAAATAAAATATTAACTTTTTATCATCGTAATTTATAATTAAATAAAACGTATAAAATCTCTTTTGATGTAAATTTTCTACTTGAAATGTGTTCTTTAATTTATTTCCAATTAAATACAATTTTTCAAACTCCAAAAATATTATTTTAGATTTCAATTAATGAGTACTAAATTAGCCCAGATATTAAACCATATTTTATATAATCATACGCCAACATCAAATATTTATCTCTGATCTACCAAAATATCTTTTTTAAAACAGAATATGTGCTCTTATTTTAAGATGCAACCTTCAGAAAAATATTCGACGCTAACGTAGCATAAAATTAAAAGTTAATTTTTAATTAAATATACCCGGAAACGAAGCCGGGAACTAAATGAAGCGATTTAAATTTAATCAAAAATCCAATTTCATGCCAATCTGATCCTACATCAGATTACCAACTCATCTTTAATACAAAAAAAATATTATTTTAGTATAGAAGTAGAAAATGAACTTAAGGTCCTTTGATATAACATAAGATTTGAATCCTTTTTCTACTGAGTACTGTGTTTGTAATTTATGATTTAGCATGGGATGCGCAGTGTGAGTACTATCAAGTGATTAATTAGCTAAAAAATCTTTAAATATAAAATTAAGGAAGTTCTTAATGAATTTATAATTATTTTTCGGCAACTATGTATTATTTTCTTTCGACCATTTTCGCAGAACTCAATATTATAGCCGAACATAAGATATAAGTTCAATTTATAATAAATATAATAAAAATTATAAAATATATAACATTAATAAATCAAAACATGTATAAAAACATAAATAAAAATGAAAATCGTGTAATAATTATATAAAAAATTAATATAAATAAAATTATAATATTTAAATAATCTTAGTTTAAAGAGCAGCAACGGAGATTCACAAAGTTGATAGACCTCGCTAAAATTTTGCACTTCAATCCATATAGAAAACTTTTTTCTCTTCCTTTATTTAATTCTGTCCCATTTTACGCGAAATTTTTATTAATACATAAACTTTGGTCAAAGAATTTATTTTTTAAAAGAAAAGTTAAAACCTTCTTCAGCACAAACTTTTACACACTTCACCCTTTAGTTCGAATCTATTTCCTAAAACTAATGCATTCATTACCAGGACTCCCAGCGTGTTGCCATTTTCCACACATTAAAACAAAACTTCGGTCGCCTGCCGATAACACCGATTTTTTTTTAAAGTAATAAAATTTATAGGCTCCGTCTTTAAGACGTCACACTTGTCCGGAATGTGTCGCGTAGCAGCCCCCGTCGATTTTCATATTATTAAAAGCCCGAAGCATTAAATCTTGTGTGAAAATTTTATCGCTAACATCAGTTGCAGATGTCAGTGTCTTATGTTAAATATGTAAATTTAGGGTATCATATGTGATCAGGGGATCAATATTAAAATATTATGTTACGAACAGACATTTATTACTTTGGTGATTTTTTTTATGTTGAAAAAAATGTAGAATGCCAGATGTTGAGCATTGGGTTTTATTTCAAACTATATTATTTTTTTTATCCTATGTTGTTTCTTGTTGAGATTTTTTTCGTGAAAATTATAAAAACTAACCATCCGTAATTTTTAATTATATTTATACTTTCTTTTTGCTTTGCAAAACTTCATTTTTTGAGTAAATATTAATTCAAAAGTGGATTTGGCTTATTCGACTTTATATTTTTAATCTGCTAGCTGATAATATCTATAAAATTCTTTCAACATTTATTCATTGTTCAATGATAATTCTAATCAATTTGCAGACTATACAAGTTGTATTGAAACAGTCGGAGTTTAAGATCTTAATAATTTTTATTCCGACAATAAAAGTTTATTATAAATATATTTATCTACGTGAAGATACTTGACCTAGGCAACCTTTTAAAAAAACAAGTAGATTTGTAACAGAATCTGTCACTTAATCCGCTTCCACACAACATTTGTGTTTAACAGGTAAAAAGGCGCCAAATACAGCATTATTTCCATATTAAACATTTACATGCTAAATTTGGCTAGTTTTATTTATTTTATTTCGAAAATTGAATAATTATTACTTATCGTTTGCAAAAATTAATTTATATTTCAAAGAATAAATATGTCATATTCCTCGCTTACGATTGTTGCGAATGGCAATGGTGATTTAATTCTAATAAAAATGGCTTCCTATGCTTTTTTAAATGAGCATTAACTTTTGCAGTTCTTTTAAATAATTGAAGTACTTCGAATGCGAATTCTTTTCTGAAATTTTCAATGTATTCTAGTTTCGATGCGCTAAATTTTTTGACGTATCACACTTGTCCTTAGCATTTGTAGTTTGGGCTATGAAAGTGGGTGACGGACGGACTAAACGATTATAATACCTTCCACTTTTTTACGTTATAAACGTAGTGTGGAATCCAAAATTGCTCAAACTAACCTATATGCGCAAATAGATTCCTAACAGATTTCTTCAAGCTTTTGTTCCTAAAATTCCTTCAATTAGTGCTTCATCAGTTCCTACTTGACATTGATTCACCAATCAAGGCTAGAGAATAAATTAATTATTTTAAACATTTTTATTGCCACTCAAGACCTGAAACATGCCTATTAAGGGGGAATGGGCGCGCTGGACCGCGGGTCTCCAAACTCAAGTGCCTCAGTGTTAATCCAATGGCGAAAAAACTATTTTCTCTGCCACATTTCTCCGGATGTATTGAATATTTTTACAAACGTTTTTTTTTTAATAATAAATGTAGATAACTTACAGGTCTCTGTCTTCCCACTTTTTGAAATTGCTTCGAATATTTTGTGTAAAATTATGCATTGAAAATTTAAAAAAATACTCGAGCCCATTTCAAAAATTGATAAGGTCGGGACCTGTAAGTCGGCTACATTTATCACATAAAAAATCCGCTTGTAAAAATATTCAATACAGCCGGAGAAATGTGGCCGAGAAAATATTTTTCTCCATAGGATTATTACTGATGCACTTTGCTTTGGAGAACCGCGGTCCAGCGCTCCCATTCCCCCTGAAGTTAGATGGAATTTGCATCATTTACTTAGAATGTGTTCCGAGCCTATAAATATCCCAACATTTGTTTTGCGGCCTATAAATATGTGTTTCCTCTGCACACATATTTTTAATTATTTTTTTTTAATTCTGTATTTCTTTAGAAAATCAGAATTAGGTTTATTTTTCAAGAGAGATGATCTCAATATCGTTTCCAAAAGATTAAAGTAGAATATATATAAATACAATTTCATTATTTATAATTTTTCTAATTTATTTATGCTACTAGAAAGACTGGAGCATAAAATAATTAACAACATTTGAAAATCAAAAATTTAATATATTAACCCTCTGAGATAGACCAAGTTTTCCAGCAACACACATAATTTAAAAAAGTTAATAAATTTAATAGTTTTATTAAATTTTAAAATTTAAAGCATGTATGAACCATTTACAATCATCTTATACATAAATATATATATTTTTTTAAATTTAAGAAATGAAATTTTCAGTTAAATTAAAAGTTTAATTAAATCTCATGAATTGAAAACGAGTTTACACTTTAGTCCATTTGCTAGCACCTTAAATAATTAATTAAAGCGCTATCACATACTTCCCATTGGACCAATTATTTTGAATAACCTATAAAAAAAAAACTGACCTTACAAGACTTTTCATCCAAAATCTACTCAAGCAACTAACTTCTACTTCACAAAATAACCCACTGACCATAAATCGACATAATAATCGATTCTCATACAAAACTTGAAAAAAAATCGATTCTTTTTTCTTATCCACAAGTGAAAGAATTGAATCGAAACATCTGTCTACGATGGTAAATCTATGGCAGTGGGTGGCCACTAAGAAGGTAAGAATATGAAAGGATACGTTTTGGTCAAGAAACAAGCAAAAACTGGTTTACCAAGTGAAACCATTGATTGCTGTTAAAGAGCCAAATAAATGCTTGGCCCTACTAATAATTATCCTTAACCCATTAGTGACGGTAGGAAAGAACATTTGCTAAGCAAAACTGAACTTTGTACTTAAGTTTATTTCAATGAGCTAAAAATAAATCAAATGAACACAATACTCCAGAACAATTTATGTAGGATAAATTTAGTTATTCGAAAATCGAATTTTAAAAAGGTTGTTAACGTTTTTATTCGGCAATTAAGGTGTTAATAGCAATTATAAAGTCGTCGTTAATGGGTTAAACTTCTAGTGCATGATATTTTTTGCATATTGTACATATAAAATAGGATATGGTATCATTAGTAGTTTATTTCACTTTCAAAACCTATAAAAAAAATTCGGTACTTTTCGACTTTGTGGGCGCAAATATCTCAAAACGGAATTTGGAGACAAACGGAATTTTCTGGCCACAAAACACAGTATACACAGCTAAAGAATCACAGTACACACAGTTATAGGTTACTATTTGGAAATATTCTGTTCGGCGGCGGTTGTACATAGTTGGCAACTCAATTGCTTGTGACCTCGAAATGGGAAAGTTAAAAATTTCTTAGTTTGTTGATTAGAAATTTCTTATCTAAAAGGTATTGAACAAAAAAATTCCGCTGAAATTAAGAGAGGGGACACTTTTTTAAGAGACTGGCTGGTTTATGGGGCACAGTGGTACACTCTTAAAACAAAAGAGTGAAATTCACTCCTATAGGAGAAGTGCATTTTCGGCACCGGAAAGGAGTGAAAATTAACTCAGACTGAGTTAAAACCGCTCGTTTTAAGAGTGTAGGACGCAGATTGTTTTCTTTTATTTCTTTTACCCACTCCGAAAATGAGTGAAATTCACTCCTATAGGAGAAGTGCATTTTCGGCACGGAAAGGAGTGGAAATTAACTCAGACTGAGTTAAAACCGCTCGTTTGTTTTAAGAGTGTAGTGCTTTGCATTGCCGTGCCACAGGTCCGGGGTTCGAATCCCGGACTGGGCGAGGTTCACTCAACCTTTCATCCCTTAATTGGGGTCGATAAAATGAGAACCAAGCATGCTTGGGAACTAAACACTGGGGGTCCCCATTGATGTTGACCACCTAACCGGGACATAGCCCTAGCACCCCAGAGCCCTTGGTCACGAAAGCTGAATTGGGCAGGTAGACCTTGGCCCGCTGTCGGGCTGTTGCTTCGAATAGTTTAGTTTACACTGGTTTATGAAGATTACAAGCCATACCAAATTTTAAAAAATTGCAAACATTGCTTAATAAATGTAATCAAATTAGCAATTATTTAGCCTGTCATTCAGTCAAGTTTCACTGACAGAACTTTTCAATATTTTTTTACGTTCGTTAAGCATAAAATATAGTGAGATGAAGTAAAATTACTTTTTAATGACTTCAAAACAATTAGTTGCCAATCGTAAAATTGAACAGAAATAGAGAATTAGTAAATAAATTCAAACGTTTCGCACATTAAAAAAAAATTGATTTCACACTTCTTTTGGCGTATCACATTGATTTGGCGACGCGTTTCACTTTTTCCGTCGCCAAGCGTCGCCATCTTATCTCTACCTCTATGTTGGCCACGATGAGTGACCGGCACTTAAGGGAACAATGATATATCGATGTTTTTAGAGAATCGAACAGAGATCGATGGATCCGATTAATTGATCGAAACTCATCAGGGTCTATTTATCTTCGGGAACGTGTGGCTAGTGAAGAGGTTAGGTGGTTGTTTTATAGAAAATTGGGTTTTATTAAGAACTAACAATATATAGCAAAGATTCTTTTTAATACATATAAAACAAATATAATCTAATAAAGTAAAATCATAATTTTCACTTTCCTTGGCGACAGCTGGTTCGCTTTTTTCGTCGCCAACTAACCTCTACCTCCGCGTTGGCCACGATGAGCGACCGGCACTTAAGGGAATAATGATATATCGATGTTTTTAGAGAATCGAACAGAGATCGATGGATCCGATTAATTGATCGAAACTCATCAGGGACTCTTTTATTATCTTTAGAAACGTGTGAGTTGTGATGTTAGATGGTTGTTTTATAAAAGTGAGGTTGGTAGGGGTAGGGGTAAGTACATATATATTCCGGCTTGTGTGCTTGATCAGAGACCTGCTTATAAAGCCTTCTTCAAGTAAGACAGACACAGAAGGAACTTTTTACTGTCACAGAGAAAGGAATATACACCCTGGGCGAAGGCGGGAATCGAACCCGCACCCATTACAGCGCGCAGACAAGTGGGGTTTTAAATGTGTTTCCGGTCGGTACCTCTTAAACTTTTTTCTTTATTTTTGCACTTGCTAATTCCAAAAAAAAAAATTATACGCAAGCAGCATCTTTAAAAACTACTCTTTAGCAAAAAGAACTTTAAATTCTGTTCAAAATTTGAATTTTTCATCAATTTTTTAACATTTTCGAATTCCTACTAGTTTTCGGTTTTTCAATTTTGTGCAATCAAAAAGTCATAAGAGGTTCTTTGTTAATATCTAAATATAACTATGCATTCCGATTCTAGTTAACAGACACTGTTTTTTAAAGGGAAATATTAACGAAAAAATCACCGAAATTTTCATTAAAAAACGAATTTCGAACTTTGAAGAATGTTTACAAAAACTCAAAAACAAAATATAACGAAAGGGCGGCATACTTTTATTAAAAATAGTATTTTGTGTTTAGTAGTATAAGAAAAGGAATTTAAAGAACCATAGTTTATTAAAAAATGATGAGCATTTTTTGCATTTTGAAACATCTCAAAATTTAAAAATCTCGCCTGGAGATAATGGCTTCTAAAGTTTCATTTTAACATACCGGGAATACCAAGTTATTGAATCGAATTGCTCACAACTACCCTGGTCAAAAGATTTTTGTTAACTGATTTGCTCTGAATTGTTGATTATTGACTTCATAATATTTACATACTATAAAATATAAAAAGTGAAATTTTACCAATTTCAAGGTACTGAACCCTATTAAGTGATAACAATATATAGCAATGATTCTTTTTAAGCATAAAAAACAACTATAAAATAAAGTAAAACCATAATAAGATTAAAAAAAAGTCATAAACTGTCATTAGGAGGAAAATTATTTTTTTGTGTGCATAAATTACACAGAATTAAAGAAAAAAATAAAATAATGTATTGAACTCAAATTTTCTAATTTCACATAATATTTATAATCGACAAGTTTAAGTTTTTAAGTGGCAACATAAATGAAAAATTAAAAAATTACATATCTAGCCTCGATTATTGAGTTCAATGTCACGTGAGAACAAAGGACCAATTGAAGCACCGATCGCAAGAATGAAAACTCGAAGCACTTTCGTCACCGGAAGCAACGCAATTAAAGTTGAAGTGTAAAAACTTTGCAATTAGGAAACAGTTTGTTGTTTTTTTAATTATTGAATGAAAAATTATGATAAGTAAAACATTCTTAGAAAACTCATTTCCGGATACCAAAACAAAAGCAATTCCAAGCAACAAATGATAGCAAACCACGACGTGAAACAACACCATTAAATTATTTGCAATAAAAATACAATCTTGAAAAAATTGATCAAAAATAATGTGCAATGAAAAAATTGGTTTACAAAAAGTAAGAAAACTATATTTCAATACAGTATCCTGATTTCAACAACGTACTGTAGAGTTTATATTCATAGTTTAATCTCTCCATTTAGAACTATTTATTCAAAACAATTTAAATCGGAAACATTTTCTCAGACACTTACACAAAAACGATTATTCTTTTAAACCAATTCTTTAACGAAGATATATCCAAGGTACAGAAGCAACAAAAACCTTTTTAACTTCTCCTTTCTTGAAATGTGTCATTAACACACAAAGGAAATTGACAGTTTAATTGGCGGTGTCAACTGCAGCCAACTGTTTTTAAAAAAGACGATGCATAAAAATTCCGCAAAAATAATTGTAGAAAATGTAAGTGATTCAAGTACAAAGAGCTATGATATAATGGACAGGGTTTTTTTATCGGCGATTGCGATTTTTGGCGAGCTTGAAAATGTAACGTACGGTCTGTCGAGTTGTTATGAAAATTAAAAGGAAATGTTTACCACATTTGGGCACTTTCATTGTTTAAACTGTTCTTAAAAGTCAATATAAAAAAATCCGCATAAATAATTGTAGAAAATGTAAGTGATTTGGGTACAGAGAGCTATGATATAATGGGCAGTCTTTGTATTGGCGACTTTTAGAGAGCTTGAATATTTAATGTTGGGTTGCTATACCTATATAGTAGTAGAAAATTTGAAGTGGAATGTGTATCATATTTGAGCATTTTCGTTACTTGGCTACGTAACACGGCTATGTAACCTTTCTGTAACAGTTTATTTCTACAGTTTATTTCAGAAAATTTTGTTGAAATAAAATCTGTATAAGTTTTATAGCAGTAAAGGATGTTTTATGAATTTATCATTTTAGACTAAAGGAAAATATATTTATACTGATGTATTTAAACTTACTGAAACATTACAAAGTCATTTAACAGTTCATCCAAAAACTTTGCATTATTATCTGATAATCATTGTATAGTTACGATCAGCAAAAACATTATTCGATTGCAACAATCAGTATGAATTAACATTATTTAGTTGCATCAATCACTCTCAATCAAACAATATTTAATTTTTCAATGGGTATAAGTAAAATTGTTCAAAAAGCTTCATTGAATAATATTATATACAAATAATAAACACAGAAAAGAACCATTATTGTTGCAATTATCAGTATGAATGACCATTATTTAGTTGCATCAATCACTCTGAAGCAAATAATATTTAATTGTGACAATCAGCCTGTTTAAAGATTAATTAATTCGAACTAATGGTAATGCTCTGTTGTAATTATCTGTTGATACTTATTTAGTCAAATCCATTCTTGTTTATAGTGCAGTAAAATAAAAATGAGAAATACATAAATTATGCATCAAGCATTTTATCGTCTTTTTTCGTTAATAAATAAAAAGGATCAAATGTAAATGTGTGAAAATTATCTGATTCTAATGTAAATTTTCAATGTGACTAGTTTACTTTGAAACATTTTCAACTACGAAAGCTTAACAATAGATTAAAAATCAGAAATTTTCATCTTCAGCTCTTATATTTCATCTTATTTTATTATTAGAAGTTATCAAATACATTTTACTGTTTGACATATGAATGAAATTCTTTTCAGAATTTATTTTTCTCGATAGCTTTTTAGGAAATTATTTGTATTTACAGTTTACAATTATTAAAGGATCGTACATTCCAGATAAATATTTAATATTGCATGATTTTAATTTCAAAAAATGTCGTTTTAAATTAAAAAATAATATTGTTGATGTAAAATATTTTTGAATTCGTTGCTGTTAGCTTAGAAACTTGCCTAAATCAATAATATTTAATTCAACGGAAATAATATTTTTTCCAAACAATAATGTCAATAAGAGTGCTGTATTTAAATAACTATGTACGACCATTTTTCGTTATATCGTACTTTAAAATAAACACAAAACTCTCGTGAGAAGTGCTTGAATAAATATATTTTAGTTCGCCAAATAAATACTTTGTAAAAATATTTCTTATTGCGATTTGAATATTATAACTTTGTGAATTTAAGTTCCTTAAAAATAGTATAAATTTATGATATTATATTATGATTTTTAAATTCAAAAGCGTTGCTTATATTCTATTTTATAATGTTTTAAAATTTACCATTTGCAATTTATATGATTGTAACATAAGTAATAGATACTATCCATATATTCATTTAGGCAAAGAGCATATTAAAATTTGAAATACTCACTACATTGCTCTATTGAATAGTGAGAATTTTTTATAACGAATATCATTTACTTAATAATAAATGTAAATGTTCTAAAGAAATAATTTAAAAACGATTCGAATATAATTTCTATGAGAATGTACGTTTCTTAAATATATGTATAGTATACATTTATGAAATTGTTGGATGATTTTGAAATATAAAAGCAATGCACTTATATTTTAGTGTATGAAGTTTTAAAAATTACCATTTGCAATTCATGTGAATATAAAATAAGTAATAAATGCTATGCAAGAGTTTATTTAATAATATACTTGACAACAAGTATATTATAAAATTAAATACTTTATAAACAGTTTTAACAGTCGGTTCGAATTTTCTTTTTTGACAAATATTAAATCATTGACTTAATGAAAAATGTAAAATACACTCTAATGAAAAATAACAGAAAAGATTATCTGTTTTGAACTCGCATTTATAGCCTTTATGTAACGTTTTATAAGAACGTACTTTTCAAAAATTACTGCAGATTTCAAAACTGGACAACCGTCTATACCAGTTTTAAACTGTAAAGTATGGGATTAATTTCTAAGCAAATTTAAAACCATAATGCATTGACCAATCACACATCATGAATCAGAACAGAAGTGTGACGTCAGGTAGAACGATGTTTTTGTAAATGCAAATTCCATTATACAGATAAACTGCAAGCAGCATGGATATTTTGTGTGTAAAAATATTGATTCTTTTTACTGCGTAAGCTATCTTTCAATTCTAAAATTAGCGTTTTACCAATTTACTTGAATAAGAGAAAATACTGTTTTTGAATAAGAAAATTGTTTAGTTTTATTAGGGTTTCTTTGATATATGATACATTAAATGTATTGGTTGCAACTGAAGAGATGTACGATTTCAGTTATACCTATATTTGAATTGTTTCGAGAAATATTAAGGTATCCGCCTACGTTCGAGACAATTTTTTTGCAATATGTTATTTATTACACATTTAAAAAAAATTTAACACTTATATGCATAAATTAAACAGAAAAAGTAAAAAAATCTAGAATACGAAGTCCTCTTTAATAAATTTTGAGGTATTTTGTTGTTAAATTAGGGAGTAAAATGTCATTATTCAAAACATGATTTCATAAAAACTACTTAAGATAACCAAATTTCCTTTTGCTATGTTACTGTGCTAACCCTGTTAAAGACAATGAACTAAAATCTAAGAGATATATTGAAATGGGAAAAAGTAATTGTTCGTCGAAACAGAATACTTAGGATTTTCGTTAAAAATTGCATTTTTTTTAATTGTTACTTTAAAAAACCAGCTATAAAATATGAAATTACATTACATTATAACCCTATGATTCTAGTTCATCTTCTGTAAAACAGTTTTATGAATATGCTGGGAAAAAATGGTGAAGATATCTATAAAACTTTTTGTTGAATCATGTTTTGGGTGAAGGTTTGTAAAGCAAAATTTACATTTCTCATAAATGGGTTCTGAAATTTCTACTCTGCAAACAAACGTGTTTGAAAAAGTAACCAATCAATCGTTTATATTGCCAGATTACTAAAGAAAAACTGGATACCAAAGAAACTTAAATAATGTGGCTTTGCTATAACACTTTATAAATTAAAATTTAATAAAAAAACTAAGAAAAAACAATTCCTAATTAAATATAAGCAATTAAAAAGTTAGTTTCGGTTTCGAAATAAGACTTCCGGTTGAATTCGACTATTTTTAAAATAATCATAACTTCGTTTCTAGATGACGTAAAATTAAACTTCTTACAGTTTTGGAAACTAGAATAATTGGGCTATAAAGTTAAAGAATAAAAAAATTATATAGAATTTCATTAAAAATAGGTATTTTAACGTAGGCGGATACCTTAATGTTGTGATTATTATTATTAAACGTGATAAACATTCGGACATAATTATATAACACTTTTCAAACACTACGCAAAATGTATAATTATTAGTCCAAAAACTTTTCAAAGTAACATGTTTTTCAAGTAGAATTTGAATAGTTCTGATAGTAAAAACTACGGAATACGAGGCTTGGCTTACAAGATAAGATATAATGAAATAAAAATAATAGTGCAAAAATAAATTAATTTTTTATTTAAGGGGACACAGTACCTCAAAAATGGCAAAAATTGCGATTTTTTTTTTGGTAAAATTAAAGTTTGGAATCTTTTAAATAAGTCTTCCAAGTTTTAAAAGTGTAGCTATATTTGAAAAAAAAGTTATTCCACTCTTTATGCGGAAAGGTAGGATAAAAATGCAAACGAATGAAAACTTGTGTTTTTCTCGGTGTTCATTTTTCCTTGACGACAAGGTTTTCAAAACGCTAAGGCTTTTTTAATTATTTATAAAATTCTAAGGAATTTTGTATGCAGTCTGCAAAAAAATGTTGACATTAAGAATTGGCATCAAAATTGTTTTCAAAAGTAAAACTGTTTTTATAAAAAAATACTAAAGTCGAAATTTTTCAAATATACTAAAACCATTTGGGTTTTTCTAGATAAATACTTTTTATAAAATAACTACTGAAGATAAATCAAATTTGGATGCCAATTCTTATATAAAACAATTTGAAGTACATGAAAAAAAATTGGGTTAAAATTTTTGTATTGAAAAAAGCCTAAACATTTTTTAAAAGTTCAAAAAATTTTAATTTCTTAAAATAACTTAAAAATTAAACTAATTTTATTTTTTGTCATATATTGTTTTTAAATACAGTTTGAGCTAATAAAACATCAATTTTATAGTAGATATGTCAAAATTAAAAAAAATGAAAGTGGTACAGTGTCCCCTTAACATTGATTCTCTGTTGAAAAGTTTGAATTCAAAAATTTGGTCGGATCAAAACCTCCTATAAACAAGGCCTCTGCACGGGTTGCCATTTTACGACAAAGATGAGAATAGTACCCTCTGAACAATCACTTACCTAAAATGTTGGCGAATTGTGCCTTAGCATTGCTTTTCGCACTTGGTATTGCTTAGATCAGACTACTTCAGAACCCCGTTATTATTTGAGTGCAAAGGCCTTCGCTAAAAAAGGTGTTGGTTTGATCAAAAACCTTTTTATATTTCATCTATAAAGAAACAACCTTGAAGATAATAAGCAAACCACTTTAGAAAGATAGTTCATAAACAAACTTCTCTATAACCATTACTAAAACAAACTTATCTAAATCAACCCAAAATAATCAACAACTATATCCTATCTCCAACTGGTCAAACAACCTTATAAAGTTTTTATCAATTCACCGAGAATATTTTTTTCCTTAGAGGAAAAATTGTGGTCTTTAATCAGAAGAAAATTACTTTTTCAGACATGAAAAAAAAGCGAGACCCCTAAAAACCATCGTCTGTATCTGACATCTCCAATTAAATCGTCGATTTTCCCTCTCAGTGCCGCTGACACATATCAAAAAAGGGAAAATAGGGATTTTTTTTTGTCTAGATCTTGAGGTTTCTTCTAATAAATTAACTGAAGTGAATAATCATTTATTCTGTGTTGAAGTATTTGTATCTGATCTTAGTCAGTGAAGATTTTTGAATAATTTCTTCTTTGACTGATTGGCCCAATTAAGAATTGTTTCCTTCAGAGTGATGGATGCAACTAATAATGAGAATTCAAACTAATTGTTGCAACAATAATCCATTGTTACTGTTGTTGTTAGTAATGCCACTTGGGAAACCAGAGCTCTTCCCGCGGAGCAGGAAAGGATTAAGGCAAATGGGTGCGGTTCCTGAGGAGAGATGCCCGTGTAGAGACTACACGGCAGGAATCCGACTTGGCATCGTGCTGACAGATGCTGCCATCTATCGCCAACTCCAAAATTTAGACATGTCCCTGAAGGGGAGGGAAATAGTCTCCAGGGACCTGTACCCGTGGGAAACTGCGCCATGACCGCCCACAGGACTTTCGGACCCACAGATTTTAAGAGCACGTACTCCGCATGTACTCGGTGGGTCTTCAGTGGTATCGGGACTCGATCGCGGGACCTTCCTATACAGAGAATGAGGCCTTAACCACTAGGCTATCCACGGCCCTCGAGAATTAATATAGACAATAATCTATGTAAATGTGCATTGACTTATTGGGCGGTAATTGGAATTTGTGTAGTGTTGCACACCTCTAGCTTTTAAAATATTCTCCTAACTAAAGTAGACTTTAAACACTTTTATCTGACTTAATTTTTAGGATTTAATATAAAGATATGCATGCTAAAATAATCCAAGTTCCTTAGCATAAAAAGTAACTACACTGCTCAAAATAATTAGGGGACACTTTGCGTACTTTTGTTAACTCTTTCAGTTCCAACTATTCATTTTTTATTCCAAAAATCTAAAAATTGTGAAATAGATTCATTATGCATCCCGAATAAAATGATACAAAATGGGGGGGGGGGGGGGGATCTTAATTTTTTTAACTAAAATTTAGGGAGAAAAGAATTTGAATACTAACTTTTGAATAAATTATACCAATAATTTTTTCAAAACTTTATTTGTTAAAAAAAAGTTAAAACAATTTTTAAACATCTAAGAATGCAAGCATGAAGAATTTGGAGTCAATTTATTTCATAAAAATTTTTTGGAGTGAATTTTATTTTACTATTTTTTTCATATTTTCATTTAATTCAAACGAACATTATTTAATTTTTCAAAATACATGATTCTTCCATCTACCGATAAATAAGTGCGTGCTCAACTTAGGGAGAAAAAATCACATGCTGGTGATTCCTAATGGAATCATTGGGGGTGAAAGGGTTTAAACCATGCATTCCCCTAATTCTTTGGAGCAGTGTACATATTAATAATGAAAAAATATTTGCAACACACTTCTTTATTATTCTTTATAACTACCTTGAAGAGGATTTTCAATAAACTTTTACAGACATTCATTTACGGAATATGTGTTTATGTTTAAATCGTATTATGAATATTAAAATAAATACTTCGATAGATTCTTTATTAAATATAGGATTTAAAAGTAATTCCTCTGGGATCTCAAAATAAAAGCTTTTCGTTCTTTATAAAGTTTTTATCGTGACGATTTTATTTTAAATAAGATAATTCAACTATGAATAAGGAAATAAAGCATTCGCGATAAATAAAGGGTTTTAGTAATTTATTTAAACATTCATTATAAATATTATTAAATTATTTCCGTTATTCTTTAAAAATATAATTTTGGAACATCTTTTCGTTAATGAAACTAAAAATTTATTTTAATTGTATTTTTTTTAATAATTTTACAACTTTATAAATAAGATGTTTTGAGCTTTTGAAAAACAATAAGGTTTTTTATATAACTTCCTGAGAGCTGACATCCATTCAAAAGGATATTTTTGTTTTACGTTATTGCTAAAAAAAAACATTATTTTAAACTTTGAGCACTGAAATGGTTTGATAAAAGAAATTCTAATTATTTTAATTGTATTTTTTTTAATAATTTTACAACTTTATAAATAAGATGTTTTGAGCTTTTGAAAAACAATAAGGTTTTTATAAAACTTCCTGAGAGCTGACATCCATTCAAAAGGATATTTTTGTTTTACGTTATTGCTAAAAAAAACATTATTTTAAACTTTGAGCACTGAAATGGTTTGATAAAAGAAATTCTAATTATTTTAATTGTATTTTTTTTAATAATTTTACAACTTTATAAATAAGATGTTTTGAGCTTTTGAAAAACAATAAGGTTTTTTATAAAACTTCCTGAGAGCTGACATCCATTCAAAAGGATATTTTTGTTTTACGTTATTGCTAAAAAAAACATATTTTTAAACTTTGAGCACTGAAATGGTTTGATAAAGAAATTCTAATTATTTTAATTGTATTTTTTTTAATAATTTTACAACTTTATAAATAAGATGTTTTGAGCTTTTGAAAAACAATAAGGTTTTTTATAAAACTTCCTGAGAGCTGACATCCATTCAAAAGGATATTTTTGTTTTACGTTATTGCTAAAAAAACATTATTTTAAACTTTGAGCACTGAAATGGTTTGATAAAAGAAATTCTAAAACTTTAGAAAACAATAAGGTATCAGATTGTATTTTTATATAAATAGTATTTATACACTATTATGATTAAGAGATGCGAAAAGGTTATTTTATTTTTTACAACATTTATATGTTCAAAGATATATTTTGTTATTTTAAGTTTTGTAAAAAATGTTTTTAACTTAAACACGAATTTTTAAACGAATATTTGTACTTGTTACAAACACATTAAAGAGTTCATTTTGTTTCATAAAGTACTAATGACTGTTATTACTTGTTACAGAACGAAAGGTTATTTATGTAACCTTTTACAACGTTTAAACATATTTTGTATTGTTACATTTTCAGGTTTTGTCCAAAAAATGGTTAACTAAACACGAAAAATAAGGTGAAATTTATCACAAGCCTTTGTTGATCACTTAAGAACCAATATCACTGTAACAGGGAAACCATAGTCATGTGTGAAAGGAACCAATATTCACTGGTTAGGACCTACATTAAAACAAACACAAAATTTTTAACAATGTATAATGTAACAATAAAAATACTCAATTAATTATAGTACTCTACATAAAAGTTATTTACTAAGATAATTTAGCGAATGTTTCATGTTCAAAAGCAACATAAATAGAAAAATATCAGAAAAAATAGAGAATAAAAATATTGAAGAAGAAACCGCAATTATGCGTCTATTAATCACACTTCGCAGTCAACTCTTATGTCAAAAAGATTTATATTCATTGGTCAAAACACTAAAAAAAATAACTTTTTCCTGTCTTTGCCCTTACTAAAAGCTCTTATGGTTTCTAAGAAATAGCTTAAGAATTTTTCGCTTTCTTTTACGAAAGCCATTTTTTGTTACATAAAAATCAGTTACCTTTTGTTTTTAGAAAAAAAAGCACTTTTTTATACAGAGTGTAGTTCCATGGTTTATTATGTCCAATTTGTTTGTTTAGTTCTTGAATACCTCAAAGTTTTTAAGAGCCTTTTTTAGGGTTCTTTATGCATTGTTTTTATTCTTCTCGCCTATCAGTTAAAAAAAAAACTTTCCGGTTATTTATCTTTATATATATGCTTTCTAAACAAATTTTAACCACGTTTCGACATTTTTGGAATTTTGCACGAATTCTTTTTTTTTACTATTATTCTTTATTTTTGGCGGGAAAACGTGACCCTGCAAGGAAATTATACGCGATGAAAAATGCTTTTAGCTTCTTCTTCGCAAAAGAGAATAAGTGTTTGCATTATGTAACTTGTGTGTGGCAACGATTCCTTTTTACTAACAAAATATAAACTTCTACTTTGACTCAGCGCAGGTGTCCGTGCTATGCGTCATAAACAAACGCTTTGTGTGAGTCGAGGTTTTTGAAATATGGCGAGGACATTTAAAAGTTGTTATTCTTCGAAGGCTTTTTCAAAAAGAAGTTAGGTTTTTAATGTTTTCTTTTGAAGATTACTTGATGGACGTTTGTGTATTAAAATGCAGTTAAAATATAGTTAGGGACAATGATATTCTACTTATTTCTAAATACCAGTTTTTCGCTATCGTGTTGTTTATATCGCTTAATCTATTATCGTAATCGTTTTTTAAACAATTATTTTCCTTTTGCAAAAAAATCTTAGTTAAGTACTTAGAATATTGAGCTCTTAAATCCTAAAAATCAGCAAAAATTAAAAAATTAAATGCAAATATTCAACGAATAAATACACTTACAAAAAATAGATACATAATTATAATGATAAGTTTTAAAATAATGTTGTTTGTGGTTGCTGCTACAAAACGTCTCTTCCAAGACTCTTATAAAATCTGATTTTTCTACAATATCCACGTCCTCTTTATCGGGAAAGACATAAAAGTTTCCTCTACTAGAGAAAAAGAGAGTCCTATACTAGATAAAAGTTTCCTACCCATTTTACCCCACCCTACCCTAGTCTAAAAGTATCTGATGATAGTGAAGATTATAAAGAGAAAATCTTTAAACATAACTTAAAAAATGTAAGAAAACATTGAATAATAAAGCGAACAATAAGGGGGGGGGATTAACGTTCCTAAATAAAATATTTTTTCCTGTTTTTATTTTATAAACTTTTTTTTCTATTGTTTTAACATTGCTTTTCTGTAAAACTCTATGATTTTTGTGTATTGTTTTTTAATTCATAGAGTATTTTTTTACACTAAATATGTTTGGTGGTACTTTTTTGTAGTTCTTTTAATTTACATTTTTAATGTCTAAATAACACTAATAGGGGCTAATTTGTATTTTTGTTCCCCTTTATAACATACTTAATACTAGAGTATTTTTCAATAATTATCACAGATCAAATGTTTCTCATAATTATTTCCTCTTTAAATTGTGTAAGTTATATAATCATTAGTCTTCGTAATATTGAGGTGATACTTCTGTCAAATTTAGCAATAAGATTCTTCTAATTCAGTTTTGAAAAATGTTTATCTTCTTATGTTAGTATGTTACATTAATTGTATCGTTTTCATTAAGATGTTTCTTAATTTTTAGGTTTGAGTTTTGTATATTATCTAATTAGGACTTTACATATATTTGTATGAGAATTTCTTTCAATGTATAATTTAACTCAAATCAAATAATTTAATTTCTGAAATTCTTTCGTCTTGAAATAGTATTTAATTTTAAAATATATAATTTAATTTATGTTTGTACTTTGAAAACATTTTTATTTTCAACAAGAAGTTCATAAAGAACTAAAATAGCCTACTTTCCTGTTACTTAAATACTTACTGAAGTTCTAATCGGGGGAAAAAAACTAGGTTCCTAAAGTAAATATCATCAACAGCCGTTTCTACACTAGATTTATACACATTAGAAAAAAAATCGAAACACAGCACCCAGCTATAATTTAAACTTCTAAAAGCCAAAATCAACTATTTTCCTTAATATTCGTTCGCAAATTAATTAAATATTATTTATCATCTGCTCGTGATTTATTTGTAGTTCGAAGAATAAATATTTATTAATAACAAAAGTAATGAAACTACTCCTAACTGCATTAAAAAACAAGAAATGTAAAATAAAACTAAGCATAATTGCATGCAAAAGTATGCCTTGCCGCTTTCTTGGTAGATAATTAATGAATAATCAAAGAATCAAATTGTTCTACATTTTATGACGTCATTCCAAACTGATTCATGAAAATATTATTTTGCTTCAAATATGTTTAAATAAAGTTTCTCATGCCATTGTTGATTTGGCAACAGTGATTTAAATGACTCAAAATTGAATTTCAATGCTAATTCAATGGGAAATTCGCCGACAGATAGTAGATTTATGTCCGTCCGGACGTACAGACAGACGGACAAAAAGTATGAAAGTTGGGTATCTGAGGTCATAGCTTTCTATCAAAAAAAGAATTTTTAAGATCCGATGATTAGAACCGATTTTGGAAGGGGGGTACAGACAGACAGACAAACGGACAGACAGGCGGACAGACAGACGGACAGACAGACGAACAGACAGACATACGAACAGACAGACATACGAACAGACAGACAGATGGACAGACAGACAGTTGGACATCAACCGCATTTCAATACCTACAGTGATTTAAATGACTCAAAATTGAATTTCAATGCTAATTCAATGGGAAATTCGCCGACAGATAGTAGATTTATGTCCGTCCGGACGTACAGACAGACGGACAAAAAGTATGAAAGTTGGGTATCTGAGGTCATAGCTTTCTAACAAAAAAAGAATTTTTAAGATCCGATGATTAGAACCGATTTTGGAAGGGGGGTACAGACAGACAGGCAAACGGACAGACAGGCGGACAGACAGACGGACAGACATACGAACAGACAGACAGATGGACAGACAGACAGTTGGACATCAACCGGATTTCAATACCTACAGTGATTTAAATGACTCAAAATTGAATTTCAATGCTAATTCAATGGGAAATTCGCCGACAGATAGTAGATTTATGTCCGTCCGGACGTACAGACAGACGGACAAAAAGTATGAAAGTTGGGTATCTGAGGTTATAGCTTTCTAACAAAAAAAGAATTTTTAAGATCCGATGATTAGAACCGATTTTGGAAGGGGGTACGGACGGACAGACGGACATCTACCGCATGTCAATACCTACTTTTTCATTTTTTTAATTCTTTCGAATTAAAAAAAGAAAAGTAGGCTAAAAATACAAGAAAAGTAGAGGACGGTACTGAAGGAATACAATAGAAGGGGCGTGTCACCTGTCAATCATCCTGAACTGTTGCAGGGGGGGTGGCGGCTTCCTTTGATCTTTCCGCTACCTGTGTTGTTACACGAGGGGTGGCGGCTTCCTTTGATCTTCCCCCCTACTGATACAGGTGGTTGGGTGATGACGTCACCTTGTGTTGAGTTGTAGGGTTCCTGCTTACAGACGGGGTTTCGGAATGGGTTAATGTTTTGTGACGTCATACTTGGCAGTTGAGTTGTAATAGGATGTTTTATTGTGACGTCATAGTTGGTGTATGAATTGAGTTGATGGTGTCTTAAGTAGGAGTTGAGTTGACGTTCCTGCTTTAGTTTCGTTATTGTAATAGAATGTTTTATTGTGACGTCATAGTTGGTAGGCTGTATGTGTTGAGTTGTTAGTTTCTGCTTTAGTTTCGGAATGTCAAGTTGTGACGTCATACTTGGCAGTTGAGTTGTTTATTACTGGCTGTGACGTCATGATTACTTGTTGAAACTCGTAAATAGCAGTTGAGTTGTTTATTGCTGGTTGTGACGTCATGCTTACTTGTTGAAACTCGTAACGACTTGTGCGGGGGAATACGTGGAACAGTCATTGTGCTCTTTTTGAAACTTCATAATATTTTAAAGCTTAGAACTATTATTAAGTATTTTAATTATTTTAATATTCAAGTATTAATTTAACATTCAAGTCAAGTATTGACGTTTTAAAAAAAGTATAAGTTCATTCGAGAATGTATTGTAAAGTAATATTTTGTGTAGCTTTCACTACGGCTGTTATTATAATTGTAATATATACTAGATTTGAAGATAGAAGATTTCATGGAGATGATGGCATCATAATTAACAATCATTCCCAATTAATTTTAAATGATATTAAGGAAAGAAAACTTCGAAAAATATCTGTTTCTAAGCATTTTCAAAACAAAACCTTGTTGAGCAAATCAGGCGACTATCAATACGTCACCAACGGAGAAGCAGATACCACGGAGATTCTGGCAATGCTGCGGGAGGAAAAGGTTTGAGCCCTCAATCTGGCAACACCCGTTATGCGGCCTCATTGGATGACCATTGGACGGCCGGTATTGGTCAAGAAGTTATCGAGGGAATGGAATTATCTATAGATGGTCATTGCTACATTTAGTTTCTCTGCGATAGTACGAGTTCCTTATTTGTGTTTACATCAAATATTTTGTGTGTGTTTTTTCGTGTTTCATCTTGTAAACTAGTGGACTAGATGGCCAAGCGGAAGTTTGAAGAGGTTAGTAATTTTATTGTATTTAGTTAAAGAAAATTCTCTAGAATGCTTTTAGATTAATTTGCCTTTTATCGTAACCTTGTGGCGAGGCTTTATTTCAATTTATGCTTTTAGGACACATACATTTCATGTTTATTTCAGATTAAAATAAGTTAATGATTGTTCTTAAAGAAACGACTTGTATATTATATGTATTTAAAATTCTTAATTTTGTGAGTGTTATTTTTTAATACTTTTAAAGAATTAAGTGCAGTATTGAGTTTTGTACATGTGCATTTAAATATTTCAATTAATTTGTTTATATTTTTAATTTTGTGTTTGTTAGGGTTAGTGTAGACTTATTTCAATTCTAGCTATTTAGTTTTTTGTGCACGTGTTTAAGATAAAATGTCTTTGAAGATATATTTTAACAAGAAAATTTTTATTAAATAAATGAAATAGCTTTCATTTTTAGTTTTTGTGCACGTGGATATGATTAATATTTATTAAGTGCTAGTTTATATGTTAGTGTTAACTTTACAAAAACACTTTTATAAGAAATATATTGCTACACGTGTTTAACTGATTTTGGCTTTTCTTTAAATTTTTTCTTTAAAATCTTCATTTATGCATGATTATTTATAATGTTAATTATGTATTAGTGTTAGCTTTCGTTTAACCTTTTTTTCTTATTGTACACGTGTTTAAAATATAACTTTTCACACTTGCTTGATTAATATTTATTAAGTGCTACATTATAAGTTATGGTTAACTTTACAAAAACACTTTTATAAGAAATATATTGCTACATGTGTTAAACTGATTTTGTTTTTTTCTTTAAAAATTTTCTTTAAAATCTACATTTGTGCATGATTATTTATAATGTTATTTATGTATTAGTGTTAGCTTTCGTTTAAACTTTTTTTCTTATTGAACACGTGTTTAAAATATAACTTTTCACACTTGCTTGGTTAATATTTATTAAATGCTCTGCTAGTATATATTAGGGTTAAGCTACGTGTGTTAAATTTATTGTTGTTTTCTTTTTTAAAAAATTTACAATAAAGGCATTATGTTTTCATTCATGTGTTGTTTGCAATTAAAAAAAAACATGTGTTATGTTTATTTTTTTACATACTCTAATTAATTTGTTTAAATTTAGCATTGAATCTAAAGGGTCTAAATGTTACTTAGCCATTTTTTACATACTATAATAACTTTGTCTAAATTTAGCATTGAATCTAAAGGGTCTAGACGTTACTTAGCCATTTTTTTTTCATATTTCTAATAACTTTGTCTAAATTTAGCCTTGAATCTAACGGATCTAGACGTTACTTAGCCATTTTTTTTATCTGACTAATTTTAAGTCGTTTGCTAGTTATTTTTTTCTTGCATGCATACTATTGGTAACTTAAAATATGCTTTTGCTACTTGTTATTAATTGTGTTCTTCTTATTAGTTCGATGATGAGGATGAACCACGAAGTGAAACCTCGGTGCTATTTGAGGAAATGCCTATGGGTGATGTTTCGGAGGCATGTCTATATGATGATGATGATGATGTAATTATAATTTATTATTTTTATAGTATAGAGATTTTATCGTTTTTTAGACAATTAAGTAAAATAGTTTTTTTTTTCTCATTTTTTAGTTTATGGGACTAGTAACTCAAATATTTGCTGAAAATCCTCTACCCCTGATGTATGGAGAGGGGGTGAATGTAGGGGAAAGAGCTTCTCCTGGTTTCTGGACAGGATTACCAGTTAATGGTCCTATTTCAGTAAGTAACCTTATTTTATTTGAAAGAACTATTATTGATATTCTTTAGTAAGAGCCGTCTAGAATTATGTACGATTTAAACAACACGACTTATTGACTATTATTTCGGTATCATTTATTACCTGATTAACAGTTATTTTTTATAAAAATTCGTTAAAAGTTATTATTATTAAGAATACAGTAAATACGAGAATTCATTTAGCCCTTTAAGTTCATTTATTGAATTAACTTTTTGTTTTGTTCTAGATCGATAATGCGGTAAGAGTAGTAGAATGCTCAAGAAAGACAAACAAGAAGTATTCGGCTGAGGAAGTAGATTTGTTCGCCGTGCTGGATCCTGACCAAATTCCCTATCAAGACAGAGGCATCACGTTAGGATCTACAGACGTCGTAAGACGACTCTTTGAAGTCCTTCTTGACATGGCAGTTGAGGGTTTGGCGCCACATGATTTAGTGCGTTTCATTTTAATGCCAACGAACTAGATCGCCCCATTTCCACATGCATGCGGCGAGTCAGTGACATGAATGTAGAAGTCCTTTTGAATTGCATCACCAGGGTCCTCCAATCAAAGGACACTATCACTCTTGACGAGGGATTTTTTATCAATATCGTAAAGATCAGAAGACCCGTTGGTAGTGGGAGGAATCGAAAGGTGGTCAACGCTGATGTTGATCGATTAACGAAAGGTTCTGTCATCACCATTCGGGAAGATGCCGTGGGTTTATGCTGTGCCATGGCTATTTTGTTGGGAAAAGCAATCCATGAACAAGACCTCGATCTCCCAACTTTGAAAAAGAAAACATGCGATGTTTTAATGAGGAAAGCGATGAAGTTACACGCAGATACAGAAGTTTCCGAAGGGCCTTGTGGTTTTGAGGAAATTGGAAATTTTGAACGTTTTTTAGACGTTCAAGTCATAGTCATTAGTAGCAAAGAACTACAAAAGGTAATTTATTAATTTATTCATTTCCCCCTACTATTAAGTAAATATATAGATGTTTCATTGTCCCAGCAGTCAATCATATTTTTTATTGAGTATTTTTTTTTACAGGTGTCTTACAAGGGGTCGGAAAGACCACGAAAGGTGTACCTATGGCTGCACAAGGAACACTACGATTTAATTACATCTCCAAAGGGTTTTTATGGCAGTAATTTTTATTGCGAGGACTGTAATGCGCCTTTTCAGCGTTTGCTTGGGCACATGTGCGATGCACTATGCTACGTGTGTCGATCATCGAAATGTCCCAAGATGTCACCCGTAATATGTAAAGATTGCGATTGTTTGTGTCAATCAGAAGCATGCTATGCAAAGCATAAGACTTCAGGAATTTGTGATAAGGTACATATTTAAAAAGAAAATAACTTATTTTATCCTGGTAACTTACTTTTATTTTATATTGATAATATTTTTGTTTTGTGTGTAATTATGTGTGTTTTCTCGTTTCAGGTCTATCAATGTCGGAAATGTTGTAAACGCATCGAAAGAAAAGAATGCCCTAAAGAAAAACATCGATGTGATGAAATTAAATGCCGCGGTTGCAAGCAATATGTAAAGGGGGACCATCTATGCTTCATAGAAAAAAAGGAGCCGAAGAAGCCCAACAACCACCTTCTCTTTTTCGATCTGGAGACAGATCAAAGCAGTGGTGAGCACAAAGTAAACTTTGCCGTTGCACAGTATGCGGACGGATCGCAAAAAGTGTTTGAGGGTGAGACTGCCCTTCACGACTTGTGCCACTTCTTTTTCAAATCAGGTCACAAGGGTTTCACCTGTATAGCTCACAACTTAAAAGGATTTGACGGCCAATTCATTTTGAGCTGGCTCTTAGAAAATGGCTATCAGCCTAAAGTCATTCCCCAGGGCAGTAAACTAATGTGTATTGTGGTAACGGCTCTTCAGATGAGATTTGTTGACTCATTCAACTTTTTACCAATGGCATTATCGAAACTCCCCAAGACCTTTGGCAAACAAGAAATAGCTAAAGGATACTTTCCTCATTTGTTCAACATCGATGCTAACCAAGACTACGTGGGGGTACTACCAGCTCCTGAATTCTACAGCCCGGATACAATGTCTGCCTCTGAAAGGGACAAATTTTATAAGTGGTATGAGGACCGAAAATCCCTACCATTCAATTTCAAAGAAGAAATGCTTTTATACTGCAGGTAATTTTTTTTCTCTTGTGTTGCATACATTTCTTTCTTATTACTTTTTGTTAAGCTCTTTACTTACACAATTATCTTACAGCTCGGATGTGACAATTTTGCGGGAATGCTGCCTGGATTTTCAACGCGAATTTATAGCTACTGCTGGAATTGACCCATTTCAGTAAGTTATTTTATATCAATTAATACTAAAACATTTTTTTTTTAAACTTGTCTATTTATTTAAATACTAAAGATCATTTTTTTTTTTTAGGTATGTAACTATTGCTTCCGCCTGCATGGCTTCTTACAGAGCCCACCATATACCACAAACGAAAATTGCCATGATGCCTCTGCATGGTTATATTAACAATACAAATAGCAGTGCAGATTCCATTCGTTGGTTGGATTCTGTGGCTTCTGACAAAAGGATAGTTATTAGACATGCCAACAATGGAACTGGAGAAGTCAAGATAGGAGGCGTGTCTGTAGATGGTTTTTGTGAAGCAACAAGAACTATATATCAGTATCATGTAAGAATATTTACTTTTTTTATTGATAGAATTAAATTTTATAATTAGTAGAATTAAATTTATTTCATGAATTTTATTCATTCTAGGGTTGCTTTTACCATGGATGTCAGCTATGTTACAACCCTGATGTTGTAAATCCGGTATCAGGTTTTTCCATGCGTTCCTTGGCTCAAAAGACCAGTGAAACAACATCAAAACTACGTGAATTGGGCTACACGGTGATTGAAAAATGGGAGCATGATTTCCTCAAGGAAAAGAAATCAAATGGGGAGCTCTTAAAATTTTTGGAGACCCATGAAGTAGAAGACCGGCTCAATCCTCGCGACGCTTTTTTTGGTGGAAGAACCAACGCCGTTTGTCTAAAATACGAGGGCAATGCCAAATATATAGACTTTACAAGTTTGTATCCCTGGTGTAATAAATATGCGAGGTTAGTTATAATTCTTTTTAAAAAAATATTTTTCATATTTTAAGTCTACAACTATTGGATTATCATTATTTCATTATTTTTAGATATCCAGTTGGACACCCTGAGGTAATAACCAAAGATTTTGAGGATTTGGATTCTTATTTCGGGATCATCAAATGCAGAGTATTACCACCTAGAGGACTTTACCATCCAGTCCTACCCTTTAGATGCGACGGAAAACTTATGTTTCCGCTCTGCCGTTCGTGTTGTATTTCCGGCCAAGAAATCTGCAATCACAATGATGAAAAGAGATCCATCACCGGTACGTGGGTAACTGAAGAAGTAAAGGTGGCGATTAAAAAGGGATATAAGATTATGAAAGTAAGTGTACGCTTTTACGAAAGAAAAAACATCTGTTTCTTCTTCCAAATAATCATGAGATTTTGGTGTATGTTAACTTATGCATTAAACATTTATTTTTATTTTTTAGGTCTACGAAGTTTACAACTTTAAGGAGACATCAAACACCCTATTTCAGTCATATATTGACTTGTTCCTCAAGATAAAGCAAGAATCTTCGGGTTGGCCATCATCTTGCATTACTGACGAGGACAAGCAGGCGTACGTGGTGGATTATCTGCGGCATGAAGGCATACAACTAGATCCAGCGAAAATCGCCCCTAATCCAGGACGCAGAACGGTTGCGAAGTTAGCCCTTAACAGTTTCTGGGGAAGGTGGGGCATGAACCTGGACAAGCTGCAACTGGAATTTGTAAATAGCTTGGAAAAATTCAATACTATATTGACCGATGCAACAAAATGTGTAAGTATTACTTAAATGATTATTTCACTAATTACTCATGTTGGGTTTTTTTTAGGTACATATTTAATTATTTGTGTGTTTTTATAGGTAGAAGATGCATACTTTCCAACAGAGGAAATTTGTGCTCTTCATTGGAGGCATGCCAAAGGGTTCCAGGGACAAGACAAGCACACAAACGTGTTTATTGCTGCTTTTACTACGTGCCATGCCCGGCTAAAATTGTACGCTGCAATAGATAAGTTAGACCAGGACGTCCTCTATTTTGACACAGACTCCATAATTTATAGATCCACTGGTAGTAACGACCCCCCTCTAGGAAACTATCTTGGAGAGTTCACAGATGAATTGGATGGAGAAACTATTGTAAAGTTTGCATCAGGTATTTTCCATTTTTTTTAACTAGTAACCTTTTATTATATTATATTACTTTTATTTTTCGTTTGAGTTAATTCTTTTCTTTCTTTTTTTTCCCTTGAAGGTGGGCCTAAGAATTACGGATACATTACCAACAAAGATACGACTATATGCAAAGTGAGGGGGTTCACACTCAACTATAGGAACTCACTAATAATTAATTTTGATGTGATGTCCAGATTGATAGCAGATTTGGACCAATCGACCACGGTGGACATAAATAACCCTGCTAAGATCTGCAGGGACTCAAAGAGAATACGAGTATTCAATCGAGAAGAAGTAAAAAAATACAGAATGGTATACACCAAACGAGTCATCAGAGAAGATTACTCAACAATACCATACGGGTATTAAGGATAGAGGAGAAAGGGTCAATGATGAGAGTGGGTCTTCATACTCATTGATTTTGAAAGTGACACCTCTGAGACCTTTTTTAAAAAATAAGTTTTTTTTTTAACTTGTTGTTTTGTTTAGTAATATTTTTTATGCAATCGAAATAATTTTTTTTATTTTAAATATTATCTGAAGTTTCATATTTTCTTTTTTAAATTTTATTAGTTGAAATTTTATTATTTTTATTTTTTAAATATTATTTTTATTTTTAAATATTATATATATATATATAAATATTCTTTTTTTTTTTTTTTTTTTTTTTATTGTGACAAGATTTTTGACAGAACTTCAAAGTATTCAGTTCATCAAGAAATCTTCAGTAAATAAAATCTTATTTTATATTTAAAGTGGAAAAAATTTATATTTTTCTACGAATAAATTAACCAGCTCCTGCTTATGTGGAAAAATCGATAAACAAAATTCGTGACCACTAGGAGCTGGAAAGGAAAAAAGAAATAAAATTCACTCACACAATACAATTTAGAGGGAGGGAGGAGCAGCAGGTATAAAAGGGGCATGTTTTTTAAGGAAATTTTCATTTACAATGGAGTTGTTGTTCGTGAACCATCCAATGACCATGATCGTGGCAGGAATGTCTTCGAGCGGGAAATCTTTTTTTGTTAAGAAATTAATTGAGCATAAAAGAATAATGCCATTTCCGTCCAAAGTTATATGGTGTTATGGGGAATATCAAGATCTTTTTGATACTATTCCTAACGTTACATTTCATGAAGGGCTGCCTTCTGATATACTTACTTATAAAGATAGTTTAATAATTATTGATGACTTAATGTCAGAATTGGGAGGAGATTCTAGAATTTCCAAACTTTTTACTAAGGGTAGTCATCACAGAAATTTAAGTGTCATATTTTTAGTTCAAAATCTTTTTCATAAGGGAAAAGAAATGAGAGATGTATCTTTGAATTGCCAATATATGGTTATATTTAAAAACCCAAGAGATAAAACTCAGGTTATGCATTTGGGTAAGCAGTTATATCCCGGAAGGAATAAATTTTTCCAAGAGGTGTTTCAAGACGCCACTTCAGCTCCTTATAGTTATTTATTAATTGATTTAAAACCAAATACTGATGAATCAATGCGATTACGAACAGGGATATTTCCTGGAATAAAATTTGCATAACCACAATACACATTAGTTTACTGCCCTGGGGAATGACTTTAGGCTGATAGCCATTTTCTAAGAGCCAGCTCAAAATGAATTGGCCGTCAAATCCTTTTAAGTTGTGAGCTATACAGGTGAAACCCTTGTGACCTGATTTGAAAAAGAAGTGGCACAAGTCGTGAAGGGCAGTCTCACCCTCAAACACTTTTTGCGATCCGTCCGCATACTGTGCAACGGCAAAGTTTACTTTGTGCTCACCACTGCTTTGATCTGTCTCCAGATCGAAAAAGAGAAGGTGGTTGTTGGGCTTCTTCGGCTCCTTTTTTTCTATGAAGCATAGATGGTCCCCCTTTACATATTGCTTGCAACCGCGGCATTTAATTTCATCACATCGATGTTTTTCTTTAGGGCATTCTTTTCTTTCGATGCGTTTACAACATTTCCGACATTGATAGACCTGAAACGAGAAAACACACATAATTACACACAAAACAAAAATATTATCAATATAAAATAAAAGTAAGTTACCAGGATAAAATAAGTTATTTTCTTTTTAAATATGTACCTTATCACAAATTCCTGAAGTCTTATGCTTTGCATAGCATGCTTCTGATTGACACAAACAATCGCAATCTTTACATATTACGGGTGACATCTTGGGACATTTCGATGATCGACACACGTAGCATAGTGCATCGCACATGTGCCCAAGCAAACGCTGAAAAGGCGCATTACAGTCCTCGCAATAAAAATTACTGCCATAAAAACCCTTTGGAGATGTAATTAAATCGTAGTGTTCCTTGTGCAGCCATAGGTACACCTTTCGTGGTCTTTCCGACCCCTTGTAAGACACCTGTAAAAAAAATACTCAATAAAAAATATGATTGACTGCTGGGACAATGAAACATCTATATATTTACTTAATAGTAGGGGGAAATGAATAAATTAATAAATTACCTTTTGTAGTTCTTTGCTACTAATGACTATGACTTGAACGTCTAAAAAACGTTCAAAATTTCCAATTTCCTCAAAACCACAAGGCCCTTCGGAAACTTCTGTATCTGCGTGTAACTTCATCGCTTTCCTCATTAAAACATCGCATGTTTTCTTTTTCAAAGTTGGGAGATCGAGGTCTTGTTCATGGATTGCTTTTCCCAACAAAATAGCCATGGCACAGCATAAACCCACGGCATCTTCCCGAATGGTGATGACAGAACCTTTCGTTAATCGATCAACATCAGCGTTGACCACCTTTCGATTCCTCCCACTACCAACGGGTCTTCTGATCTTTACGATATTGATAAAAAATCCCTCGTCAAGAGTGATAGTGTCCTTTGATTGGAGGACCCTGGTGATGCAATTCAAAAGGACTTCTACATTCATGTCACTGACTCGCCGCATGCATGTGGAAATGGGGCGATCTAGTTCGTTGGCATTAAAAATGAAACGCACTAAATCATGTGGCGCCAAACCCTCAACTGCCATGTCAAGAAGGACTTCAAAGAGTCGTCTTACGACGTCTGTAGATCCTAACGTGATGCCTCTGTCTTGATAGGGAATTTGGTCAGGATCCAGCACGGCGAACAAATCTACTTCCTCAGCCGAATACTTCTTGTTTGTCTTTCTTGAGCATTCTACTACTCTTACCGCATTATCGATCTAGAACAAAACAAAAAGTTAATTCAATAAATGAACTTAAAGGGCTAAATGAATTCTCGTATTTACTGTATTCTTAATAATAATAACTTTTAACGAATTTTTATAAAAAATAACTGTTAATCAGGTAATAAATGATACCGAAATAATAGTCAATAAGTCGTGTTGTTTAAATCGTACATAATTCTAGACGGCTCTTACTAAAGAATATCAATAATAGTTCTTTCAAATAAAATAAGGTTACTTACTGAAATAGGACCATTAACTGGTAATCCTGTCCAGAAACCAGGAGAAGCTCTTTCCCCTACATTCACCCCCTCTCCATACATCAGGGGTAGAGGATTTTCAGCAAATATTTGAGTTACTAGTCCCATAAACTAAAAAATGAGAAAAAAAAACTATTTTACTTAATTGTCTAAAAAACGATAAAATCTCTATACTATAAAAATAATAAATTATAATTACATCATCATCATCATCATATAGACATGCCTCCGAAACATCACCCATAGGCATTTCCTCAAATAGCACCGAGGTTTCACTTCGTGGTTCATCCTCATCATCGAACTAATAAGAAGAACACAATTAATAACAAGTAGCAAAAGCATATTTTAAGTTACCAATAGTATGCATGCAAGAAAAAAATAACTAGCAAACGACTTAAAATTAGTCAGATAAAAAAAATGGCTAAGTAACGTCTAGATCCGTTAGATTCAAGGCTAAATTTAGACAAAGTTATTAGAGTATGTAAAAAAAAAAGGCTAAGTAATGTTTAGACTCTACAGATTCAAAAAAGCTAAAAAAAAAAAAAAAAAAAACACATAAGTCAAATAGAGTAAGAAAAAAATGGCTAAGTAACGTCTAGACCCTTTAGATTCAATGCTTAATTTAGACAAAGTTATTAGAGTATGTAAAAAAATGGCTAAGTAATGTTTAGATCCGTTAGATTCAAGGCTAAATTTAGACAAAGTTATTAGAAATATGAAAAAAAAAATGGCTAAGTAACGTCTAGACCCTTTAGATTCAATGCTAAATTTAGACAAAGTTATTATAGTATGTAAAAAATGGCTAAGTAACATTTAGACCCTTTAGATTCAATGCTAAATTTAAACAAATTAATTAGAGTATGTAAAAAAATAAACATAACACATGTTTTTTTTTAATTGCAAACAACACATGAATGAAACATAATGCCTTTATGTAAATTTTTTAAAAAAGAAAACAACAATAAATTTAACACACGTAGCTTAACCCTAATATATACTAGCAGAGCATTTAATAAATATTAACCAAGCAAGTGTGAAAAGTTATATTTTAAACACGTGTTCAATAAGAAAAAAAGTTTAAACGAAAGCTAACACTAATACATAAATAACATTATAAATAATCATGCACAAATGTAGATTTTAAAGAAAATTTTTAAAGAAAAAACAAAATCAGTTTAACACATGTAGCAATATATTTCTTATAAAAGTGTTTTTGTAAAGTTAACCATAACTTAATGAGCACTTAATAAATATAATCAAGCAAGTGTGAAAAGTTATATTTTTTAAAACACGTGTACAATAAGAAAAAAAGGTTAAACGAAAGCTAACACTAATACATAATTAACATATAAATAATCATGCATAATGAAGATTTTAAATGCACATGTACAAAACTCAATACTGCACTTAATTCTTTAAAAGTATTAAAAAATAACACTCACAAAATTAAGAATTTTAAATACATATAATATACAAGTCGTTTCTTTAAGAACAATCATTAACTTATTTTAATCTGAAATAAACATGAAATGTATGTGTCCTAAAAGCATAAATTGAAATAAAGCCTCGCCACAAGGTTACGATAAAAGGCAAATTAATCTAAAAGCATTCTAGAGAATTTTCTTTAACTAAATACAATAAAATTACTAACCTCTTCAAACTTCCGCTTGGCCATCTAGTCCACTAGTTTACAAGATGAAACACGAAAAAACACACACAAAATATTTGATGTAAACACAAATAAGGAACTCGTACTATCGCAGAGAAACTAAATGTAGCAATGACCATCTATAGATAATTCCATTCCCTCGATAACTTCTTGACCAATACCGGCCGTCCAATGGTCATCCAATGAGGCCGCATAACGGGTGTTGCCAGATTGAGGGCTCAAACCTTTTCCTCCCGCAGCATTGCCAGAATCTCCGTGGTATCTGCTTCTCCGTTGGTGACGTATTGATAGTCGCCTGATTTGCTCAACAAGGTTTTGTTTTGAAAATGCTTAGAAACAGATATTTTTCGAAGTTTTCTTTCCTTAATATCATTTAAAATTAATTGGGAATGATTGTTAATTATGATGCCATCATCTCCATGAAATCTTCTATCTTCAAATCTAGTATATATTACAATTATAATAACAGCCGTAGTGAAAGCTACACAAAATATTACTTTACAATACATTCTCGAATGAACTTATACTTTTTTTAAAACGTCAATACTTGACTTGAATGTTAAATTAATACTTGAATATTAAAATAATTAAAATACTTAATAATAGTTCTAAGCTTTAAAATATTATGAAGTTTCAAAAAGAACACAATGACTGTTCCACGTATTCCCCCGCACAAGTCGTTACGAGTTTCAACAAGTAAGCATGACGTCACAACCAGCAATAAACAACTCAACTGCTATTTACGAGTTTCAACAAGTAATCATGACGTCACAGCCAGTAATAAACAACTCAACTGCCAAGTATGACGTCACAACTTGACATTCCGAAACTAAAGCAGAAACTAACAACTCAACACATACAGCCTACCAACTATGACGTCACAATAAAACATTCTATTACAATAACGAAACTAAAGCAGGAACGTCAACTCAACTCCTACTTAAGACACCATCAACTCAATTCATACACCAACTATGACGTCACAATAAAACATCCTATTACAACTCAACTGCCAAGTATGACGTCACAAAACATTAACCCATTCCGAAACCCCGTCTGTAAGCAGGAACCCTACAACTCAACACAAGGTGACGTCATCACCCAACCACCTGTATCAGTAGGGGGGAAGATCAAAGGAAGCCGCCACCCCTCGTGTAACAACACAGGTAGCGGAAAGATCAAAGGAAGCCGCCACCCCCCCTGCAACAGTTCAGGATGATTGACAGGTGACACGCCCCTTCTATTGTATTCCTTCAGTACCGTCCTCTACTACTAACGTAAAAATTTGGTGGATTTTTTTTTAATTATAATAATTTTTTTTAAAAAAATTATAGTTTACTTGAAAGAAATCACAACAGATAATGCTTTTCAACAATGGGCTCGTTTCACGTGACGTAAACCACTAATGAATTTCATGGGTTGTTTCAGTGATTAGTGCTATGACAAGGTAAGCAACACCTACTACATTACTGAACTAATCGAGACCTGATTTTAGCTTCCACACTACGTTTATAACGAAAAAATTGGAAGGTATTATAATCGTTCAGTACGTCTGTCTGTCTGTCCGTCACCCACTTTCATAGCCCAAACTACAAATGCTACGGACAAGCGTGATACGTCACAAAATTCAGCGTATCGAAATTAGAATGCATTGACAATTTCAGAAAAGAATTCGAAGTACTTCAATTATTTAAAAAACTGCAAAATTTAATGCTCATTTAAAAAGCATAGGAATCCATTTTTATTAGAATTTAATCACCATTGCCATTCGCAAAAATCGCTCGAGAAACTTTAATTCTTTTAGACAATAAATTAAAATAAATTGATTTTTGCGACATCGATCAGTTTGAAATGAAGTCAAATATATTTCACTACAAGATTCTTTGTACGTTTATATGAAATATTTTATTTCTATTTTAAAAAAAGCAAGGAATATTACATATTTATTCTTTGAAATATAAATTAATTTTTGCAAACGATAAGTAATAATCATTGAATTTTCGAAATAAAATAAATGAAACTAGCCAAATTTAGCATGTAAATGTTTAATATAGAATATCAATGCTGTGTTTGGCGCCTTTTTACCTGTTAAACACAACTGTTGTGTGGAAGCGGATTAAGTGACAGATCCTGTTACAAACCTACTTGTTTATTTATGTGGAACTGTTGTCACTCAAGACATGAAACATACCCATAACTTAAGTTTAAAAAAAATACTTTTGAAAACATCAGAGGTATAATAGCTCAAAATATTTTTTAACTGTTGTCTACATGATACATCACACTTTTGGGTCGTAGTATTAGATACTAGTCTTCAACTACAGGCCATATTTTACCATACTTCTTATAAAACGCATGATCAACTTATAGTGTGTAAAATATTCCTTCTCTCTCCTTACTTACATTTAAAGTTTTTACCAGAAAATAAGCTAAACAGTATATGCATACCTACTGGGCCCCCGCCAAACCACCAATCACACTTTTCAGTTTTAACAAGCATATTATTAAGGTCTAGTAATTTGAAAAAACCTCATAGTATGCCATTATTACCAACAATCTGCTACGTTAAACGTGGATAAATTACGGCAGTGTGTCCTAAATCCTTGGTCCCGCCAAGTTCGACCTCGTCACTCCATTTAATTACATTATAGTTTTAAAGCCATGAAGGATAGAAATAGACAGAAGGATTACTACCTTACTACTACTTTGTAATGCATTTGGAAGAGTTAAATGTGAATAACTCAAGTGTGCTTGTCACATAAAGCACAATTAAAACAAATAAGTGTCTGGTGTCCCATTTAACTTACACAAAACAACAACATTAATATAGCTATAGTATTCTTTTAACCTGTTTTTTCTTTAGAATTATAAAATTTTGTAGTTTAAATTTTACCAAGCATCCCAAGGTACCAAGCATTTTGGGAACTAAACACTGGGGGTTCCGCGTGAGGCTGACCACCTTACCGGGACATATGCCTAGCACCCCAGAGCCGAAGGTCACGAAAGCTGAAATGGGCACGGCAGGTTTTGGCCCACTAATGGGCTGTTGCGCCGAGGAGTTTAGTTTAGTTAAGTTTAAATTTTAGCTTTTTTCTACACTACGTTTATAAGGTAAAAAGTTAAAGTTTTTTATAAAGGCTTTCCGTCCGTCTGTCACCCACCTCCATAGGCCAAACTACAAATGCTACAGACAAGTGTGATGCTTCAAAAATTTTGTGCACATACACTAAAAGTCCTTGAAAATCTCAAGAAAAATTCAAAATATTTCATGTATAAAAAATATAAATTGATTACCCATTTTAAAAAAGCACAAGAAGGCCATTTTCCAATTCTTCTAAATCACCTTTGCCACTCATTAAACATTTTTAAACATTTAAAATAAATCATTTATTTGTGTGACACAAGTCAGTTTAGAACGAGGCAAAAACCGTTCTTTTTGTTTTCCCTGTTGAGTACAAATGTTGTGTGGAAGCGGTCTAAGTGACCAATTCTGTTTTTTTAATCCCACATTTTAATCTCGTATTATACTTATCAATGATATTTCGAAGGATAATTTATAAAATACTTCAAACATGCATGAATTTAAAATAAACTTTTAATATTTTGAAACGTGTTGTATAAACTTTTAATTTACCTTAAAGCTTTAAATATTTTAAAATAAACTACACCGAATTTTTTAAAAAATATTGTTGAAATTGCACTCTTATGAAATATTTTTCCTAGTACCTACTGTAGTGAAGTGACTTTCTCCTAAAAAAACAATATTTTTCGTAATGACTGACTTTCATAATTGAACTGTAGTGAATTGAAGAATGTATAAAATCCGTGGTTGCCTTGGCGACAGATTGGTGAGAACTTGCTGAGATTGTGACTGTTTAACATCGTTTGTGCTGGATCTTACAGAATTCTACCGTTTTGACTTGTACGTTTGTGTTTGTCCTAAATAAAAAATGTCTATAAGAGCAGTTCTTCAAACACAAAATAGTACAATACTAAAATTTATTCGTTTTTAAAAAACAGGAATTGACTACAAACGCTCTCGAAAACAAACCTTATAGTCATATCCGCACCATCCAGACAATTGAAGAGCTTAATGGAAGAACGTGCTAAGTGACAAAAAGGTGAAAATGAGAAAATGAGCTTTTTAAGTTTTTTCGTTTGTACTTAGATACGTTAAAAACGGAACTTGCAAACCTTAAAAGATATACTAAACTTAAAGTTTATGGAAAAGTGGAAACTTGTTACCGTTAAAGAAGTTAGTAAGTTGTTCATTGACCCAAAAATCTCAATGTTTTCAAAAATGTCCCTTAGCACGTTCTTCCACTAAGCTCTTCAATTGTGACTACATGTCTAGACATTTAATATGAATACGGTTCACTGTCTAGATTTGTCTCATTCCAAATATAAATAATTATTCTTCGTACCAGACTATTTACACGCATTATCTTATTGCGAGTTCTTTGCATAACGAAACAAGACTTCGAGTTCGTGTATGTTGGATTAAAAAAACAAGGGTTTTTGTTTTAGATAGAAAAAATAGTACAGTCCTTGGATAAGTTATTAGACGCACTGCAAGATTTCATGTAAAATATTAATTACCGGGTGATAGTGTACCGTTTTATTATTTTAAATTGATTTGTTTTTTATTTTTATATTATCCAATCAATTACCGATTTATTTTACATATATAAAACAGCATTATTTAGAAAAGAATAAGTTTATTAAGTTTTAAAGAAAAGTGAAATTAATGTTAGTAAAAGTCAATATTTAGTTGAGCCACCTTTAGCCGCTATCAAAGCTTTAATTCTGCACGGCATGCTATCAATGCAACACTGTACTGTCTCCTGCATTTAAGGATGATGATTCCACACCTAAATAATCTTTTCTAGTAGTTCATGTATCACTTTGTCAACACAGTGTTGCCATATGTTAAAAATAAATACAAATATGTAGTCTACAACAATTCTTTTAAATAAAAATCAATAATATTGTAGTTTATATATACCATTATTGCATAAAAACTCTTAAGAAACATAAAATTACTAAAAAAATACAGTGCGTCTAATAATTTGTCCAGGGACTATATATTAACTTAAATATTCAGTTACTTAGGGTTAATAATGATGTAATTTTTATGTAACTTTTGGAAGTTTTCTCTTAACAGTAAAATGTCGTCTCAGTGGGCTTGTTTTAGGTTTTTGAGTGGCAACAGAAATGCTGTTAAAAATAAATTCGTTCTGGAGCCTCATCAGGTGAATAAATGTGAAGTGGGAACAGAGCACCAATCGGAGTACCGGTCGAATGAAAAGCAGGGTTGCTCAGTAACAGTCACGTACTAAAACTGTTACGATTCAATGGGTTTGTTTTCACGTCTGTTTGCAAAAATCCACCGGTTAGTTTTTATTTGTTTGTCTGGGGTGTAATTTTGTTTGTGTTTAGAAATGATTGAATTTTTTAAAGAATATTTCAAATTTAATTTTTTAACCAACTTGTTGGTTGTTAACATATATTTCAGTTATCAATGTGAAACAGGAAGTTACGGGATATTCTACCGATTTTCATAGATAGTGTCTCAATTTCGTAAACAAGATATCGGAACTTTTCTTGAAAGTTTTGAAGTTGAATTTGCACAGTAACAGTCACTGGTACTAAAACTGCTACGATCAATGGGGTTGTTTCACGTCGTGTTTGGCAAAATATCCACCGGTTTGTTTTCATTTGTTGTCTGGAGTTAATTTTGTTTTGGTATTAGAAAATGAATTGAATTTTTTAAAGAATATTTCAAATATTAATTTTTTTAAACGCCAACTTGGTTGGTTGGTAGACATATATTTTCAAGCTTGTGTGCTTGGTCACATAGACTTGCTTATAAACACGCCAACTTCTTGCTGCGCTGTTGGTTTTCCAAAACACTTTGTTAAAAAAAAAGCTTGCACAGAAAGAAAAGTTTCTTTTTACCTATATCGGTCATTTTAAGAGTGAAACCGAAGCAACTAATGAAATCACAGTAAAAATAAAACTGAAAACAAGAGCTTAACATCATCTGAAACATTCCAATTAAAACACCCCGAACTCACCAAAAACACAACAATCACCGCCATAAATGCTGTCCAACTAAAGCCAAGTCAACTCCCCCTTAAACAAGCATCTGTCAACAACCAACGCGAAGTGTCCAATTAATTCCGACATATAACAAGTGTCGCACAAGGCCTCAAAAGACACCGAGAAGACGAAGAAGAAGAAAACCATATCTACGGCTGCAAACTAGAAAGATCCCGCTGGTTGCTTCCGGTTCCAGAGATCCGAGTCACTAATGAAGGCACTTGGTAGGGGATTAGAGGGTGATCCCACTAGGGAGGTCAGTGTGGGTTTTTTTTATTTTATAAAAATTGTTGGTTGGTTGGTTGGTTGGTTGGTAGACATATATTTTCAGGCTTGTGTGCTTGGTCACAAAGACCCGATTAGAAACCATCGTCAAGAAGGACGGACACGACATACACACACATATAAGACAGATGCTGCCATCTATCGCCGCCTCCACGATTTAGACATGTCCCTGAAGGGGAGGGAAATATTCTACAGGGACCTGTACCCGTGGGAAACTGCGCAATGACCGCCCACAGGACTTTCGGACCCAACAGATTTAACGAGCACGTACTCCGCATATACTCGACAAACACAAACATCCATGCCTTACCGGGATTCGAACCCGAACCCAGAGGCTCCAAAGGCTAGCTCCCTAACCGTTGCGCCGCCGGGTCGGCAAAATTTGTTTAAATGCTTGTTTTTACCACTTGTGGCATATAAGAGCCAATTGGTTGACATACAGGTAAATTGCGATCTGCTGTGCCAATGATCTTAGTGACTGGGGGTCGCCATTTCTGGAAGGTTGTCATGACTCTATCTACGGTAGTAGGACTGATATTCAATAAACTTCGATTCATATTACAATGCTGCAATCAGGCATGATGACTTTCTATATAGGATTTGTTTGCCTTTAAGTTATTTTTAAGCAAACTACCTATAAAGTTATACCCCAAAAAAGATTATTGTCCAATTTGTGATATGTTTTATAGCTATAGGTAAAATTTAAAAAAAAAGTTTTGTATGGATTTTGATATCATCTTTTGTAAATACTTTTAACGTCGCGCACTGAAATTTTATGGCTGTTATGCACAAGTTAAATCTTATAGTAAAGAGAATAAAATATAAGCTTCTTACTTTAAAGAAACTCTTCTATGTCATTCAACATTTTTTGGTTTCAAAATTTCTTTTTTTACTCTATTCTATTTAATATTTTTCAAATAATTTTCAAACATGATTATCTTTTCAAAACTTGAAAACATAAAAAAACTATATTTTAAAAACAATATTCTTCTTGGTCCGATGTATCGTTAATACCATATCAATGATTTTTTTTAAAAATTTTAACAGGACAATTTAAACAACAAAACAAATATAAACATAGAATTTTTGAAATAAAATTAAAATTTAGAAACAGCTCAAGTTTAATAACACATAACTACGTACGACGTTATAACAAAAAAAATTGTTTTACACAGAAAAAAATTTGAATGGAAACTGCTCAAAAACCAAAAGATCTTAAACACTTATCCTCCAGTAGCATTGACATTTTACAACACTATAGACAAGACAGTGGAAATCCGGCCGCTAGAGAGAGGACTGCTCACCGGAAGTAGAAGTCTTTGTCGCTCAAGGGGAAGAAGTTGCAGAAAGGAAGACTCCCGGAAGTGACGGAGGATGGTTGGTCATATCCGATTGTCGAGTTAATAAAGTGTAGTATGGAGTTCAGTGATAAGACCGGTGGATTGAAAAAGTGTTGTTAGCATTGTAGAGATAAGTCAGGGTGTTATGTTTATGATGTGGTTTTGATTGAGCTAAAGTGTTTATAGTTAAAATATTTCTGTTTTCTTTTTGGCAAATAATTATTTATTTAGAGTTGTTGTCTAGCCTTGTTCTATTCTATAAATCAAATAAATTAGGAGCTATTGTCCCACAGACACATTTTAAAAAATTCCTTAAAAACAACAATAAATAATAACCTTATTAAAAATGAGTTTCCATATAGCCCTAAATACACAGTAAAAAAATATGTAGTTGGTTTTTTTTTTAAAATGTCAGCTAGTGTGCCAGAAACGGTTAATTTACAGAGAAAATCTGTCTATTTTATACCAACATATTTATACAGGGAAACATGGAGGGCTTAGGTTTTACCTTAAATTGCCGGACCAGAGGACATGATCAGAAATTGAATAAATCATGCTTTAGAATGGAGGTAGGAAAACATTATTTTTACAATAAAGTTTCAAATGAGTGGAATGCTTTACCAGATTATGTGGTGTATTCGAAGAGAGTAGAAGATTTTAAGAAGAAACTTGATAGTTATTGGAAACTGGTAAAGTATTAGATTTATTTTGGACCAACCTTGCTGGGCCTCTGGCCTGTTGTTGGTCGACAATTTTTGTATTTGTATATATTTTTTCTCAAAAACTGTTTTCCTTATATTCTACCTGCCCCACCGGGAAATCGAACCCCCGGTCACCCCAGTGACAAGAGGGTATACTGACTACAAATACAACCGAGAAACAATAGAATGCCGAAAAAGGGTTCGAAAGACTGACATTTGGGTCTTCAGTTCAACGCTCTCCCAGCTGAGCTATTTAGACATTTTTTTCTGTAGAAGTTGTTTCACTATGCATGTAGTCTTTCAAAGGAGAAGCCAACCATAAGGGTTCATTTTTATATATTGTCAAACGGGTATAGGAGTGAAAAACGTGAGCAGATTTTCCCATTGGAATAGCATTGTAAGATTAGAATTTATACTGATAAATACACTGCTCAAAAAAATTAGGGGAATGCATGGTTTAAACCCTTTCATCTCCAATGATTCCATTTGGAATCGTCAGCTTGCGATTTTTTTCTCACTAAGTTGAGATCGCACTTGTTTATCGTTAGATGGAAGAATCATGTATTTTGAAGAATTAAATAATGTTTGTTTTAATTAAACGAAAATATGAAAAACCTGGTAAAATAAAATTCTCCCCCAAAAAATTGTATGAAATAAATTGACCCTAAATTCTTCATGCTTGCATTCTTAGATGTTTAAAAATTGATTTTAGCTTTTTTTTAACAAATAAAATTTATTTAAAATTATTGTTATTATTTATTCAAAAGTTATGCTTCCGATTTTCTCCCCATAAATTTTAGTTAAAAAATTAGGATTTTTAAAAAAAAATGTTTTTTACCTTTCATTCTGAATGCATAATGAATTTATTTCACAAATTTTAGATTTTTAGAATAAAAAATAAAACGTTGGAACTGAAAGAGTTAACAAAAATACTCAAAGTGCTCCCCTAATTGTTTTGAGCAGTGTATATTAAGTTATAACTATCACTAATTACTTTATCTCCAAATAGTTTTTACTATTAATTTTTCAATTAATAAAAATGATGCATAATAATTACGAATAATTATTTAATTTGAGCTGGAAAATAATTACCGGAAACAGTTATAAATGTTATCTTTTAAATTATGCATATTACAGCACAATGTAACAATATAAAATTTAACTATAGGACTATTGCAACCATAATAAAAAAAATAAGTTAATTTATTTAATAAAATATAATTCTTTATTTTCATTCTTAAGAAAACACAGGGAAGTTAATAACACAACAATTATTTTATAAAATATTATTATTGCAAATGTACAAAAAAAAAATAATTCTAGCAAAGCATTTTTTGTGTGATCAGTTGCAAAGCTTACTTTCATACATTGTTGTATATTTCAAAACTATAATAATTAAAAAGTTCACATGATATTCTTATTATTATCCCACATAAAACTTTATTTTAATTGTGTTTGAAAAAAATCTTTAAAACGAATAACTAAATTTAAAATACTAAAGTTTATAAACTCAAACACATAATACCCATCACAAAGCAATACCCATGCATTCCTTTTTATTTTCAAACCAGTAAACAATACGATTTTTCAACATGATTTACTTTAACTCGCTAGAGCAGTTTAATCCATAACTTTCTACTCCATTACGCTAACACTCTCTTCAAGAAAAATCTCAAAAATCTTTTCGCCGATCTCTAAACGATGATCCAGAATCACGAAACCAGAGACTTGTTTTAGTACTAAAACATGAATTGATATAAGTAGATAATGCATTTAAAATGTCTGGTTTGTAAAAGTATTTTAAAAACTTGTTTATGAAATTTATGTCGGTTTGACAAAATCTCAAAAATATTTTCGCCGATCTCTAAACGATGATCCAGAGTCACGGAAAACAGAGACTTGTTTTACTTATTCATGAATTTATATAAGTAGAAAATGCGTTTAAAATGTCTGGTTCGTAAAAGTATTCTAAAGACTTGTTTATGAAGTTATGTCAGTTTGACAAAATTGCAATAAATATTTTCGTCGATCTCTAAACGATGATCCAGAGTCACGGAAAACAGACTCTAGTTTTACTAAAACATGAATTGATATAAGTAAATAATGCATTTAAAATGTCTGGTTCGTAAAAGTATTTTAAAGACTTGTTTATGAAGTTTATGTCAGTTTGACAAAATTGCAATAAATATTTTCTTTTGTGTTTTGATTGGTTTCAGTTGAATTAGAGTTACTGGATTAGAGTTATACTTAAGTTGATAGAATAGTTACAACCTTGGACACATTACCACCAATGCTATCATTGGCCAGAGTGCACTAAAGTGGCATTTATATTTTATTTTTTATATGGAATGGTTTTGGTTGATTTAAGTAGCTAAATAATGGTTATATTTGCGTGTTCACAAAGGCCATCATTTGCCTAGAGAGCACTAAATTGGCAATGATTTTTTATTTTAAGTTTGGATTGGTTGTGTTGGATTAGACTCCCTATAGGTTCTACATAAGTAGGCCACGGCCAACTTCAATAACAAGGTCAGAGAAGCTCTCCTAAACATGAGCGTTGACGGAAATTTTGACGTCACTGTTCCCAGTGCCGAAGATCGAGAAACTAGTTCGGACGTATTCAGAACCCTAAAAATGTGGTCAGCCGTGAACGAGTGGTTCCGAGACAGGTTGTCTTCATCTTCGGAACAACGTCACTCGGAACTATGACGTCAAAATTTCCGTCCCCGAGCTAGTTTGGGAAAGCTTCTTCGGCCTTAGTAGTTGAGTAAGCCGTGAGTAGGCACAAAGGTGACAACCTTGAAAACTTTTGCACGAAGGTCATTATTGGTCAATCAGGCACTAAACCGGAACTAAATTGTTTCGTGTAGTAAAAGAAAGCATTGGTCAACTCACCGAAACTATTTGTTGTCTAGATTACAAATCGATATTGAATACAAATCGATATGGGGCTGTTGGGAGCATAGTGGTCAGCGTCTCGGTCTCGAGATCGGAAGGTCCCGCGATCGAGTCCCGGTACCACTGAAGACCACCGAGTATATGCGGAGTACGTGCTCGTTAAATCTGTTGGGTCCGAAAGTCCTGTGGTCGGTCGTTGCACAGTTTACCACGGGTACAGGTCCCTGGAGACTTTTTCCCTCCCCTTCCGGGACATGTCTAAATTGTGGAGGTGGCTATAGATGGCAGCATCTGTCTTGTATGTGTGTTTATGTCGTGTCTGTCCTTCTCGACGGAGGTTTATAAGCGGGTCTCTGTGACCAAGCACACGAGCCTGAAAATATATATCTACCAACCAACTACAAATAGATATTGAGAGGCTCTAGGATGAATTACGTTACACAAGAATTTCACGAGGGCAATGAGCGATGTGCTTAGTAATTCTGAACAATAGTGAGGGGACGAGGAGCACTCCTGAAAGGTGGGAACACAATGCAACTACATTTACAGTCCCCGGACAAATTATTAGACGCACTGCAAGATTTCATGTAACATATTAATTACCGGGGGATATTGTACCGTTTTATTATTTTAAATTGATTTGTTTTTTTTTATTTTTACATTATCCAATCAATTACCGATTTATGTGACATAAATAAAACAGCGTTAATTTAGAAAAGCATAAGTTTATTAAGTTTTAAAGAAAAGTGACATTAATGTTAGTAAAAGTCAATATTTAGTGGAGCCACCTTTAGCCGCTATCAAAGCTTTAATTCTGCGCGGCATGCTATCAATGCAAGACTGTACTGTCTCGCAAGACTGTACTGTACTGATTCGCGACTGACACAGATTTGTACTTGTTTACGTTCATGTATCACTTTGTCAACACAGTGTTGCCATATCTTGAAAATAAATACAAATATGTAGTCTACAACAATTCTTTTAAATAAAAATCAATAATATTGTAGTTTAAATATACCATTATTGCATAAAAACTATTAAGAAACATAAAATTACTAAAAACAATACAGTGCGTCTAATAATTTGTTCAGGGACTGTAGTTTAGAACTAATTAAAAAGCTAGATCCAATTGAATATAATTGTGCAAAATTACCAAAGAAAAAAATTAAATTTGGACAAATTACTGAAAATAACTTACAATGCGATGTTAAAAAAATATTTTTTAACAGATTATTTAGCATCACTCTAACAGACAGTCATATGCTACATTTTACAGGTTAAATTATGACCATTAAACAATAAAAATTGTGAATTATCTTTATATATTAGAATAAATAAATATGAAAAAATGTGAAGTTAATTTTAGGTTATAGGTTTAATAATAGGTTTCGATTCTAATTTGACTTTTTCTCATTCATTTTTCACAAGAAAAATGACACGTTAAACTCATTTCAAACTAAACATGAAGAGTCAATGAACCAGGTACAAATTACTAGTCTAGACACTGATTTTTCAAATGTCTGGAATTTGACTAAGTGGCCAGCTTTACTGAAAAGTTCTTTAATTTCTGTAATTATAGGTACGTATCGCATGCATTATACCTTAAATTAAATTAAAAGTTTAATGGCTTTGTGAAATCCTACTTATGAATATTAAAAAAAATCTTATCTCTTTAAATATAACAATATCTTGCTCATTAGTCTATCAATGACGACTTTGTGAATACCATTAACAACTTCATTTCCGAACATCTTTAAGATTTGTAAATTGCTTTTCGAAGAACTTATATTTTAAAACACAACCTAAATTTGTAAGTTTAATGGTTATGTAAAATTATACTTATGGAATATTACGGTTTCTTTAAATATAAAAATATCTTCTCCATTAGTCTATTAAGGGGATACGGTACCCGAAAATTGGCGAAAATATCGATTTTTCAGTTTTTACTTCTTATTATTTACAATATCTTTCTAAACATTTACTGAGAGTTTCATAATGATATCTTCTGTAGAAAAAAGTTATTAAATATTTTCTGCAGTCATTCCTATAAGTTTGAATACGTATTTCGTCTGCTTTCAACCTGTTTTCTCTGTTTCGCGTTTTTTTTTCAATTCTTGTGTTTAATAAATTCCTAAGGCTTTTTCGCTAATTTAGTTAGAATTTTGAAAATTTTAACATGTGTTCTTATAAAATTGTGCATGGAATAAGGTCTACTATGTATAGTTGTTTTTTTTTAATGTTGAATTCAATAATTTGTAATTGTTTTGTGATGTTTTGAGATTTTCAGTATAAGTGCATGTTACTTTTTAACTGTTGCTCACATTTTAAAATCCATGCACCATTCTTGAACAAATAGTTTTAAAAACAAACTATAGAAATTTGGTGAAGTTATTCTCAAAATTAAAAGAGGTGTAACATGTTAAAAAAGTTCGAAATTCTGACTTTTTTTAAAATAAATGAAAAACTACTTGTAATTATTTGTTTTTATTGCTAGAAAATGTTTATTTAGAGTGAACATTAAATATAAAACTACTATAATTTACAATTTTATGTTATTATTTCTAGAAATAGTGTTTTGGGTACCGTATCTCCTTAACGATGACTTTGTTAATACCATTAACATATTAATTTCCAAAAACAAACTTTACCTGTAAGAATTTTAAATTATTTTTCGAGGAACTTAATTTTTACTACACAAATTATTCAGGACTCAGTCTTAATTAGTCTTATATACTGTTTATTTGGAAAAACTAAAGTAGAAAGCTCCTTTTGCGCGGCGAATTTTCTGGCTAATCATCGTTAATGGGTTATAAGCATAGATATCATAGTTAAAGTATTAGATTGGTAGATCACGTGACCTCCAATGCTAACGACGGAACGCGCATGGAGACCAGAATAAGAGGGCAATGAGGCCAGGGTTGCCACCAGTCTTAGGAGAAAAACACTACGAAAAAATACCATTTAATTCTAAAATTACAAAACAAGACCATAAAAAATTTAGCTGCATTTTTGGAATCTTTTTAGTGACTTTAAAAAAAACGTGATATGGTTTGCTAGTATTTTTATGGTATGTTTTTGTAATTTTAGAAATAAATGGTATTTTTTCGTAGTGCTTTTCTCCTAAACTGGTGGCAACCCTGGCCCCATTGCCCTCTTATTCTGGTCTCCATGCGCGTCCCGTCGTTAGCATTGGAGGTCACGTGATCTGCCAATCTAATACTTTAACTATGATATCTATAGTTATAAGGTTTTTGTTCATTTCAGAGTGGTAATGTTGCTTCTCTTTTCCATTTTACATGTGTTTAATATAAAAAAACATTAAAAAATTAAAATTTAGTTTGAACATGCAATTAATTGTATTAATGACGAAGTAATGCCATTGTACGCAGTATATTGAGGCGTTTAAATTGAAGCCAACGCAACGGATACAAAAATATATACGGGTCTGTTTTATGTGATAAATATAATGGATAAGTTAGGGAAATTTATAAAATTGTCAATATTTTTTATGCAATTCTAATTCCGTACAAAACCCATCAAATACAACACTATTTAATAAGAATAAGTTTTATTTTTCCAAATAAAAATATATAAAGAAATATTTTCTACTAATTGGCGAATTTCATTTCGTCAAAAAGTAAGAAACATTTTACTTTGCGTAAGTATGACGAAACAAATTTCGTTAATTTGAAGAAGGGTAAATTCGGAACCATTTTCACGATATGGTTTCGTCAAAAATGTATAATATTTCTTCATATTTGAGCATTCATTCAGAGCATGTATGCTAAAAAATCCTTGTAAAAAGAACGAATATATTTGAATAAACACAAATAGAAAGTTTTATCTAAATACTAAATTTTGTCACCGTAGAAATGTAAATATTTGAATATATAAAAATAATAAAACATTTCAAAGTTGGAACCACAACATTTAAATAAACACAAAAACACAGTTTCCCTAAATACTAAAAAACTTCAAAATTAGAAACAAAAATATTAAAACATAATAAATGGAAAAAAAATACATTTTCATCTAAATACTAAAATTTGCAAAATAAAAACAAAGTTACTTTAAATTTAAAATAGAAACAAAACATTTAAATAGATTATTTAGCAAAACCACAGGTATACTAAACACAAAAAATTTCAAATTTAATAAAGGAAATATTTAAAAAAAAAAGGTAATAAATTCCAATTTACATTTTCATCTAAATACCAAAAAAACAAAACAAGACAAAATTATAACAAATTCAGATTAATTTATTTAAATCAACACAAAAACACAGTTCCCCTAAATACGAAAAAATAAAAATCAGAAACAAACAAGATGTTCATAAAGAACTAAAATAGCCTACTTTCCTGTTACTTAAATACTTACTGAAGTTCTAATCGGGAAAAAAACTAGGTTCCTAAAGTAAATATCATCAACAGCCGTTTCTACACTAGATTTATACACATTAGAAAAAAAAATCGAAACACAGCACCCAGCTATAATTTAAACTTCTAAAAGCCAAAATCAACTATTTTCCTTAATATTCGTTCGCAAATTAATTAAATTTTATTTATCATCTGCTCGTGATTTATTTGTAGTTCGAAGAATAAATATTTATTAATAACAAAAGTAATGAAACTACTCCGAACTGCATTAAAAAATAAGAAATGTAAATTAAAACTAAGCATAATTGCATGCAAAAGTATGCCTTGCCGCTTTCTTGGTAGATAATTAATGAATAATCAAAGAATCAAATTGTGCTACATTTTATGACGTCATTCCAAACTGATTCATGAAAATATTATTTTGCTTCAAATATGTTTAAATAAATAAAGTTTCTCATGCCATTGTTGATTTGGCAACAGTGATTTAAATGACTCAAAATTGAATTTCAATGCTAATTCAATGGGAAATTCGCCGACAGATAGTAGATTTATGTCCGTCCGGACGTACAGACAGACGGGCAAAAAGTATGAAAGTTGGGTATATGAGGTCATAGCTTTCTAACAAAAAAAGAATTTTTAAGATCCGATGATTAGAACCGATTTTGGAAGGGGGGTACAGACAGACAGACAAACGGACAGACAGACGGACAGACATACGAACAGACAGACATACGAACAGACAGACAGATGGACATCAACCGCATTTCAATACCTACAGTGATTTAAATGACTTAAAATTGAATTTCAATGCTAATTCAATGGGAAATTCGCCGACAGATAGTAGATTTATGTCCGTCCGGACGTACAGACAGACGGACAAAAAGTATGAAAGTTGGGTATCTGAGGTCATAGCTTTCTAACAAAAAAAGAATTTTTAAGATCCGATTATTAGAACCGATTTTGGAAGGGGGGTACAGACAGACAGACAAACGGACAGACAGGCGGACAGACAGACGGACAGACATACGAACAGACAGACAGATGGACATCAACCGCATTTCAATACCTACAGTGATTTAAATGACTCAAAATTGAATTTCAATGATAATTCAATGGGAAATTCGCCGACAGATAGTAGATTTATGTCCGTCCGGACGTACAGACAGACGGACAAAAAGTATGAAAGTTGGGTATCTGAGGTTATAGCTTTCTAACAAAAAAAGAATTTTTAAGATCCGATGATTAGAACCGATTTTGGAAGGGGGGTACGGACAGACAGACGGACAGACGGACATCGACCGCATGTCAATACCTACTTTTTCATTTTTTTAATTCTTTCGAATTAAAAAAAGAAAAGTAGGCTAAAAATATTGAAACATAATGAAAATGAAAATATACATTTTCATCTAAATACCAAAACAATCAAAACAAAACTATAATACATTCAAATAAGCATTTCCATCTAAATAGGCCGCCATACAACCCACATCGTGCATATCGATTTGGCATTAATATAAAAGCAGGCTTGTTAGATGGCGCATATAGGTGACTTCAGGGTGAAAAAAGACATCCAATCAGAGGGGAGCTTAATGAACAGTTGTCCCGCACAGTAGGATGTAGGGGTTTAATCAGGGGTAGGGTTGGTGGTGGGTCTGGATTTGGCGAGTGATCGCTAAACTGGCAAGTTTAATCAGCCTACATTCGAATTATTAATTTGAAAGAATCAGTAAGAATTATTAACAGAAGAAGAATTTCGTCTGTCTTTTTTTATCCCATTTCTAAATGTTATATTTTATTAATCTTTTTGGTTTTAAAGGTATGATATCAAATACTTATCTTTAATACTTCACTTTTAGTTCACCTGTCTTTCTATTATATTTTCTCTCTCTCCTCCCCATTCCTTCCAGTGCTAACCTTTAGATATTTTTATCTATCTATTTTCTTTAAGAGGATTCGAACCCCCGATTTTTTTCTTTAAATTGATACCTATTTTTCATGATTTCGTTTTTTATTCGTTTGCCTGTCCTAGCCTGACCAGATTTGTTTCAGTGACTGACGTTTTGGCTCTTAAATTATCATTAAATTTTCTTAAATACTATTTTATCCATGTTGTTTTTGTTTGAAAAAATTATAAAGAAATATAACGAAGACCATTTGCCCAAAGTTTATAGCTAGGTAGTTATAACAAACAAAGTACTACGAAATGTAGTACGTCTGGTCACCGTAGTCTGACCACACATATGAAACAATAAATACGCATAATACATATTGTTCAGTAAAAAAACATTATATTATTATCTGTAATAATAAAAGAAAGAGTATGTCTGTGTGTCTATTTGTCTGTGGATCATAAAAGACCTACTTATACTGCCCTCTGAAATTCGAAATTTTTAAGATAGATTCCCTGTAATACCAACGTGTGCTCCTGAGGCTTAGTTTTTTCATAGTTGTTCCATTATTAGAGAAAAAAAAAATTCTGAAAAAATACACCACTTTCGCTCAAATCCGATCATTTTTTCCCTTTCATTTTGTCATTCGAGAGAAGAAATTAAAATAAACACAAAAATTAATTAAAATTGCAATTGCTTTTATTTTCTTGCCATTACCTTCAGAAACTAAATTAATGATTTGAAAAATAATTGAACGTGCCAATGAGCTAAATGTTTTTTAAAAAAAACCGGAATAGAGGTTTTGACGTGAAATAACATTGTTATACAATTATGGTTAATTTTGAATTTATCAGGAAAATTGCGATGACAGTAAGTTCATATTGAGGAAGACTTTTGTGATATGAGGATGTGCATTTTATAGTGATGTATTTTTATTTTGGAATTTTAAAGCAATATAAGTAACGGGATTTTATTCTTTATGATGAACGGGAACAAAGGCAAATCTTATTATCCTATAGCAAATTAAATGACACATATACTTGGATCGATTTGATATTATTTTAGTCCGTGCGAAAAACGGGTATTTATTTGCTAGTTAAGTAATAAAATTCATTACCTTATATTAAATAATAAGTAATAAAAAAATAATAAGATTTTTAAAAAAACATTTTTGTTTATAATAGAATTTAAAACTATTTTAAATAATCCGTATGCTTTGGCGATATTTCCCCTATCTTGGCATCATTACTAAAACTTCTGACCGAATTCATCAATTCAGATATCGTGATGGTTGATCGTTATCTGAAAAACGATATACACGCGATATCACAGATCACGCTTTACTATCGTCCGGAGGGTGCAATGAAGGTTTTGTATTTTAACAGTAAACAAGTAGGTTTGTAACAGAATCTGTCAGTTAAACCGCGTCCACACAACATTTGTTCTCAACAGGAAACAAACTATTTATACACCTCAAAAAGAAATTCGCCGAACAGGGCCTTTAGCTAGTTGTAATTCAAACTTTTAAACACCAAAATTAACTATTTTCATTCATCATCTTTCTCATATTTAATAATTAGACTTATCATTTGCTAAATTTGTTTGAAGTTCGAAGAATAATGATGTAATCTTTTTTAATAAACATCTTTTTGTCGCCACAATTTCCCATTTGTATTTCTTTCGAAAATTCAGTTATTTATCGTTTTTTAAATTAATCTACAGTTCTAAAAATATATAATTAGTACAATTGATGCTTTAAAAATAAAAGCGAAACTTAGCATATTTTTTATGCCAAGTTAGAATTCTCTATGCATCTTTCTTCATACATATATAAGAACCATCAAAAGAACTCTATTGTGATAATTCAACAATCCAAACTGAATTATATCACATAAATAAATATTCTTTCAAAAGATTTTATTTTCAATAAAATTTCTCGTACGGTTAACGAAATGGCAACAGTGAAAATATTGAATAAAAATGGAATTTGCATGTTATTTCAATGTAGATTAAATTTTTAGTTATTTAAATTTTAAATAAATTTTAATTAAATTTTTAAAATGTTAATTTAATTTAAATTTTTTAAATGAAATTTGGAATGTAGCCTAATATGATTTTTTGCTTCAAAATGACGTATCCCAATGTTTGTGAGACTTACGGTTCGTTCTATGAAAGTGGGTGACAGACAGACGGACTGAACGATTATAATACCTTCCACTTTTTACGTTACAAACGTAGTGTGGAAGCTAAAAATATACGAAGCTAAACAGATCATGTGTGACCTTTTGTATTTTGGTATCGAGCGTGTTTGAAGTTGGCGTTAATATTCATGTTTTGGTCTAGAGTTTGTTTGTCGTCTGTATAGATTTGGTGTCAGGTCGATGACCGAAGAACTGTTGTAGGTCTTTCTAGAGATGTTATAAGGTTTATTCTTATGGTAAGAATCTGATAATTACATAAATGTATTTCAAAGAGCAGTGAGGCATAATGCTGATAAATATAGACATTTAATAAAGTAGTTTATATTTTTACGAGAATATAAAACGAATAACACTGTTAAAAATGTTGTGCTTGGTTTCACCATGATATTGGTTCCTAGTAGCTGCAACGGCTGTGTGGTGAAATGTTTCACCTTTATTTTCGGTGTTTGTTTGAACCATTTTATGGATTTGGAAACAAAAACCTGAGAAATGGTTCAACCGAATATCAAAAATATGGTTTAACGTTTCACCACACAGCCGTTGCAGCTACTGGGAACCATATTTTTGGTGAAACAAAGTGCCTAATTTTTAACAGTGAAGATATCTTTGCAAAAATATGCATGGCTAGTTGTGGCATGTTACCGATCTGACTTTTGAAAACTTCAAAACCTTTCCCAGTAAGAAAAAAACGCATTATGTGAGGATTTTATAATGATTTAAAGCACAAAGTTATTACTTAGTAAGAAAAGCAGTTTAAAAAGCTATTTTTTAAAAAATAATATTAAATATCTGTCGAGACGCAAATTTACCAGTTTCCTAATATTGACCCATATACTGAAAAAGTATAGTAAGATAAGATTAAAGTAAAGTAAAAGTTAATATAATGGAAATATTCTTTTATAGAAATTACAATTAAATCACCATTTTAAATTCAATAATAAAGACAATTTTCACAAAAATTTCATAAGAACTTATCTTTAAGGGGGACCAGACCCCCGAAAATTTTCCAAAATGACATTTCAATGTTTTTAGTGTTTCTTAAACTATGCAATCTTAGCTTTACAACGATATCTTAAAATAAAAGTTTCAAGTACTACAAGTATTTTTAATATATTTTTTTTAATGTTGTTTAGGTAAAATCCCCTTACGTTTCATAAGTAATAAACCACTATTATTCACTTTAAACGCTTATATCTCAAAACTTGCTTTTTCAATGTGCGTGTACCTTTTTCTCAGAATCTACTATAAATATTAACCTGAAATTTCTAAAATTCGCTGGAGGGATTTGTGTATAACTATCTTACTTTTTTTTCTTTATAATATTATTGATGTTTTTTTAGGTCAGAAATTTGTAGTTTCACTGAAAATTTTATAATTTAAAAACTAAACAAAATTTTGAAAAATGCTTTCAGTAAAGTATATCTCAACATCCATTTATTAACTAGTAAAACTTTCATTAAAATGTATCAAATAGATTCTGAGAAATAGGTACATAAAAAAGGTCATTTTAACATGGGCTTCAATGGAGGACACCGGTCCCCCTTAAACGCATTGCAAAGGAAAATAAAAAGACGGTTTAATGTCACAAACTTTCGCAGGTGGCGCTGTTACTCGGAAGTCAGTCCAACCTACCTATACTCGGGACAACCTAAGTAGGGTAAATAGAAATATGCTATGGAGAAGATCTTTCCGCGGATGTAAAGAGTTCCATAAATTATTTGCGAATCCATCCAGAAAACTTGTTTAAAACGTTAATTTCGTTTAAGGTCTAACATATTTGAATATTATTTGAGAAAATGTGGTAATTTTATTAGAATGAAAAGTGTATTTTGGTTAAATTGTATTCAGATCATTTTGTATATAAATATTACCTTACAAGAGTTTCCAGCCAATGGATCATTGTTTCTTTTTCGCGTTCCAGGGTTGCCGCTTCGATAGGATTTTGTTTTATTATGACAGCGGCAGATGTTTTTTTTCATTATATCATAATTCACTGTGTAATTGGCGATTGAAAATGAAATTCTGTTTAAGAAAGAAGGTTAGGTTTGAATTATCGTCGCACTAGAGCTACACAAGGGCTATTGGCGACGGGCGTCGTATTTTAGAACCACAGTCAAGTGACGAGCCGACACCTGAATAGGCACCCAACGCAACCGTTAAGGGCGACATCGTACGCAGCGTTAGGACTTTGAAGGATATTTAACGTGCACTCCCTTACACGGTATTATTCGTCGGACATTTTGGGCTGCACGAGCCGTTTATAGGTCGGCAGTTATTTTGACGATGCCCAGACCCGAACCTGGAACCTTTCGCATGCTAGGCGAGTGCCTAACCGTCTGGGCTCCCCAGCCCCTAAGAAAGAAGGCAATTTACAATTTTTTCCTTAAATTTAAAATAGAAGTTATCAAAAGCATTTGTCCAAATCTGGCTAAACAAAAGTAGATTTTAAAAATTTCAAAATTTTTGGAAAAAGTCGTTGATAATTGTAGTCAAGTATTCAATAAATGTCAAAAAGATTTTTTTTTATTTCCTTTGTTACTTTTTGAGTCGTATTGTACGAAAAGTGAATACTTGTGATGTACATTATTAATTTTTTTTAGTTTTGTTAAAATAGTTTTATAGTTTCTCGGTTTTCAGAAATATTTTGTATGCTTTCTATAAAGGGCTAGAAAAAAATCTCCAACTATTAATTCGATTTATTTTTTAACCTTTTGTAGTTTTTTTTATATGGTTTCTCAAGGTTTATCTTCGGTTATAATTGCAATAAAAGTTTGGAATTAACACTTTACAATACCGTAAAAACATTTGGCGTTTTTTGCGGTGTTACAATGGTTAAAATTTAAAATAAGAACATAAACTCTCCTGTTTATTATATGTTTGTTATGTATTATTATTTTTCGCTTAAAAATATTATCCTTCTACAGTTATAACACAAAAAAGTGCGTTTTTTTTGCAAAAATAATTATTACAATTGATTTTCATCCGCGGATTTAAATACTGCTCTGAATCCCTACTGCCTCATTTTTTTTATTATATTTTAGAGATGTGTTTTTTTTCTAGCTTAAAAATATTAACCCTTTTAAAATTACAATTAAACAATACATATAGTTTTTAAGTATTTTGAAAAATATTTTTTATATAAATTTCTCATAAAAATTTTAACTATTTTTCTAGTATTCTAAAAGCTTACAAATCAAAATTGTGTATTTTAATAAATTTACCCAACCCCTCACCATAATTTATAAATTAATTTATCAAAAAATATTAAATCAATACTGGGAGTGAAGAAAACAGGAAAAGATTAAACCTTTTTAGAATTAAGAATTTGAACAATTTAAATATTTTTTATTATTAACAATTATATTTCTTTGTATTTGGCACCTTGCTTTAAAAAAAAGCGCCTTATTGCGCATCAAGAATTTTTTTTTATAATACCATTAATTTACAATAGGCCAAACGAAGCTATGTCGGCGCCAAACTAGACGTCTGATTGAAACTTTTTTCTTGTTTCGTTTGAATCGGCGAGGTTGCGATGTGATTTATTGCCTTGTATCATAGCACCACGCTTTTCCCTCTGCCTTTTTACTATTTGTTGTTACCCAAGTTAGGTTGTCCCCGAGTGTAGAAATATTCCGGTTCATGGGTTTGTTGATGTTTTAAACAGCGCTGTCGCTTTGCGGTGTGTTCGAGAATGTATAAAAACGAATAAACTATACAATATATTCTGGAAAATAAATATACTGTACAATACAATATATCCAGCAATTATTGTGTTGTACCAACCAATGTGCAACATTTTTGGCAACGTTTTTAACGAACGTGGAAGCATTGAATTGGATGCCTAGATTAAAATTCTTTATGCAGCTTCCGAGTTCGTAATATTCAACACTTGATTTTAATGATCTAAGCTGTTGTTGACTATTTTAAACATTGATTAGCATCAAATAGAATTTTAAACAAAAATGCAACCGACTTTACCATCAAATTAAAAATAATAAGAATCGTAATTACGATCAATAATTTTAATTAATAAGAAGACTTTAGAGTTATGAATTAAAATACTACAAATTTTTGCTAAAAAAGCACAATTCTTCAAATTATTTAAACTATGTAAGAGTTTAACGGGCTATATAATCTTACAATTGATTAAAATGACAATCCATAAATTGAATATCATTCATAAATTGTCTTATCATGTTTGTATTATTTTTTACACACACGTTATCGACGTGCACTTTATATTAATAAATAAATATACATACACACGTTATCGACGTGCACTATATATTAGTAAATAAATATACATATATAGTAATAAATTGTCAAAAACTTGTATTATTAGCATTTATTTAGTTTTGATAATAAACAAAAAATAACAATGTCATTGTGGCAGAGATTTTCATAAAAACAATCTTCTATCTAAATAATAAAACACAATCTGCAATTGGGAGTAATTACTTTTATATTTGGGGAAGAACTAAATTGTTTTTTTAATCGCACAAACGTCAAGTTAGGTCATGTAAATAATTTAAGTTTCTAAATATAAAAGCAAACAGATTAAAAATAAAAATGATTTTCTCAAATTGTAAACTTTTTGATCAAATAACATATTATAAAAATACAATTGATTCCAATTATGTTTGGGGGGGGAATTGAATTTTTCAACATTGCGCTACGGCATGAGGAGAAAATCAACATTGAAGCTAGCGACGAAAACGAGCTTCCGGTGTCTCAACCGGAAGTTAACTTGGTAGTTTTTTGGGGGTAACCAATCAGAGGAAGGTAGGGTTTGTTTGCAAACTTTAAACCCTCTATACTCGCCGCCAACCAAATTAGAACACGTTAGGGATGGCGGTTTTTCAAAAACCGGTTTTTTACAACGCCGGCAAAACCTGCCCGGTTTTACCGAACCTTAAAAACCGGTTTTATAAAACCGGTTTCCACGAAACCGGTTTTTCAATGGCAAAAAAAAAAAACGGTTTTAATTTTTTTTAAAAAAACTTTTCAGTTTCTTATTAATTGATTGAAAAAATCAATTAATTTGTAAACTTTACATTCGAATTTAAAAAAAAAAAACAATTTACACAATCAATTTTAAATGTTTAAAGTGTTTTGTTGAAAACTAAGTTCTAGGTTTTCTTCCTAATACTTACTTTCTTATTTAAAATTATAATGTTCCTTTTTTTGCCAGTTTTTCTAATCGCTTTGAGTATTTTTATTAAGCTTTGCATTATTCCATCTCTATTTCCTTTTTTTTTAATTTAATTCCTCCCATTTGCTATCTATGCCGGCAAAACAAACATTTAGAAAAAAAATTATATAATTAAAAAAAACGCTGATGGCGGTTTTTGACAAAAAAAAAACAATTTCCGGTTTTTAGACGGTTTTCCCCGCAGAAAACCGGTTTCCGGTTTAGACCGGCCTCATGAAAAACCCGGTTTTTCAGTCAAAACCGAGGGCAAAAAACCGGTTTCAGTTTTCCATCCCTAAAGTGTAACAAATAAGGGTGGCGGGAACTATACCTATTAACAAGTGATCTATAGTAACCCCATAAACTTTATCAAATGAATTCTTTCAAATACCGCGATCAGTCTAGCGTCAGTTTCCAAGTGACCATTCATATTTAGCGTTATCTCCGAAACCCTTTTTCACCCAATGACCCTTGAGTAAAGCTGTCCGCTATAAGAAAAAACAGAAAATGATCCGTTCCTATCTCATCTGTTGCAAAGAGTAATCCCACTATCCAACAGAGCTTTTGTTAGCATAGTCTTGGTCGCGATCGTAGGAATGATCATAAGCGTATCTCACCTTTAACAATAGAGTGAAAGTTCCCTATAGGAGAAGTGCTTTTCGGCACGGAAACGAGTGGAAGTTAACTCCATTGACTGAGTTACCGACAACCGCTCGTTTGTTTTAAGCAGTAGGTACTGGTCTAGTACATTTAGATATTGTGTAAAAAAAACTGTAACTCTTGTTAAAAACACGAGATGCTTTGTGGTATGCTGGGTTATGTTCTCTTGGGGATATGATGAGAATGTTAATGAAGATAATATCGCACTGTATGCGGAAAATTGTCATTTCGCACAAATGTGACTTTTCGAGTTGTAAATGCTATAATATATTCATAATTTAAATATCTAGCGATTAAAACGAAAATTAAATCGATTGGTAGAATATTTTTAATGCAGTAAGTTAATTGTTTATTTTTTTTTGTATAAGGCGATGCAATGGGAAAAAATAAACTTCAGACGATTTTTCTGAAAAACTGTATTTTTGCGACAGGGTCTCTTTTCCGCGTACAGTGCGATATGCTTAGAAAAATGCCGCATTATTTCAAACAGAGATTATTCATTCCAAAAACCTAAGTAAAACGTAAGTTAAAAGTAAACGTGTTACCTACCTAAACCTAAGTAAAACGTAAGTAGATACCAGGACTTAAAGACTTTGGCCACGATGGTACTTAGCATATTTAAGTTAAACAGAGAAAATTACATTTAATAATAAGTTTTAGTGGCTTCATTCCGCCATATTTAGGTAAGGATTATTAAAGGAATTTATCAGTAGAAATAGACAAAACTAAATACCATGCCGACCCTTTAAATCCGAAATGTTGACTACGTTTTTAAGTTTCATTGGTAAATACAAAAGAAATTTGCATAATTTTAAACGATCCGATACTTTCCCTTTTCAAATGTTCTAAAGGAGCCTAATAATTTTTTCACAATATTTTATGCATATCAAACACATACGTAACGAAACTGCCACAAAAACTTTTCAAATATTTAATTTTTGTCATTTTAGTTTTTTCAAATGGACCTAACAACTTTTTAACAATATTTTATGCTATCAAACATATACCTAACGAAACTGCAGCAGAAACCTTTCAAATATTTATTTTTTATCATTTTAGTTTTTTTTTTTACTTGCACTTACTTTAGCGATAGCGATAATTTTTCCAACCCAGAAAGATTTTTCCCAAATTAGCGATTTCTTTGGTTCCCTCCTCACTACGTTTATAACGTAAAAAGTGGAAGGTATTATAATCGTTCAGTCCATCTGTCTGTCTGTCTGTCTGTCTGTCCGTCTGTCTGTCCACCTGTCCGTCAAACACTTTCATATCCCAAACTACAAATGCTACGGACAAGTGTGATACGTCAAAAAATTCAGCGCATCGAAATTAGAATACATTGAAAATTTCAGAAAAGAACTCGAATTCGCAAAAAGGTGGTTTAAATTACGGTATTATAATCGTTCAATCCGTCTGTCTGTCTGTCCGTCAGTCTCTCCGTCACCTACTTTCATAGCTTAAACTACAAATGCTACAGACAAGTGTGATGCGTCAAAAAATTCAGCGCATCGAAATTAAAATATATTGAAATTTTCAGAAAAGAATTAGAATTCAAAGTACTTCAATTATTTTAAAAACTGCAAAATTTAATGCTCATTTAAAAAGCATAGGAAGCCATTTTTATTAGAATTAAATCACCATTGCCATTCGCAACAATCGCTCGAGTAACTTTAATTCTTTTAGACAATAAAATAAAATAAATTTATTTTTGCGGTTTTTTTTTCATTCTATTTAAAAGCGAGGAATATTTCATATTTATTCTTGAAATATAAATTAATATTTGCAAACGATGAGTAATAATTATTGAATTTTCAAAATAAAATAAAAGAAACTAGCCAAATTTAGCATGTAAATGTTTATTATAGAATTAATGCTGTGTTTGGCGCCTTTTTACCTGTTAAATACAACTGTTGTGTGGAAGCGGGTTAAGTGACAGATTTTGTTTTTTACTTTTAAAGTCTTTTAGATTTACGTCTTTGTGCCAAACATGATCCATTTGAATTCAACAGTGGTATTAACACTTAAGCTTCCTATGTGCCCAATGACCTGTGCATAAACCACGCTTTATTATCCCACCCCAAGGGCCCCTGGGAGGAAGTCAGTCACATTTTAACCAACCATTCTAGATCGACTGTCATGGATATAGAAAAAAAAAATAGCACAAATGAAAAAAAGACTAATGCGAAAAGAAAATGGAGTCTGTCGTAACAAAGAACAGGTCACGGGTTGGAATGGGTTGCTAAAATGATTCTTTATGAACTGGTTCAGAGATAGAATAAATATCAGTTTCACACACGAATGCTTCGGTATATTAGCCGTACTTGCGGTGCCGCATGATCCTCAATGACAACGTTAAGTCAATGCAGCTTACACAAACAACTGGCAAAAAATTCGTAATCACGGCTGTATCGACTATAATATTGACGTAAAACCCGTATTTGCTGTTCTTCTTGATCTTGAATGACAACGTTAAGTCAATTGGAACTTCATACACAACGAGGAAATTATCATAGTTACGGTTGTTATTGTTTTACGTTCAAATAATAAAAATGTTGAAAGTGTTATGTAATGGTATGCATAGCATTTTCGACTGTCATGGCCTAGTAAAATATAGCACGAACGAAAAAGAGACTGATGCGAAAAGAAAATGGCGTCTGTCGTCATAAAGAACATGTCACGGGTTGGAATGGGTTGATAAAATGGTTGTTTTACGAATAGGTTCAGAGAGAACGTTTCACATACATTATCTGCCGTACTTAAATATCTGCCGTACTTGCGGTACCGCATGTCCCAGGACGGAAATGTTAGGTAACGGAGTTTACACACACAAGGTGTAAAAATTTCGCACAACGGTTGTATCGAGGATTTTTGCTCGAGTAATAAAATGTTGAAGATATTAAGTAAATGGCAAGAAATTAGTAAGAAGATATATGTTAAGTAAACGTCTCCAAGTAAATGCAAGAAGATATTACGTAAACGTCTGCCATCACAAAGAACTAAACACAGGATGGAATGGATGTTTAAAAATGGCTGTTTATGAACGGGTTCAGAGAGAGGATAAAGAACTATTTCACACAGAACGATTCAGGTAAATATCTGCCGTACTTGAGATGCCGCATGATCCAGAATGACGATGTTAAGTCAAAGGAGCTTACACACACAACTGGGAAAATTTTCGTACTTACGTTTGCATCTATGATTTTAGCTCAAGTAATGGTACGGAGACAGGATAAAGACTGGTTTTACACACAAACAAATATCTGTCACCCTTGCGTTTCCCCATGATCCTGACGGTCAATACTAAGTTACGTTGGCTTATATACACAACGGGAGAAAATATTGTATTAACGGTTGCTTCTAAGATTTTAGCTCGAGTAATGAAAATGTTCATCTGGACGAAAATAAAAGACAGAGATGTAACTCTTTTTCATTACTTCACCTAGAGAATAATTACATTTTTCATCACTTAAATAAATTATAATTTTGTAAACATACTTTTTTAATAATTATGTTATGTACAAATATTACTTGTTTCAAGAATAACGTTTTAAAAACTAGTTGGAATTTACAAAGATGTCACTAAGTACAATAATATCTATAGGAAAGTTATTCATTTTGCGTTCATGAATGTACCATAGTGGAAAATACAGTCAGTTCAGACAAAATAAAACAAACCGTATGAGTTGTTGCCGTAAACGGATACCACCATAGTCAAGCAGGCATAACAGCTATGAATATGCAGTATAGGCTGCGGTCAAACTACTGACACATAAGACAAGTGTGCACAGCTATCGCCACCTCCACAATTAGGACATGTCCCTGAAGGGGAGGGAAATAGTCTCCAGGGACCTGTACCAGTGGGAAAACTGCGCAATGACCGCCCACAGGACTTTCGGACCCAACAGATTTAACGAGCACGTACTCCGCATATACTCGACAAACACAAACATCCATGCCGTACCGGGATTCGAACCCGAACCCAGAGGCTCCAAAGGCTAGCTCCCTAACCGTTGCGCCGCCGGGTCGGCTAGCATTATATTTAAACTATTTGAATAGAAAATTACTTCTCCGTGATTGTGGCATCACAGATGAACTTGATTGGACGGGTCTTCACCGTGCCGAACGCTACTCGAGTAAAGCGGGGAAAATCCTTACTACGTACTCAAACAAAGATTAACTCATTTGTTTTTTCTCACATTTTTTTGTAATTCCGTTTGCTAATCTGAATTAAGGTTCACTTTGTCTTCTAAAATAGAAAACGAAATCGAAAATCCAAAATGTACTGACATTCCTTATTTAGGGAGCTCTAGGCCACAGTACCATGTAACTCGGTGACGCATATGCTTTTATTTATTCACACTTTGAAGACTAAAGTGACACCATTCGGCATCCTATCAATTAGGGATTGGCTTCACTTTTTTTACGCCAAGCTTCATTTCTTCCGTCTCCACATTGTCCGAAAGATCAATACTTTAGTCTTTATTGCAAAGCTGGAGACAATATCCTAACGATGACGTCGAAAGAATTGAAATATCTTTCGGTTCTTTTTGTTATTACCTAGAAGGATCAAGGAAGTTATAGTAAATCTTGGCTGTTCCACACAGTCCTGTTCTTTGACTAAAACGTTTGATGTTTCTGGTTGTCCGTAAATATGGTTCTATGCTATGGAGATATATATAAAATGAAACTGTTATGAGGGTTCCATACCAGTCGTCAGAATCTGTTGTGTGTTTTTGTGTGGAATATATATTCGGGCTGTCAAAAGACCGCTTATAACTTCGTAAGTATAGAACAAAGACACCACACTAAGTGGATCCATTATTTTAGGACCAGCCCAATAGGATCCCCAGAATGTTTGTCTGTCGACCAACAGAGTATCTCGTATTTGTGGAATCGTGAGGACTTCATGGGACTTTCGTGATCCCAGATGAAATATGGTTCTATTGCTATGGGAAGATATATAGAAAATTAAAACTGTTATAGAGAGGTTCCATATCCCAGTCGTCAGAGCATCTGTGCTGTCGCTATGTAAGTAAGGTAATCGTTTCCGGCTGCCTATTTCTAGCTCTTCAGGAGCTTTAACACAGCCAATACCGCCTCGTATTTTAGAACCCTGGTCAAGTGACGAGGTCGACACCTGGGGGCACCCAACGGAACTTCGAGCGACATCGTACGCTAACGCCGTCGGGACTTTGGACTCCACAGATTTAACGAGCACGTCTGTCCCTGTGTACTCGGGCCCATCCGTGATGAGGATTTTCTACTATTTCCAGCACAGATCCGATTTATAGGATGACTGGCAGTAAGTGGGATTCGAACCCCCGCACTCCCGAGAAGGTCGAACCTCTAGGCTAATGCCCTAACCACTCGGCCACGGACGGGCCCGTCGTCGCTATGTGTGTGACACTCGTTGGGTGGTCTTCTTTGGCGTCGGTGAGACGAGATTTTTACGAAATTGTTGGTTGGTTGTAAATTCTCAATGAATGACAGCACCGCTCCAATGATATTTGGAGGCTCAAGAGCGAATGGGTTGGGGATGTTCCCGGGTGGCCAGCTCTTGAGCCAATAAAGTTTTGGAGGTGGTCTCCGTGTTTTGGGGGTTTATCCGGGTAAGACGTTTGGGACAGAATAGAAATATACTTCACTAAAGAATATGGAACTGTAACTAGACAGAATAGAACGACATCCTAACAGGACTGAGTTAAAAATTGAACTAATGGTTCTAGAAATCTTGTAGTAAAAGAACGATGTTAGCAGCTGTAATCAACACCCATTTGGTATGTAACATTTTGAGAAATATCTCTGGAACCATCATTAAAATATCTTATGATTCTTAGTTTAACGTTTGTTTTATTTATTTATTAATTTTTCAGAGAGAGAGCAGTAAGAACAACTTCGAACATGAAATTAGGTATGTTAACTTAATTAGTTTTAATCATGATGCATTATGTAATCTAGGTACTAGCCACTTTACATTATATATCCAATACTATACGATCGCAATCTAGAGAAGTAAAGCCATGAAATATTACAGCATCGGCCTCTCATACAAAGAGTCTCGACCACCTAACCAGGGGGCCCGGGTGGCCGAGTGGTTAAGATGGCTGCCTCCGCTAACAGTCTGCGCACTGTACCGGGTGCGGGTTCGATTCCCGCCTTTGCCCTGGGTGTAATTTCTCTCTCTGTGACAGTAAAAATTCTTTCTGTGTCTGTCTTACTTACGAAGGCTTATAAGCGGGTCTCTGATCAAGCACACAAGCCGGAATATATATGTATCAACCCTACCCTACCCTAACCAGCTTCTAAACCAGCCACATCCTAAAGGCGGATATTTGTTGGCGAAAATAAAAAGAAGGCTTAATTACGGGGTTTCTCGAGTACACTGGGACAGACGTTCTCGTTAAATTTATGAAGTCCAAATTCGCGATGGCTTTAGCTTACGATGTCGCTCGAACTCCAGTTGGGTGCCAGCTCAGGTGTCGATCTCGTCATTTGACAACGGTTTTTAAATTACGAAGAGTAATTTGGCTGCGTTAAAATCTCCTTGGAGACTGAAAATAGGCAGGCGGAAGCCTTTAACCTAACTTACATTCATAGAGAAATTGTGGTAGGGCCGTAGTGATCCTAGTGGTCAGCGTCTCGGTCTCGGGATCGGGGTCTGCGATCGAGTCCCCGGTCCACTGAAACCTCCGCAGTATATGCGGGTACTGCTCGTTAAATCTGTTGGGTCCGAAAGTCCTTAAGTTCCATACCAAATCAATACCTCTGGGTACAAGCCAATTCTGGGGTTCCCCAGTATGGCCTCTGTCTTAAAAATTAGATGGATCACTTATGTGTGTGTGTTGCGTGTGTCTGTCTTATTGACGAAGGTTTATAAGCGGGTGCTGCCAAGCACACAACTGAAAATATGTCTACAACCTAACCAACCATCATAGAGCAAATTGTGGTACAGCTGGGGGGGGATGCTCCACCCCTCGTTACTCGGCTGCTATTGATCAGGGGATCATTGGGGGGACATATTATTCCATAATGAGAGATCAGGGAATGAAAATCATTAAAATTTAAAACATCTATATACCTTGAATCTTAAACTAGAGTACTACATACATCTCCATAAATGAAATATTAGTTAATTACAGCCTTAAAATATTATTGCTCAATAATAATCGAAAAATAATTATCCCTTTCGAACTTACAAAAGGCTCGATAATATTCAAACATTATTCACTGTACTATCTATTTCTAAAATCTATTTTTAACTGAACTTGATAATTAAGATTCAGTTTCGAAATCTATTCATTTTTTGATAAATATTCAAATCCTTATCAGTATATTGATTAATAATATTTCTTAAGCTATTATATTTTAATTTTCTTAAAACTATTGTTAACGCGTTATGCACCAGTTTGGAACTTTGAATGCATAGTAACGTAATTATAAAATAATTATTGGAATTTTTGTAGTTATCAATATAAGCATTTTTTATGGGGTTTTTTTTAGTTTCAATAGTTTGTAGATTAATGATTCATTAATTTCATATTAATTGCTATATATGCTATATTAAAGCCCTTTAATGAATTAAAAATATATAAATCGTAAATGATTAATGAATGTATTTCGTAAGTTAATAAAAACGTTAATGTAAAAAAGTCCATTAATCAAATACAGAAATGTAAAAAATCATCAATAGAAAAAGAATAAATGTTATACGTTTTAACAATAGGTTATTGATTTTAATTCTATTACTATAGTAAAGTTACAATGTATCTGACTGATGTATCAATGTAAAGTTACTATGTATCTACACTCTTAAAAATTGTGTGCTTGGTTTCACCATGATATTGGTTTCTAGTAGTTGCAGCGGCTGAGTGGTGAAATGTTTCACCCATTTTTGGTGATTGGTTGAACCATTTTTCTGGATTTGGAAAGAAAAACCTGAGAAATGGTTCAACCGAATATCAAAAATACGGTTTAACGTTTCACCACACAGCCGTTGCAGCTACTAGGAACCATATTTTTGGTGAAACAAAGTGCCTAATTTTTAACAGTGTAGTCACATTTAAATACGTTAGGAAACACTCACAAAATACTCACTTAAATTGGCTTTCAACAATTTAACGACACATTATACACTAATTTCCCTTTAAATGCTGTATTAAAGTCAGTTTTTTAATAAAAAATATCTAATTTGTAAAAAGATTAATGAATGTATTTCATAAGTTAATAAAAAAACCATTTATTAAATACAAAAATGCAAAAAGTCATCAGTAGAAAAACAATGGGGCCCGGATGGCCGAGTGGTTTGGATCATTACGCTAGCAGTCTGCGCGCTGTAACGGGTGCGGGTTCGATTCCCGCCTTCGCCCTGGGTGTACTTTCCTTTCTCTGTGACAGTAAAAATTCTTTCTGTGTCTGTCTTACTTGACGAAGGCTTATAAGCGGGTCTCTGATCAAGCACACAAGCCGGAATATATATGTACACTCTTAAAACAAAAGAGTGAAATCCACTCCTATAGGGGAAGTGCATTTTCGGCACCGAAAAAGGAGTGGAAATTAACTCAGACTGAGTTAAAACCGCTCGTTTTAAGAGTGTAGGACGTAGATTGTTTTATTTCTTTTACCCACTCCGCAAAAAGAGTGAATCCACTCCTATAGGGGAAGTGCATTTTCGGCACGGAAAGGAGTGGAAATTAACTCATACTGAGTTAAAACCGCTCCTTTGTTTTAAGAGTGTACTTAACCCAGACCCCAGAAAAACACAATAAATGTTATACTTTTTAACATAGGTCATTGGCACTGATTCTTTTACTACTGTGCAGGTATTACATACTATGTGCGACATAATAGTCACTTTCAAATATTATAAATAGTCACAAATGGCACAAAGGCCGTTTTATACTCCGCGGTTCTGGTTGATAGCATAGGAAATGTTAAGTTAATTTAGATATCTCTCTTGTAACGGCATTAAAACCGTACATAGAGTTTCACTTGCTGTTTTAAAAACAAGTAGGTTTGTTACAGAATCCGTCACTTAAACCGCTTAAACCGTCACTTAAACCGTCACTTCGCCTATCAGGGACTTCTAATTCAAACTTTTAAACGCCAAAATTAACTAGTTTCATTAATCTTCTTTCGCAAAATAATATTTACTTATTATCGCTTGCTAAATTTGTTTGAAATTCGTAGAATATAGATACAATTTTTTTAATAAATATCTTTTAGTTGCCACAGTTTAATTTACAGTTCGAAAAATAATAATTAGTAAAATAATGCTTTAAAAACAAAAGCGAAATTTTGCATATTTTTTATGCAAAGTTAGAATTCTCTATGCATCTTTCTTCATACATATATAATGAACCTTCAAAAAAACTCTATTGTGATATTACAACAATCAAACTGAATCTCAACTGTTATAAATAAATATTCTTTCAGAAGTTTTATTTTTATTTTAAATAAATTTTCTCGTACGTTTAACAAAATGGCAGCAGTAAAAATATTGAATAAAAATGGAATCTGCATCTTATTTCAATGTAGTTAAAAATTTTAGTTATTTAAATTTTAAATAAACTTATAAATTAAATTTTTAATGAAATTTTGAATGTTTTTTAAACTAATATTTTGCTTCAAAATGATGTATCCCACTTGTTTGTGAGACTTACGGTTCGTTCTGTGAAAGTGGGTGACAGACGGACAGACAGACGGACGGACTGAACGATTATAATACCTTCCACTTTTTACGTTATAAACGTAGTGTGGAAGCTAAAAGTAGTGTCAATTTCAAATAAATTTAAAGAGCTGAAGAAATTGCTGCTGTCATTGTTACTGCAGTAACGTTTAAAATTGCCACTCCTTGATTGCAAACCGAAGGTGAAACGAAAAGTGCGGTTTTACCTGCGGTAAGCCCTTGTCATCAAAAGGAGTAATTTCGTACAAGTATTAATTTCAATTGAATAATGTAGCTATAATTTAACTTTAAAATTATGTGTCATTGTTAATTCAATATCCTTTTTTTCACAAAAAATTTCATTGTTTCCATATTTTAAATAATTTCCCTAGAGATAAATGTATGTAAGATGTAATTGAACATGGAGTTAGTGAGATACTACAGGTGGGCCCATGTTCTTTGAACAAAAATAAAGGAGATAGTTTCTCTCTAGGCTCCATATAGGTGGAGCCCACACTAACCTAGTGAGCCCATATAAATCCCGCATTAGTATGCTACCTAGGTTAGATTTTCTTCGAAATATTCTTTGGCGATTTTCTGAACCCAATCACATCAAATACAACCCCTATCCTTTTTAAACTACCTCAAAGATTGAAAAAATACTAGAATCCCAACAAGCGGTATAAAATATAAATCTTAGCTCAAGCCAGATCTTTTACAAACCCTCAACAACCTTCTAACAGCTTTTTAAAAAACTAACAACAACAAACAAGATGTCTGACAAGCGTCAAACTCGCCAAAACCTCTCGCCAAACAAAAAATCCGCCATTTTGTCATTTTGGTTTGCCAACGTTATATCTACATACTTTGAAAAATGAAGGGTTTTTTTATCAAAACTAATTTCCTTTGCTTACAATACATGACTTTCACAATTACCACTCGATAAATCAATACAATTACTAGTAACTATATATAATATAAGGTAATTTTGTTAACTTTAACACCCAAAATAAATTGCTGCTACTATTTGCGCGTGCACGATTTCGTTTCATATTATGGCGCCCGAAAGATATGGGGAACTCTTGTATCATATTAATAGTCCGTATTTCTTTTTTGCAGGGATTGGAGTAACGCGTTACTTGTAACGCCGTTACTTGTAACAGTTACTTTTTTTAGGTAACGCCGTTACATTTTTCAGAAAGTAACTGTAACTGTAACTTAGTTACTTTTAGCGGTAACGAAGTAACGAAAAATTGCGTTACTTTTCCGTTACTTTCCGAAGGCTGTCTGATGCTTATTTATAAATTCCACTCCTAAGAGAGAAGGGAACATTTCGCATTCCCGAAATCTGAGCTTTTCTTGGGAGGGAAAAAGCAAACTAGCATTGTCCACTTTGGCTGCTAACGGCAGCCAGAGTTGTGAAATTGTTTCGTTAATAATGATTTTCTTTGAAAAATGGTAAGATGGCTAAATTACAATTTTTCTCATAACTTGAAATTTCAAAGAGTAACTGTGAATCGTTACTTTTCGTACTAAGTAACTGTAACGTGTTACTTTTCAGATTAAGTAACTGTAACGGTAACATAGTTACTTTTTTTATTAAGTAACTGTAACAGAGTTACTTTTTTAAAGTAACTTTCCAATCCCTGCTTTTTTGCTTTATCGTAATACCTTAAAAGAATTTCTATTGCAGTTACCCTTCGAACATGCGCAATTCGCTCAGAAACCTTATTACCCGACAGGTACTGGGATCTCGTTTACCAAAATTAAAGTCCCAATATTTATTTATTTTTTTGTTTTTCAGTAATACCTTTAAAACCAAAATAGTTCTATTGTAGCTACCCTTTACGCATGCGCAATTTTCACGAATGTATGACATCCGACAGGTATAGAAACTCGCGAATCAAATTTGAAGTCCATAGCTCTTTTAAGACCGAATTGATAGTTTTACCTGCGGTTTTTAACAGATTGATAACTTATTAAGATCTTTAAACATGTATTCCCTGGAAAACAGGAGAGCTAGGGGTGATTTAATACAGTTATTCAAGTTCATAAAACAGGGAGACATGGAGGGCTTAGGTTTTACCTTAAACAGCTGGACCAGAGGACATGATCAGAAATGGAATAAATAGAGCTTTAGAAGGGAGGTAAGAAAACATTATTTTTACAATAGAGTTGTCAATGGGTGGAATGCTTTACCAGATTATGTTGTGCATTCGAAGAGAGTAGAAGATTTTAAGAAGAAACTTGACGGTCATTGGAAACTGGTAATGTATAAGATTTATTTTGGACCAACCTTGCTGGGCCTCTGGCCTGTTGTTGGTCGACAATTTTTGTATTTGTATTTGTATATGGTGACAATGTTGAACACTGCTACAGTGGCAATATACGGCATTCCTTTTTCGCATTTCAAATTTATCTAGCATTGCCAATACTTGATTGAAAACCGCAGATAAAAATGCAAGAACGGTTTTCGTTTAACCCTTTCAATCCCAACTTTTTATTTTTTAATCTAAAAATATAAAATTTGTGAAATAGACTCATTAAGCATCCAGAATGAAATGGTGAAAATGTAAATTTTTTAATCAGAATTTAAGGAAAAAATTTGGAATCATAACTTTTTTTGCATAAATTGTAACAATAATTTTTCGAAACTTTATTTGTTAAAAATAGTTAAAATTGAATTTTTAAACATTTAAAAATGCAAGCTTTAAGAATTTAGGGGCAATTTATTTAATAAAATTATTCCAGAGTTATTTTTTACCATGTTTTTTTTCATATTTTCGTTTAACTACAACAAACATTATTTAGTTCTTAAGGCATTATTCTTCCATCTAACGATACAAAAATAATATATATTTTTATAGAAAATGTATGCAGAATTTAACAAAATATATTTGAACGATGTGCAAGTTAAACTTAGTGAGAAAAAAAAACGCAAATTTGATTATTCCAAATAGAATTATAGGAAGTGAAACTGTTAATTCGCATTTAAAAGATCCAACTTACTTAACGTTTCCACTGCTATCCTCCAGCACTGTAAATACCACAAAAATTACGGTGTAAACTAGCCTTACATCCTTACCAAATTCACATACTGATGTCCCAAAAATATGGTTCGAGTAATTTCTTTCAAGAAGTTTATTTTTCCTGTTTTCCTTTAACTTCAACATCAGCTGACTTTTGGCGAAGACACGCGTGTTAAAAGAAAATATATCGATGTATTGTTATAAAAGAGGATATACGGAGGGTACACGGGGAGGGGTACAGTGGGATACTCATGTGGAAACTTGGGGTACTCATTTTTCACGGTTGAAGTTAACGGTTTGAACTTTGTTGCTGTGTTAAAGTGAAGGAATTTTTTGTTAGGTTTTTCGGGAAAGAAATCTGGCATCAGGTGTAAGTGGTTGAGAAGATATGAAGGGTGCAGTTGAAAAACTGAAAATTTCAAAAGTATAGATAAGGTGTAGGTTCCGGCCTCTTCATTGGCAACTTCTTCCAATTGAATTCATCATTATCACAAGTCACCAATGAACAGACCAAACCCTATATCTTAGGTATACTTTGCGGAATGTCAGTTTTTCAATTTGAATGATTTGTAATTTTTTTTAAGAATTTCCAATTTTCCAGGACAGTATATAAACCACTGAGGGATATACTTGTTGGTCAAATAGACATTTGGTTTTCCAAATAACATTTAAATTAACCCTTTCAGTCCCAATGACAATTTGGCATCATCATTTTAGAATTTTTTTTTCTGCTCGTCTATAGCCATGTATGATATCAAAAAGCACATCATTCGATTCTTTAAACTTTTTTCTATTAGAAAATATTTTTTATTAATCCCAATAGATGTCAGCCCTATTATTTTTTTTTAATTATGATCAGAAACGTGATGATGCCAAATGGCATCACTGGGACTGAAAGGGTTAAAAGTTTTGATTCAATAATTGTTTTTTTTTTTAATTTTTACTTATATGGTAAATGATATTAAGAACATTTTCACTACTTTCCCTTTTTTTTATTTAATTAAATTGAAGACATTGATAATATTTTACTACAACTTATGTAGTTGCTGGCCAAATTGATTTCTGTAATATGGATATAAATGGAAAAATTATAAGCTTCGCAGACGATACTGTTTTACTTTATTCGTCCTCATATTCATATGAACACTTAAACAGTTTAATTGATTCAGATCTATTTAAAATCCGAAATTGGTTCCTAAATAATAATTTAAGTATTAATATTTCTAAAACTAAATACATGCTTTTCAGCCTGCAAATATAGCACCTATACTACTCCTCTCAATTTAAAATATCATGACAGAGTTTGTTCAGATTTGCTTTCCTGTAATTGTAATAACCTCGATCAAGTAAATACCATTAAGTATCTCTGTGTTTTTATAGACAATAACCTGAAATGTAAATCACACGCCAATTACGTATCAAACAAATTAGATTCGTTTTAAGACAATTTTATTTTTTGAGAAATAAAATAAACCATGATTTCATGCGATTACTCTACAACGCTTTTGTACATCCTTTGTTTAATTATGGAATCCTTGCCTGGGGAGGGGATTATGTAACAAACCTCAAAAGAATTATAAACATACAAAATAAATTTGTTAAATTTTTGTAAAAGGCAAATGTGAGTATAAACATTGAAAATTATAAATTGTTAAATATTCTACCTATTCGTTATATTTATTTCTTTAAAGTTTGTTTATATATTTTTAATAATCCTGATGTGTGCAATAAGCGGATATGTATTAACCCAAGAAGACTTAATGGTATTTACATCATTCCTAAACCAAAAAAGAACATTTTCTGTAAAAATTTTATTTATCTTGCACCAAAGTTTTTTAATAGTCTTCCGCTTCAAATACAATCTTTAGTTAAACTTACTTCCTTCAAAAACCAATTGAAATCTTTTGTTTGATATTCCTGATATAGAGAACTATTTTTGATTATGCATACTTCAATTATTGAAATAAAATAACTGTACATTAATTCATTTTGTATTGACTAACCCTCTTAAATATACCCCTGACACTTCTGTTGCCATAATAATATTTTTTACTTGTAATTTAATATTTGTTCTATTTTTGTGTTTGTAAATTTACATCCATGTACTTTTTTACGTTCGCCAATATGGTCCTTGTGACCCTTGGTGTTCTATCTACTGTATAATTGCTTTTGTATTTTTTTTCCCCTTCAAATTAATATCTGTTATTTTTGTGCAATAAAAAAACAATTGACTGTCAATTGACTTGTTTTACGTGACAGAGAGTCATTCCTCCTTCAGTTCTTGGATTTCATTAGTGTTTTTGGTATATAACATGGTAGCATCGTACACTACATTGACCTTATTTTCATTCCTGTGAAACCGTTGCCACTCAAGACGTGAACCATGCCCATTGATGGGTTTATACTTCTCTCCGTCAGGTGCTCAACAATATGTACTCTTGTTAGATAATATTTTATTGATAAATAATCTAAAGAATTTTCGCTTATATAGAGTTAAAAATATGTATTGCTTTTATGAATACAAGGCATGCGTGTTTATGGCTCGTGTTTAGCACGTAACTCGCATAGAAAATATGTTATTGTAGTTGTTTCGTCTGTTTTATAAGTAATACTTAAGAAGTATTTAGTTGTTCACAAACTTTTGTTGGGGGATTTTAATAGTTAAATCCCTTGGATAAAGATTTATTAAGTAGCATCTTTATTAAGGAATATTAAATCTGTAGATTATCCTAAAAGAGTATTTAAAATGCATATTGCTATGACAACAGAGAATTAAATGTATTTACTTAATACATAAACATGTCGATATATATTTTTTATATTTTGATCCTTTTATAGCTTTTTATGCTAAGACGCCATTAAAAGACACAAAAAAACTCTGAAACAAAAATGATGTCTTTAATAATTTTAAAATAATTAATCAAAAAATTTCGAAAAATAATTTTATTTATATTGTCGGTACAAATTGACAAGAGCATGAACGTGCAAAAATAATGAGATGGAAAATGCTTGAAGATAAATAGTAAAGAGTTTGTCCTCAATTAAGCATACATGACATTTTTTACTTTCAATTTAAGTAATATGAAATAAATATCATAATAAGGTTTTTCGTGAAAATTGCACCTGTGCAAAATGTAGGTCTTATATAACATGTTAACTTTTTAAATTATTGAAATGACCTTACTGGGTATATAATTTTCTTTAAAAGCATACGGTACCCAAAACATTATATCTAAAAATAATATCATAAACTGCTAAATTATAATGGTTTTATATCATGTTCACTCTAAATAAACATTTTCTAGCAATAAAAACAAATATTTACAAGTAGTTTTTCATTTTTAAAAAAAAACAGTCAAAATTTTGAACTTTAAAAAAAAACTACTCCTCTTTCAATTTTGGGAATAACTCCACCAAACTTTAATAGTTTGTTTTTAGAACTATTTGTTCAAGAAATGGGCATGGATTTTAAAATGTGAGCTACAGTTAAAAAGTAACATGCATTTATACTGAAAGTCACAAAAAAAAAATTCAACTTATTGAATTCAACATTTTTTTTTAAAACAACTATACATAGTTGACCTTATTCCATGCACAAATTTGTGCACCATTTATATGAAAACACAGGTTAAAAATTTCAAAATTCTAACTTAATTAGCAAAAAAGCCTTAGGGATTTATTAAACACAAGAATTGAAAAATCGCGAAACATAGAAAACAGGTTGAAAGCAGACGAAATACGTATTCAAACATATAGGAATGACTCCAGAAAATATTTAATAACTTTTTTCTATTGAAGATATCATTATGAAACTTTCAGTAAATGTTTAAAAAGATATTATGAATAATAAAAAGTAAAAAATGAAAAATCGATATTTTGACCAATTTTTGGATAGAGTATCCCCTTAAATGTATTGATTAATTGAGTGGTGATTGAAGGTCATGTAGTGTTACACGCAACCAGTTTCTTTTTTAAATATTAACTTAGTCGATGCGCTAAATTCTTACTATTTAGGCATTGGATATTATTTCTTCATGGGCCGTCAGGATTATATCCCAGCTCCCCATGGTGTATCTACAACACACACGCTTACCCCAAAGAGTTCTATAGTAGGGTAGAGATTGAACCTGGCAACAGCACCATGGTCCAACACGGAGACAATATAGGGTGGCATGTGGGGCTCGATGGCCGAGTGGTTTGGATCGCAGGCCATAACGCTAGCAGTCCGGCGCTGTAACAGGTGCGGGTTCGATTCCGCCTTTGCCCTGGGTGTACTTCCTTTCTCAGTATCAAAATTATAAATTAACTAGCACTTTTGCCACTCTATTCGGGCTCCGTAGTGAGCCATGGCTGCCGATGGCAGCTCAGTACGAGTCGTTCCTCTACCCTACTATAGAACTCTTTGGCTTACCCACAACTTTTAAGAGAGCCTCATCAAACCCCAACTCAAATCAACCACTCATGTACTTGCAGACACCAACTTTATATTCCCAGTCAAAAACCCGATAACGAATCAAATTACTAGAAACTCGAATCTAAATATTCCGGAACGGATCTGCTGATCCGTTCTTAATTAGCTCTGGAGTCAATGTCTGACTCGTTCCAATTATCTAATTGAAAAGAGCTCCTTGTTAAATAGAGGGTGATGCTCTGTTTCAGCAGTCCTTGTGCAAAGAACTTTCTTTGATTGGTAATCGATAGGAGAGTCGGTTGGTTCGTCTTAAAGGTTTTATGGTAATGTATTTTCAAAATAAAGTTGGATAGTAGAAGGTGATGATTAAAGAAGTTGCTTTATTGTTTTTGAAGATAAAAATTGATGATTTGATAATTTTGTAACAATAAATTTATAGCAATTGTAATAAAAAAATTGTATATTTTTAGTAACACCATAAAATAGTTTCGGCGAAAACTTTAGAAGATAGTGATGATTGTAGATAATAATGTCAAAAATGTTTGCAAAAATTGTGATTTAAAAATTAAAAGACTCTTGTATGAAATATTTTTTTTTATTTTAAAATACCTAATATGGAATGTAAAGCAATGAAAGTATTGCGATAAAGTCAAAAATTCGAAATTAAGATTTTGAGTTTTCTACACGTTTTGGAGGGTGCTGTTCCTGAAATAAAGGTTTTCGAACTTTGGTTCATCTGTCTGAAACCACTCTACAACTCATACTAGGGGCCGTAGTGAGCCTAGTGGTCAGCGTCCCGGTCTCGAGATCGGAAGGTCCTGCGATCGAGTCCCGGTACCACTGAAGACCTACCGAGTATATGCGGAGTACGTGCTCGTTAAATCTGTTGGGTCCGAAAGTCCTCTAAGTTCCCATACCAAATCAATACCTCTGGGGGTGACAAGCCAATTCTGGGGATCCTCTAGTTGGCCTCTGTCTCTAAAAATTAGATGGATCCACTTATGTGTGTGTGTTGTCTGTTGTGTCTGTCTTACTTGACGGAGGTTTATAAGCGGGTCGCTGACCAAGCACACAAACCTGAATATATATGTCTACCAACTCATACTAAAAGAGCAACGGTATTCAAATTTGTATACGAGGTCTGCCGGACGTAACAACAAGATTTGCGAGAAAATCGCACATGCGCAAATTATAGCTGCCATAGAACTTTTCTTCTTCAAATATTAGAACTTCTAGAAACTTCAAAAATTATTGAAATATCTTTATCGGGTGCATAAGTACTTTTAAATGTATCGATTTTTTTTAGTGGTAATTGAAATTCGTGTAGTGTAAAACTCACACAATTTCTTAATTTTGACTCAGTCAAAGTGCTAAACTCTCACAATTTGGCTGTGGATATTATTTCTTGTTATTTCGACCGCCGGAATTATATCCGAAGATCCCTATGGTGTATCCCCAACATACGCTTTCTCTACAGAACTTTGAAAAAAGAGCATCACAAAACCACAATCCGAATCATCCACTCATGTACTTCCAGACATCATATATTTCAGTCAATATAACGATAATTACTAGAACTCGAATCTAATATTCTGAAGTATTGATTCTTGGTGAAAGCCCGTTGTTAAGCATCACATTGCATTACGTAGCCAGGTAAACCGGATCTTTTTTAATTATAATCTATTTAATGCTGCTATTACATTCTCTTCTAGGTTTCACAATATTTGGCAACGCTTATATTTCACTTGAAGCTCCATAGTACTAATTCGGTAAGCAGAGATATTCAAAACCATTCAACGAAAAGCGTTGCTTCAAAGGTCCAGCATCCCTGACCACTATTCAGATAAAACCTACCTCACGGCGTCGTGCCGATGGTTAGGCATCAGCTAGTTCAATCTTCTCAGAGGTCGGGTTCGAATCCAATTATGCAGTCATCCAAATCGATCTGGCTGGAAATATAGAATTTCATCACGATGGGCCGAGTAACAGGGACGACGTGCTCTAATTTGAGTCAAATTTCCGACGCGTTAGCGTACGATGTTCGAATTCGTGGGCCCGCTCAGTGTACGACACTGTCATTGCCCAGTTCAAAATCGAGCGTTATTGCTGGTAAAGCCCTGAAGAGGCTAGAATTGCAGCGAGGATTACCTTACCTACCCTACCTCACTACGATCCATTCATAAATCTTTCAGTGACAAGAAACATAAATTGAGGCTTATCCAACATACCATCGCCAATCATATACAAACGCGCCAATCCCAATCAGCCATTTACCGCAATCCACAAATCAAAACACTCCACTCTTCAAGTCAGCGTTTTCAGTCCCTTTTATTGCATGAAAAGCACGTACTTTCATAAAGTTAAAATCGCGCGTGGCAAAGAAGAAGCATATGAACAACTCAACGCTACTCGTTTGTTGTCATGGCGACCTTGCCATCCGTGACAACGCCGAAGAGGCATTTCTTGGGGGTTTGAAGTTAAGTCTACTTCAAGAGGCGGTAAGAGTTTTTTTTCATAAACGTGGCTGATTTTTTGGTGTATCAAGCCATTTGCAAACTCCGCATATTCCGCAAAACTGATAGCCATTTCATTTGTGATACCATCTTGGTGGCTCTCGCTACCAATTTTGCCGCTCAGGTTACATTGAACATTGAATGAAGTGGTTTCGAACAGATTTCTTCATCTTCAGCACTCGAAACGGAGCAGTGTAGTCAAACTTTCCGTCCATGCACGTGTTTGGGAGAGCTTCTATGGCCTTGCAAATCGAATAGGCTGTGCTGTGAACAAACTTTCAGACAAACTTTCCGTCCATGCACGTGTTTGGGAGAGCTTCTATGGCCTTGCAAATCGAATTGGCTGTGCTGTGCAAACTTTCCGTCCATGCACGTGTTTGGGAGAGCTTCTATGACCTTGCAAATCGAATAGGCTGTGATGTCAAAATTTTCCGTACATGCACGTGTTTGGGAGAGCTTCTATGCCTTGCAAATCGAATAGGCTGTGATGTCAAATTTTCCGTCCATGCACGTGTTTGGGAGAGCTTCTATGGCCTTGCAAATCGAATTGGCTGTGCTGTCAAACTTTCCGTCCATGCACGTGTTTGGGAGAGCTTCTATGGCCTTGCAAATCGAATAGGCTGTGATGTCAAATTTCCGTCCATGCACGTGTTTGGGAGAGCTTCTATGACCTTGTAAATTGAATAGGCTGTGAACAAACTTTCCGTCCATGCACGAGTGTGGGAGAGCTTCTATGGCCTTGCAAATAGAATAGGCTGTGCTGTGACCCAAATGATTAGGGACAAAAACCCTACATATTTAACCCATTTATAATGTGTTTAATAATATCGAAAGCTCTTACTTAAAATTGCTTCTACAAAGGGTTGAAGACTTAGAATATCTAATGATACTCATTTGGAAATTAATATCAAACCATTGCGAAAATACACTCTTAAAACAAAAGAGTGAAATTCACTTCTATAGGAGAAGTGCATTTTCGGCACCGGAAAGGATGTGGAAATTAACTCAGACTGAGTTAAAACCGCTCGTTTTAGGAGTGTAGGACGCAGATTGTTTTCTTTTATTTCTTTTACCCGCTCCGAAAAAGAGTGAAATTCACTCCTATAGGAGAAGTGCATTTTCGGCACGGAAAGGAGTAGAAATTAACTCAGACTGAGTTAAAACCGCTCGTTTGTTTTAAGAGTGTAGAGGGAAAACTGGCTTATGTAATAACTTTCACCAGTATTACCCCATATTTGTTTATGAACAGTTGTATATCTTTTAGCTCAAAAGATTCAAATGCTGCATTGCATTTTTTACTTTTAATTACCTAATTAGATATAGTAAGGTAATTGAAATAGTGTCCCTTAGTTTTAAAGCAGGCAAGAAGGACGAGAATTTCGAACAGAGCAACGTATGTTACCGTTAAACCACGGCCAACTTCAGTAACAAGGCCAGAGAAGCTTTCCCAAACATGAGCGTAGACGGAAACGTCACTGTTCCGAGTGCCGAAGATCGAGAAACTAGTTCGGACGCATTCGGAACCCTAAAAAATGTGGTCAGCCGTGAACGAGTGGTTCCGAACAGGTTTCGAGCCAGGTTGTCTTCATCTTCGGAACAACGTCACTTGGAAATATGACGTCAAAATTTTCGTCCCCGAGCGTGTTTGGGAGAGCTTCTTTGGCCTTAGTAGTTGAGTAGGTCGTGGTTAAACTCATACAATAACCCCGATTGGGAAAAGTAACTCGCTTATATGTGATCAAAGGAATTATAGGATAGTAGTAATTAACATAAACAAAGGATGAACTCACATAGAAATTTGCATAATGGAGAAATGATACATTAAATATGTAACGGAATTAATGACAAATAAAGGTGAAAAATATCTGAAACCCGAATCCGGAAATTCTTGTTATGTTTCAGGCACTCTACCGAGCAGGCTATCTACAGTCCTTGGACAAATTATTAGACGCACTACAAGATTTCATGTATCAATCAATGATGAACAAAATACCTTTAGAAGGACATTTGTGTTCCTACGCTGTTAAAAATTAGGCGCTTTGTTTCACCAAAAATATGGTTCCTAGTAGCTGCAACGGCTGTTTAGTGAAACGTTAAACCATATTTTTGGTATTCAGTTGAACCATTTCCCAGGTTTTTGTTTCCAAATCCAGAAAAATGGTTCAACCAAACACCGAAAAAAAGGTGAAACATTTCACCACACAGCCATTGCAGCTACTAGGAACCAATATCATGGTGAAACCAAGCACAAAATTTTTAACAGTGTAAACTTAAGCTATTGAATAGAAAATACTATCTGCTATACTAAATACATATATCGACATCTTTTTTAATGATATGGCATTCTTTGGTAGGTTTTCATCATTACTAAAAAAATACTGTGCGCCTAATAATTTTTCCAGGGACTGTAAACTAATCAATATAAACCGTCCTTCGTACACTCTTAAAACAAAAGAGTGAAATCCACTCCTATTGGGGAAGTGCATTTTCGGCGCCGGAAAGGAGTGGAAATTAACTCAGACTGAGTTAAAACCGCTCGTTTTAAGAGTGTAGGACGTAGATTGTTTTCTTTTATTTCTTTTACCCGCTCCGCAAAAAGAGTGATATCCACTCCTATAGGGGAAGTGCATTTTCGGCACGGAAAGGAGTGGAAATTAACTCAGACTAAGTTAAAACCGCTTCTTTGTTTTAAGAGTGTTTAAGGCACTCTACCGAGTAAGCTATCTATACTACTCAATATAAACCTTCCTTCGTAGTCAAGTTCCTATATAACCTACTGTCGCATTGGCATTTGTCCCCCGCACTTGTGGAATTACCAAATCTGGGTTTATCCGATGGGGAAACAAGAAATGCTGAATCCTCGGACTAATACGTGACACTTAGACGGTATTGGACTTGCTGGGTAACGTTTGTGATCGTCAAAACTATGGATCGGGATATTGATTGGGTTTTATGCGACAGTTGGGGGAACATATACAAGGGATGGATTCAGATGTAGTGATTAGGGATGGGTAAAGATTCAATGGGATTATTAGAGGCCGTAAGATTGTGATTAAAATGCTTATAACGAAGTATGTTTGTAGAAAAAGTAGTTGGTTAATTGGATTAATGTTGCACCCATAGATATCATAGTTAAAGTATTATATTGGCAGATCACGTGACCTCCAATGCTAACGACGGGACGCGCATGGAGTCCAGAATAAGAGAGCAAATGGGCCAGTGTTGCTGCCACTTTAAGGAGAAAAATACTACGAAGAAATACCATTTAATTCTAAAATTACAAAAAAATACTAGAAAAGGATTTAAAGTCACTAAAAAGATTCCAAAATGCAGCTAGTATTGTATTTTTACGATATTTTTTTGTAATTTTAAAATTAAATGGCATTTTTTCGTAGTATTTCTCTCCTTAAAATGGCAACACCACTGGCCATTTTGCCCCCTTATTTTGGTCTCCATATGCGCTCCGTCGTTAGCATTGGAGGTCACGTGATCTGCCAATCTAATACTTTAACTATGATATCTATGGTTGCACCACACTGTAGAAAAATGTCTGTCGTTTTTGCAAAAAATCACTGTCAAATATTGTGCCAGAAAAATACCATCTAATTTACAAGAGAAAATTTATATTTTATACGAACAATTTTTAATTTTAAAAGGTCGAATTTAAAACAAAGACTTATGCAGGAATTAAAACACATTAAAGCTAATGTGTTTGGGCACTTTCTCTACCTAAATAGTATTTACAGTCACTTGATAAGTTAAAAATGATTTTTCTTACCGAATACGTAGGACACGATAACAAAAACAACTTTTTATTTTAATTCAATATGATAATTTAAAGTTGAAGAAGGAATGGGTATGTTTCAGGTCTTAAGTGGCAAGAGAAATGCGATTTTTTTTCCCGAACCTCGATATATGAATCAATGTCACCTGAAGCAATCCAATTACATAGTTAAGATAGTTCTTTTTATTTTTCACGAGTTTTAGTTATCTAATGAGATTAATACTAAGCTTTAATTTGCCATTCCTCCCTAATTGTTTCCTAAAAATTTCCAAGAAAAAAGTGAAATTGAATTATAATCTTTAACTCTCTTCTTATTATTGTTTGCAAACACGTTTGCATAAAATCAGACAAACATTACATAAAACTTTGTCATTCTACTGTAAAAACTCGAGACACGTCAGAATCAATTATTCTATCTCAAAACATATCGATTCTAAGTAAATTGCTACAAACCCCCAAGCGATATTTCTACAAAAAAAAAAAAAACGATACCTCGACTTAATTCCAAAACATTACAAAAACAAATCCGAAAACAATATCTAATTAATTCCAGGAGAAAACAATTTTTTTTTAGTTTTGTTTTCTGCATCGTTAGTTGGTTCTATGCTAACTAGCATTCAAAGAAAACCAATAGTTAATTTTAAATAATAAGTCTAGAGGCTTTAATTAAAAACGGGAGAATAACTTTGAAAAATGACGGTTCTTTCGCTGAGAAACGGGAAAATTAACGCTTTTTCCCGGAAATTAAACCTTCCAGGAGAAATGTTTTGTAAAGAATTGTTTGATTGGGAAGTTTGTCTTTCTTTGATTATGTAAATTGAAAAGAATCGAGAAATAAAGATGATAAACACAATAATATGCCTTACTTTACCGATTTTCAACGCTTTTAGGTCAGACTTTTCTTAATCTTATGTTTTCCCATTTATATGTTCTTGCAAAAATATTATATTTCATTGTTCGAATATTTTAAATACGAAAAAATAGGGAATTTTATATATTTAAAAAAACTTAAAATCAGTAAATTTATTTAATTTTTAAAATATTGTTATTTTGTTTTTAAGGTAGTCTTACTTCACTTTTTAAGGTTTTTTTTATTAACGTCATTGTGGCCACAACCGATCAATTTATCATTGTTTCAACTAACAAAAAGTATTTAAAAATTTTAAAATGCAACCAATCTGATATCGCTATTTCAAGTCTCTCAATCCTAACCAACAAATTAACCAAACAAATGGGAGAAAAGATGCATTTTTCATTAAAATTTCACCAAAAAAAGCGTAACAGACGATGAAACATTATTAAATAGACCTATTTTTGAACTGTGAATAAAATTACAAAAAAGTTAATTTGTTATAACCCTCTGATTACTAAAAATCCACAAGCTTTAAAAATCGCGTGTCCTCAGAGGACTGAACTATTTTCATCTCAAAAATCGAGAATGGACTCGTCCAAAATTTCAATGGGGCTGCAGAAGACAGTTCCTATTCATAGAAACCCCTTTCGGGTGTCAACTGGCCACCGGAGAGGGTCTGTTCACTAATAAAAGTTGCATTTTTCATTAAAATTTCACAAAAAAAATCTTAACAGACGATGAATCATTATTAAATAGACCTATTTTTGAACTGTGAATAAAATTACAAAAAAGTTAATTTGTTATAACCTTCTGATTACTAAAAATCCACAAGCTTTAAAAATCGCGTGTCCTCAGAGGACTGAACTATTTTCATCTCAAAAATCGAGAATGGACTCGTCCAAAATTTCAATGGGGCTGCAGAAGACAGTTCCTATTCATAGAAACCCCTTTCGGGTGTCAACTGGCCACCGGAGAGGGTCTGTTCACTAATAAAAGTTGCATTTTTCATTAAAATTTCACAAAAAAAATCTTAACAGACGATGAATCATTATTAAATAGACCTATTTTTGAACTGTGAATGAAATTACAAAAAAGTTAATTTGTTATAAAGGCAAAAACAGGAATGACTCTTCTGTGTAAGGTTTGTTTTTAGTCATTTGGTCACTAAACAAACTCACTAACCACTACATTTATCACTAAAAATTAGCATAATTACCAATAGTTTTAAGGTTCATCAGTACACTTTGTGGAGTCGAAAAGAGCAAAAAAAAGCTTTTTTTTAGTAGGTATTGTCTTCAGTCAAATGCTATTTTTCCGCTACAGAACCTAATACAACTGTTTTCTAAATTACACATAAATGCCATATATTCAAAGACGTCGCAAAGAGAAAATACAGCTGCACAAGATTTATGAACAGCAATTGACTAAAATATTTCAAAAGAAGTCATTATTAATCCATGACGTTGTGAACAAATATCAGCATTTTCAAACAAAAGTATTTGTTTTAATTTAAAAATACTCGACTACTAATATTTGGTTGTATAATATGAGTATAACTCACGATGTAATTTTTGGGGGAATTTAATTAGTTATTCAATCAAAAATTATTACAATATAATATTAGTCAATAAAATTGTGTTAATAGAATAATTTTTCAATTAAATTTATACCATACAATTGATTATTAGCCAAATAAGTTAACGCAATCAATTATCAATTCAAACAAACTAATAGCATCAATTTTCCAATCAAAAGTCAGCTAATAGGATTGATAATTAAATTATTAATTAGTTTACAGAATTAATTATCAACCTAAAATTATGTAATAGAATCAATTCATACGAGATAAGCAATGTTTTAAACTTTAGAGATAATGAATGATTTCTTAGGTAAAATTTATAAGAAAATTGACACCCGAACAGAACAAATTTATGAAACATTTACATCAAGTAATGTCTTTAGAAGTAATATAAGCACTTTATACCATCACAATACACATAGAAAATTATTTTCAAACCGTTGAAACTTACCGGGAACCGAGATCAAGATATAAAGCTCTTCCAAAATTGTTCCAAAACACCAAATTTCTTTATGTATTACGATCCAAAACCAATTTTCTTATTTTACACACTTGATATTTTTAGTCCATTTTTCTTTTTCAACCAAACACCAAAATTGTGGTTGTGCTCGATACCTGTAAAAATAAAATAATCAATTAAATATTTAAACTTACAAACTATTAATTTTTTGCAATATTGGTTCTATTGACATTTATAAATTGCATAAAATATTGCATGAAAAGTAAACTTGCTTTTGTCTTTAAAAACAGTTGATTCCAGGTAGGTACATGGTGCAGCGAATGGTTAAATTCTCAATGTAATATGGAATGTAAAAAATTATGTTTTTTCAATAATTCATTTTATAAATTTGAAAAATACGATTTACCATCACGTTCTAACTTAACCAGTTAAAAAATTAAATGTTTTATATTATGAATTAATTTACTATCATACAATAAAATAATCCATACCCAAACGCAAATTAAAAAAATATTCAATATCCTATGGATGTCAAAACGAAAATTCTCGCAATACTTTACAAAGTGCCTTCGACTTTACAAAATGCGCTTTGTATATGTCGTTCTACCTTGCATAATAATAATACAATACCAACAAAATCTCTTAAGCATACACTGTTAAAAAAACCAGACGTTTCAGGAGAAAAATTACTGATTTTAACGGAACTTTCCCGTAACGACTGAAAACGGATTTTTTTCCTTCTGAAAACGAGTTTTTCCTTCTAAAAACGGAAAATGTTCGTAAACCACGAGCGAAGAGATGAAAACGGAATTTTCCCGTTTTTAGAGCAATACTTTTATTACCTTATCGTAGACTTGGCGATAATGCACTAAGAATACACACATCGAAACTCGAACATCAAACACCCGTATTACCAAGGCCCGTCCGGAGTGGTTAGGGCATCAGCCTAGAGATTCAACCTTCTCAGGAGTGCGGTGGTTCGAATCCCACCTACTGCCAGTCATCCTATAAATCGGATATGTGCTGGAAATAGTAGAAAATATCCTCAATTCACGGATGGGCCCCGAGTACACTGGCACAGACGTGCTCGTTAAATCAATGGAGTCCAAAGTCCCGACGGCGTTAGCGTACGATGTCGCTCGAAGTTCCGTTGGGGCCCACTCAGGTGTCAACCTCGTGACTTGACCAGGGTTCTAAATTACGAGGCGTTATTGGCTGTGTTAAAGCTCCTAAAGGAGGCTAGAAATAATCAGCCGGAAACGATTACCCTACCTTACCTGTATTACCTGTACGGGGAAATGCAAAATGGAAATTTTTAATAACGGAGAAATAAGAAACGGAACTTAAGTAGAAACACGGGAAAATGCAAAATTTTAACAACGGAGAAATTAGAAACGGAACTTCTGTAAATACACGGGAAAATACTTAACGAAACGGGAAAGTCCCGGCAATTCTGCTGCCGGTACTTTTCCCGTTCATTTCAGTAATTTTTTTTACAGTGTACGTTATCCCAAATAATCTAATATAAGAACGATACTTGAATTTAACAAATTCCAAATAAACGACTTACTATCATATTAAAACTTAACCCGTTAAACGCAACATTTTTTTAAAATATAATTCTTAAAATAATAAATTTACTATGATACAATAAAATCTCCATTCCCAAACCCAAATTTTAAAAAAGATTCAATATCCTAAAAATTCTCGCAATACTTTACAAAGTGTCTTGGACATTACGTTATCCCAAATAATCTAATATAAGAACGATACTTGAATTCCAAAAAAAAAATCGACTTACTATCATATTAAAACTTAACCCGTTAAACGCAACATTTTTTTTAAATATCATTCTTAAAATAATAAATTTACTATTATACAATAAAATCTCCATACCCAAATCCAAATTTTAAAAAAATATTCAATATCCTAAAAATTCTCGCAATACTTTACAAAGTGTCTTTGACATTACAAAATGCACTCTGTATATGTCGTTCTACCTTGCATAATAATTCAATACCAACAAAAACTGTTAAACATACGTTATCCCAAATAATCTAATATAAGAACGATACTTGAATTTAACAAATTCAAAAAATCGACTTACTATCATATTAAAACTTAACCCGTTAAACGCATTTTTTAAATGTAATTCTTAAAATAATAAATTTACTATTATACAATAAAATCTCCATACCCAAACCCAAATTTTAAAAAATTCAATATCCTAAAAATTCTCGCAATATTTTACAAAGTGTCTGACATTACAAAATGCGCTTTGTATATGTCGTTCTACCTTGCATAATAATACAATACCAACAAAAACTGTTAAACATACGTTATCCCAAATAATCTAATATAAAACGATACTTGAAATTAACAAATTCCAAAAAAAACCGACTTACTATCATATTAAAACTTAACCCGTTAAACGCATTTTTTTAAATGTAATTCTTAAAATAATAAATTTACTATTATACAATAAAATCTCCATACCCAAACCCAAATTTTAAAAATATTCAATATCCTAAAAATTCTCGCAATATTTACAAAGTGTCTGACATTACAAAATGCGCTTTGTATATGTCGTTCTACCTTGCATAATAATACAATACCAACAAAAACTGTTAAACATACGTTATCCCAAATAATCTAATATAAAAACGATACTTGAAATTAACAAATTCCAAAAAAAACCCGACTTACTATCATATTAAAACTTAACCCGTTAAACGCATTTTTTTAAATGTAATTCTTAAAATAATAAATTTACTATTATACAATAAAATCTCCATACCCAAACCCAAATTTTAAAAAATATTCAATATCCTAAAAATTCTCGCAATATTTTACAAAGTGTCTGACATTACAAAATGCGCTTTGTATATGTCGTTCTACCTTGCATAATAATACAATACCAACAAAAACTGTTAAACATACGTTATCCCAAATAATCTAATATAAAAACGATACTTGAAATTAACACAATTCCAAAAAAACCCGACTTACTATCATATTAAAACTTAACCCGTTAAACGCATTTTTTAAATGTAATTCTTAAAATAATAAATTTACTATTATACAATAAAATCTCCATACCCAAACCCAAATTTTAAAAAATATTCAATATCCTAAAAATTCTCGCAATATTTTACAAAGTGTCTGACATTACAAAATGCGCTTTGTATATGTCGTTCTACCTTGCATAATAATACAATACCAACAAAAACTGTTAAACATACGTTATCCCAAATAATCTAATATAAAAACGATACTTGAAATTAACAAATTCCAAAAAAAACCGACTTACTATCATATTAAAACTTAACCCGTTAAACGCATTTTTTAAATGTAATTCTTAAAATAATAAATTTACTATTATACAATAAAATCTCCATACCCAAACCCAAATTTTAAAAAATATTCAATATCCTAAAAATTCTCGCAATATTTTACAAAGTGTCTGACATTACAAAATGCGCTTTGTATATGTCGTTCTACCTTGCATAATAATACAATACCAACAAAAACTGTTAAACATACGTTATCCCAAATAATCTAATATAAAAACGATACTTGAAATTAACAAATTCCAAAAAAAACCGACTTACTATCATATTAAAACTTAACCCGTTAAACGCATTTTTTAAATGTAAATTCTTAAAATAATAAATTTACCATTATACAATAAAATCTCCATACCCAAACCCAAATTTAAAAAAAATATTCAATATCCTAAAAATTCTCGCAATACTTTACAAAGTGTCTTTGACATTACAAAATGCGCTCTGTATATGTCGTTCTACCTTGCATAATAATACAATACCAACAAAAACTGTTAAACATACGTTATCCCAAATAATCTAATATAAAAACGATATTTGGAATTTAACAAATTCAAAAAAACGACTTACTATCATATTAAAACTTAACCTGTTAAACGCAACATTTGTTTAAATATAAATTCTTAAAATAATAAATTTACCATTATACAATAAAATCTCCATACCCAAACCCAAATTTAAAAAAAATATTCAATATCCTAAAAATTCTCGCAATACTTTACAAAGTGTCTTTGACATTACAAAATGCGCTCTGTATATGTCGTTCTACCTTGCATAATAATACAATACCAACAAAAACTGTTAAACATACGTTATCCCAAATAATCTAATATAAAAACGATACTTGAAATTAACAAATTCCAAAAAAAACCCGACTTACTATCATATTAAAACTTAACCCGTTAAACGCAACATTTTTTTTTTAATGTAATTCTTAAAATAATAAATTTACTATTATACAATAAAATCTCCATACCCAAACCCAAATTTTAAAAAAATATTCAATATCCTAAAAATTCTCGCAATATTTTACAAAGTGTCTGACATTACAAAATGCGCTCTGTATATGTCGTTCTACCTTGCATAGAGTGATACAGCAGAAAAGCAAACTGACAGGGGCAAAACTTGGAGCGCTGGCTTGATCCAATTTAGTTTGACGCCTATCACATTAAGGATTATAGTTTCCATACTATTTTGTTTGATAAGATATAAAAGAGGATTTCGTAACTTTTTGGGGAATAATGTTTAATGTGAGTTTGTGTCAAGTAGTGTTTGGGTTTGTAAGTCTTTGATGCAATGTTTTATGTGAATGTAGTAGTTGGGATTGTTTCTTGTCAGTCGGAGTTTTGAAATCCTCGCCTAAAATTGATTTTTATTTTACTATAAGACCTAAAACGGTTATAAGGATCTCGAAATAAAATATTGGACACCTAAAAGAATTTTTAGGAATTTTCAAAGTTTTACAAAAAAAATTTCAAATAAATATCAATTTCAATACTGTCATTTCAAATACTGTTGCATTTTTGAGATTTTAGATACCTACTTTACAAAATGCAAATCTTAAAAATTGAAGAATTTCTTAATTTTATCACAAAAAACTCATTAATATACCAAAACTACTTTCAGGAGATGAAAAAAACTTTTTTTTTAATTAGTCTTACTAACCTAAAAATGATTTCAACGCAAAGTGTTTAGTTAACAAATTAGGGTTGCTATACCTATAGAGTTTTCTTTGTATATGATGTGGAATGTTTACCACATTTGGGCATTGTCATTGCTTGCTAACGTAATGCAAATCGTCAAATCGAGATCGGCCATTATATCATGACTGTTCCGATTCTACTCGTACAATAGGCAACTGAAACGACCACTTCCACGGTGACGTCACAGCTGTATCAAACGTCGTCTTAAACCCCATGCACAAACAACCTGGAAGCTAATTCGTCCAAATAAGAACGGCCACGATATAGTGACACGGCTACGTCAAACATTCTTTTCTATCCCCACAAACAAGCCAAATCAAATCGTCCATTTTCACAACAAACCCACGTCTAGCCTGATTAAAACTATTCAACACCTAAACCAAACACACCTTCTGCATTGATGGAAGACCCTTACCTCAACATAAGTTCAATCCATTCAATTTTAATAAAACACAACAATCGATAAATTTGAAAAATACCTCCCAAGACCACTCATAAGTATTGAAGGCATAACCCATTTATTCAGACTAATGCAATTACAGCAACCGTTCGAAACTCTTATTAGTGAACGGAGGCCAGAATAGGATGAGGATGCTGTTTGGTAACAAACGTATGCGAAACCAGGTTGTCAAGTGAAGTCATTGATCGTTTCTGCGATAAGCCCAATCAAGCATTTGGCGAATAATTTGGCGCCACTTTTTACATGTTACTAAGCATTTTACAGTCTTACACCAAGCTAGTGTTACAGTGAATGCAATGAACGATTCGAGCTGGGCGGAGCGTGTGGGAATTCTGGGAAAGAAGACAACCGTCTTGTTGTCACTGTAGGCGTGATCGTTCTAGTTTTGATGAATTAGCTGTCGGAGGATTGGTTTGTGGATATTAAGACAGCGGTTGTAGCGACTGTGAAGTCACTATAGGCGTGGATGTTCCAGTCTCCTATTAATAAATATCAATTTAAATCATATCGGGATGTGTCAGAACCTGTATCTGTTCGAATCTTGACAGCATTGTGACCTCTATGATGTAGTGGTCAGCGTTCCTATGCCGCCGAACCGGGTTCTTATAATACTCGGGTATGCCATGGATTAATTTACTTTCTGGGTTGATGAGTGAGTATCAAGCTTCTTTGGAAAGTTAACTGGAGATTCATTGTTGAACTCTCCACTTGCCCTGCACAATTGCCAATAAAGAACCTGCTCGTGTCCAGAATCTTCTAGACGGGCACAGCATCATGGTTTAGTTACATAGAGGTAGGAAAGATAGATCCTTGTATATAGGCAGTAGCGCACAAATGAAGCAGGCTAGAGCGGTGCATCTTGGGATACCTCGGTGTCGGCATGTTATGCGCAGTAGCTCGAAAAACCTGACAACCCTGCTTTAAATCATCTCAATTGGAGGGGCCCTCTACAGAGCGGTGCATCTTGGGATACCTCGGTGTGAGTATGTTATGCGCAGTAGCTCGAAAAACCTGACAGCCCTGCTTCAATTTCTCTCAACTGGTGGACCTCTCTTCACCTCCTTCCTTCCTCTATGGTTCAGTAGTGGACTCTAGCAGACTTTAACTGTAACTTAATTGCAGTCTACTCTGCAAAAGCAATTTTTATTTAAGTTACCGAGTCTTTAAAAAAATACTGTTCTTATAAAAAGCTTATTTCTTATAAAAAGCTTATTTCTTCTTATAAAAAGCTTATTATTAAATTGCGCATTTCAATTTATGTGTGCCATATCGATTTGGCGACGGCTACACTTTTTCCTAGCCAAGAATCTCGACCTTATTGCAACCTCAATCATTCAGTGGGCCTTTGGTGCAATCGAATTACTATTGGCTGAACCTCACTCTTTAAGACCTTTCTTAATCTTTACTACGGGTGCATTTATATATTTAAGAGAGGAGCATTTGGTAATTTGTTTTTAAAATTAAGCTTTAGGAGTTTAAAACGTAAGATTCTACGTTTTGAATTAGTTAAAATTTGTATTTGTTTTAAAACTTTTGCTAAACATTGCAACTTGCAAACATTGCAAAAAAATTTAAAGATGAATGACTATTTTTAAAGAGCATATATTTAAATATTAATTTGTCCCCAAATGCTCGATTCATATACGGAAAATTTTATGCTTAAAATTATGTATATATCGTTTATAATTGCATACAAATCGATACAGATCTATTAAATATAGGCTCAATTACAAAAACAAATCGTTTATAATTAAGTGACAAATTTTAAATATATTTTTAAATGAAACCTAGCACATAAATAAAATTTTAATCTTGAAACCATACAGGTCTTTCAGAAATATTAAAATGCATATTTTGATTTTTTAAATATTAAAACGTTTCCTTTTTGAAATTAAATTTTATATTACAATGTGTATTGCAAACTGTTATATGTTGCACATAGCCTTATTAGCGGATATTAAAACATTACAAGATGCAGTGAAATAAAAACTAAATATTTTCATTTAACAAATAAATTTTCAGATATTCAGCATTAAATATTATTCGGTATACAATGCAAAATATAAAATATACTTTATTTTTACTTCACAAATTAACTTCTGTATGCGTTTCAGTAGTACCTAGCCTCAACTTAATTAAACACCAACCAGAACTAAAATTGACTGTTTTTTGTCACTTTAATGCAGAAAACAGACTTACCGACAGATAGACAAATGTATAAAGATTGATATTTCTATGATTTCACACATTTCCAATGAAAAGGAATTTTCGAAATGTTATGCTATTTATGTAATTTATGTAAAGTAACTTGTTTTTTTATGTAATTAAAATAATATGTAACCAAAATAAACTACTTTAGTTGCAATTTTAATGACAGAAATTCTAATAGAATAAATATATGGACATACAGATTAAAAAAATATATAAATATAGGTAGTTCTATGATGTCATCGCATTTATAATAAAAAAAAATGATTTTTGAAATTTTATTATTAAAAAGAAAGTTGAATGGAAGTTTAGGTGTTACAGCTGAGTAAAGGGGTGCGGACAGACATAAGAGGAACAAACATCCCCAAAAAAATCAATAAAAGATAAGTTTATGATGCCATACATTTTATACAAACATATTTTCAAAATAACAATGGTTAAAAGCTGAAGATGATGGTTATAGAAGTTGGTGTGGACAGACAGACTTATGAACAGAAATGTTCACAACGTTAAAACCCTACAATTCATTTTATAATTCTTTTTTGTTTAAACAAGGAAAATGGATTCCAATTCAACACAATTTCTAGCTGAATTACCCCTATTCCACATCAATCCAAATTCTAAATATTCATCATGTTAACATCAGAGTCTTAAGGTACGGAGAAACAGACAGACGAACAAACAGACACACAAAAATAATAAAAGATATGTTCACGAAGCCATACATTTCAAACAACCAAAAATAGTTTCTAAAATACGATGGTTAGAATTTGATTTTGATGCAGTTTCTTGCCAAATATCCCTATTCTACACCAAGCCGAATTCTAAATCTTCATCATGTTATCAGCCGAGTTAGAAAGTACGGAGAGACAGACGAACAAACAGACATACAAAAAGATAAACTAATGTAACAGCCATAAAACAGAGAACACAGAGAAAAGAAAAGATATTACGAACCACATTAAAAATTTAATCAATGTTAAAGTTATAATTTCGGCAAATCACATTCAACAAAAACAAATATATTTCAGACATAGAAATGTTAAAAGAGAGTTTAAGTTCCTGCAAATAACTAATTAATAGACAGACAAAAAATTAAGTTTACGAAAGCATGATTTCAAAAAAAAATTAAAATGCGAGGTTAGAAGTTGAAATGATGCAATTTTGCACGAATTACCTGATATTTATATCAAAAGCTACATCTTATCTTATCAGTTACATATATCTTGTCAAAAGGGGAGCTAAAGGGTATGTATAAACATACAGATAAAAAAGAATAAAAGTAATATTTACGAAACCATACATTTTTTTAAAAAAAATCTAAAATATGATGGTTAGGAGTTGAAAATGATGCAATTTCTTGCCGAACGCTTTATTTCACATCAAACCAAATTCTAAATCCTCATCATGTTAACAGTGGGGTTAAAAGGTACAGAGAGACAAACGAAGAAACAGGCAAAAAATAATAAAAGTTTACATACATTTCAAAATAGTATCTAAAATACGATGGTTAGAAGTTGAAATTGAAGCAATTTCTTGCCGAATTACCCTTTATTCCACATCAAGTCAAATTCAAAATCCTCATCATGTTAACAGCGGAGTTAAAAGGAACAGAGAGACAAACGAAGAAACAGAGAGACAAAAATAATAAAAGTTTACATACATTTCAAAATAGTCTCTAAAATACGATGGTTAGAAGTTGAAATTGAAGCAATTTCTTGCCGAATTACCCTTTATTCCACATCAAGCTATAAATCTTCATCAGTCACATAGATCATGTTCGCTTAAAACTTAGAATTAAAGGAAATTTAAAGGAAGACATCGATACATTCGCCGAGTCCAAACAATCCGAAAGATCTAATTACAAATCCTTTAACCATTTCCAAAGCGTCCCCAGCTCGATATTTGATGGCATTTAAATTGCCATTTCAACCATGCCTCCAGGGAACGTCAAGAGACGGCGATATTAACGCTGTTTCCAGGAAACTAGTTGTGAAATGTTAATGTAGTACAATCGAACTTCGTTTAAGGTAACAGGGAACAAAACGACCACTCAGAATCTCGAATTTTCATTTAAACTTTAGTTACTGAATCGTGCCTTTACGAAAAAAACTTCTATGGTGCACATTTGAATATGGGGCAGGAGTTTGCAAATATGGTAGTTAATTTCAATATAACTTTGTTGCTAGCTGTAAATGTCAACACTAATTTTCAGATTTAAGGTACACTTTTCTCTTTTTCTATTTTACTAGAAGGGTTGCAATTTTCTGTGATGTCGTATACATGTCTATTTAACACAGTGAACCAAAAAATATCCTAAAAAAATATATTAAGTGAGTAAAAATAAGACGATTTTTCTAATTTAGGAAATGCGCAAAATTTCTATTTAGGTTAATAACTTAAAATTATGAATGTTTAATTGTCAAACTTGAGGTTCATTTCATTGAATTGACTTTTTTAATTTCTATAAAAAATTATTTTTAGATACACGCAATAGCTGTGCTGGAAAGTGTACCTAAAAGCTAAAAATCGGTGTTTGAAAATAATGACATATGAAGCTGGAAATTAAAATTAAATACCAAATTTGCGAACTCCCAACCCATATTCAAATGCGTATTTTATATAAAAAAATTCGTAAATATTCATTTTAGTGACTGAAAATTAAAATGAAAATTTGATATTTTGAAGCGTCGTTGTGTGTTACTGTCCCCTTAAAGTGGACTCGAAGGGAAAGCCAAAATAGTTCACGTTAACCAAATTTTATCTGACCCAAACGACAAATTTTGATTTAAAACTAACCCAAATTCTTTGAACCTAATTGCTTGACAAACTTTTAAAAAAATCCTAATTATTTTTTAGTATAAGAAACAATTTATATGTGGTATTTTCGTTGGTTGGTTGGTTGGTAGACATATATATTCAGGTTTGTGTGCTTGGTCAGCGACCCGCTTACAAACCTTCGTCAAGTAAGACAGACACAACAGACAACACACACACATAAGTGGATCCATCTAATTTTTAGAGACAGAGGCCAACTAGAGGATCCCCAGAATTGGCTTGTCACCCCCAGAGGTATTGATTTGGTGTGGGAACTTAGAGGACTTTCGGACCCAACAGATTTAACGAGCACGTACTCCGCATATACTCGGTAGGTTTTCAGTGGTACCGGGACTCGATCGCAGGACCTTCCGATCCCGAGACCGAGACGCTGACCACTAGGCTCACTACGGCCCGGTATTTTCGTAGTTGAGTAGTTACGCCATGCTAATTGTTGAAGTTAGGTTGACTGATCGCCACCCTAGAACTACAAGATGGCTATTGACGGTGGGTGACGAAATTTAATTTCCCAGTCAGGTGACGAGCTGACACCGGAGCAATCACCCAACGCAACTTTTAGGAGTGACATCATACACAGCGTCGGGGACTTTGGAGCATATATAAAGTGCACTATCTTCATGGAGTATTATTTGTTGTATTTTATTCTATTTTATGGCGAATCAGGTGTCGACATCGTCTAAAAGTGAGAGGCGTACGTGGATGAAATAAAACTCTTCTATGAGGCTAGAAAAATAGGTTCTAATTGAACCAAACAAAATAAACACTTAAAAAATAAATCCTAGGCCGTAGGGAGCCTAGTGGTCAGCGTCTCGGTCTCGAGATCGGAAGGTCCCGCGATCGAGTCCCGGTACCACTGAAGACCTACCGAGAATATGCGGAGAACGTGCTCGTTAAATCTGTTGGGTCCGAAAGTCCTGTGGTCGGTCATTGCGCAGTTTACCACGAGTACAGGTCCCTGGAGACTATTTCCCTCCCCTTCAGGGACATGTCTAAATTGTGGAGGTGGCGATAGATGGCAGCATCTGTCTTGTATGTCGTGTCCGTCCTTCTTCACGAAGGTTTATAAGCGGGTCTTTGTGACCAAGCACACAAGCCTGAAAATATATGTCCACTAACCAACAATAAACCTTGTATCGCATTTGAATCATCAGTTTTGACCCGAAGGCCTCAAAACTTCCATCAGACATAACCCTAGTGGGAACAGAGGGGCTTTTTGGCTTGAAATGCAATTTGTGATGCTGCTGGATTTGCATGTATATTCCGTCATGAAAGCAGTCAAATACTCGATAACTCGAAGTCCCAGGGAACCCCCAAAAATATTCGACCTACACTGTTAAAAATTTTGTGCTTGGTTTCACCATGATATTGGTTCCTAGTAGCTGCAACGGATGTATGGTGAAACGTTAAACCCTATTTTTGGTATTCGGTTGAACCATTTCTCAGGTTTTTGTTTCCAAATCCAGAAAAATGGTTCAACCAAACACCGAAAAAAAGGTGAAACATTTCACCATTCAGCCGTTGCAGCTACTAGGAACCAATATCATGGTGAAAGGAACCAATATCATGGTGAAACCAAGCACAAAAATTTTAACTGTGTATCTATCCGAAGTTCGAGTTATTGAAGTTACTTCCCATTCTCCTTAGGATGGGTCGACATGGTTTGATAGGTGCCATAATACTAGAGTTGTAAGCATTTCAATTTTTTAATAGCCTATATAAACAACAAGAGAAGAATGGGGTCAAAAGGTTTATTAAAACTCAACTTTAACAAAATTTGGTCTCCTTACACATTAATTAGTATACATACCATGTAAATCTCAATTGAAAAAAAAACTCAGATATTTCTTGTATTTTTTAAGGTTGTTGGCATTCACAAAGTTACCTAATTTTTGTAGAATTTGAAGTTTTGAACTGAATTGTGTTTTTATAGGGGAAATCTGTCGCAAAAACTTCGACTTAGAAGTTGTTCACTTAGAGTTATCGAGACAGTTTTTTAAAGAAAAGTATAGAAATGATTCGGGACTTGATAAAAAAAAAACGAGTTAGCGGATTATTCGACTTATGGCAAGTCGAGTTATTGGGGTTTGGCTGTAATTTGCAAAAAAAGATCAAAACTCTTCAACGGCTATAAACATATAAAACAAAGATTCACATACAGGTCATTGGGTATCCAAACACTGAAAAGGTAAAAAGATTAAATATACATATTTAATAAAAAAAACATGGCTGTAAGAAAATTTAAAACGTCTTTAAGATCTTCTGTGTGGACTTCTCTAAAAGATCAATATCCCCGTGTTTGGTTTCGAAGAAGAAGAATTCGGGTATCAAATTTGCCTCCCCTATCATTTGTTACGTTTGCTCAAGAGCTTCTCTGCCTTGTCTCCAATGGTACACAAAATACAAAAATGATAGCGGTGAACGATAAATAGTGTTTGTCTGGATGTTTGAAGAGACGGTATGGTGGTTAGAGCTGTTTTACGCACAGAAAGGTTTTAGTAATTTATGCTAAATTTATTGAGAAATAATGATAAACAGTGGAAGTGTTGAGTTGAATGGAGTTTTCATACATTACTACTTTAAATCTGTTGGTCCGAAGGCAGGTATCGAACTTGCATTTCGCTACAATTTATTACGTTTCTATAAAGTTTTTTTGCATTTCCTCCAAAGATATCCAAGATACGATTGGATATATTTCTATATTGGTTTTTTTTTTGTATTTGAGTAAGAGACGGTTTGATGGTTAGATCAGTTTCACTTGATCCACAGTAGAAACGTAAAGTTAAATGTAGTTTTCACACGTGACCTAAAATAGTATCGTATTCACCATTTTTAAACGCTATTTGCTCAAGTAGCGGCAATGTAAAATCTCAGCTTCACTTAAACATGTCAAAATTGTGCGAATATCGTTTATGAAACCGTAAGTATGATCTATTCCCACAGTACCGTGTAAACTAGTTATGAAGCAATTATACACAGTAGAGACGTTAAGTAGAATGTAGTTTGCACAAGAGACGTTAAGTAATATTGCACGATAATAATATTCAACGATATTTCTCAATGTAAGAGCTTCGATTCACTTAAAAATTTCTTTAACATTACTACTTTGATACCGTCTATCCGAAGTAAGGTTTGTCAATAAGCGATAAACCATCATTCTTGTCGACACAGTTTTCAAAGCGCTCCAAAAACTGTGAAATTCTTCAATTCGCGTAAAAGTATTATTCTAGTAGGCAACTTCACTTAACGTTTGACCGAGCGTAATTTAGTTGTGGTGTTGTTGGTGAACATTATATTCAGTTTGTTTCTGTCACCCCGTTATAACCTCGTCAAGTAAGACAACAACAGACAACACACACCATAAGTGGACCATCTATTTTAGAGACAGAGGCCAACTAGAGATCCCCAGAATTGCTTGTCACCCAGAGATGTTGTATAACTAAGGACTTTCGGACAACAGATTTAACGGCACGTACCGATATTCGTAGGTCTTCGTGTACGGATCACGCAGGACTTCCGATTCCGAGACCGAGACGCTGACCACTAGGCTCACTACGAAGTATTTATGTGTCAGCTGTTGGCGTCGAATTCGTGTTCGCAGTTTTCTTTTTTGAATTAAATAACACCAACTGAGCAGAATCTGCATAGCTTTTACATTCTAGGATGTCCTCATCATATTCATCGTCGTTTAGAAGGTTACGGATTTCGTCGTCCGCCAAATTTAAGTCATGTATTTTATTTTGTAAGCGTTCGATGTTAAATTCTATATCAGTTCGTGATGCGGCAGGATCGTTTAACTTCGTTGAAAGTTTAGTTACGGCGGCGCGAAGCGTCGTTCGTTTACGTTTTAACAAGGAAAGTTTTTCTTTAATTGTTGACGTTTTAAATTCGGGTTTGTAACACAATATAAACTAAGTTTAGTTTTACTCAATTTAAACAAAGTTTAGTAAGCTCACCCGAGTTATTTTCGGCACCACATATTAACGTTTTATAGTATTAAGTTAGACTGAAGTATCACTTACATCTTGTTTATTTTCAAACGAACCAAAGTGTTTTTATTACTGGTGTGGCCAAATTAGGCAATCAACTTATTTCATTAATCTCGTTCTCACGTCTTCTCGTCCGCAACAGCCTCCAAAGAAATCCCCAATACGATAGATGATAGCAGTAAACGATAAATATTGTTTGTCTAGATAGTGGGTAAGCCGCTATGAATGTTAGGTCAGTTTCACTTGATCCACAGTGGAAGCGTTAAATGAAATGTAGTTTTCCCATGTGATGGGAAACATTATTTTATTTACAGTTTCTTAAACGTTATTTCTCAAGTAAGGGCAATGTAAAATCGCAGAGTCACTGCTCTAACTTATACGAATATCGATTTAAACCTTAAGTTATATGCATCGTTATGAAACCATAAGTACGATCTTTTTTCCCGTCTCCATTTCAAAATAAAATAACTGAAATTAGCTTAATTTAACGAGTAAGTTATTAATATTGAATTAAATTCGGTGTTGTGCACCATTTTTTTCTTGTTGAGTAGAAATGGTGTGTGAAAATTATTTAAAAGACATATTCTGTTACCAACCTGTTACCTTCTGTTATTCTGTTACCATTGTTCAAAATTTTATTAACAATTAAATGACTATACGGTATGTTCAATTCAAATTTGTTTTATTTTATTATTAATACAATTGCTATAACCGTATGAAAAAGTGCTTTAGTTAAAAAGTAATATTTTTTACAGATATCAGGACTTTAAAAATTATGTATTAGATCGATGGAACTGACCATCCTTCACAAATTGTTTATATTGCCCCCTTTAACTCTACTCTCTAAAAATGACCATTCCATTTTCCTTAAAGGGAAAAACGAACCAAACAAAATGAGAGAAAAAAATCCCCAAAGTAAGCAATAATCCCTCACGGGTGGAATCGGATTGGCCGAGGGAAAGACGGGCTTTAATTCGAATTGGATTACGTCATGTCTTGGGGATTATCGCGGATCGGTTGTCACAAGTTTCCGGATTAAGGGATTTTTTTTCAAAGACTTCTTATAGGTATAGACTGCGCATAACGCGACTAAATTGGGACCAACATTACCCAAGTCATGTGGGTTTGCCACAACGACTTTGGCTTTTTATTTAAATTTACATTACAAATAATTGAAGAGCTTAAAGTAAGAACGTGTTAAGTGACAAAAAGGTGAAAACGAGCAAATGAGCTTTAAAGTTTTTCGTTTGCACTCAGATCTGTTGAAACCGGAACTTGTAAATCTTAAAAAATATACTAAACTTAAAGTTTATGAAAAAAGGGGAACTTGTTATCGTTAAAAATGTAAATATGTTTATTGGCACAATAATCTTATTTTTTTCTAAAATGCCACTTCCACTAAGCTCTTCAATTGTTGTCAGCTTGCTTGTATACGAGTAAATATTTTATGCCGTTCACAGGGTTGGTTTGGTCATGAGTTCACTCAGCACTTAACCCTTTAGTGGTACATAAATGCGACCAAGCTTACTTGTGAAGTTAACTGAGAGATCGTCTTATTAATAGACAATTGGAACTGCCACGCCTGCGGTGACGTCGCAGCTACGTCAAACTTTAACCTATAACTCATAAAAAAAACAGCTGCAATATTTTATGTTTATTACTCGACATACCCATTGGGTGAAGCTTACAGCTTGAAACATCGTTCTTTTTACACACACATACATCAGTTCAATATTTAGTTCTATTCTGTAAAGTCTACCGTTCTATTCCCAAGTGAAGTATTTTTCTATTCTGTCTCTCAAAGTCTCCCCACACGGAAAAACATCTCAACACCCGGACCTCCTCCCAAAAACTTCATTGGTCCAACCGCTGTCACTCAAAGAACACACTAACTCCAATTCGCTCTTGAGCTTCCAACATCATTGGAGCGCGGGTTTTCTTTCATTGAGAATTTATAACCTGAGAAGTGTCATCCCTTGGCCCCACCGAGACTAAGGCTTTGTTGCACATCTGTACCATCTCGTAAAAATCTCGTCTCACTGAGGCCAAAAAGACCACCCAGCGAGAATCACACACATAGCGACAGCACACCATCCGGCATCTAAGTCGTCTAAACTAAAATGGCCACGCCTACTGTGACGTCATGGTTACGTCAAAAGTTAACTTATGAAACAAAAACAAATATCCATTACCTAAATCTCCAAACAAGAAAGATCACGTCTACGGTGACGTCACGGTTACGTCAAATAATGCCTTCAATCACACAAACAAACCATGCTCCGCCATGTTCAAATCGCCCATAGCCACTAACATTGTAAAACTGCTATAATTAGCACCTCAGGTCCAAATGATACAGAAACGGAGATGGCCTTAGCCTCATAGCTTGTAATCTCAGGCAAAATTTAACTTTTCTCGCTAAATCCGCTGTTGATCTTGGTTCTTACCCGATTCGCCTATTGATTTTATTAGATGGACGTTAAACTATGGAAGTGCCAGAAAAACCAGGCATCACCTGATCATATCATAAACTGCTTAGGACTGGATTGAAACGACATACATTCTTCTCCTCCTTTGGTTTCGGGCTTTCTAAATGTCAACGGATTTATTGATCTGGTCTGACTCCCTCAGACCAGATGAGAATCAGCAACAACAACAGAACCCCATTTAATAAAACTCCTTAGTAAGTAGCAACTTTTATGATAACAGATATTAACTAACAGATATGAAGAAGAAAACCTAATAAAAAAATTCATAAACCAGAAGGAAAAGGAAGAGGCAGACCACTAACAAGATGGCTTGACAATGTCGAGAAGTGTCTAGGGAGTCCTAGTATTAACATATGGAGAGTTATAGCGTAATACAGATCAATATGGTTTAAACTGACGAAGACATCCATGGCCGTAAACCGGCTGTAGTGCTGAGGAAGAAGAAGTCGATAAACTACATTCAAATTTGGACGGAGAGATCAGTAACATGTAGATAATATGTTGTTTATTTTTTGATCAAATGTCATAATATTAAGGAGAGATAGTAACATGTAGATAATATGTTGTATAGTTTTTTGATCAAATGTCATAATATTTACGTGAGTTATACATGTGTATTGTTGTATATGTTTTTTGATCAAATGTCATAATATTTGGACGGAGAGATTAGTAACATGTAGATAATATGTTGTATAGTTTTTTGATCAAATGTCATAATATTTGGACGGAGAGATTAGTAACATGTAGATAATATGTTGTATAGTTTTTTGATCAAATGTCATATTATTTGGACGGAGAGATTAGTAACATGTAGATAATATGCTACATAGTTTTTTGATCAAATGCCATAATATTTGGACTGAGAGATTAGTTACATGTAGATATGTTGTATAGTTTTTTGATCAAATGTCATAATATTTGGACGGAGAGATTAGTAAAAAGTTGTGTGAGGAGTACCATGGAATCGAATCAGGTTTTCGATTATACTATCTCATACACGGATTGTTCACTTCAAAATCCAAATAAAATTTTCGTGTATCAGGGCTGCAACGCATTGAGCTAGCCGTAATATACTGTCTTCACGCCGAGTGCGATATTGCTATAGAATTGGCATGTTTCAGGTCTTGAGTGGCGACACAAATGAAACTAAGTACTTTCTCGAGGCTTGATTGGTGAATCAGTGTCACATGGGAACAGAGCGGAGTACCGAGAAAAGGATTAACAGGAATGAAAGCTGGAAAAGAACTACTTCACCTGAAACAAGCCAATTGTGCTGAGGCCGCTCAGGCAAATGGCCTAGTAACTTATTAACAATTCCACAAATTCAGATAAACGAGACCTGTCGTCAAAAGTCAAACTGTTCTTTGAGGGGATTTTTTTAGCGTTTTAACCTCCTGAGATCCCGGTAAAATTCCTCACATATATTTTATATAAACATATTTTCACACAAATATATATTTAAAAATATATTTTGCAATGCATTTTTTAAAATAATGTTTAATATTTACTGTAAAACACATTAAATTTAATGAACGTTGAGTTCTTAACCACTGAGAATGCACAGAAAACGCTAATACTGAGAATGAATTAAATATACACAATATATTAAAATATATTTTGTTTATTTTTTCAAACAAAAATATTTTGTTTACATTCTACAAATAAAAAAAGAACTTTTTCATCGAACAAAAACCACCCTAAAACCCGTGAAACACATCCGAAAATTACCCTACACAAACTCGAGAGACCCGAAACGGGGAAAAACAAATTTCCTTCTTCACTTCATCCCCTAAAATCTATTTACAAAACTTCGATATAAAAATACTAAATCGATATAAGTTTTATATCGAAAAACCAAACAACCGTCAGCACTTAGTACTCCACGTTAAAATGACCTTGTTCGTAATAGGTTTTTGCGGAAAGAAAAATTCTTGTGTAGGCGGAATAAAATTTTCATATTTAGAGGAAAAGTAGTATTGAATATTTAAAAAATGTAACACATTTTTTGTACTTTTTCTTTTTTTTATAGGTTGTTACGTTAACGATATATCGATATGGAATATTTTAGAATTTTGAAAAGGGCAACATAGGAATATCAAAAAATAAGTTTTTAATAGCTGACGGCGATACGGAAAACTTATTTTTAGCTATAATGCGTCATTTATGTAGACATAAATAATTCAATCAATAGTTCCTCTAGAAACAATGTTTAAGTTGAATTTTTAAAAAAAAATATTGATTTTTGTTGGTAATTACATTTTGCAAAATAATTTATGTGCTGTATATAAAGAAGAATTTCACTGAAGTAAATTTTATAGCATAGATAAAAGTTTTAAGAACATGTCTGTTAAATAATTGCTTAATATATTTTTGTAAAATATTTAAATACAAAGTTTAAAAGTAACTCCTTTAAAACCCTTCTTTAAAGAAATTTATGTCATATACGTTAGTATTCATTATGAATTAAAAACTAATAGAAGTAAACATAAATTAAAATACGTTAATTTTCACCCTCACAAAATACAAAACTGTTAACAAATTGCGATTAGCAAGATACTTAAAATATATACTATGGAACATATCGCTTTAAATGTATCTTATTTTTTAAAATATTTTTCCATTACTTTAATTCATCAGCAGAAAATTAAGTGTACATTAGAGACAAAATATTTTTCCCAATATCGAATGTCCTGAAGTCATAAACACTTCATACACGCTGTAACAATTAAAAAAATTAAAATACACTTTAAATATAGGTTTTCTGTAAGCTACTATAAAATGTAATTGACTTCACTAGAGTAAATTATTTTTTCTTTCATTCAAAAAATACTGCAATTTAAGTTCTTGTTTTGTTAAGTTTTAAAAACCAAGGGAGAATAACAACTATGAATCAACTTCCAACTAACGTAAACAATAAAACAAACTTACACCAAAATTTTTATGAACTAAAACAAAGTTTTCTACAAAGTGAGGGAAGCAAGATACTTTATAAAACCTTACGCATTCTAAAATTACTAAAAGCAGTATGTTTTCATAACTTTCAACGTAAACATAAAAACTTTTACGAAAATTGAAAATATGACAAATAAACATTTTTCTAAAAAATTGCGAACAACAGGATATAATAAACCCTATGAACTCGAAAATTCTTAAAATTTGTATATTTTCATCAGTTTTAAGGGGGTACGGGACACTTTTAACTTTTTTTTTAATATTGCAGATATCATTTTATTTTTTTGTCCATAAATATATACTAAATATACTAACACTTTTAGATAGTCAAAGGTTTTTTAAAAATATTAATTTTGTTTTTAAAAAATAAAATGTGTCAAAAAGTGACTTTTCTTATTTTTATTATAAGTCAAAAAAATATTTATTGACAAACAAAATTTTAGCATTTTTATAAACAGGAAAATGTACTTAACAAACTGCTTTTACTGATTTTTGTTATTTATCAAAGTTTTTTTTTTTTAAGTTATTGAAATTTTTTTAATAATTTCACAGGTTCACTATTTTTTTAAAAATTAATTAATTAAAAAAACAATTCATTTACAACTAATCTCTAAACATAAATTAAAGTAATATGTTTGAAAATATACTGTAGCAAGTTTTAAAAATATTCTTCAAATAGATCTGAAGTTACATCAATTTGAACTTGGTAAAACATGAAAAAACCCATCAATGAGAAAAATGGGTTCAAAGTTACAAAATTCAAAAACTTCATACCTAAGCTTAATACAGTTCCTAATAGAAGAAGTGACGTGATAACGTAGAAGCATAATTTTGGTGTCGATGAATTTAAAATAAAATAAGTTTAATTTTTTTTAAACAAATCATTTTTTTTTCGATATTTTGGACGATTTTGTGTCCCATACCTCCTTAAAGTAAAAATAAAACGAACTTACACATAAATCGATAACATGAACTAAAACATATTTTTCTACGAAATACGAACAGCACGTTGCCTTAATAAACTCTACGTATTCACAAATTCCTAAAAATAGTATATTTTCATTAGATTTAGTCCCCCAAAAAAAGAAACGCCAGAAACAATATTCTCACAAAAGCCACAATATCAGAATTTTCCAACATCCACTAGAAGACTAACAAGCTGTGACTAACCAAAGAAAAGTTATAAAAAAAACTCTGATACCAGTATTCAGTAGACTAGCGCAAAATGTAAATTCATATTTCTTCTTTAAGCTGAAGAGAATAAACCGCACATCATTAGTGGTTTTTGCGTTTAAGTTTGGATACCACTATGAGGCACGGTTCACACATTAAGGTTCACTTATTTAGAAATAAACACAGTATGTGATGATTTTACTAGGATTTGAATAAAAAACAAGTAGGTTTGTTACAGAATCTGTCACTTAAACCGCTTCCACACAATATTTATGCTCAACAGGAAACACTCTATTAAAACACCTCAGAAAGAAATTCGCCTATCAGGGACTTCTAATTCAAACTTTTAAACGCCACTTCTAATTCAAACTTTTAAATTAACTATTTTCATTAATCTTCTTTCGCAAATTAATAATTACTCCTTATCGTTTCGCTTATTAATAATTACTCACTTTTAAACGCCACTTCTAATTCAAACTTTTAAATTAACTATTTTCATTAATCTTCTTTCGCAAATTAATAATTACTCATTATCGCTTGCTAAATTTGTTTGAAATTCGTAGAAAAATGATACAATTGTTTTAATAAATATCTTTTAGTCACCACAATCTAATTGACAGTTCGAAAAATATATAAGTAGTAAAATTGATGCTTTAAAAATAAAAGCGAAACTTTGCATATATTTTATGCATAGTTAGAATTCTCTATGCATCTTTCTTTATATATAATAAACCATCAAAAAAACTCTATTGTAATATTACAACAATCCAAGCTGAATTATATCACATAAATATATATTCTTCCAAAAGTTTTATTTTTATTTTAAATAAAGTTTCTCGTACGTTTAACAAAATGGCAACAGTAAAAATATTGAATAAAAATGGAATTTGCATGTTATTTCAATATAGTTATAACTTAGTTATTTAAATTTTAAATAAACTTCAAAATTAAAATTTTTAATGAAATTTGGGATGTAGTCTAACCTGATTTCTTGCTTCAAAAAGACGTATCCCACTTGCTTGTGGGACTTAAGTTTCGTTCTGTAAAAGTGGGTGACAGACGGACAGACGGACGGACTGAACGATTATATACCTTCCACTTTTTACGTTATAAATATAGTGTGGAAGCTAAAAGTCATTACTAAGTAAGGAAAAAAAATTTAATAATATTTAAAAAAAGGTCGGCTTAATATTAAGCCACATAATTTTACAATAATACATTCGTCCTCTTTCAAAAAAAAAAATTAATTCTAGAGACATTTAAGCCAGCTACAATCAAACATAAATTATTTGGCCAAAACAAAAAAGACGGCTAGGTGTTAAAAAGCACTTTCATTCGTTAGTAAAATCATACCACTTGAATTATTTTTTGAACAGAACTATTTGATATTCGATTTTTATTTTTAAAAAAAATGAATACCAATAAACATTAAAATAATGAATATTATTAAAAGTATGAGTATAAATATTCCTCCATACAAATTTCAATAAAACCACATTGTATATTAAATTAAAATTAAAATGTAAAATTCGCTTGTTAAAAAAAATTCGCTAAAATAAAAATGTAAAATATTGCTTTACTGAATAACATAATAAGAAAATGCAAAGTAGTATTCATAAATTAGTTTTTCTAAACAAAAACAAAAATACAGCAAATCATTTTTCTTTAAAAACATTTTCATCCGTTAGTAAAATAATATCGTCTGAATTATATGGTTTTTATTTTTTTAAAAAATGGAATGCAAATATGTATTGAAACAAAGAATAATACCAAAAGTATTAAAAACTAGAATTGTTTGACACTACAAAAGTATTAATCACTACTCGATAAATAAATTTATTTAAAGGTCACTAAATAACCTATAAGATAATTTCAATAACTTTAAAACCTAAAAACGTCTATGGCATCTTCTTTTTTGCGCTTGCACCATTTTCTCAAAAGCCTTGTTAGGTACTAGGAAAACGTGTGCCAAAGTTGAAGTCCATAGCTCTTTTTAGTTCTAGAAGTAGAGTGGTTTCAGACAGATAGACAGACGGACAGATCATTGTTCAAAAAAAAACTTTTTCGGAATCAACACCTCCCAAAAGCGTAAAAAACACAAAAATCTCCATTCCAAATTTTCAACCCACATCGCAATACTTTCATTACCTTATATTTCATATTAGGTCATTGAAAGTAATATAAGTATAAATAATCCGCAATACAAAACTCAATAACACAGCATTATACAGGGTGTCCGTAAAAGAATGTCCGAGTTTTAATGGTATATTACAGGACTTTTTTTATACTAAATATAACAAATCATACATGACATTGAATGAAAACTAAACTAGTTTTTCCTATAAGTGCTCATTGTGTGCGCCTTTAGTGATACGGCACACATCCAAACAAAAATGCAATTCTTCCCATACTGTCTGCAGCAAGTCCGGAGTAATGGAAGCAACAACCTGTGCAATTCTACCTTTCAAGGTTGGTAAATCGTGGGGTAGGGGTGGAACGTAGACCCGATCTTTTACGAAGCCCCAAAGGAAGAAATCACAAGGCGTGATGTCAGTTTACAATTTGAAACTCGGACATTCTTTTACGGACACCCTGAATATCAAAATTCAAATAAAAATCCTTAGTAAAACTATTATTTACTGAATTACATAAGAAAAAGTAAGTATTTATTAAATTCAAGCCAGCCCCTTTAACAACCTGTCTCTAATGTGTTTTACAGTGGTATTAAAACTAAGCTAGCTTCACCCGGTGGTGAAAGCGTAGATGTAAAAAAAAAGAATTTAAATAACACAAGACTTGGAGTCGTAGAACCAGAAAATTGCTTCAAGAAAAAGTTGTTTAGATTTGTTTTTCTTCTAACAGAGAAGTTTCCAAGGTAAATATTGATTACTTCGTTTTGTGAGAGATTTCTATAAAATAAAAGGTTTCGATGGTATATCATTATTTTACATATATTTCTGTCACGATGTATTTTGCTTAAAGATAGACGTCGATATAGTTGTAAAAAATTTTGTGGGGTTTTTATATCGGAGAAATATTGAAAAGTAGTAATTATGTGAGTAGCTAAACATTTTTTATATAATTAGAATGTAATAGGTTTTTAAAAGGTTTCGTTTGAGACTGCAATGATATTATGGATAGGTGACCGGGTGTCGTAAAGAATAATGGTGATGCATTGAGCTAGAAGGAAAACTGGAGTGAGGTGTGTGATTCACTGAACAGGACAGCAAACGAGCCGGTCCAATAACGAAACGCGGAGGAATACACAGCACTGCAGCAGAAACGAACCGGGTAGAAAACCTAGAAACTTGCCTATTTCGCTATTGGGTTCGTCTTCGCTGGTTCTTAGTGATCCACATGGTTATTTCTTAAAAAAGTTGGAATTTAAAGTCGAAGAAAGTTAATTCTTTCGAACTAAAAATGTTAAAATACATTTAGGAGCACAAGTCAATATGATAGAGGGGTCTCAAACAAGCATTGCATACAAGTGTAGGGAAAATAGTCCTTTCCTGCTCGGTTCGCTCAAAAGAGTGTGAGTGGGTTTTTGGCTCGCTGACACTTCAGTCCAGTTTCCCTACTAGCTCAATGCGGTGATGATGATCAGAAGGTTTTTTGAAACATTTTATTTTACTAACCACAGCACAAACTACAAAACAATGAGAATATTGAGGTTCAGAACATCACAGATCCTTTAGGCTTGAGAGTAAGAGTAAAAATGATGTCTGGTTCGGTTCGAATCCCACTGGGAAGGAATTTGTCCCGCCTTTATTATGCAGGGATTGTTTAAAAGAACATATTATAATTTTTACTATTGGGCGAGAAATTAGAGTGACAGATCTTTGGTTTTAGGATGCAATTAGTGATTTTCGGATGCAAAGATAATCAGCAAAAGTGTCACTTCCTAGAATGGGGTATCAAAACAAAGAAAGTTGACAAAAATTAAATTAACTAAGATTTATCACAATATATTAAAATTATCATTCGATATGCATTATTTTGAATTATTTAAAAGCACCACGGGAGGAGAAGAAATCAAAAAGTTAAAGAAAATATTACTTTAATTTAAAAAGAAATTTAAAAAGCAAGCAAAATTAAACAGATGATAATTGAAAATCAACGGAGAAAACTTTATTTCTGACTATTGAAACGATGCTTGAAATTTCAACCCAAGAATGCTGTATTCAAACTGTTCAATTCTTGGCTAATTACTGTTGTTGTTTTTTAATCGGAATATTTTTTTAAAAAATGGAAAGCCGTTATGTAGATCATAGAGATTTTCATCGGTTCATATGGTTCAAATACCATTTTAAGGTCTAACCGAAAGATTTCTTTTAATGTGTTCGAAAAATATGACATCAAAAACCAATCTTAAACCTTAAATAAACCTCTTATCTCAAATTAATTAATTACAACCTTAATACTCCAAATACCACCATAAAGAGATACATTGTTTTACGTACACCTCCAAAGATAATCCTTACACCTCACATTATTTCCCTACTTAAGCCCGTCATCTAAAAATCCACTTTAACCAACTCAAAGTATTGGAAAAGAATTTCTAATTAAATACTTGCACGGCCTCATCTCTCAAAAGCTGTCGACTGGTTCTGAAGATAACCACTTCTAACATAAGGTCGAAGATGACTGTGAAGGTAGGAATGGCGTACAGATGCGACTGGTTGAAAATTAGTGCAAGGTATGGTTTGCAAAGTGAAGCCGAAGGCATTTGAATTATAGGCCCCAAAGTAATACCGGGTGGCCCAGCGGATAGTGTTTGAAACCAATGAAAAAATAAAAACAAATAAGAGACATGAGAAGAATTGAATGACGTTTATTGAATGGACATATTGGGCAATTAATGATAAAGAGGTTCGAAGTGCCGCCACAAGACAGCAGTTAGGCGGTTCTCGAATCAACCATACTCATACTTCTACCCATACCTTCCTCCTTCTCCATACTTCCTACTTTGTTTGGCCAATTCTTTTTGTGGAACTTCTCACAAACTTAAAAAAAAGCTTCCACAAAAATTGGTCAACAAAAGGAGTATAAGGAGTTAAGGAGGAAGGTATTGTAAGGAGTATGGATATGGTTGTATTCGAGAACCGCCTAACTGCTGTCCTTGTTAAAGATGGCGGGGACTTCGAACCTCTTTATCATTAATTGCCAATATGTCCATTCAAAACGTCATTAATTCTCTCATGTCTCTTATTTGTTTTTTTTTTTCATTGTTTAAAACCTACCGCTGGGCCACCGGTACCAAACATGATTGAAAAATAAGTTTTGTTGAATTAGGGTTGCTTTAGAAGGCTATTGATTTGAACCGAGGTCAATGGACGATGCTGACACCTGAGATTGTATCCAACCAACTTTATACTAATGAAACGGGGTCAAGACGTAAGACTAACAAAGTTAAATAGTAATAATAGTTTATATATTTTATAATTGTAGAAACTTATTTGAATCTTGTAATAACTCATAAACGAAGGTTGGAAAGAAAATTTGCCCCACGAAAATGAGCTTTCTGCTTAAATTTATCTAAGTAATCAAAACATAAGGCAAATGAAGACCATTGTCCCGAGTAATTCGTAACAAAAATATTGAGTTGCACGAAAAACAAGTTTAAAAATTTAAAGCTAGCCTTTTTTTATACGGAAATGAAGGTGTTAAGGGGGAATGGGCGCGCTGGACCGCGGGTCTCCAAACTCAAGTGCATCACTGTTAATCCAATGGCGAAAAAACTATATTCTCTGCCACATTTCCCCGGCTGTATTGAATATTTTTACAAACGGGTTTTTTTTAAATAATAAATGTAGATAACTTACAGGTCTCTATCTTCCCAGTTTTTGAAATTCCTTCGAATATTTTGTGTAAAATTATTTATTGAAAATTATAAAAAATATTCGAACCCATTTCAAAAAGTGGGAAGGTCGGGACCTGTAAGTCAGCTACATTTATCACATAAAAAATCCGCTTGTAAAAATATTCAATACAGCCTGAGAAATTTTGGCTAAGAAATATTTTTTTCGCCATAGGATTAACACTGATGCACTTGCTTGGAGATCCGCGTCCAGGCGCCCATTCCCCTTAAGGCTTCGCAAGTCGTCGTAAGGATTAAGGCAGGTTAGTTAGGTTAGGTTTGAATTATCGTCGCACTAGAGCTACACGAGGGCTATTGGCGACGGCGTCGTATTTTAGAACCATAGTCAAGTGACGAGCCGACACCTGAATAGGCACCCAACGCAACCGTTAAGGGCGACATCGTACGCAGCATTAGGACTTTGAAGGATATTTAAAGTGCACTCCCTTACACGGGGTATTATTCGTCGGACATTTTTGGCTGCACGGGCCGTTTATAGGACGGCAGTTATTTTGGCGATGCCCGGACCCGAACCTGAGACCTTTCGCATGCTAGGCGAGTGCCTAACCGACTGGGCCCTCGAGATTAAGGGCAGAGGAGACTGAATGTCGGGTCTCTAAACAGAAGTCTCTCTCTGTTGTAATATAATGAAGAAAAAATAATTTTCCAATTCAAATTACTCCAGCATTACTGAATATTTTTGCAGACTGGTTTTTTTACTTGAAAAATCGGGTCTTAATATAAATTATTCCTTCTATTAAGGCGTTTTTTGCAATTTTTTATGTTTTTCAGAAAGTATTCATAAATCATACCTTCGAGATATTTTTTAAGTAGAAAAATGGGTATCGTTTCGTTACATGATTATAGCGTTCTAAATTACGATTCCCGTCGCCAAAGTCTTAGTGTAGTACATCTTAGTACACGTTACAGTACAGTTAGTACACTTAATGCTCCAAAGGCATGACGCTGCGTACGATGTCGCCATTAAAAGCTGCTTTGGGTTACACCTGGACTCAGAGTTTGACTCGTCACATGATTGTGGTTGTAAATTACGACGCCCGTCACCAATAGCCCGTTTGTAGCTCTAGTGCGACGATAATTCAAACCTAACCAAATAAGATAGTTACCCCAATTAGATAGGACCCAATTTAGATGACTCAAATGTATAGATGATTCCACTTTTTTTCAATTGATCTAATATTATTTTGATTATCAGTATGTAATTTTATAATAAAGTACACGAACCAATTTAAAAAAGTGGAATTAAAGAGACAATTAAGCAAACTGCATTTATCATATAAAAAAACGTTTGCAAAACTGTTCAATACAGCCCGAGCAATTTGGCTTAGAAAATTATTTTTCCCCATCGGCTTACCACAGATTTTAAAAAAAAACTAATTTGAGTTTAGAGACCAGACTTCAGCTCCCATTCCCCCTTAATTTCGACCATCGTTTGAAACTTCACATTAGTCATTTTTGAAACATAACCACGGCTCATTCATGTAATTGAAGAGCTTAGTGGAAGAACAAGTGACAAAAAAGGTGAAAATGAAATTTAAAATTTTTTGTTTGCATTTAGATACGTTAAGAACGGCTCTTACAAAAGGTGAAAACTGTACTTAAGTTCATGAAAAAGACGAAACTTCCCATCTTTAAAGGAAGAGATAGCATGTTCATTGTCACAAAAATCTCATATTTTTTTTTCAAAAATGTCGCTTAGCACGTTCTTCCACTAACCTTTCAATTTAGTTTGCAGTTTGCTTGGGATTCTACATGGGACATAGAAAAATTAGAGCTGGAAATCCCATTCAATTTTCACGAAAAAAGTGAGAACTTTTTTCAGAAATAGTAAATTTTCTTGTTACGCGATGTTTTAATAATACATAAAACCAAATTATGTTGAAGAACACTGAAATACAATGGCGTAGTACTACATACAAGAGAAAATATTATAGTTTTAAGCATTTAACAAACATTCCGTTTCCAAATACCTTAAAATTATTTAGAAAAAAACTTGATTATATTAGGCCTTTCGAGAATCGGGTTACAGTGCCTCTACTTCCATTCCATCTCTCTGGGCCTATCCCATTCACTTCGTCATCGCTTCACTATCTTTCCCGCCAATCACTATCCCGCCAATCCAATTCACTATCTTTCCCAGAAAAAGTAAATTTTCTTGTTGCGCGATGTTTTAATCTATAATAATAAAAGAAAGAGTCTGTCTGTGTGTCTGTCTTCGGATCGTAAAAGACCTACTTATACTGCCCACAGGAATTCGAAATTTTAAAGATAGATTCCCTTTAATACTAACGTGTGCACCTGAGGCTTAGTTTTTTCATATTTGTTCCATTTTTTAGAGAAAATTCGGATTTTCTGAAAAAAATACACCACTTTCGCTCAAATCCGATCATTTTTTCTCTTTCCTGATGCCATCGGCTGAAAAAATTAAATAAAACTTTTAACGAAAACCTTTAAAATTCAAAATGTTTATTTTATTATTTTTTATTCTTTTGCCATTACTTTCAGAAACTAAATTCATTATTTGAAAAATAATTGACACGTTTCAAGTGACGTAATTCCGCCAGTCTTCATTCCCGGATTTTATTGTGGGTTTATTTGATGATTTTTTCATTGATTTTTCTGTTGACTGCATGTATGCATATTTAAGCAATAAATGTATAGTTAAGCTATTACTGAACTATGATGGTTAATAAAGGCCATCGCACTAGAGCTATTAGTGTGTTATGTCTTTATATTTTCGCCAAATACGTTGCCAAACTCGCCAAATTATTAACTAAAATTCGCCAAATAGGCAATTTCTTTTATGAATAATTTATAAGCTGGTCGGTTGTTCGAAGGTCATTGTGTTTGAGCTGTATAATGGTGTGGGTAGCTATATCTATTTTCTCGCCAAATTATTTCCCAAAACGCTCCAAATGAGCTAAAAGGTTATATATATTTATGAGGGAATTGTGATGGCATTTATGAGTGCATTTTACAGCGTATTTTTCATTTTGGAATTTTAAGGCAATGAAACTGGATTTTATAATTTATAACGAGCGGAAACAATAATAAGTTTATGATCCTATAACCGGTTATATGGTACACATATTTGGAATCTATTTGAGATACTTTTATTCCGTGCGAAGAACGGGTATAAATTTGCTAGTAATACATAAAACCAAATTATGATGAAGAACCTTGAAATAAAATGACGTAGTACTAGATATAAAAAAGGAAATATTATAGTTTTGAGCATTTAACAAACATTCCGTCGCCAAATACCTGAAAATTATTTAGAAAAAAAAAACTTGATTATCTTAGGCCTCTCGAAAATCGGATTACAGGTCCTCTACTTCCATTCCTTCTTTCTGGGCCTATCACATTTGTTTCGCCACCACTTCACTATCTTTCACGCCAAATATTTGTATCTCCATTCCTACCTCCGCCAAGATAGCAAACTAAAGGAAATTTCAGTGCCTCGAAAAATGGGGGGTTTTAACAGTTTCGTATAAAATATATACGACGGTGTTAATTACTAAGCATAGGCCGTCAGCTTAAATATTTAACAGTGGGAGGTGGGAGAAAATGGGGGCTTGGATATTTTTAGTTAAGTTTTGTGCTATTTTCGTTGAACAGTTTTGTCTGTGAGTTGTTCTGTATGACTGCCTTTGAGTTTAATTTCTTCCACGTGTTTATGCAGATGTAGTGGTACGCCGGCCACGCATACGCAACCTAAACTAATTGTCCACTCTAGATGGCGCTGATTTATTACTGCGTCACTACATGCCATTTAGATTATAGAAAATATTGTAATATATCAATCGAAGGAGGCGTGGTAGCCCAGTTGGTATAGCGTTGGACATGCTATCAGCCCAGATCGGATCACAAGCGTTTAGCGCGGGTTCGAACCCGTCACTGCTTTCCTGAAGACGGAAATATGCAGCCAAAATCCAACTATAACACCCGAACATACTGAGATAGACATGCTCGTTAAGTACGGACGGTGTTAGCGTACGACGTCGCTCGAAGTTCCGTTGGGTGCCCGCTCAGGCGTCGACCTCGTCACTTGACCAGAGTTCTAAATTACGAGGCGCTATTGGCTGAGGACCACACCTTGAGGTACCTTGCTATTGACCCATAGAGTTAGGAACGAGAGGTAGAGGGGTCTATGAGTTCAAATGGTTTGAAGCAGGGCTGTCAGGTTTTTCGAGCTACTGCGCATCGCATACTGGCACTGAGGTATCCCAAGATGCACCGCTCTAGCGGAGTTTTGAGCTACTGCGCATAACATAGTGACCGAAACAGGCACTGAGGTATCCCAAGATGCACCGCTCTAGCCTGCTTCATTTGTGCGCTACTGCGCATATACATGGACCTCTCTATTCTCTTTCATACCTCTATGTATTGACCACACGGGTACCTTTTGTTGGATACAGGTTGTTGTAATAACTTCGGCAACACACACAGTACACTAGCCTTTGTACAGTGTTTTATCATAGCCTCGTAACGCCTAGCAATTTGTAACCGTACTCGAGTAACAAGGTCAGCACTTGAGCAGCAAATCAACGGAACTTCGATTAGCATCTAAAGCTAACAAAATCGGGACTTTTAACTCCAGAGATGCTAAGCGAATTTTTTTTTTTTTTGGTTGCAGCTAGAATTTTTGGTAAACAATTTTTTTGTAAACAAGCTTGGCAAACAACATTTTCTCATTTAATCAGTGAAGTTCAAAACCACAATTTACTAATGTGGAAGTTTATCGAACCGAAAATGCAGTACTCAAGAAGAACTAAGATCACTTAAAACTGTCCAAAATTCCCTGTTGCCCTTCGAGAGCACATGACAGTTAACAATTTTATGCTTCCTAACATCTTTGCAATTCGTTTTGCTCATTAATTTTAACAACTTTTCCTTGTGTCGAACCATAGAGGGTCTCTCAAAAAGACATGTTCAAGCTGGAAGCGTCATTTCTATAATTCCGAACCAAACTAGTGTCTGTAGCAATGAAACAAGATTTTAATGAGAGTATTTTGTCCGTACAGAGATAATGATTTAACATGTGAGCATAGGTTAAAGATCTTGTGCATGACCATATTTCTTACTAGGATGATGCAATAATGTAATTTATGTAGCGAAAACTTAATATTGCAAGGCAGCAAAAAACTTCCACACACTAAACACGGTAAGAAGATCACATAACTATTTAAAGTTATGAGACGCAGACTTGTTTTGAATTTACAGTGAAAAAAAACGAAAAATGCTTTAATGTTAAGAAATTGTCATCTAAACACAAAAATTAGTATCTATACTATACGTATTTGGTTTTTAAAAAAATCCTACCATATTTATGATGAAAAAACAAAAAAAAAAATTTTTTAAATGTCCTCAAATCCCAATCTAAAACAAGGAACATTTTAAATAGTACGCTGTTTAAGTAACCACTAATAAAACTATGCAATTATGTAATTTCTGTAGAGAAAACTTAAAATTACACGACAGCAAAAATCTTCCATAGTAAACATGGTAAGAAGAACACATAACTATTTAAAGTTATGAGACACAGACTTGTTTTGAATTTACAGTGAAAAAAAAACGAAAAATGCTTTAATGTTAAGAAATTGTCATCTAAACACAAAAATTAGTATCTATACTATACTTATTTGGTTTTTAAAAAATCTACCATATTTATGATGAAAAAACAAAAAAAACATTTTTAAAATGTCCTCAAATCCCAATCTAAAACAAGGAACATTTTAAATAGTACGCTGTTTAAGTAACCACTAATAAAACTATGCAATTATGTAATTTCTGTAGAGAAAACTTAAAATTACACGACAGCAAAAATCTTCCATAGTAAACATGGTAAGAAGAACACATAACTATTTAAAGTTATGAGACACAGACTTGTTTTGAATTTACAGTGAAAAAAAAACGAAAAATGCTTTAATGTTAAGAAATTGTCATCTAAACACAAAAATTAGTATCTATACTATACGTATTTGGTTTTTAAAAAAATCCTACCATATTTATGATGAAAAAACAAAAAAAAAAATTTTTAAAATGTCCTCAAATCCCAATCTAAAACAAGGAACATTTTAAATAGTACGCTGTTTAAGTAACCACTAATAAAACTATGCAATTATGTAATTTCTGTAGAGAAAACTTAAAATTACACGACAGCAAAAACTTCCACAGTAAACATGGTAAGAAGAACACATAACTATTTAAAGTTATGAGACACAGACTTGTTTTGAATTTACAGTGAAAAAAAAAACGAAAATGCTTTAATGTTAAGAAATTGTCATCTAAACACAAAAATTAGTATCTATACTATACGTATTTGGTTTTTAAAAAAATCCTACCATATTTATGATGAAAAAACAAAAAAAAACATTTTTAAAATGTCCTCAAATCCCAATCTAAAACATGGAACATTTTAAATAGTACGCTGTTTAAGTAACCACTAATAAAACTGATATAAAAATATAACTAAATTACAAAGCTTAGGTTTATCCAGACAAATCAGTATATATTTTCTTTAAAAAAAATCTTTTTCCCTCACTATTCCGAACTTTGAGCAAATTTCTGTTGTTCTATTCTTTTTTTTTTACTATTATTATAGTTCCTAGAGCCTTTTTTGTGTTTGTGATCTTACAAGCCCGGGGGCTACATCGAAAAGATTTAGAATAAAGTCCAAAAATAGGGAAAACCAAAAGAGAAGTCGTTGTAGTTTGGAAAAGAAAATTCTGGAAAAGGTAACCAAAGTCCAATTTTCTAATGTAAGTAAAAATATGAAAGAAAAATTCGTTATTCTTTTTGCCATGTTGATTAGTTCATGTAGGAACTATTTGTTATTTCACCAACCGATTAATGCATTCTAAGAGCTATAACATTCCTGAAACGCAGATAATTTTTTGATCTTGACAAATTTTATTATTTTGTACAAGTTTTTAGTTTAAAGTATTGAAGAGGTTTTTAAAATCATCTACGACAGAAATATAACTTTGAAATTAAAAATATATGATTTCAAAATGCAGATTTAAATCATGCATTGAAAAAAAGTTTCCAGTCTTGCCATTTACTTATCCTTCGCGATAAAAAAATACCAGTTTCGAAATATTTATTTCTTTAAATTTTCTGAGAATTAAAGTATTGCAAGTTGTGTATTAATATTTCTTTGAACCTAATCTAAAAAGGAATTTCAAAAGTTACCTGGAAGAATTAATAAATACCTAAAATACAACTTGGTTCATTTGAAACCGCTTTAAAATATGTTTTTTAACGAGTGTAATCATTTGACCGAAACCAATAGCTTTAAAAAAAATGACAACGAATATCCTTTCTAAAAGAAGGATTTCAACCAACAAGGACGAGGACCAATGATATTAATACTCACACATGCCCAAATTAAATTGTTATTTTGCTTGTTTCAGATGACGTAAACTTTCAGCTTTCATTCCTGCACAACTTCGATGGTGCTCCGATTGGTACCCTGTTCCCACGTGACATTGATTCACCAATCGAAGATCGAGGAAGGGTTTATTTACATTTAGCACTTCTGTTCCCACTCAAGACTTGAAGCATGCCTATGTGTTTGTAAAATGTATTTTTGGAAGATGTGTCTCCAAATATCTAAATTTTAATAGTAAGTTGGAAGAGATTACTTATAGTCTAGCATTATTCATCAGTCGAAGGGATTGTAAGACTTTTTTTATTTTTTATTTTATGTCTGATAAAAAAATATTTAAATTTCATATGTATCATAATAAAAGTTTCTAAATTTTTTTCGCATTTTTAATCTATGAAATTCCCTAGCATAACCATTACCAATAAAAATAATAAAATACTGATTTTTTCACTTTATAGACACTTTGGTATCTCAAGGGTCTGGGGAGCCCAGTCGGTTAGGCGCTCGCCTAGTATGCGGATGGTCCCAGGTTCGGGTCCGGGCATCGCCAAAAAAACTGCCAACCTATAAACGGCCCGTGCAGCCAAAAATGTCCGACGAATAATACCCTATGTAGAGGAAGTGCACGTTAAATATCCTTCAAAGTCCTAACGCTTGCTTACGATATCGCCCTTAACGGTTGCGTTGGGCACCCTACTCAGATGTCGGCTCGTCACTTGACTGTGGTTCTAAAATACGACGCCCGTCGCCAATAGCCCTCGTGTAGCTCTAGTGCGACGATAATTTAAACTAAACTAAACTGTGGTATCTCAATGGCACGCTCTTTTGATATCAAACCCTGAAGCAAAACTTAAAAAAATGGCGTGGTAACGAGACTTCTAAAATAAGGAAATGCAGGTATGAAAGCTGGGATTAACTACGGCACGTGAAACAAACCAATTCTAGAAGCATCCATTAATAATTAGGTAAACAGAAACGTTCTTATTATTATCTACTTTTTAATGTGGTAGTTGGTTAAAGAAAAGTATAACTATAAAGTCACAAGAACCGAAACCGAACTGCTATTGGAAGATACAGCGTATTTCCAAACCGTAAACGTAAGTTCTGTTAGCTCGGAGCATTTTCTGCATTTTGCCTGCTTCCAAACTCAGTTCTTGACAAAGACCTATGATAAGGTAAACCTGAGCATTGGCAAAAAGAAAAATTGCATGACTTTTTATACACCTAAGTCACGTGAGTTTGGCGTGAAACCTTAGGGTATTTCCCAGACTAAACACATGCAAATAGTTTTAATAATTACAAAATATTATCGATACTTATTAATGCAAGCATGTAATTTTTTTATTGAATTGTCAATTTATTTTTTAATACTAACTTTTCAAAAAATTAATTACAGTTTAAAATTAAAGTGAATTAAAACTTATAAAATGAAAAATTTAATAAATGAAAGAAATAATAATTCTTTCTACAAATAAACCTACCGGCAGCAAAGCTCTCCCCCTCTCTCAAGTTCTACTCGCCAATTAGTATTATTTATGTGCACGAATTTTTTTCTCATTCTTGTTTTGCTCCCTGATTGCTAATACTGAATACGTAACTTGTATTATGTACAGAAGTATGTCTGTTGTTATCTTTATAAGTTTCACATGTGCTTTTAACGTTACTTCTTCTTTGTACAACTTTATAATGACTGAGCCAAATACAGCTATAAATCGCCAAAAATAGTACACTTTATCCTTCGTCATCTTGTATCCACCTAGACGTTTTATTTTGTTGTTACATGCTCATTCTATTTTATACAAATCGTTGGTTCTTACAGTGGCTCCGGGCATCGCAGTTTCCACGCTGCGAAGAGATATTCTGATGGGAAATTCTTTCGACTTTTGCCGAGATAGCAGATTTGACTGCTTTTTTGACAGTTAAATACTTCTTTGGATTGCCTATTTCTATAAACTTCTGCAATTTGTTGTAGCTGTCGCGAAGATTATCGAAATGATAACTGTTTTGTGGCACTTGGTGTAATTTTTTCGGAGTTGAAAAGTTACATAGTTTGGTTTTGTCCAGTTTGGTGATGAAGATTTTAGTGAGTTGTATAGTGTTGTTTTATGCAGTTATGTGAATAAAAATTTGAAAAGTTTGGTGAATTATAAATTTGGGTTTTGACTAATTTAGTGATGATGATGATGTCGTGTCCATGGATAAAGATTATATGGGACCAAAGGTCTCATAGACTGCTTCAGCGATCTGCAGACAGTGGTCCTCATAAAGGTCTTCGTAGGGCAAGTTGGTGATTTGCTGCAATTTTGCCAGGATGGCTGGACAAGAGAAAAGATGTTTTGGATCCCGTTCCGAGTCGGGTCAGTTTCTGCCAGCTGGAGTATTTCCTAGTTCCACCTTTTTGGATTTCCATCCCTTTGAAGTGGCCTGTCCTTAATCTAGTTAGGGTGGTCGCAGTTATTCGCATATTGTTTTTTTAATTTTAACACTTCGGCTGTTAAATTTTGCTTTGGCCACTGAGTTGATGTCATTAAGTGTGGTTTGGGGAAGAACGTCATTGTTGAGTTTTCTTGCTTCTTTGCCAGGATATCAGCAGACTCGTTTCCGTCGATACCAACGACTATATTTTTAGAAAGAGTTTGGTTAATTATATAGTTTGGTTTATCCAGTTTGAGGAAGAAGAATTTGATGACGACTTTGGTGAATTACATAGGGTTTTTTTGCTCTAGTTTGTTGAAGAAGATTTTGATTAAGCGTTTGGGGGATTTATATAGTTTGTGTAAACCAGTTCTGACTAGCTTATAGTCCAATTTTTTTAATTAAATTCACAACAGGGTTATACGGTAGCTATTCACAACAGGTTTCGTAATTTCGAACCGTGATCAAGGGACGAGGCCCACACTTAAGGTAGAAAAAAACGTAATGTTTTCAGAAATATCATATCCGGAGTTCAGGAATTTGGACAACAATATATTTAACGTGCCATCCACTAGATAAATAACATTATTAACTAAATGGTTTTTTCGTACACTATCCACTTATCTACTACTAGCTGTTATACCCGACGTTGCACGGGTTATACCTGACGTTGCACAGAGGTGGAAAAATAATTTAACAGTCAATTTAACTATTTTTTTCTTTCATTTTAGTTACATAAGATATGAAGATTACCCAGTAATTTTCCATTTAATTACCCATCTCACTTTAAACTGACCACTCTTGGTCTGCGTGTAGAAAATAAAATATTCTTAATGAAATCGAATTACATGATCTAATTGTATAGATGTTAAAAAACTACTCCAGCAAACAGCAAACGATTTGCATTTTTATATTTATTTGTATTTTTTAGGTGTGATAAAGATACTAAAGCAAACGATTTTTATTTTTAATATTAAATACTTTTCTAACTGCTAAAAAGCTAGCAAACATTTTTTAGCTGTAATTAAACTAAATACAGTTAAAAATCGTTTTTAAAAAATGTGTAAAAAAAACTAAATAAACAATCCGTGAAAACGTGCTGTTGAAGGAGCAATAAACCTCTAAGGTCTTCAATGCTTCGAATGGGAAAAATAAAAACGTTCGAAAACGATAGAAGGAATGGTCTGATTTGAAAAATTCTTAGCCTATGTTTGTTCCGGAGATGAGATGAATTTTTGTGGAAAATTTCGTGACGATCTGTTGCGTGGTTCTTTAGATCTCGTGTCTTATACAAACAGACAAACGGAAGTTGCCTTTTATGTATATAGATTCTAGAGTTATGATAGAAGTTGCGATGGTAAACTCTGTGGCATGACAGCTCAACCTATCTAACTAAATGTAATGAAATTATCACTGAAATATTAAAAATTTGTCTCAAGCTTCCTTCCAATTCTCACATTTAGCATTGGTTATTTTAAAATCCATTATATATTTTCTAGCGCCTCAAAATTAAAAAATAATGCTAAATATAACTTGTACAAAAGGTATCGATATCATCTATACATTTTCAATTGTGTATTCGTTATTTTTACCAGTCACTTTTATTTTGTATTTTATTAGATATTTAAAAATATTCTGTGGTTCATTTTTCATATCGAACTCATAACTATGTTAAAAATTCAAAACATACAAAAATAAAAGCAATAAAACCGTAAACTTTTAACATATTTATGTCGTTACGAAAATAATTTTCATTGCCCTATAAAAACATCCTTTAATTTATTTTATAACGCCTTTGCATTAGTAAGAAGTTTTTTCCAATAGGATCATATAACGGTTAAAAACTAGAGAAGAATTTTTGTCTCTAGTAATTCATTAATTTATTGAGGTAAAAATAGTTTTTTTTATAAACTATATTTCCCCGATGAATTGCGTAAAATTGAAAAAATAATGGATTACCTTTTTTTATTTGAAAAGTTAAATGTAAAAATGTCAAGTCCCTCGAAAGATTTAAGTACACGCTTTTTCTTTTCACTAAAATGTTGAAAGGAAAGAGGAGAGTTGAAAATGGACTTAGCCCTTTTTTTACATTTCGCAATTGATTTTTTAATTCGTTTTTTTACGTTAAACTTGTCAGAGATGTGTACTCATGTAATAAAAATGTGTTTATGTAATGTATTAATTATACCTTACAAAGAAATTGTTTGTTTTTCAAAACATTATAAAGTGAGTTATAAAAAACATAAGTAAAATAAAATTAATCATTGCTAACTTGCTTCATTTAATACATTTCGATTTTTAGCAACATGATCGATAAAATAAAAATATTTGTTGTTTTTTTTAAACATTATTAAGTGCATTATAAAAACCTAAATCAAATAAAATTAAATATTGCTTATTTACTTCACTTACTGCGTTTCGGTTTTTTTATTTAACCATTAACGAAAACTTTGTGAATAACTTTAACACCTTCATTTCTGAATTAAATCACTTAAGTTTCAGTTTTACGTGTAACTTAATTTGTTCTACATAAATTGTTCAGGACTATGGTCTTTATTTGTCTTATAATGTGTTTATTGCAATAAATTAAAAAAGGGAAGTTTTTTTCTAAGAGATGATCTTAAAATCGTTTCCAAATGAAAAAAGTACATTATGAATAAAAATTTATTATTTACATATAGTAAAAACAAATTTATTATTTACATAGCAAAAACAAATTTATTATTTACATAGCAAAAACAAATTTTGTATTTTAAGATAAAAATTTAAATGTTTAACTGATATTATAATTAGATATCTATCTTGTAAAAACATATTTTGAAATTTAAGGTTATTGTAAGAAATATTGAGGCACAAAGTAAGGAAAAAGCCAGGTCTAACGCTCAGAGTTTTAATCCAACAGTTTATTAATTAAAACCAACACTGTATTTTGAAGTATCAAAAATGTGTGCCTCAGACTTCCTCCTAACATTAATTAATATTTTTATTTAAAATTTCTTAAATATTTTCCATTGCCCTAAAATTTAAAATTATGATCACTATAACTTGCACACAAAGTATCAGGGGCATCTATACATTTTCAATAGTGTATTTTATTATTTTAACTGGCACTTTTACTTTTTTTTCTAGAATGTCATTAAATATAAAAAGTCAGTAGCTTTCGGTTTGTTTTTCTTATCTAACTCATAACCATGTTAAAAATTCAAAAGATTTGTATCTTTTGCAATGGATGTGGATCCAAAAAAGACAAAAAAATAAAAAAATAAACTAGTTGTCAAATTCTTTTATTAGAACTTCGATATAATAACAAAAAATCTTTAAAAAAATATTAAAATTGAATATTTACCGTATGTACAGCGAACATTGTTCGGGTCTTAAACTATGCAATATGTTTTCCATGTAATAACAAACTAAAGAAAAACTCATACTGACAATACACTAATAATAAAAACTTATTTCGCTAAAACACAAACTCAAAAGCAAATTACTCTAACCAAATAAATAACTTCAACCAAAAACAAGCTTTAAAACCATGTCAGACAAAAACTTGTTTTCCTCAAAGCAAGAATTAATGAATATTTCATTGAGATTGATTTTGAAAAACTCTTGTAAAAACAACTTTATTTATGACCATTTTATTAGTTGTAATCAATATTTTTTACTGGAATCTGTTTTATTACTTCACTTCATATATTTTAACAAGCTCACTATCAGAAATAGTTTTTACTTCATTTAAAATTTTCCGTGTATTGAAAAAGAATGAATATATTTGTTTTGAGGGTATTAATAGAGTCTTTACTTCTTTTTTTTAAAGATATTTTTAAAGGGTACATTTTGCTTGTGAGAATAGTGAGTTAGAATTATATGCGTCGATAATTTTATAAAAAAAAATATGCCATTTAAAATTCTTCGTGTATTGAAAAAGAATGAATATATTTGTTTTGAGGGTATTAATAGAGTCTTTACTTTTTTCTTTTAAAGATATTTTTAAGGGTGCATTTTGCTTGTGAGAATAGTGAGTTAGAATTATATGCGTCGATAATTTTATTAAAAAAAATATGCCATTTAAAATTCTTCGTGTATTGAAAAAGAATGAATATATTTGTTTTGAGGGTATTAATAGAGTCTTTACTTCTTTTTTTAAAGATATTTTTAAGTGTACATTCTGCTTGTGAGAATAGTGAGTTAGAATTATATCCGTCGATAATTTTATAAAAAAAAATATGCCATTTAAAATTCTTCGTGTATTGAAAAAGAATGAATATATTTGTTTTGAGGGTATTAATAGAGTCTTTACTTCTTTTTTTAAAGATATTTTTAAGGGTACATTTTGCTTGTGAGAATAGTGCGTTAGAATTATATGCGTCGATAATTTTATAAAAAAAATATTAAGATACAATATGTTTAAAGGGCACTTCAGCGGTGTATAAGATTTAGTTTAGTTTGAAATATCGTCGCACTAGAGCTACACTGGGGCTATTGGCGACGGGCGTCGTGACATATATATATATATATATATATATATATATATATATATATATATATATATATATATATATATATATATATATATATATATATATATATATATATATATATATATATATATATATATATATATATATATATATATATAATATATATATATATATATATATATATATATATATATATAATATATTAATGTTAGTAAAAGTCAATGTTTAGTTGAGCCACCTTTAGCCGCTATCAAAGCTTTAATTCTGCGCGGCATGCTATCAATGCAGGACTGTACTGTCTCCTGCATTTGAGGATGATGATTCAACACATAAATAATCTTATAATAAATATTTAATATAAATTAATCTTAATCATAATCATAATTATCTTAAAATAAATACGAATATGTAGTCTACAACAATTCTTTTAAATAAAAAGCAATAATATTGTATTTTAAATATAACATTATTGCAAAAAAAACTCTTAAGAAACATAAAATTACTTTAAAAAAATACAGTGCGTCTAATAATTTGTCCAGGGAATGTACCATACAAAATAAGTAATCAGAATCTATCAAATATTTTTATCAAATATATATTCTTCAGAGTAGGATCTTTCAAGAAGTAAAATTTTCAATACTTTTTTAGTAATATCGTTTCGCAAAGGTGTCTATTAATTTACTAATTTTGACACATTTAGTATTGGGTAATTAAGAAAGCGCCAATAACTGCTCTAAATTCCCCCTGTGAGTTGTTTTCTTTGTATATAAGTCATGCAAAGGCAAAACAACATTTACAAAAAGGCCAATTTCGCCAAATTGGGCTAGTTTTTTATATTTTAGACTAGCACTTACAAATGAAATAATTTAATGTCATAGCAATGGTAAGTTAATATAAATAGTTAGTTAAAATAAATAGTTAGTTAAAATAAATAGTTAGTTAAAATAAATAGTTAGTTAAAATAAATAGTTAGTTAAAATAAATAGTTAGTTAAATAAATAGTTAGTTAAAATAAATAGTTAGTTAAAATAAATAGTTAGTTAAAATAAATATTAGTTAAAGTAATGTTAGTAAAACTATTGATTCCTTAAAGTTAGTAAAATAAATAGTTATAAAATAATGTTAGTTTAAAATAAATATGTCATACATAGTATTCCACATGAATTGTCAACCTTTGACTGGCTTAAGTTAGTCCTACAGAATAGAATCCAAGGAATATTTGAGTGTATAATCTGCATTAGATATCCCATAGCCGTCTTAGTGAGGCTCGAATGCATGCACAGTCGGGGTGAGTCCGTTGACGAGGTTACTCTTTCATCCCTAAGTGAGTCAATAAATTAAGGACTAAGCATGCTTGGGAGCTAAACAATGGGGGTCTCGCTTAAGGTTGACCCCCTAACAGGGACATATGCCTAGCACCCCAAAGCCTTTGGTCAAGTAACCTGAAATGGGCACGGCAGGCCTTGGCCCACTAACATGCTGTTGAGCTGAGAAGTTTAGTTTAGTTTAGGTATCCCATTAGCCAGTGTTGACCATATTATATTTTTATTTAAATATAGACTTTAATATCTATAATAATAAAAGAAAGAGTCTGTCTGTTTGTCTGTGCATCGTGAAAGACCTACTTATACTGCTAAAAAAAAAATTGAAATTTTTAATATAGATTCCCTGTAATACCTACTTGTGCACCTGAGGCTTAGTTTTGTCATATTTGATTCGATTTTTAATTAATATAATTATTTACAAAAATACGTCATCCACCTGAGAGTGAGAGACCGAAACTGGGGTTTGAAAACACATGGGCCGGGCCGAAACAGGGGCTTGACGTCATCCGTAGATAAACATGAAAATACAGTAAGAAGAGCCGTTAAAAATTAACACAAATTCTATTTCTACTTTTAATTTTCAATTTGAAAGAAACTTTAGCGCGAGCAAAAATTAAGTATAAACACGAAAAATCAAGAGGATTTAATTTGTAGGATTGTTATTTGACTAACATTATTTTATTTCATTTATTGATTGTAGAATGATTACCACATTTGGGTTGTTAAATTTTAACTATTGCCAAAAGTCGCCAATGAACCGACCATTTTATTATAGCTGTGTCAAAAACAAATTACCGTTATTAAAGGCTAACCCGTGCGACGCCGGGTTTAGAAAGCTAGTCTAACAATAAATCTGATATTTTGAAAGACAAAAAAAAATAGACTTTCAAGGGACCATAAAAGAAAATGCTTCCACAATCATGTAATCAATTATGCAATATATCAGAAACGAACAAAAAAAAAGGCTAAATAAGTCATTTCCTTGCATTTACCAATAAAATCTTTTATTAAAAATCCCTATAATACCTCAAGTCTAGAATACCGACAAAGCCCCCTCTCACTGTTTTGATATAATTTTTTTTTCGACGATCTAAATAAATGCGGAAGAATTAGACCTTTCAAAAGAATGGAGTAAAACTAAAACAAATGAGAACGCAATAATAAATCCTGTAGGACGCGTTCACAGAATCCTAAGTGTTCGTCTCATTTGCCTCAAAGATAAGTCTTTAGTTTTCAACAAAAAAAAGAATTTATTTTAAGTCTGGGCTTTTTGTTTAAATAAATAAAATTGAATGGGGGGGAATAGTGATTAAGGAATAAAATAAAGACTCGTTCTATAAAATGCCTTTGTTAAAATAAAGGTTAGTAAACATAAAAGTTTTGCGGTGGTCCGCCCCACATGCAACTTCAAAAAACATCCTCGCTAGATGGCGCTTATTTACTACTGCATTGCTACCAGTCTTATAGATTATAACATCTATTATATAAGTTGGAGCAATTTCTCTTCACTTTGAGGTACCTGTTGGACTCAGGTAGTGTAATAATTTACAGTTAAAAAAAAACTTGACAATACTTTAAGGGGGAATGGGCGCGCTACACCGGGGGTCTCCAAAACAAAGTGCATCAGTGTTAATCCTATGGAGAAAAAAATATTTTCTCTGCCACATTACTCCGGCTGTATTGAATATTTTTGAAAGCGGATTTTTTTGTGTGATAAATGTAGCTGACTTACAGGTGCCGACCTTCCCACTTTTTGAAATTGGTTCGAATATTTTTTTTTTAATTTTCATTAAATAATTTTACACAAAATATTCGAAGCCATTTCAAAAAGTGGGAAGATAAAGACCTGTAAGTTATCTACATTTATTATTTGAAAAAACCGTTTGTAAAAATATTCAATACAGCCGGAGAAATGTGGCAGAGAAAATACGTTTTTCTCATTGGATTAACACTGAGGCACTTGAGTTTGGAGACCCGCGATCAAGCCCGCCCTTTCCCCCTTAAAGCAATGTTTAGAAAAAATATTCAACAATCAATTTGCCGGTACCGCGGAATGAGATACCTTATCTGATAAAACTTTTGTATGTAATTTTTTATCAATGAGATGTACAAATTTAATATATCATAACTTAAAATATGCAAAAAGGGTAATTTTCCATTTCGCGAGCACAAATTTCGCCAAATGGAATCTTTGGCGATAAACGGAATTTTCTAGTGACAAAACGCAGTATACACAGTTAAGGTACTCCAGCATGCACAGTTAAAAGTTTACATTGGAAATATTCCGTCCGCATATAAAAACTTACAATTCGTAGATGAATCTGGATAGATATAATGTATCTAAATAATTATCTACAACAAATTTTCACTCAGGCCTGATTTTTTCAAAACAATATCATCAATCTTTTTTTAATATTTATAGCATTAAACTCAAAAGCAACCTTATTACCACATGCCAATACCAGTCCTCAGTAAACCATTTTTAACTCAAATTCACAGATAGTTATACACAAACTGACATTTACCCCTGTATCACTATCAAACGAAAAGTAACAACATTAAAAGATGTTTCAAAATACACCCCCGCAAAAAAAATATTGAAAATATCATCGCTAAGTCTAAGCACAAAAAAAAACCATTGAAAATATCTGACACGACGATTTTAATAAAATAAAAGTCGATGACTTTTCAAAAATAAAAATATATATATTCTATATAATCGTAAACAAATAATAAAAAATCACTCATGTATCATACGGGAGTTTTTGTAGGTTTTTACTTGACGTTATTATTTGGTGGAGAGGAAAAAATAAGATATAGGAGGAATGGGAGGATATTACAGGGAGTTTCTCGTTATTTTTCACTTGTTCTTTTTATCGAATAGAAACACACCAGTGATTAAAACACTACCATCTGAATCAAAAGACCCGTTTGATTAGTCAAATGACGTCACATTAGTTGATCCTTTTTTTTAGGTTTTGACAAACGATACCTTAATTGTGATTTTACGAGAAAAATTCTATAAAGAATATGTGATATATGTGAGTCTATAAGATACGTGAACTTTCATATAATTTACTTTACAACTTCATTTTACAATTTTTTTTTAATAGTAACTTTTCTAGCATATACTCGAATGTTCAAATTTCAATAAAAGATTCCAATACTGAATCAGCGGGTTTATAATTTGTATTGAAAAATGACGTACTAAGAAGGTCACGCAGATTTCGGAGGCCTTGCAAAAAGTACGGGGGGTACAGCGGGTTTATAAATTGTATTGAAAAATGACGTACTAAGAAGGTCACGCAGATTTCGGAGGCCTTGCAAAAAGTACGGGGGGTACAGCGGGTTTATAAATTGTATTGAAAATGACGTACTAAGAAGGTCACGCAGATTTCGGAGGCCTTGCAAAAAGTACGGGGGGTACAGCGGGTTTATAAATTGTATTGAAAAATGACGTACTAAGAAAGTCACGCAGATTTCGGAGGCCTTGCAAAAAGTACGGGGGGTACAGCGGGTTTATAAATTGTATTGAAAAATGACGTACTAAGAAGGTCACGCAGATTTCGGAGGCCTTGCAAAAAGTACGGGGGGTACAGCGGGTTTATAAATTGTATTGAAAAATGACGTACTAAGAAGGTCACGCAGATTTCGGAGGCCTTGCAAAAAGTACGGGGGGTACAGCGGGTTTATAAATTGTATTGAAAAATGACGTACTAAGAAGGTCACGCAGATTTCGGAGGCCTTGCAAAAAGTACGGGGGGTACAGCGGGTTTATAAATTTTATTGAAAAATGACGTACTAAGAAAGTCACGCAGATTTCGGAGGCCTTACAAAAAGTACGGGGGGTACAGCGGGTTTATAAATTGTATTGAAAAATGACGTACTAAGAAGGTCACGCAGATTTCGGAGGCCCTGCAAAAAGTACGGGGGGTACAGCGGGTTTATAAATTGTATTGAAAAATGACGTACTAAGAAGGTCACGCAGATTTCGGAGGCCTTGCAAAAAGTGTTTTCAGCGGTAAATGCAATTGACATTTTGCATTAAAAATATAAGAATGGACTATTGATTGGAAAGAACAGACAGAACTTGTTTTTGTATTTAGAGAACACACAATAATACCATTTTTAGGGCTTTAAACCTCAAATTTCATTTAAATGATGTGCCCTTCAACCAAATGTACCTCTTTACGAACTGATCTACACAATTCTACAGGTGCAAAGGAGCATTATCAAATTTTTCAATAATACCAATACCGAAGCAAGTGTGCAAGAATCAGTCGTGTTTTGTACAAACAATGACATTGTACTTAAGGAATTGTCAGCATATGTTGCTTAAGGCAAGGGGCTGGGGAGCCCAGTCGATTAGGCTTTCGCCTAGCATGCGAAAGGTTTCAGGTTCGGGTCCGGGCATCGCCAAAATAGCTGCCGACCTATAAACGTCCCGTGCAGCCAAAAAGTCCGACGAATAATACCCCGTGTAGAGGGAGTGCACGTTAAATATGCTCCAAAGTCCCATCGCTGCATACGATGTCGCCCTTAACGGTTGCATTGGGTGCCTATTCAGGTGTCGGCTCGTCACTTGACTGTGGTTCTAAAATACGACGCCCGTCGCCAATAGCCCTCGTGTAGCTCTAGTGCGACGATTTTTCAAACTAAACTAAACTAAGCTTAAGACAACTTTTTCGGTGAAACTCTAACATTTAGCCTAGTAAACTTAAATCAGCGCCATCTGAAGAGATCGTAAAAGGATACTTTAAACAGAAAAACATAAACAGTTCCTAACTCTTCTCGCCAAACCACCCAAAAACCGCCAAAAACCTAGATGAAAAGAACGAAGATGAAACATACAGTTAAAGAAGGCAGGGAGAGAAGCTCCCCCAACGCTACATATGCATCGGTTCCTGATTTGTGGGGTCCTTTTCTGTTGAGTGATAGATGATTTTTCCCGTTTTCCTGTTCTCCTGTTTTTTATTCCTGATCTGATTTTTTTGTTCGCAATGGCACGACCTCCCCCTCTCTTTATGATCGTTTGAAGAAAAGGGGAAGAAAAACTGAAGATTCCGTTTGGATTTGATGGGGGTGGGTGGGAGTTTTGTGAGGTGGAGTTGGTGAATTTGGCGAGAAATTGCTCCGTCTGGGGATTTTTTTTTAAAAAAATATTTGCGGTGTTTTGGTTCAATTGGCGTTGTGCCAGAGCTACGAATGGTGAAATTTTTCCAGTGAACAATTGAGGAGGTCTAGACAATGATTAGGCTACGACCACAAAGTAAAGGACAATAGGAAACGGGGAGGAGCATGGTTTGCTTGTGAGCTAAAATGCGATGTTGATGTAGCTGTGACGTCACCAAAGGTGCAGCCATTCTATTTTGTAAGAGTGGAATTCTATTTTAAAGACTTATTTTGCAAACAAATCTATACGTTTGTTATATTTGGGTTCAAACTATAATTAATTTAATATTGGAAGGTACTTTAGTGATACAGTCAAGTATTCTATTGTGATTTCACCTTACCCGTCACTGCTCCAGTTGTTCATAAGCGAATTTATGCTAAAAAAATCGCACTACAAACTTCAAATATGCCGTAATACACAGGGTTGTGGGGGGTCCGGGTGACCTTGTCGATTTGATCGCAGCCCATTACGCTAACAGCCTGCGGCACTGTACCGGGTGCTGGTTCGATTCCCGCCTTCACCCTGGGTGAACTTTATCTCTCTGTGTCAGTAAAAATTCTGTCTGTGTTTGTCGTACTTGACGAATGTTTAAGCGGATCTCTGATCAGGCACACAAACCGGAAACTACATGAACCAACCTACCTACCTAAATAATATTTTACATTAATGAGATGTGTTCTTTAAACAAACCAAAAAAAAATCTTCTAAGGTGCATCTAATTTGGCGACATTTACCGACACCGGACGAACCTAACTCTCTGCAACCCTACAGCCCGCGCTCATCTCTGTGCAAACGATTTACCCACGCCAAAAAAGAACGAAAAAATAGAGAGAGAATCGTTCGATGTCAGAATAGAAGCATAATATCCCCTTTTCGCAGAGGGGCATGAAAAGAGTAAGATTTGTGTGGAGTAATTTGGGGCATAATATCGTTTGCATGTATTCTGTAAAATTGTATTTCTGTAAAAGAACAAAATAAGCCCATGAGTCTGACTGCATTATGCAGTGGATGGTATTGTTGTATTGGATGTATTGGCTATTATTTTTCGAAGTCAACGAATTTTTCCGTTTCGGAGATTATAGAATGGAATGGAAATATGTTATGGTCTGTAGTCTGGAAAAGGAAATAGATATTTATTATTATTTTCTATTACCATCCTAACGTTGAACTTTGCAGTTGGGTTTAACATTATATTTCAAGTATTTTCGACCAAAAAAGTTTACTCGAAAGTTCTCGAATATAAGTTATCATGGAATTTTCCTTTTAAAAGTTCAAAAGAATCATTTCAAAATTAAATTATAACCTCTTTACTACCGAAAATATCCAACACATATCTTCTTTATATAAACTTTTTTTCAAACAATTATGTTTTAATACTATGTTTTGCAAGTAATTTTGAAAGAATTAATGTTTAGCATTTGCTGAAAGCTACGTCAATTTAGTGGAATTTTAAGGGGGGACCGGAGCCTTCCATTGAAGCCCAGGTTAAAATGACCTTTTTTATGTACCTTTTTCTCAGAATCTATTTGATACTTTTTAACGAAATTTTTACTAGTTGTTAAATGGATGTTTAACTATACTTTAATGGATGCATTTTAAAAATTTTGTTTAGTTTTTAAATTATAATTTTTTAAGTGAAACTACATATTTTTTTACCTAAATAACATCAATAATATTAAAAAGAAAATAAGTAAGATATTTATAGTCAAATCCCTCCAGCGGTTTTTAGAAACAAACTTCTTAAATACGTATAAAAAATTTCAGGCTGATACTTACAGTAGATTTCGAGAAAAAGGTACATTGAAAAAGTAAGTTTTGAGATATAACCGTTTAAAATAAACAATATTGGTTTCTTACCTATAAAACATGACTGGATTTTACCTAAACAACGTTTGGTTAAAAAAAAAACATTAAAAATACTTCCAGTACTCGAAACTTTTATGTAACATATCGTTGAAAAGCTAAGATTTCATATTTCAAGAAACACTAAAAACATTGAAATGTCATTTTTGAAAATTTTTGGGGGTCTGGTCTCCCTTAAATATGAACTTTGCAGTTGGGTTTAACATTATATTTCAAGTATTTTCGACCAAAAAATTTTACTCGAAAGTTATCGAATATAAGTTATCATGGAATTTTCCTTTTAAAAGTTCAAAAGAATCATTTCAAAATTAAATTATAACCTCTTAACTACCGGAAATATCCTACACATATCTTCTTTATATAAAATTTTTTAAAACAATGATTTTTTTAATACTATGTTTTGCAAGTAATTTTGAAAGAATTAACGTTTAGCATGTGCTGAGGGCTACGTCAGTTCAGTGGAATTTTAAGTTTTGAGCCGTACAAATGCACATTTTTGTGTGGAATAAATGAACAAATAGTCAGGTTTTTTTGTAATTAAGGGGATACGGTACGCAAAACATTAGTTCTAGAAATAATAACATAAACTTGTAAATTATAGTGGTTTTATATAATGTTCACTTTAGATAAACATTTTCTAGCAATAAAAACAAGTATTTACATGTAGTTTTTCATTTATTTTGAAAAAAAGTCAAAATATTGAACTTTTTTAAAACGCTATTCTTCCTACAATTTTGAGAATAACTCCACCAAACGTTTATAGTTTGGTTTTAGTACTATTTGTTCAAGAACTGTGGATGGATTTTAAAATCTGAGCTACAGTTAAAAAGTAACATGCATTTATACTGAAAATCAGAAAAAAAATTACAACCTATTGAATTAAACATTTAAAAAAAAAAACTAGACATGGTAGATCTTATTCCATGCACAATTTTGTGCATCATTTATATAAGAACACAGGTTAAAAAATTTTAAATTCTAACTTAATGCCTTAGGGACTTATTAAACACAAGAATTGAAAAACGCGAAACAGGGAAAACAGGTTGAAAGCAGACGAAATACGTATTCAAACTTATAGGAATGACTCCAGAAAATATTTAATAACTTTTTTTCTACAGAAGATATCATTATAAAACTTTCAGTAAATGTTCAGAAGGATATTGTGAATAATAAGAAGTAAAAACTGAAAAATCGATATTTTGACCAATTTTTGGGTACCGTATCCTCTTAATAGTCCATTTTAACATTTTAATATTTAATAACTTTTTTTCTACAGAAGATATCATTATAAAACTTTCAGTAAATGTTCAGAAGGATATTGTGAATAATAAGAAGTAAAAACTGAAAAATCGATATTTTGACCAATTTTTGGGTACCGTATCCTCTTAATAGTCCATTTTAACATTTTAATATTTAATAACTTTTTTTCTACAGAAGATATCATTATAAAACTTTCAGTAAATGTTCAGAAGGATATTGTAAATAATAAGAAGTAAAAACTGAAAAATCGATATTTTGACCCATTTTTGGGTACCGTATCCCCTTAATAGTCCATTTTAACATTTTAATATTTAATAACTTTTTTTCTACAGAAGATATCATTATAAAACTTTCAGTAAATGTTCAGAAGGATATTGTAAATAATAAGAAGTAAAAACTGAAAAATCGATATTTTGACCCATTTTTGGGTACCGTATCCCCTTAATAGTCCATTTTAACATTTGCTTCGATGCAAAATACCTTATAAATTTACAGCTGAAATATGTTTTTCGCAAGAACTCCGAAATCTGCGTGACCCTCGATCTACGTCATTTTTTCAAACAAATAAAAAAACTGAAGGGGCCGGGATAGCCTGGTCGGTAAGGTCTTGGACTGGCATCCCTAAGGTTGCGAGTTCGAGTTCCGCTGCCTTCCGAAGACCCCCGTGTACGCTAATGGTGACTGGTGCACGTTAAATCCGTCGTGGTCACAAAGTCCTCCAAGTTCCCATACCAAATCAATACCTCTGGGGGTGACAAGTCAATTCTGGGGATCCTCTAGTTGGCCTCTGTCTCTAAAAATTAGATGGATCCACTTATGTGTGTGTGTAATGTGTCTGTCTTACTTGACGGAGGTTTATAAGCGGGTCTCTGACCAAGCACACAAACCTGAATATATATGTCTACCAACCAAAAAAAAACTGAAATAGCATCACATCCATCATGTTGAACACATCGATTATTTTCGCTAATAGCCCTCGTGTAGCTCTAGTGTGACGATAATTCAAACTAAACTAAACTGAACACATCGATTAGGAAATTCATAAAATTTTCATTTAACGCATTGATCCACGAAATTATCCAAGCGAACAATTTTCCAAATTAGTAGTAACTCTGAATAAATAAAAAAAACCTTTAAATAATGAATTAGCTTAGAAATAAATCCTTCGCCACCAGTAAACTAAAAAAAAAAACGTCGATTCCAAATAAAAAAAAACGTCGTTTCTGTAAAACCCTTATCGAATTCGATTATCATAAGCTGTTTAACCCCAACATTTTAAGATACTCCAAAACCTAATGGACGAAAAAGGTCTAAACGTGACTTTAATACTAAACAGATGCAATCATTGATAAAAGAGGCACAAGTTAAAGTTGACAAAAGGTTCTTTTCTTGAATTGTGTTTTGTGTTCTCTTTTTTGTTCGAAAATTCTATTCTGAAATCAACTTGGGATCTAAAGGATTCTTTTATGGGGAAGATTTGTAGAACAAAATGGATTCTTCGCGTTTTTAGAACTCTTCAGTTTAGTTTGACATAGTTGGGATCGATACACATAATGTGTGACACTTTTGGTCTTTCCGGCCGCTTCTTTCTAGCCACCATCGAAAGTTTTTTAACACAGTCATGTACACCTCGTAACCAAATGTCGTTACGTTGCGAAAACGTAAAGCCCATTTCACACCTGCACAACTACTTGCAATTCCGTTGCAACTGCAACTCGTAACTTGTGGTAACCTGGTTTTTTGGGTTTCCCCAAAAATTATTTATCTCACAATTTGGCAAGTTTCATCTTTTTGTAAACAAACTTTATTCAAACAAATATTGTTTTTTTGCAGGATATTCCACTTTTAATACATTGCCTATGTTTTCGTAAGTAAGCTTTCAACGTCCTCTTCGAATGCAGGGCATCGCTTGCATCATACAGAAATTAGAAATTTATGTTTCCGAACTTCATTAATAATATCAATTTCCATTTTTGCCGTCCATTTACTACCCATTTTTAATTGCGCAGATTCTTGCATTTTTTTTGCAAACAAGGAAAGTTGGCGTCTTAAAAAGTAAATAAACAACCAGTTGGCGAAGTCTAGTTCGCCACAATGTAGCCAAACAAATACTGAATTCTGATTGGCTAACGGTACATGCAACTTGAGATTTTTTCGTGCTCGCATGAAAAAATCGCACGACTTGAGTGCAACTTTTAAATGCATGGTATCCTATGGGAGTTGCAAGTAGTTGTGACAAGGTGTGAAATGGGCTTAAGCAACAAAACTAATAAACTATTAAAAGTGTCTCGACGGTGATACTAATTTGTAGCCGATTTCGCAACGATTTAAAATGCTTGCAAAATTTTTACTTTTTACCATTTTACAACCGAAAATCAATGTATTTTCGTAACTTTAGACTACAGAGATTTACCGAGTACTTCTGATCAAATGTACTCCGTTTCCAGTGTACTCGTCGAATTCAATAAGTTTGCAGTATTTTTACCGTTCGATTCTACCTGAGATTGTGGGATACAATATCGAGAGTATAAATACAAAAATGTAAGTTAGGTAAGGTAATCGTTTCTGGCTGTCTATTTCTAGCTTTCAGTGAGAGCTTAAATTCTGACTGTAACTCTATGGAAGGGGCCGTGGATAGCCTTGTGGTTAAGGCCTCGTTCTCGGAATCGGAAGATCCCGCGGTCGAGCCCCGATACCACTGAAGACCCACCGAGTATATGCGGAGTACGTGCTCGTTAAATCTGTGGGTCCGAAAGTCATGTGGTCGGTCACGGCGCCACTATTTCCCTCCCCTTCAGGGACATGTCTAAATTATTGAGATGGCGTTAGATGGCAGCATCTGTCACTTATGTGTGTGTCTGTCTTACTTGACGAAGGTTTATAAGCGGGTCTCTGACCAAGCACACAAACCTGAATATATATCTACCAACCAACCAACTCCAAGGTATTTAGAACTATTGACGAGGTCGACACCTTAGTGGACACCCTTAAGAACTTCGAACGACATCGTACGCTAACGCAGTCAGGAATTTGGACTCCACAAATTAAACGAGCACGTCTGGCTCAATGTACTAGGGGAACCCCATGATTTTTGAGGAATTTTTCCAAGCCTAAATACGTTTATTTTTTGGCTGTGATACGAATTGGAAACCTTCTCGGAGAGAAACCGGTCAATTATCGTCCTCGACCAAATATGTAAGTTACAATTATTACAAAACAAAAGGGCAAAATGACGAGCATTTCCTTTACAATACTTGAAGAGGGAAAAACATTCATTTCAATCTCAATAAAATGAAGATTTTTTTTGTTGTTGTTGCGAAGATTGAAAACATGGGAATTTTAGGTTCTTTTAACCCGATTTTAAAATGTAGAATTAAATTTCATACTTTTATGTTTTTTCACAGCCATGGTTTATTTTGCTTTATTTGTCGATTTTTTTTATGTCATGATTTTTCCATGTACACGCAAAACACTTTTAAGTCTCTGCTGCAGAATCATTTTAAAAATAAAACTATTTACTAAATTCCATTTTTGTATTCGCGTAAGATGTAAAGTAATTGTACCATAAAAAAAATTCTGAAAATTTATTTCGACGGCACGTCAGGTTTGAAAATGGAGTATTTTTAAATGTTCTTATCTCATGTGAATAAAACATTTTGTTACGAGTTTCTAAAAAGAGAGCTTTTTTAGTTGTTGAGCATTTTATTGGACTTGTGTTTAATATTTCCTAAAAATTTAATAAATAGCGTACAAAGGAAGATATTTTTACGCTAGATGGCAGGATCTAGCTAGTGGCAGGTGGCAGGTGGCGATAGATGGCAGCATCTGTCATATATGTGTGTATGTCGTGTCCGTCCTTCTTGACGATGGTTTATAAGCGGGTCTTTGTGAACAAGCACACAAGCCTGAAAATATATGTCTACCAACCAGCTACATCAAACATTGCATTGTAACGTAAGGTAAGGTAATCGCTTCCGGCTGCCTATTTCTAGCCTCCTTTAGGAGCTTTAACACAGCCAATAACGCCTCGTATTTTAGAACCCTGGTCAAGTGACGAGGTCGACACCTGAGCGGGCACCCAACGGAACTTCGAGCGACATCGTACGCTAACGCCGCCGGGACTTTGGACTCCACAGATTTAACGAGCACGTCTCAAACATTGCATTCTACCCTACCAACAAACCGCGCTCAATTCAAATAAGTTGCCAAAAGATAAATTTGAAAAAAAAAATGCATTTAAAGTATCATTGATCTTAGTTATCATAATTGATTATTTTAATTATTCTAGTTAAGTTTTTTTTATTTGCGTTATTGCTTGTGAACACAAATTTCATGTTGGTTGGTTGGTAGACATATATATTCAGGTTTGTGTGCTTGGTCAGCGACCCGCTTATAAACCTTCGTCAAGTAGGACAGACACAACAGACAACACACACACATAAGTGGATCCATCTAATTTTTAGAGACAGAGGCCAACTAGAGGATCCCCAGAATTGGTTTGTCACCCCCAGAGGTATTGATTTGGTATGGGAACTTAGAGGACTTTCGGACCCAACAGATTTAACGAGCACGTACTCCGCATATACTCGGTAGGTCTTCAGTGGTACCGGGACTCGATCGCAGGACCTTCCGATCCCGAGACCGAGACGCTGGCCACTAGGCTCACTACGGCCCCCAAATTTCATGTAAAAATATTCATAAATGGTTTCGAAACAAGAGTAAAGCAACAACCACCAAACCATTGAACCATCGCGTTCTGAAAGGTAAGGTTAAACTTACGCCATACTAGAGCGAAAGGTCTCTCGATCTGGGTCTAAAGGGGAATGACATTTTTGTAGGTAGGTTGGTACATGTATTTTCCGGTTTGGTGCGCTTGATCGGAGACCCGCTTATAAACCTTCGTCAAGTAAGACAGACACAGACAGAATTCTTACTGACACAGAGAGAGAAAGTACACCCAGGGCGAAGACGGGAATCGAGCCCGCACCCGGTACAGTGCGCAGACTGTTAGCGTAATAAACTGCGATCAAACCCACTAGGTCAACCGGTGCCCATGATATTTTTGTATTATTGCAGCGGATTTGAAATCAAAAAGAGGATTGCATTTCCAATAATGTTGGGCTATTGAGGACCGGGTTAGCTCACCCTTTTTGACACAACTAAAAATTAGTTTTTTAATGTAAAAACTTTAAAAAAATTTACATTTAGATCTTTTATCAAGTAGAAGAAGATCTAAAGACTTGGGGAATTACCAACTGGAAGCAAAAGTCGTCTAACAAGGGTATTGAATGAAGGGAAAATCTTAAAGGATGCCAGGGCCCTTTAAGGGTTATAATGGCAATGATGACGATGAAGTTTTTACCTTCACAAAGATAACTTTTTGTTCCCGACCTCTAAATTGCCAGAGCTTTGCCTCAATCCCCTCAAAATAGGAGACGAGATACGCCAGAAAGATATTGAAAACGATCCCCGAAAATAGTCGATTAAGATAATAAAAAGTGATAAAAGTCATCCTAGTTAATCGATGGTAAATGTTTATTTCATTTATTGCACCTCTAAGTAGTTCCTAACACGCGGCTAGTTTCACAAGGAACTATTGCTAGAAGCTGGTTCGAGCTGGTTCACGGCCTACTCAACTACTAAGGCCGAAGAAGCTTTCCCAAACACGCTCGGGGACGGAAATTTTGACGTCATAGTTCCGAGTGACGTTGTTCCGAAGATGAAGACAACTTGTCTCGAAACCTGTTCGGAACCACTCGTTCACGGCTGACCACATTTTTAGGGTTCCGAATGCGCCCGAACTAGTTTCTCGATCTTCGGCACTGGGAACAGTGACTTCAAAATTTCCGTCTACGCTCATGTTTAGGAGAGCTTCTCTGGCCTTGTTATTGAAGTTGGCCGTGGCTGGTTCGAACATATGGGATACAAGTCAGATTCCAAACAATTCGTTAGGGGCGGGAGAACCCAGTCGGTAAGGCGTAAGATGCTTGTCTGGCATGTGAAAGGCCCGGCAATTACCCAAATAACTATAAACGACCTGTTTAGCCAAACGACTGTCGATTAATACCCGGTGGAAAGGAAGTGCACGTTAAAATTCCACCAAAGTCCCAAAGTCGTGTGCAATATCGCGCCTACAAAAATTGCGTTGGGTGCCCCCTCAGGTGTCGGCTCGTCATTTGACTGTGGTTCTAAATTACGACGCTCGTCACTAATAGTCCTCGTGCAGCTCTAGTGCGACGACAACTCAACTCAACCAAATCATACTTGGGGAATAAAGAACACTTGGTTGGTTGGTAGACATATATTCAGGTTTGTGTGCTTGTTCAGAGACCCGCTTATAAAAATTCGTCAAGTAAGACGCACACAACACACACACATAAGTGACAGATGCTGCCATCTATCGCCACCTCCACAATTTAGACATGTCCCTGAAGGGCAGGGAAATAGTCTCCAGGGACCTGTACCAGTGGGAAACTGCGCAATGACCGACCACAGGACTTTCGGACCCAACAGATTTAACGAGCACGTACTCCGCATATACTCGGTGGGTCTTCAGTGGTACCGGGACTCGATCGCGGGACCTTCCGATTCCGAGAACGAGGCCTTAACCACTAGACTGTCTAAATCAGGGCCCCAAAAGAAAAAATTTCCATCATCTGATCTGAACCATAACAACACCTACCCTACCTTTCTACAACCAACCCTATAAAAAGAATTATGCCCCCCCTCCCTAAAGAAATTGCCTGAGCTTTGTCTCAATCCCCCCCCCCCCCCCTCACTGAGAGATAAGATAATGAAAACGATTCTGCCGAGAAAAGTCTATTAAGATGAAAACCGATAGAGGTCGCCTTAACTTATATCGATGAGATCTGATAATCATCGGGGAACGGAATGAGTAATGGAAGGGACTCTATGCGCTACTGGAGAGTTTTCTATTGATGAAAGTTATTTGCCTTTATACGCGCGCGCATGCGTGGGGTAGTAATAAAAGGGATTAAACATTATTTCAATTGGCATATTTTACGTGACGTAATTCTCTCGCTTTGGATGCCCGCTCAGGCGGCGACCTCGTCACTCGACCAGGGTCCCCAAATAAGAAGGCGTAATTTGACTGTGTTTTTCTGTGATTTGCTGTGATTTTCCTTTTTCAGCAATACATTTAAAACCAAAAATTGGGGCTGTAGGGAGCCTAATGGTCACCGTCTCGGTCTCGAGATCGGAAGGTCCCGCGATCGAGTCCCGATACCACTGAAGACCCACCGAGTATATGCGGAGTACGTGCTCGTTAAATCTGTTGGGTCCGAAAGTCCTGTGGTCGGTCATTGCGCAGTTTACCACGGGTACAGGTCCCTGGAGACTATTTCCCTCCCCTTCAGGGACATGTCTAAATTGTGGAGGTGGCGATAGATGGCAGCATCTGTCTTGTATGTGTGTGTATGTCGCGTCCGTCCTTCTTGACGAAGGTTTATAAGTGGGTCTCTGTGACCAAGCACACAAGCCTGAAAATATATGTCTACCAACCAACCAAACATTTTCTATGGTGGCTATTATTTGCTCATTGTCGATTTTCTCGAAAACCTTATTATAAATGCCTAACAGATTTTAGGAACTCATGTCCCAAATTTAAAGTCCGTAGCTCTTTTAGTTCGAGCTGTAGAAGATAGGTTACAAACTGACGGGCGGACTAACGTTAAAAAACATTTTTTTTTTTCAGAATCAGCACCCTCCAAAACGAGTAGATAACACAAAATCTCCTTTTCAGATTTTCGAACCTATCGCAATAATTCTCCCCAATCGTAGTAACAGGGTGAAAATCTTGTAGTGTTACACATCCTTAGTTTATCTGGTTTCTAAAGCGCATGTTTGTTAAAAACTAACTAATTTAAAATTAAACTTGAATATTTACCCTAAGACAGACAAAAACACTTCGTTTCCTTTCCTTGAACTTGTTTCAATAATAACACAAATCAATAATATTTATCTATAACCATTACTTAAAAAAAACGTATGATTAACAATTCTGGCCGGAAAACCATTAACAACACAGATGAAGAGCCTAGTCGAAAAGCATGCTAAGCGACATTTTTGAAAAAATTAAGATTTTAAGTCAATGACCACATAATTCTACCCTTTTTAAGATAACAAGTTTTCCTCTTTTTTATAAACATTAAAGTTAAGTGCATATTTTACCGTTTGTAACGTACAGGGTGTCCGTAAAAGAATGTCCGAGTTTTAATGGTATATTACAGGAGTTTATTTTATACTAAATATAACAAATCATACATGACATTGAAGGAAAACTAACCTAGTTTTTTCCTATAAGTGGTCAATGTGTGCGCCTTTAGTGATACGGCACACATCCAAACGAAAATGCAATTCTTGCCATACTGTCTGCAGCAAGTCCGGAGTAATGGAAGCAACAGCCTGTGCAATTCTACCTTTCAAGGTTGGTAAATTGTGGGGTACGGGTGGAACGTAGACCCGATCTTTTACGAAGCCCCAAAAGAAGAAATCACAAGGCGTGATGTCAGGTCACACTTTGAAACTCTGACATTCTTTTACGGACTCCCTGTATTTAAATTGCAAAGTAAAAACTTTAAGGGGGAATGGGCGAGCTGGACCGTGGGTCACCAAAGCAAAGTGCATCAGTGTTAATCCAATGGAGAAAAAAATATTTTCTCTGCCACATTTCTCCGGCTGTATTGAATATATTTACAAACGGATTTTTTATGTGATAAATGGAGCTGACTTGCAGGTCCCGACCATCCCACATTTTGAAATTAATTCGAATATTTATTTTTTTTAATTTTCAATAAATAATTTTACGAAAAGCATTCCAAGAAATTTTAAAATGTGGGATTATAGAGACCTGTAAGTTATCTATATTTGTTATTTGAAAAAACCGTTTGTAAAAATATTCAATACAGACGGAGAAATGTGGCAGAGAAAATAGTTTTTTTTTTCATTGGATTAACACTGAAGCACTTGAGTTTGGAGACCCGCGGTCCAGCGCGCCCATTCCCCCCTTTAAGCTCATTTTCACCTTTTTGTCACTTAGCACGTTCTTCCACTAAGTTCTTCAAATTAAACAAACAAATCATCTTTCGAAATCCAACCCTTTTACTCATTAAAACAAACAAACCTTATTAATAAAACTCATTACATACAATCCTTACTCATAAAACTCATTACAGACATCCTATTAATACTACAGACTCTCTTACCCCTACTTTAAGTAATAAACTTATTACGGTTACTGTCTTCTTAAAACATAAGTAAATCAAAGACCTCAGTTAAGGACGGACTGAGTATTGGATGGGGCTAACATGACCATATCTAAGTCATGTGATTTAACGGCAACAAATAGGGTATTTGACTAAACAAATTTATTGGCTTAAAATATTCTTGTGCCAAAAGTATTAGAACCGTATTTTTTCTTTTTTCTTTTCAAATACCCTATAAACAGGGAGAAAAATGAATTTTAAAATTAGGACGAAAAATTACGCCCGAAAACGCTTTGTGGCTGTCACGTGGTATCTATATGACTTTACTAGTAACTATAAACAAACTTTAAAACACCATTTTGGAATCTACTTTAAGCAAATCTGAACTATCCGCTTCTGTAAAACCTCCTTAAATTATCTATATAATTCTTATTTTAATAGTAAATTAGATTAAATCCAGTTTAATTGCAAGCAAAAAAACATCACACCGGTTTGTTTATATATACTAGTGACGTCAGCTAAATCGACGTGTTTGTGGTCACGTGCGTACCGATGAAAAAAGCCATTTTAAAATGCTTTTTACTTATTATTGAAAGATTTTTTTTGCAAAAAAAAATATATACGTTTGTTATTTTTGGGTTCAAACTATAATTAATTTAATATTGGAAGGTATTTTAGTGATACAGTCAAGTACCCTATTGGGTTTCACAGAACACAAACTATAACTAAGTAAATATTATTTGTATTATTTTAAAAATGTTTTAAATCTTTGGAGGCAATTGCCATTGTACAAAAAGAAATTCAAGTATATTACTGATAAAAACGTCAAGAAATAATTTTATATCGCTATTTACCTTGATATCATTTCAATCTTAGAATACAGTTATATAAATCCGTTTATTGAATGTCCATTTTTTTAATTACATATATAACTTAAAAACACGTCCATAACTTTAAGTCACTAGTTCTAAATTAAAATATGAACCTCATAAAAAAAACAGGCAACACTCTTGTTTAAGCACATTCTGAATTGTAAATAATTTAGAAAAGAAAATAGGGTTGAAAAATACATAGATATTAAATTATTTAATAGTTAAAAGATTTAGGTTTTGAAACTTATGTAGTAAAAACAACCACACACTTTTGCAAATTTACTTCTCCTTCAGAGGGGTACTTGCATGCGAAAGGTCCGTGTTTCGTGTCCGGGTATTGTTAAAATAACTGCTGACCTTTAAACAGCTTGTGCAACCAAAAGTCCGCCGTGTAGGAGAGTGAAATTTGCTTCAAAATCCCGACGCTGCCTACGATGTCGCTTCTAAAATATGCGTTGGTTGCCTACTCATGTGCCGGCTCGTTACTTGACTATGGTTCTAAATTAAAACACCCGTCGCCAATAGCCCTCTTGTACAGTCCCTGGACAAATTATTAGACGCGCTGTATTTTTTTTAGTAATTTTATGTTTCTTAAGAGTTTTTATGCAATAATGATATATTTAAACTACAATATTATTGATTTTTATTTAAAAAAATTGTTGTAGACTACATATTTGTATTTATTTTAAAATAATTATGATTGATTATGATCAAGATTAATTTATATTAATTATTTATTATAAGATTATTTATGTGTGGAATCATCATCCTCAAATGCAGGAGACAGTACAGCCTTGCACTGATAGCATGCCGCGCAGAATTAAAGCTTTGATAGCGGCTAAAGGTGGCTCAACTAAATATTGACTTTTCCTAACATTAATTTCACTTTTCTTTAAAACTTAATAAACTTATGCTTTTCTAAATTAATGCTGTTTTATTGATGTCAAATAAATCGGTAATTGATTGGATAATATAAAAATAATTAAAAAACAAATCAATTTAAAATAATAAAACGGTACAATATCACCCGGTAATTAATATTTTACATGAAATCTTGCAGTGCGTCTAATAATTTGTCCAGTGACTGTAACTCAACTCTCTCGACAATTCAAGCTATTTATGTTGGACCCACATAAGTACTTCTTTTCACCATTAAATACTCAGTTTTTAAAAACCAGGTCGTTGAAATACCCATCCGCTTACATAGAAGATTCATACGATGTTACTTATACACATTATGCTCAAGTATTTATTATTCACATTTCATTAAGTTTCCTTAAAGTAATTTAGCTGGGTGCCGTAAAATTTTAGTTATGTCCTTCGGCCTTAAACGGGTATCGTAAAACGTAGAAAGTTTCTTAGTAAAATGCCAAATAGGTAGTAAACTAATTTTTACGTTATTTTAGGATATGTGTTTAAAGGGAATTTATAATTTTAAGGTTATGCACTTTCAATTAATTGCTCGTGGTGTAACAAAGTACGTTTCTTTTTTTTCATTCATTTAATATTTTTGTAAAAATATTAAATTCAGACGTAAATTGGATTTTTCTTTTAAATAAATAGTTTTTATTTTCCAAAGTTTATGCTTCATTTTTATTACGTACATTAAAAAAATATCAATATTAGTTGTTGTTTTTTTTTAAATTTACCATCCACAAACTAAGTACCTTAACCAAATTTCGACATTCTAAATTAAACTAGGGATTGAGGACCAGTGGCTTAGTGGTAGTGCTTCGCATTGCCACGCCACAGGTCCGGAGATCGAATCCCGGATTGGAGGAGGTTGACCCATCCTTTCATCCCTTGAGTGGGTCGATAAAATGGGTACCAAGCATGCTTGGGAACTAAACACTGGGGGTTCAGCGCGAGGCTGACCACCTCACCGGGACATATGCTTAGCACCCCAGAGCGCTAGGTCACGATAGCTGAAATGGGCACGGCAGGCCTTGGAGCAGTAATGGGCTGTTGCGCCGAGGAGAAAGAGAAAAAAAAATTACTAGGAGTGTGTAACACTACACGACTTTCAATTACCACTCAAGAAATCAATACACATGAAAAAAAGGTAGCTCTTTTAGTTCGGGCTGTCAAATGATTTCAGTCAGGCACACATGGACCAATGTTCAAAAAACACTATATCTATCCTTTGCACATGAGCGATTTTCTCGAAAACCTCATTATAACGTCCGACAAGTACTAAGAACTATCGTACCAAATGTGAAGTCCATAGCACTTTAAGTTCGAGTTGTAAAATGGTTTCAGACAGACAAGCAGAACGAATAACAGCCAGACGGGAAAATGTATAAAAACCGCTTTTAGCTTCCACACTACGTTTATAACGTAAAAAGTGGAAGGTATTATAATCGTTCAGTCCGTCTGTCCGTTTGTCCTTCACCCACTTAGCCCAAATTACAAATGCTACGGAAAAGTGTGATACGTCAAAAAAAATTCAGCGAATCGAAATTAGAATACATTGAAAATTTCAGAGAAGAATTCGAATTCGAAGTACTTTAATTATTTAAAAAAAACTGCAAAATTGAATGCTCATTTCAAAAGCATAAGAAGCCATTTTTATTAGAATTAAATCACCATTGCCATTCGCAACAATCGCTCGAGAAACTTTCATTCTTTTAGACAATAAATTATAATAAATTTATTTTTGCGACATCGATCTGTTTGAAATGACGTCAAATATATTTCACTACGAGATTCTTGTACGTTATATGAAATATTTTCATTCTATTTAAAAGCGAGGAATATTACATATTTATTCTTTGAAATATAATTAGTTTTTGCAAACGATAAGTAATAATTGCTGAATTTTCGAAATAAAAGAAATGAAACTAGCCAAATTTAGCATGTAAATGTTTAATATAGAATATCAATGCTGTGTTTAGTGCCTTTTTACTTGTTTAATAAAACTGTTGTGTGGAAACGGGTTTAGTGACAGATTCTGTTACAAACCTACTTGTTTTAAAATCACCACCCTCCCAAACGTGTATGAAACACCTTTTCCTTTTCTGATGTCCTAGATCCTTTCTTTTTCTAGATCCTTTTCTGAATTTCAACCCCATCTCAATACTTTCACTATCTTATAGTTCATACTAGAAAATTGAAAGTAAAAATGGGGTTGTTTCACGTCATGGATGACAACAGCGCCAACGGTTTGTTTTCATTTGTTGTTTGGTAATTACTTTTGTTTTGGTATTCGAAAATGAGAGTATTCTAAAAATATTTTACTTATTATTATTTTTTTTAATGCCAACTTCTTGTTGTGCTGTTGGTTGTGCAAAGCATTTGTTAAAGGAAACTTGCATAGAAGGAAAAGTTTCTTTTTATCTATATCGGTCATTTTGAGGGTGAAATCGAAGCAAACAATTAAATCGCAATACGTAGAAATAGAAAACAAGAACGGTACGTCATCAGAAACATTCCCATTGTTTTAGCACGTGAATACGGACAGATGATCGGGTTTTAAATTAATGAAAATGCATAATCAACACATTTACTTTACACAGCAATAAAATTTTATATTTAAAAACCAGGGCCTAATTACGTTATCTGATAATTAACCTACATATTTACATTAATTAGGCATCTCAAAATTTCTAGCTAGAGTGGCCTAAATGGTGTGGCAAATTTTTTTTTATCTATTTCGAGGAAGTTTGTAAATGGCATTGTCCACAAAATGCCTTCTCGTTAAAAACAAAATATTATCAACAGTTATTGAAAGTTTCCATTTTAAGAAGAACTATTGTTTAAAAGGGAGTTTCCCTATTGGAATGAGCACGTTTCACGTCTTGAGTGACAACATTTCCAGAGGAATTAAAATAAGGTCTCGGTCGGTCAATCACTGAAGTGGACGTCTTACCGTGTCATAACACCAATCACTGAAACCACCAATGAAATACAGGAATAATTTACGTCACGTGAAACAAGCCAATTTAAGAATTAAAAAAGAAATCCTGTTTAGTTGCAAAACCTGGTGTTAAAATGTGTTGTTATTTCTCTAACATCCTTTAGGCTGGTTGTAAAAATTAAACTCAAGAACTACATTACAGCCTCAATGGCCTTAAATCATTTCGAAGCTTCAATTTGCAGTTGGTTTCTCAATACACCAGGACCGTAAATATAAATTTGTATCGCCAGATATACGTTTACATTATGGTGTATTTACAAGACTTTTTATCAAGTTTTACTTCTACTAATTATGTAGTAAATAATCTATTTCAATAGTAAAAAGATTGTTAGTTCAACGTTGAAGCATAGGGCATTGGTAGTTTTTTTTACTACAATTTAAAAAATGTTCTCTCAGATAACGTAAATTTTATTGACAAGTTTGCTGCCGGAAAATATCGGTGAATTTAAATATTTTTTTTTATTGTTAATGTAAACTTCAAGTCAAAATTGAGCGGTTCTATTATCCATTTGTGATTAATATATCACACAGAAATACATCAAATGCAGCACGAAAAGTGAAATTATCACAATATTATAAGATGATTACCTTGAAATTAAATTTTTTTCGGATTCATTGTTTAAAAATCCGCTAAAATCGTTCCAAAGTCAAACTTATTAAAAACCCATCGCAATGCGCATGCGCTATCAATTGAAAACCGCAAACGATTTTTCAATTAATGGAATAATAATGTCTTTGATTGAAACAGAAACGGGCATGTTTCATGTCTTGAGTGCCAACAGAAATACTGAATACGTGGAAACAGACCACCAATCAGAGCACCGAATGAAAAGAAGGAAGAATGGAAACGTTAAGGAACTACGTCACTTGAAACAAGCCAATTATTTATAATCGTGAAGAAAAAAATTAGTGTAAAAAATGAGTTTTTCCGACTGTGTAACATACTTGAATTGTATATCAAAAATTTTATTTTATGTTTTAATTCTTTAAATGATGTTGTTTCACATCGTGGGGGGCAACAGTTAAAACGGTTTGTTTTCATTTGTTGACTAGAATTTCTTTTGCTTTGGTATTCGAAAATGTGTTTTCTAAGAATATTTTACTTATTAAATTTTTAAATGCCAACTTCTTGCTGTTCTGTTGGTTGTTAAAAGCATTTGATAAAGGAAGCTTGTAAAGAAAGAAAACTTTCTTTTCCTCTATACGGTTAATTTGAGAGTGAAACTGAAACAACCAATGAAATTGCAGTACTTGAAAACGAAGCGACCAATGAAGGAGAAAAATGAAACAAGGGCGTTATATCATCTGAAACATTCCCATTGTATATCAGAAAATTATTTAATTTTTAATTCTTTAAATTGTTTCTTAAATAATAAGTGCAAACGGTTTGGTAAGGTAAGGTAATCGTTTCCGGCTGCCTATTTCTAGCCTCCTTCAGGAGCTTTAACACAGCCAATAACGCCTCGTATTTTAGAACCCTGGTCAAGTGACGAGGTCGACACCTGAGCGGGCACCCAACGGAACTTCGAGCGACATCGTACGCTAACGCCGTCGGGACTTTGGACTCCACAGATTTAACGAGCACGTCTGTCCCTGTGTACTCGGGACGGTTTGGTTATAAAGTGATCTCTGACATTTACTGGCTTCGTGTTTTATTTATTATGTTTACCAATAGTAAGCATAGAACTTACAGTGAATGTTGCGAGAAGTCAATTAAGGCATTTTCCAATGTATTAATCCTCTCTCGCACTGTGAATGCTAGAATTAAAAATTTAATTTAACATATTATACTAAACTCCTCGGTACAACAGCCCATTACTGGACCAAGGCCTGCCGTGCCCATTTCAGCTTTCGTGACCTAGGGCTCTGGGGTGCTAGGCATATGTCCCGGTAAGGTGGTCATCCTCATGTGGAACCCCCCAGTGTTTAGTTCCCACAAGCATGATTGGTACCCATTTTATCGACCCACTCAAGGGATGAAAGGATGGGTCAACCCAAGGCCGTCGTCAACCTCGCCCAATCCGGGATTCGAACCCCCGACCTGTGGCGTGGCAATACGAAGCACTACCACGGACCACTAAGCCACTGGGCTTCACTTTAACATCTTAGGTAATATCTTTTATTTCTAAATTAATTTTATAGTCTTTATTTTAATTTCATTTCACATATTCTTATGAATCTTTAAAACTATTGAAAAAAACATTACGAAAGTTAAAAATCAAATCAACTTTCTAACTCACAAACCAAAACATGAGCTTTAAAAAAAACAATTTTTAATATAAACTTAGCCCTTTCATGTCAACATCCATAACTTTCAAGAAATAAAAAAACGCATTATATCTGAAAAACTCAAATATTTTTTCAAACAAACATAAATACCAATATCCAACCCCGGCATTATACTAGCTACATTATAGTAGAAAAAAGACCAAACTCTCTTTTAATAACATTCAACTTGGCCCTATTTCTATTATAAGATGCATTTATAAGTTATTTATACTTGCTTGCAATAAGCCACTGAGACCTGAGACCAGCTTTTCTGCAATATTTTACAAAACATACGAATAAAAACATTTATTTCAAAAGACGTAAAAATACAAACTGTAACAAAAATCTTCCATGTTGTAATTTCACTGTAAAAAAAGTACTGTCGTTTCTCTAGGGTATTTAGGTTTCGTTTATATTTTCCAGCTTTGTAATACTTAGTTTCTTTTTTTTTTAATTCTTGGATGTTTTTAGAGTTTCGTATGGACTTGAAAAAATAAAATATTTTTATTTTTTTCGGAGATTGTTTGTCTTATAATACAAAAAAAAAATATTTAACGGTATAATCTAAACAAAATCTTTCAATGCGTTTTTAGTTCAAGTTCTAATACTAAACAGTAAAAAACGTTATACAGAATGAAATATATGTTTATTTTTGTAAAAAGTAAAACGAATATAATTTTCTTCTACTTAAGATTAGATAATTCCGCAATAGCTTCATGTGTCATGAGTGACATCTGAAAATTATGTTAAGTTTATACGGTACCCAAAAATTGGTCAAAATATCGATTTTTCAGTTTTTACTTCTTATTATTCACAATATATCTTTTTGAACATTTACTGAAAGTTTCATAATAATATCTTTTGTAGAAAAAAGTTATTAAATATTTTCTGGAGTCATTCCTATAAGTTTGAATACGTATTTCGTCTGCTTGCAGCCTTTTTTTCCCTGTTCCGCGTTTTTCAATTCTTGGGTTTAATAAATCCCTAAGGGATTTTTGCTAATTAAGTTAGAATTTTTGAATTTTTTAACCTGTGTTCTTATATATATGGTGCACAAAATTGTGCATAGAATAAGGTCTACTATGTATAGTTGTTGTTGTTTTTTAATTGAATTCAATAATTTGAAAAAAAAAATTGTGATTTTCAATATAAATGCATGTTACTTTTTAACTGTCGATCACATTTTAAAATCCATGCACAGTTCTTGAACAAATAGTACTAAAAACAAGCTATAAAAATTTTGGTGGAGTTATTCTCAAAATTGAAAGAGGAGTAGCGTTTTAAAAAAGTTCAAAATGTTGACTTTTTTTTAGATAAATGAAAAACTACTTGTAAATATTTGTTTTTATTGCTAGAAAATGTTTATTTAGAGTGATCATTATATAAAACCACTATAATTTACAAGCTTATGTTATTATTTCTAGAAATAATGTTTTGGGTACCGTATCCCCTTAATGAAAAGATATTCTTTCCCGAATTTCGGTTGGTGAATCCATGTCACGTGGCCCGTCCGTGGCCGAGTGGTTAGGCATCAGCCTAGAGATTCAACCTTCTCAGGAGTGCGGGGGTTCGAATCCCACCTACTGCAGTCATCCATAATCGGATCCGTGCTGAAATAGTAGAAAAATCTCATCAGGATGGCCCGGTACAAGGGACAGACGTCTCGTTAATCTGTGGAGTCCAAAGTCCCGACGGCGTAGCGTAACGATTCGCTCGAAGTTCGTTGGGTGCCCGCACAGGTGTCGACCTCGTCATGACCAGGGTTTAAATTAGAGGCGTTATTGGCTGTTTAAAGCTCCGAAGAGGCTAGAAATAGCAGCCGGAAACGATTACTACTTACCTTCCATGTCACGTGGGAACAGATGAATAATCGGAGCACCGATAGCTAGACGAACAAGAATACTCTAAGCAAAAAATTTCGTCACATAAAGCATCTTAATGACAGCGGTAAAAATATTTTCAAAACCACATATCTCCGGCAGTATTGAATATTTTTACAAACAGTTTTTTATATTATAAATGTAGCTGATATACAAGTCTCTATAATCCCACTTTTTTAAATAGGTTCGAATATTTCAGTTTGGGGAGACCCGCGGTCGATCTGGCTCTTTCTTAAGCCGGTTAAGTGGTTATCTACTGTACTATTATAAGATGAACATTTATGTTTTCATACATTTTATATGTATTGCTACATGAATATCACACACACACAAATTGTAAACCTATGCTTTTAGCTTCCACACTACGTTTATAACGTAAAAAGTGGAAGGTATTATAATCGTTCAGTCCGTCTGTCTGTCTGTCCGTCACCCACTTTCATACCACAAACTACAAATGCTACGGACAAGTGTGATACGTCAAAAATTTCAGCGCATCGAAATTAGAATACATTGAAAATTTCAGTGAAGAATTTCGAATTCGAAGTACTTCAATTATTTAAAAAACTACAAAATTTAATGCTCATTTAAAAAGCATAAGAAGCCATTTTTATTATAATTATTGCCATTGTCATTCGCAACAATCTCTTGAGAAACTTTAATTCTTTTAGACAATAAATTAAAATAAAATTATTTTTGCGACATCGATCAGTTTGAAATGACGTCAAATATATTTCACTACGAGATTCTTTGTATGTTGATATGAAATGTTTTCATTCTATTTAAAAGCGAGGAATATTACATATTTAGTCTTTGAAATATAAATTAATTTTTGCAAACGATAAGTAATAATTATTAAATTTTCGAAATAAAATAAAAGAAACTAGCCAAATTTAGCATGTAAATGTTTAATATAGAATTAATACTGTGTTTGGCGCCTTTTTTACCTGTTAAATACATTTGTTGTGTGGAAGCGGGTAAGTGACAGATTATGTTACAAACCTACTTGTTTTTTATAAACCACAAGCATCTTAGTAATATTCTAGGAGGAAGAACAAAACAAAGGTATAAAAACTCTTTAGGCCTACGCCATAAATATAAACAGGTCACGTGACCCAAGCCGTGGGTGACGGTTGGCTGTGATAAATGGTATCACGTGATTAATGGCCGACCGCCCGAAGACAATAAATTAATTTCGTTTATGCCCAAAGTAACCCTCCATTGATGGGTTCTTGGATCAGGAAATGGAATGCAGAAGAACAAATATCCTTAAGCCTATTTCGAGTGGAATGGTTTTGTTTATGTTTATGAATGATAGGAGTTTCAATTATGGTATTGTTGAAGTTGTGGATGGTATGATGGTGTATGGGGTTCGGGTGGTCAAGTGGGTTTGATCGCAGCCCATTACGTTAACAGTCTGCGCACTGTACCGGTTGCGGGTTCGTTTCCCGCCTTTGCCCTGGGTGTACTTTCTCTCTCTATGTCAGTAAAAATTCTGCCTGTGTATGTCTTACTTGATGAAGGTTTATAAGCGGGTCTCTCGTCAAGCTCACAAGCCAGTGGAAGTTTTGTTTATGTTTTTTTATGAGTGATTGGAGTTTCAATTATGATATTGTTGAGCGGCGTGGATTACAGCAGCTCCAATGGTTTGTTTTCATTTGTTGCCTGGAATTACTTTTGTTTTGGTAATCGAAAATGAGTTTTCTAAGAATATTTTACTTATTAATGTTTTTGAATCCCAACTCCTTGCTGTGCTGTTGGTACACAAAATATTTGTTTAAAAAAGCTTGCATAAAGAGAAAAAATTCTTTTCATCTCTATCGGTCATTTTGAGAGTGAAACCAAGGAAACCAATGAAATCGCAGTGAAACCGCAGCAACCAATGAAATGGCAGTACGCAAAAAAAATGAAAACAAGAGCATTTCACCATCAACATTCCCATTTGTGGCACAATTTTTTTATAGTTTGTTCCTTACATATAGCTCTTTGATTTAAACTGAGGATATTTCACAGTATGCAAAATACTTTTACAGTGATTTTTTTTTTAAATATGTATTTTAAAAAAAACAAAAAATCCGATTTAAAGTTATATAACTTTTTTTTAGCAGAGATATTTAAATTTCCTCAGTTTAAATCAAAGAGCTAAATCTAAGGAAAAAACTATTAAAAAAATGCATAATGATATCTCATATAGTTCATGAGAAAAAATTCACTAACTGTTTAAAAACCTTATATTTCAGGAAACGCAAAAGAAAATTAAGGTATAGGTAAGAACTGATATATATAGTTTCTGAAAAATGCTTATAAAAAAATTACTAAACAGAAATCGATAATCTTGGTCTTAAATTAAAGCTATAGATATGCAAATTAAAAATAAAAGAAAAACAGAAAATCGACATTTTTGACCCAAACACCCCATCCGACTCCCCTTAATAAATATCAGAAATAAAAACAAGTTGCATGTAAAGAAACTCTTTCTGTAGTGTAAGTCAAGTGTTAAACTGTAAATAGTGATAGAGAGAGAGCTGATCTACATTTATTGCAACTTAGTAATGTAAAGTGCTTTATTTAATTTGATTTCTTTTGAAAAATTATAAAAAAAAATTTAATTGTAACTTACAGTACAAATACTTTGAATTAGCTTAAAATATAACACGACACTGTACCGGGTACGGGTTCGATTCCCGCCTTCGCACTGGGTGTAATTTCTCTCTATGTGTAGGTAAAAATTTTGTCTGTATCTGTCTTACTTGACGAGGGTTTATAAGCGGGTCTCTGATCAAGCACACTTGCCGGAAATACATGTAACAACCAACCAGAACACGACAGACCAAAGAAACGCTCGTTTAAAGAGTGAAATCGAAACGACCAATGAAATCACAGGAAAGACAAAAATTCAACGGGAAAGTTACGTCACCTGAAACCACCTCATATCCCAAGTTAAATTTTTTTCACACATACGTCACGTATTAGTCTTCCATCTTCGCTTAAAATAAAAACAGCCTACGTCACCAGAAATAAAATGGCGCTTCCTTGGGAATTCTCGTTCCACCTTATCATTTAAGAACAAAAAAAAAGAACTTTTCACGTTTGTTTTCGTTTGGGGGCTGGACCGGGGCCAAATCTCACCCGTTGTTTATCTTCACTATGGCCGTGGATCAATATGCGCCCGTGTCAATTGATTTATCTATAGATTAGATTCCACAGCATTGGTATAAATGACGTGTACTTCATTCAAGATTTGGTATGAAAAGGGTATTAAAGTATTGGTATTAGGTATTAAAGTATTGGTATTAGGTATTAAAGTATTATTGGTATTAAAGTATTGGTATTAAAGTATTAGATTGGCAGATTACGTGACCTCCAATGCTAACGACGGGACGCGGATGGAGACCAGAATAAGAGGGCAAATGGGCCAGTGTTGCCACCATATTATTGAGAAAAATACTACGAGAAAAAATACCGTTTAATTCTAAAATTACAAAAAAATACTAGCTGCATTTTGGAATCTTTTTAGTGACTTTAAAAAACACGTGAAACACTTTTTTAGTATTTTTATATAATGTTTACTCTAACTAAACATTTCTCAGCAATAAAAAAAATATTTACAAGTAGTTTTTCCTTTTAAAAAAAAAAAAGGTTACAATTTTAAACTTTTTTAAAACGCTACTTCTCTTTCAATTTTGAGAATAACTCCACCAAACTTTTATAGCTTATTTTTAGAACTATTTGTTTGAAAACTGTGCATGGATTTTAATATATGAGCTACAGTAAAAAAGTTGCATGTATTTATACTAAAATCTCAAAAAATCAACACAATTTTACAAATTATTGAATTCAACTTTTAAAAAAATATATGCATAGTAGACCTTATTCCATGCACAATTTTGTGCACCAGTTATATAAGAACACAGGCCAAAAATTTCAAAATTCTAACTTAATTACCAAAAAAGCCTTAGGGATTTATTAAACACAAGAATTGAAAAACGCGAAACAGAGAAAACAGGTTGAAATCAGACGAAATACGTATTCAAACTTACAGGAGTGACTCCAGAAAATGTTTAATAACTTTTTTTCCACAAAAGATATCATTATAAAACTTTCAGTAAGTGTTCAGAAAAATATTGTGAATAATAAAAAGTAAAAACTGAAAAATCGATATTTTGACCAATTTTTGGGTACTGTATCCCCTTAATTTTAAAGAAAAAACCTATTCTTACAGAAACTACTGTTATTTTCTTTAAACAGTTTTCTTCTGTGAAAATATGCTGTTTAAAGTTAAAAACAGTTTTTCTGTAAAAACAACATTTTTTACACTGTATAGCATGTGAATGAATCAAGATAATTGCAGAAACTTTACATTTTGAGTTTTCCAAACCAATTTGCAATATTATCGATGCATGTGTGATTTGTATTTCTGTATTTTTTTAACAATACCTGTTTAAGAAATTACTTAACTAAAATTAAAATTCAAAGAAAATTTATCGCCTAATATATCGAATTTCAACAAAGCGGTAAGATACTATATAACATTTTGTTTCAAATCAACAAATATTTCGCATTTTGTACGGTATACAAAATTAGTCTCAAATCTACAAAATTTTGCACATTTTGCACCACATGGTATATTTTGTCTCAAATCGACCAAAATATTGTATGTTTTGTACGATATGTTACATTTGGTATAAAATCAACAAATATTAGAAATTCTGTGTGGTATGCAAAAATTTTCCCAAATCAACGACAAATATTGCACATTTTGTACGATCTGTAACATTTTGTCTCAAATCAACAAACTATTGCATATTTTGTATGGTTTGAAACATTTTGTCTCAAAACAACGACAAATATTGCACATTTTTTACGGTATGTAACATTTTGTCTCAAATCAAGCAGAAATATTAAATTTTGTACGGTAATGACATTTTGTCTCAAATCAACAAATATTGCACTTTTGTTAAAGTCTGCAACAATATTGCACTATACATGAAATCAACAAAATATTGCACTTTTTTACGGTATGAACTTTGCTCAAATCAACAAAATATTGCATATTTTTACGAAATTTGCAACATTTTGTTAAAATCACTAATCATTTCAATTTGATATTATCTTCTATTTTACTTACATCTTGCCTTAGCAAGATACCGAGTCTAAGTCCAGCAAAAAAATTTCCCATCAACTTTTCACACATTTATTTTGAATTCATATATTACTTTTCAACAGTCATACCATAAATTTCAAACACATATCTACAAATTTTATACCAAAACATTACGACTCCGTGTATAAAAACCAACATAAACCATTGAACCAAATGAATTGCGACAATAATTTCACGTTATAAATTTTGAAAAAACCACTTAGGCAACATTTTGTCTCAAATCAACAAAATATTGCGTGTTTTGTATGGTATGCAACATTTTTTCTCAAATCAACAAACATTGCACATTTAGTAAAGTCTGCAACATATTCCCATATCACATAGAAATCAACAAAAATTGCCCATTTTTTACGGTATGCAACACTTTAGCTCAAATCAACAAAATATTGCATATTTTAGCGACATTTTGTCTCAAATCAACAAATATTGCATATTTTGCATGTGTGCATATTTCTTTATTTTTTTACATCCTGCCTTAGCGAGATATTAGTCTTACTCAAGCAAAAAAAATTCCCATCAACTTTTCCCATATTTATTTTGAATTCATATATTACTTCTCAACATTCATACATTTCGAACCATAAATTTTAAACACATTATATCTACTAAATTTTATATACCAACACATTACGACACCGTATATATAAAAAAAACATAAACCATTGAACCAAAAGAATTGCGACAATAATTTCACGTTATAAATTTTGAAAGAACCACTTATGCAACATTTTTTCTCAAATAAACAAAATATTTCGCATATCAAACATTATGCAATATTTTGTCTCAAATCAAGAAATAGTACATTTTTGTGCGGTATGCAACATTTTTTCTCAAATCAACAAACATTGCACATTTAGTAAAGTCTGCAACATATTCCCATATCACATAGAAATCAACAAAAATTGCCCATTTTTTACGGTATGCAACACTTTAGCTCAAATCAACAAAATATTGCATATTTTTAGCGAAATGCAACATTTTGTTTAAAATCAACTAATATTTCATATTTTGTATTTCTTTATTTTTTTACATCTTGCCTTAGCGAGATATTAGTCTTACTCGAGCAAAAAAATCCATAATTTTCCATATCTATTTTGAATTCTATCCCATAATTTCATTTTGAATTCATATATTACTTCTCAACATTCATACATTTCGAACCATAAATTTTAAACACATTATATGTACTAAATTTTATATACCAACACATTACGACACCGTATATATAAAAAAACAACATAAACCATTGAACCAAAAGAATTGCGACAATAATTTCACGTTATAAATTTTGAAAGAACCACTTATGCAACATTTTTTCTCAAATCAACAAAATATTGCCCATTTAGTAAAGTCTGCCACATATTCCCATATCACATAGAAATCAACAAATATTGCCCATTTTATACGGTATGCAACATTTTATCACAAATCAACAAATATTGCATATTTTGCATGTGTGCATATTTCTTTATTTTTTACATCCTGCCTTTGCGAGATATTAGTCTTACACGAGCAAAAAAAAAATTCCATCAAAAAATTCCCATATTTATTTTGAATTCATATATTACTTCTCAACATTCATACATTTCGAACCATAAATTTTAAACACATTATATCTACTAAATTTTATATACCAACACATTACGACACCGTATATATAAAAAAAAACATAAACCATTGAACCAAAAGAATTGCGACAATAATTTCACGTTATAAATTTTGAAAGAGCGGGAACAATGATACTTACGATAATGGCGTACCTCCGACAATTTTTATGGAATTTCTATGTGATACGGGGTATACTATCTTGGTTTGACAAGAGTATAATTGAATCAATTTTTCAAAAACCTCATATATACATGTGATATATCGTATAAATCTCTATAAAGTTATAATATTAACCACATAAATCTCTATAATATTCTAATATTCAGTTATTTCTTAATAACAACAGACTTTGTTAAGTCTGCTGCGTCTGCAATTTCTGTGGGAAAGAATGTATTGACGCCTTTTAAAACGTGGGAACTGTTCGATGGATCGGCAAGACATTAAAGAGAGTTATTAAGAAATAACTGAATATTAGAATATTATAGAGATTTGTGTGGTTAATATTATAACTTTATAGAGATTTATACGATATATCACATACATCCACGAACTATAGCTTTCGAGAAATTAAAAAAAAGTACTTTTGTAACATCAACCTTACACATCCAAATTACTGAACAAAAATTTTAAGAATTTGAGTGGCATGCATTATGGGGTTGTTTCACGTCGTGGATGGCAACAGCTAAAACGGTTTGTTTTCAGAAATTTCTTTTGTTTTGATATTCGAAAACGAGTTTTTGAAGAATATTTTACTTATTATTTTTTTTTTATTCCAAATTCTTGCTGTGCGGTTGGTTGTACAAAATATTTGTCAAATAAAGCTAGCATAGAAAGAAAAGTTTCTTTTCATCTATATCGGTCATTTTGAGAGTGAAACCGAAGCATCCAATGAAAACTCATTACGCAGTAAAATGAAAACAAGAGTGTTACATCATCTGAAACCTTCCCATTACAACTTGAAAGAGACCAAGTACGTGGGGTTGTTGTTTTTTTCAACCTCCGATGGGCTGTAAAGAAAAGATGGGCCAGTATACAAAAAAGATTTTAGTACCATAAGTAAGTTACAATACAGCTTATTTCACCTTGACGATTAAGGCATTTGTCATACAATTTTAGGCCAAAGGATAGTAAAACAAATTAATCAGAACAATCGTATACAATATTGGACTTATGGAGTTCCTGAAAAAAAATTAACAATTAGTTGTGTTTCGAGCTCTCCTGTAGCAATAGGGTACTTGACTAAATTTTTTTTATTGGCTTAAAATATTCTTATGCTAAAAGTATTAGACCCGTATTTTTTCTTTTTTTCAAATACCCCATAAAAAGGCAGAAAAATGAATTTTAAAATTAGGACGAAAAATCACTCCCGAAAACGCTTCCTGGCTGTCACGTGGTATCTGTGATATCACTAGTGACTATAAACAAACTTTGAAACACCACATTGGAATCGATTTTAGGCAAATTTGAAATATCCGCTTCTGTAAAAAGCCTTACATTATCTCAATACTTATTATTTCAAGAGTAAATTAGATTAAATCAAGTTTAATCAGAAAACAAAAAAACATCACGCCGGTTTGTTTATAGTTACTAGTGACGTCAGCCAAAGCGTTGTGTTTGTGATCACGTGATGATCACGTGAAAAAAATGCCTTTTTAAAATGATTTTTTTTATGATTTAAAGATTTATTTTGCAAAAAAATTATATGCATTTGTTATTTTTAACTTTCAACTATAATTTAAATAATATTGGAAGGTATTTTGGCGATGCAGTCAAGTACCCTATTGTACCGACAAGGCCGATAACTTGCAAAGTTTCCCCCGATACGCTATATTAGGTTGGTTCTTATGTGTGTGCAAACCATGGGAATAACCACACAGGATTTCTTCACAGAATATGTGTTAACATATCGTCGGTCAAATGACAAAACCACGAATGTGCAGATTCTATGGATTGGCGGTTTTTGAAAAACAAAACCGTTTCTCAGATTAATCGGTTCTTTTTTTCCTCCGGTATTAACCGGGACCAGTTAAAAGTAACTAAAAACCGGTCCTTTGAAAAGCCGGTTCTAGTTGCTTGGTTGGTGAACGATTAAGGCTGTCTATTTAGGTTAGGATTGAATTATCGTTGCACTAGAGCTACAATACAAGGGAGCTATTGGCGACGGGCGTCGTTATTTAGAACAACAATCATGTGACGAGTCGACATCTGAAATCAGGTGTCACCTAACGAAGCTTTTAATGGCGACATCGTACGCAGTGTTATGATATATTTTATGACGCCTTATCCATTGATTTATCAAACTGCATTAAATTTTTCCTTCAGTTTAAGGGTGTCGGCTCGTCACTTGACTGTGGTTTTTAAGTAAGACGCTCGTCGCCAACTGCCGTCGTGTAGCTCTGGTGCGATGATAATGCAAACTAATAATAACCTTCAGTTTAGCCGGTTAAAATGTTTATTTAAACCGGTTCTTCAGTATTAACCGGTTCAGCTAAAGAAATGTTTTTGCCAATTTAACCGAGGCCAAAAACCGGTTTAACTGTTTCCGGTTTCCCATCCCTTTGCCCATTTCTGGTTTTGCACATTCGTAGTTTTGTCATTTTACCGATAATATGATTAATTAATTAGCATCAAAAACTCAATTTTGTTAAAATTTTGACTTATAGGGTTTCGGAAAAAATTTAATCTGAAAAACGTCATTTCTACATAAATGTCCCGTATTTCGACGGTTTCATACCGTTTAGCTTACTTTTAGAACTTGAACGGTTAATTTAAACTGTATTAGAGTTTACAACAGTTTTCTCTAAAAATTGTTCTCAATAAACGACTATTACCGTCAACCTGTTACCGTCATCACGTTTACTTCTTTAGACTTCAATCCGTCGAGATATTCAGTGGCAGAGTTGGTATGATGCCTCATTTGTAACTTCGAGGGTTCTAAAGGATGCATTTTCGATTTGCGCCAGTTTCAAAAGCTACAGCAACCGATATAAGGTTAATTCCAAAAATTTTAAGAAAATGTACGAAATATGTTTTTAAGAGGAGGACGGGAGTGGGGGGGGGTAATTTGTATGTTTGGATGAAATTTAATGGTCCCTTCAAATGTTATTCGAATTATTATTATATTTCAATGTGTTGCCAACTGTTTCCTTTATTTTGATCAAAATCAATGTACACTGTAAAACAAATCTGTTAATTCCACAGAAAAAACGTTTACCGTAAAATATTAAAAAAAGCAACGCCAACCTACTTTAGAAAAAACTTTTATACCTTTTAGCATCTTGAAGTAGACTTGACTTCAAACCCTCCAGAAATGCATTCTCTGCGCTGTTACGGATGGCACGTCAGATCGGTAACGTTTCGAAATATTTTGTTACTGAAATATGATTCCGTTGTCAATATCACTGTTACCAATATATATATGTGCTTAAAACATTACAGCATATGGTTTTTCGCTATATTTTGAAGTTTTAATAGATGATTAATATTATAATTTAATTTCGTCATCAGATCTGTAACGCCTCGGCACATCTGTGAATTAAGTAGTGGGAAATATGCTGGGAACCTGTAATATACTTGATCCTCCAAAAAAGCAGTTAAGTTCAGAAAAAAAGATTAGAACGTTATCAAAGCAACAGAATGAATATGAGGTGAAAAAAAATCTATTTCACGCGGAATCTTGAAAGAGTTACCCGTGCTCATTTCTTTTTCCCCCCCAAGAATTTGAACCATAAATTTCGTGTATATGGGAGATATTTCTTTAGAACTAAATCATTTTTTAAGGGCCTGGAATTTTTTTCTTTCGAGCTGCCTGGGAAAAAGAGTTATTATTTGGGCCTGAATTAGTAATGGTATAAAAGAATAACTCAGTTTATATATTCTTTTTTTTAATTGTCGTTGACAATTAATAATGTATATTTCCCACTGACAATTTAAATTTCGTAATTGCGAATATTTTAAAGTTTATAAATTGTAAGAGTTTTGAAATCTTGTTTTGTATTGTGCCTAAATGTAAGGTAGAAATACTTGAGGGGCAATTTTTCGATATTTTTTTTTAATCAATGATAAACTTTTTATGATCATTGTATTTCATTTGTTTATTCATTTCATTTAAGAAAAATCTTCAACCCTGTTTTTGAAATCCGGAGAGTTGTTTTAAAATCAAAGAGTTGTTTTAAAATTTCATAAATCTTCTGTTAATTTTAACTGAACTAATAATATTTAATTTAGTTTTTAATAAATAATTTTTTATTTAGTTTTTAATAAATAATTTTTTACTTAGTTTTTAATAAATAATTTTTTATTTAGTTTTTAATAAATAATTTTTTATTTAGTTTTTAATAAATAATTTTTTATTTAGTTTTTTAATAAATAATTTTTTACTTAGTTTTTAATAAATATTTTTTATTTAGTTTTAATAAATAATTTTTTATTTAGTTTTTAATAAATAATTTTTTATAGTTTTTAATAAATAATTTTTTACTTAGTTTTTAATAATATTTTTTATTTTAGTTTTTAATAAATAATTTTTTACTTAGTTTTTTAATAAATAATTTTTTTATTTAGTTTTTTATAATTAATTTTATTTATTTAGTTTTTAATAAATAATTTTTTATTTAGTTTTTAATAAATAATTTTTTATTTGGTTTTTAATAAATAATTTTTATATTTAGTTTTTTTGTGTGTGTGTAATAAAACTTTCGGACCCACAGATTTAATGTGCACGTTCTCTGCATGTAATCAGGGCAACACAAATATCCATGCCTTATCCGGGATTCGGAACCGGGCCAACTCGTTTGACAAGTGAGGTTCGAAACCACCCGGCAAGACGGATAGGAGTCAATATACAAGGAATGAATATCCAAAGTTGCCATAATATACAGTACCATTCAATAGAGGTACTAGTTATTTAAGCAACTAGTGCCGAAAATAATACTTTATTAAGCGAGTGGCTTTTATTTCACGAGGCCGTAGGTCGAGTGAAATAATGACAAGAGCTTAATAAAGTATTATTTGGCACGTGCTTGCTTACAATATTTTTTATAATAACGTGCAAAAAAGTATTTCTACCAATGAGTGATTTTCATGACATCATTTAGTTTCCACGGCGATATTCGAAAATGTAATTAGTAAAAGAAAAGTTGTAAAATAATTTTCTATTTTGATTTTCTATTCTTAAATAACTAGTTTGGCGTGAAATTTGTGTTCTTACTTTTGTCTTATTTAATTTCCTTTAATAATTTTTTTAGTACTTGTAGTTTCCATGGAGATATTAGAAAATGCAAAAATAATGAACCAATAGAAATAAGTGAGTTTCATGTCATCATTTAGTTTCCATGGAGATATTCATGACATCATTTTGTTTTTCTACCAATCATATACTCTTATTTACTTTACCGCACTAGTGCCGAAAGTACTTACTTTCGGCACTGTCTGTGACGTAAGCACGTAAAGTGTCATTTTCGCAACGATTTATGAATGAATATGATATAAAAAAGTGAACCTTTTTGCACGTTGTTCTAAAAAAATATTTTCCGCTTTGTGTGCTTGATCAGAGACCCGCTTATAAACCTTCGTCAAGTAAGTCAAAAATTGAAGAACATACATATTCTTAATTTCAGGCTCGAACTGGGTTTTCTAGGTAGGTAGGTTGGTACATGTATTTTCCGGTTTGTGACCCGCTTATAAACCTTCGTCAAGTAAGACAGACACAAACAGAAATTTTAATGCCACATAGAGAGAAAGTACACCCAGGGCGAAGGCTGGAACCGGACCCGCACCCGGTACAGTGCGCAGACTGTTAGAGTAATAGGCTGCGATCAAACCCACCAGGCCACCGTACCATTCAACACTATTCCAATTTCACTACATAATATACAATTACATAGACACCTGTTAATAATCGATGCGGTTTCATCAACCTGTGTCACTCAATGCTGCAGGGATGGGTTATAAATCATTGCGGGATTACAATATCCAGGGGCTTATTCAGGGAATAAGCTATATTTCCCTATTCCGATAGGGGGCTGAAATTCAAAGAGGTGGGAATAACATGTATATGCTTGGCGAGAAAAAGTGAAGCACTCGCCAAATGAATGAGCACGCCCATTACTCATTCTTACGGAGATTTCTATGTGTTTCACTTTTTCTCTTTTTTTAAGAATCGGTAGCTAAAATTAATTATTATCTTCACTCCCTTAAAAACCTACTAATATATACTTGATATAAATATATTTTTCAAATAATTATATTTAAAAGTATGTTTTACAAGAAATTTTGAAAAAAAAATATGTTTATAGTTAAACTTATAGTTTCCTTGCACAGAAGCCACGACCATGGTCGGAGCTATAATACGCGCGGAGCAATCATTTGAAGAGGAAATTTCAGCCGTCTTATTTTGTCTTCATCTGATTGCTCCGCGCGTTTTATAGCTCCGCCCGTGGTCGTGGCTTCTGTGCAAGGAAACTATGAGTTTAACTATAATATACACATTTTGGTGTGTTATGAATAAACAAACTGTCAGTTTTTTGTCGTTAATAGTCCATTCTAACATTTGTTTTAATGCAAAATGTCTTATGAATTAACCGCTGTGAAAAAAATTCCCAAGACCACCAAAATCTTAATAATGATATAGGGTAAATCCATGTAACTGTAGTGCAAGTCACAACTTAAGAGAAGAATAAAAGCTTTTTAAATTTGAAAAATAAATCAAATTAAATAAAGCACGTAACATTATTTAATTTTAATAAGTGTAGATCAGCTATTCCTTTAATTTCTTTTCATTGAATGTTAAAAGTAGTAGTGATAATCACTTTTTACACACGTTAATTACACTACAGAAAGGATAATTTTGCACGGAATTACCCTATAGATTGTTGTACAAAATCTGAATTAATACACGGCTTGAATATTTCCCTTCTCACGAAAGATTTAAACTACAATTTATTTCTTGTGTGGCATGGTTGATTGGTAGACATATATATTCAGGTTTGTGTGCTTGGTCAGCGACCCGCTTATAAACCTTCGTCAAGTAAGACAGACACAACAGACAACACACACACATAAGTGGATCCATCTAATTTTTAGAGACAGAGGCCAACTAGAGGATCCCCAGAATTGGCTTGTCACCCCCAGAGGTATTGATTTGGTATGGGAACTTAGAGGACTTTCGGACCCAACAGATTTAACGAGCACGTACTCCGCATATACTCGGTAGGTCTTCAGTGGTACCGGGACTCGATCGCAGGACCTTCCGATCCCGAGACCGAGACGCTGACCACTAGGCTCACTACGGCCCGTGTTGCATGTAACATAGCACCATATGATAAAGCAAGATTATTGTCACAGAAACGAACGTGACTTCACTTGGCGAACTGGTTTTTACACTGTTTTTGATCCGGCAGTAGATTTCATTCCGACCTCTTTATGATGAGAACTCATCGTACTAAGTTGTACGCGCTTGGCTGAAAGTTGTTCGCTAAGCCTACTTTGGAATTGCAGAGTTTGGCAAAGGTTTCGGATGAAACATATCTACTCCATCTGTGTATAGAAGTCCTTTGCTCCGGTTGCTCAGCTTTGTGGTTGATCTAATGACTAATGATTTTTTTTAAATAACTTTTTTTGTGTACAAACTGTAAAAAAGTCTGGTGTTTTTACAGAAAAAACGCCAGGTAGTATACCTCGTAATTTAGAGAGAAAATTTGTTTATTTTATAAGACCAATTTGCGATTTTAACAAAAAATAGTTAAACAAACTGTTGCGTCTCCCTAACGGGAAATCAAAGCCCAAGTTAACCCAGTAACAGTTAGGGAGGGGTATGGGGAGCGTAGTGGTCAGCGTCTCGGTCTCGAGATCGGAAGGTCCCGCGATCGAGTCCCGGTACCACTGAAGACCCACCGAGTATATGCGGAGTACGTGCTCGTTAAATCTGTTGATTCCGAAAGTCCTGAGGTAGGTCATTGCGCAGTTTCCCACTGGTACAGGTCCCTGGAGACTATTTCCCTCCCCTTCAGGGACATGTCTAAATTGTGGAGGTGGCGATAGATGGCAGCATCTGTCTTGTATGTGTGTGTATGTCGTGTCCGTCCTTCTTGACGAAGGTTTATAAGCGGGTCTCTGTGACCAAGCATACAAGCCTGAAAATATATATCTACCAACCAGTTAAGGATACTGAACGCAGCACTACCAAAGAATAATACCTGTCGAATCTGAGTTCGAGCCACGGTACCTTTCGATCTTAAGTACAACGCACTGCAAGCTGAGCTATTTCGGCACACTGCGTTTCAATGAGCAATTAAAATGCTTCTTTGGTTGTAGTCTAGAATTCTTTAGTTATTAACAACAGAATAAAAAGATGTTTTTTTACTTTAAACGTGATATTTTTACTAAAGAAAATTAAAGAAAATAACAGTATTTTTCAGTAAATATAAAGGTTTTTTTTGTAATGTTAATAGTTTTTCACAGTGCAGATTTTATTTTAACAAATTCGACTTGAGTTGGATTTATCCGCTAAAATGTAATATGGTGAACCTGCAAATTTAGCATTAGAATAAATACTACTTGACAAAACAAATTGAGCATGGTATTCATATCATGTGCTTATTTTGAGGAAACAATGTTATACACAAATTTATTCTGATTTCACGCTATAACGTTACACAACGTTACTCCGCAAACACTTATGAAACTTTATCGGTATATACCATAGGTATCATAGTTAAAGTATTAGATTGGAAGATCACATGACCTCCAATGCTAACGACGGGACGTGCATGGAGGCCAAATAAGAGGGCAAAATGGCCAGTGTTGCTGCCACATTAAGGAGAAAAATACTACGAAAAAATACCGTTTAATTCTAAAATTACAAAATATACCATAAAAGTACTAGCTGCATTTTGGAATATGTTTAGTGGCTTTAAAAAAACGTTAAACGCTTTTTTTATTATTTTTATGGTATTTTTTTGTAATTTTAGAATTAAACGGTATTTTTTCGTAGTATTTTTCTCCTTAATGTGGTACCAACTCTGGCCCCATTTCCCTCTTATTCTGGTCTCCATGCGCGTCCCGTCGTTAGCATTGGAGGTCACGTGATCTGCCAATCTAATACTTTAACTATGATATCTCTGGTATATACACCTTTTTTCTGGCTTCCAATGTCCCGCCAAAGTTTTACAGTGTATCAAACAAACGACTATTACTCCAGTTAATAGGGTATGGTGATACATTTTATGAAAATTGCCGACTTTCAATCCCCATGATAAAGGACAACAGCTCGATAAACCTTCTCTGTAGTACAGACACAAAAGAACTTTGAACATTCACATTGGAGAAGATTGAAATTCCGCTCGGAAAGGAACGTGAATTTTTCGAACTTTCAGCAACTCCGGTTTTAAGTAAGACGCAGCTACCGTTGTTAGCAGTGATGTCACGAAATGCTTTTTTAATTTTTCTTTTAGCCACTCTTGTGCACCAACAAAAATGGGGTATTGCAGCAGTCAAGTACCCTATTAGAAATAGGTGAAAAAGAATGCGGCCTAGAAACTTCACCATAACGAAATCCTGTTCGATATAGACAAACTAAATTATTAACGAAATATGAAGAATTTTATTGAGTTTCTATTTTTTACGCTAGAAATATTGAATCAGTCCCTAAAAAATACAAAATTCTGGATACACCAGGGAAAATACGCAAAAAAAAAAGCAACCTGGGCAGCTGAATGGTCAGAGAGCTAGCCAGACAGTCGGAAGGTCCCGGGTTCGAATCTCGGAATATGATAGTGGATACTTGTGTTGTGTTTTTGTCTGTATTTGCCCTAACTATATCTACTCGTTAAATCTGTGGAGTTAAGAGTAGCGCACGATGGCGCTATCGGTTTTGTCAGGTGTCGACCCCATCACTTGATCACGGCTTCTTAATTACAATGCGAAATGTTTTGTGTTAAAGCTTCGTGGAGGCTTGAAATAGACAGCCGGAAAAATAACAACTTAACGTAACCCGCTAAAACTTCCACTGCAGGATGCCTAGTGGTCAGCGTCTCGGTCTAGAGATCGGAAGGTCCCGCGATCAAGTCCCGGTACCACTGAAGACCCACCGAGTATATGCGGAGTACGTGCTCGTTAAATCTGTTGGGTCCGAAAGTCCTGTGGTCGGTCATTGCGAAGTTTACCACGGGTACAGGTCCCTGGAGACTATTTCCCTCCCCTTCAGGGACATGTTTAAATTGTGGAGGTGGCGATAGATGGCAGTATCTGTCTTGTATGTGTGTGTGTATGTCGTGTCCGTCCTTCTTGACGAAGGTTTATAAGCGGGTCTCTGTGACCAAGCACACAAGCCTGAAAATATATGTCTACGAATCAACCATTCCACTGCTGGGGCTCCGTAGCCCAGTCGTCAGAACATCGGCCTTTCATACAGAGGGTCCAGCATTCTAAACCGACCAAATCCTATTATAGACGGATTTTTGTTGCAAAAACTGGTTTAATTACTGGGTTCCCCGAGTACACTAGGACAGGCGTGCTCGATAAATCTGTGGAGACCAAAGTCCCGACGGGTGCCAGCTCAGGTGTCGACCTCTTCACTTGACCGCGGTTCTAAATTACGAAACGCAATTTGGTTGTGTTAAAACTCCTTGGAGGTTTTAAATAGACAGCCAGAAAAACGTAAAACCTAACCTCCACTGTAAGCAATCCAGAAGAGTTCTAACTAGTACGAAAAACAATAACAGAACTCGAAAATAGCTTTCGTTTATAATCAATTTTCCTTTAAAAACAAGAGCAGTATAGGAAGTAGATTTCCGCTGACTCTACAATTTCTTCGGATAAACGTGGAAAGTTCTCTCAGAGGAATTCGAGTTTTCGAACGAAAAGTGGTTGAGTAGAATTCTATTGGAATCTTGAAATTTTTTTCAGCGATATATCAATATTTTTCCACCTCCATTTCCCACAAGGTCTGTGTAGGGTAAAAAACAAGTATTTGTAAACAAGATGGCTTTATCGTGAAGACTTTCTCTAGGAAATTCTAAAGTGGGTTTTAGATAAGAATTTAAGGGTACACGTTCGTCTTTACATTGTAAAAAGAGACAAATTAGCTTTTTTCCGGTGACGTTTTCCTTCCAGCTTTTATTTGTGCGTGTTCCGATTGGTGCTTTGTTCTCGGCATGACGGTTGCTACGATTCCATCTTTCTCAGTTGAAAGGGGAAAAACCGCTTAATTTCGTTGAAAACTTTCCTCGTCAGGCTCTTGTGGCGATAAGCGAGTAATCGCCTAAACTGGTGTAATGAAACCAGTTTCTCAATTTGTTGTGTCATTTTCTCTCACTGCAACCTGAATTCAGTCGCGTTTTATTCAAAATGACTGTGTTATCATCATGTTAAGCTTTAAAAATAAAGTACATTGATTGAAAATCACGAATTTTTTTTAACAATTAGAGAAATAATTTAAGATTCGCAAATTAATTGAAAAGTCCTAAACCACGACTTTCTTACCTACGATATTAACCAAGAGACGCCTTGATTAACGCGATCACGATTCCGACGCTTGGACCAAGCGAAGAAACGAGAAAAACGGTTCCGTCGCAATGTCCGCAAGCAGATACAATTACGGAAACTCCTAATAAATAAGCGTTCTTCGCTGTACTTCAGTTTCGACCAGCTTTAGAATGAATTTGTCAACACAATAGAGTGTTCTTTTAGTTCCCACTACATTTATAACGTAAAAAGTGGAAGGTATTATAATCGTTCTCTGTCCGTCCGTCTGTCCGTCTGTCACCCACTTTCACAGAACGAACCGCAAGTCGCACAAACAAGTGGGATGCGTCCTTTTGAAGTAAAAATTCAGGTTAGGCTACATCCCAAATTTCATTAAAAAATTTTAATTAGAAGTATATTTAAAATTTAAATAACTAAAAATTTAATCTACTTTGAAATAACATGCAAATTCCATTTTCATTCAATATTTTCACTGCTGCCATTTCGTCAAACGTACGAGAAACTTTATTTAAATATAAAAATAAAACTCTTGAAAAAATATTTATTCATGTGACATGATTCAGTTGATGTCATATCACAATAGAGTTCTTTTTATGGTTCATTATATATGTATGAGGAAAGATGCATAGCGAATTCTAACTTAGAATAAAAAAATATGCAAAAGTTCGCTTTTATTTTTAAAGCATCAATTTTACTAATTATTTATTCTTCTATTTTTCAAAAGAAAGTTAATGAACATGGGAAATTGTGGCGACTGAAAGATATTTATTAAAAAAAATGCATCAATATTTTTCAAATTTCAAACAAATTTTGCAAACGATAATGAGTAATTATTAATTTGCGAAAGAAGATTAATGAAAATAATTAATTTTGGCGTTTAAAAGTTTGAATTAGAAATAAATTATTAGTTAAAGGCCCTGTTTGGGAGAATTTCTTTCTGAGGTGTATAAATATGGATTTTTTTTTGTTGAGCACAAATGTTGTGTGGAAGCGTTTTAAGTGACAGATTCTGTAACAAACCTACTTGTTTATTTTCATTTCCTAAGATCGGTGTTCCGATTGGTGCTTTGTTCTCACATGATATTCATTCCCCAATAGAAGCACGAGAAAGAATATATTTTCGTTCGTAGCGTTTGTTGCATATTTTGCAAAAAAAATTGCCTATTTTTCCGTTACTAAATATTGAAAAATGTTAAAACAACGAATGAAAAGTCAACTCCATTTAGTTTGTTGTCGAAATGTCATGACAGTTTCATCAGTACTTTTGTTTTTTTAAGGTATTTTTTTCTTTCGAAATACATTTTTTACATTAAACTGAGCACAACATTACTCAACTACTAAATATTAAAAAATTTAATATTTTATGCTGGAGTATCTAAGAAATACGAGGGACTTTCAATTTAAGTTTAGGTACCGCATGGATTGAGACGAATTAGTTATTAAATTTAATAAATAAGACTCATTTTTGGCTGTATTGAGACACATTTTTTATTAAATGAGACCTATTTTTAAGTGAATTGATATTTACTTTTCATTAAATGAGACTTATTTTTAGATATATTGAGGCGCATTTTTTATTAAATTTGACTCATTTTAAGCTATATTGAGACGCACTTTTTATTAAATGAAACTTATGTTTAGCTGAATTGAGACGCAATTTTTATTAAATGAGACTCAATTTGATCTGCATTGAGACGCATTTTTTATTAACTCAGACTTAGTTTTTAGATGCATTGACGAATTTTTTTTGCGATGAAGGAATTTTTTTACTATGTATTAAAAAATAGTTTTTTGACGAAAAAAGATTTCTTTTTTTTTAAAAAAAAAGACGTCAGTAAGTCGCTTTTTAAAAACAAATTTCTTTGCAAAAAAAAGTCAAAATGACGTCTTTCTGATATCAAAAATTTGTCTAAAGATTATGGCTGATTTATTTCATCTAAAGCAAGTTACTTAGGGGGGGGGGGGGTAATAAAAAAAAATCTTAATCTAAAAAATTTAAGGAATGAAAATAAAACAACGACGTCATAATTATTTCTTATAAAATGCATTATTTTAGACCACATGATGTCCCAATTTCGATGGTTACGGTCATTTTTCAACAATGGGGCATGTTTTAGGTCTTTAGTGGCAACAGAAATGCTGAATGAAAATGAATTATTTCTCTAGTTCTGGTTTGGAGAATCAATATCACGTGGGAACAGAAGAACAATCGGAGGAAATGAAGGAATGAAAACGGGATGGAAATGCTTTACCTGAAACAAGCCAACAACAAATCTCAAAATTGGCATTCCTCAGGAAACATAGAAAATCAAAACTCCCGTCTTAATAAAAACTATTCGAAATAAAAAAATATTTAGAACCACGTAACAATTCTAAATCAAGGCTAGATATAGACAGCCAGACATTTTATGTACCAACAACGATTTCAGAAGAATGTTTAAAGTTAACGAAATTCTTTTAAAATCAATTTATCTCTTCAAAATTCACATAATCAAAAACAATTTTTAAAAATCTAGAGAGACACGTTTTTTCAGACGTTAGAAATTTTCCCAATAAAATATACGTGATTCTAAAATATAAAACTAGTCATTCCGCAAAATATCTAGTCAGTTTAAGGATATGATATATAAACTTTTGAGAATAAAATATATTTATAGTATCATTGGTTCTAATACATAAAAATGATTTCGTATCTTTTATTTTAAATTTTAACGGAAGGTAAAAAAGCTATTCAAAATTATGTCTAAACAGAGCTTTAGTTCCTATATAAAAAGTGATCGTTCCTCTATCGTATATCTAAAGCTATCGTATATCCTAAAGCTATCGTTCAAGTTCATTTTACACATTTGCTACTAATATCAGGCACAGGAATACCAAAGAATTACGAATTTCATACTTTGCCGATCCCATTTTCAATCAAAATAAATTTTATAATAAGCTAAAATTTTCCTTAAAGTAAAAAGCTATTCAAAATTATGTCCAAACAAAGCTGTAGTTCTTTTCTAAAACAGCGATGGGTCCTAAGCTATCGTTATATAAAGCTATCGTTCAAGTTCATTTTGCACTTTTGCTACTAATATCAGGCACAGGAATACCATAGAATGACGAATTTCATACTTTGCCGATCCCATATTCAATCAAAATAAATTTTATAATAAGCTAAAATTTTCCTTAAAGTAAAACGCTATTCAAAATTATGTCCAAACAAAGCTGTAGTTCTTTTCTAAACAGCGATGGGTCCTAAGCTATCGTTATATAAAGCTATCGTTCAAGTTCATTTTGCACTTTTGCTACCAATATCAGGCACAGGAATTCTATAGAATGACGAATTTTATGCATTGCTGATTCAATATTCAATCAAAATAACCAACGAATGAGCTAAAAAAATTACGGAAAGTAAAACTCTATTCAAAATTATGTCCAAGCAAAGCTAAAGTTTATATTCAAGTACATTTATCACATTGCCTAACAACATTAGGAACAGAAATTCCATAGAATGACGAATTTCATACTTTGCCGATCACCCATCCAATGAGAATAAATTTCACAATAAGCTATAAAAAAAAATTACGGAAAGTAAAACGTTATTCGAAATTACGTCCAAGCAAAGCTATATTTCATAAACATGTTCATTTCTCACATTGCTTAACAATAGCAGGCACGGGAATTCTATACAATTACGAATTTCATACTTTGCCGATCCCATATCCAATCAAAATAAAATTCACAATGAGCTAAAAAAAAATTACGAAAGGTAAAACGTTATTCTAAATTATGTCCAATTGTAAAATTCTAAAAAAAGTTTTTCATTTCTCACAATTCTCTGAAATTTCCCAGTATCCCAATTCCAATGACGAATTTCATAATTTTAACAGTAATACATATATTCATTCGAAATAATACACAAATAGTTCATTTTCAACAACATTTTTCTTCCACAAGACACGTAAAATCACAAATCTATATCATTGTAAACTCCTTCCCAATAAAACATCATAATAAACGTAAAAAAATTCAAAAAAATATTTGACAATAACTATGAAACCTTACCTTCTACTCAAAAAAGCTAAGTCCTACGGCAAACGTCTCAAGCCATTAAAATGGGCAATCACTCAAAATCTAAGCCTGACCGTTCGCTGTCGCTATCAGGCAAACAGTGCCGGACTGTTTCCGATTCCCTGGTGTCGAGGTGGTGCCGGATAGTTCGGGGCCGGATGATGCACTAGCGGCATCTGTCGGGGAAGTTTCGAGTTATTATTTTTCGTTTTTCACAACTTATCCTGCAATTTTAGGATTTTTTTAATAATTCTTTTAAATAAAGTTCCTTCAATAATTGATAATAAAACTGTGGATGGATTTTAAGATAGCGTAAGGACTATTTTTTTTTAGAGATTTATGTGTGAAAACACTGAAAAACTAGGGGGTTGTAACACTACACGTTTTTCAATTACCACTCAATAAATCAATACATATATAGGTAATTATATGCCATATAAAGTAATTTCAATAACTTTGAAACCTAAAAAGTTCTATGGCAGCTATCTATTGCACATGCACGATTTTCTCAAAAACCTTGTTATACGTCCGACATATAACCTAATTCTGATCCGGAATATTTTATATCATTTAGCCAGAAGCTAGTACTGAAACCTAAAGGTATTGGTTTCATTAGCAAGAATCATAACCCTCAATACCTGTACATTTAAATAGTAAACGAGAATTGCAGCATCAAATTATACGTATAATCGACGAGCCTTTCACCAAGAAGGCTCTAGGTCCTGTCTTAGCCTTACTATAGACGCAATTCGTGTTGGAGAAGAAATCCCTCAAAAATCACTGGAGTGCCCGAGTACACTGCGATATACGTGCTCTTTAAAGCTGTGGAGTCGAAAGTCCCGACGGTGTTAGCGGACGAGGTTGCTCGAAGTTCCGTTGGGTGCCCACTCAGGTGTCGACCTCGCCACTTGACCTGGGTTCTAAATTACGAGGCGAAATAGGCTGTGTTAAAGCTCCTAAAGGAGGCTTGAAACAGACAGCCTGAAGCGATTAAAATTACCAAAAAGTACTTTTTATAACGGGCCCGGGTGGCCTAGTGGTTAAGTTCGCTGACCATTACACTAACAGTCTGCGCACTGTACCGGGTGCGGGCTTGATTCCCGCCTTCGCCCCGGGTGTAATTTCTCTCTTATGTCGGTAAATATCCTGTCTGGGTCTGTCTTCGAACATTTATAAGCGGGTTTCAAACCTACCTACTTTTTATAACATAGATAAAGTTTTTTATAATATATAATAATTAAAAGAATAGGAAAATAAGAATAGCATTTAATAACATTTTTTGTACAATTTTTTAATAAAACTAATATATCTCCAAACTTCGCTAAAGTAAAACATTTAGTTTAGATATGAGATTTTTCTAATTTTGTACAAATATGCACATATAACTAATAAAGCACTATATTGTTTATAGTTTTTCGATACAAGGCAGATACAACAGAAAAGTTCAATTCCGACAAAGATTTTAAAAACTAGAATTGACGCGCACAGGGACCGACTTACAATTTTAGGGGTGTACTTTCTACCTCTGTGTCGGTAAAAATTCTGTCTGTGTCTGTCTTACTTGACGAAGGTTTATAAGCGGGCAGCCGTGTCTCGTTCCAATGGCAAAGGATCTCAAAAAGTGCGACCAGTTTTTTTGGCTCCAACACTTGCGCAGTAAAGAAAAATGACGCCATTTGGCGGTTTTTATAAACTTGACCGACAAAGTCAAAAAAAAATTATTTAAATTTAATTTTCGAATTAAATATAACTGGAAGTAGCGATCTAGTGCTAACACATATCTACTTCTGAAACCAATACTGATGATGACGGTTGATGACCAATGACCATGCGCAGAAATCAATCGTCGAATATATTAATTTTCGTTTCTACATTTATTGTCGTTTGCTAATAAAAATCAAATCAAAGTTTTAATTTTACACTTCCATTAAAAGAAAGACTTGGGAATAGCATCCATAATGTACGGGAATGTAAGTTAAACAAATTTTAGTGCTATTATTTACGATTAAATAATAAATTACGAACTTTTCGAATAGATTTTTACTTTTTTAAAAGTTTCATTTTATCAGACAAAATTTTTTGGAAATGATCAAATTTCAAAAGTTTTTTTTCTTAAAAATCTTTTATTTCCTTTCATAGAACAAAAGAGGATGCACAAAGTTCTAATTTCTTATGTTTAAATCTCTTATACACTGCTCGAAAGTTATTATTTTAATTAATTGGATTATTTTAATTTCTCTAGTAATTTTAATTTGTGTTTTATCATAGTAACATAAAAGTAAAAAATGGGCAATTCTTGTGTCCTGTGTCGGCGGACTTCATGGACAAATAAAACGTTAATTAAGAAATTATTATTATTTATGAAGAATGATTTTCTTTTTTACAATATTGTAAATAAAATTTTATTTAAAATTATTCATTTTATTTTTCATTTAAAACCAAATGTTTCCCTTTCTCCAAACACCATCAATAACAACATGAATAAATACTAATAATATAAATGCATTTTCGAAGGAGAATATAAAATTGTATGCCAAATACCTTTTTACTCCTAAAAATAATACTTAAATTTCATATTGTTTACATTTGTTCACCATACCTTCCTCCAAATAAAAGAAAGAATATAAAAAAAATAATAACTAACATAGATCCGGGCAGTGGCCTCATTTTCCTAAGTATTTTGGTCTATCTAGTAACATTTATAGATCGATGAAATCGCTGGAAGAATTGGAGCCAAGAAAAAGCGCCAAATTTGAAAAGAAGCCAAATAGTTTTCCTCCAGATGTTGACAACGGTCGCGTTTTTTTAAAGCCCTGGTTTGTAAGGACTGTGAAAACGCACAGCAAAGCGTTAAAAAAACGCCCTGCTCATCGATATCAGCGTCTTATCTTCTTTTAGGTGGTTTGTTAGAAGAATTCACGACTAGCGATGCCTCCGTATCTAACGCATGCGTAGTAAGCGAAGGCCACCGTTATCTCATTCGAATAGGTAAAAACATCGGCCACTTCGCACGTTTTGGACGCTCTAATCAAACCACGGCTGATTCGAGATTTTCGAACGCTGAGATTTTAGTGCCGCGGTCACGTGACAACTAGGGCCAATAAGAAAGCAGAAAATTCGGACGCACTGCTCAGCTTCCGATTTTGTGTTCTTACAAACCTAGGGCTTTAAGGCCATATCACACGAGAGATTTTTCCCCAACCCAACCCCACTGATCTCTAGGGTTAATGGATCGCGGAAAGCTCTCCCCCACTACGGAGAGTTTGAAGGCATCTCTTTCTCCCAGGTGTTCCCCAAATTTTCGTTTTACAATGAGACTCTATGGGAAATTTGTCATTTTTAAAAAATTACTGCGCATTGAGTTTTTTTGTTTAGAGATCTGCTGTAACGTTTGAACAATCATACTTATGTTGTAGATCGTAGGAAAAAATATTTCTGGGTTCTTATCTATGTTAAAATGTGTTTTTTTTACCACCAATTGCGGCTCTACTTTTCGCCAAATTTGGCGAATTTCTCGTTTCGGTCTTCCCCCAAAGACGCCGTCGGTTGAGGGGTTGACCGCAAATAAGACTTTTGACGTGCGTCAGCGTCTTTTTTTGATTTTGCGCTATGGTGCTTGTGTGCATGTCTTATTTAGGGAATTATTATTTTCTTAAAAATTTTATTAATCAGAGATAAATCTTTGTTTTGATGACAAATATGATTGAATGCTTTATATTTAAAGTATATGTTTAATGATTTTTTTTGTTATGATATGGAGGAACTGACGAACTGTGGTATTTAACATTTGAAATAAGCTACAATTAATGATTTAAAAAAAAAAGCATAGTATAAAAATAAAAGGCATGCATTAAAATTAGAAATAATGATTTTTTTAATACTTTCGGGGGAATTTAAATGTATTGCAATAATGACATTGTTTTCTACATAATTGACTGTTATTAAAAAAACGAAAATAATTTAATACATTACTTTATATCTTTGTGTAACTTTTTTTACAAAAGGAAATTAGTTTTTTTTTTAAATAAAAATTTGTTTAAAGATTTATTTTGTATAATAAATTGAAATAATTAAATATTTATGCATAACAAATTACTTAGAATTTATTATGTATAATTTAAATTAATTAAATATGGTTTTAATTAATACTTAACCCATTTACGATGACTGTGTGAATACCATTTGAACCTTCATTTCTAAGTTTAAATTCTAATTTAAATTTTTTCATTTTTTGGGGGGTAACTTAATTTGCTCGGGTCTCTTTTGTCTTATTTATTAGATAACCTTTAGCATAAAGCTCATGTTCGCACGGTAATTTTTTTACCAATAGGCGCTAATAGATTAAATATCATCACATAATTAAATTGGTGTAATTTATTATAAAACTTGAAATAGAGGAATTATATTTAATTAAAATATATCACATGAATGAATATTAATAAAAACTACCAAAACTTCAAACCTTTATTAGGTATATGATCTGGGTAAATATTGTAATTTTTTTTTTCTATATATATCGGTTCGAATCGTTACGTCAGGCAAGCGATTTCCCCTACCCCCTCCATGTCACGATCCATCACATCAGCGCATACCCCTCCCTCCCGCATCTAAGCTTGACGCAATTTATGTACGTCCCCTTAAGAAGAAAAAATATATATCAACACTTTGTAACTTAAATCGAAATATAAAGCGATAAACCGCGCCAATCTGGCACTTCTAAAAACAAGGTCAACTCAAAAGCGAAGCGTCAGAGCGGGGTATGGGGAAGAGTGATCCATTTAAAACTTCAGATCAGTGCCCAACCCTCAACCCAACTTCTGTTCGAACCATGATTGGTGGAAATTGCCACGTGCTATGACGTAGGCGTTGGAGAAATTTTCTACAACTCTGTCGTTTCATCGCGACGGAGTTGATCAACTTGGTCCCAACAACCAATCAGGTGAATCGGTGACTGTCGCTACACTGACGTCACGGCTCTGTTTTGGTTGAAGCCAAATCTTCAGGTCATATTGCGCCAAATTGCCAAGCTGTTGTTTATTTATTTTACATGCACGATATTTTGATTTTCAATCTGAAGTATAATAAGCTATTTGACACAAAGAGGAAATAAAACTCTTTGATTTGACATATCTTCTTATTTTTTCGATAAAAAATGTTGAAAAGTTGAGGGTTTTTTTATACGGAAATTGTTACTTAGGGCCAATTCCACACAAGATTTATTTATATATCTTAGAAAAAAATCCTTAGCACAGCTTTTAGTTCAACTTTAATTGTAAGAAAAAAGCTACTTTTTAAGGACTTTCTTACGTTAATTCAATAATTTTATATATCATTTGCTATAATATGTAAAGTAGATGGGTAAAATTGCCCCTTTTGTTCTAAATGTGAAAGCTATACTGTATATCAGCTTTAATTTAAAATTTGTAAAAAAAATATTTGAAATTTTAAGCAAAAATCCAACAATTTTATAGCCTTCAAAATATCTCTCAACGCAATTTAACAATCTATAGTTGGGAAAATAAAACTTTTTAACTTATATCTCTCAATGTTTATTTGTTTTATTACAAAATAAGGTGAAAGAAAAATTAATAATTATAAGAGAAATCCTAAGCATGCGATAAAATAAAACTCAAATCAATCCAAAGGTCCGATTTTTAATAAATTGTCGCCTACTGTAGAGATATCGTTTTAGTTATGACAGTCGGAAAAGAGAAATCTTCTCATACTCTGACAACCCTTTAACAACTTTGTGGGGGCCGAAATTGGGGGGAGAAAGTTGCGTTGTGAGTTGGGTTGGAGGAAAACGCTCGTGTGGTACCCCCTTTAGACGGTGTCCTGACTAGGCAATCCCTAAAACATCACAATACTCTAATTCGGTGTGTCTTGCGGTATGGTAACTTGAGAGAGAAAAACCGAATTTATCATTTGCAACTTTTCAAATAACCAAATCAGAAGCCAAAAAAGCAATTAAAAATTCTACTGTCGCCAAGTAACCCTGAAAAAAGTTGCAAGAAAGAATCCAAGATAGTTGCAACTTTTCCTATTTAAAGCCTTGTTAACTTGTTGTAGGGTTGCTTAAAAAAAAATAAAGGGAAAAAATAATAAAAAAGGTACCTAAGCTTACCTAAACTATTTTTCAATCAATTGCATTTGAATTAAATTTTCAAGACTGTAAATTTCTGCATTTAGTTTAGGATTTGTGCAAAGTATTTTTGCTTATGTTTTTATTTATCCATTTTCTAAAATTATGCGTGATTTAAATGTTATTTTGACAATTGCAGAGTTTTAAAATAATATTTAAAATTAGGTGGACAAATTTAGATTTTGAAACTTTTATTGAGGATATTAGGTTATATTTTATTAGCATTAATATTTTTATGAATAAGAAACACTTTTATTGTGATTATTTTATAGAAACAATGGAATAGGGGTATACTTTAAAAACTTTTTTAAGAATCAATTTAATACACAGTAATATAATATTGAGCTATTATTGGTATAAATTATTAATGAACTTAATTTACTAGTAAAGATTTTATTTATCTGTCTGTCGGACAGACGGACAGACGGTCTATCTGTCCGTCTGTCCGTCCGACCGTCCGTTATTAAATTATCGTTTATATAATATTTTGAGTAATTATTGTCTTTTATTAAAAAAGAAAATGTAGCACTTTTTATAGGTCCTTTATTGATTCAGTGCTTCAAAATTATTTTTTTATTTAAAATATAGTTATTTTATTTAATATCTAGTTCTTTTTTATTATAAAGTTTGTCCTTTTTATATATCGAAGAAAATTGTTTTAATTTTTTTATTTAACTCTTAATACAAAAATATTATGCGCAATTTCTCTGGCATAGTGGTCATCGCTTCTTGTTCTCATTACGTAGACCTGGGTTCGTATACGGGTCCGGTATAGGTCATGAATTTACTCAGCCCTTCATTCGACCAGGTTAGACACAATGAGTGCTAAGCTTGATGGATTTTAAAGTTAACTGATGATCCATTGTCGAACTATCCACTTGGCATGGACAATCAATATCGCTTGTGTGAGCACAAAGGCTTAGGTTTGGGCAAACTTTAATTAGTATAAAAAAATATAAAACATGAATTCAAAAATCTCAAAGCATTTCAAATTCAAATATAATAAAAGTTACAAATCTATGTTATTAAAACCAACAATTAAATTTGTTACACTGAGTTTTAATAGTACTAATCATATTTAATTTTTTTGTATCTATGTTGAAATCAAGGTCTCGCTCTAAAGCAAGAATAATTAATTTGAATAATTAACTCCAGAAATTATATTTTCGTACTCTTGATGACTATTCTCGGTAAAATGCAAAAAAGGATAAGTAAACCATATGAAATGACAAGAGGGGGGGGGGGGTGATGTCAAAGGAAAATTTCATAAGGGGCCCAAGGTTATATAAAATTTTAAAAAATAGGGGGGCCCCGAATGCGACCTGCCTCATCTAAATCAGATCCTGGGTACGCCCTTGGCATCCATTATTATACCGGGTGGTTATAAAATAACGCTCGCTATTCGGAGAGGTCTGTAGCTTGAATGAATAATCCGAATGCAACAAACTTCGAGACAGTTACTAATCACGCAGGGGGGAAAAGAATGGAATCATAAAAAAAACACCCTCGTCTCTTGACCAGGGTTCTAAATTACGAGGCTTACGATTAATTGGCTGTGTTAAAGCTCCTAAAGGAGGCTAGAAATAGGCACCAGAATAGGCATCCAGCCTTAATGCAAGAAATGACCGCTTCTGGGTTTTGCCAATGCTTACAATATTGTGTTTGCATTGGCAGCGTCATCTCTCGGTGATTATTGTAACTATTTATTTTTTAATGTAATGTAATCGATTCCGGCTGTCTATTTCTAGACTCCTTTAGGAGCTTTAACACAGCCAATTACGCTTCGTAATTTAAAACCCTGGTCAAGAGACGAGGGTGTTTTTTTTATGATTCCATTCTTTTTCCCCCTTCTTGATTAGTAACTGTCTCGAAGATTGTTGCATTCGGATTATTCATTCAAGCTACAGACCTCTCCGAATAGGGAGCGTTATTTTATAACCACCCTGTACATCGTTGTAAGCGGGTCTCTGATCAAGCACACAAGTCGGAAAATACATGTACCAACCACCTAAGAAAAAAAGTAGTATTTATACGATTTTGCTGGGTTGTCTTTACGGGGACTAAAGTGGCTTGTAAGCGTAAAATTTTTCAGAAAATATGTATTAAGAAAGAGATTAATATCAGATTGGCTGTTCCTTCGATTTCTGTCACTGGTTAATTTCAGTGCACTCGGCCAAGCGTCGGTAAAAAGTGGGCGATAACTTGATCCTCGTCTCTACCTTAGAAAATTTCAGTGGTTTGTAACTAAGCCGTTGGGAATTTTTAAAATATTCATAAATAAATAATAACTGTAACTGAAAGTATTATTCAATAACTTCAACTTTGATCCTGCATATTATTAAGGCACGTGATACGGCTATGCATCTATGAGATAACGGAGATAACAAACGGTGCTTGCGATTCCACATCACCGGAGAAAATGACGTCAGAGAGACATAAGCGAATGGTAAAAATCGTAGCGCCATCTATCCAATCAATTCTTAAGCAGAGACCGATTTGAAAAGTTCGATTTAAAATGAAATATATTTTTTTAAAATCATTTTTCAATTCGCCTCCACCTTTTCAAAATTCTTTCGACTAAACAATTCTGGCAATTACAGAATAATTTTTATAGAAACTAGTCAAAACTGATTACAATGATTTTTTTTTAAATTAATTGGGCTAATTCATTCGGTTTTATCTTTAAACAATTCTATAGATTTAAAAAAATATAAAAAAATTCCTTTATTTACACCTACTCTCCAATATTAGTTAATTTAAGAAAAATTAAATGTGCAATTATTTTTTAAGTAAAATATTTTTATACTGCAAATTATGTATATAAAATACTGGAATTATACTACAGATTTAATATAGTAATGAAGGATTTTACTTAAAAGTACAGTAAAAGTAATTTGAAGCATTTTACAAATTTCTCTGAAATAGAATTTTTTTTAATTCTTCCATTTATTTCAAATATAATGAATAAAACAGTTAGTATTTACAAAAAATAATTTAATTCTGTTACTTCATTTCTTTTTAAAAATAAAAAAATGGAATTTGTACTAAAAAAATAAAGTTATAAAAAGTTTATTAAATTTGACTAGCATTGTGCCTGCATAGTGTAATACATTTTATTTCCTACGACTAAAAAAAAAAAAAACTATTAAATGATTGAAAAGCCAGATAATTTTCAAGCAAAAAAGGTACAAAAGATTTTAATTTAAAACAAAATTTTATATTTTTTATAATAAAATTGTATACATATTATACATGAGGTTTTATATGCAAATTTAGTATACATAAAGGCACATAAACATATTATACATGAGGTTTTACATGCGTTTCATATGAAAATTTATATATATTAAAATATTTTTAGTTTTCAAGGATATTTACTTATCTCTTAAGAACTTAGTTTGTAGTGTTTTTTAGTTTTTATTGAGTGTTCAATTTTTCGAAATAAACAAATTATAAATAATAACGAGTAACTAACACATTTTTTAATAAAGTAAATGGAACGTACTTTTATTTTTTCATGATCTTTATGAAAAAATATGAAATTGAAATGAAAAAAACATATATTTTTCAGTACAATCGTTAGTACACTAATAATCTAAAATAATTCTATGCACAATATATAAAGAGACAAAGAAAATTTCTTTTTACAAAAAGGAAAGAATAACATTGAATTATGACCTTGTAACAATGATGAATGAAAATTAATAATGTAAAAAAATGTCAATGAGGCTCAAATTTAATAAGTTTATAATCTGGATATATATTATCAAGCTTGAAGTTGGTGAAAAAAATATAAAATGTTACTATTGTATATTATATATATAATATAATATAAATTATGATATATAATTATAATTATATAAAAAATATATTATGTATCATGTAATTACACATAAAAAAGCACAGAATTACCGACGTTCATACATTTGTAAATGTAGTTTTCCCTACTGAAACAACTTCTGTGATCTTTGCACATTTTTGTGATACCACTCCTTACAGGTACTGCATTGCGCCATTCCGAATTGCATACTTCATTTCGAATATTGATAACTGATTATCAAATCGCGAAACTTTACTTCCATCATTCCAATCGATGAAATACTATTTGAAATCAAATACGTGAAACGATATTTACGATTTCAAATGAAAATAGCAAATCTTTTTTTAGCAATAGGTCCTGTACCAAAATCGAAAATGGAACTAGCAAATAACGCAGAGAAACTCTTTAATCTAATCTAAGTGAAAATACGTCCGATTTATAGGATACAATAGTCGCACTGGATTCATAGTTAACACATTGATACTAAGATGTTTATTTATGTTGAAGTAAATCAGTAGAAGTTCTAACTTACCTAAAAAATATGGATCTCTTTACTTTAAAAAATCATTTTTAACTGTTAATAATATATTCATATTTATTTCTATTTATTGACTATCGATCCTAATAAATTATACTCAACGGAATTTAATACAAATATAACTCTTAGAATTGTTTATATGTATAATCGTTTGCATGATGTCTAGTTATCAATATAGATTTTGATGGTTTATTTTTATAAGACAAGAGATTCTACTACCCAAAATTTTCTTTAAAAATTAATTTTACTAAATATTTATTTAATCAAACGATAATAATTTAAAAAATAATAGTTAAAAATTAAAGTTAAATGATTATTAAGTTTTGCCCATTTTTACAGCAAAAACATTACATCGTTACTCTTCGTACTTCAAATAAATTTAGCATTCATTGATAAAAACTACAATTAAATCTACGAAACCAGGGCCTCCTAGAAGAAGAAGCGAAAGGGAAAAAATATTAATGTAAAAAATATTACTATTCCCTTTCCCTTCTTCTAGGAGGCCCTGACATAACACGGTTAATGAAAATAGGTATTTTTTAATTTAAAACCTTAAATTAGAAGCTGTTGAGCACGAATATTGTGTGGAAGCGGTTTAAGTGATTTATTCTGTTACAAACCTACTTGTTTTATTTTAACACTAAAAATTATCAATAAACGAGGTAAGTAACTCTTTTTAAATTAAAAAAATATTTATATATTTCCAAAAATCCAATAAAATTAATTGTCCAAGTTAAACATACCACTAGTAGTCTGTTCCTTTGTATTCTTTAATTTCTTACAAAAAAAAGCAAATCTTTTAAGCGCAAAAATAATCATCCGTCGTCAAGAAAATTCGCAGTGGTAATGAATCTCCTGCGAAAGTCAAGTATGCACCCCTACAACAAATTCCCAGAAGCCATAAATGTGTCGGGGGAGTGACTTCAGATGTCCCCAAATAGCTGGACACTTCTTTTTTTTTAGTATTTGTTTTTGCCTAGCTTTTAAGGGGGTTTCTGCCCCATTGTACTTCACCAATTTTGTTTCCAGCATATTGATAAAACTGTTTTATAGGCTCTGAACTAGAATTATAGGGTTCTATATGTAATTTCATTTTTTATAGCTGGTTTTTCAAAGTAATTTTTTTTTTTTTAAAAAAGGCAATTTTTAACGAAAATCCTTAGTATTGTGTCTCGATGAAGAATATTTTCCCCCTTTTCAATATATCAACATATTCAATTATTTTTTATGAAATAAGATTTTGCGTAACGACGTTTTACTCCCTAATTTAACAACATAATAGCTAAAAATGTATTAAAGAGGGGAAAGTTTGTATTCTCGGTTTTTTTTTCTGTATATTTTATCGATATAAGTGTTAAAAATATATTTATATGCTTAATAAATAATGGTTCTCAAAAAATTTATTAAAAGGTTTATGTTTTACCAGCATCATAAGTTCGTTTTACCACGACGGCTAGCCTTGCCTGACCGGGGAGCTGAGCCCCCATAATCCCCCCGCTGCCACCATCCCTGTCTGAGAAAACATATTCATCAGTTTGGGTTTAACTTATTAAATATAAATGATAAGATTTTTTTGCCATTTATATGATAGATGGCGCCACGATTTTTGCCTTTCGCCTACGTCTCTCTGACGTCATTTTCTCCGGTGGATGTGAAATCACAAGCACCATAAACAAACACGTTGTTACTTGTTTTGTTTTGTTTGCGAGTCGGCGCCTTCGGTATCCTGATTCCTGCTACTTACCTCACTCTCTTCTAAAGACTATATTATAGGTAACTGCTTTTACGATATTTTGAAGACATAAATCATACTACGGTTATGTCTGAAAATGTGAAAAAATTCCGAGGCCGCACACAATTACTTAAGGAGGCGTGCGATTTCAAATGGTCGATTGAAAACTTTAGTAGTATATGCTCTGCAAAAACCAAAGTTAAAGAACCTTTGATTAGTGAAACATTTACTACTGGTGAATCTTCCCTCGAAACAGAATGGTGCATATATCTGAATTTCTCTGATGATAATAGTATTGGAATACACTTAAAACGCATCAGTAACAAGTCTCTTCGTCACTATGTATTATCTAGTTTTAGTATCATCGGTTCGGATGAAATAAAATATTATAGTACTGAGCATGAGGACGGAGATTTGTATAATGATTCTTCGAACGGTTGGGGGTATAGTAATTTCGTCGACGACCGAAAGAAATTATTCGAAGAGGAAAAGTTGTTACTTCTTCCAAATGACACATTGACAATAGTATGCGAGTTTCAAGTATCAGTAATTGATGCTAGCATAGTTTCCGAGTTAACTCAAGACTCAAATACCATTCATTCCTCAAAATCTGATTTTAAAAACCCAGATTCGCTGATGGACGATTTCCAACATCTTTATGCTAGCCAAATGTTTGCCGATTTCACTATAAAAGTTGGTGATGAGGAGTTTAAATGCCATAAAATCATTTTATGCGCTCGTTCTTCAGTATTCCACACCATGTTGACCACTGACATGAAAGAAAATCTTACCAACTGCTTGGAGATAACAGACTTTGACCCTTCCATAGTAAAGACTATGATACATTATATTTACTGTGGCCAAGTCCAAGATTTAACTCCTGAAATAAGCATTCAACTTTATTTCATTGCTGACAAATATAATCTTCAGGATTTGAAGGATATTTGTGTTGAATATATTTTGGGAAACATTAATATGGATAATATTTGCGATGTATTAACTTTACTAGAATTACATGATGAGCCGCAGCTTAAAACTGCTGCTAGAGATTTTATTTGTGCCAATGCTGTTGCTATTCAGGAAACTGAAAAATGGCTTAGTCTTTCTAAGAACATGCCTTATTTGATATTGGATATGAATCGACTTGTAATTTCACAAATGAAAAATACTAATCGCAGTATGAAATAAATATCAACTCAACTATAAGTATAAACAGCTTATACTATTCATTGGTAATTTATATTCTTTATTTCCCTATACTTTACTAAAATAGTTATAATATTATGTGTAATGATTGAGAAAAAAAACAATTTTCAACCATTTCATTTTAACCAGGTTCATATATTTCATTTTTGCTACTTTTGCGTCATAAAAAAAACATGATTGCTGTGTGGATTAAACCATTTTTGCTGTGTACTAATATTTAGCTTGTGAAATTATGTTTTGAATTGGGAATAGTCCTGGATAGCAGATTAATATCATTATCGAAGAATTTTTTTTATTTAAAACGTGTTATTTTCTTGTCAAAAATATTTACTCAGATGTTTGAGTCTATGAAAAAATTTTTACTTAGCTTAAGAACTTTTGTTTTGAAATTTGAAGAATATCCGGAAATAGCAGAACTAGATCCATAGTATCCGAGATCTTATTTTCGTTGCAAACCATTATTTAGTTGAATCTTATCAAATGTAAGTACCAAAGAGTTCTATAGTAGGGTAGAGACTGAACCCGCCAACAGCACCATGGACCAACACGGAGACAATATAGGGTGGCATGTGGGCCCGATGGCCGAGTGTTGGATCGCAGCCTTAACGCTAGCTGTCCGCGCGCTGTAACAGGTGCGGTTCGATTTCCGCCTTGTCATGGGTGTACTTCCTTTCTCAGTATTAAAATTATAAATTAACTAGCACTTTTGCCACTCTATTCGGGCTCCGTAGTGAGCCATGGCTGCCGATGCCAGCTCAGTACGAGTCGTTCCTCTACCCTACTATAGAACTCTTTGTAAGTACATTTTAAAAGTCATCACAATCTTCAGTGTGGCTCCCACACAGTCTCAAAATTTCAAATTGTTTTTGGAATCCTTACAAATTCCTTAATTTAGTATATACTCTGTAAAAGTCCATATCGCAAACTTTACAACTAAAGAACCTCAACTTAAAGAAAGGTACAGCTATGGTATAGGGGCCAATAGCGATTTGCCAATTTACAAAACGACAAATATCTGGTAAACATATCATTTATTATGCTTAACAAGTTGGATCACCAATAAACAAACCAGCCGATAGGCAGCTTAGCTGTAACTTTAAGTTTTGTCACAAGGATGCCATATATTGCCTGTGTTTGGTGAGGAAGATTTTATTAAATTTAAAGCATCTTTTAAATATTGAATCGTCATATATGCAGTTAAATGAATAATTTTAATAATACATCAAATCAACTTTTGAGTACAAAATGTGAATATAACGTATATCATTTTATAAAAGCATAATTTCGAACAATACCTGTGATGTCTTTAATGCAACTTCAAGAAAACTTAACTTTTAAAGATTTCAATGGAAACTTTAACTGTGGTGATACAGTCTGTGATATCATAGGTATAGCCAAAGTTTTTTCACTGTTTGCAACTGGTACTTTTTGTTCTTTAGTACATATATGTGGTAGTATATTACTTTAGTTTTGATTGTGAACTTTATATTATACTTTATGTAGAAAAGTAATCTGAATTTGCTTTGTTTTTTTTTATCATACAAATAATATTTTTGTTTGTGTTCTGTATTCTAAACAAAATAATTGTTATATTTTGACTTTTTAATTTCATTTTTCAAATATTGAAGTGTAGTTATTGGAATACGTTTCATGAAGTGATTCTAAATGGTTGATTTTGTCACTTTTTTCACTATATTTACAACAGGTACTTTTTGTTCTCTAGTACAGGGGTCCAACTTTTTGCAACTTGCGTAACCACTTGACTTTTTGAGAAATTTTGGCGTTCTAACGGCCTAAATATTTAATAATAGTATAATTTTTTACTCTTCTAAAAGTGTCAACTGCTTTTTATTTAAAATTTCTGAAGAAAACTTATATTTAATTTAGATATTTGTTAATTTATATTATACATCTTTATAAAAGGTAAAAAGTTAAAATGGTATTTTGCTTAGATATATTTATTACCTACAGATCTATATTTTTTATTAAGTCAGAAATCCATCTTAAAGTATTTAAAAATGAACAAAATAATATTTAGTATTAGTTTTACATCGATCCGTTATTTTAGATTTCTCTTTCAAATATTAACGTGTAGTTATTGAGAATATGTTTCATGAATGATTCTAAATGTTGCATTTTGCCACTTTTTTCACTATTTACACACATGGTACTTTATGTTCTCTAGTACATATATGTGTATACTAATTTTGTTCCGATTTTGAACTATATATTACACTTTTTGTAAAAAAGTTGAGAAAAGAATGTGCTTAGTGTTTTGATTTTACAACTAATATTTGTGTACTGTTTTCTAAACAAAATAAATCAAATAATTTGTTATATTTTGACTTATTAATTTCATTTCTCAAATATTGAAGTGTGTTTATTTTAATGTGTTTCAGGTAAGTGATTGTAAATTTTAGATTTTATCTAGACATGCTGAATATCAGCTACAATTTAATTTGGCCCTTTAATCAATAAGTTTTTTATTAGCCTTCTCAGTGGCTGTTCATTATTTTATGCACCATTTATTCTAGCAATAAACTTGGTAGAGATTTACTGTACGGTCCCCCTTGGCGAACTTTCCAAAATCGCGCCAAAAGTCCGTCTTTTGGCGCCTTTTTTAAAAAACCACTATTCAAAGAAAATATCGTATAGGAATATTCTTATGAAAACTCAACCAACGGTCCGATAGGGTTGCCGGAAAACGTCATCGGTGCGAAGTCATAGAATTCGAATCTTCAGTTGAAGTCAGACAGGTTGCCAGAAAAAATTATTTATCGCCAAATCAGAAAAAATCGCGCCAATGGGACCGTACAGTAAATCTGATCCATAAACTTAAATTTAAAATGTTATACTCAATAATACATTTTTATTGATATTCTAAGGCTTAGAATTAAAATATATATTGAAACTTAGTTAGACTATTTTTCGTTAAAAAAAACTTGATATAAAAAAAACTTTTATGCAGAATATTAACAGTCAATCATACTTTAAGTTAAACTTATAACAACTATGTATTTAAAGATTAATACTAATAAAAGTGTGTAAAATGAAGTTTTGTTAGACGCTGATTTGTATTAGATTTCATGGGTCATTAACCAATTTAGACTTCTGTTTATTTATACAAATACATATTTTCATTATTATAAATTCACTTTTAAAATAACATCCATTATAAATGGGTGATTCTCTTTAACATGATTTTTTTTTTGTGCCGTTGCATTATAAATCCTTAGGTTTGTTTTATGTATATTGAATAGAAATATGTATTTTTTCATAAATATAAAGTCGAAATTGACTTGTATAAAGTCTTTTTCCAGGTTGATTAATGTTTCGGACATTCAGTGTTGATTGTGGACTATCAACAGATTTTGTACAGTAACAACTATAGTTATTTCTTCTTTAATAAAGTTTTACACTAAAATGGCCAAAAAATATTCTACAATATTAAAAAAAAAATTAATGGCCGCTTTCAGTTAAAACATTCAGAAAACAGGCAATTTTATAAAGATAGTTAAGTTAATACAATAGTAAATGCTTTTCCCTAACTGTTAATCTATCTGAAATTGCGATATTCCGTTATATTTCTGCCAGTAAACAAGTTAAATATTGTTTTTTTTTTTTTTTAAATTGGTGTTTGAAATATAAATTTTCTAACACTTGATCAATTAATTAAATTGTTAAACAGGAATAACTTAATTCAACGCAAACAAGGGGAAGTATTTGCTTAATGAGTGGATTTTAAAAATAGAAAAGAAATCAGCAGCACAGTAAATAAAAATCTTAAAGATTAAAAAAGTTTATTTTTTAGCAATAGCAATCAACAGAAGTTAGATACTGGTATAAACCTTTTGGAGATGAAACTTCAGTTCCTATACTTTATTCACACATTTCTTATCTGAAACCATGATAGTAATATTAAATTGCAGACTAGACGGAAATCTGCAAGATATCCGTCATAAAGTCCACAATGGTTTGCAAAGTTCTGAAAGAGCTAAAGTGACATACTTTTCACACCTTTTGGTGTGTTTCACAAATGAAGAGCTTAGTGGAAGAACATGCTAAGTGACATTTTTGAAAAAATTGATATTTTTGTGTCGATGAACGTGTTATTTGGGTGCCCATGGCCGCATTGTTTGACATTGCAAGCCATTACCTTTAGAGTCCTGCGCGCATTTAACGGTGCGGGTTCATTCCCAGCCTTTGCCACTGGTGTATCTTCCTTTTCTTGACATTAAAAATTCTTTCTGTTGTCTTACTTGACAAGGCTTTAGCGATTCTCTGATCAAGCACACAAGCCGGAATTATATGTACCTAACCTACCTTACCTATCGTGTTATCCTCTTAAAAATAAAAAGATTACCCCTTTTCTGAAACATTGAATAAAGTTTATTTTTTTATCCTTTGTAAATACCGTTTTTAATGTATCTTAGTTCAAACAAAAAACTTGAAAGCTCATTTTCTTGTTTTCACTTTTTTTTTTTGTCACTTAGCATGTTCTTCCACTGAGCTCTTCGAAACATAAGTATTAATAGGGCATTGTAGTACCAACTTTTGTGTTATTAAATGCTTACAACAACGGTCCACGTTGATAGTGTAGTTGCTGCAGTTTGCTGGTGGCTGTGCTGATGTGTAACATAAATTAACATAATTTACTCTTTTAAGTTACACTATTTGTTTTAAAAAGGACTCTTTTGACTACGTTAAAGGACCCAATTATAAAACTTAGGGGGGGGGAGAGAATTCCCTTCACAGTACCCTCTCTCTCCCCTTGCCTTTCGAAATGCTTATGAAACTGCACAAAGTTTAGTATTAAACACCAGTGTTTTCAGTTTAATTAAAAATAATTAAAGTTACATTTATAAAAAAAATATCGGTGAAATTTTAAATACAAAATGTGATTTTTTTTTAAATCCTAAACTGTATAAAAACAACCTGACCATGATTAGATTAAACAACTTAAGGATACAGCTGTATAATCTGTCACCTGACTGTAAGGTTTTCCAGCAGCACAAATACATTTTATAATTTTACTAAACTCTAAATTTTGAAGTATAAAGAAGTTATTTATAATAATTTTCTACCAGAACTATAATTTTGAAAAATATAAGAAATCAAATTGTTTTTAGTTAAACTTTTAATATAATATATTAAAAATAAATGTACACATAAATTCAGTTTAAAAATTACACATTTTCAGGCATTTTGCTTTCCCTGCAGAGGGTTAAAATGTCCATATAATATATTATGTTCTATATTCAGTCTTCCTAAATGTTATAAACAGATTTCCAAGTTTGGTTGCTGATCCTCAAAAAAGAGTTTGGCCTAAAAAAAGTTTAGTATAGGGCACGAAATATAAAACAAAATATTTCAGAAATAAATTATAAAAATATATTAAGATCAAATAAATGTTTTTTCTAAAAGAAAGGTAATACAGTGTTTAAAATTTCTTAAGCAGGAAATTACGGAATGACCAGTAAATACATCATCATAGCTCATATAAAAAAATCATTTTTAAATCAAAATGGTAAGAACTTTTATTGGTAAACTGTTTAAAATTTTATAGTATTCTCCTAAAAGTTCTTGCCTTTATTTTTTCAAAAGTTATTTTTCCAGAAACATTGTTCAAATACAGCATCTACACAATCCTACTTGTATGAACAAAACACAGAGAAAATTAAATTTCTTATTTATTTAGCCATTTTTTATACAACATAATAATCAATTTTTGCACTAACAAATATAAGGATCAAACATCAAAGGTAATATTTAAAAAAAAACAAAAGTGAATTATAACAAATGTTGAAAACATGGAAGAAAACTTTGAGAACAAACACATTCTTTTCTATATAATTATTCCCAATTATGGTTTCATTCTGTGATGTTACTTATCAGGCTTTCACTTACTTCTGCGCCATATAATTCCTGTATTTGAATCTGAATATCTGACAGACTCATACCTTTAGCATATAAAGATAAGATCTTATCATCCAAACCAGGAATTCTTGTTTGACGATTAGGCAATAAAATAGGTTCAAAAGTCGATGCTCTACCTCTGGGTACTTCTGCCTCTTCGCAAAACATTTACTTTTTGAAATCTGCACTTTCATAGAAAAAGGCACTTAAAATATTGAACAAGGGATCTTATCCAATTTTTTTCATACAAAGGTAAGGCAAAATATTACCAAAGCAATGGAATAGTGTATAATAAGGTACAAATCCTTTGTGTTATCATTATAGATGTGGGCCGGGCCAATGCCCAGTAGGCTGTGCATTTATAAAATGGGCAAAAGCCCGTGCATTTTCCCAAAGCATTTTTAAATGCCCAAAATACGGGTATTTATGTACAGATATTATTTTAGTTTCACCTTGGCTTCAATTTTAAATAACCTTAATAACTCTTAAAGCTTTCATAAATTATAAACACACTTCGTATAATTATTGACTACAACTTTTTTTCTAAATTTAAAATGAAATCTATAACATAAAAATTGGGGCCGTAGTGAGCCTAGTGGTCAGCGTCTCGGGATCGGAAGGTCCTGCGATCGAGTCTCGGTACCACTGAAGACCTACCGAGTATATGCGGAGTACGTGCTCGTTAAATCTGTTGGGTCCGAAAGTCCTCTAAGTTCCCATACCAAATCAATACCTCTGGGGGTGACAAGCCAATTCTGGGGATCCTCTAGTTGGCCTCTGTCTCTAAAAATTAGATGGATCCACTTATTGTGTGTGTGTTGTCTGTTGTGTCTGTCTTACTGAAGGTTTATAAGGGTTCTAAAGCACTCAAAACTTGAAATATTATTTCTACAACAACAAACATAATAATAAACAATATACATAAGGTATAGTAGTAGTTTCTATACTGAGTAATAGTTTGTGTATATTCTATTAGAATTCTTGCAAAATAGTAGAATAGATCTATTTGGAATATGTTTTTACTTTAAAAGGGAAGGGAGTCGCCTTAAAAAATATTGAAAAAACACTTATTCCATTAGACTAGAATAAATGGTGAATATAAAGATTATCTATAGTTTTTTAGCAAATATCAATAACATTTTTTTTAATTATTCAATTTGGGTTGTCGTTAAGTTTGTTTTATAAAAAATATCAATATTTCGTAGAGATAATTAAATTTTTGTGTCAGAAATTCATAAAAGCCCATGTATTTTTAGATTTCGGGCATTTTTTACAAGGCATTTGCCCTAACTTACAATGCCTGGGCCTTTTACATCACTATACGTATCATAAGATAAAAGGACTAAGATCATATAGAGCGAATAAAAATTTAAAAAAAGATACAGTGGTTTTGGAACAATAAAAGAAGTTCCGTCATCAGTACTAAAACCACACATTCACAAAAATTATTCATCTTTTTAGTCATTTATTTTTTGCAAGTCCTACGTGTTTAATATCTATAACCATATTTTCTTATTTGATAACCAGCTGTATAGTGTATACTTATTGCATCGTTTTAAGCTTCTATTTTTGTTTCAAAACATTGGTATTTTTATTCTAATGCAGCGGTTCCCAACCAGGGCGCGATCGCCCCCAAGTGGGCGATTTGTGTTATCAAGGGGGCAAAAAATACTGGAGGGGCGATGAGTATTCAAAGGGGGAAAATTAAAATAATGTACTTTTGTAGGTAAAACCATTCTCCAACCATAACCAAACCAGCCAATTTTTACTTTAACCTCTCTTAATTTTTCTAGAAATCAGTAAAAATACATTAGTTAATTATTTCACTTTTGTTCTTTAAAAATATGTTAAAAATATGAGTTTTATGTTTTTTCTATTTTATTTAAAAGTGACCAGATAAAGCCTCTTTGGTTGTTTTTATAAACGGTAGTAAGTGTTAAAACTTTTTTATAGTTAACACTTTAACTGAAATTATGATTAGACATAACTTGAAAATTAAAAGGGGGCAATGGGTGTTAATCTACCTAAAATTCGAGGCGATGGTCCAGAAAAGGTTGGGAACCACTGTTCTAATGAAATGTCTCCAAATCAGTTGCCAAAAATTAAATTTAAATTTTACAAAATTCTGTGACCACTTTAAGAATATTATTTTTTCAATTTTTGGAAAACCTTTTCTCATTTTTTTTTAAATATTCCAAGTTCCAATACATAATTTAAAATAATCAAAACAATCATTAACAGCATACCTCATATATCTTATCTATTAAAAACTATATTTTATATACTTAACACTACGCTATTACAAGAGAAAAACATTCTTTAATTATATGGATATCGCTGCCTGATATCAAGTAACATTCACTCAGTTGCCTGAAGTTCATTATATTTATCAATATAAATAACTTATCACTGAGTTATGCTTTAAGGGGATTCGATAATGTTATTTCTATGATCTATGACGTGTTACTTGGCAATAAAAATCACCACAGTGAAAATGTTATAGAAAAGGTTGAAGGAAAACAGAAATTGCCAAACCTAACAACCCTTTTCACCAGAATAGGGATTTTTCTACTGATCGAGATTCACGCGATACACGAGTCTGTAGCTTGCACCTCAAGAAAAGAACCAGGGGAGAAACCTGTTTCCAGTGGCTAGCAGACCTAAATACGGTCAGATTCCCGGTCGATGAAGGGCTTCTTCCAGGATACTTCATATATTTTATTTTTTTTAAAAAGGGAATAAGATGAATAAGTGGTTGCTATTTATTTGCTTTAGCAATTCTCGGTACTTTTTAGCCTACTTTTCTTTTTTTAATTCGAAAGAATTTAAAAAATGAAAAAGTAGGTATTGACATGCGGTCGATGTCCGTCTGTCTGTCTGTCCGTCTGTCCGTCCGTACCCCCCTTCCAAAAACGGTTCTAATCATCGGATCTTAAAAATTCTTGTTTTGTTAGAAAGCTATAACCTCAGATACCCAACTTTCATACTTTTTGTCCGTCTGTCTGTACGTCCGGACGGACATAAATCTACTATCTGTCGGCGAATTTCCCATTGAATTAGCATTGAAATTCAATTTTGAGTCATTTAAATCACTGTAGGTATTGAAATGCGGTTGATGTCCAACTGTCTGTCTGTCCATCTGTCTGTTCGTATGTCTGTCTGTTCGTATGTCTGTCCGTCTGTCTGTCCGCCTGTCTGTCCGTTTGTCTGTCTGTCTGTACCCCCCTTCCAAAATCGGTTCTAATCATCGGATCTTAAAAATTCTTTTTTGTTAGAAAGCTATGACCTCAGATACCCAACTTTCATACTTTTTGTCCGTCTGTCTATACGTCCGGACGGACATAAATCTACTATCTGTCGGCGAATTTCCCATTGAATTAGCATTGAAATTCAATTTTGAGTCATTTAAATCACTGTAGGTATTGAAATGCGGTTGATGTCCAACTGTCTGTCTGTCCATCTGTCTGTCTGTTCGTATGTCTGTCTGTTCGTATGTCTGTCCGTCTGTCTGTCCGCCTGTCTGTCCGTTTGTCTGTCTGTCTGTACCCCCCTTCCAAAATCGGTTCTAATCATCGGATCTTAAAAATTCTTTTTTTGTTAGAAAGCTATGACCTCAGATACCCAACTTTCATACTTTTTGTCCGTCTGTCTGTACGTCCGGACGGACATAAATCTACTATCTGTCGGCGAATTTCCCGTTGAATTAGCATTGAAATTCAATTTTGAGTCATTTAAATCACTGTAGGTATTGAAATGCGGTTGATGTCCATCTGTCTGTCTGTTCGTATGTCTGTCTGTCTTTCCGTCTGTCTGTCTGTCCGTCTGTCCGTATCCCTCTTCCAAAATCGGTTCTATCCCTCGGATCTTAAAAATTCTTTTTTTGTTAGAAAGCTATGACCTCAGATACCCAACTTTCATACTTTTTGTCCGTCTGTCTGTACGTCTGGACGGATATAAATCTACTATCTTTCGGCGAATTTCCCATTGAATTAACATTGAAATTCAATTTTGAGTCATTTAAATCACTGTTGCCAAATCAACAATGGCATGAGAAACTTTATTTATTTAAACATATTTGAAGCAAAATAATATTTTCATGAATCAGTTTGGAAAGACGTCATAAAGTGTAGCACAATTCGATTCTTTGATTATTCATTAATTATCTACCAGAAAGCGGCAAGGCATACTTTTGCATGCAATTATGCTTAGTTTTAATTTACATTTCTTATTTTTTAATGCAGTTCGGAGTATTTTCATTACTTTTGTTATTAATAAATATTTAATTATTCTTCGAACTACAAATAAATCACGAGCAGATGATAAATAATATTTAATTAATTTGCGAAAGAATATTAAGGAAAATAGTTGATTTTGGCTTTTAGAAGTTTAAATTATAGCTGGGTGCTGTGTTTCGATTTTTTTTTTTCTAATGTGTATAAATCTAGTGTAGAAACGGCTGTTGATGATATTTACTTTTGGAACATAGTTTTTTTTCCCGATTAGAACTTCAGTAAGTATTTAAGTAACAGGAAAGTAGGCTATTTTAGTTCTTTATGAACATCTTGTTAATAACTACATAGTTATTAAAATGGTATATAACTAATGGTAATAGTTTATAAATGGTAATAGTTATTATAGTGGTAATGCGTCTTATAAATTTGTTATTTTTATGTTTAATCATTTTAATATTACTATTTAATTCAGTAACACAGCCTTTAAGAATGTTAAAAAGTATGTTTTCTTATGTATTTCATGCTTGGACCAAAGTTACCCGCCCGAATCCTAATCGTGTCCAAATTTGTAGACTAACACTAAATTTTTTTAATTTAATAAAATTTAACAAATATATTTGTAAATTATTCCTTAAAGTACAATTCTTAGAATGCATAATGATTTTTATGTGTTTAAATCGTTTTTGTAGTTTAATTTATCTTCTTTTGTAAAAAAACCCCTATTCTTTTTGGACCAAAGTTACACGCACTGACGGTACATTACATTTGTACTTAAAAACACTTAATTCGCTTTGGATATAATTCAAGTCATTTTTAGCCTACTTTTCTTTTTTTAATTTGAAAGAATTAAAAAAATGAAAAAGTAGGTATTGACATGCGGTCGATGTCCGTCCGTCTGCCCTGTCTGTCCGTACCCCCCTTCCAAAATCGGTTCTATCCATCGGATCTTAAAAATTCTTTTTTTGTTAGAAAGCTATGACCTCAGATACCGAACTTTCATACTTTTTGTCCGTCTGTCTGTACGTCCGGACGGACATAAATCTACTATCTGTCGGCGAATTTCCCATTGAATTAGCATTGAAATTCAATTTTGAGTCATTTAAATCACTGTAGGTATTGAAATGCGGTTGATGTCCAACTGTCTGTCTGTCCATCTGTCTGTTCGTATGTCTGTCTGTTCGTATGTCTGTCCGTCTGTCTATCCGCCTGTCTGTCCGTTTGTCTGTCTGTCTGTACCCCCCTTCCAAAATCGGTTCTAATCATCGGATCTTAAAAATTCTTTTTTTGTTAGAAAGCTATGACCTCAGATACCCAACTTTCATACTTTTTGTCCGTCTGTCTGTACGTCCGGACGGACATAAATCTACTATCTGTCGGCGAATTTCCCGTTGAATTAGCATTGAAATTCAATTTTGAGTCATTTAAATCACTGTAGGTATTGAAATGCGGTTTGATGTCCATCTGTCTGTCTGTTCGTATGTCTGTCTGTCTTTCCGTCTGTCTGTCTGTCCGTCTGTCCGTATCCCTCTTCCAAAATCGGTTCTATCCCTCGGATCTTAAAAAATTCTTTTTTTGTTAGAAAGCTATGACCTCAGATACCCAAACTTTCATACTTTTTGTCCGTTCTGTCTGTACGTCTGGACGGATATAAATCTACTATCTTTCGGCGAATTTCCCATTGAATTAACATTGAAATTCAATTTTGAGTCATTTAAATCACTGTTGCCAAATCAACAATGGCATGAGAAACTTTATTTATTTAAACATATTTGAAGCAAAATAATATTTTCATGAATCAGTTTGGAAAGACGTCATAAAGTGTAGCACAATTCGATTCTTTGATATTCATTAATTATCTACCAAGAAAGCGGCAAGGCATACTTTTGCATGCAATTATGCTTAGTTTTAATTTACATTTCTTATTTTTTAATGCAGTTCGGAGATTTTCATTACTTTTGTTATTAATAAATATTTAATTATTCTTCGAACTACAAATAAATCACGAGCAGATGATAAATAATATTTAATTAATTTGCGAAAGAATATTAAGGAAAATAGTTGATTTTGGCTTTTAGAAGTTTAAATTATAGCTGGGTGCTGTGTTTCGATTTTTTTTTTCTAATGTGTATAAATCTATGTAGAAACGGCTGTTGATGATATTTACTTTTGGAACATAGTTTTTTTTTTTTCCGATTAGAACTTCAGTAAGTATTTAAGTAACAGGAAAGTAGGCTATTTTAGTTCTTTATGAACTTCTTGTTAATAACTACATAGTTATTAAAAATGGTATATAACTAATGGTAATAGTTATAAAATGGTAATAGTTATTATAGTGGTAATGCGTCTTATAAATTTGTTATTTTTATGTTTAATCATTTTAATATTACTATTTAATTCAGTAACACAGCCTTTAAGAATGTTAAAAAGTATGTTTCTTATGTATTTCATGCTTGGACCAAAGTTACCCGCCCGAATCCTAATCGTGTCCAAATTTGTAGACTAACACTAAATTTTTTTTAATTTATAAAATTTAACAAATATATTTGTAAATTATTCCTTAAGTACAATTCTTAGAATGCATAATGATTTTTATGTGTTTAAATCGTTTTTGTAGTTTAATTTATCTTCTTTTGTAAAAAACCCCTATTCTTTTGGACCAAAGTTACACGCACTGACGGTACATTACATTTGTACTTAACAACACTTAATTCGCTTTGGATATAATTCAAGTCATTTTTAGCCTACTTTTCTTTTTTTAATTTGAAAGAATTAAAAAAATGAAAAAGTAGGTATTGACATGCGGTCGATGTCCGTCCGTCTGTCTGTCTGTCCGTACCCCCCTTCCAAAATCGGTTCTATTCATCGGATCTTAAAAATTCTTTTTTTGTTAGAAAGCTATGACCTCAGATACCCAACTTTCATACTTTTTGTCCGTCTGTCTGTACGTCCGGACGGACATAAATCTACTATCTGTCGGCGAATTTCCCATTGAATTAGCATTGAAATTCAATTTTGAGTCATTTAAATCACTGTAGGTATTGAAATGCGGTTGGTGTCCATCTGTCTGTCTGTTCGTATGTCTGTCTTTTCCGTCTGTCTGTCCGTACCCCCCTTCCAAAATGGTTCTATCCATCGGATCTTAAATTTTTTTTTGTTAGAAAGCTATGACCTCAGATACCCAACTTTCATACTTTTTGTCCGTCTGTCTGTACGTCCGGACGGACATAAATCTACTATCTGTCGGCGAATTTCCCATTGAATTAGCATTGAAATTCAATTTTAAGTCATTTAAATCACTGTAGGTATTGAAATGCGGTTGATGTCCATCTGTCTGTCTGTTCGTATGTCTGTCTGTCTTTCCGTCTGTCTGTCTGTCCGTAACCCCCCCCCCCCCCCCTTCAAAATCGATTCTATCCATCGGATCTTAAAAATTCTTTTTTTTGTTAGAAAGCTATGACCTCAGATACCCAACTTTCATACTTTTTGTCCGTCTGTCTGTACGTCCGGACGGACATAAAACTACTTTCTGTCGGCGAATTTCCCATTGAATTAGCATTGAAATTCAATTTTAAGTCATTTAAATCGCTGTAGGTATTGAAATGCGGTTGATGTCCATCTGTCTGTCTGTTCGTATGTCTGTCTGTCTTTCCGTCTGTCTGTCTGTCCGTCTGTCCGTATCCCTCTTCCAAAATCGGTTCTATCCCTCGGATCTTAAAAATTCTTTTTTTGTTAGAAAGCTATGACCTCAGATACCCAACTTTCATACTTTTTGTCCGTCTGTCTGTACGTCCGGACGGACATAAATCTATTATCTTTCGGTGAATTTCCCATTGAATTAGCATTGAAATTCAATTTTGAGTCATTTAAATCACTGTTGCCAAATCAACAATGGCATGAGAAACTTTATTTATTTAAACATATTTGAAGCAAAATAATATTTTCATGAATCAGTTTGGAATGACGTCATAAAATGTAGCACAATTTGATTATTTGATTATTCATTATTTATCTACCAAGAAAGCGGCAAGGCATACTTTTGCATGCAATTATGCTTAGTTTTAATTTACATTTCTTATTTTTTAATGCAGTTCGGAGTAGTTTCATTACTTTTGTTATTAATAAATATTTAATTATTCTTCGAACTACAAATAAATCACGAGCAGATGATAAATAATATTTAATTTATTTGCGAAAGAATATTAAGGAAAATAGTTGATTTTGGCTTTTAGAAGTTTAAATTATAGGTGGGTGCTGTGTTTCGATTTTTTTTCTAATGTGTATAAATCTAGTGTAGAAACGGCTGTTGATGATATTTACTTTAGGAACCTAGTTTTTTTCCCGATTAGAACTTCAGTAAGTATTTAAGTAACAGGAAAGTAGGCTATTTTAGTTCTTTATGAACTTCTTGTTTGGTTTGGGATATGACAAGTCGATACAAAGACGTTACTAAATCAGGCATTGCCTTGGACAGATCAAGCCATTTTTCCGTTTCCTGAATTGCAGCAGCATTCATACAAATAAAATTCTGAGCTGATATCTTAAGCTGTGGTTCGTTATGTAATTCCCCTAAAGTTAATACATCACAAATATTCGCAATATCAAGGTTTCTCAAAAGATATTTAACACAAATATCCTTTAAATCCGGAAGGTTATACTTTTCCGCAGCAGAATAGAGTTGGATGCTTATTTCGGAGGTTAGACCCATAACATGGCCATAATAAATGTACCGAAGCATAATCTCGATGACAAGAAGGTCAAAGTCTGTTATCTCCAGACAGTTGGTAAGATTTTCTTTCATGTCACAGTTTAACATGGTGTCAAATACTGAGGAACGGGCGCATAAAATAAGTTTATGAACTTTCAACTCCTCGTCGCCAACTTTTATAATGAAATCAGAATACTTTTTATTTTCGTAAAGACACTTAAGATTTCTTTGTAAAGGTTTAGGCACATGGAAAACATTACAATTTGGAGATTCAACTGCTTTGGACTCTTCTGTCAGCTCAGAAGTTGTAACATCGTCAACTCTGGAGACTTTTAATTCGCACATCACTGTCAGTGTGTCATTCGGTAAAAGTACGAATCGATCTTCCCCGAATAATTTTTTACGATCAATAACATCGTCAAATCCCCAATCGCAAGAAGACCCTTCATATAAGCAATTATCCAATACGTTTGCACAACGTTTGAATTTATTCACACGAATTAAACTTAAATTAGCAGTAACATAGTGAGCACTAGAGTCCGAACTAATCCTGGACAAGTATATTGCAATACATTCACCTTTGTTTGGATACAAACGTAGACACCATGTGGTGATCAAGGAATCATCAACGATGAATTTAGGACTTAGTAAATATTCCACCCCTTCCAACGAGCATAAACTGAAATTTTCAATTTCCCAAGTGAATTTGCAAGCACTGGTAGAAATACTTGTGCGGGCTCTAAATTCTTTCACCTTTTCAGACATATCAGCAATTAACTTTATTTCAAAATAACCACCAAATAAGTTAAGGAAAAAACACAGTTAGGTTCGGTGCGTAAGTGGGAGGAACACAGCAGAGGTGCCGATCCCCCGCAGAGCTAACGACGCACCCCCCCCCCCCCCCCCTAGAAAATTAATACCCCCCCCCCCTAAAAAAAACGGTGAGGATTTTTTATTTATATGGGCGCTAATGGGAGTACCTAACCAAAGTAGCCCCTCTAACGACATCTTTACGATGTATATAGAAAACCTTATAGTAAAATGATATTTCAAGTACCATCGAATGGGGTAACTTAACTTTATCCCAAGAATTAAAACCCTAGTACTGACTTTCTTCTTAAATATTATTCTACTGATAGGTCAAAGCAGAGCTGCCCTTAATCGAAAAAGGGAAGCACCTTTTGGAATATCTTTTATAATACGGAATTACAAGCTATTTTTAATTTTCCTTTAAAAAGGTTTTCTTTACAGCCAAAGCTATCGGAATCAAAATAATTGGTAAAAATTTCGCTCAAAATTTATGTAATTATATTATTTTTTAAAACAATAAAAATAGCCGGACACGTGATCCAATCAAAAACGGCTTCCAATTCATTCCCTCAGTTCTTATTGCATAAAAAAAGTTTATCTTGGTATAGCTTTTTATTTAATACAACACATTTGACATTATCAAACACATCAGAATTATTTTATAATGTTTACAGAGATTGTTTCACTTAAAAAAAAACATAAAATTTAAAAAATTAAAGTTAAATATAACAAAATTCTTACCGTGAAACTCGGAATTGCAATATTTAATTATATTCAATTACCCAGACCCGTAACATTTGAGACAAGACGACAAGTATTTTCCTACTGATTCTAAAGCAATCATTTAGTTATTTTGGCTTCGAGTCTAATTTGGCGGGAAAAAGTCAAAAATATTATCCGAAGGTCATTAATTCGTAAAATTGTTATACAAAGTTAAGTTCGAAAGATTTATGAGCCAGTTGCAAAATATGGCGGGAATATCTCATTGATTCCATTGGCAAACTATAATGCGAACGTCATCAATTCACCGAAATGTTTTATAAACTGCGTGAGATTTATGAGTGTTTACACTTTGTTACAGCGATCGAATTGTTTATTGGAAATAATTGTCAGAAATCGTATCGTCTGGTAGACGCCAACGAACATAATTTATAACTCCTTTTTTTCCTGGTGTTGCTTTGAATTATGGTTACCCATCCCTATTCTTTGAAGGCAAAAATATAAAAAAGCCACTTTTGATTTTCTTGCCACTTTGTGTTTTATTTTAAACCAAATAAAAATTCGCCAGAGTACAAGTTCTGAGCCCCCCCCCCCCCCCCCCGTTGCGTCGGCTGGGGGGGGGGGCAGATAATGAGTAAGAATAAGAGTTAGCTGAGTTTTTTTTTATCAAGATTGGCTGTTTATTAATAATTTTTATAAAAAATTCACCCCCCCCCCTAAAATTTCAACGATGCAGTCTGCGTCATTGACCCCCCCCCCCCCCCCCCTTGTAGGCACCCCTGGAACACAGACAACTAAACAAGTATCAGCACTCAAGTAGGATAGAAAAGTCAAAAGTGAACGTCATTAAACTCACGAGCGCCTCGATCGCCAACGATTGATATTATAGACCGGTTGCATCTGCGCCCCCCTCTCCTTCGTTCTTATAGCAACGGTTAGTATACAGTAAGTTTTAACGCTTGTTGCGTGTGTTTATCGGGATTTGTTTTCTTAGTAACAACCATAGAGATAGTAACAACGTCGTGACTATTTCACTGCCCAGTATTACAAGTCTCGAAACCGGACAAGGGGGCTGCTTTGGTTTTGATGACAAAAGAGGTTGCTTTGGTTTTGATGATGGATAGGAGTCGCCAAACGCGCCTTTCAAGCAGAAAAACAAATGAGCGTTTTCTTTTTCTGCTTGATTCGAAAAATATTTCTGTGTTTGGGATCTTCTATATTGCATTTTAAGTATAAATACAATAATAAAATTATTTTACACATAATTTGTAAAGGTGCCAACGATTTAAATAACACAGTGATATACTTATAAAGAAACGAAGTACAGTTAAATTATTTCGTAAGAGCGATTTGATATTTATCCTCCTTGTTCTTGCAGTATTATGCTTGTGAACCATGCCGAATTGCAGATATTTTAATGGTTTTAAGAAAAATGTTTTTACAAAATGGAAGGTCGCATACCATCCGCGAAAGCATATTGCAGCGCAAAAGGAAATCGGAATAATAAAATATTTTAACAGGTTGATTTACTACTGACAAGTGACATTTTCTTGCATTCATGGAAAAAAGGCTGAATCAAATGTTCAAAAAGATCAAAATTAATCGTATTTGAAATTCAAGCGAACTAGCGATAGATCGCCAATACCTGCCGCCTCGCTACTTGGGAAAACTTGTCCTGGGCGGATTTTGGGCAGGTACATAGCTGCAGCAAATGCCTGAATTTTGTGGAACAGTAAATTGTGGTAATAGATCAAACCGAAATCGAAAAGCGTTTGATACTACCTATTCCAGATGAAAATTTTAAATCCAACTTCGTGGTGCGGCAAATTTTCTAGGTTTGAACACACCAAAAAGCATTCGATTTACAAATGTTAAGGTTTTCCAGAAATATTTATTGTTCTTTGACAAATACCCTAATCTTGCCACATGAAACATTACCTGAAAATACATTTTGATTTTTAAAATAATATTTTTTTTTGTATTCCAAAATAAAGAAAGAATTATAACTGGATTTCCTACTTAATAAATCCAATCCCCCATACAATATAAAAAATGCTTGATATATCTCTTTCAAACTAAAACTGAAATTAAATAAATGGATTATAACTAGTGTATAATGTATACTTTGAAACAGTAATTTTTTTCGTATAAATTTAATAATAAATAAAAGAATTAAAACTTTTGTCCTAGATAATTTTAGAATTCTCTAACTAAAATTCAAAAAGTTGAATATTTTTAAAATTTTATTTTAAAAATCCGCCTGTATTTTTACAACACAGGACTACAAAGGAGTATTCAAACTGATACTTACTGTTAATAAAGATTCTGGCTTTGGCACCCATAGTGGCATATTGGAATGTAGTATACTAGTTGTACCTTGGGCAAAATCAATTGTGCTTTGGATTCTTTATTATACTATTGTACACTTCATAAAAATTTTTATTTATCTATAATAATAAAGAAAGAGTCTGTCTGTGTGTCTGTCTTCGGATCGTAAAAGACCTACTTATACTGCCCACAGGAATTCGAAATTTTAAAGATAGATTCCCTTTAATACTAGCGTGTGCACCTGAGGCTTAGTTTTTTCATATTTGTTCCATTTTTAGAGAAAATTCGAATTTTCTGAAAAAAATACACCACTTTCGCTCAAATCCGATCATTTTTTCTCTTTCCTGATGCCATCGGCTGAAAAATTAAAACTTTTAACGAAAACCTTTAAATTCAAAATGTTATTTTATTCTTTTTTATCTTTGCCATTACTTTCAGAAACTAAATTCATTATTTGAAAAATAATTGACACGTTTCAAGTGACGTAATTCCGCCAGTCTTCATTCCCTGATTTTATTGTGGGTTTATTTGATGATTTTTTCATTGGGATTTTCTGTTGACTGCATGTATGCATATTTAAGCAATAAATGTAAAGTTAAGCTATTACTGAACTATGATGGTTAATAAAGGCCATCGCACTAGAGCTATTAGTGTGTTATGTCTTTATATTTTCGCCAAATACGTTGCCAAACTCGCCAAATTATTAACTAAAATTTGCCAAATAGGCAATTTCTTTTATGAATAATTTATAAGCTGGTCGGTTGTTCGAAGGTCATTGTGTTTGAGCTGTATAATGGGTGTGGGTAGCTATATCTATTTTCTCGCCAAATTATTTCCCAAAACGCGCCAAATGAGCTAAAAGGTTATATATATTTATGAGGGAATTGTGATGGCATTTATGAGTGCATTTTACAGCGTATTTTTCATTTTGGAATTTTAAGGCAATGAAACTGGATTTTATAATTTATAACGAGCGGAAACAAGTTTATGATCCTATAACCGGTTATATGGTACACATATTTGGAATCTATTTGAGATACTTTTATTCCGTGTGAAGAACGGGTATAAATTTGCTAGTTTATTATATTTATTAAAAAGTAATAACAAATATTTGTACAAAAGCATTTATCATTAAAAAATATTTTAATTTATTGCATATAACTAACAAGAGAACATACAAAACACAACTATTATGTTGGCGTATATTAAGAGAGACTGTCAGTCCCATATAGCTAATGCATTAGTTTTGAAATCACAACTTTTGAAAAAGAATTGCTTTGCCGTGTTATCCCGCTTTCAACAGGAATAGGAATCATCATAACGTCAATTTAAAACAAAATTGAAAAGAAAATAACATTCGGTTATTAAATTATTAATTGTTAAAGTTTTAAAATAGTGTCGCTATCTGCTGTATATTTTTGGCATTTTAAAACTTCAAAAATATATAAATAAATAGCTAGATAACACTTTCGTTTGAAATTTGTTTCATTTCTATGTTATGTTGATTCAAATACCTGGGGGAAAAGGGCCAACATGGCAAAGCAATACTTCTGCGGTAGTTATGATTTCAAAACTAATACAATAGCTGTATGGGACTGACAATCCCTCTTAAGCAATATAAAAAAAATACATAATCCTTATAATACATAAATATAAAGTATTTTATAACCAAAATGTCTGTCAACAGAAACCTATATAAAAAAACACTAACATTTTATTGTAAAGTAACACAAAAAAGAAAAATATTTACAATACAGAAAATGAATAATTACATAAATACTGAAAGTACATAATTCTCTTGTCGTATCATTGATATTGATATTATTAATTGGTATGATAAAATATGATATAGATTTAAATTTGAATTGAAATTAACAAAATAATCTTGTCATAAACTTTTTTTGCTACATGTTTTTGCAACTGTATTGACTTGCATCATTATACCAGTGCCGTATCATATTGTCTGCATTATTATTACAAAAGCTAAAAAGATAAAATATATTATCTGTAAATATTGGCATAATACAAAAAAAACCCAAGATGATGTCTCTCTTCTTAGGAGGTGACAAGCATTTTAGCTTCCACACTACGTTTATAACGTAAAAAGTGGAAGGTAATTATAATATTTCAGTCCGTCTGTCTGTCCGTCCGTATGTCACCGAACGAACCGCAAGTCTCACAAATAGTGGGATATGTCATATTGAAGCAAAAAATCAGACTAGGCTACATCCCGAATTTCATTAAAAAATTTAAATTAGAAGTTTATTTAAAATTTAAATTACTAAAAATTTAATCTACATTAAAATAACCAATAACATGGAAATTCCATTTTTATTCAATATTTTCACTGTTGCCATTTCGTCATTTGTACGAGAAACTTTATTTAAAATAAAAATTAAACTCTTGAAAAATATTTATTTTTGTGATATAATTCAATTTGGATTGTTATAATAGCACAGTAGAGTTTTTTGATGATTCATTATATATGTATGAAGAAAGATGCATAAAGAATTCTAACTTTGCATAAAGAACATGCAAAGTTTCGCTTTTATTTTTAACGCATCAATTTAATTAATTATTTATTTATTTATTTATTTATTTATTTATTTATTTATTTTTTATTTATTTTTTCAAACTATAAACTGGTGGCTACAAAAAGATATTTATTAAAAAAATATATCATTATTCTTCGAACTTCAAAAAAATAAGCAAACGATAAAGATTAATTATTAAATCTGCAAAAGAAGATTAAAGAAAATAGTTAATTTTGGAATTACAACGGCGCTGTTTAGCGAATTTCTTTCTATGGTGTATAAATAGTTTGTTTCCTGTTGAGCACAAATGTTGTTTGGAAGCGGTTTAAGTGACAGATTCTATAACAAACCAACTTGTTATATTTCTACTTTACCCAAATCATTTGAAAAAAAAATCATCAAAATTTGGTTTGGTAGATGCTTTACCATACAATTCTGGAAACAGTACCATCTTAAAGAAGGTTAAGAAGGATTTTTTTTCAAATTCAACTTTGGCATCCTTTTCACCGTGAACAACCCCATACAATAGCCTTGCTAGTGAAAGCGTTTTCATTGGGTGACAACTTTTTTTATTGTACTTAAAGCTGGTAAAGTAATTCTTGTGGTGCAAGCAGATTTTCATATTTGACGCAGTAACTCTGCCAGCTCTGTATGTGAACCATTCACTGCTCTTTCATTGATTCCGTGTGGGAAATTTCAATTTCCCTTGTATCCTGCGTAGTGAAAGCGAATTTGAAATCACTTGCAGCTTTTTGCAAGTCTTGTAACGAAACACTCAAATTATGTTCATTAAATTTAAATTGTCTTTACAAAAGTACTGTTAAAAAGCGAAATGACGTTGTTGTTTCTTATCCTCATTGTCTGACTGAGTCGACAAGATCCGCAAGTTCGTTGACTGATAGATAGTCGAAGACTAGAAGAGGATTGCAATAAAGATCCTCTCTAGGGAGTCACATATGCAATCCAAAAGGTGTTCAGGAGATGCCTGGTGACTTTGACATTTGGTGCAGGTGGCGAAGGCTTTCTGCCTCGTTGAACACTTGATGTGATGCTGACGAGTCTTGAGAGTGCAGTCGGTATGTCTGTCGCACGGGAGGTCAAGGGACAAACCCAGTTTTGAGCCATGTACCAATTAGGGTGGGGGGGGGGGGTGTTTTTCACTCCGTCGAGATTTTTGATTTTTCTCGGCGACTATAGCTCCAGAAAAGTAAATGACGTTTATCACTGCACTAAAACAGTCAACATCTTGTACTGGCGGAGAATGCTGTGAAACTACTCATAGGTCTTTCGAGGAATTGCCCTTTTGGGACACCTGACACACTAGGCGATTCAGTCTTGACTGTGGAGTTAAAAATCAATATCTTTGATTTGCAGATAGTCTCTTTGCTTGTCTTATTACTCCAATAGGCAGGAACAGAGATGTGCAGGATTTATATTCTTCCTTAGAATAATGTCCTGAACACAGGCAGGGCCTGATTTCTGCCAGGGCAAACGGGGCACGTGCCCAGGGGGCAGAACCACTTTAAGGGGGCCCCAAATTTTCTTCATGAACATTTATGCTCAATACAACTGCCCCAAACTTTTTAATATGAAGTATGCAAAAAAATTAAATTCATGAACAAAAGTTGACTATGAAATTATGTTTAAAATCTGAATTAATCAATTCACAAAAATTAGTTATTTTGGGGGTATTCAGCATGCTTTCCAAGCTAATTACTTCAGCTATTTTTTTTTTTTTTGGTAAACAATGTAAGGAAAATACACGCAAATATTTTATCGAGGTATGATTTGGGGCACCCAAATTTGCTCGTGCCCTGGGCCCCTAAAGTTGTAAGTCGGGCCCTGCACACAGGGCGGCAACATGATAGTGCAAGACTCGACAAGTCCAGCCATGCATGTACAACGAGCAGATTTAATGATTCCATGATTTGAGAAAACGAACCATGGCTCCAAAAGTTTTTCTGATGGTCTCTGGGAGTGACGAATCTATGTAAAAAGAAAATAAAATATGAATAAACAGTTTATAAAATTTTAAAACAATTATTATATAAAAATATAGAGAAAGTTTTAGCCCTAGAAAAATTAAAATACTTTTCAGACACTAATAAAGAAATGTGCAATTTATTATACAAATTTTTTATTATTCTTAAAGTATTTAATTATAAGTACAATTAACTAAAGTACAATTTTTTAGTTTTTCTAGAAAAGATCTTTAGTGCTATATCTACATATCTAAAAAATGGAGATGCTTTATAATTACATTATTCTTAATTTTAGAACGAAACGTTCATTCAATAAACGTACATTTAATTTTTTAAAAAAAAAACCGTAGGCTTGTTTAATATGCATAATGCCTACAACATACAAGTACAAGCGCGAACTGAGAAACTAAACAAATTACCTTTCCAAGAACTAGGGACAATCCATTTACTATTAACGTAGCCACATCGCTGACCCAGCCGCAAACAAATTTATTGTAAGCCAAAAAGCTTTCTTTAGTGCATGGGCGTACCCACCATTAGGCAGAGGGGGGCAGCTGCCCCTCCCTAGATAGGGCGAAGTGGGCCCAGGGACCCGCTTGTCCTATGGGGGCCCCTTTATATATTATGTGAAAGGGGAGGTAATTTATTTTTTTAAGTTGAGTCCATTTGTTTGAAATCGTGGCCCAGCTTTGCCTCTAGAGGCCCCTATATATAATATATATTATATTAAAGGGGCCTACAAATGTTAATCAAATTGAAGCCCATGTTCCCGATTGGTTCTCACTTGGCCTCTGTGGGGGCCCAATATATTATATATAAAGGGGCCTACATATTTTTCAAATCGGGCCCACTTTCCTCTGAAACCTCATATTCCTAGTAGTATATTATTAAAATGTAAAAGAAGTTTACGTATTTTGTTCAAATTGGGCAGAATATGATCCCAATTGGGCCAACTGCCGTTGGAGGCCCCAGGACCCACTCAAGACTTTTATGCAAGTGATGATTTGGGGGCCCCCTGAACGCAGCGTCTGTCTAATACATGGGCAACTAATGGGCCAATAAACTTATATTGGGCAACCAACTTGTGTCAAATTAATGGTTAAATTTACCATACATTAACCAAGACTACGTAATTGTTGTTGTATCAAATTTCTAAAAACCATTGTTATATTCTTAATCCAATATGGTAAAGCAATAGGTGATAGCACAGATTTATTTAAGGGTTGATGTGGGGGGCCCCTTCAAATTTTAAAGAGGAAGCCCTGTCTTCAATTGCCGATTCGGTAATCGGGCCCTTATATATTGTATATGAAATGGGCTACGATTTTTGTTCAAAATCAAGAAAAATTTTCAGACAAAATTTAGCTCCTCAACATTAAGATAGAAGATTTTATAGTCTTTAGAAATGAAAGAAACTTAGAATTAATTGTGAAAACAAAGATTTGTTTAAACAAATTTAACTTGTGTTCAAGATCGTTGAATATTCTTTGAGCACTTTAATATAATTATAGAAATTAAATTAGTTTATTTTTGAATAATTTGCAGGAGGCCCCGAATTCGCAGTTGGGCAAGCCCTAAGTATTATAAGTAAAAGTCCCATTTTAAAGCCACAATAAGTAATATAGGCCCCTTTGAGAGAACGCATAGGCTGGTTGCAGCATTTGCAAATAAACTGGCAAAACAAATTGAGTGCTTAAAATCGATTTTTTTTTATAGTTCTAAATAATTGTATAGTAAAAATAAATATGGTTTACAAGAAATGAGCACAAAAGATAAATCGTGCTATTTTCGTTCATGTTACTCGCAAGTATTTTTTACCAAACTTGATGGCTTTGATAAATTAGCGGTTCTTCAAGAAAAAGAATTTTTAACATATTTAAAAACTCTCTTTAAAGATTGGTCCGCCCATTCTACACACTATAAATTGTCACTTCAACTCGAGTGCGAATGCATTCGTATTCATATTCGAATACAAGATTCTCGCCTGCTTTTAGTTTATTACAATTAGAGTTAATTCCTTTTGCTTTTCAATTTTCACTTAGCTTTTTGTTTTTAAAAATTATTACAATTTATTTCTGAACAATTTGATTCAATTAATTATAAAGTGCACTTTGAAATAGCACACTAATTTTAAGCAATCGTGGCTTTCCGAACCGTACTTAAAAGGGTTAGGGGCGGGGAGACCCTCTTTTATATAGATTCGATTGACGCTTGTTTATTTCTGTTTTCTTTATTAGTTTCAAGTCAGAACAAAGGATACTTGTTCAAAGTATTTTCACATTTAACAAAGGAAAAGTATGCAAAATGTGCATCGTATGTGATTTTTTATAAGTATTTTCCCACCACCATGAGATGATACAGCTGTCGCTTAGAATACCCAAGTTTGGGGTATGACGTCGATTAGTATGTGTTTTTAAGTTATCCGAGTATCAAACGTTCAAATAAAAACTTTCAAATATATGAATTTTGAAAAATGTCTCGTGAGATTACGGGGAGGGATGGTCAAGCCACATATAACGAGGGGGGTGGCGGGGGGGGGGGGTTAAAAAATCGTCAAAATCGCATCACGTGTGTTATGGACGCCCCTATAGGAGTTAACAAGGGGGGAAGGATGTCAAAGGAAAATTCCCTAAAGGGGCCCATCCAAAATTAAGAAAATAGGGGCCCCTAGTGTTACCTGCCCCTCCCTAAATCAGATCCTGGGTACGCCCTTGCTTTAGTGTACGCACTTTTTCCATCAACTAAATAAGTCATAATATCCATAAACATCACATCTAGAAAATTCAGCACTTGTATTATTCTTAGATAAAGCATATGGATCTATACCATTTATCAATGAAATTGTCTCCAAATACCTTTCCTTAGGATCTTTATTCATATTCCAATAATATTCGCTAGTCATTTTAAAAGCATAATTCTTTTTTTTAAAACATTTATTAGTTTATTAAAAAAAATTACATCATTATTCTTCGAACTTCAAACAAATTTAGCAAACGATAAAGACTAATTATTACATCTGCGAAAGAATATTAATTGTTGGGTGGAAGTTAAGTGACTTAACACATTTTTTTAGCAAATTACAACAACACTATTAGTTCCATTGAAAACACTTTACTAAAAGTTACTCAACTGAGTTTAAAAAACTGATAAACTCAACAATGAAAGCAATGACAATATTGAACTTGACTGTATCGCTCAAATGCCTACCAATATTAATTAAATTGTAGTTTAAACTCAATAATAAAAAAACATATGTATTTTTTTGCTAAATAATTCTTTAAATAATTATTAAATATCATTTTTAAAGATTTTTGTTCATCGGTACGACGGTACGTCACGTGAGGCCTAACACGTTGATTTGGGTGACGTCACTAATAAGCCAGCGGGATGTTTTTCTTTTTTTGTTAATTAAGCTTAAAATAAATATGATGATAAAAGATGTAATCTGATTTACTATTAAAATAAGAATTATAGTGGTCATGGAAGGTGGTTTTACAGTGGGTGGTTATTAGTGGGGCTGGGGAGCCCAGTCGGTTAGGCATCCGCCTAGCATGCGAAAGGTCCCAGGTTCGGGTCCGGGCATCGCCAAAATAACTGCCGACCTATAAACAGCCCGTGCAGCCAAAATGTCCGACGAATAATACCCACACGTTAAATATCCTTCAAAGTCCCAACGCTGCGTACGATGTCGCCCTTAACGGTTGCGTTGGATGCCTACTCAGGTGTCGGCTCGTCACTTGATTGTGGTTCTAAAATACGACACCCGTCGCCAATAGCCCTCGTGTAGCTCTAGTGCGACGATAATTCAAACTAAACCTAAACAGAAGCGGATAGTTCAAATTTGTCTAAAGTAGATTCTAATCTGGTGTTACAAAGTTTTTTATACTTACGAGTAACGTCCCAGATACCACGTGACAGCCAGAAAACGTTTTCACGCCTAATTTAAAAATTCTTTTTTAAGCTTTTTAACCAAAACAGTCTCAGTTGGATACAGTAGCGGATTTATGGGGGAGTTAGGGGGCTATAGCCCCCCCCCCCCCCCATGAGACCCAAAATTATACTACATAAAAACGATTTTCGAAAGGCAAAACTGAAAAAAAAAGTTCCAAAGTTGTTTTTGGTATTTCCCTAAATCCATCTCCTCCTCTTTTCTTTTGAATCTTTTATCTGTCTTTATCTTTTCTTTCTGTTTTTAGCTAGTGTAGTGAAGAAAATAAAATGGAACTTTAGTCCTCCGAGCGCGCCTTGGTACGGTGGATGGTGGGAGCGGATGATATCGTGTTCTCAGGGACCTTCTGAAGAGAAGTCTCGGAAGAGCTTGCCTTGTTTACGAGGAGATGTTCACCTTGCTAGCTGACTGCGAGAGTACGATAAACCAATGACCGTTGACATATTTGTCGGAGATCCAAATGAGCCACAGCCGTTAACACCTGCACATTTTCTGCGGGAAGTTAGCTCACCAGTATACTCTGACACCATAGACCTAGGTATACTAGATGGAAATCATCTTCGGAAAAGACTGCGGTATCTACAGAAAGTTAGATATTGTTTCCGGAAGAGGTTCTAGAAAGAGTACCACTCAGAACTTGTTAAGAACCCTGAAGCTAAGAGATCTGATATTTTGGAAGGAGACATTGTGCTTGTGGGGTCTGAAAATTCAAAGAGGATAGATTGGCCGTTGGATCGTGTAATGCAGCTGTTTTCCGGTAAAGATGGCGGACAGCAGGTGGCTCGGCTCAAATTGGCCAATTCAAGCATAGTTCGACCACTTCAGCGGTTGTACCCTTTAGAGATCCGGTTTGAACAGCTGCCGGAGGTTGTTCTGAGCTAGAGCTACCAACATCCATAGAAACTCAGACAACGCCTAGTGGACGGCCTGTGAAGGTTCCAATGAGAGATCCTTCCGAAGACGCGCGTTTACATGAGCCATCGAATCCATGGAATGAAGAGCAAACTCCGCAATTTTTCCCTCTTGGGGATTTTTCGCCCCGGCAGAACCGGCAATTGCAGGGCTTATTGGGGGGTTTCGCAAACCCTCCAATCAAGGCGGGTTTGCGTTTCATTCCATGGTTTCCGCCACTTATACTTCTACTTCGACTTCTTGTCTGTGGATTCGGAAAAAACATTTGACATAAACACCTTAGCATGTAACCATCCTATTGCTGATCATTATGAAAAGTATTGCTAGCTAAATATACGAGTCACAATTAATACATTACTCAAGTGTAGTTGTCAAGAAATGTCAGATGTCCCGCGCTTCTACGTCATCAACTCCCGGTTCCCATGTAAACGCCTTATTTTACGAAGGGGGGTTGATTGCGGAGTTTAGGTTAGAAATCCTGCTCGACCACTTTTTCCCCTAATGGAGGATTTGGCATTCCATGGATTCGATGGCTCAAGTAAACGCGCCTTGAGTTACCATACATCCATAGAACCTCAGATTCAGACAACACGCAGTGGACGGCAAGTGAAGAGGCCAATGAGACTTTGAAACTATTAAGAATTTTTTTTTGCTGTTCAAGTTTATTGTTCCTTAGCTACGAAAATTGTTAATATAGTTTAAAATTTACAGGGATTTTATATAATAATTAAGGAATATCTAATCTTAAAATATTAGTGCTATTTTTAAAAAATTACTTTTAAAATTTAGGACTTTTTTATATTTTCATGAGTTTTAAAATGATTTTAAAATGTTAATATTACTTCAAAATTAATTTTTTTTTAATTTTAAACATGATATATAGTAAAAATTTAGATTGAAAGGTTTTTGTTGAAAAATGTGGATATCACTTCCTATATCTTTTAAGTCCTGATGTTGTAAAAGTGATTCGTTTCATATCACCTATTTTTTATAATGACAAATTTTTATGATTTCAATAATTGAATATATTAAATTATAAAAATAAACATGACTTAAAAATAATTTCATTTTCTAATTTAAATTTGCATTTGCCGAGATATTTTCAGATATGTCTTTCTTTCGCGTACAAAATCTTTCAAATTTGTACACGAAAGAAAGACCTATTTGAAAATTTCTACTACAGCCAATTACGCCTCGTAATTTAGAATCCTGGTCAAGAGACGAGAGTGTTTTTTTATGATTCCATTCTTTTTCCCCCTTCTTGATTAGTAAGTGTCTCGAAGTCTGTTGCATTCGGATTATTCATTCAATCTACAGACCTCTCCGAATAGCGAGCGTTATTTTATAACCACCCGGTATATACTATAGGCAACAATTCCAAAGTGGGTTAATTCTAGTCGTTGGACCGCCAACTTTTCAAAACTTGGCGACATCTTGAAAATCCTGTTTTCTGAACGCTCTTTGCTTGAGATATTTTCGGTAACAGTAAAACTGGTTTCGATCAGCTTCAGAACAGAATGCATGCAACGTAAGTTTAACACCCCCTTCTTTTGATTTGTTTACACGGTTGCTAGAAAAAGTAATTTATTGCTTTTTAACAACTTGTAATTTGTCCCTAGGCCAGCAACTAGGATTTTTCTTCAAAAGTTGGTTCTGATAAGTAAAGAAAATTAGTATATAAATATATTTACTTAAAATGAAAAAAAGGTGGGGGCTCGATCCCCGCCTTTGCCCTGGGTGTACTTCCTTTCTCAGTATCAAAATTATAAATTAACTAGCACTTTTGCCACTCTATTCGGGCTCCGTAGTGAGTCATGGCTGCCGATGGCAGCTCAGTACGAGTCGTTCCTCTACCCTACTATAGAATTCTTTGGTCGTACAAAAAAAATGTGTTCAATTATTTATTTGTCAATGCACTAACATGAAGCAACAAAATTAGATGAGTTAAACTTGAGAAGTGACTGGTATTTTTTAATAATAATAACTTTATTAATATCAAGCAAGAAAAAACATATGAATAAATATGCGGGGACATATGATAAATATGTGCTACTCCGGACCTGGCCACACGCCGAACACTCTCTTCTCTACCGCTTCTACGCGCGGTTTATTTTCAATCTTTTTATAATGATTTATTAATACTCAATTGAAATCTTATGAACCATTCTTAGCAATAAATAATCTAATCGTTATGTTAAAAACGCTTTTCACAATCTTCAATATCCAAAGATCATCTTAATCCTTTTTGATAACAACCAACATTTCTCGTAAGCCTGAAACGTCCATAAATACAAAAAAAAAAAAAATTCATATTAGCTGCTTAGGGGATTATTCCCTTCAAGCAGCCTAAAAAATTTTAATTAAATAAAAGTTTATAACAAAGTACAAATAATAATAGTAATAAATTACAGCACCATAGTACTTGGCAAGAGACTTTTAAAACGCAAAACTTAGTGCTGATAACTTTTGTCTAAATTTAGCAGAAACTTGATTTGTTTATAAACAAACCATTTCTAAATAAACTTATGATATTTTAACAGGTGATTAAACACTAAATATTACTCATCTGCACATAAAAAATCTTTTACCACATAGAAAACACAAATCCTGGTTTTTCTATGTGGTTTAGGTGAACATGTGTTATTGTGTTTGTGCATAATTTAAGACTAGCCCGTACCTTCAGTGTAAACTGACCATCTGACTAAGTAAAAAACAACCTTAATGATAATTAAAATACAACTTCGGAAGAAACCAGTAATGTCTATTTTCTATATAGTAACATCTATAATCAGATTAACTTTTAATTAAATAAATTTCTAACACACAGCTTGTCCTGAATTGTTGACGGCCATTTTGATTTTGTATCATGACGTCAAGAGGGAGACATCCGCAGAAAACGCGACATCTAGGTCACGTGATCACAACTTTTAAAATAGACATCGACTAATAACGAATCTCAATATTCTCCAATATTGTTAAACCAACATCGTGTCTACAAGATCCCCAAATATCCGCGCAATATTAGAAACTACTTATAGAAAAATATTTTTTTCAAAATAATGTCTGAAACAGTTATGGGCTACTGTTTAAATGTGTAATATTATATTAATTTTAAATCACATTTTTAAAAATGAGCTATATCTGCAAATGTCGTTGAATGTTGTAATTTCAATGTTCAACATTCAGCGACATTCAAAATTTTGGCCAATATTTGTAGAATGTCGGTCAATGTTTGTGTGCTACCTGGGGTAGACCCATTGAAAGCCTAAAAACTCGTTTGGGACATCGGCAATTTGTTTAGATATGGACATTTTGTTTAGTTTGTTTTTAATCTAAACACGCTGTGCAATTTTGAAAACAAGAAAGAAAAAAATTCGAAATTCCAATGCGCACCATCCATAATAATAGCGTTCAGAATAGTTAAACCTACTCGCAACAAACTGAAACTCCACGAAATGAAGAAAAAATAACATTTAAAAAGTAGGCTAGAAATAGACAGCCGGACAGCCAGCACAGTATAGAGAACGTGACGTCATAAGAAATATTCCCATTATCTCTGTTAAAATTCGATCAAATTCGAAACAAATCGAATAATAAAAAAACAGTTATTTATATTTGATAAAAACCTATGTATAATATTTATATATACACTTCATTTCATTATAGTCCAGTGGTTCCCAACCTGGGGGGCGATCGCTCCCAAGTGGGCGATTGGTGTTATCAAGGGGGCAAAAAATACTTGAGGGGCGATGAGTATTCAAAGGGGGGAATTAAAATAAATTTGTACCTTTGTATAGTAAAACCATTCTCCAACCATAACCAAACCAGTCAATTTTTACTTTAAACTCTCTTAAATTTTCTTAATTGGTTTTAAAAAGGTCACGCGCTCCGAACTGCGCTGCCATTGGTTGTTTTGTTTTCTTTGACAAAGTGTTGAAACAAGCCCATTGAATTTTTTTGTAAGGGGGTTAATATTAGATTGGCTGTTCCTATTTCTGTCACTTCTTCTTTCTGTACCTTAGAAAATTTCAGTGGTTTGTCACTAAAGCCCATTTCACATGGTGTACTTTCTGCACGGAACTGCTCTGATAGGGTTGTTCGACTGCCCAGATTCTGACGTCACACGTTCCTTGAGGGGTTGTTGTGAACGATACTTATCGCTAATCTTGGCACATATTTTCAATTTTTTTTATTTGTTTACATAATAATTACGAACAGTTATAACCAGATAATATAATTAATACGAACAGTTATAACCAGTACTATATTGAAGCATATGTTTTTCTTTTTAAGTATTCTCTGCCTTATCCTATACTGTAGAAGCAGGAAACTTTGGCCATGTGCTAAAGGGTTATAGTAATCATAAATTATGATTTACTTTTTACCTCCTGAATCTGACTATATTCCTGAATATCTTTCCAGTTAAAAATTATATTAAAAATATTATTCTACTTTTGGAAATACCACATATACATTCTTAGGAGCATTTAATGACAAAAATCTACATCCAACTTTTGTCTGGAACATCTAAAAAAGTATTGAAAACAACAAAAAAAACCACTATACTATACTTTTATTCATGGGGATAAATATGCTATATTTAATTATTGGTCATCGGGAAACCCGCATGCTGCGTGCTTATTTTAAAAACTAATACCATTTTTTAAATTTATAAAATTTAACACAAACATGCTTAAAAATTATTCATAAAAGTTCAATACTTAAAATGCATGGCCATTTCAAAGTGTTTAAATAGTTTTTGCAGTTTAATTTTTTTCTTCTCTCAGACCAAAGTTACCCACAATGATAGTAATTATAATTTTTGGTTGTTGATTACAACCTCAAATGAACTTACTTGACATTTTCATTGACTTTACAAGAAAGGGTTATAGTAATTATAAATTATGATTTACTTTTTATCTCTTGTGAATCTGACTATATTTCTGAATATCTTTCCAGTTAAAAATACTCAAGTTAATTTTATTTTTCCTACAATTAACAAAATTGAAATGAAATAGTTTGCTGTTTTAATGCTCAAAATATTTTAAATAGTTTCAAACTTAATAAGAAAAACAGTTAAAAGTTTTTCAATTTTTATTTACTAAAATGTTCCAAATTTGGACAATTCTTTGTCTTCCTCTTCATATCTTGACATTATGTCTTCCAAATCCGCCCTCAATTTTCTTTTTAGAAAAGGGTTTTTCAATTCTGAAAACCTGTTACAATAGTAACAGAAGAAAAGTCCATCTGTTGTCTCCTGAGGGGACATTATCGACTCCAAAGCAGCTGCCGCTTTGGCCATAATACTGTTGGGCGTTTCTGCCTTCTTTGATCTGGGCTCAAAAGTTTGGGCAGAACTAGGAATGGGTTCTTTTGTAATTCCTGCTCCTCATCCTCAATTGACAAATCCATAGCAGATTCATGAACCTAAAAAATAAAATTATGAATCACCATAAAATACTTTCATTAGTAGAAGTAGGGGCAAAAAAAAAGTGGGGTATATGCTCAGAACTTGACTGCAAGTGAAAACTGCCCTTCCTCCCTCCAAAAAAAAAATAAAAAATTAAAAAATAGACGTCTTCCAATTTTCGTCAGAATTTTTTATGGACCTTATGAATCTCCATTACTTAACTTCAAAATAACATTTTAATAAAAATGAAGTCAAAGTTTTATCTCGGAAAGTCGAAAGAAAGCGAGACAGAAAAAGTGTCGAAACACATAACCCTCCGTTTACCTGCATTTTTAGCATTGCACAGGTTAAAGGTGAGCAGCAAAGCAAATAGTTTAATTCTGAGAATAATTGAGTCAATAAATACTAAATATTAAAAAGATTGAAAGCAGCATGTACATACTATCTATTCAGAATTAAATTTGCTATACAGATGACCGAATTCTTATAAAATAATGAAAGGGCATACCCGACAATAGACAAGGTGGTACTGCTAGCGTATTCAGGCCGGTCTCGGTTTGGCGGCTTAACTTTTGCAGCCAAGTAGCGGAAACGTACTTAATTTGGTAAACATTCCAGTTCAACTCAGTAGATGTTAATGTTTACATCAATCTTGTTGCCAAATATCAAAAACTAATTTATTTTTGAGTTAGTTGGTTTGTTTGAAAATACAGTAATATAAAAAAAAATAGTAAAGCGTGAAATGGGTTTATTTTGAAATTTCGGGTTTTTGTGTGTATGTGAGTATTTGTTCGAAATGCAACGTGGGTAAGGTTTGGTTTTATAAAATGAACTAAAATCTATAGAGTGGTTTAAGGCTTATGATGTATTTCAGTGTTTGGTTTGCTTTTTGACAAACGCTTTAATCGAAACTACCAAATGTTAATTTTGTCGTTCTTATCTGTCCGATGTTTCACAATAGTTTTTTTTATGAATTTTTTAATAGTTTTTGATGAATTTTTAAATTGAAAGTAATTATCTTATTATTATCTTATCTTATTAGAGTAATGATGTAACGAAATATGCTTAATTAAATTCCTTTTTTTTAAATATAGGATTTTTTTATTAATAAGTATTTTTGTATATATTATTTTGTATTATTTTATTATTGAATGAATAATATTCGATTTTTTTTAAAATTCAGTGTTGGTTTCCCTTTTTTATTATCAATGATATATTTGGATTATAATCGGCCGTAGGCCGATTATAATTCAAATATAGCATTGATAATCGGCCGTAGGCCGATTATAATACTAAGATTTCATTGGTGTTGTATATTAGTGTAAATTTCATTAATGATCAAAAATCCCTCAAAATTAAAAACTTAATTAATAACTTACTAAAAACTTTGGATTAAAAGTAATTAAATAAATTATAATCCAAACGTAGTTTCACATGTCTAGTTGCAACAATAGACCCCAGCGGTTTTTTTTAAGGATATAACGGCTCGAGTGGCCACAATCGACGGCCCGGAGGATTGCCCAGTAGCCACAATCGACGGCCCGGAGGGGGTACCAGCGGTTTTTTTAAGTATATCACGGCTCGAGTGGCCACAATTGACGGCCCGGAGGGGGTACCAGCGGTTTTTTTAAGGATATCACGGCTCGAGTGGCCACAATCGACGGCCCGGAGGATTGCCGAGTAGCCACAATCGACGGCCCGGAGGGGGTACCAGCATATTTTTTTAAGTGTGTCATGGGCCGAGTTCAGTGTTGGGCATTCAATTAATCAATTGCCCCGACCGACCGGTGTTGGTCGGTCGGGTAGTCGGTCTTGGTCGATTGGTCGGGTTGTCGGTCTTTGTCGATTGGTCGGATCGTCGGTCTTGGTCTGGTCGGATCGTCGGTCTTGGTCGGGTCGTCGGCCTTGGTCGGGTTGTCTGCCTTGGTCGGGTTGTCGGCCTTGGTCGGGTTGTCGGTCTTTGTCGGGTAGTCGGTCTTTGTCGGGTGGTCGGTCTTTGTCGATTGGTCGGATCGTCGGTCTTGGTCTGGTCGGATCGTCGGTCTTGGTCTGGTCGGATCGTCGGTCTTGGTCGGGTCGTCGGTCTTGGTCGGGTTGTCGGCCTTTGTCGGGTTGTCGGCCTTTGTCGGGTGGTCGGTCTTTGTCGGGTGGTCGGTCTTCGTCGGGTGGTCGGTCTTTGTCCGGTGGTCGGTCTTGGTCGGGTTGTCGGAGTTAACATTAGTTAATTGTTAAATGTTTACTACTGCAATTAACAATTCATTTCCACAATTACAATTGATTAATTGTTAATCGCAGTTTTCCACATACAATGATAATGTTAATCGCAGTTTCCACAATTCAATTGATTAATTGTTAATCGCAGTTTTCCACAATTACAATTGATTAATTGTTAATTGCAGTAGTAACAATTAACAATTAATTGTTAATCATTAATTGCTTTTGCAATTAAAATTTGCCCAACACTGGCCGAGTTTCTACATTCGATTGTCGAAGAATTTCCGAGTTTCACAACACGCGGCGCAGATGGGATAATTTCGTAACGTATATGTTATATTGCGTACAACATTTTACGTTTCGACAATTAAAACATTATTGGGCTTTCAAGACATGTTAAAAACAAAAAAAAATCATATGAAAATATTTCCTCACGCTACCGACACCACTCCGTGAGCAGAAGTGAACGAATTCGGGAAATGCAACCGAGAGATTACGTCACGTAAAAAAAAGCCATACCACAATGACAGGAATAAGCCCGCATCTGGAAAAGCAATAAACCAGCTACGAAACAAAAACAAAGAAGTAACCACCATGTAACCACAAGCCCATAAAATATAAAATATATGTCTACCAACCAACCAAACTACGAGCTGCGTAATTATTATTCTAAATTAACTAATCTTAATAAATTTTCAACGTTTTGAAACAAATATTGATGTTAAAAATTAAAATAAAAATTTTTCCGAAGTGAATTTATTCATGCCGTACCGAAATTAATAAAAATATTTCGTAAAATACTACTAACTGTAGCAACCCTGTGTTTACTTTTTCACGAACGCCAAGTCGCCAAATAGCATTCCGGCCCCCTCCCCCCCCCCTGAAAAAGTCACATAAAAATCCTGAAAATAGGAGGGAGGGGGTACGTGGAGATCACTCCACCCCCCACGGCTCTGGGTCTGCCTTTGAAATAATGTGTAGTATTTGAATACTTGTGTGGGAGTTTTGAATGATTATGTCGAATAACTGGGATTTTGGTGTAATATATTAAACAATAACATCAACAACAACTGGAAACATAAATAAGTTTTTAGGTTGTGCATCCTATTTTGCATAAATGATTTAGAAATAATCCCTTACTTGTGAAGTTGAACAACTCCCTAGTCCACTAGTTTGCTCCGAGATGGCTGCACTCCCTTTAAAATTGGACACTGTTTCCAATTGGACATCAACGTCATCCAAAAATCTTAAATGTGAAAAATGTTCCTATCGTGGAACAAAACCAGATCCACTCCACTCCACTCCACTGCTCCCACGAGCGTTTTCCTCCAACCCAACTCCCAACGCAACTTTCTCCCCCCACGGCCCCCACAAAGTTGTTAAAGGGTTGCCAGAGTATGAGAAGATTTTTGCATAAATGATTTAGAAATAATCCCTTACTTGTGAAGTTGAACAACTCCCTAGTCCACTAGTTTGCTCCGAGATGGCTGCACTCCCTATAAAATTGGACACTGTTTCCAATTGGACATCAACGTCATCCAAAAATCTTAAATGTGAAAAATGTTCCTATCGTGGAACAAAACCAGATCCACTCCACTCCACTCCACTGCTCCCACGAGCGTTTTCCTCCAACCCAACTCCCAACGCAACTTTCTCCCCCCAATTTCGGCCCCCACAAAGTTGTTAAAGGGTTGCCAGAGTATGAGAAGATTTCTCTTTTCCGACTGTCATAACTAAAACGATATCTCTACAGTAGGCGACAATTTATTAAAAATCGGACCTTTGGATTGATTTGAGTTTTATTTTATCGTATGCTTAGGATTTCTCTTAAAATTATTAATTTTTCTTTCACCTTATTTTGTAATAAAACAAATAAACACTGAGAGATATAAGTTAAAAAGTTTTATTTTCCCAACTATAGATTGTTAAATTGCGTTGAGAGATATTTTGAAGGCTATAAAATTGTTGGACTTTTGCTTAAAATTTCAAATATTTTTTTTACAAATTTTAAATTAAAGCTGATATACAGTATAGCTTTCACATTTAGAACAAAAGGGGCAATTTTACCCATCTACTTTACATATTATAGCAAATGATATATAAAATTATTGAATTAACGTAAGAAAGTCCTTAAAAAGTAGCTTTTTTCTTACAATTAAAGTTGAACTAAAAGCTGTGCTACGGATTTTTTTTTCTAAGATATATAAATAAATCTTGTGTGGAATTGGCCCTAAGTAACAATTTCCGTTTAAAAAAACCTCTCAACTTTTCAACATTTTTTATCGAAAAAATAAGAAGATATGTCAAATCAAAGAGTTTTATTTCCTCTTTGTGTCAAATAGCTTATTATACTTCAGATTGAAAATCAAAATATCGTGCATGTAAAATAAATAAACAACAGCTTGGCAATTTGGCGCTATATGACCTGAAGATTTGGCTTCAACCAAAACAGAGCCGTGACGTCAGTGTAGCGACAGTCACCGATTCACCTGATTGGTTGTTGGGACCAAGTTGATCAACTCCGTCGCGATGAAACGACAGAGTTGTAGAAAATTTCTCCAACGCCTACGTCATAGCACGTGGCAATTTCCACCAATCATGGTTCGAACAGAAGTTGGGTTGGGGAACTTCCTTCAGGTAATATTTTCGCAGATTTCAGAACTTCCTTATTACTTCACCTGAAATTTAATTGTAAAAATAAATATGATAAAAAAATTCTTAGGCACAAATACTTTTAAATAAAAAAAATGCAACTTACTTTTTTTTAAATATGTCTGGTTCTGGATGGATGTTTGGGTGGTAAATTTTAATTTCACGGTACTGCTTGGCGCGGTTCCAGAAACAACAACAACTTGGCGAAACTCGCGTGTTTTCGCATTGCCAGATTCCTTTCCACCGATGCAGTAACCCTAGTTACTTTTGAAAAAAAAACCAGACTCAGGGTTTTGGTTTGCTTTGGGCAACACAAAACAAACTTTATACTACACAATGGGCTAGTAGTGGCAATCCAGTTTAGTTTCGTTTGAAATTTCGTAGGACTAGGCAATTCAATTCTAACTAGACAAATTCAAAGGCTACGAGTGGCAATCCAGTTTAGTTTAGTTTGAAATATCGTCGCACTAGAGCTACACGAGTGGCAATCCAGTTTAGTTTAGTTTGAATTATTGTCGCACTTAGAGCTACACGAATGAGTGGCAATCCAGTACGCACACCTTTGGGGTCCCGGGCAATTTTGTTTTCTCTAAAAAACATCAGTATCCAACATGGGGCAGTATTGTAGGGCCCATTGAAAGCCTAAATACTCGTTTTTAGACCCCGGGCAATTTTGTTTTCTCTAAAAAAACATCAGTATCCAACATGGGGCAGTATTGTAGGGCCCGTTGAAAGCCTAAATACTCGTTTGGGGCCCCGGGCAATTTTGTTTTCTCTAAAAAGCATCAGTATCCAACATGGGGCAGTATTGTAGGGCCCATTGAAAGCCTGAATATTGGTTTGGGGCCCCGGGCAGTTTTGTTTTACGAAGCAAAACAAAACCAAAAAAATTAAACTAAAAAAATTTTAGTTTTATTACTGAACAAAACCAAAAAAAGTTTCGTTAGTCCTTCAAAACTGAATGACAGCTAGCTGTCCAGCCATTTTCAAATCGATAAAAAAAATTCAGAATAGAGCTGTATCACACTTCGGAATTTCCCCCTCAGTCTAGACTCTAGTTGGCCTCTGTCTCTAAAAATTAGATGGATCCACTTATGTGTGTGTGTTGTCTGTTGTGTGTGTCTTACTTGACGAAGGTTTATAAGCGGGTCTCTGACCAAGCACACAAACCTGAATATATATGTCTACCAACCAATCCCCCTCAGGGCCCTAGCAACGGGCCTTAGCAACTCCTTGAAGAACCAACAATGCTCATAGCAACGTTACATTTGGATAGTGCTAATTTTATGGTTTTCGGCTTATGTTTAGGCTTTTTATAATGTCTTATCTTGATTTTGTGTTGAAGATAAGGTACATGAATAAAATTCTACAGTTAAACGGTGAAGATTCATAGACTGGGGATTGGAAATCCCTAAAATTGGATAGTTTTCCGAAACTGACACGGGAGATTTTTCCGGCCTGGCAAAGCAAAACTCTTCTGCGCATGCTTGAGAGTACTACCATATTCATTATTCCAGCAACCTATTCCTTTTGGCGATGCTATTTGTTGGCGATTTTTATTCATTAAAGTTTAAAGTAAACAACCATATGTTTGTGCGTGGCTGGCATAAACTTTTAAAACTGGTAAGTTATTATTTTTTAATACTAATTTTAAAATTATTGTAAACTATGAATACTCAATTGATTAATTTATATTGTTGTTTAAAATCTTTTACAGTTATCACGCGTTCCTGTTAAAAATGCAAGAAGCAAGTTAGTACGTCCGTCGGTCGCGAATCCCAGGTAGCACACCAACGTCGGCCAATATTAAAAAAAAATATTGGCCGACATTGGTGTCAATATTGGCCGACGTCGAAATGGACCCCCCTAGCAAATATTGTACGACGTCGTTTTACGACATTGACCAACATTTATCAACGTCGTACAATGTCGCATATCGACATTGGCCGACATAAAAATGACACCCTTGCCGATATTGTACTACATCGGTTCACGACATTGATCAACATCGCATATTGACATTGGCCGACATAAAAATGGACCCCCCTAGCAAATATTGTACGACGTCGTTTTACGACATTGGCCGACATTTATCAACGTCGTACAATGTCGCATATCGACATTGGCCGACATAAAAATGACACCCTTGGGAATATTGTACAACATCGGTTTACGACATTGATCAACATTAGTCGTACAACATTCATGGGCGTTCTTTTACAGTACTTCTCAATAAAACATTTTTCCATTCCCTTCACAACTTTTTAACTAATCTGTTCGTTGAGTAGAAAAAAAATTACTTACAAAGGTAATTTTCTTTATATTTATCTAATTAACTAAATTTTTGTTAATTAGATAAATATAAAGAAAATTACTTTTGTAAATAATTTTTTTTCTACTCAACGAACAGATTTAAAAAGTTATGCGAAGGGAATGGAAAAATGTATAATTGAGAAGTACTGTAAAAGAATGCCCATGAATGCTGTACGACTAATGTTGATCAATGTCGTAAACCGATGTTGTACAATATTCGCAAGGGTGTCATTTTTATGTTGGCCAATGTCAATAAATGTTGTAAAACAATTAACAATAGGTTAAATAAATAAAAAATAATCAAGAAATATTGTATTATTAGTACTATTGTAATTTTAAAAACTAGTAATTCTGACAGCTATATAAAACACTACATCACGACATAGCTATTTTTTTCTGTACTGCTTCAGAGTCAAATTAAAACCAATTTTACGTATTATTATTCATATATTAAATATATGATACATAGCACATATTTTCCCAGATTGTTTAAAGTTAACTACACAACATCTCTGGATGCATTTATATAGGGATGGTCGATACCATTAAAAGACGAAAAATTACTGTATGTAGAGTTGAATAAAAATATATTTACGTAACCTCCATTTGTATACTATAGGGTTTATTTCAAATAATTTAAGTGTAGAGAAACTGTTAAATTCTTGTCAAAATCTGTAAATCTTATGCACAAACTTCAATTAAAATATTTTTTTACATGCAACTTTATTAAATTTCATGTTTTAGATAGTTATGTATTTTCTACTTTAATACATTAAAAAAAATTATTAATTCATACAGAAGCTTTAGAAATATTGCTAAAGCTTCTGTATGAAATGTTTCACAAAAAACAAATCATAAAATTAATAACTAATTAGACTGTTATATATTTATTCAAGTCTCTATTTACTATAGCACTGAATACAATATGTGGGATTTGATATTTACACTTTACCAAGAATAAAATTGATCAAATAGTCCATCATTAATTTTTATGCCTGATAATTCACTAAAACATCTTACACAATTATGAAATAATACATATTAAAAAAAATTTAATCCAACATTATCTTAACAATCTTTACTAAGGTTATCATTATGAATTTTTTGCACTTTATAAACCATATGTTAAATGTTAATGATAATACTTATACAGGAAAGTAGGAGCTTAAGAAATTTTTAAAATATCCGTTTTGAAATTTGCACACACAATATTTGTACTTTTCTGAAAGTTTTATTTTTACATGAATATATAATCACGTTAGAAGTATTTATATTATTTTAGACATTATTTGAATATAGTTTGCATTCCAATATTCAGCACAACCTCAAAATAGAAATTAGCTTAAGATTATTGCTTAAAATATAAAAATGTTATAATTAAATTACAAGATTTTGGTTTCGAAATTATTTTCTCATTTAACAATGGTTATAATTATTGTTTAACCGTTTTATTTTGAAAATTATTTTTTGATTTATGAGTAAATTAAAGGAAAGGTATTTGTATTTTAAGCTCCTGCGTACCTAAATAAAATAACCCACACATTATTAGACTGGTCCCCGCGTCCTCTCAAACGCTCATCACTATTTTGTGTAACTATGGTCTGATGATCAGCAATATCTTTATTTTCCAAATTAATTGTTGCCAGACGCCTTGTGTTGCTACTTACAGTTTGATATCCTGTGCTGTTAATGAAGAATTAATCATATTGTTTTCTACCTTAAGTATCCTTTAGGTGGCCGTGCTAAATTGTAAAAACTTAGACATTCTACAATTGTCAAAAACTCAAAGGATGCAAGATAATCGTTGCAGCCTTTACATTGACGAATCACTGCAAATAAACTTTCCATTTTATCTTGACTTATACGTGAAGTCATAAGATATATTTGAAATTTAAACGTTTGGTCAAATACTAGACAAGTGGTAAAACTGTTGATAATAAAACCAACTTCATTAAGAGCATGGATTTCCCAGTCATACAAATACGAAATAAAGTCTACAGAAGTAGCAAAACTTCCCTTCACTTTCTACTGTCCCTTTGCACTTTTTGAAGCGAAGGACCTCTCCGTCAATTTCAATGTTTCCATCTAGAATATCGGAGCTAAATTTACAGTTCCAACTCCTTCACATACACTTGTCTTGTCGAGTTCTTTGATAAGGCCTTCTAATGTCTTGGATTCTACCGGTTTTGTAAAAATAGAAATGGTATATGTATCCCGAAGCTTCTCAACATCAATTTGTTTGCAGGGCGAGAATTTTTTGGAAAGGAAAGTTATTTATATTTTACGCTCCTGCTTACCTAAATAACCTTCACATTATTAGACAGGTTACCAGAATGTTTCTCAAATTTAAATTTATTTTTCCTACAAATAATGCAGATTTTTGGCAGCACATTTTTGGATGTTTTAGGAACTGAAACCACATTACTGCGGAGTAATGGTTTGGTAGGGGTTTCCTTGTGTTCTTTAACGTTTTTTGCACCATCGGTTGTTGTGTGTGCTTGACTTTTTGTACCCTTGAGTTTGCTGGCAGAAGATATTCGATTCTTGTCTGTAAATTTCATATAGCATTTTCTATGAAAGTTAATTCTAGATAGAGCACCTTTGAGTTTTTTAGCTTTTTCAACATCGTCTGTTGAAAGCCACTCAGTGGCACAGTGTTTTAATTTTTCCAAACTTGTTCTGGAACATCGTTGTAAATTATCCGTACAGTTTTTGAGAACGTGAATACTACATTCCATTGTAAGGACGTTATAAAATATGCAAATAACTTTTCTTTACGATAATTCTTCACCTCTCATAAAAGTAAAATAAAATAAATGCGAAATATGTCAATTACGAAGCATGTCTTTTCGTCGTCACCGGCTCGCCGCAAAACGTAAACAAATAATTTCTGCTCACCTGCTCGCTTTTAATTGGTTACACGAAAGGGCCGTTCTCGCTTTTCTGAAATGTCATTCGCTTAAAAAATTCTAAAATTCTGCTATTGTTTTTTGTCATAACTAATTAACGTGCACATGTAGAAAGCAGAACATTGATTTTTTTACTCTCGATAATATTTTCTATTTTTTAATATCAATGAAAACTACGAACTTGAACGATAGCCGACAACATTTCATGGCCTAAAAACCCGTTTTTAAAAAACCTCACATCCCTAAAGCACTCGGATCCCTAAAGCACGTGAATCTAGTACCTAGTAAACACAGGGAGGAGAGAGGGGTATGGAGAGGCCCCAGTACCTGCGCAGTAGCGCACAAAAGAAGCCAACGCCGCATTGCATCTTGGGATACATAATGAGTTTCGGTTTTCAAGATCGGTAATGCAGACGAATGAGGTGAAAGCATGGAGTGTGAAAGATCGTCTTGGTTTAATAATTGGTGGATCCATAAATTGGTTTTGGAGGAGCCAAGACCTGATTTCAACCATTTTAATTAATGGGAGCTAATTAATTATCCATTTATTACATATATATTTATTGATGTGTGGGTTTTGCTCAAACACAACTGTAAAATAAAATGTTTTGTCTTAATTGCAAAGTATGCCTTATAATATTAACGAAATGAAGCATTCAAGGATATATTTCTAGATTTTCAAGGACTGTATATTCGAACATGCAACACCTAAATTTCACAATAGTTTTTAAAAATTAATTTAGAAAACGAATAAGCTCTCTAACTTTCAAATGAACTTAAATATGTGTTATAAAATAACCATTTAGTTATTAAAAAATCCATCTAAAATCACTTGCTCTACCTTCTTGGATTATACATAAACAAAAAAATCAAAAAGTAAAATAGGAACTGAGTCACATTGAAAAAGTGTTTTTAATGAAACCGAAATTAACATTTGCAGACTTCTGTTTATATTGACGACACAAAGAAAACACAACCAAGTTACCTCTGGCTCTAAGCACAAGAGTAATGTGTAAGAATATAACACATAGGTAGAATGTAAACATAATTACTATAAAATTAACAAAAAAAAACCTTCAAAATTCTAAGGAATACGAAAAAAAAACAATTCAGTATTTCACAAGTGATATAAAAGACAGAATAAATAGCTCTTATTGATTCTTTATTTAGTTGCGATTTAAATAGTTTGCTAACTAAATGCTTTAAATAAACATACATTTGCCAATATTAAAAAAAAAAACCTCTTTATTTTGAGAGAAGAGGTCAATTACCTTAAGAAATTCAAGGGTATAAGAGCTTTAAAATTATACATTAACAATAACTAATGAGCTAAAATGGGAACTTGAGTTACGAATTTTTAAGCCCAAAAAATGATGACATAAATTATACACAATTATTAATACAACAAAATAATTTTAATACACAATTTTTTTTTAAAGTTCATTTATAGTCCTTTAAACATTAAGGAGGTTTGATCACTTGCCCTGTGCGAGATGTTGGAACAGGTAATGGAAGTGCGGTAATGAAATACCAGCAATTTTCTTCGAAGATTTATTGTAACATCCAAAGGCTACACAGGACATTTTGGAAATAGATTAAATACCTATAAACTAAAACCAAAGTAATATATAAATATATAAGAAATATATACAAAATAATATACCGAAACCCAAAATATACAACCTAAAACCAAACGTTATTGAAATTCAAGAGGTCAAGGCCCAAAATATTATTTTATGATTTGATTTAACATGGAATTACCCAAAAATCAAACCACAATGCACACTTGAATGTATAAAACTACAATCATGCCAATACTGCAACTACATAGCTACAAAAAGACGTAGCTTAATTTTTAAAAAATAAGTATCAGTTTTACAAACATATTATAATAGACTTCCTTTAATAAACAATTACAAAACAGAAGTATTTATTATGACAGACTTCTAAATGCTTGCACATGTAGCAAAAGCTAAGTTTAATTTTACTAAAGATGTTTTTACCTGTGGTATGAAATACCAGCAATTTTCTTCGAAGATTTATTGTAACATCCAAAGGCTACACAAGACATTTTGGAAATAGATTTTACCTATAAACCAAAACAATATATGTATATAAGAAATATATACAAAATAATATACTAAAACCCAAAATATACAACCTAAAACCAAATGTTATTGAAATCCAAGAGGTCAAGGCCCAAAATATTTTTTTATGATTTGATTTAACATGGAATTACCCAAAAATTAAACCACAGTGCACACTTGAATGTATAAAACTACAATCATGCCAATACTGCAACTACATAGCTACAAAAAGACGTAGCTTAATTTAAAAAAAATAAGTATCAGTTTTACAAACATATTATAATAGACTTCCTTTAATCAACAATCACAAAACAGAAGGATTTATTATGACAGACTTATAAATGCTTGCACGTGATGCAAAAGCTAAGTTTAATTTTAATAAAAGTGTATTTACCTGTGAAACGTAATACCAGCAATATTCTTCGAAGATTTTTTGTAACATCCAAAGGCTACACAGGACATTTTGGAAATAGATTTTACCTATAAACCAAAAATATACAACCTAAAACCAAACGTTATTGAAATCACACACAATGCACAATTGAACCACAATGCACAATTGAATGTAAGAAACTGCAATCATAATAGGACATGCATATTATAATAGGAAGGACATGTCTATCTTTAATCAACATATTTATGCAAAATATTTGTTTATAAAATTATAAAACATTGAAAATGAAACTTCATCTTACTTTTTCTCCATCTAACTAGTACACCAGACAACACCTGCACAGAGAGCAGACAGTTTTTCTATAAGAGATGTATCCCACAATGCACTGGGTTTTGTTATGCGCAGAACTCGGAAATTTCTGACGGCAATACTTCAATTCGCTAATATTATGGGGCCTCTCCGTACCCCTCTCTCCTCCCTGAGTAAACATCGATCAATGTTGGCCAATGTTGTTTTATCGACGTTGTATCCACAATGTCGCCAGATGTTCCCACAATATTCGAATATTTTCAAAAATTATTATTTTTTTAAATAATGACTAAAACTTGTCTGCATTATTATTAACATTATTGTTTCATTCTTCCAACATCAAAATAAAATTAATTTAAAGTCATACTAATTTTAAAAAATTCCCAATGCCTGCGAATGTTGACAGATGTCGCGATTACAACGTTCAACATTCCTCGACTTTCGCAATGTTGGCCGATGTCGGTAGAATGTCGGCCAACATTGTTGTGCTACCTGGGATGTAATTGTTTTTCCATGAAGCACAATTTTTTCAAATTTTAAGTGAAGTATTCAGAGTAAATGTTTTATAAGCCATAACGGTTCATTATTTTGGTCCTTTTAGTTGCCACTTTTCTTTACCAGAGCCGTACCAACGGGATATAGCTTCTAATCTAAAACCTGATAATCAAATGTCAGACCAGACTTACTGCATTTCGCAGTACAGCAGGGGTGCCTACAAGGGGGGGTCAACGACGCAGACTGCGTCGTTGAAATTTTAGGGGGGGGGTTGAATTTTTTATAAAAATTATTAATAAACAGCCAATCTTGATAAAAAAAAACTCAGCTAACTCTTATTCTTACTCATTATCTGCCTCCCCCCCCCCCAGCCGACGCAACACCGGGGGGGGGGGGGGGGGGGGGCCTCAGAACTTGTACTCTGGCAAATTTTTATTTGGTTTAAAAGAAAACACAAAGTGGCAAGATAATCAAAAGTGGCTCCAATTTTTTTTTTATTTTTGCCTTCAAAGAATAGGGATGGGCAACCATAATTCAAAGCAACACCAGGGAAAAAAAGGAGTTATAAATTATGTTCGTTGGCGTCTACCAGACGATACGATTTCTGACAATTATTTCCAATAAACAATCCGATCACTGTAACAAAGTGTAAACACTCATAAATCGCACGCAGTTTATAAAACATTTCGGTGAATTGATGACGTTCGCATTATAGTTTGCCAATGGAATCAATGAGATATTCCCGCCATATTTTGCAGCTGGCTCATAAATCTTTCGAACTTAACTTTGTATAACATTTTTACGCATTAATGACCTTCGGATAATATTTTTGACTTTTTCCCGCCAAATTAGACTCGAAGCCAAAATAACTAAATGATTGCTTTATTAGAATCAGTAGGAAAATACTTGTCGTCTTGTCTCAAATGTGACGGGTCTGGGTAATTGAAGATAATTAAATAGTGCAATTCCGAGTTTCACGGTAAGAATTTTATTATATTTAACTTTAATTTTTTAAATTTTAGTTTTTTTTAAGTGAAGCAATCTCTGTAAACATTATAAAATAATTCTGATGTGTTTGATAATGTCAAATGTGTTGTATTAAATTAAAAGCTATACCAAGATAAACTTTTTTTATGCATTAAGAATTGAGGGAATGAATTGGAAGCCGTTTTTGAATGGATCACGTGTTCGGCTATTTTTATTGTTTTAAAAATAATATAATTACATAAATTTTGAGCGGAATTTTTTACCAATTATTTAGATTCCGATAGCTTTGGCTGTAAAGAAAACCTTTTTAAAGGAAAATTAAAAATAGCTTGTAATTCCGTATTATAAAAGATATTCCAAAAGGTGCTTCCCTTTTTCGATTAGGGCAACTCTGCTTTGACCTATCAGTAGAAAAATATTTAAGAAGAAAGTCAGTACTGGGGTTTTAATTCTTGGGATAAAGTTAAGTTACCCCATTCGATGGTACTTGAAATATCATTTTACTATAAGGTTTTCTATATACACCGTAAAGATGTAGTTAGAGGCTACTTTGGTTAGGTACTCCCATTTGCCCATATAAATAAAAAATCCTCACCGGTTTTTTTAGGGGGGGGGGGGTAATAATTTTCTAGGGGGGGGGGGGTGCGTCGTTAGCTCTGGGGGGGATCGGCACCTCTGAGTACAGTACTGCCTTTTAGGCTTTTGTGCTGCCGATTTCAAAGAGTCTTTAAAATATGCAAAATGTCCTGTTTTTTTGTATTTATACTGCATAATGTCCTGCATTTTTGCGTGGTGATTAAAATTTCTCCATTAGAACCAAAAGTATAAAATTTTCTTTACCGACAACTCTTAACCAAACCAGAATAAAGCGACTCTCTACATATACTCTCAATCAGTAGTTTGTCATACATGGCAGGCAAGAGTTTCATAATATCGTAACCTAAAAATAAGTATTTGTTTAAAATTTTTATTGTTCTGAACCGTTTAAGTGGTTTGCACCATATTACAAGAGTTGAGTCGATTACAAGACTGAAACAATAATATAAAATAAACATGAATAAGTTTGTTTTATTGATTTGCTTCTTCAACATTGTACTGCATTGATGTAGAAAATATATGGTCACCCTACTTAAAAGTACATTCTTTTGTATGTTAATTATACATTACAAATGCATCATTTATTGTAGTAAAAAATTTTAGAAAGAAAATACGACGTCCAATACTAAATTATAGGTTTTGTTAGCATATGTTTAAATTTTCAATGTGTAACTCCTTATGTTTATATTTCTTTCATGATGTAGTGGTAAATAATAATGTAAATTTTTTTCTCCTTCATTTAGGCAAATACTAAATATGGTTTGTGTCTGGATGCTAGTTAAATCAATTATATAGCATTCATTCACAAGTGTATTTTTAGTTCCCTGCATCAGCCGAACACTAGAAGCTGCGACCTTGAAAAAGACCAACATTATTCACCGATGTTTGGATTAAGTCCCGTGTATTAGACACAGGGAAACAGATGTACAATAAAAGGGTTTCACACACCAAATTTCTTGAATGGTTTTTTTAAGGGGGGTCAGGTTTTAATACAAAGCCTTTCTTGTAACTCTCCATAAGTTATTTTTTTCTTTTGGTTTAAAAAAGTAAACTCTTTAGTATAAAATTTTAGTAATCTGTATTGTTTAATTTTGCAAGCCATTTAGTTATCTTCCCAAGAACTGCATCATACGGATAAGTACCTATGCTGGAGCCTTATAACCAAATGTTGGCTAATAGTGCATACTTTTGCATGTCAATCAGAAATAAGATGTAATAGCATTTATCAGAGTAAAATTTTAGAAAGAAATTAAATTCACTGCAAACAAACCCAGCTAGTCTTGTAGCTTATCATTTTATTTATTGTGAATAAAAAAAATTCTTATTATGAATTCAATGTTGTTGTTTTTTAAGTAACGTAACATATAATGCTCAAAACTTATTGATATGTAAAATTCTAAAGCAATTTTTATATATTAAATTGAAAAGCCTTTTTTGTTTCATTGCTGTTGTAGGTTTAGAATATCAATGGAAAGAGAAAATAGAAAATATTTGAAAAGGCAATAATGCAAAAAAATTCAAACTTAAGAATTTGAATGTTCATGTGTGACAGTAAAAATGAAGCAATGCACATATTTACTCATAGAGAATAAAGTACATTATTTAGCAGGTTCACTAAATACTTATCAGATTGACAAATTAGAGAATTAAAAGTCAGAGAGCTCTTACGTTACCATTACAGTGGAATTGGAAATATGGGGATTGAGTTCTCTTGCTCAGAGTTTTATATAACTATTAATACAATATATTGGTCAAGCAGAATCTTGTAGATAATGGGGATCATTCATTAATACATTTGTGTTTAAAAGAGCTGTTGGGAAGCAATAAGACCCTATTATACATGGGACATTTATCATATTGGGACAAAGTAATTAAAACAATCGAGTGTTTTTAAAACTATAATGTCAACAAACCCAATAAAAAACTAACTGCCAAAAAAAGATACGAAGCCAAATACGGCAAACTGTGCGTTTTCAGTCATGCTCGACTGAGCAGTAGAGCATGCGCAGAAGTGTTTTGCTCTTTGCCAGACCGGAAAATCGTCATATTTCCCAGCATGCATCTTCCTTAAAGGACGCCTACGTCATGTGTTACAGGTCAATTTAAATGCGCACCATCCATAATAATCGGATGTTCAAAAGCCAAACGTAACCTCACGTAATGACGATAGAACAAAAAGTAATTTAATAGAATAAAAATAATTCCGTGCGCACAACATCCGCGCAACCTAAATTCCACTCCACGCAAGTATTACCAGCGCCGGCGATTGGTCAAAAGCTAATTTAAAACAAATAAATCCCACGCGCATAACATCCGCGCAAGTATAACCAGCGCCACCTAGCCACAACGAAGACGCCACAACGCATTTCACCAGAAAATGCCGCATCACCAAAAATAATTGTTTATCGCTCCCCACAAAAGCGCCAAATCCCTTGGCGACAGAAGTACCGTCAAATTAAAATTCGGTAATTCTGGTTTTCGGTAATTTTCTGATATGTCGATATTTTTAACGTTCGTTTGGTATGATACAGAGGATCTTTAGGATCGAAAAGAAATTTATATTTTCTGACTTCTTCGATCAAATCCATTTCCAAGGCAACAGGCCATGTGAATGTTGGGACTTTCACTTTACTCATTTTATAAGCTGAATTTCAAATATTTAAAGTGAGAAGAGCGTGTTAAAATCTCGATTGAGCAGGAGTACAAAAATAAACATTGGCGAGCATAAAGTAGATTTTTTTTTTCTATTTGGCAAACTCGATTTTGCCAACAAGACATCAGAGCTATACTTGATGCTGATTGGCTACCTATAACTCGTCGCAGAACTTTTTCGTGCATGCACGAAAAAATACCGTTAAAAAATTCTTCATAGCGGTTCTCCATGTTATTCCTATGGAAGAACCCTGCAGAAGGTGCACCGTGTGAAATGAGCTTAAGTCGCTGGGAATTTCTAAAACATCCATAAATAAATAGTAACTGTAACTGAAAGTATTATTCAATAACTTCAACTTTGATCATGCATATTATTAAGGCACGCACAGGGAGGAGAGAGGGGTATGGAGAGGCCCCAGTACCTGCGCAGTAGCGCACAAAAGAAGCCAACGCCGCATTGCATCTTGGGATGCATAATGAGTTTCGGTTTTCAAGATCGGTAATGCAGACGAATGAGGTGAAAGCATGGAGTGTGAAAGATCGTCTTGGTTTAATAATTGGCGGATCCATAAATTGGTTTTGGAGGAGCCAAGACCTATTTTCAACCATTTTAATTAATGGGAGCTAATTAATTATCCATTTAAATTAATTAAAATATAATAATTATCCATTAAAATTAATTACAATCCATTTATTACATATATATTCATTGATGTGTGGGTTTTGCTCAAACACAACTGTAAAATAAAATGTTTTGTCTTAATTGCAAAGTATGCCTTATAATATTAACGAAATGAAGCATTCAAGGATATATTTCTAGATTTTCAAGGACTGTATATTCGAACATGCAACACCTAAATTTCACAATAGTTTTTTAAAAATTAATTTAGAAAACGAATAAGCTCTAACTTTCAAATGAACTTAAATATGTGTTATAAAATAACCATTTAGTTATTAAAAAATCCATCTAAAATCACTTGCTCTACCTTCTTGGATTATACATAAACAAAAAAATAAAAAAGTAAAATAGGAACTGAGTCACATTGAAAAGTGTTTTTAATGAAACAGAAATTAACATTTGCAGACTTCTGTTTATATTAAATAAACACGTAATGTAGAACATTATCAAAATCCGATTCTTCAAAATGCTCTGAACAAAGTACACTGTGTTTTGAAGGATTCCAATTGTCCCTTTTGACAGCTTTTACCCATTCTTTTCTTAAAATTTCCTCTTTTGGAAACCTAAAATTTGGTAACAAGAAAACTTTTAGAAAACAGAAAAAAAACTCTATTTAGCTGTTCATAATTTTAAACAACAAATGAATTGCTATATGTAAACAGGGGCCAAGTCCATTGGCGAATCTTCTACTATGCTTCTTATTTTAACATTTTAGTGAAAGTAGTACCTTTTTTTACATTTAGCGATTAAAATGTAATTAAAATACGTAACTCAAAATGAAAAAATGCCTAACTTAAATGAATTAAATAAAACTAAACCATGCAATAAATCCATAATCAAGTTCCGGTACGATCTAGTAGCAAAATATGGATTTAGAAAAACTATATAATTAAATAATATTGCAATGTGGTCATATAGCCCAATTACACATGGTCAACTCTTTCCTGCAATGATTGCCGAACAATGTTTCATCAAAATATCCAAGTTGCCATCAATATTGCAAATTTCTTGAAAGTGTTGCCAGCTATATTTCTGTATTGATGGCCCAATGTTTTGCGTGTAGCCCCCACCAATTATTCTGTAATCTTTGGTGACCCTTACCTAAAACCGTGATTGTGCGGTTTTTTTTTTGCTTGTCTCTCAAATGCAATGAAAAACTTATTATATTATACATGCCAAAAATTAGTATCAGTTTAGAAATATGTTATATAGGGCAGTCTTCCTTTAATCAACAATCACAAAACAGAAGTATTTATTATGACAGACTTCTAAAATGCTTGCACATGTAGCAAAAGCAAAAGTTTAATTTTACTAAAAGACGTTTTTACCTGTATTTATGAAATACCAGCAATTTTCTTCGAAGATTTATTGTAACATCCAAAGGCTACACAGGACATTTTGAAAATAGATTTTACCTATAAACCCCCAAAACAATATATGATATAAGAAATATATACAAAATAATATACTAAAACCCAAAATATACAACCTAAAACCAAATGTTATTGAAATCCAAGAGGTCAAGGCCCCCAAATTTTTTTATGATTTGATTTAACATGGAATTACCCAAAAATTAAACCACAATGCACACTTGAATGTATAAAACTACAATCATGCTAATTCTGCAACTACATAGCTACAAAAAGACGTAGCTTAATTTTTAAAAAATAAGTATCAGTTTTACAAACATATTATAATAGACTTCCTTTAATCAACAATCACAAAACAGAAAGATTTATTATGACAGACTTATAAATGCTTGCACGTGATGCAAAAGCTAAGTTTAATTTAATAAAAGTGTTTTACCTGTAGTATGAAATACAGCAATTTTCTTCGAAGATTTATTGTAACATCCAAAGGCTACACAGGACATTTTGGAAATAGATTAAATACCTTAAACTAAAACCAAAGTAATATATAAATATATAAGAAATATATACAAAATAATATACCGAAACCCAAAATATACAACCTAAAACCAAACGTTATGAAATTCAAGAGGTCAAGGCCCAAAATATTATTTTTGATTTGATTTAACATGGAATTACCCAAAAATCAAACCACAATGCACACTTGAATGTATAAAACTACAATCATGCCAATACTGAAAACTACATAGCTACAAAAAGACGTAGCTTAATTTTTAAAAAATAAGTATCAGTTTTACAAACATATTATAATAGACTTCCTTTAACCCAACCAATCACAAAACAGAAGGATTTACTATGACAGACTTATAAATGCTTGGACGTGATGCAAAAGCTAAGTTTAATTTTAAATAAAAGTGTATTTACCTGTGAAACGTAATACCAGCAATATTCTTCGAAGATTATTGTAACATCCAAAGGCTACACAGGACATTTTGGAAATATATTTTACCTATAAACCAAAAATATTTCAACTAAAAAACCAAACGTTATTGAAATCACACACAATGCACAATTGAACCACAATGCACAATTGAATGTAAGAAACTGCAATCATAATAGGTCATGCATATTTAATAGGAAGGGCATGGGCTATCTTTAATCAAACATATTTTATGCAAAATATTTGTTTATAAAAGTATAAAACATTGAAAATGAAACTTCATCTTACTTTTTCTCCATCTAACTAGTACACCAGACTGAACACCTGACAGAGAGCAGACAGTTTTTCTATAAGAGATGTATCCCACAATGCATGGGTTTTGTTATGCGCAGAACTCGGAAATTTCTGACGGCAATACTTCAATTCGTTAATATTACGGGGGCCCCTCCGTACCCCTCTCTCCTCCCTGGGCACGCACGTGTTGTGTTCATCAGTGGTTGTGGATGCTTGCGATTTCACATCTACCGGAGCAAATGACGTCAGAAAGACATAATCGAATGGTAAAAATCGTAGCGCCATCTATCCCATCAGTTCTTAAGCAGAGACCGATTTGAAAAGTTCGATTTAAAATGAAATATATTTTTTTTAAAATCATTTTTCAATTCGAAAAAATGTAAAATGTTACTATATATTTATATTCATGATAAATAATATAAAATGTGATATATAATATAATTATATAAAAATATATTATGTATCATGTAATTACACATAAAAAATCTCAGAATTACTGACTGTTCATACAATTGTAAATGTAGTTTTCCCTACTGAAAACAACTTCTGTGATTTGCACATTTTTTGAATTCATCATTGATAAAAACTACAATTAAATCTACGAAACCAGGGCCTCCTAGAAGAAGAAGCGAAAGGGAAAAAATATTATTGTAAAAAATATACTATTTTTTCCCTTTCCCTTCTTTAGGAGGCCCTGACGAAAACACGGTTAATGAAAAATATGTAATTTTTGGAATTTAAAACCTTAAATTAAAAGCTGTTGAGCACGAATATTATGTGGAAGCGGTTTAAGTGAATGTTCTGTTACAAACCTAATTGTTTAATTTTAACACTAAAAAATTATCAATAAAGAGGTAAGTAATTCTTTTTAAATTAAAAAAATATTTATATTAAAATACATATTTCCAAAAATCCAATAAAATTAATTGTCCAAGTTAAACATACCACTAGTAGTCTGTTCCTTTGTATTCTTTAATTTCTTACCAAAAAAAAAGTAAATCTTTTAAGCACAAAAATAATCATCCGTCGTCAAGAAAATTCGCAGTGGTAATGAATCTCCTGCGAAAGTCAACTATGCACTCCTACAACAAATTCCCAGAAGCCATAAATGTGTCGGGAGAGTGACTTGAGATGTCCCCAAATAGCTGGACACTTCTTTTTTATTTGTTTTTGCCTAGCTTTTAATTCCAGATTTCTAAATAGGCTAAGTAGGCTGTAGCCTAGAGCGGCAAATTTTACGACAAATTAAAACGACCTTCGACATAAAAAAAATTATTATAAAGAAACTAATATTTTTAAGAAAGAAAACAAATAATTTACATGAATGCGTAAACAGTAAACATATATATAGTACTAATATTTCGTAGCAAACATGGTCGCTGCAAGGGAAAGTGCACCCCTCCTCCCGGAGTTCGAAGTTGAAAGAAAATGGTAGAAGAGTTTAAAAAAATTCGCCTATTTCGCTTTAGTGTGTAAAGATGATTCTAATATGTGTATCTATTTTAAACAGCACATACCACCCTATTTTGCAGCTAACCAGCTACCTTTCTCCGAAGTGGGAGAATATTGTGACTGGGGCGACAAATCGTAGCCTACAAGCGGCAAATCTTTAAATCCGGCCCTGGCTTAGTGGTAAGCTTATGCACTCAAGGTCAATTGATGGAGTGTACGAACTACGATTGAAACGAAGCGAACATTTTGCCAATAATAATCTTTGTATAGTCCTTTATAAAATGCCTATCTTTAGTTTTAAACGTGTTTACTGAGAAATGTAAATTTTTGCTTTAAAAAACTTTCACGTAATGCATGATTTCACAAAAAGTTTATAGATAACTTCACCAATTTTGTTTCCAGCATATTGATAAAAATGTTTATAGGCTCTGAACTAGTAGACTTATAGGGATCTATATGTAATTTCATTTTTTATAGCTGGTTTTTCAAAGTAACAATTTTTTTAAAAAAGGCAATTTTTAACGAAAACTCTTAGTATTGTGTCTCGATGAACAATATTTTTTCCCTTTTCAATATGTCAATATATTCAATTATTTTTTTTTATGAAATAAGATTTTGCGTAACGACGTTTTACTCCCTAATTTAACAACATAATAGCTAAAAATGTTTTAAAGAGGGGAGAGTTTTGTATTTTCGATTTTTTTACTGTATATTTTATCGATATAAGTGTTAAAAAATATTTATATGCTTAATAAATAATGGTTTTCAAAAAAATTTATCTCGAATGTAGGTGGATACCTTAAAAGGGTTATGTTTTCCCGGCATCATAAGTTCGTTTTACCCCGACGGCTAGCCTTGCCTGACCTGGGAGCTGAGTCCCCATACCCCCGCTGCCACCATCCCTGTCTGAGATTTGAGAAAACATATTCATTAGTTTGGTTTTAACTTATTAAATATAATGCTAAGATTTTTTTTGTCATTGAAATGATAGATGGCGCCACAATTTTCGCATTCGCTTACGTCTCTCTGACGTCATTTCTCCGGTAGATGTGAAATCGCAAGCACCGTTTGTGTTACAGTGCGTGCTTGCGATTTCACATCTACCGGAGAAAATGACGTCAGAGAGACGTAAGCGAATAGCGAAAATCGTGGCGCCATCTATCATTTCAATGGCAAAAAAAAATCTTAGCATTTATATTTAATAAGTTAAACCCAAACTAATGAATATGTTTTCTCAAATCTCAGACTGGGATGGTGGCAACGGGGGGTTATGGGGACTCAGCTCCCCGGTCAGGCCAAGGCTAGCCGTCGGGGTAAAACGAACTTATGATGCCGGGGAAAACATAACCCTTTTAAGGTATCCACCTACATCCGAGATAAATTTTTTGAAAAACCATTATTTATTAAGCATATAAATATATTTTTAACACTTATACGATAAAATATACAGAAAAAAATCGAGAATACAAACTATCCCCTCTTTAATACATTTTTAGCTATTATGTTGTTAAATTAGGGAGTAAAAGGTCGTTACGCAAAATCTATTTCATAAAAAAAAAAAATTGAATATATTGATATATTGAAAAGGGAAAAAAATATTGTTCATCGAGACACAATACTAAGAGTTTTCGTTAAAAATTGCCTTTTTAAAAAAAATTGTTACTTTGAAAAACCAGCTATAAAAAATGAAATTACATATAGAACCCTATAATTCTACTAGTTCAGAGCCTATAAAACATTTTTATCAATATGCTGGAAACAAAATTGGTGAAGTTATCTATAAAACTTTTTGTGAAATCATGCATTACGTGAAAAAATTTTTAAAGCAAAAATTTACATTTCTCAGTAAACGCGTTTAAACTAAAGATAGGCATTTTATAAAGGACTATACAAAGATTATTGCAAAATGTTCGCTTCGTTTCAATCGTAGTTCGTACACTCCATCAATTGACCTGAGTGCATAAGCTTACCACTAAGCCAGGGCCGGATTTAAAGATTTGCCGCTTGTAGGCTACGATTTGTCGCCCCAGTCACAATATTCTCCCACTTCGGGGAAAGGTAGCTGGTTAGCTGCAAAATAAGGTGGTATGTGCTGTTTAAAAATATCCACATATTATAATCATCTTTACACACTAAAGCGAAATAGGCGAATTTTTTAAAACTCTTCTACATTTTCTTTCAACTTCGAACTCCGGGAGGAGGGGTTGCACTTTCCCTTGCAGCGACCATGTTTGCTACGAAATATTAGTACTATATATATATACGTTTACTGTTTACGCATTAATGTAAATTATTTGTTTTCTTTCTTAAAAATATTAGTTTCTTTATAATAATTTTTTTGTCGAAGGTCGTTTTAATTTGTCGTAAAATTTGCCGCTCTAGGCTACAGCCTACTTAGCCTATTTAGAAATCTGGAATTAAAAGCTAGGCAAAAACAAATAAAAAAGAAGTGTCCAGCTATTTGGGGACATCTCAAGTCGCTCTCCGACACATTTATGGCTTCTGGGAATTTGTTGTAGGGGTGCATAGTTGACTTTCGCAGGAGATTCATTACCACTGCGAATTTTCTTGACGACGGATGATTATTTTTGTGCTTAAAAGATTGGCTTTTTTTTGTAAGAAAAAAAATAAGAATACAAAGGAACAGACTACTAGTGGTATGTTTAACTTGGACAATTAATTTTATTGGATTTTTGGAAATATGTATTTTAATTTAAATATTTTTGAATTTAAAAAGAATTACTTACCTCGTTTATTGATAATTTTTAGTGTTAAAATTAAAACAAGTAGGTTTGTAACAGATCATATCACTTAAACCGCTTCCACACAATATTCGTGCTCAACAGCTTTTAATTTAAGGTTTTAAATTCCAAAAATATATATTTTCATTAACCGTGTTTCGTCAGGGCCTCTTAGAAGAAGGGAAAGGGAAAAAAATAGTAATATTTTTTACAATAATATTTTTTTCCCTTTCGCTTCTTCTTCTAGGAGGCCCTGGTTTCGTAGATTTAATTGTAGTTTTATCAATGAATGAATTAAAAAAATATGCAAAGATCACAGAAGTTGTTTTCAGTAGGGAAAACTACATTTACAATTGTATGAACAGTCAGTAATTCTGAGCTTTTTTATGTGTAATTACATGATACATAATATATTTTTATATAATTATATTATATATCACATTTTATATTATTTATCCATGAATATAAATATATAGTAACATTTTACATTTTTTCACCAACTTCAAGCTTGATATTATCCAGATTATAAACTTATTAAATTTGAGCCTCATTGACATTTTTTACATTATTAATTTTCATTCATCATTGTTACAAGGTCATCAATTCAATGTTATTCTTTCCTTTTTGTTAAAAGAAATTTTCTTTGTCTCTTTATATATTGTGCATAGAATTATTTTAGATTATTAGTGTACTAACGATTGTACTGAAAGATATGTATTTTTCATTTCAATTTCATATTTTTTCATAAAGATCATGAAAAAATAAAAGTACATTCCATTTACTTTATAAAAAATTGAACATTCAATAAAAACTAAAAAACACTACAAACTAAGTTCATAAGAGAAAGTAAATATCCTTGAAAACTAAAAATATTTGAATATATATAAATTTTCATATGAAACGCATGTAAAACGTATAATATGTGCCTTTATGCATACTTAATTTGCATATAAAACCTTATGTATAATATGTATACAATTTTATTATAAAAAATATAAAGTCTTAAATTAAAATCTTGTGCACCTTTTTTGCTTAAAAATTAGCTGGCTTTTCAATCATTAATAATTTTTTTTAACCGTAGGAAATAAAATGTATTACACTATGCAGGCACAATGCTAGTCAAATTTAATAAACCTTTTATAACTTTATTTTTTTAGTACAAATTCCATTTTTTTATTTTAAAAAAAAATGAAGTACCAGATTTAAATTATTTTTTGTAAATACTAACTGTTTTATTCATTATATTTGAAATAAATGGAAGAATTAAAAAAAATCTATTTCAGAGAGAAATTTTAAAATGCTTCAAATTACTTTTAATATACTTTTAAGTAAAATCCTTCATTACAATATATTTTGATATATATATTAAATCTGTAGTATAATAATTAAAGATTGAAAAAAAAAAAAAATTTCCCGTATTTTATATACATAATTTGCAGTATAAAATATTTTACTTACAAAATAATTGCACATTTAAATTTTTCATAAATTAACTAATATTGGAGAGCAGGTGTAAATAAAGGATTTTTTTTTTAAATCTATAGAAAATTTTAAAGAATAAAACTGAATGAATTAGCCCAATTAATTAAAAAAAATCATGGTAATCAGTTTTGACTAGTTTCTATAAAAATAATTCTGTAATTGCCAGAATTGTTTAGTCGAAAGAATTTTGAAAAGGTGGAGACGAATTGAAAAATGATTATAAAAAAATATATTTCATTTTAAATCGAACTTTTCAAATCGGTCTCTGCTTAAGAACTGATGGGATAGATGGCGCTACAATTTTTACCATTCGATATGTCTTTCTGACGTCATTTGCTCCGGTAGATGTGAAATCGCAAGCACCGTTACAGCTATGCACGTTGTTTATCGGTATCCTGATTCCTCTGCTACTTACCTCACTCTCTTCTAAAGACTATATTATAGGTAACTGCTTTTACGATATTTTGAAGACACAAATTATAGTACAATTATGTCTGAAGATGTGAAAAAAATCCGATGCCGCTCCCGAGTACTTAAGGAGACGTGCAACTTCGAATGGTCAATAGAAAACTTTCAAAGTATATGCTTTGCAAAAACACATTATAAAGAAAACCTTGAAAGTGAAAAATTTACTACAGGTGAATCTTCCCTCGAAACAGGATGGTACATAGATTTAGACTTCACAAATAATGATACAATTGGAGTATGCTTAAAACGCTTTAGTAACAAGTCTCTTCGTCACTATGTTATCTTTAGTTTTAGTATCGTCGGTTCGGATAAAAAAAAATATCGTACTCGTAATGGGAAAGGAGATTTGTATCGTGATTATTCTAACGGCTTTGGGTTTGTCAATTTCATCGACCGATTGAAATTGTTCAAAAAGGATCAGTTACTTCTGCAAATGATACATTGACAATAGTGTGTGAGTTTCAAGTAGTATCAGTAATTGATGCTAGCATAGTTTCCAAGTTAACTCAAGAACTAACTGAAGACACAAATTATACTATGATAAGGTCTGAAAATGTGAAAAAATTGCGATGCTGCACCCAATTACTTAAGGAGGCGGGCAATTTCGAAATGGTCATCAAAACTTTGTTAGTATATGCTCTGAAAAAACCAAGATAAAGAAAGTTTGTTTAGTGAAACATTTACTACTGGTGAATCTTCCCTCGAAACAAAATGGTACATAGATTAGAATTCACTATAATATACAATTGGAAGTATACTTAACACGCTAAGTAACAAGTCTCTTCGTCACTATGTTACCGATAGTGTTAGTATCTTTGTTTACGATAAAGAATATAAACCAGATAATAAGAATTTGTATAATTCTTCTCTTACCACAACTCTTTGGGATATGACAACTTCATCAACCGAAAGAAATTGTTCGAATGTTCTTAGAAATTTAAGTTGTCTGTCTGTCCAAATGATACTTGACAATAGTGTACGAGTTTAACTATCAGTAATTGATGCTAGCATAGTTTCGAGTTAACTCAAGACTCAACATCAGTTTTAAAAACCCAGATTCGCTGATGGACGATCTCCAACATCTTTCAGCTAACCAAATGTTTCTGATTTCACTATAAAAGTTGGCGATGAGGAGCTTAAATGCCATAAGAACATCTTGTGTGCTCGTTCTTCAGTATTCAACACCATGTCGACCACTGTCATGAAAGAAAATGACTTTGACCGTTCCATAGTAAAGACTATGATACATTATATTTACTGTGGCAAAGTCCAAGATTTAACTCCTGAAATAAGCATTCAACTTTATTCCATTGCTGACAAATATAATCTTCGGGATTTGAAGGACATTTGTGTTGAATATATTTTGGAAAACCCAGATTCGCCGATGGATGATCTTCAACATCTTTACACTACCCAAATGTTTTCTGATTTCACTTTAAAAGTCCGCGATGAGGAGTTGAAAGTCCATAAACTAATTTTATGCGCTCGTTCTTCAGTATTCAACACCATGTTGAACTGTGACATGAAAGAAAATCGTACCAACTGCCTGGAAATAACTGACTTTGACCCTTCCATAGTAAAGACTATGATACATTATATTTACTGTGGCCAAGTCCAAGATTTTTCTCCTGAATTAAGCATCAAACTTTATTCCATTGCTGACAAATATAATCTTCAGGATTTGAAGGACATTTGTGTTGAATATATTTTGGAAAACCCAGATTCGCTGATGGACGATCTTCAACATATGTACACTAGCCAAATGTTTTCTGATTTCACTTTAAAAGTTGGCGATGAGGAGTTGAAAGTCCATAAACTAATTTTATGCGCTCGTTCTTCAGTATTCAACACCATGTTGAACTGTGACATGAAAGAAAATCGTACCAACTGCCTGGAAATAACTGACTTTGACACTTCCATAGTAAAGACTATGATACATTATATTTACTGTGGCCAAGTCCAAGATTTTTCTCCTGAATTAAGCATCAAACTTTATTCCATTGCTGACAAATATAATCTTCAGGATTTGAAGGACATTTGTGTTGAATATATTTTGGAAAACCCAGATTCGCTGATGGACGATCTTCAACATCTTTACACTACCCAAATGTTTTCTGATTTCACTTTAAAAGTTGGCGATGAGGAGTTGAAAGTCCATAAACTAATTTTATGTGCTCGTTCTTCAGTATTCAACATCATGTTGAACTGTGACATAAAAGAAAATCGTACCAACTGCCTGGAAATAACTGACTTTGACACTTCCATAGTAAAGACTATGATACATTATATTTACTGTGGCCAAGTCCAAGATTTTTCTTCTGAATTTAACATCAAACTTTATTCCATTGCTGACAAATATAATCTTCAGGATTTGAAGGACATTTGTGTTGATTATATTTTGGAAAACCCAGATTCGCTGATGGACGATCTTCAACATCTTTACACTACCCAAATGTTTTCTGATTTCACTTTAAAAGTCCGCGATGAGGAGTTGAAAGTCCATAAACTAATTTTATGTGCTCGTTCTTCAGTATTCAACATCATGTTGAACTGTGACATAAAAGAAAATCGTACCAACTGCCTGGAAATAACTGACTTTGACCCTTCCATAGTAAAGACTATGATACATTATATTTACTGTGGCCAAGTCCAAGATTTTTCACCTGAATTAAGCATCAAACTTTATTCCATTGCTGACAAATATAATCTTCAGGATTTGAAGGACATTTGTGTTGAATATATTTTGGAAAACCCAGATTCGCTGATGGACGATCTTCAACATATGTACACTAGCCAAATGTTTTCTGATTTCACTTTAAAAGTTGGCGATGAGGAGTTGAAAGTCCATAAACTAATTTTATGTGCTCGTTCTTCAGTATTCAACTCCACCATGTTGAACTGTGACATGAAAGAAAATCGTACCAACTGCCTGGAAATAACTGACTTTGACCCTTCCATAGTAAAGACTATGATACATTATATTTACTGTGGTAAAGTCCAAGATTTTTCTCCTGAATTAAGCATCAAACTTTATTCCATTGCCGACAAATATAATCTTCAGGATTTGAAGAACATTTGTGTTGAATATATTTTGGGAAACATTAATATTGATAATGTTTGCGATGTATTAACTTCAGGAGAATTACATGATGAGCCGCAGTTTAAAACTGCTGCTAGAGATTTTATTTGTACCAATGCTGTTGCTATTCAGGAAACTGAAAAATGGCTTAGTCTTTCTAAGACCATGCCTCATTTGATACTGGATATGAATCGCCTAGTAATTTCCCAAATGAAAAATACTAATACACAGTACGGAATAAATATCAACACAATGATAAGTATTAAGAGCTTATACTGTTTATTGGTAATTTCTATTCTTTATTTCTTTATACTACAATAGTTATATAATGTGTAATGATTAAAAAAAAGGCTTTCTATTCCTTAACAATTCAATCATTGAACTGGAAATAAGGACTCGTGTTGATAGAGTTTCGTATAGTGAAGGGTTTTTTATTTAAAATAAGCATAAAGATTACTAAACAAAAAAAATGACAAAGTCTGTCTCGATAATAAAACATTACAGTTAAAATAGTTCTTAAAAAAGCCTCTTAGCATTTTTTATGCACTGTCAAATTTGAACCTATTGTATTGGAAAGCTTAATTCTAGTTGCTGGCCCATCGATTTTTCGAGCTTGGCGACATCTCGTAAAACATGTTTTCTCAATGTTGTCTTCACTTGGAATTAGTTTCAACCATTCCATTTTAGCAAGATTTTTTTATATATATATTTTTTGTTCCTACTTTTGCGTCATAAAAAAAACATGATTACTGTGGGGATTAAACCACTTTTGCTGTGAACTTATATTTAGCTTGTGAACTTATGTTTTGAATAGTCCTGGATAGCAGATTAATCTCATTGCTATCAAAGAATTTTTTTTATTAGAAAAAAATGTTTTATCTGGTCACAAATAGTTTATACTCGGATGTTTGAGTCTATTAATTCTTTTTTACTTATCTTAAGAACTTTTGTTTTGAATTTTGACGAATGTTCGGAAATAGCAGAGCTAGATCCATACTATCCAAGATCTTTTTTTCGTTGAAAACCATTATTTAGTTGAATCTTATCAAATGTAAGGTAATTTTAAGTCATCACAATCTTCATTGTTCAGCATGGCTCCCACAAAGTCTCAAAAATTTCAAATTGTTTTTGGAATCCTTACAAATTCCTTAATTTAGTATGTCCTACTCTGTAAAAGTCCATATCGCAAACTTTGCTACTAAAGAGACTCAACTTAAATAAAGGTACAGCTATGATATAGGGGCCAATTGCGATTTGCTCAAGTTTACCAAGTAACAAAATGACAAAAATCTGGTAAACATATCATTTATTAGGCTTAACAAGTTATTTAGTAGTAACTCTACGTTAATTTTTATGATTATCAATAAACAAACTGGCCGATACAGCTTAGCTGTTCCTTTTAAGTTTTGTCACAAGGATGCGATATATTGCCTGTGTTTGGTGAGGAAAATTTCACTGAATTAAGGCATCTTTAAAAGATTGATTCATCATCGATGCATTTAAAATAAATATTTAAAAAAAAAAATTAACTTTTGAGTACAAAATGTGAATATAACATATAATTTTATAAAAGCATAATTTTGAACAATACCTGTGATGTTTCTAATGCAACTTCAAGAAAACTTAATTTTTAAAGATTTCAATGGAAACTTTGTAACTGTGGTGATACAGTGTGAGATATCATATGTATAACCAAAGTTTTTTCATTGTGTTTGCAACTGGTACTTTTTGTTCTTTGGTACATATATGCGGTATATTAATTTTGTTTTGATTCATTTTGAACTTTATATTATACTTTATGTAAACAAGAATCTGAATTTACTTAGTTTTTTTTATCATACAAATAATATTTTGTTTGTCTTTTGTTCTGTAGTATTCTGTTTGTGTTTTGTTTGTATTCTAAACAAAATAATTGGAATGTTTCATGAAGTGATTCCAAAAGGTTGATTTTGTCACTTTTTTCACTATGTTTGCAACTGGTACTTTTTGTTCTCTAGTACTTACATGTGGTACATTACTTTTGTTTTGATTTTGAACTTTATATTACACTTTTTGTAAAAAAGTTGAGAAAAGAATGTGCTTAGTGTTTTGATTTTACTACTAATGTTTTGTGTACTGTTTTCTAAACAAAATAAATCAAATATTTTGTTAGATTTTGACTTATTAATTTCATTTTTCAAATGTTGAAGTGTTTATTTTAATATGTTTCAGGTAAGTGATTGCAAATTTTAGATTTCATCCAGTTATACATGCTGAATATCAGATACAATTTAATTTGATTCTTCAATCAATAAGTTTTTGATTAGCCTTCTCAGTGGCTGTTTTCTTATTTTATGCGCAATTTTTTCTAGCAATAAACAAATTTAAAATTTTATAAATAATACATTTTTATTGATATTCTACTTTTTTTCCTTTGGAAATTATTCTGGGAGAATCTCTTTGGAATCATCTCTTCTAAAATTTCTAAAATAAACCAAATTCTCATTTTCTAAACAAATATGGTATTTGTAATTTTGAAATGAATACAGAAGGGGGGGGGGGGGGGAAACAACCTTACAATTTTAAATTTCACCTATTTCCAGATAGTTTGAAAGGCTTCGAATAAAAAATATATATTGAAACTTAGTTGGACTAATCGAAACATTTCTTATTCAAAAACTTTAATTTTGTCCAAAAAAAGTGTTTTAATATCAAAAGTCAATCATACTTTAAGTTACGGTTATAACAACTATGTATTTAAGAGGGACTGTCAGTCCCATAGAGCTAATGCATTAGTTTTGAAATCGCAACTTCCGCAGAAGTATTGGTTTGCCATGTTGTCCCATTTTCACCAGGTAAGGGAATCATCATAACATCAATTTAAGACAAAATTGAAAAGAAAATAACATCCGGTTATTTAATTATTAATTGATAGTTTTAAAATAGTGTCGCCATCTGCTGTATATTTTGGCATTTTACAACTTCAAAAATATATAAATAGTAACTAGATAACATTTTGGTTTCAAATTTGTTTCATTTCGATGTTATGTTGATTCCCCTACCTGGGGAAAAGGGCTAACAAAGCAATACTTCTGCGGAAGTTGTGATTCCAAAACTAATGCCTTAGCTTTAGCTCTATGGGACTGGCAATCCTTCTTAAAGATTTGTACTAATAAAAGTGTGTAAAATAAGTTTTGTTCGACACTGATTTGTACAGAATTCAGGGGTCCTTAACCAATTTAGACTTCTATTTATAAACAAATACATATTTTCAGTTATTGTAAATTAAATTTTAAAATAACATCCATTATAAATATGTGATTTTCTTTAAACTGGAATATATCTTTTGTGCCATTGCATTATATATCCATAGTTTTATTTTATGTATGTTGCATAGAAAATGTGTATTTTTTGATAAATATAAAGTTGAAATTGACTTGAATGAATTTTTGATCAAATCCTTTTTCCGGTTGATTAATGTTTCTGGCATTCAGTGTTGATTGTGGACAAACAATCAATAGATTTTGTACATTTACAGTCACAACTACAGTTATTTCTTCTTTGATTTGATAAAGTTATGCAAATTACTGTCACCATTCTGTTGTTAAAACATTGAAAACAGGCAATTTTATAAGGATAGTAAGTTTAATACAATAGTAAATGCTTTTCTCTAACCTGTTAGTCTGTCTGAAATATCAATTTTCCAACATTTCTCCCAGTAAACAAGTAAAATATTTTTTAAAAAATTGGTGTTTGAAATATAAATTTTCTACCACATAATCATTTAAGTAAATTGTTGAACGGGAATAACTTAAATTCAATGCAAACTAGAGGGTAATTATTTGCTTACTAATGGATTTTAAACATAGAAAATAAATCATCAACGCAGTAAATAAAAACTAAAGATTAAAAATGTTTGCATAAAATGTTTATTTTTTAGCAACAGCAATAATAGAAGTTAGGTACTGGTTATAAACCTTTTGGAGATAAAACTTTAGTTTAGTACTTTATTCACACATTTCCCTCCCATGTAGACCTCTTCCTAAATAACTTAGCTGATGAACTGGCTAAAGAGGGCTCTGCTGAAACATCTGTAAATAATGGTCTTCTCACATATGGTAAAATTTTCTTGAGGGTCAGAGTCAAAAACAGCACGACATGAAAGACACCACCAACTCTTAACTGATATGAACAAAGACATCCTAAGGCTATGTCCTGACTACGCCACAAAAGCAACAAGACTTGGCAGAGTCAGTCCCCATGCTATTGCATCGCTTGGTGCCCTTGGCGGTCGCCAAATTTTGTTGCTTTTGTGGCGTTTGATGTCGTAGTGAGGACATAGCCTAAGGTAGCTCTGGAACTGAAGGGTGACAAGAAAATGCCCACACCACCATCACCTGACACACATGCACACTTACATTTGTTCATGGACAAAAGGTGTACCCTGTGTGCCTCAAATGCAATACCATTCTTCGCACCATCTGCTGTCCTGTTTGGATTTGCCGAAGAGTGATCTTCTTGGAAACCCTGCTCTTGTTTGAGACATTTTGTGGGCATACGGTCTTTTGGACTTGGTCAAGTTGATCTAGAATAAGTAACAACAACAATTCACACATTTCTCATCTAAATCCATGACAGTCCCATTAAATTACTGACTAGACGAAAATCTGACAGAAATCCGTCATTAAGTCCACAATGGTTTGCAAATACTTTTCCAAGTGGACATACGTTTCTGTTACTAACACTCACCTGTTGTTAACACTCACGAAACTCTTGTGGTACAGGAAGGGGGCGTCCATAAATTATGTGATATGTTAAGGAGGGGGTGGGAGTCGAGAAATATCACCAAATCTCACAGGGGGGAGCTCGTCAAATATCACAGAATTTTCCCCGCAGAAAAAAATTCCAGTAAAATTTGTTTCTCGACATAAATTTGGAAAAATCTTGCATGATAATATTCAAGATAGCTTTCTGAACCATATTTCAAAATATTGGAGCTTTAAATAATTATTTTAAATTCATTAAAAAAGAAATGAAATTTTAAAAAATATGAATTTTGAAAAATCCCATGTGAGATTATACGGGAAAGGGGGGGGGGGGGTTGGTAGAAATATTGTCAAAACTATACCACATGGTTAATGGACACGATACACAAAAACCAGGTTACTGATGTTGTAACTTTCAAACGCAAAAAAAGAATTTTGAAAATCTGACAACAGAATTTTTACGTCATACATTTAAAGATAGACATTTAAAATCAGGCAGTTAGAATGGAAGTTAAAATAGATCGTCGATCCAAACAAATACTACCGTCAAAATACCCTTTTACATATATTTTTGAAAGTGTAAAGTTCCACAAAGATATCCTTGCATTTTGGGCCAAAGTTACCCCCATTCCTCGTCAAAAAATTTCCGGTGACCAATAATTAAATAGCATAAAAAGTATTCAACTTAGATTAAAACAAATGGTGTAATATTCATCCCAATAAATAAAAAAAATAGTATAGAGTGTTTGCTTTAGCTATTTTCAATATTGTTTTAGGTGTTCCAGACAAAATAAGTTGGAAGAAATAGATTTTTGTCTTTAAATGCTTGTAAGAATACAAATGTCATTTGTAGTATTGCCCAAATTAGAATATTTTTTTACATGAAATGAAAAGCAATGTTTCAAGCTTTTCAAAAATGTAAAACAATTTAAGATGGGATCATTTTACGAAGAGAAATTAAGTAACAAATATTTTTGCAACGCTTGGGCCAAAGGTACCCACTTCGAGGGTAGTAAAAGATAAGTCTTTGATATATATTAACAGAAAAGTAGGGTTTAAACCTTATAATGATTATGTCTTTATGATCTACAATCCACTACATACGCATAGGCACTCCAGAAATTGTGTAGATGATATTTTACTCTCCACTGTATTAGATTAGAAAGCTGCTAATCTAGTATTTCTAGCTTCTGTAACAGCTTTAAAACATTCATGTAACACCTGGTAATTATAAACCAAGGTCAAATAACAAGGTTGACGCCTGAGCTGGTATCTAAAGTAAAGTACCACTGCAGACTAGAAGTCTAAATGTTTTTATTAAAAATAAACACTCAATAGATTAAAATTTAGGTTTGACACATTGAATTACATGAAGTAATGAGGAACACATATAAGAAGTGATTGGTGAAATATAGTTTCATACAATTGTAGAAAATAAATACACATAAAGAAGCACATAATACAGAAAAAGTTTACTTTTCCGTTAAACCAGCACCACAGATAAGATCGCCAAGTGAGGGATAAGGTGCCAATTGAAGAGCTTAGTGGAAGAACATGCGATATCAAGTGGATAACAAGTGATAGAAAGGTGAAAACTAGAAAATGAGCTTTGAAGTTTTTAGTTTGTACTTAAATCTGTTAAAAACGGTACTTGCAAACGGCAAAAAAATATACTTAACTTTAAGTTTATGAAAAAGCGGTAACTTGTTATCTTTAAAGGATGAAGTAATATATTCATTAACACAAAAATCTAAATTTTTTCAAAACTGTCACTTAGCACGTTCTTCCACTAAGCTCTTCAATTATCTTGGGGTTGGTGATGTTTTTTTATGGGAAAGAAAGCAGCGAGTTGCTACACTTCAAAATGTCATAATACTAATGTTTTTCAGGTATCTGGGGTGCTAAGCATATGTCCTGGTTAGGTGGTCAACCTCACACGGAACCACCAGTGTTTATTTCCAAAGCCAGCTTGGTCCTCATTTTATCGACCTTTTTAAGGGATTAGAGGCTGGGCATGGCAATGCGAAGCACTACCACTAAGCCCCTGGGCCTCCCAAAGTAAATAGAGTGGTGAATTAATCCATTTTAAAAATTTAGGCATGAAATGATAAATAAAAAACGAATGAGATAAAGTCATTGAAATGATTATGTGAAATGTTGTATTAACATATAAATGGATTATAATTTTATATTAAAGGGGCTGCTTTGTTGGCGGCTAAATCAGATTTGCAGACTCTGCATATCCCCCAGAACTGAGAGCCATTTGTGGCAGCATCTAGGCGACTCTCGCTACCAATTTTGACGCTCAGATTATAATCTGAGCTCTTTGTGGATGTTAAAGTATGCCGAAATTCAATTTTGCCTAAAGAATCTAAGCCAAATGGTTACTCAAGGGATCGTTTTCGTGCCACATAATCATATGACATGTGTTCCTCGATTTTCCCGTCCAGAAAATCTAGCGACACAGCAGGGGGCTAGAACTCGCGAACTTGGGCTTATGGGACGGACACATATCAACTCTCAGCCACTGAGCCGAATTATGTCATTGAAATGATTATGCAGAAAAGCTATTTTCTATTCGGTTGCGGATATAGAGGTTGGCGATTTTAAAAGATGGGTGTTTAATAGAAAAGTTAAGACAGTAAAATTTCGTTTAGACGTTGGTATACTTTTCTCTACTTTAGCTCTGAACAGTCCCACCATGTAAAAAATGGTATTTTTAAAAATGCTTATATTTTAGTGTTGAATTATATATATCAATATTAGTATAAATGTTTCCTAATAAATGGCACAGTTGTCAATCATCTCTCCAATAAAGGGCCCACCCGCTCTAATTTTTAACTTCTTATGATTCAGAGAATTAAAATTGATTTCAATAAAAAAAAAAGTTGTGTTGTCCTTAGCTGCACATCAACCCATAATTTTATGAAAATATTTACATAGAAAATGTAAAAACCACTAAACGTAAACTTTATGACAACTTGACAGATGCTTTTTCAAATTACCATTTAGGCGAAAAAGTTTATCACACACGAAACATCTGTATTTTTTCACATTGTCGTGAATCAAGTTATGGCTCTGAAGTTGATATTTGGTACGGAACTTTTTCTCACACCTTTCGCACGGGAAAGGCTTCTCGTTTGTATGGGTCCTGAAATGGGCTTTCAGCATGAAGTTAGACTTGAATCTTTTTTCGCAGACTTCGCAAATGAAACGCTTTGGGTTGGCGTGAAGGCTCATATGAATGGCGTGTGCTGCTTCAGATTTCAAGATTTTTTTGCAAATCTTGCAAGCCAAAGGGTTTGTCCCTGCATGCTTGAGGCTGTGCTTCATGAGTTCGAAGCTATGTTTGAAATTTAAGTCGCAGGATTCGCACTTGTGGGCTTGTTCAACTGAGTGATACAAGTTGTGAATTTTAAGGTCTTTCACCGATGCGAATGTCTTCTTGCATTTGTCACATCGGTGAATGGCTCGATGCATGACCGCATTTCCTTGTAAAGCCTTTTGGCGGTTGAGATCTTCGATCTTGTGGTATAAGTTGTGCATGTTAAGGTCTTTCTCCGACACGTAGGTCTTCTGACATTTGTCACATCGGTAAAGGAATCGATGCATGACCACATTTTGTTGTGAAGCCTTTTGGCTCCTGATTTCTTCGATCTTGTGGTATATATAGTGTACTCTGAGGTCATGCTTAGACGGGAAACACTTTTTGCATTTATTGCAACTGAAAACAGTTGGGTATTCAAGCTCATTTTCTTGGGAATCGGAGTCAGTATCTACTTGTTCATAGACAGGATCAGTACTGGTAGTGTGTTCTTCAGTTGAGATTTTTTTGGGGGGATCAGAGTCAGTGTCGACTTGTTCATAGATAGGTTCAATGCCAGTAGTTTGTTCTTCGGTCAACAGATCTTTTTGGGAATCAGAGTCATTATCTACTTGTTCAGTGATAGGTTCAATGTTGATAGTTTGTTCAGCGGTCAACGACTTTGAAACAACACTGATGTTGACATTTTGAGGACTATTCAGTTTTGTTGAGAGGAGATTAAGATCCTGTTGAACAGTCAATATCGTAGAGGGAAAACCCCGAGTAAGTTTTTGAACAGACTCTTTGTTAACCTCTGGGGAAGGAAAACCACTAAGAGTTTCATTACCAGTTGATAACGACATCCTGAGAGATTTCTTTTTAATAGTTTCTTTATCGGTTGATGGCAACAGTGAAACTCTCGCAGTTCTCGTTGAGCCTGGAAACTTCTCTTCGATTGTGTTGTGAGCACCAACAATAATATAGCGCGGAGGTTCGCCGCCCGACTGGTGTTCTAAAATAGCATCCAAAATAAGGTTAATATCTTCCTCAGTGTCCATGAATTTTTGAATGGATCTCGGTTTTAAGAAATTGTCTTGTAGGTGTCCTCTGGCACCCAGGCAGTGATGGCATGAGAGACATTTTTGACAACGGACGCAATCCCAAGATGTTAAATTGGTCATGTCATCGGCGGGAACTGTGTTGCAGTCAGTCATCTTTGAGGATCAGAAAGAAGAAAAAATTGAAACAGTTAGTTTAGGATATTTTCACGTCAGACAAATGATGTGCTTTAGAAATAAATAAAATCCGTTAAAATGTCATTAAGTGATTGGTGAATAAACGCTAAATTGCAATGCCAGTGTAGATAATCAAAATTTTCAAATCAACACTTGTTTTCTTTCTGGTTTTGAAACGTGATCAAAACCACCTAGTAATAAAAAATTTTAATTCAAATACAAAAAATTGAAAACAAATTAAACTTTTCATTGCAGACGAACTCTACAATTATAATTTGTAATAAAGAAACAAGTTATTTTTAAATTTTTCTTATATTGCTTAAATACATTCGCTCAAATTTATGTTCTCGATATTTGGCAACACATTTCATTAAGAATTCTTTTCTTTTCGTTCCTTCTATTTTCAACAACAACAGCGGCGTTTCCACTTCCAGTTATGCGCGAACTAACCGACATTTCAAGCTTCTTTTTACTAAATTAAATGATCTTCATTTACCATAATTCACCTGTCCGATATGATGATGACAGTATAAACCTCTTCCACAAAATTTGATTCCACTTACTGATCGTCAAAGATGTCTGATTGCTGTCAAGTCCCCACAGGTGATCTTCTGGACAATTTGATAACTCACGAGTGCGTCCCGTGCAAAAAGTGTGTGGAGTGCCATCACTGCCTGAGGGCCACAGGATATCTGCGAGAAGCTTTTATGAAACCTAGATCCATTCAGAAATTCATGGACACGGAAGAAGAAATCGACGATGTTTTGGACGCCGTTTTAGCCCACCAGGGCGGCGCTGAACCCCCGCGATACATCCTTGTCGGTCCCAAAAACGAAATCGTCGAAACGTTTCCCCGTACGAAAAAAACTCTCAAAATCTCGCCAACGAGCGATGAAGAAGTCGAAAGCGACACCCCAGTCACTGATGCTGTTCAAAAACTGGTTCAAGGTTTTCCCTCGTCTAAGTTGACTGTTCAACAGAATCTAAAGCTCCTCTCATCCAAACTGACCAGACCACAGAACGTTTCGATTGGTATCGAGCCTATTTCCTCGAAGGACGGACAAACTACCAGCAGCGTAGCTATCTGTATCGAAACCGACTCGGACTCAGAAGACAACGTGGTTGAGAATCCCGTCATACACCGGACTATCTTCCGATGCGACAAATGCGAGAAGACCTTCACCAACGAGAAAGACCTCACCATTCACAGCGTATATCATTCAGTCGAAGACGGACACACATGCGATATCTGTGGTGCAAGTTTCAAGTACAGCTACGAACTCATCAAACACAATTTACAGCACACCGAGAAAAACGCGTCCTGGGTCTGCAAACTCTGCAAGAAGATATTCCGCAACGCGTTGGAGCACACGGTTCACATGGGCATGCACAACAACGAGAAACCTTTTGCCTGCGATATTTGCGGGAAACGGTTCGATGGAAATTTCAAACTCCAGCGCCATTTCAGGACCCATACGGATATATATCCTTTTCAGTGCGAAAAGTGCAGTAAAAAGTGTAGGACTATGGCTCAACTTCGCACTCATAATATGATTCACGATGGAGTCATGAACTATACCTGTGCCGTCTGTGAGAGACAATTTCGTCATCACTGTAACTTAAAAACACATTTGTTACGGCATCATAAGGTTTCAGATGCAAGTGATGCTTCAGACAAGTGACTTATGTACTTGCTCTAGTTAGGTTAATAGTGAATTTTTAGTGTTAACTGTTGGAACAGCTAGGATATAATGGCCGGTCTTGATTTGGCTGGAATGAGTCACTTTTGCCATTTTCTTCTCGCATGCAAGTGCGTGAGTCACGTTTTTTCAGATGATATTAGGTTTTTGTAAATATATGAATAATATATATGGGGTTTTTTAATGTATGGCTATCTTCTGCATTTTTATTTGAATTTTCATACTTATTGCTCCAAAACACGAAATGTATAATAAAGTTTAACTTAAGCCATTTAATATAGGACGGATACAATCCCATTGGATATGCCATGCTCAGGTGTGTTCGCTGTGTTTGTGTAATGATAGGTCTTTATTCTTTAAATTATTGCTGATTTTCTTTTTTTTTTTAAATTATTTTAACCATATATTTGCATACTATTCGCTGTGTACCGGGCCTTTATTTTAAAATTATTTTCAATATTCAATTTTTCTCAAATTTGCTGCTGGATAAATGCATGTTTTTACTATCGGCTAATTCTCGACAGTAACTTTATTTTAAAACATAATTTTTTACTGCTGTATTTTGCAAGCTATTATAATCGGTTAATTGTCAACATCGCATTGCTATTGAATGACTAAATAAAAATAACTATTGCGCTTAAAAAACTTGTTCATCATTGTAGCTGGATCCCTTCTGCGCTAGTAACCTCCTACTTATTCCACATATTTTCAGTGGCGGTTTAGGTCTGAGGACGTCCTAGGCCCAAGACGATATGGCGCCCTTTTTCTTTTGTAACATATATATAATACGAATTGCAATATATATATATATTGCAATTTGTATTATAATAAAAATTTTGGCGCCCCTTAAAATTTGCCGCCCTAGGCCCAAGCCTAAATCCGCCTCTGCATATTTTTTCTTAGTTTCAGACGAATTTGAAAATGCTTGACCGCTCAAAAGTTTCCTTTTAGAACCCTGAATATACAATGAAAAAACTAATTTCCAATTTAACCATCCCACATTCGCTTTATAATTTCCAACTTTTTAAAATTTTCGACTGTTTTTTGTACTAGACAGTGTTTCGAATCTGAAAATGCATGTTCTAAGAATTTCCATTTAGGACCTTGATTTCAGAATAAATCATAATTTCCAGTATTAGAGCAAGTTATTAATGGCTCACACTCGATTATATGTTGTGTAAAATGTGCATACAAGTCTCCTTTCAATTTTAAATTCCAGAAATTATATTTGCTTTGCTAATTCAGAATTAAGCTAATATTTTGTGACTTTCTTTATGACTGCATGAAAATGTGCTCTCTTGAATTGCCCATAGTGCTTAATGTTGTACATATTTTGTAATAAACCTCATTATCCAAATTTAATTATTATTTTTATAATTATGTATATATAGAAGATATCAAAAACTGGTTTAGGGTCGAAATTATTTGCATTTTTATAATTTTTCATTTCTACAGAAACTTCATCACTAATCTTGGTTTTGTCCATAGATATCATAGTTAAAGTATTAGATTGGCAGATCACGTGACCTCCAATGCTAACGACGGGAAGCGCATGAAGACGAGAATAAGAGGGCAATGGGGCCAGAGTTGCCATCAGTTTTAGGAGAAACACTACGAAAAAATACAATACCATTTAATTCTAAAATTACAAAACAAGACCATTATATTAGCTGTATTTTGGAATCCTTTTAGTGACTTAAAAAAACATATGCTTTTATGGTAGGTTTTTGTATTTTTAGAATTGAATGGAATTTTTGCATAGTGTTTTTTTCCTAAAGCTGGTGGCAACACTGGCCCCATTGCCCTCTTATTCTGGTCTCCTTGCGCGTCCCGTTGTTAGCATTGGAGGTCACGTTATCTGCCAATCTAATACTTTAACTATGATATCTATGGTTTTGTCATTATTATTCTAGTTTCTCAGGTATAGAACCTGAAATCTACCCAGGATCATAGAGATCAAGTAGCCTAACCCGGGCGAGCAAATATCTCTATACCACTACTACTACCTGAAATCACTTCAGACCTCAATGAGAAACCATAAATGGTTACAATTTTGTAAAGATTTTTATTTGTTGTCATTCTTAAATTTCATATTGTAGCAAATAACTTTTCATAATAAGTGTCACATTGTCACAATTTTTCTGTTATATTAATTTAATAAAAGGTGTAAAAGGTTAAAACTGTGTTGATGGTTATTTAAGAAGTCCATTTTGCTTTTTTTATTCATATACGAGTAAAATTTCGTTTTTAACATTTTATTTTTTGAGAGGTAAGATAGAGATGTTCAATAAAAAAAAAGCATTTATGAAATACACGTTTTTTATTCATCTTATAAACATAAATTGAGTACACATTTGGTATCTAGAACACTGAAAATAACTAACAATAAATATTGTAAAGATGTAACATGAAAAAGTGTCTAATAGTAAGATGGAATTTCCTTTTATGTACATTTTAAATTCATGATTATTTACATTTAACCCTCTGAGGGATACTGATGTATAAACCTTAACAACTAAAGTCCTTTTTGTCCTGTTCAGTTTTAAATCGATGCTAATAAAGTCAATTGACGTAAAATACTTAACGTTATGTTTGCAAAATTAAATTTCTGTCAATACTGTTTTGATAATTTGACCGTTTAGAAGTGCACAGTTCTTATGAATTCTTTACAGAATTTGATGATGAATGTTTAAAATATCCATATCTGACAAATGTTACAGAAATAAGTAAAGATATGCATTTTTAGGTCTCGTTTTTTATTATGCTGTTTTTCAAACACGCCTTAATTATGTGTTCACTATGAATATTAAAAAAAACACGAAAAAGAGTAATTGACTTTTGGCAAAATCTGTTATGGATAATTTAAACCAGGTATTGGAAAGTTACTTTTAAAAAGTAATTGTTACAGTTAATTAAAAAAGTAACTATCTCTACAATTAGTAAGAAAAGTATATAATCAGGTACTTTTAGGAATTTCAAGTTATAAGAAAAATTGAAATTTAGCCATCTTACTGCTTTTCAAGGAGAACCAAGACTGAAGGAATTAGGACAATGGGAAAAAAATTTAAGAACAAAAATTTAACACTGTTAAAAATTTGTGGGTTTAAGCTACTGCCAAGCATACAAGGGGCTGGAGAGCCCAGCTGGTAAGGCATTGTCAAAATAACTGCTGGCCTATGAACGGTCTGTGCAGACAGACAAATAATACCCTGTGTAAAGGAAATGCACGTTAAATATGCTTCTAAGTCTCGACGCTGTGTATGATATCGCTTTTAAAAAGTTGCGTTGGGTGCCTACTCGGATGTCAACTCGGCAATTAACTGTGGTTCTAAATTGTGACACCCATCGCCAATAGCCCTCGTGTAGCTCTAGTATGACAATAATTCAACCAAACCCAAGTGCCTGTGGTAATATGGAAAACATGATTTTCTAAGCCACATTTCTCCGGCCGTATTAAATATTTTTATAAACATTTTTTATCTGGTAAATGTAGCTGACTTACAGGGCTTTATAATCCCGCTTATCGAAATTGGTGAGAATATGTTTTGTTAATTTTCAATAAATAATTTTACAACAAAGTATTCGAACCAATTTCTAATAGTGGTATTCTAGTTGTGAAGTGAATTCTACAAAGGTCGACGTATGTGGACCTCTGAAGTGTAGATAGTATTAAAATAAATTGGGGTACATACAAGCACAATTCATACATAATTCACAATTTTCAAGATGTACATAAATCTTAAGATGTTTCTGACAAAAGAACATTCAGATTGAACTATTATAATTAAAGTACATTACTCATGTAAAAATGATCCATTGTCATATTAATAGTTCATTTCAACAAATAACAATAACTGTCTGGTTAGTCAAATTCATCAGTGTCTTTTAGTCAAATATTAGAGCACTATTTGTGTTTTCATACGATATTTAATGACCTCTAAAACCAATTTGCATTTAAACACCTGACGAATAATGACATAAGGTCAGGTTTTTCAGCAACACTGTACCTATTTAATAACTTGTACATGTTATAATTTTACTGAAGTCTAAATATTGAAGAAAACTTTTAAACCATTTACTACACACAGGGTTCGTACGCCTCCTGAAATTCCTTAAAAACTCCTGAATTTCATTTTTATTTTTTAAGGGCCCTTATAACTCCTGAAATTTGTATCATCTCCTGATATTTCCCCCCTCTCCTGAAAAAATTGACGTGAATCATTTTTCTCCTTTCTCAGTCGGTTTTCTCTCATACTTTATCACGATGTCTACCGGTCGAAAAAGTCATGAAATTAAAACAAAGGTCACGAAAATTTAAAAAATTGCCAAAAAAGGTGATTTTTCCTCAAAAAAAGGGGGTTGGCTTTTACACCGAAGCCTCAAATTTTTCACAACATTTACACCCCTTGTTTCTTCATTCTCGGTCTAAGTCACTAGACCGATACAATAATAAACACACATATTCAAATTTATTTTGCTATACCTCCTGAATTTACATCGCTGCACTCCTGAAAAACTCCTTAGAAACTCCTGAATTTCACTATCATAGATAGAGTACGAACCCTGTACACAGATAAAATTTTAAACATTAAAACAATTAATTAATTGAAAACTCATGCATACAAAACAACTTCCACGTTTTGGCCAAATTTGGTATCCCTCAGAAGGTTGAGAGGAGAGTTTTCAAACCAAAGCGTCTTTGTTAATCCAATACAATAGGGGAAAAAACAATTTTCTAAGCCAATACAATAGGGATAATCTAATACAATAGGGAAAAAAACAATTTTCTAAGCCACATTACTCTGGTTGCATTTAATATGTTTATAAAGTTTTTATTATATATGGCAAATGTAGCTGTGCTCTATAATCCCACTTTTTGAAATTGGCTTGAATACTTTTTTCATTTTCAATGAATAATTTGATAACAAAATATTCAGACCAACTTCGAAACAGCTATGATATAATGACCGGTCCAAATTTGGTGATTTGTGTTACATTGCAAAGCAACGAAAATTTTCAAATGCGATAAACATTCCACTACATATTTTGCACAACTCGATAGGTATACCAACCCTACGTTACATTTTCAAGCAAAAATACTTGAAAGTGATTACAGTCAATTAGACATCAAACCCATTATGGGAGTGCTGGAAATGAAACCAAGGGCATTTGCAACGGTTTCAGCTGAAATTAGCACTTATTATTCTATAGTTTCTCTTAGAACAAGCAATTTTACGGTTTAAGTTCAGAAGGGAATTAGAATAAGCTTATGGAACTTAACAAACGTAAACTTAAGTTACGGTTTTCAAACGGTTTGGGTTCATTAGGACCAAATGCAAGTTTAACCGTGCGTGGAGGTCTTTTAAACAATTGTCGCAATAAATTGCAAAAAAATATGACAGCTAAAACGGTTGCAGCAAGTTATCAAAACATGATGAAACTGTTGCAAATGCAACTGAAGATTGCACATGTAATTTGAACGGCTTCAAACGAAGCTTACAAGCATACGGTTTAACCTTAGAATGAATCCAGGAGTGAGTCTTCAGCTGGCTTTCACATTGAAGACATTTCTCTTAAGTTTCCTCTAAGATATGAGAATTTAACTTAGTGTATGTGTAGGTATAAACTACTTGGTCACAATAAATGAAAAAAAAATACCTTACAACAGTTGAAAGTGATCACAGTCAATTAGACATCAAACACATTATGGATGTGCTGGAAATGCAACTGAAGTTAGCCATTATTATATAATTTCTCTTAGAACAAGATATTTTAGGGTTTAACTTCAGAAGGGAGAAAGAATAAACTTATGGAACTTAACGAAAAAATATACAGTTAAAACAGTTCCAGTCAATTAGTCATCAAAAACATGATGAAACCGTTGCAAATGCAACTGCAGGTTGCACTTGTAGTTAAATGGCTTCAAACAAAGCTCGCAAGCATACGGTTTAACCTCAGAATGAACCCAGGAGTGAGTCTTCAGCTGGCTTTTCCGTCGGAAACACTTTCCGCAGGTTTCGCACGCAAAAGGCTTGTCGTCCGTGTGACACTGCAAATGCGATTTTAACCGTGTGGAGTCCTTGAAACCTTTGCCGCAAATGACGCAGAAATACGGGTCCTCACCCGTATGGGACGCCATGTGGACTCTGAGTCTCTCGGCATTCTTGAACTCCTTCTTGCAGTACTCGCAGATATTGTTCGGGTTTCTGTGGTTGATGGAATGTTTGATGAGCTCGAAGCTGTACTCAAACTGCATTCCGCAGAGCTTGCATTCGTGGACTTCTTCCGTCGAGTGATAAATGGAGTGGATTTTGAGGTCCTTCTTTGACTCGAAAGTCTTTTCGCAGATTTCGCAGTCGAACGACTGAGGGTCATCTTCGTCGGTTTCTTCTTCGGAACTTACGTCGGTTTCGTTCACATCCAACCCAGCCTGGATCCGTTGTAACTTGTTCTTCCAGTTGGCTCTTGGTCTTTGAGGTTTTCTGACTACCACACTCTTCTTGATGCTTCTGTCTTTTCCTTCAATGACAGTCATGTGCCTGAACTTCGGGGGATCGTCGATGGCTGAAGCATCTCCGCTCCAAGAAGGGTCATCAGAGTCATCAATAACTGTTCTTTTCAGGATCTTCAGGCGATTCTTGACCAGAGAAGTACCCTCATTCCAAGAAGAGTCATCAGAGTCATCGATAACTGTTCTTTTTACGACCTTCATTCGCTTCTTGACAACAGAAGTACCCTCATCCCCAGAAGGGTCATCAGAGTCATCAATGACTATTCTTTTCTTGATCTTCAGGCGCTTCTTGACAACAGAAGGACCCTCATTCCAGGTTGGGTCATCGATATCAGAGTCTTCATCGATCCAGGATGGAAGATTGATGACAGCTTGTTGCTCATCAGAACTGCTGTTGTCGTCAATGGCGATGGATAAAGTCGTACCGTCTGGAGTCGTCGCAATTTTCTCGTTGTCAGGGCCAACCCTTATGTACTGAGGGTCATCATCTTTGAAGTGGTTATCTGCAGAGGACTTAAACAGTTCCCTGATGTCCTCGTCCGATTCCGAAAAATTGCCTCGAAATGTACTGGCTTTATACTGGAGACACTTGTGACATGAATAACATGTTTCACACAACGAACAAGAATGTTTCGAGCTAACGTTCATTTTGAGACAGATAATTCACTTAATAAGCCAAGCGTAAAATTTGCATTATAACTTACGATGCCTAAATATGAGGGTTCAATTTTACAATTTCATCTTTTCAGAATGTACCATGGCATGTGTTCAAAATGGCTGCTGACGTACATCATTTCTTGAAAAACAATTATCTGATGAATCGTAAGAAAAAATTAATCAATCTTGAGTTTGAAATTCAAGTCTTAAAAATTTAACATAAATAATGTACTTTAGTAACTTATGTAATTTAGCATAAATAATGCTTTACCCGTACACCGATTTAAAAATAGCACTTAGCACCCAAACATAGTTCCGATTTTTTCAAGAATTCTTAGTAAGAGCATGAATGATGAAATAATCAAATGTTGGTTGATCTAATCGCTGATTTACTGAACGAAATGTTTCTATCCGCTTACCGCTAAAATACAAATTGTAAACAAGACTTAAAATGGAGTTGAGAGAAATGGCGGTATTCAAAAGCTTCTCTGCTTCTCCCTCGTAAATAAAACGTTGCCATATCCAAAAGTTTGTTACGTCATCGATGAAGTCATTCGGTCTATTATTCTTTAAAAAATTAATGGTGGAGGCACTTTTGAAAAATCGAAATGCTTTCTCATAAACTTCATTATTTACGGCATTCTCAAAAAATTTGTCGACTTTCGTTGTTTCACCGATATACAGTGGGAAAAGGTCCCTAATCGTGAAAGCGTAAAAAAACCCTTTGAATTTACTTTTGATACTCTACCCATATGCAAATGATTATTCAATAAATTTAAAACCATTAATTTTCTTTTAGATTAAATACTATTGTGTGCTCTTTTTAGAATAAATTAATTTTGCCGAGCGTTCACTTTGATGTAATACTATGTGACACACATTGCATTAAAGATTTCTTTAATTTTTAATATTCGCATTCTGACGAATAAAATAATTAAAGTTTTGGTAAAATTTGCAATTTTTTTGTATTTATTTTTAACTAAGGATATCGAAAAAATAATTTTAGTGTAATTTAATTAAAGATTGGAGGGGTCTCTATGTTTTTTTGTACCTTTACTATAATAAAAAAATTTTAACAGGTAGATCGTAGATAGCAATATTTTATTTAACATCGCGCTCAGATGCTTTAGTTTGCTGTATATGCTTACTATGTGATGTAAAAATATTATTTAAATACAATTTCGAATGACAATCTGGATATTTAATTGCATAAAAAATTTACTAAATTTCTTAAATTTGTTCGGTATCTACTAAACAATTTTTCAACAACTTTCAACTTTTCAACTAATCATAAATATCGCGCTACATTTTAAATTAAAAAATAAATTGAATAAAGTGGAACAAAAATGTTTATTTTGCGTTCATTGCTTGTGGAAACAATATTATCCCCATAGTATTTAAACTGCTTTGATAATATTGCAATTAAAGTATTGTTCAGATCATGTCGAGGAGGGACATAAAACGCAAAATTTCAGCACTGGTTAACTTACGTTAAACTCACGTAAAATGAGGCGGGCGCAGTGTTCTTGCCTAATTCACCAAATGACACGCCCTTGAACACGAATTCGCATGGTTTGGAAGTTAAATACTGTTTTTCGAGAGCGTTCGCAGGGCGGAGCTCAAATCGATGGCATTCCCAGAGTCAACGTGTGCGAATTCGAAGCGTTTCAGTTCAAATTTGGCCAGGGTTGGCAGGGTTTTTACCGCCCCCGGTAAATACCATGGTAAAAACCGGTATTTTTCGTCCTGGGAAAAATTATGTTTTTCCCACATGGGAAAAACCTAATAATTGAAACAATTTGTCACTAAATTTTATTTAATGGGATTAATTAGAATAATTTTAATTTTGTATTTTAATAAATATTTATCATGGACTAAATATTTTAAAAATTGAAAAATCTTCCTTAGTTATTTTACATCTATCGTAATATAATAATCATGAACATTTGTTTATTATTTAAGTGTTCCCGTCTGCGTAAACATAAATAATTATTAAAATATTGTCCGTAGTAAATATTCATTAAAATATTGTTTAGGATAAATAATTATTGAGAAGTTATGTTATAGTGGCTAGAGGAGATAGTGTGTCGTTCTCAATGGGAGAATTGAACAAAACAAGCCTAATACTGGACGAATTCCGCTTGTCGGCGCTGCTGTCCCCTCCGCCGCTATGTTTACACTGTTTACATTTGAAATCAATCGTGTTTCACGAAACTTCTTAAATATTTTGAGTTTTTTACAGAACAAATTAAATAATTTTTATATATGGTTTTTATTTAACTGTAATCAATGGATTCTGATGAAAAATCCAAGGTGAGAAAGTCAAATCGTACTTGTTTTGTGCCGCAATGCAAAACTGGATACAAAAGCAACCCAGAAAAGAAAACCCTTTTCAGCGTTCCTCGAGATCCTGAACAATTTGAAAAATGGAAGGTGATGATTCCAAGAGCAGACAAAACTCTTGACAAGCATCATTCTGTTTGCGAAAAGCACTTCAAGGAAGAATGTATTGAGAGGTTTTATAGTCACACAATAAAGGGAGAAGAGGTTTTATTGAAGAGAAGTAAGCCGAAACTAATTGAAGGTGCCCTACCAACAGAGTATCCAGATCTTCCGCCTATATTTTCTAAAAAAGTACCTAAAAAAAGAAAGGATCCTAAGTGCCGTCAATCATTGCCTTCAAAAGATTTAAATGTGAAGATGAAGAACCTAATAATGATGAGAATGCCCAAAATCCAGCCCATCATATCAATCCAAAACTGCCATCGCAGTATTGGACTAAGTTGCTGTTCAAGAATGACAGCCATGTATTTGGTTTTGCTTCGTGGACTGGACTGGACACAAACCCGAATCAAAGTTTGACTTTGAATCCTGAAAGGATTGTTATTGTGCATGCGAACGATTGCATTCTTACTTATACTGTGTATATCAGTGGTTGTATTGTGGTAAGAGATAAAGCATTCAATTCCCAGGCAGATTTGGAGACCATCATCAATGATGTGGATAGTAAGACTTTATGTAGAGGAGCTGGTTCAGTAGAAGAATTTTCCGGACTCTCTTGCGCTGGGCTCCAAGTCCTAGGAACTACCCTACGTCATAAGTTGTGCAAAGGCTATGTTGATTTTCCATCAAAACTAGTTTGTTTACATTGCAAATGTGCTCGCAAACAAATGCTTGACAGGCGATGTAAACAAAACAAACAAATTAAAAAAACCGACTTCCTGCAACTCTTTATAAAAAATCGTATCTAGTTAAATCAAAATTGTGTTTGGAGATGAAGGTTCGGAATCTTAAAAAATATATGTGTATAATTAAGAGGAACATAAAAAAAAATTTGGAGCATGCATTGAATGATAAAGTGAAATCATTGCCCTACAAGCAAGCTTTGGCTATATCTCACTGTATGAAGGCTTCAATCAGAAAAAGTTCCCGTGGCATGGCATACAGTCGAGAGTGGCTTCTGGAGTGTATCCTCATGAAGATGAAAAGCCCTAGGCTGTACCAACACATAAGAATCAACAAAATCCTCGCCTTACCAGGGAAAACTTGCCTAAAAAAATCCCTTCAACATTTTAAATCTGGATTTGGATTCAATAAAAAGGTGTTCTCTGTCTTAAAAGAGAAGACAGACTCGTTAGAAAACTCCGAAAAGCATGGTAATTTGCTTTTCGATGAACTAAAACTTTCAGAAAATCTCAAAATGGACTCAAATGGAGTTGTTCAGGGTTATGTTAACTATGGTCCAGATCTTACACCAGATAGTGAGATGAACTTAATCTGCAACCATGGGTTGGTACTTCTATTTCAACCATTCAGAGGTGACTGGGTGCAGATTATTGGAGTTTTTGGCACTCATCAAAACGTTAAAGCCGACCATTTATCAAAGATTTTAATCGAAGCAGTAATTCTTTGTGAAAATGCTGGCTTGTTCGTTGATGTTATCACTGGAGATGGTGCAACTTGGAATCGAGCAATGTGGAGAAAGTTTGGAATCGGCCAATCCAAAGAAGGTATTGTTAAATACAAGGTTGTTCATCCCTGCGACAGTGCAAGAAACCTTCACTTTATATCGGATTTTCCTCACCTACTTAAGTGCTTAAGGAACCGTTTCTTAAGCAAAGGTTACTTAACCCCGGCTGGTGAAGTTAGACCGGAGTTTTTAAAAGAAGCATGGAAACAAGATCAGAAATCTACTGTAAAGCTGAAAGTGATGCCAAAACTATCCTATGTCCATCTTCACCCTAATGGATTTGAAAAGATGAGAGTGAACATCGCCTTTCAACTATTTGGAGATGAAGTTATTAAAGGATTGTCCTTCTACTCCGAAGAAATATCTGTATACGGGGAGCCCAAACCTACTGTCGATTTCATCAAGAGAATCAATAACCTTATTAAAGTAATGACATCCAGAACACCCAAAACAGCTTTACGAAATGGAAGTTCACAGAGCAAATCTTTGCTTGATTTTGTAGAGTTTATCAATAAGTGGGAAGAGTCATCAAAGGCAATCAATTGTTTAGGATACCTCAGCAAAAGCACTGCTTTAGGGCTTAAGGTCTCAATACAGAGCACCCTTTCACTTCTATCTTACCTATCATCTGCGGTCAATTTTGACTACCTGTTGACCTCGCGCCTGAGCCAAGATAAGATCGAAAATCTTTTCAGTATTGTTCGCCAATCAAAAGGCTGTAATGACCATCCAACGCCTACAGAGTTTCTGACGATTATTGAGTGTTTGACATTCTACAACTTAGCGCGTGCTCCGAAAAGTGGAAATTCAGGTCCATCAGTTGTCAATGCTTTGATAAATCCAACGCAGCCCCTTAATTCTGCTAAAGAGATACTTCAAGGTCTGTTGGATGACCTTATTGATAGTGGGAAGTTAACAGAAGCATGCAAAATCCTAAAGGACTCAACGAGCAATCAAAACCTTTCTATCCAGCATAGCGATTCTCGTTTGATATATTATACTTCTGGGTATATTGTTCGCAAGTTTCTAAAGATAACCAGATGTGAAGAATGTAGAGTCCTCCTTTCCGATAAACAAGATGATACGGATACAGTAATAGAAGAGGCACATTATACCAAACAATTTGACTTGGGAGGATTAATGTACCCATCCCAACAGCTGTTTGAGTTGGTGTGCATTTTAGAAAATCATTTCACAGAGTGTATAAGCACAAACAGTCTCCACAGAGACATAACCTTTGAAATTGTGGAAGAACTTAAAGGAACATGTTTTCCATTTATCGGCTGCAAGCTGCACGACAAAGAACTCACCAAAAAGATTGTTAAATTTTATATTTTAACAAGGATGCATTTTTACTTGAAAAACACCAATCAATTTACAGAACAAAAAAGGAAACGATTAAATTTTCTCAAATTGAGGAGGAACTGTGTAACTAGTCTGCCATTTCTACCTGCCTTCCTATAATGGGACCACAATCCCACTTGGTTTTTTTTCGGGGGTTTTATGGGTTTTTTCAGTATTTTGGATGCGTTTTTCAGGATTTTGTGATTTGTTGAGGGAAGTCTTAACTATTATCTATACATTAAAATTTTTAAAACTAACAGAACATCTTGAGAGAGATAACCAGGAATGATGTAATTTAAATTAGAACAATTAAAAAATAACTGCATATAGTTAGATAAATGTATATTTAAATTTATAAATGTATTGTCTAGAACCAAGTATTGTTTGTTTGTGTATGTGTAAAATTATATAATCCGGAATATTGTAACGATAGAAATTTAAATTAGAATTTTAAAAAATGTATTTGTTATATTTAATTGTTGAATAATTAGTATAAATTTAAATTTGTAAATGCATTTTAAATATTGAAGGTACAAAAATGTAAAAATATATTAAGAATAATACTAAAATATTAATTAAAAATGCTATGAAATGTATATTTTTTGGATGTATAAAAAGTTTTTTACTTTTTTTAAAATTTAAGTGAAGGCAATTTTAAGTTCAATTGCCCACTTGGGTTTTTTGATGGTTTTTTTTTTCAAGCTGGTTTTTTCGGGTTGGGTAAAATTATAACCCTGCTGAAGAATCATGTCTTTTGAAGAATTTAATAACGTTTGTTTTAATTAAATGGAAACATGGTTACATAGAATTCACTCTAAAACAATTTTGGTAAATAAATTTATCCTAAATTCTTCTTTCTTGCATTTTTTGATGTTTAAAATTAATTTTAACTATTTTTAACAAATAAAGTTTTGATAAAAATTATTTTTATAATTTATTTAAAAGGTTAGATTCCAATTTTTCCACCTTAAATTTTAGATAAAAAAATTTAGATTTCCCCCCTGTTTTTTACCATTTTATTCTGGATGCGTACTTTGAATTTTAAACTATTATTTATTTTGAATTTTAAAATATTTTATCCAAAAAAGGAAGAATAATTTTAAGAAGGCATTTTAAAATAAAAGGGAAAAAGGAAAGGCAAGTTTCGATAACTTGCCTTTCTATACGTTTTTCCATTTATAAATAATTTCTTTTATGTATATCTTATAAGTGTGATGTATTTGCTATTAAATTGATTGTTTTCTGTGTAATTCTTTTCATTCTTTAAAACGTATAAACATTCAACTTCTTAAAATAATTTTATTGTATCTCTAAAGGCAATTAACCTAAGTCATTTACTATACATTTATGCACGAACTGTTATGAAAAAATAATTTTATAATCCTCTTTTTTTATATTCATCTTTCGAGAATTAAATTTTTACTCACTGACATATAGTAACAAAGAAATAAATAGATCTGTTGAATTATTATTTATTAAACGTTTTCCAAAATATCGAGTTAGCATATCTTATTTCTTCCAAGTCTTTTCTGATAGTTTCGGTATCGCAAGTTGAGTGGCGCTGCGTTCGCCTCCGCCGTTATCCACCAAATTTTCGTCCAATACGGGGAAATTTTTCTAACATTAGAACGGCACACTATCTCCTCTAGCCACTATAGTTATGTCTACTAAAGCTAGAAATAAAATCAAGCAACTTTTCTAGGCTTTGGCCAACTATAGCGGGTGACTTTTTTGTGGGGATGAGGGGGATTAAAAATAGTGAGCTTAACAGGGAGCCCCCGCCCACACAGTGGTACAATTGCAATCTCAGCCAGAATACAAAGATTGGGATGTAAACAAAAAAAATCCTGATATTTAATTCTTGAAAGCTTTTTAATAAAAATGAATTTCCCAGATAAGGTATATCTCAGAAAGAAATGTATTTCACAGTTTTTCTCAGAAAGAAAGAGGTATTTCCCAGTTTTTCCCGGTATTTACCAATTTGTCCTGGTATTTACCAGTTTTTCCCTCTGGGATGGGAAACATTTGTTTTGGACGGGAAAAACCCAACCCTAATTTTGGCTTTGGTCTTGGTCAAATTTGCAGGTTTATTGCAATTAATCTAACATTTTATTGGTTCTTAAAATTTTTTTGGTTAGATTTAAATACCATCGCACAAGCTATACCCAAAGCTAAACTCTAAAAGGAAAATGTGCAGAAATTATCTTTTTAAAACGGTTACTTTTGAAATTGTGCAGGGCGGTACTCAATAATATGATACTCGGTTGAATTAATTTTGATAACTTTTAAGGTGGAATTTATAGATTTTTTTAGCCGTTGGTATCGGCTTAATTTTTCAATAAACTTCTAACGTAAAATTGTATTTTTATTATTCATATTGGATATTAGTAAAAAAAAAATCTTACAAAAATCAGTAATACCTATCCCGGAAATACCAATTAAATATATCCGCGGTTTTTACCTCGTATATTTAGTTTTTAGGATATTTTCTGTTTGGCTGATACGTCTTACCGTATGATGTTTTCTTTCACAGTTTTATACCGGCTGCTAATTTTTTGACAGCAAAACAATTTTACTTTGTGACAAATTTTCCAGAAAAACGTATGCGTTTCCTAATTTTGAAAAGTAAATCAGGGTGTAAATGTTCGGTGTAATTGCGACTCAACGCGATGGTGCAGTAAGTATTTAAAAAACAAAAGGAAAATTAAATTGATGTCTCGCTATTTGGTCCGCATGGGTCCTCGCATCGGCTAAGTGTTGGATTAATTATTGTCGCACTAGAGCTACATGAGGGTTATGGCGACGTGCCTCATAATATAGATAGCCACAGTTAAGTTCCGAGCCGACACCTGTAGGTAGGTAACCAACGCAACTTCTAAGGGCGACATCGTACACGGCCTTCGGGACTTTGGAACATATTTAACATGCTCCTCTCTACATGGTATTATTCTTCGGACTTTTTATAGGTCGGTAGTTATCGTAACACAATGCTCGGGGACAGCACGAAACCTTTCGCTTGCAATGCAAACGCCTTACCGACTGAGCTTCCCAGTCAACACATAGACTAAAGGTGGACCTGATGGTTGTCATTATATGATCGTGGTTTTTATCTTAGTCTTGGTAGTTTACGAGGTTTTCAACCCAGTCGTGGTCCAAAATAGTGAGACACAGGGCCCGGGGTTCCATAAGTGGGTTTGATCGCAGCCCATTGCGCTAACAGTCTGCGCACTGTACCGGGTGCGGGCTCAATTCCCGCCACCGTCCTGGGTGTACTTTCTCTCTCTGTGCTCTGTGTCAGTAAAAATTCTGTCTGTGTCTGTTTTACTTGGCGAAGTTTTATAAGCGGGTATCTGATAAAGCACACAAGCCGGAAAATACATGTGCCAACGAACCCATATAGTGAGATACCATTCCTCGAAATTCGAATCTATTCAATCTATTCCTCGATTCAGAATTTTCAACCATTGTCAATATGCCAGTAGCCAAGTACACTGTTCTAGAGTGCCACTCTAATTCAACCAATTAGAAACTAACCAAGTTTTACTCTGTGTTATTACAATTCGATATCTATTCTATCAAAGTATTGAAATCGAATCATTTATGCAGATAATATCACTTTATCGTGTTAGATAATTTTATCAGTGTAGTTCGCGTGCTTGAGATTATTTTATCAACTGCAATCTTTTTTTAAAAAAATGAATGCAAACAGCGCTGTTCCAAAATGGCCGACCTTCGATTGCACTTCAGAAAATTCACCAGCAAACAGACTTTACGTGACCGAACTGCCAGAAAACGCTAGGCCTGGAATCCCAAGCAAAGGCCAAAAAAAGCAAGACTGCATTCTAAAATTCGATTGGTACTTCTCCACGAACGAAGGTGAACTGTTCTCTAAGCAATTTTCCGTTCCAAAAAGCGGGAAACTGTTCTCTTTCAAAGCGAGATCTTCTCCCTGGATGAACGCGGGAAAACAAGTGGAAGTTTTCTTGGTGAACGTCGACGATTGTCCGCAAACTGTGAGCGTGGAATACAACGCGGAGTTGCGTAATCCAGACTGGACAAAAGTAAAAGAACTCCGGGGATGCCAGGAATTCAACTACGTGTTCAAGTGCCTGGATCTCTTTCGCATCAAGGGTGAATCTGTTGAAGTTTGGCCTCCAGCGGAAATGGGTTCTGATGTAGGGCTCATACCTAGGGTCTATGGAATTAAAGGGACACTAAAAGTTATAAAGGAAAGGGTACAGGATTGGAAATTTGTTTCGGGACATTTGAAGGAATTGGAGTGTTTGCAATTAGAGCTCAATGAGGAGTGATTGATCATTTTAATCCTTGAAGAATTGAAGAGCTTAGTGGAAGAACGTGCTAATAAGTGACATTTTTGAAAATATTGAGTTTTTTTGTGTCAATGAACATATTACTAACTTCTTTAATGATAACTAATCCCCCCCCCCCCCATTGCATAAACTGTAGGTTAAGTATATTGTTTACCTTTTGTAAGTGCCACTTTTAACGTATCTAAGTGCAAACCAAAAACTTTTAAGCTCATTTTCTGGTTTTCACCTTTTTGTCACTGGCACGTTCTTCCACTATTGTGTATGATATAGTTGGAGGATTAGAAATTATTGGGTTAATTTTAAGTTGACGGTGCTTCTGTCGCCAAGGGATTTGGCGCTTTTGTTGGGAGCGATAAACAATTTTTTTTGGTGATGCGGCATTTTCTGGTGAAATACGTTGTGGAATCTTTGTTGTGGCTAGGTGGCGCTGGTTATACTTGAGCGGATGTTAGGCGCGTGGGATTTTTTTGTTCTAAATTAATTATTGTCCAATCGCTGGCGCTGGTGATATTTGCGCGGAATTTAGGTTGCGCGGATGATATGCGCGTGAGATTTATTTGTATTCTATAAATTACTTTTTGTTCTATCGTCATTTCGTGAGGTTTCGTTTTTCGTTTGCGTTTGGCTTTTGAACATCCGATTATTATGGATGGTGCTTATTTAAATTCGGATTTTTTTGCAAAACTAAATAAATTTATTTTTGATTTACTTTGTAAATTAAAAATTGCCCGGGGCCCCAAACGAGTGCTTAGGCTTTCAATGGGCCCTACAGTACTGCCCCATGTAGGATACTGATGTTTTTTTAGAGAAAAAAACATTGCCCGGGGCCCCAAACGAGTGTTTAGGCTTTCAATGGGCCCTACAGTACTGCCCCATGTAGGATACTGATGTTTTTTAGAGAAAACAAAATTGCCCGGGGCCCCAAACGAGTTTTTAGGCTTTCAATGGGCCCTACAGTACTGCCCCATGTAGGATACTGATGTTTTTTTAGAGAAAAAAACATTGTCCGGAGCCCCGAACGCGTGCGTACTGGATTTCCACTCACTCTTGTAGCTCTAGTGCGACGATAATTTAAACTAAACTAAATTGCCCGTAGCCCAAACGCGTGCGTACTGGATAACCATTCCTGTAGCCTTAGTGCGACGATTTTTCAAACGATATTAAACTGGAATCCCACTCGTGTAGCTCTAGTGCGAAAAATTTCAAACAAAACTAAACTGGATTGCCACTCGTGTAACTCTAGTGCGACGAAAATTCAAACAAAACTAAACTGGATTGCAAGTACTAGCCCATTGTGTAGAATAAAGTTTGTTTTGTGTTGCCCAAAGCAAACCAAAACCCCGAGTCTGGTTTATTTTTTCGAAAGTAACTAGGGTTACTGCATCGGCGTAAAGGAATCTGGCAATGGGGAAACACGCGAGTTTCGCCAAGTTGTTGTTGTTTTTTAGGCCAAATCCCTTGGCGACAGAAGCACCGTCAACTTATTATTTACCAATTATTGTTTTGGGATCACCGAATCATTTGAAGTGCTTACACTGAAGATGAAGATCAAATTTACAGGGGCTTTGCCAGTAGTATGTTTAATATGTAACCAGATTCTTAAATTCGACGTTCTTTTGATCATCGCTACAAATGCTCAGATCCCTCTTCGTCGAAAGTGCGTGGAAACTTTTCTAGGATCATCAGTGGCTTGTTAATCTCATTTTTAACAAGTACTTTCGGCGTATTCGGTAAATTTGTAGTGATGACCAAATGCACATGTCGGGCTCCGCTACTGATTATTTGCTTTGTTGGCCAATTCGCCGTGCTTTTGCGAATCTGATGCTTTGTTGCCACGCTTTTCACAAACTCTGTCAATTTTAGTAATATCGATATCTAGTGACTGTAGAAATTATTGTTTCGGACCACCGAAAGATTTGCTTGCAATTAACGCTGAAATAGGTGACAATTTACGAATAATTCTGAATATTTGTCGCCGAAATTGAATGGAAATAACTTTTTTCCATTGAGTGCGATTCATTTGATATGTGCCTATTAAAATAGATTTAGCCTAATATATAGACTAAATTCAGTATTATTGTCATATTTTTATTAATATAATTTTTGCTTGTATCAATAATATGTAGAATTTATTTATACTATTAAATTTAAAAAATTTGTTATGTGGAAAACGGATAATAACTTTGTGTTATAAGTATAGTTTATATAACTACTATGTTTCAAGATTCTCAATCTGTTTTATTTTTGTACAGGCAAGTAGTAGACTTTTGGTATGCTGAACGACATATAAGGGTAAATATTATATTATTAAAAGCAACAGTGGATGCTAAAAATATTTGGGAATTCTAATAGTTTACTTTCCTCTTAAATCTTTATCAAAGCTATTGATTCATTTATGAGGCTGTATTTATTTAAATAAATTTATACTCGTCTCCTCATTGGAAAGTGAGAAATGTCATATACTATAGCTACATAACTGTGATGCTCTGAATAAATATGATCGTCCCACTTTGACTGCGAATCATGCGCCAGCGCGTAACGACTTTCCGATTCACCGACAACAGCACATTCTGATAAAATTCATAGTAGGGTCATTCTCTGTAAATGGGACAAATTGCACTTTTAAAAACTGAAAAAAAAAATATGTATTTTACTTATTGAATAATTTTCTTTATATGTGTTGCACACATTCATATATAGTAAAAAAAAATGGTTCAGATCCATTTAATTTTTTTTAAAATACATATTTTCCATACTTGACAACTGACGAAAACTTCTTTAGATACTGAGCATGCGCAACAGACAATATATATGCGCATGCGACACCGAAAACATTGCATGCCTTTTTGACTTGGCCCAAAAGTTACGCATGGTGTTTCAGTTCCAAAACGCATGATTTAAATCCATGTGAGGTTAAGTTTGGTTGAATAAAGGCGCACTAAACCTACAATAGACAGAGTACACGATATATATCTCTATAGGAATGCGATATTTTTTCTTTAAATGGGAAAGTTTGGTTGGGTTAGTTTGAAATATCGTCAAACTAGAACTACATGAGGGCCAATTGGTGACTGGCATCGTAATTTAGAACCCTGGTCAAGTGATGAGGTCGACACCGACCATACTTGAATATTGGCATTTTGTCAAGTATAATTTCAATGGAATAAATTGTGTTAAATAAGTATAATATGCGTATGACGTGATTAGAGTAAACGACTCCTGATCGAAAACAGCGGCTAAAAAAAATTGCAACCGAATTTTATTTTACAGTTTTTCGTCATAAATCTCTTGATGATAACGCGACCGTGGTTCTAAATTACGATACCCGTCATCAATAGCCCTAGTGTAGTTCTAATGTAAGGATAATTAAAACTAACCCTAACTGTTGATAATAAAGTACATAGAAGAAGATACGAATAATCACTCTCGCGAAATATCTAAAGGCATGCGTTTTAAAAAATCTACAGTTGAAGCGAAACAACCGATCGGTATTGAATGCGCTTGGAAAAAAAGATACAAGATGAAGTTGTCCAATGTGAACTGACCTTCAAGGCTGATTTGTGAGTTAGTGACGTGTGAATGAGTGACGATTAAGTAGGAAAAGTCAAGTAACGTCATTTTCAAAGAATTTTTTAGAAGGTTTAGAGATTGTATGTTAATCTACATTTAAATGCCCACAATTTGAGACTAGTAAAAAAAGTTCTCGCACTTATCTATAATCAGTATATGAGATTGAGTGAGTGACGACAGTAAAAGACTCCGCCATGATATTTTTAATACTAAAAGTACTGTAAAAATGGTATCACACATGGATCAAAACAACTGATGGTTGATTTAGAAGCCTCAATCCTTTAAGAATAACATGCCAATTAAAATTCGATTTCTTAGTCGTCTAGTAAGTTTTTAATTGAACTTCAAAGCAGTGTCATAGGAGTCAGGGACATTACATACTCATAAAATTACATAAAACTATTGATGGTAGAAAAACATCAGATACATTTTCGGAAACTAATTAACCATAAATAGTTCCGCCAAAAAGGTTTATATATTTAAAACGGCCTTTTTTAGAACGTTAAAAGTTGTAAATGCATGCAGGGACAGTGTGAGGGAGTGACAAATCGGGTATTTAAATGAAATTTTATGTAAGTAAATTATAATTATTTGATATTTTATAAGTGGGACTAGTTAGGTTGTGGGCCAGTGTACACTAATAAATCACAAACATGCATATATAATTTGAAAATAAAGAGCAAAGTATCCGGGACATCGATTTGTCTCTTTTACAGAGAATGACCCAGTACCATTTCGCCAACCGTTCTTAAGAGTTCAAGTTCGTTTGAAAACTTGATAAACATGGTGGTCTAGTGGTTACACAAACTTCACGATCTAGCTCTTTCATCTACCCTTTTGTATGATATTTAATTGACACCTAGTAATCCCAGATGTGACTGATGAATTTCCGTACATAGATTTTAAAGCTTATGCAGTTTTTGTGTTATTGCGGAGTGTATCTTTCGCCTATTTACGACAAATATAATACAGCAATAATTATGTAGGTATGTTAACACCTATACTTGAATTATGTTAACCCGGGAGCAGGCGCGGGCAATTATGACAATACATTTTGATGGTAATTATATTTTTAGGGGTATATCGGCCGTAGATAAATTTAGGACATAAGTTGATCGGGTGACTTTCTAACCAACTCTAAACGTTTGGAGAACTTTGAAAAATATAAGTAACTTAAGAATATTAGTTCTTAAAAAAATCCTTGAGTATGCCACACTCTGCGCGCCTGTTCCCGCGTTCACCGCAATTAAATTTAAGCTTATTTGGTGATTAATATGAGGATATAGAACGTAGAATATTAGATTTTACACTTTTGCAACCGATCCCACTATGCTTGAAATAATACTTGATGATTTGAAAAAGTACATTCTATTTCAAATTACGAGGAAATTAAATCTTTCGTCTCAAGTATAGGGCGACCAGACACCAGACATACTGCATTTCGCCGTGCGGTTTATAGTTTGTTATTCAACTATCTAAGTATAAAAAAATTGCAAATAGTCTGTTTTATTTTTTTGTAGTTATTTCAAACAAAAACAACCCAAAAAATATGAATTATGAAAATTAAATGATGATTTCATAGTCGAAAAGTTAATCACTGAAACAAATCTGGTTTTTGCTTTCAATTCAATAATTAGTGACAGATGATGAGTTATCCGATCGGAAAAGACAAGGAACATTTCCTCGTATTTTTACAACTAGCTGTCGTGTAGCTTTAGTTAGCGACCTCGAACTAAGATTTTTACTTTTTCGAAAATGAAGAGTTAGTTAATTTCCATTGTAACGAACTGGTTTAAAAAAAAACAGGATGTTCTTCAACTTCACACTAGCCTCTATCGATGAAAATTTTTTATCGATATCGTCGCAGTCAACGTGTTAACTTTGTTTGGTTTATACTATTAACATAAACGAAACGCCATAGATCACCATAATATAATTTCACTAAGGTCCATAAGTAAATTACAAAAGTACACTTTAATGGTAATGTTGCAGATGATGTAACTATCTTGTTTTCATTTTTCCGTTTACTGCGATTTCATTGGTTGCTTCGGTTTCACTATCAAAATGACCGACATAGATGAAAAGAAACTTTTCTTTCTATGCAAGCTTTCTTTAACAAATACTTTGAACATCCAACAGCACAGCAAGAAGTTGGCATTTAAAAATTTTAATAAGTAAAATATTCTTAAACTCATTTTCGAATATAAAAAAAAGTAATTCCAGGCAACAAATGAAAACAAACCGTTGGAGCTTTGGCCATCCACGACGTGAAACAACCTCATTAGGTCTTCAAAGAAAATCCAGCCCAGTCGGTAAGAGCTGCCTTGCATACCAAAGGTTCCAGGTTCAGGCATGGGCATTGCCAAATTAACTGCCTACCTAAAAACGGCCTGTGCAGCCACAAAATTTCCGACGAATAAATATACAGTGTAGAGGGAGGTAACGTTAAAAATTCTCCAAGGCACCGACGCCGCGTACGTTGCGTAAAAGGTTCCGTTGTGACTCAGGACTCAGGTGTCGGCACGTAACTTGACTGTGGTTCTAAATTATGACGCCCGTCTCCAACAACCCTCGTGTAGCTATAGTAGGGCGATAATTCAACTCGACTAAATACAGGGTGGCGCAAATAAAAGTGGCCCCGGCATGGAGCTACGAATGCAGGGAAATGCTTGGTGAGAAAAACTATTGAAGCCTCCTGAAAGACTCCAAGTCGAACTCAGAAATAATATAATACTTGACTGTATCGCTAAAATATCTTCTAATATTAAATTAATTATAGTTTGCACCCAAAAATAACAAACGTATATATTTTTTGCAAAATAGGTCTTTAAATTATTAATAAAAATCATTTTAAAATGGCTTTTTTTCATCGGTACGTCACGTGATCACACACACTTCGATTTGGCTGACGTCACTAGTATATATAAACAAACCGGTGTGATGTTTTTTCGCTTGCAATTAAACTGGATTTAATATAATTTACTATTAAAATAAGAATTATATAGATAATGGAAGGAGGTTTTACAGAAGCGGATAGTTCAAATTTGTTTATAGTAGATTCCAAAATGGTGTTTTAAAGTTTGTTTATAGTTATACTAGTGACGTCACGTCATAGATACCACGTGACTGACAGCCACAAAGCGTTTACGGGAGTAATTTTTCGTCGTAATTTTAAAATTCATTTTTCTGCCTTTTTATGGGGTTATTTGAAAAAAAGAAAAAATACAGGTCTAATATTTTTGGCATAAGAATATTTTAAGCCAATAAATTTTTTAGTCAAATACCCTATTCAAGGGCTTCACTTGGCAAACCTATTTTTTGATTGGTTGATTTGTGTTACTAGACTAGAGCTGCACGTGCACATGGACTATTTCCGAGTCCAGGTCTTAGTGTAAGCTGTGTAACTTTGCGTTGATCAGATCAATGCACTTTGGCTTTTGACTTGGCAGCATTTCCTGTCTTATCCAGCTACTTCTAAGCCGGGCCACTTTTATTTGCGTCACCCTGTATTTCCGATTGAGTTTACTGCCATTGTCAGTATGTGCTTTCCTTTCGTTATAATGACTAGAAATCTGATCAAAATTCAAAAGTTAGAAATGAGTAATGAAATCTTTCCTTCGGAAACTCCAAACAGTCACGTCACTTGAATGTGGTAAACGATTACGATTGCCTTCGCCTCCTACTGACTACTGTTCAAATTTACGAGGCGTATATCTCCAATTAAGTTAACTTCGTACTAGAGCAACGTGTATTCAGATAAACCAATCTACTATAAACCGAACATTCCAAACTGTGATAAAATATACTTCTGCCATCTGTTGACTTATATTTGACTAATTACCATGAGACCTAATCCTAAAGTCTAAAATGCCTGCATTGTTACGCCCCAACTAAATAGAATATCAGACTTCGATATAACAAGCAGTTACGTTGTTGTTGTTTGTCGTGTGCTTTCTAGGGCATAGCCTGGACGGCAGAATGGGTGCAGTAGCTTCCATTGGCACAAAGCTTTGAGCACCCATGAAGGTGGAAGTCTGACTTCTTCCCTGGACCCAAACGTATGACAAGCAAAGATCTAAACTCTAAACCAATATACCGGATGGGCGACCAGCGGTTACGTGATGACAGCTTACGGACTATGCTACCCTTCGGATGCGCCACCCGAGTGAAGCGGTGGAAATGGTATCGAATGAGCGAAGCTTTGTTTCAGATATAATTATAGAAGTAACGATTTTTCCCGCCTCACTTGAGTAGCGTTTGGTACGTGAAAACCTGTCCAATCACGTTCAGCTATGATCAAGGCCGTCGCGAGAGGGCTCCCGAAGTTTTTTTTTTTTTTTTTTAATGGTCATTAGGCAAATTTTAGAAATGTTAGTCATTTTACAGGGTGTTTCAAAATTGACCGGAAATCGAAAGATGCAATTCCGAAATATTTACCCGGCCCCCGCCAATAAAAAAAACGGCTAAATAATTGGCCGCACTTTCGGTCGTGCATGAAAGCTTGCACTTGAGCTAAACAAGAATGTAGTACTTTTAGTTTGGTTTGGTTGAATTTACATTTGGTTAAAATTACAGGTTCAACAAGTTTTCAACACATATCTTTTTTAGGAGGCTGTTCATTTCGATATGTTGCATTATTGTTACAAAACTTAATGTTGACCATCAGTCGATACATAACAATTATTGTAATTTGCTTATTTATATTAATAAAAAAAGGATAGAAAATTAGTAAACAGCACACGCTTTCAGCAGAAAGGCGACTTTCATAATGGCGATCTCACAGTCTGCGTTATTTTATTAATATCTCAAATCACCTACAGATACAGTTATACAAATACATGTATATCAGTTGTTAAAAATTTCAAAAACCTATCCACCAGAAAGCTGACTGTTGTCCCGTCCCAACACATACACATTTCGACAAACTGTACATTTCCATCGCAAAATGTTTAGTGCTTATTGTATTTTCATATATCCTGCTCAAATTTGAAACACACCAAGTCATTTAAATTGAAATCCAAAAACAAAAATTCCATTTTAGTAGTTACTAATAATTTTTAGTAGTTATAGAAACTGTGCTGTAACAGAATCTGCAACTGTAAAATTACTAGGCGATATGTCAATTCAACCAAACCAAACTCAAAACGAATGCACCACTTCGTCAACGCATTCTTGTGCTGCCCTAGTTCAAGGGTTCAACCACAACCAAAATGCGTGACCAATTGGCTGTGTACTAGTTTTTGGAGGGGCTGGGTAGATATTTCGGAATTGCATCCTTTCCATTTCCGGCCAATTTTGAAACACCCTGTAGCTTCCACACTACGTTTATAACATAAAAAGTGGAAGATATTATAATAATCGTTCAGTTCATCTGTCTGTCCGTCTGTCACCCACTTTCATAGCCTAAACTACAAATGCTACAGGCAAGTGTGTACGTCAAACAATTCAGCGCATCGAAATTAGAAGACATTGACGAAATTAGAAGATTGCCCCTTTTTACTGATTATTGTTAAACTATGTCGAGTTTGATAAGAAAGAGTGGACTGATTGTCGTGTAGTCGAAAATGACAAAAAAAAAGGACGATGGTGCACGTTTATTAGACACAGTTGTTGTTGTTAAGCGAACCGTCACAGACAGCCAAAATCATTTTATGGTTGTGTTAAAAGCAAAAAAAGAGGCTGAAGAAAGGTAGCCGAAAGCGCTCGCAAATCACCAGACACTGAAAGGTTTCGAATCGACGACATTTATTTTGAATTACCAACTTTTTAAACTGTTTTGATTACTCAAATAAGCTAACTTGCATTGTCTGAGCTTTTTAGCTAGATATTATTTCCAGAGATGTCGGAAATTGTAAATGAAGTTGAAGGCCGTACCAAAATTCTTGTGGAGACATGCAATTTCAAATGGTCTATCGAAAACTTCAGTGTTATCTGCTCTATCAAGACCAAAGAAAAGAAACTTTTGAAAAGTCCAACTTTTACAATTGGTCAATCTTCATCCACAAAATGGTGCGCAGTAATGGATTTTTATGCTGACGAAAATTTTATTGGCATCTACTTGGAACGAACTAGTTCCAATATTTGTACTCAGGGCCGTAACTTGGACATTTTATTGGGGGGGGAGGACCACATTTTGGCGCCCTCTCAAATTTTTTTGGAGCCTCGTCAGTTATGAATCATTATTAACGGCTAATTACATTAATTAGTACTTATGAATGAATTTAACTTTCTAATCAAAGTTATAAATTTCTATTAATTACTAATTAAACCACTTTTAATTAATAATGAAACAATTATTAATTACTATTTACATCATTAATAAATTACTAATGAAATAATTTTTAATTAAAAATTAAATAATTATTAATGACTTGAATGAATTTAATTGTTTAACAATTAATGTGTAAATTGGTTCAAAGTGAATTAACCTAATTTGAAAATATCAACACCGAATTAGTTATGGTAAATTTACACCTACAAATTATTGGCTTTATAATTAAATGGACCTTGTAGAAGTTAATTAAATAGTACTTTGCAAAAATTTGCATTTTTGACATAACATGCATACAATATTTTCGCTACTGAAGTTTCTTTTTTAGCTAATTTCCTCAAATTTCAGCAAATATAAACAAAATATTTTGCTTATACTAAACAACTAAAGACTGAAAATTAACTAAAAAATAGTTCCATTATACCGAGTAATCAAATATAATAATACAGAGCTTCTCAAATTTCTTAAGTGTGTATTATTATTATACTTCTAACTTATAAATGATGTCTACAGAAAAAATATTTTATTAAAAAGATAAGCATGAAATACCGTTAGAATTTCATTAAAGTATTTGATTTATAAATTCTGTTTTTCAGTACTTAGCGGGGCAATAACATCAAATCGGGACGTTTAGGCGGAACATTTTGTCTTCGGGACAGTGAGACAGAAAGCGGGATTGTCCCGCCAAAATCGGGACATCTGGTCACATTAACAATTATCCAGTTAAAATAGTTTCAAATAAAACGATTATGACAACAATAAACAATCATTAGTTACCTTTAAACAGAAGAATTGGTCAGCATAGAATTATAGAAAGAACGAAGAAAAAATAACAACTTGAACACAACAAGAGGAAACTTTTTAAGTGTTTACTGAAAGAGCTGAGATTGCACAAAGACGTATCAGTCACTGTCGAAAAGGTCCAGGGATGACCATTTCCAAGTAAAAACACAACATTACCAGGGTCGCTATATAATTTACAACCCCGAGTACAGTAACGAGCCTTTTTTATTGCTTCCTTTTGTCCGAATTTCTTAGCCGTGTCCCTGTGTTCAGATAGTGAAAAGCGATACTAAAAATTTCCCCGAAACATGGGACATTAGCCCATTACTGCAGACCCCCAAGGGGAATGGGTAAACGTGTTATCTTTCTCGGTGTGGTGTGGTTGTGGGGTTGCAAGCTAGATTGTTTTTGTTGTATTTTTTTACACGGTCACTTTGGGTTTGATTCTGTGGAATGAAAAGAAAAACATAACATATAATCTGTGCAAAAGTTGGTATTGCAGCTGCCATACCAATCCGGCCCCACTGCAAAAGCTGGTATGGCAACTGCCATACTGGTTCCGGAGCCACTGAGTGCAACTGATAATTAAACTACCCATTTTTACAGCCTGAATCGAAGCTTGCAAGCCTGTCAAAGAGGGCAAAACTGTTAGGTAATTTCATACTTAGGGAAATACCAACATATATATATTTTTTTTTAAAAATTCAATATTGTGTGTGTTTCGAAGATAGTTTTTAACTAGTATAAGTGTTTGGATCTCCATCTCATGGGAGGGGGGGGGGGGAGGAATGAATAATTGGAGTGAAAGATTTCCGTTATTTTTTGAAAATACCAGTATGTTCTTCATACCAGTTTAAGATTCTGTTGTTTATTATGAAATCTTAGAGAGGGCGCCATTCACATGGTGCCATTTTGGGCTAAAATAGTGCTTTAAAAATTATTGAGGGGAAATTAGAAAATAAAATAATTATACAATTACGTATTATTGAAAAATAATTGTTTAAAAAGTGAACTGTTAAAAAAGTTAAAGATGGCGCCTTTTCGGGCGCCTAACGGCGCCCTTTGTAAAATTATTGGGGGGGGAGGCTCCCCTCCCTCCCCCCCTATAACTTACGGCACTGTTTGTACTCACCATGTTTCTTATAGTGCGAGTATAATTGGTTCGGATACAGCAAAATACCATGCATACAACGTTGGAGATGGGGAGTTGTATGATAATAATTCTCCTAGTTGGGGGCGTAAAGAATTCATACAGCGAAAAATATTGTTTAATGAAGACTCACTGTTACTTCTGCCAAATAACACATTGACAGTTATGTTCGAGTTAAAAGTTTCAAATGTTGAAGACATTGATGAGGCTACTTATTCAGCAGCTCCTATTGTTTCGAAAGAAACCGATTCTCTGGTTGGCGATATCCAACATCTCTATGAAAACAAAATGTTCTCCGATTTCACGTTGAAGTTGGTAATGAAGCGTTGAAGGTCCATAAGAACATTTTATGTGCTCGTTCTACAGTTTTCAACTCGATGTTGACCACTGTCATGAAAACCAACTGCCTGGAGATAACTGACTTTGATCCTCCTGTTGTGAAGGCTATGCTTCAGTACATTTACTGTGGGCAAGTCGAAGATTTAGCACCAGATTTAGGCATCCAACTTTATTACATCGCGGACAAATACAATCTTCAGGATTTAAAGAATATTTGTGTTAAATTTCTTTTAAAATTCTGAACGTCAATAATATTTGTGATGTATTAGTTTTATGTGATATGCATAACGAACCAGAACTGAAGACGGCTGCTAAAAAAATGTTTTGTGCGAATGCTGCTGCTGTTCAAGAAACTGAAAAGTGGATTGATCTGTCGAAAAAAATGTCTGATTTAGCAATTGCTATGTATACATTTGTAATTTCACAAAAATAAACATAATTCCTGTAATACACACCTTAATAGAAATAATGTTCTTCTATGCATGTTTTTTAACAAAATTTTCAATAAGTTTATATATAGTACCATGATGTCAATTTTTTTTTACTTTCCATGCCTAATATGAAATACAGTCGCTCCTTGTTAACACGCACTCACTTAATACAAAATTTCGCTTAAGATGAACTGATATCATTTCTCTGGCCTATAATGCCGTGGACAGCTAAACTGCAGTAACTTCTATAATGATTTGGACCATTGTTGCAAGCACTCAATTAGTCTAACAATTAAGAAAACATACTGGAATTATTTTTTTTTCAGATTAAAAATGGTACAACCCATTGTTGTGATTACTGCAGTTTACCTGCTCAAGGTATATAAAGCTTTGAGCTAATGCTAAAAAATCTCTAAATGTGAAATCCTGCTTAATTTTTTTTAACTAAAATTTAAGGGGAAAATGGGAATCTTAACTTTTGAATAAATTATAGCAATAATACTTTCGAAATTTTATTTGTTAAAAATAGTTAGAATTAAATTTTTGAACATTTAAAAATACAAGCATGAAGAATTTAGGGCCAATTTATTTAATATTATTCCAGTGAATTTTATTGTGTTTTTCATATTTTCATTTAACTAAAACTTCTAATTCTTCAAAAAGACATGTTTCTTCTATCTAACGATACAAAAAGTACATTTTCATAGAAAAATGTATGAAGAATTTAATAAAATTTATTTGAAATAAGTGTGGGTTTAACTCATTGAGAGTGAAAAGGTTAAATAAAAAATTGAACAATGTGCATTCACAGCACACAAAAAAATTACATTTAGAGCTTAAAGATCTCAACATCTATTGAAATTGGCATGCACCTTAACACATATTAAACCTAACTTTTATTTTAATTAAAACAAAATCCTTGCAATACACTTTTTTTTTGCTCGAGGGATTGGAGAAACGCGTTACTTGTAGCAGCTACTTTTTTTTTCAGGTAACGCTGTTAGATTTTTCAGTAACTAACTTTTAGCAAAATTAAGAAAAATTGTTACTTTTCAAGCCGCTCTATCATGGATATTTTCGTTACAGTCCACCGTTCAGCTTAAATTTAATTATTTAAAAATGCAACAACGCTGAATTTTTGCTCTTTACTTTTTCCTGAGTATCCCTAATTCTTTAGAATTGGTTCTCTTTTGAAAGATGGGCCTAAACAGGGCTGGATTTACCAATAGGCCCGGGCCTAAAGGCGCAAAATTATTCCGCATTTTTTTTGTCAGAAAATTTTCATAAAATGTTATAGACTACAATACATGTCTACATCTACATACTCTCCACGAATAAAAGTCCCATTCGCCTTCCTCGTATAGGTGACGCTGGAATCTTTCGCTTGGCTGTCAGTGTGTATCTACAGCACGTTATTTATTTAATTTGTTTATTTTATTTAATTAATTTTACTTCACGATGAATTAGAATAAAATACAAATTATCTTCACAAAGACCTTTCTGAGGTCAAATTTCTCCCTCCTTTACGATGGTGGGAAGAGGGGGCGACAAAAAACCACGGGCCTAGGGCGCATAAAATCTTAATCCGGCCCTGGGGCTAAATTTCAATTTTTCTTATAACTTTAAATTTCTGAAACTGATTAGTTACTTTTCTTAGAAAGTAACTTTCCGATCCAATACCTGATTTGTATATGTATTTTACTTAAAGAATATGTAATTTTGTAGGGTCTCGGGAGGATATTATGTATTTCGATGCAATGGTTCAAATTCATTAAGATGGGAATTTTTTCAAGCTCATAATTATTTTATCACCTACAATTGAATATTTTCGTAAAATTAAAAAAAAACCAGGTAGTATATGATATGGGTCTTACTCCTATAGTTTGTTTTATAGCTGCTTGATAATTTAGTATACTATTAGTTTTTTCTTTAAAAGGTAAATTAATCATTGATATATTTTTATAAATTTTAATAAGTTCAGTCACAATTTACAATGAGCAAATGAAAATTTGGTTTTCGAAACAAATAATTGTCTTTTTCAAAAAATTCATTTCTGAAATAATCAAAAGAATATTCAAATTTCAATTAATTTTCTAAGCCTTTGAAATCAAGTCAATATCCAATCAAAATAATTACATTTATATACTTCTTATATATAATTATATAACAGGGGACTGTCTAGTGGAAGAACAAACATTTACAGCATGCATTTTACTGCATGGCACAAAATCTCAAAAAAAAATACTATGAACCACTTTAAATAACTAAAAACAAGTCTAATCATGTACATCAACCACTTATGATATCCTACAAAATTACCAACTATGAAAACAGTGGTTTTAATTTACAAATGGGTGTTTGCCTTTAGATGAATGTTTGTACAACCTCAAATATATTTCAAGTACATCAGATGTACTTTTTTATAGTCTGTTTATTCTGTGTGAACAGAGTATAGTATTCAACACAGCACAGGTTACCTTTACACAAAGAGGCACAGCAGAGGTATCAACATCCACATTTAAGTGGTATCAGCATTGTTAATTTTGCAAAACCTATGTGATCAATGTATGACAAAACTGTTTTTACTAATGCAAAATACCTCAAGAATTTTGAAAAAATCAAATATTATGTACAACTAGGTAATAGAGGCTGTATAATTAAATAACACTCAATTAACTAAGGTAAATAATGTGTGTGTGGGAAGTAGAAATTTTAAAACGCCTTAGTTGACACAATTTGATTTTAAAAAATTGACAGTTTCAGATGTAAAATTCTCCAGTTTTCATCATTCCTCCTCCCCAATTTCATTAGTTGTTTTAGTTTAACTCTCAATGTGCGCTAGTTCATGGTATTTTACTTGCAACTTATTTTTATGCCTGTTATTCATTGGTTTTAATTCAATTAAATATCAAGTATGCAAAGCATAACCAAAATGGAAATGTTGTTGGAAAACTTCGGTTTAGGTGATATTCTATTTTATGCGGAGAAATTCAGCAAAATTATGGGACAACAGTCGCAAACATAATGTTTTTTTAGTTTTACTGAAAGAAAAGTTTGTACAACATTCATTTTAGTAAGGTAAGAAAATATTGTATTGTTCCAAAATAACTAGTTCCAAAAGGACCAAGAATGAAATCAATACCTCTGCAACTGTTGTCACTTAAGTCATGTCCATTCAATAATATAAATTCGAAATGCCATATTGAATGCCACTCGTTTTATTGAACCCAGAACAGCAACACTTCTATAAGGAACCATCTAAATCGCCAAGTGAACAGCTACCATATAAAAAAATATCGCTGCGATTTCGGGAGGTAGCTTTGTGGAGATATTGACATGCAACTGATTGTACAAATTCTAAGGTATTTTCGATAACTTTATTAACCAATGAAATGATTTTTTACACAACTCGTCACACCATTGCACTGTCAAGTCATGTACAAATTTCGCTGGCAAGTTGTTAATTAAAAACACCTCAACACTTCTTGTCTAGCGGATGCGAAAGTATACACCCGTCATCCGACCGATCTAGAAATAAATTACAAAGTGTTTCCTAAAAATTTTCAAAGATCCATTTTTTCTAAATTTTCATCGGTGGAGCATCGACTGAGTGGCAGTTTTCTTGATAGTCAGAGTGGCAGTAAACTTTTTTTCCGATCGGGAAAACTCACAGCTAAAATATTTTTCACCGAGAGGCAAAACCCACAAGAAATCCAATAAACCTCGCTGTGTGTTCCACTATTGGTGAGTAGAGTTTTGCAAACGAACTTCATACTTAGAGTTACAGACCAACGAAGATTCATTTTTTTTGGATATCAAAAGCTTTTTACGAGTCAAAATTTCTGAAACGATACACCAAATTATTTAAAAAACAGTCTTTTAATAAATTAATCCCACAGCGAAACTCGACGCACCAACAATGGACAGCATAATCGGATTCTTGTGTGTTGTCCCCTCCTCCGATCATGAGTTTCGTCACTGGACTGTGTTGTGGTTAGACAGGCACAGATGGCAGTTGGCGGCGATATTAAAAAGGGCTCCTGTACAAGAGACAATGTCCGTTTGATGATGATTGGTTTAAAAAATATGCTATGATGACACACGTAGGCGTTTTGTTGGGGGTGTGCTGTTGGTTTCTTCGTCATCTTCTTCCTCTTCGGAGTCTTCATCTGGATAGTCCACGAGCCCACCCTGAAACAGAACACCTGATTAGTTGACTAGTAGGTAGTACGTACTAATTCCTTAAAATTTTCAGCAAAATTTTGGAATTTTCAGAACCATATAAATAATTTATTTAAGACAAAATATACCTTACACGGCATCAATGCCAGCAACTCCTTAAAAACAAAGTCATTTTTTATACAAATAACGAATGGACAGTCAGCTGCTTCGTATCGATATTTTTGAAAAGCTTGAACATTCTCTTTTATACCCGCACAATCGTGATAGCTCGGTCGGAAAGGGATATACATAATGATTTATTCTTTACCTTCAAATAACCACATAGTGGTTTTTAAAAAATTAATGTATTAGATATACTAGATTATAGTTCTTCTGATTGCAATGCAAGCTTCTTAAGAACTTTCTTTCCCTTCGTGTGTTTTTGCAAGAAACGGAGCAAGCGTGGACGTGGTTGTTCTAAACCTACTGCTGTGAGGTTAATTGCAATTGCTTTCCAAACCCGGTTCTGGTGGAGGTAAAACAAAAACAGCAACGCTCATGCATTTTCTAAGAAAACCTTATTAAGGGGTAGGGAAAGAAAATGCATTTGAAGCTTGCATTGTAATTGGAAGGACCATAGAGTTTTACCCTTTGTTAAGGAGTTAACTTGCAATTTTTTGAGTTTTTTTAATAAAATAAATTATAAAGTATTTATTGTTTGAAGAAAATTTAGAAGCTTGCCAGGTGCCCTTCAAACTATTATCAAATTTATGGGACCTTTAAGGAGTGGGAGACCTGCAAATCCTATATGAGTACCACGCAATGCTATAGAAATTATACCCTTGCTTGTTTGAATTGTGTCTCAATAGAGTATATATATATTGTTTGGAGATGGGACCTCATATTTAAAACTGAAGCCAAGTAACAAGTCTCAGTTTTCACTATAAACTTAAAGCAAATTCATACTCAGTCAGGTGTTATAACTTTTCCATCTTATTTAAATAACAAATATAATTAAACCAATCTTGGAGTACCAGCTATTTCTAATTTGCAATACCGATCAAACTTAATATATTTAAATACAAACTCAACTATACTCAAGGTTCATACTCTTTCTATGATAATGAAATTCAGGAGTGCAGCCATGTGAATTCATACTTATTATCATATTAGTCTAGTAACTTCACTGAACTTCGAATGATGAAACAGAAGGGGAAAAAATCTTCTAAAGAGTTATGCTGTGCATTCTGGGACATTAATTAGTACCACGATTTCCGAACACTATTTTTCAGCTACTGTGTATGACAGTAGACTTATTCCGAATAAAGTATGGGAGAAAAACGGCAGAGAAAGGAGAAAAACGATTTGTATCGTCCAATTTTTTCAGATGAGGGAAAAGAAATATCAGGAGATGAGATAAATTTGAGTTATAAGGGCCCCTTAGGAAAAAAAATGAAATTCAGGAGTTTTTCAGGAGGCATACGATCCCTGTATACACAATTTACTTTTACTATATACAAACTTAATACTTTAATGAGTATATAGAAAATAACTTGTGTTGAAATTGTTCTAATGTTAAAAATTCCAAAAGAACTTTTGAGGTCAATAATAAAAGCATGTTTAAGTACAATTGCCGGGTTGCCACTATCCAGAAATTCTAATTTTCTAGCAATTCAGACATAAACTGAATAACCTTTTAATAATTTTAATCAGGTAACAGGTAAATTTAATGCACCCTTTTGCAAAGAAATGTATTAAATGTTCATGTTTTAGTAATTCCTTGCAAAAAAAATTACATTTTTGTTCGATAAATATGTTTATGTGGAAGGTTCAGAATACAAGTGAACCAACACCCTTTTTTGTCATTTTCAAGTTAGCAGCACAATTGAAGAGCTTAGTGGAAGAATGTGCTAAGTGACAAAAAGGTGAAAACGAGAAAATGAGCTTTAAAGTTTGTTGTTTGCACTCCGATCTGTTGAAAACGGAACTTGCAAAGCGTAAAAAACACCAATTAAGTTAAAGTTTATGAAAAAAGGAAAACTTGTTAATGTTCATCGAGACCAAAATCTCAGTTATTTCAAAAATGTCACTTAGCACGTTCTTCCACTAAGCTCTTCAATTGCATCCACTAACTATATAAAATTTCAGTGCAATAATGAAAAAAAGTTCAGATAACATCCGCTAGGCAGCTAGATTAAAAATATGTTAAGAGGCAATTTTGTTATAAAGCTTTAACTTCAAACCTCTGTAAAAGAAAGAAGCTTTTTAGGGACCTGGTTCACTTGTATTCTAATCCCACCATACAAACAAAGCCTGTAAGATTTCGATAGGGTCTCTGAGGACAATACGAACTACCAGACTATCGAAATTTCTCCGACTTTCTCAACCCCCTTTGTTTCCAGGAACAGTGGCAACCCAGACGATCGTAAATAAAAGTACCTTTCTCGTTAACTGTGCAGACTTCACCTCTACAGCTGGACTTACAGGTGGGGTGATGGCGTTTGGGCTGGAGCTCCGTCGATTGTTCATTACAGGGGAGAAGGGCCGAAGAGTAACTGTTTTCAGGTTCTCTTTTCCTTCTGGCTCCCGAGACGCTGAAGGAATCATCAGTACTAGATAAATGGAAAACGACATTTATGTTTTAACAGCAAACATACTATAGCTTATTAATAAAGGGTTTTATTAGCAAACTTAGACATACCAGAGCTAAATAAAAATGCTTATCTTTTTAAGCAAAACAAAAATTATACTACATTGTTTTATGTCTACTAGCTGCATATATTACATAATGCCGATACTTCTAATATTTAAGAGTTAACATTTGAAATATCTTTTAAGTTATGCATATTATAACTTAAAAAAGTAGACGTCCTTCTCCGATATTTTGGTTTTAACAGCATACTTAAGCAGACATACTAGAGCTTATTAATAAAAAAAGCTGATATTTTAAAGCAAAAAAAAAAGTATACATCATGTTATACCTTTAGCTATACATATTATATATCTTTGATATTTATAACATTTAAAACATAAAATACCGGGAAATGATTAACTGCAACATTTTTGTAGGTTTCAGAGGAAAATATTACTTTTAGTTATGCCCATTATGAATAAATATAGAAAAAAATATTGGATATGGTTTTTTAAGGATACTTCGTTAAAAAGGTTAAAAATTCCCAAATATTTGAAATTGGTGTGTGGGGAAAGGCAATAACAGGTTGTAAAAAGTTAAACACAATGCCTCAATAATCCTAGGGGATTGTGAGAAGTTTAAGAACTACTTAATACACTTTAATATTAAATATATATAGGGCCTACATTATCCACATATAAACTTAGTTCTTACATTTCATTTTCAGAAACACAAGAAATTGAAGTAGTTTCTTTAACATTTTTTTTTAAAGCAACTACAAATACCCTAGAGACAAGTCACAAATTCTGCAGTACCTCTCTTTTCTAGAATTTTTCCTAGCCCTATTTGATCAAATTCATCATCTAAATCTTTGTGCTCATTGACAGCTTCCTCCTCTTCTATTTCATCGTCTTCATTGAACCACATTTCTTCATCTTCGTCTAACTGCCGAGGATCTCTTCTGTACCTGCTGTTCCTCATTATTAAAGATACACTGAAAGTATAAAAGCATTCAACATTAATTACAAATTATGACAGAATGTATGGCACACTGATAAAAAAAATTATGTGCATAAACCACAAAATTACATGACTATAACTTGATTTATACCCGGTTACACACTATTAGAAGTTAACATAAAATGTAATTTGTGAAAAACATACTATTTTATTACTTTTAAATATATTTATATATTAATTACAAATATTATTATAAATAACTTTGAATATTAAATAATACAGTCTAACTCGTTGATAGCAGCATAAATGTTCGGTTCCTTGAATTGCCCATAGAACTTAATTTATATCTTTCTTATAACACCAATACAGAACTACACGAAGTAATACTAATTGTTAAATACCATTTAAAATAATTAAAAGGAATAATTTACATTTAAATGTCATTAATAATAAAAAAATAAATGTAATAAATGACAAATTAAGTCCGCTTTTTATAATAAAAAAATAGCAGCTGTCTAAACGAAAAATGCCAACCACAAAAGAATCAAATTGTAATATATATGTCACAAATTACATGACAACTAAATGAGTAACAAGCAGGGTGGGTGGACTTTTCATATTTTTATTCAAGTGGTCCGAGAGCCCCAAAGAGTATCAACTTGTTACTAAAAAATGTCTAAAAATGTGGAGACCATGTGAGAAAGCCTTGAACTATTGGCTTTTAAATTGCCCTAATTGAATTGCTTTGAATTCCTTAATACTTGTGTGATTTTATGTGGGACAACAATTAAGGAGCATTTCAACAAAGTGTTAGAATTTTAATTTTAAAGGAAAGTTTAATTCTGGGAAAATCCTTTCATATATTATGATATTCCAAATGAATTTATATCACAGAAATAAATTTCACTTCAAATATTTATTTTAAATAAAGTTACTCCTGTGATTGTTAAGTGGCAATGCGAATTTAAAAGAATTGTAATGCTAAAATCAACTTACTTATCTAAAGAAGACCGTTCTTTCCTGTCCAGTAATTGTTCGTACCGCACTCGTAAGGATTTGAAAGTTTGCACATATTCTACACTGTCCAGGATCTTGCCATACCGCTCAACTACGTGGCTGCATAATGTTTTTATATCCTCCTAGGTAGAATTTAAATAAACTTAAAATAATGCATGCCATTTTAGGCAAAATTTATGAGGCAATACATTTAGTAATAACTTAGAATTCATGCTAAAACCGTAGGAAAATATTAATTTTTAAAGACTAGAAATACTTAACCCCCTAAAGAATGAGCAAATTGGCTGAAGTAAAAAACTTTTTATTTAAAAAATTTTTAATTTAGTAAAATTATCAAGTTTTCTATTGCACATGAACTAGATAAAAAAAGTTTCTACAAAAAAAGCCTCATTAATTCTCATTAACTATGTAAACATAAAATAAAAGACAGATATTTCAAAACAAACTTACCACTTTTATAAATTCAAACATTTCCACAATGGCAGAGTCTAGGAGGTTGTATCTGCCATTGTTTCTTTTAAAAGCATCTATGACAGGCTGGAACAGATTCCCGCTAATAATGTAGCGGTTGTAAAACTCATCTTTCATCCCTATGATTTTGCGAAAAAACCTAAGAGCACCTGCAATAATAAATTAAAAAAGTTATACATAAATATATTTTTTATTACGGGAATGCTCTATATTTCTGGCTTGAAAAATTAAAGCATAAAAAATTTGGGTTTTTTTTTTCGATACAATTTTTTTTCATCACATCATCAATTTTGAACTTGTTGTGTATAAATTTTTATTAGTTGTTGACGACAATGCTGAAATAATTTACAAAGACTTCAGGGTTCCCCACTTGTATTTCAAATATAAAATCAAGAAGTTCCAATTGGGGGACTTTTCCAAGGACTCAGTTTTTTTTTTAAAAGGACCTTTAATAATAATATGACATATCTACAAATAAGACAAAATTCATAAAATAACTTATAATAATTTTTTTTATGCAATGGTACATTTATTATTATAAAGTTGTGTTTAAATATTTGTTTAAACATGTTTAGGACTTACAGGCAATCAATACGAGGTTAGTTGATAATTACTAAACAAAACATCTTATTAAAGAATTGTTTCAGATAAATAAGTGGGACAGTTTGAAAACTTATATCTATATACATAAAAGGCAACTTCCCTTTGTCTGTTTGTTTGTATAAAAGACACAAGATCTAAAGAACCACGCAACAGATCGTCACGAAATTTGGCACAAAAATTCATCTCATCTCCGGAACAAACATAGGCTAAGAATTTTTCGAATCAGACCATTCCTTTTATTGTTTTCGAACGTTTTTATGTTTCCCATTCAATGCATTGAAGACCTTAGAGGTTTATTGCTCCTTCAACTGCACGTTTTCACGTATTGTTTATTTAGTTTTATTTTACACACTTCTTTTAAAACGATTTTTAAATATATTTAGTTTAATTACAGCTAAAAAATTAGAAATAAACATCTAAAACAAAAATAGTTTGCTAGCTTTTCAGCAGTTAGAAAAATATTTAATATTAAAAATCATTTGCTTTAGTATCTTTATCAGTTTTAAAAAATACAAATAAATATAAAAAAATGCAAATTGTTTGCTGAAGTAGCTTTATAACATTTAAACAATTAGATCATGAATTCGCTTTCATTAAGAATATTTTATTTTCTGCACGCAGACCAAGAGTGATCAGTTTAAAGTGAGATTTAAATTTTAACTACTATGGAAGAACAACTCCCTTGAACTGCGTTAAAATAAATGTTTGAGACCCTTTTTGCTGTTTTTCCATTTTTAATTCTTACTGATTATTTTTTACTTAAATATGTATTCTTTTTAATTTGAGCTTTTCAAAGGTATTTTTGAAATTAATATTAAACATTACTATATCCAAGTTGGGTAATTAAATGGAAAAATAATTACTGGGTAATCTTCATATCTTATGAAACTAAAATGAAAGAAAAAAAATAGTTAAATTGACTGTTAATTTATTTTTCCACCTCTACTCGTGCAACGTCTGGTATAACAGCTAGTACATAATAAATTAAGCAAATTCTAGTTTTTTATTAATCACTTAGACAAATATATGCATAATGAATAAAACATTTAATTTATGACCAACTCACATAAATTAAGGAATGTATGTTTGGACTTCATTAGCACCAATATCCTCCTTAGTAGATCCTTATTCATAACGTAATTCTTCACATGATACGTATGGTGCTCTACACAGAAGGATAGCAGCTCTAATATCAGGCCCATCAATTGCGCTGTTTGGCTGTCCTCTGAAAATACATAAATATTGTAAGAATGGTTATGTTAAGAGAGACTGTCAGTCTCATAGAGCTAATGCATTAGTTTTGAAATGACAACTTTTGCAACAGAATTTGTGTGCCATGTTATCCCACTTTCACCGCAGGTACGGGAATCACCGTAACATCAATTTAAAACAAAATTGAAAAGAAAATGACATCCCCGGTTATTTAATTATTAATTGATAAAGTTTTTAAATAGTGTTGCCATCTGCTGTATATTTTTGGCATTTTAAAAATTCAAAAATATATAATTAAATAACTAGATAACATTTCCGTTTCAAATTTGTTTGTATATCATAACAGAACATTTTTGGCAAAAAGAAACATTGCAAACAGATTTTAAATTCTTTAAGCCCTCCTGCTTTTAATAATAAGGGATTGAAAATTAACTACTGTATATAACTCGGGTATAACCTGACTCCGTGTATAAGCCGACCCCCGATTTGTAAACCAAATATCCTTCCAAAATCGGTAAACCGTGTATTAGTAGAGGTAAGAAATAAGGCCAGAGCCTTCCGAAGAAAATAAGAAGAAACCGGTACATGACTGACTGTAATTTTTTTTTCTTTTGCAAGCAAAATCAACACCAATGAAAATAAAACAGGTTTTGATACTGAGTGTCATTGACATTGCTGACCCTGAATGGAGAAGCTTACTTGAAACTATGTTCAATGAAGCGTGAAGACTACTCTGCCAAGGTTACGTACCAACAGTTTTTTTTTTCACACCTTGAAGACTGGTTAACTGAACTGTCCTGTACCAGAGCTGCACTGCGGAAAAAATACGCATCACACGAGAACTAACAATTAAACATCATTATGGTGGATACCATGAATAGATACCAATCTTATTTCATCTTAAGAAATAACTGCCTTTGTGTTTTTATTTTTAATAGATAGTATCTAAACCTTAACTTTGATTGAAATTTAGTTTAAATTTAAGGATATGGGATTTTTTTTTGTAAATTTGATGTTTTGTGTATAAGTCGACCCTGATTTTTACCCCACTAAATTTCTCCGCATATACACGAGTATATACGGTATCCAAAAAATCAAGAGCAAATTAAGTTAAAAAAATCATTTGAAATTTAATGCAACAAACACAATATATATGTATATATTGTGCAGCTTTGGTACTAGATTATTTCCTTGGAATAACTTCATTGAGAAGCAACACCTTAAAACCACAAATAATACTTTCTAAGATGCATTGCAGTTAGTTAGCTTTCAATGAAAGCGGGAGGTAAACATAAAAAATTTTAAATTGGCAACACCTTATTAAAAATATTGTAAACAATTTTTTTTTAATTCTACATTTCAATGCACAGTTTTGATCTTTGTTATGCTTAAAAAAACAAACACATTTAAAAATAATGAATAACTTTTTCGGGTCAATTTGAATTCTTTTTGAAACTGCAACAAGGAAAACGTTTGGTTAATACCTTTTGTTGTAGATGGAATTGCAGAGCACAATTGACATTTTGCAACTGAAAAGATTGAGAAAATGAACTTACCTTACCGAATAAAGCCGCTCAAAAAATACTTTAAGAATTGATTTGTATTTCGTAACTAGCATATTTACAGCTATTTTATTAACTATTATTTTAACAGCTATTTTATTTTAAATTTAATTCACAGACATTTCTCATGCAACTTACAAAGATGGTATTTTTTATTAATATTTTTTTCAATATAGTATTTTAATCTTTTTTTATACTTGCAATACCAATTAATTGATATTAATTCAAATATGGATTTTAGAATTACCTTTTTGAATGACTACATTTAATAACAAAAGTCTAGACATAAACAAAAAATTACCTGAAAATGTTTAAAATTGTATCCAAAATCTTAATTGAGATAATGGCTAAAAGCACAACCTTGCAATGCTATGCTTGCAATATTATTGACATGGCTTAAGTTATTACAAAAAGGCATTTTAAAATTTTAAACTACACCATGGAAGAATCTGTTATACAAAATAATGTGCAACAAACACATTTAAGACATTTTTACACAATAAAATGATAATATATTTAAAAAATATGGCATTAAAAGAATTAAAAAGGAATTGTCGATCTTTAAATCATACCTTTACTTGGCTTATCTTCGGTTGTGATTGCTAACACTGGAGCTATGAGCACATGCATGCAAAATTTGTAGAAATAGTTGAGAAAATCTGATTTCTGCAAGACAAAATTCTTAACTAGTTATTATAAAATATATTTTAAAAATATATTAACATAACTAAATTTAAAAATAAGTAGTTTAAAAACATCATTAGCATTAACACTTACATTTACAGTTGCCAGCATGTTTTCAGGATCCAGCAGTATTTTCAGAATGCCACACAGATGAACTGCCCCACCCATTTCTGAAACAATATTTATTTTATTTTTATTTATTTACACAACACACAACAGATTGAAAATCCAATTACATATGTTGGAAGAAAATCAACTAACAAAGTAAAAGCACAGAACATTTGGTTTTAAAACATTTAAAAGACATGTTAAAAACATCTAAATCCTCGCAAATGCCATTACACAAATAGTAAAAAAGCAATACATAGGAATATATTGAACAATTGCATAATACGTGGGGATAATAGTTCTTTGTATAATATACAAGAACTATATTATACAAAGTTCCTCCACAAAACTTTAAGCAAAATGTAGGTAGGGTCGGGTCTATAAAGAAATTTTTCAAGGCTGGGTTCTATTAAGGGGGAACGGGCGTGCTGAACCGTGGGTCTCCAAACTCAAGTGCCTCAGTGTTAATCCAATGGCGAAAAAAGTATTTTCTCTGCCACATTTCTCCGGCTGTATTGAATATTTTTACAAACGTTTTTTTTTAATAATAAATGTAGTTAACTTACAGGTCTCTATCTTCCCACTTTTTGAAATTACTTCGAATATTTTGTGTAAAATTATTTATTGAAAATTTAAAAAAATATTCGAACCCATTTCAAAAAGTGGGAAGGTCGGGACCTGTAAGTCAGCTACATTTATCACATAAAAAAATCCGCTTGTAAAAATATTCAATACAGCCGGAGAAATGTGGCAGAGAAAATATTTTTTCCCCTCATAGGATTAACACTGAGGCACTTTGCTTTGGAGACCTCCGGTCCAGCGCGCCCATTCCCCCTTAAGAGGGTCTAACAGAATTTACATCTTTTTAGACAAAAGTAGCTCGTTTTAATATGATTTAGGGCCTTCTTGGTAGCTTAGACAAATTTTAGGACCTCTTTAGGAGCTCCTAAAACCATTAAGAGTCAGTAATTCATCGGCACGAACTCTTTCTATCTTTCTCGAAAACCAGATGTCGCCGTGTTTTTAAACTAGAAAAAACACTTTATCGCCCACTTGGCGTAATTGCAATCGTTCAGTGCGCTTTTTTTTATCGCCAATGAAATTCGATGCCCCCTAAGAATAATTGTCTTTGCCGTGGGCAGTTCAAGTGATTACCATCTTGGTTCAGTGACTGGGTTTACAACCCCCTCACCCCCTTCTAGAGGGGCGAAGAGATAAGGACAACTCTGAAGGAATAAACGAGAATTGGTTGGGGGATTAAGAATTTTTGGATTCTGGGTGGCTTTAGTTGGGTATTATGCCATTTTAGCTGGTTATTACGTGATTAAAAGTTTATCTTTTGGAATGATTACCCAAAGAAGAAATTTTTTAAGGATCCAAAAAAAATCTTTTCTGAAAATTAATTTTAATAATTATTTTAAAATAAAATTGCTAAAATTTAAAGTATTTGACTACTCAACGAAGTTGATGCATTGGTTGAGTGTAAAGTTTTACAGTATGTGCAGTATGAAAATCGTAGTGGGTACAAACCCCTGAATTTTAATTCCGATTAATAAATTATTTCATCGAAGCAATTTATCGAAACTGAAAAGGTTGTGTTTTCGACAGCTCGATGGGTGGCTCCAGTGGCGCCGGAACGTATTATTTAGAGGTATGGCAAGAAATGCCTCTATCTAGCCACACCTTCCCCCTCCTCCCACTTCTTCTAGATGTTTTGAATATAAAATTCATCAACTACTTGAAATTATTTTTAAATAAAATTATTTTTAATTAAAATTATTTTCAATTAAAATTATTGTTTTAATTTAATTTTCCATGAAAAATAGTTTAAATAGTTAGTATAAAAAATAAGTTCAATACGAAAGAAAACATCAATTAATTATAAAATATTTTTGTTGAAAATTTAATTACTTAGGTAATGATTTGACTTGGAAAATATTTACATAGTCGTTTCTAAGAAGCAATTGTTTTCTTGATCCTGATGCAAAGATGTAATAAAACAAGTAGGTTTGTAACAGAATCTGTCACTTAACCAGCTTCCACACATTTGTGTTTAACAGGAAAAAACGCGCCAAACACAACATTAATTCTATATTAAAAATTTACAAGCTAAATTTGGCTAGTTTCATTTATTTTATTTCGAAAATTCAATAATTATTACTTATCGTTTGCACAAATTAATTTATATTTTAAAGAATAAATATATCATATTCCTCGCTTTTAAATAGAATGAAAACATTTCATATCAACATACAAAGAATCTTGTAGTGAAATATATTTGACGTCATTTCAAACTGATCGATGTCGCAAAAATAAATTTATTTTCATTTATTGTCTAAAAGAATTAAAGTTTCTCGAGCGATTGTTGCGAATGTAATTTAATTCTAATAAAAACAGGGCCTTTAGCTATTAGTAATTCAAAAGTTTTAAACGCCAAAATTAACTATTTTCATTAATCTGCTTTCTCAGATTGCATATTTTTTTGTGCCAAGTCAGAATTCTCTATGCATCTTTCTTCATACATATATAATGAACCATTAAAAGAACTCTATTGTGAAACTACAACAATCCAAACTGAATTATAACACATAAATAAATATTCTTTAAAAAGTATTTATTTTTATTTCAAATAAAGTTTCTAGTATGTTTAACGAAATGGCAACAGTGAAAATATTGAATAAAAATGGAATTTGCATGTTATTTCAATGTAGATTAATTTTTTAGTTATTTAAATTTTAAATAAACTTATAATTAAAATTTTTAATGAAATTCGGAATTTAGCCTAATCTGATTTTTTGCTTCAAAATGACGTATCCCACTTGTCTGTGGGACTTGTGGTTCTTTCTGTGAAAGTGGGTGACAGACGGACTGAACAATTATAAAACCTTCCACTTTTTACGTTATAAACGTAGTGTGGAAGCTAAAAAGAAGTGGCTCGATAATTTTAGAGATGGCAAACTGGAACAGTTCATTTTATGATTTGAAAAATATTTTCAGTCATTAGAAGAAATTATTATCTTGATCCTGATGCAAAGATTAAAAAAAGAAGTGCCTTGATAGTTATAGAGATGGCAAACTGGAATAGTTCATTTTCTGATTGTGTTAATTGAACTTGAATTGGGTGGACTAAAAAATATGACGATTTTTTTTAAAGTTTCATTCGGAGAGATTTGGGCATCAGATAACATTCATTGAGGCGTGATACAGCGGCGATAGCAAGTAGTTTCACAAAGCATAATAAAAATTTAAAAATTTTAAGATTTGCTTAAAATCCGATATTTACTTATGGCATTCTTATGCCACTTTTGTCCCACTGTGCACCGTGACGAAAATAGTGGTCATGCACCGTATTTTCACAAAAAAAAGTACAAACAATGGCACTTTTGTAATGTACTTTGTGCAAATACAATATTTACAACCCATAGTTTTTGTAGTCAAACCAAAAATTAAAATATCGCAAAGCCACTTTTGACAACCTTGAACTCGAGCTTTATAACTAGGTACACTTTTCCCATTCATATAGAGATTTTATAAATCTGCTGTTCGATTCAAAGTAGATTTCTTTCTGTGGGTTAGCACACTTTTTCACAACATAATCCATTTATGACTTTACTATTCGAAAATGGCTTTACACGAACTACATTGATGTAGCATACATATATAGATCAGCTTGACATGAAATTAAAATAGGATTTTTTAAGAAACTAATGGATAAATACATTTTAGAAAATAGGTAAAAAACCTCATAACAAAAAGTATAAAACCAACACTAATTATGTATCTTAGTTAATATTGATGTCATAGAGAAAACTGTAGCGATAACATAAATGTTCACACAAACAAAATTCAGCTTTGTAGTCTTGTAGATCTTCCACATTTAGCGTATCTCGACATAGCGAAGCTGAAGACAAGTCGAAATAAAACTGGATGCAACACTTACGATATACGAACTACAAATCTGCAAAGATTTCTCATTCTTCTAAACTGTCCTTCTTGGCCGAACAATTAGAAATAGGTGTGCCTGTGGACAAAACCGGACCTAAACCCCTATTCAACCGTTCACTTCTTTCTTAGAATCTATTCAACTTTACCGACTCACACCTGTTCCCTCAAAGTGTACAAACAATGCAAACTTATCTTTGTAAATGTATTTTGTATTTTATGTAAAGCTACACATTTTTCTGCATTTTCTCTTAAAAACATTATTTTCTGTTTGAAATCTCAATCGCATCTTTTCACGAGTTTTTCTTGTAAAGCATTGAACAAGGCCACAAGCCCAAAATTGACAAGAGTCGTATCTCTAAACAGAAAAGAACTAACCGCAGAGGTTAGGTGGGGCGCATTCTACGAAATCACCAGGGGGTTAGAGCTCCCCTCCAGCGTCTTTAGGAGGTTCTATTCAAAGTACCCCCCACCATATGTTGACAGATAGCGTAGACCCTAATTAAGTTGGCGACACTTCTTGGCAGGTGATAGCCAAATGTGGGGTTGCCATAATTCGCTTTCCCAAAAATAGCAACAACTTTTCTTAAATTTTTAAAGAATACAAATATTTAAATTAAAATTTTTATTTCGTAATGAATTGAAAAATAAAAATTTCGATTTTGTCCGAAATATAGAATTATTGCAGTATCTTTATTTTTTACTGAGATACATCGTCATACACTAAGGACATTGTATTCTTCACCGATTTTCAAAATTATTAAAAATACTTAATATGTGATTTTCAATTTTTTTTCTGATAGTCTATTTTACTTCTTTTGTTCTTTAAAATGGTGTCAAAAACTAGTGGCCTGTATTAAAATTGTGGCGGCAATTAGTCTGAGAAGATTCTCCATAGGAATACCATTACGATTTTCAAGGGGTGAAATTCGGCTTCATGACTCTTAAAAGAAATTTATGGTTATCTTTCAAGACAAATCGGAAATTCGTCCTATTTTAAGGTGAAAATGCTATTTAATTATTAAATCTTGCACTTTAATGCATGCTAAGTTTCAAACAAAATTTCCTCACATGGGCTAGAATTCAATTAAAAAAGTAATCATTGGATTTTCACAATATCACACATTTGAATTTGAGTTTATCTGGCACATGTCAATTTGAGCTAATCATAAAATTTAATTTACTATACATAAAATTTAAGAACCAAAATATTTACCTGGATCTGTATCACAAATCATCTGATCAATTATGACATTTATCAGTCCATTATCCTACAAAAACATTTTAATTTTTATTGAAAAGTCGATAAAGCCAAACTTATACAACACACAATCTTTTTAATTTTATTAACCAACAAAGATACACTTAAGTTACTTGATACCATTAAAAACTAACATTAATAGAAACTGATACTGTAAAATGAAATTACTATTTATTTGAAAACAAAACAAGGGTAGTTTAATTTTAATTTGTATTTATTGTAATTACTTCAAACCTCTAATATACTCCACAATAGTTACAATCAGAAAAAAATCTGGATTAAAGTTTGGAAATTAAAACTAATAAGGAAAATTTCAAACATTTTCACAATTGAAAAGCTTAGTGAAAGAACATGCTAAGTGACAAAAAATGTGATAACGAGAAAAGTTTTTCGTTTGCACTTAAAACGAGGCACTTTTTGACGCACCATAAAAACGGCACTTACAAAAGGCAAAAATATACTTAACCAGTTTATAAAAAAGTAAAATCTCGTTACCTCTAAAGGAAGGAATTAAATGTTCAGTGATAAAAAGAAAAATCAAAATTTTTTTACAAATGTCAAGTAGCATGTTTTTTTCACTAAGTTCTACAATTTTATTACAAATACTATTGAGACACAAAAATTTGTATCAGTCTATTAAAATGAGATACAATTAACAATATGAAGTTCAGGCACTTATTATAAGAACCACAGTTGAAAGCAATGCACAGAACTGCAAATTCTGAGAAAACTTCAAATCAATATACAAACCTACATTTAAAAAAAACCTACAAGAATTTCTAGATCATGCTAAGCAAAATGTCGTATAAAAGTTATCAAGTTAATTAACTTTTTCAGCATTAGTTTAAATCCTAACCAGCCGGGAAAATGCTATTAGTTCACATTAAGCATTCATGTTAACAAGGCTTGACTGTGTTAAACTTAAACCAGGGTTTCTACTCTAGTGAAATTCAGGAGATAAACACAAGTGTATTTATTGCATACCCTTAGAATAAATATTTAATTAAGATAAAATAAATGCCTTTAGTAAGACAACCCCTGTTTTTAATAATTGATCATTTAAGAAATTAGTCGGCGAATAATAAAATATTGATCATTGACCAGCAATTAAATAAATCTTGCATATGCACTAGAAAGAAAAAAACACAAATTCAAAAAAAATCAAAATGCGAATTTAGCATGTCAAAATAAAATTTTGAAACTGAAATTGTTTTTTAATACTGCGGTTATATTGCCTTGGTCGCTGCTTTGAGCAGCGGTTTGGATTTGCCAAGGATTTCCAAAAGGTTTTTTTGGGTGAAATTGGCGAGTGATTCTATATCGCGTTCGATTTTATTCATTGTTTGTAAACCAACGGAGATTATAGATGAAGAAATTTTGATTGCTGATGCGCTTTACATTTAAAAATCATAGGTAATTATCTAGAGGTCATTAGAAAAATATCTGAAAAACGTCGAAGATGGTGATATCATAGACTGTTAGAAATTTAGGGAAATCTCCGTATTTTTAGTTTTTAACTGTTTGTAATGTTTTTAACGGGCGTAACTGTTTTTTTAACGGAACATGACTGTTTCTTAACGGGATATGACTGGAATCTCTGCTGCCGGTTCCTGCCCAATATTTTACAGGTAATTTTTTTTTAATTGTGTAGGAGAGTGTTTTTAATTGATTGTTTTCGGGGACTATTCTTTTTCGTAATTATATTTTTAACTTTTAATGTCGGAGTATTACTAAATAAAATTAGGTCAAGTAAAAAAGTGTTTATAGTATTGTCTGCCAAAAATTTCGAAATTATTAGTATTAAAAATAACTGATTAAGCTATCCACTCCAACCAGGTTTTAGCATTTTAATGCAAAATCTGGTTTAAAAATTAAATTTATTGATTACGGGTGAGATTATAAGAGATCGAATACTTTTATTAACATAGACGCATTTTATTATCAACATACTTTACAGTCTTAAATTTTGAATTTCATTCATACATATGTTTGAATTTTACTTTCAAAATAATAAATGTGTCCCGTTTTAAATCAAAATATAATAAGTAAAACCTCTGAGAAAAACTCATAAAATTCAATCTGAAGTTTTAATATAATTTTTCACCATGTAGGATCGCTTAAAAAAAGAGAAAACCCGCCAAGATGGCTGCTCTTTACCTATGGTAACCCTTTCCTTTGAAGTCGCCGCAAGACTCCCAAACCAAACGGGAAGCTAGCTCTGGACGATGCCTTGGGCATCGGATTGGATTTCCCGGGTTACACTGCCTTGAGCGGTGCCTTGGGCAGCGACCAAGACATCGCTCAAGGCGCTGCCCAGGGCAGTGTAACTGCGGTATAATAATAACAAAATAATAATGAAATAATAAATAATGTAAAATAATAAATGATGTAAAATAATAAATAATGTAAAATAATAAATAATGTAAAATAATAAATAATGTAAAATAATAAATAATGTAAAATAATAAATAATGTAAAATAATAAATAATGTAAAATAATAAATAATGTAAAATAATAATAAAATATAATAAAAATAATATTAAAAATTATAACATAATAAAAATTAAAAATTATACATAATAAAAATAACAATAAAATAAATATAATATTAAATAAACTAAAGATATCCCATACGCACAAAGCCAAAACAAAACTACGATAAACACAATCCTACCATTTGAACGTTAGAAAGAACGCAAGAACAACTGTTCAGTACAATGTCAAAAGAGCTGTTCATTGCAATAAAGAACGGTTCGAAGAACAACCTCGAAAAAGAACTGCTCCAAACTAAAAAAAATAACTATTCTGAAAAGCAAAGAGCTATCGCCCTGCGAAAAAGCATCAAAGAACATACAAAAAGAACACCTATTCAGTGTTCTTTTTTCTTCGTAATAGTTTTGAAATCTGTTTTATTGCTGGAATAGTGGGTATAGCGTTTCGGGCATTCGTGACGTAAGAGGAGAAGTCTTTTCGTCCAAACCCACTCACCAACTATGAGGAGAGGCTGTTGCTTGTTTTGTTAGGAACTTATGATTGATGATTTACCGAGTAACGGATTTAGAAAATGGACGTAATTTTTTTTTGTTTAAAAAGAAAATAATTTTATGATTGAAATCCATAATTTCAAAAGTAGAAATGCTTTAAAGTGCTAAATTAAGTTCTGATGAAAAATCATTAATTTATAGAAGAAGAGGTTTTCTCAAAAGCAAAGAACATACTGCTCCAGTTCTTTTTAAAGAACCTGTTCAAAAGAACATGGTGTTCTTTTTTTTCACATCTCTAATTGAAATGATAAAATTACATCTATAGTAATGAATATTAATTTTAACCACATGTGTTATTATATAATTTCTCCTTCACTGGCCCATAATTTATTTTAGGTGGAAAATAAATTTCAAATTTGGGGAATTTTCAGATCAATTGACGAATAAAATGTAGCAGTGATAACGCAATTAAAAAAAATTGTTCTTAACAAAGGCATTTGGATATCATATAAGCGTATATTTTTAGAGTTATAACCGAAAAATTAATTAAACAATTTTGTTATCAGCAAGATATTATAGCATTAAGGTCTATGGGCAATTCAAGGAACTGAACATTAATGATGTTGTAAAATAGATCAATGTTACAGAGTTTTTTTACTGTATATGAAACAAGTAGGTTTGTAACAGAATCTGTCACTTAACCCGCTTCCACACAACAGTTGTACTTAACAGGTAAAAAGGCGACAAACACAGCATTAATATTCTATATTAAACATTTACATGCTGCTAAATTTGGCTAGTTTCATTTATTTTATTTCCAAAATTCAATAATTATTACTTATCCTTTGCGAAAATTAATTTATATTTCAAAAAACAAATATGTAATATTAATAGGTTTCAAATAGAAAACATTTCATATCAACGTACAAAGAATCTCGTAGTGAAATATATTTGACGTCATTTCAAACTGATCGATGTCGCAAAAATACATTTATTTTGATTTATTGTCTAAAAGAATTCTCGAGCTCTTCTGAAAGAAGTTTCTCGAGCAATTGTTGCTAATGGCAAAGGTGATTTACTTCTAATAAAAATGGCTTCCTATGCTTTTTAAATGAGCATTAAATTTTTAAGTTTTTTAAATAATTGTAGTACTTCAAATTCGAATTATTTTCTGAAATTTACAATGTACTCTAATTTTGATGCGCTGAATTTTTTGACGTATCACACTTGTCCGTAGCATTTGTAGTTCACGCTATGAAAGTGGGTGATGGACAAATGGACTGAACGATTAGAATACCTTCCACTTTTTACGTTATAAACGTAGCGTGGAAGCTAAAATGAATTAATGCAGACTTACACATAGTTCATCTTCTAGCTTGTTCACTTGTGACAGTGCATATTCGCGAACCATGGACGGATTGAAATCCACAATATAAGATAGAATGTCTGTCGACGCTGATTTTATGGCTGGATCGTCCATACTCTGAAAATCCAAAATAATTTTAGTATCCTTACTAAGAAACAGCAACATTAAATTGTAAAAAAAGTATACAGGAAGTTGACACTTACCAAGGTTATTTCTAAAGCTTGTAAAACACCGAGAGACGATAAAATCTGATCATAAAATAGATAAATATGGTTATAGTAAGCACAGAAAGGTTAAATAAATTGCATAAAAAAAATTTTAATGATTAAAATGGAAACATTGAATTTCTTTGAAATACAAAATATTCCACAGCTATAATTTATTTTATGTCAACTTTGGGATAAAAAAACAGTTAAAACACATCAAAATCAGTTATTAAAAGGATATTTTGAACCGTAAGAACCATATATTAGATATAAAGAATAGAAATGTATTTTATTTTCATTTTGGGAATTGAGGAAGTGCCATAACTCAAAATAATACACAAATAAATACATATTTTAGAATAAGAATTCCTATGACTAAACATTGTTAACAATAAAAAAATGGAATTACTTTAAAGCAATACAAATTAATTTTACATAACCAACAAAATAGAGCTTATTATTAATAAACAACATTCAATAAGATACTATTTTACACATTTGTCAAAAGATCATGGATGAAAATAGACGGTGCCACAAAAAAATGGCTCTCAGTTGTAGGGAATAAGCCAAGTCTGCAAAAGGCTTGATCTGCCAATAAAAAGCAGCAGAAAAAAACTTTTGCATTTGTTCAAAAAATAAATTTCTCAAAAGGGGGCATTGTTTTCAAATTATGTAAGCACTTCAACGTAAATACCAGAAGCCTCACAGAACCATAAACAAAACCGACTCCAAAACAGGACTTGCCTTGAAAAATGATTCCCTACTTTGTGGCTGTAACGTTTGTGAAAACATACAAAATTCTTTCAGAAACATTATAAGTTCTTTTCTCTTCTGGTCGTCTGTTGATTCTTCCGTTAGCTGAGCAAACAGTTCGGCCAGGAATTTTGAGTCTTCCTGCAAAAGAAAACAAGATGTTTAGAATAATATGCAATTGAATCTTTTAAGGTATCCGCCTACGTTCGAGACATTAAAAAAAAAACGTTATTTATTAAGCATTTAAATATATTAACACTTATATGCATAAAATAGAAATAAAAAGTAAAAAAAATCTAGAATACAAATTCCTTTTTAATAAATTTTTGAGCTATTTTGTTGTTAAATTATTGTTCATTGCCTCTAAAACAGTTTGATGAATATGCTGGGATTAAAATTCTGAAGATATCTATAAAACTTTTTGTTGGATCATGTTTTGTGTGAAGGTTTGTAAAGAAAAATTTATTTTTCTCAGAAATGTGTTCTGAAATTTCTACTCTGCAAACAAACGTGTTTTGGAAAAGTAACCAATCAATCATTTATATTGCCAGATTACTAAAGCAAAACTTGATACCAAAGAAACTTAAATAATGTGGCTTTGCAATAACACCTGATAAATTAAAATTTAATATAAAAAAAACTAAGAAAAAAACAATTACTAATTAAATATAAGCTATTAAAAAGTTAGTTTCGGTTTCGAAATAAGACTTCTGGTTGAATTCGACTACTTTTGTTAATTATATTAAAATAATCATAACTTTGTTTCTAGATGACGTAAAATTTAACTTCTTATAGTATTGAAAACTAGAATAATTGGGCTATAAAGCTAAAAAATAAATATTGAATTTCATTAAAAATAGGTATATTAACGTAGATGGAAACCTTAATTGTAAAGCTTTATTTCAAACCAATATTGTAATTTACAATATTTATTTTCAAATGCACATTTAATACTATAAGTCTAAGCTAGTAATTATTATCTGCTCCGACACCACATCAATGTTATAAAATAATAGCATTAATCAGCAACTTTTGAATTAAAAGGGCTGGAATGTTGGTTTTAGAGGCAATTGTGATGTGCAAACCATTTTCTTATTATCTTGGGTTGGTTTAAGCAATAAGAAATGAAGTAAAATCCATAAACTACAATTCAGTAACAGATTAATCCTTATGCAGATCTATTGTCTACATAACTTTCCCGATTAATAATTTCTATGCTATTAATTCTGAAGTCAAGGTTTCTTGAAGACTTCATTAAGATGTATATATACCCTAAGAAACAAGTGAGTTAGTACAACAACTTTTTATTGCAAAACCATACTATTATGTATATATAATAATTGTTAAGGAATGACTCAAGTGGTTTATAGGAAAGCATTTCCAAACAAGCACTCAAATATCTTATAAGTGCAAAACCTAATGATCTACCAAAACGGTACATGATATAAAAATAAGTGAAAGAAATTATGAATCAGTTCAAGCAAAAAAACGGTTTTGGTCTCGGCACCTTTTGCATGAGCCCCAGACTTTGGCAACCCATAATCCACCAAAAGGATCCTCAAGGATCCCTGATTTGAGAATTACTGTGGAATTGAAATTCCAAAATTCCGATAGCTGGGGCATTTCGATTTTTGAAACACAGTAAAAAAAATTTTAATCCATACAAAAATCCTATATAGGAAAAACAATGTGTACACATACACTACCACTCTGTTAAAACATAACATATACACTACAAAACATAGTGCACATAAACATATGCATGCCAAACATGAATAATACAAACGGCAACGACATGTGTAGCGCAGTTCGTATTATTCATGTTTGAAGAATTTCACAGGAAAACGGGGTCAAATCATTCAACTACTGCAGTTAACTTTTCTAGAATAATGTATTTGTGACTAACTTTGTGCTGCAGGAAACAGTGCAACAACCAGACATCAGTGTGTCCTGGATCATCTTCACAATCTCAACCTTATTGAAGATGATAAAAGAACTCTGCATCAACAGCATGTTTTCTTCCAACACAGACAGCATCGGACAGCACACGTCCTGAATATACTGTACCCGGTAGGTCTGATGAATCTTTGCAATCAGTTTATGGTTCGATATTGGAATGACCTCCTTGAAGTGCGACACATTCTTTAAGAACTCCCAATGCTTCTTCGGAACGGGGCTTGAAGGATCATACTCCAGAGCCCCAACCAAGTTCCTTAGAAGAGCACTTCTAGGAAACTGTGCCAAGGAATTGCCCAAGTTTTGTTATCTTAGAATTTCCGTAAGTTACAATTAAAATCGCCCAGGTATTCCTATATTAGAACCCCTGTAGTATGCCAGATTTAAATTTTCCGTAAAACCTCAAATAGAATTCCGTAATTTTTTTTTTTAAAGTATCCGCACACGCCAAACACGAACATTGACACCATGTGTCGTTCATATTATATGTTTAGAGCATTCCACACAAAAAAAGGGTCCAAATCATTCCATAATGCAGTGAACATGTACTGAGGAATGTATGTATGACTAACTAACAGGGTGTGAAGATCCATGAAGAAAAATAAAGTTGATTTTTCGTGCATATTAGAAAACTATTTGCACTAAAAATCAATATTATTTTTCGTGTATCATGTGCCAGTTGTGGATCAACTGAACTCACTATGTGATTCAGGAAACAGAGCAACAACCAGACATCAGTCTTACCTGGATCATCGTCACAATCTCAACCTTATTGAAGAAGATAAAAGAACTCAGCGTCGACAGCATATTCTCTTCGAACACAGACGGCGTCGGAAAGCACACGTCCTGAATATACTGCACCCGGTAGGTCTGATGAATCTTCGCAATCAGTTCCTGGTTCGATATCGGAATCACCTCCTTGAAATGCGACACATTCCTCAAGAACTCCCGATGCCTCTTCGGAACGGGGCTCGATGGATCATACTCCAGAGCCCCGACCACATCGAAAATAGTGTCCTCGGCGAACATGACCTCAAACAGTGCGTTCTTGTTCAGCATGAATACGTTCCTGAAGATCTCAAAGAGCTGATGTAAACCTTCCATGTTCTCGAGATCTTCGCAGATGTGGAATATCTTGAGGAGTTTCTTGATGTAGTTCTCGGTCTCGAGGATCATAGCTAGCTTTTCCCTTCTTGCAGGGGAGGGGAGGCAGGAGCTGATGGTTTCGGAGACTTCTTCGAGACGACTTAACTCGCAGGGAGGGAGCTCGATGGGTGGGGCGGAGTCCGAGACATCCTCGAAGCGTTCATCTTCCGATTCTTCGACGATGTCGCTGGAGATGTCGACGGACTGGTCTTTGCCTTGGACCTGGAATTGGATGAAATACAATATAAATATAGTATACAACATAAATAGATACAATATAATAGATACATATACAATATAAATAGATATACAATATAAATTTTTTAAATATATGTAGTAATACAGGGTGGCACAAATAAAAGTGGCCCAGCTTAGAAATAGGGATAAGACAGGAAATGCAGCCAAGTAAAAAAACAAGTTTGCCAAGTGTACCCATTGATCGCTTCAATATTAAGCCCAAACTGACACTTTGTGAATTATTTGTCGCTAACTATGCCATATTCACCTATGCACTGATCTGATTAACACACACAGGCCTCAGAACTAGGAATACTCTAAAAAAAGTAGACAAAAGATACTTTCAAATAAAAAATAGACTAAAAGTAGACTATAGTAATCAGCGTTTTGCAAACTATTTCAGCAAAAAAAAAACTTTCATCAGAAATTGCAATTAACGACACCTTGAAAATCCATAAATTACGAATTTATAAAAAGTAAAACTAAACATCAGTAATGTAGCGAATTTTTGGAAATTGGCTAATACAGTTCAGAACCAAACACTCATAATGTTCTAAAATCTGGACACTTTTGAATTTGGCGAGATTCAGATTTTTTAAAAAACTTAAACCTGTCTAAAATCAAAAACAACAATATAAGAAAAAATGGCAAAAAAAAGTTGAAAAAGGGAAAAAAAATCAGGCTCTTCTTGTTATACTTAACAAGGTCATACAACTCACGAACACTTGATCAGCAGAAAATATTATGGTTAGTCCGACTTGGACTGAACCGGAGTTACAAAAGTAATGAGACGCTCTTCCGATCAGCATAGGCAAAAAATATCAATCGTTATGAAGCAATGCGACCTCATCGGTGGATTTCATGAAAAATACTAGGCAGCAAAATAAGCAAATCGGGAAGCATTATTGAATTGTACTGGCCGGTAACTGATATTCGAAGACATCTTAGTGTAATCAAATCGAAATTCATCTTCAAATTTTAATTGAATTTGTATATTTATTATTAAAATTTATTATTTAAACTTGTTGTTTTGTACTGCAATTCAAAACTTTGAAGTCAAAAAATCACTTATCCTTAGGGCTATTCCACGGGTAACTGACTGACATTCGGAAGTCAAAATTACAATGTTTTACAAAATAGCGGGACAATTATAAAGTTTTACAAACTAAGTTTTGTATATTTTAAAAGAGAATTTTCAGCTGAATTAAAATATGGTTTACAATTGTAGATAGCCCTTATAGAAAATTTTAGAAAAATTATTAAAGTTGTGGTAACTGACTGACATATCTGCAACCTTCATTGACACTTCAAGTTATTCAATATCATTTTCTTCTAAATATATAAAGAGGTAGCTTTTAAAAGTCAGGCCTATATTAAAGTGCAAGAAATGGGCTATCCAGCACATCAATTTTTATATCAAAATAATAAACTCTGAAAAAACACCAGCTTTTAGAACGCCTTGGTAACTGACTGACATCTCTGAAATACTTAACATGTCTAATGAGTTTAGTTTAGTTTGAATTATCGTCACACTAGAGCTACACAACGGCTATTGGTGATGCGCGTCGTAATTTAGAACCACAGTCAGGTGACGAGTCGACACCTGAGTAGGCACCCAACGCAACCATTAAGTACTCTCATTATACGCAGCTTTGGGACTTTGGAGGATATTTAACGTGCACTCCTTCTACACGGGGCATTATTAATCGGACATTTTTGCCTGCACTGGCCGTTTATAGGTCGGCAGTTATTTTAGAGATGCCTGGACCCGAACCTGGGACATTCCGCAGCTATTAAAGGCATTTTTGCTTGCAACACATGCAATTAAAATCCAAAAACTTTTGATTTAACAAATTCTGACTAAGTAAAGTAAATTAGAATAATTTATTTTAATTTTTAATGCCTAAAAAGAACTTTGATTAAAACAAACATGAAAGTTGAGTTGTATTTTTCCTTCCGCAAATAATTTTTTTAAAATCGTCTTTTGAGTTGTAATATAAAAAGAATTTATGTATAGGGTCAATACTAAAGTGATAATAAGTAAATTAATAACCAGATACATCGTTGTCAGTCAGTTACCAAGTCAAAATGTCAGTCAGTTACCGAAATGTCAGTCAGTTACCAAGCAATTTTTACCTATTAAAGTTCATTTTTTTTTATTTTGTCCAGCTAAGTATTATTTAGTACTTATTGAGAATAGAGAATATCGCTTATTAAGTTTCTGCAGTCAAAATTTCTATTCTGAAATTAAAAAACAGAAAAAATATGGTAACTGACTGACATTTTATGAGTGGGTGTAATATATGTATCCCATTACAAGTAATTTTTCAACTTTTTTTTGGGGTATGTGTGTAGAATGATACTCTATAATGTAGGTCTTAATCTAATAATAATTTTTTTTGAAAATCTTTTGAAGTGTAGGAAATAAAATGTTTCAAAAGTGTAAGAATTTACACTTTAAATTGTGGAATTTTTTTAACCGCCTGCTTAGAAGCAATTTTTCTTCTATAAAAAAATATATATTCAAAAAATGAACTCCAGTGCGTTAAAATAGAGATTCCAATCTTTAAAATGGTATATGACACAAAGTATTTACTTAATTTTGAAATTTCGGTACCGAGGTTTACATTTTCGTGGAATTGCCCCTTACAAATAGACAAATTGCAACAAAACTCGAAGATCGTTTAATCGTGAAACCTTGAATATCGACAAATCAAAAAATCTTCAATATCAGTAAAAACGACAAAATCACAAATAAACAATATTTAAATCGTGTAACTGAAAATGTGTAAATCATGCATCTTCAAAAATCGGAAAATTGAAGACTCTTGAAAATAAACAAACCAAAAATTAGCATATCACATAATCTTAAATTGTGCCCAAAAAATAAATCTAGGCTAACTGCAAAAACGGAAAATTGAGAATCTTTGAAAATCAGCAAACAAACGAAAATCCATAAAAACCTACATAACAAATAACTTTTAAAAATTTGAGCAATTAATTAAAAATTATATAAATCTTAAGAGAAAATGACAAATCTTGTAACTTCGAAGGAATTGGACATTTGCAGAAAAATAGAGAACTCTTGAAACCAGCAAATCTGAAATTTACAATAGGGGAATTTTTTTTTAAAATTGGCTGATCGCTAAGCCTCGAAATAAACGATACAAAAAGCTTATCTTCATAAATCTATATGATTCAAAACTTGTAGAAAGTGGCGAAATTTCCAGGCGCACACCAGAATTTCAACAAATTCAAGCATAATTCCTGATTTTCCCTGCGCTAAAAAGCCAAGTACAATTCCTGACTTTTTAGATTTTACCCGATGGATGGACATGGATGTCATTACGAGAAAAATACAAAACAAAACGCTGCAATCCCGCAGCTTTGAGTCGTAACATCACCGCTAGAAAATTGAAAGATATGTGATTGCATGAGAGAAAAAAGTTCTTAATTTGCCAACAATGTTCTTGTGAAATCTCGGCGAAAGTTAGCCAGGCTGGTGAAAAAAGAGACTTCAGAGACTTTGGCCTGAAAAAAGATACTTTTAGAGACACTTAAAAAAAATAGATACTTTTAGAGACACTTAAAAAAAATAGATACTAATAGCTAGAAAAGAGACTAGTTCCGAGGCCTGCACACACTTACACAACTCTCACTAAGATCTGAACTCGCAAATAATTCATGTGTGCCAAGTGTACCCATTGATCGCTTCAATACCAAACCCAAACAGACACTTTGTGAATTATTTGTCGCTAACTATGCCATATTCACCTATGCACTGATCTGATTAACACACACTTACACAACTCTCACTAAGATCTGAACTCGCAAATAATTCATGTGTGCCAAGTGTACCCATTGATCGCTTCAATATTAAGCCCAAACAGACACTTTATGAATTATTTGCTGCTAACTATGCCATATTCACCTATGCACTGATCTGATTAACACCCACTTACACAACTCTCACAAAGATCTGAACTCGCAAATAATTCATGTGCAGCTATAGTCTAATAACAATCAAACCAACCAATGAAAAAACAGGTTTGCTAAGTAAAGCTTTGAAAGCTAGAATAATTTATGAATTCGACTTGGTGGCTTTCAGGCGGCTTCAATAGTTTTTCTCGCCAAGCATCTCCCTGCTTTCGGTAGCTCCATGCCGGGGCCACTTTTATTTGCACCACCCTGTATAGTGTTCTAATTTTAGTATAATGTCCCAATATACAGTTATTTCTTAATAACTCTTGAGTTAATGGCTTGCCTATCTGTCAAACAGTTCCCATGGTAATGTTGCAGCGACAAACTGTTGATAAAATCTTTCCCAGAGACATTGCAGAATTTATTTTGACTTTCTGGTCTCCACTATTCTCATAACCATTAAAAATAGAATCACTTTTTAATTAGACCTTGAGTAGTGAGCGCTTTGGTAGCCGTTCTTGGCCTTCTCTTAAAAGCCGTTAAGACTAACTTTAAATATTATCTCTTTTGAATAAAATAATATCTTTTTAATAAAATAATCCTTAGCCAATCTTCTTTCATTTCTGGAGTTAACTAAAGAATTAGTCTGCTCTTCTGTGTAGTAGATTTTTTTCTACATATATAAGTTGATGCTCTAATCACTATATAAAGTGAAGGGATGATGTGCAAAAAGCTACATAATGTCTAATTCCAGTGTTTGCAGAGTAATCCTGTTACAACAAATATCACATGAACCAAGTGTAACTAAGAAAGACCCAAGTAAACCAGTATTGGATCCAGAAATTTAGCAATTTCTGAGGGCTAAAATCTATTAGTCTGAAATTACATATATCAATTGGGATTATGTTTATCTAGAGCAACATACATCATTTAGTCTGTTTTTACAATTACATTAAGATTTTAAAAAATAATGTCCCACAAATCCAAAGGAGCAAAATTAATTTTTTTTAAAAACTTAATAGAATATCAAAAATTAGGTAACATCTCTGTTTCAATTCAAATGCATATCTCAGTGTTTATTGGTCCAAGTGAACCTTTATGTTAAGTCAGCAACAAGTAAGTTTGCAAACACTGGGGATCCTTGATCCAACAAGTTTACCGAATAACAGTTTCATATCAAACAATTGTTGTATATTCTCACAAAAATCCTGTATATTGGTACAGAAAAATCTAGACAACTAGCAATAAGGTTCTTTCTTAAGTAAAAAGCGTTATTGCGTGTACACTCTTTTGGCTCTAAGGTGAAAAAAATTAAAAAGCCTAAAGTATACTTACATTTAGTAGGCTCCGAGAGCTTACTTGACAGATCTTCTCCCATATTTCATCACAACCAGCTTTTTCTTGGAAACTAAGTGCCAGGTCAAAGTTTTCACCTTCTGACCAGACTATGAGTGTTTCCTGTGGAAGAAAACCTGCATTATTTCATATCTTTACTTGCATGTTAATCAGTCAATTTTTGCATTTTTATAAACCAATGAAATTTTTAGAATAAATAATTACTTAAGAAATGTAAGATTTAAAACCATTTTACATTGAAAAAATTAATTCAAATTAGAGATTGCAGCTTTATAAGCTTGTTAACTCTGAGGAAGTTTTAACATTTAAAGCATCAAAGAGACACTTATAACCATCTACAACAGAAATATAATATTTTAAAGATTTAAGAAATTAATTTTTCAATTAAAAATTTTACTTTAAATATCCTGCAGTGAAAACAAGTTTACACTTCAGCCAATTTGCTTATCCCTCAGAGGGTTAAAAACAACGGGTGTTAAGATAACAAATAGAAGCAACCAAAACTATAAATCAAATAAGAGAAATTTAACTTACCTGTTGCTTTTGATAAGCTGTATCAGCTAGAATTTTGGATTCTAAGAGTATTGAACCTAAAATATAAGGAGGCACATAAAAAAGTATGAAATATTATTACAGTAAAAATTTAGTTTGCTTAATATAGTATCCCCTTTTATTTGCAAAAACCCTTTACCGATCATCTAGCAATATATAGCTTCAGAAAGTACAATAACAAGAGAAAGAGGTATAATCAAACACAGATAAAAACTGAATAGCATAATTCACAGAATTCAGTAATAATTAACTTAATTGAGTTTAACAATGCATTTTATAATAATTTTAAACCTAAAGGTTATCAGTTCAACTGGGGCATACACTAACTATGTAAAACTTTGCATGAAGTCCAAAAAAAGAAGCAACCCCAAGCAAGTTCTTAAACTAAAGAAAGTGATACTTTTCTTGGTTTTAAATGCCAAAAACCAAATTTCCATGTATTGTATGTAAAGACCCAAGATTTAGAGATCCTAGTGCTAAAAGTAGATTTTAAAAAAACCCTACAAACATTTATGCCAGGATTCTAACCTTTTTTTATAGAAGGTATTTTCAATCGAAAAATAGCTTTTCTACAAGAGCAGTTATTAAAGTAAGTTAAACTACTTTAATACAAACTACTGTACAGCAATTCAAGATTTCAATTGAAGAGCTTAGTGGAAGAACATGCTAAGTGACAAAAAGGTGAAAATATTTAAAAAAAATTCCGTTTGCACTTAGATGCCTTATAAATGACACGAACAAAAAATACCTAATTTCAAGTTTATGAAAAGGGGGAACCTTATTATCATTAAAGGAGTAAACAATATATTCAGTTACACAAAAATCTAAAAATTATCACTCAGCATGTTCTTCCACAAGTTCTCAATTCAATAATTGGGGGGAGGAAGATAAACTTGACCAAGTAAAATAATAGGTATTCCAGATGGGTCGACACCCTGCTTAACTTACCATCCGATTCAGCTCGGACCAACAAGGAAGTCCCTTTCAGTCTTTCCACATATGACGACGATACATGACCAGTTCCTCTATCATCCCACTGCCTCTCAGCATTCAACGCGTAAAGTTTCACACGGCGCCTTGTGTCTGTCATGTTGGGATTGGTTCACACGGGTTCAAGCAGCATTTTCAGTCATGCCAGATGGTGCTAATGATCACTAGAAAGAATTTGTTGAATTAGATAATGTGGTTAATTACGTAAAGGAATGGTATATAATCATTTGTAGGGATGCACCAAATATTCGGTTACTTTCGGCATTCGGCCACTTTGGCCGAATAGCTTTACCATTCGGCCGAATAGTGAAATTTAAATTGTTTCAAAATTCTTCATATTAATTCATCTTCTAAAAACATCGAAAAAATTCCCAAACAGGACTTGTTTTCTTTTTTGATAGACTCAAATTCTTAAGTTTATGTTATTTATAATGTTAAATCAAGCTTTACTCGAGTTGTATTAAATAAACATGTCTCATTAGGGGAACAGTTACTGCGGGCTTTAAAAAACAATAATTACCATATGTATCGCAATTGTAAGCCATGGTTTTATTATTTTTTTTTCTAATTTTCATTCGACCTCGGATCCACCTACTTTTGTTTATGTTTTCATACTTCTATTTTCGTTTTTGTGTTGTGATTTTTTCAAGTTACACTTTCTAAAAGGCTTGCTTTAATAACAAACAAGAACCACTTTATTGTGTTGTCGGTTTAATTAAAAATTTAATAGCTATATTGCATTAAAATTATTGTGTGATTGTGTACTTATATTACTTAGATCTGACTAAAAATAAAAATTGGTTTAGGTATGCCGAATATTCGTTATTTGGCCAAATTTGGTATTCGGTGCATCCCTAATCATTTGCTTGACAAAGAGAATTTAAGTCTTAAAGAATTAAAGTCATAATTATCGGTCAAATGACAAAACATCGAATCTGCAAATACTAAAGATATGTGATTTTTGAAAATGAAGGGCTAACAATATCCAGTTTTCCCATACCTTTTTTTGGCACCTTCATTTGTCATTTGACTGACGACATACTTATTGAAATCTGCTTTTCATAGCTTATACACTAATATTTGTGTACTAAAAGTATATTCTTATCAAACAGATAACTATCAACAAGTTTTTTATTAGTCAATCATAAGAGTATTTTGCGTTTTGCAATTAAGTAACGTCAAATAACCCACATCAAACAGGTTTGGAAACTTGAACACAAAAAAGATGCATAAACTGCCTCATTTTGTGATTAATAGTTAATTGAAAAAACTGTTTAATTGAATATAAGTTTCCAGAACATAACAAAATCATCATTTTTTTTACTTTGGGAAAAAAAAGGTGATCTGGATCAGACTACCATTTTATTATAGTTAAAAATAGTCACAATTTCTTCATTATTAAATAGCTTATACTTAGTTTCTTGCAAATAAGGTATTAACTTCTATTTGGTTACATGTTTGTAGAATTAACTCCCAAATAATACCACCAATATTCCCATTTTGCAAAAAACTAAACCTCATAACAAAACATGCATACATAAAGCTAATGCACATTCAACTACACTTAGTTTTTGAGTCTATTCTAGTTGAATTGGGAGCCAGTTAACTTAAGAATCAACTAAATTACTTGACCAGATTCCAAAACATTTGGAAGGTAGGCTAGGTAATCGTTTCCGGCTGCCTATTTCTAGCCTCCTTTAGGAGCTTTAACACAGCCAAATAACGCCTCGTAATTTAGAACCCTGGTCAAGTCACGTGGTCGACACCTGAGCGGGCACCCAACGGAACTTTGAGGGACATCGTACGCTAACGCCGTCGGGACTTTGGACTCCACAGATTTAACGAGCACGTCTGTCCCAGTGTACTCGGGCCCATCCGCGAATTGAGGATTTTTCTACTATTTCCAGCACATATCCGATTTATAGGATGACTGGCAGTAGGTGGGATTCGAACCCCCGCACTCCTGAGAAGGTTGAATCTCTAAGTTGATGCCCTAACCACTCGGCCACGGACGGGCCTAACATTTGTAAGTGTCAAAGCCTTGCTGACAGACTCAAGAGTTTTGGTTTCCCTCTTCTAGTGTAAATTTTTTTGAAAGTGTTACAAAAAAAGTAACTGTGGATAGATATTTTTGAAAATATATTCTAATACCTTTGATTAAATTTTGGTAGAGATTTACTGTACGGTCCCCCTTGGCGAACTTTCCAAAATCGCGCCAAAAGTCCGTATTTTGGCGACTTTTTTTTAAAAACCACGATTCAAAAAAAGATCGTATGGGAATATTTCTTATGAAAACTCAACCAACGGTCCGATAAGGTTGCCGGAAAACATCGGTGAGAAGTCATAGAATTCGAATCTTCGGTCGAAATCAGACAGGTTGCCAGAAAAAATTATTTATCGCCAAATCCGAAAACATCGCGCCAAGGGGGACCGTACAGTAAATCTGATCCTAAATTTTTATGGTGATTGGTGTTTTTTTTAATGTGTGAAGAATATCAAACTGGAATTTACCATTACCTTCATGTTTTCGAAAGAGTTTAGAAAAACATTTCATATGGAAATCAAATTAATGCCTGCTTAATTCTTCAACAAAAAACATATAATCTTAACTTGAAATGTCCCAACAGCCAAATCTTTACAAGTTATGAATACCAAATTCCTTACTAATCTAATTGTATTATTCAAAATTTATTTGCTTAAACTTTTGTGAAAACTTTAGAAAAATAATAAAACTAAAATCTTTGATAAAGTTAATCTTCCATGTTCAACGTCTAAATGAAACTATAATTTCCTTATTCATTGAATTATTGTGTTGCTGATACATAATCTTATAAAAATAATAACATAAAATAAACTATATCCAGTTGAAGAAAACAGCTGATAGCCGCTGATCTTGCTGATAATTCATCGAATTTGGTATCACGTAATCCACCATTACGTTGAACTCAATTCTGAATGACACTATGACAGGCAACACAAGAGTCAGTTACGAGTAAATATTACTAAATGTGTAGCTTATACTATATTAGCGACATATTATCTTGAATATAACTTATCACAAAAATGATTTATGTAGTTTTTGGCACATGAATTCAAATGTATTGATATTTTGTTTTGAATAGGAAACCTCCGTAGCACAATGTAAACAAGGTGAACACAGCTCTCAATTTACTTACTTGGTAATTATTTTCTAGTTTAAAAACATGTCTTGTACATTTAGTTTATTATTTTCGATCGGTTGCCTTTTAAAAAACACACACACGCCATAACAATAAACAAAAACTTCATAAAAGAAAAGCGGGCATCACGCTCATATATTTCGTCTGACGGTCAACAGTTGCCCCTTTCACGCTCTTCAGAATTCCAAAACACCGCACACAAACATCACAAATACACCCGTCCACGTAGCGGAAACCTCGAAAAAGCCACTGCCGATGATTGCACGGAAAATGATTTGTTCTGCACAAATTTCCCGAAGTTTATGTTGGTTTTGTATTTCACAACAATATCTTTCGTGGCTTAAGCCTCCAGCATAAACACTCACCGATAAGACGCCATTTTGAAAACTGCCAGCGTCTACGGGGCCAACACGAGTAATAAAAAGGTATAGCGCCATTTTTCGAATATTTTTTTTATAAAATAAATTTGATGGAAATCTCAGTTGCGGGATTTATACTTTTAATGAACAGTCGAACACCATATTTTATTCTTAAAATAATGAAGTTAAATTTAAATTTGTAAGGAAGTTCTGTTATAGTATTTTTCCAAAGTGAAGTGAACAGATAACAGATCTCAAATTTTAGTTTCTTTTTGCAAAAGACTAGCAGACGCTATTTGTATTTTGATTGCTCACTCTATACCTTAAAAATGTACGAAATTCATCTGATATTAGATATCCCCAATGTATTTTTTTAATATAAGAACGAAAAACGAAGTCCTTTTTGTTTAAATTAAACTAGTTTGAGGAAACTTGTTAAAAAGCAAAAATTAAATTCAAATACTTAACTAAAGATCCCCCTCCTTCCTCGGGTGTTACATTTTATAATTAAACTAATACGTTTTCGATTTATATAACCGAAATAAAGTCTATTATTCATATTTTGAGTTGGAATTGCAGTAATTTACCACTGTATAGAAAATGTATCTGTATCTATATATATTTGTACCAATTTATTAATATTTAGACATAAATTGGAATTATCCCAAAAAATTTTACGGTTTTCTCAAATAATTTATTTATGAAAACGGTTGTATTTTCTTGAGCAGTTTCTAATTTCAGTAATTCTAAGATTTTCTTGTACCAAAAAAAATCCAATTTAATTTATGTTAATGTTGAATATTTTTTATTAAAAAAACAAAATAACAAATTTCTAAATTGTTAGAAATAACAGTTCAGTAAACATAATTTTTTGGTAAAAGTGTTTAGGAAAATATGAGTGTAGTGTAAACTGTAAATTTCATCTGTTTTATACCATATATATGTTTCGAACTTGAATTCGAACTTTTCCACCACGAAAATGTCGATCACGAAAAAAAAACGTGCCTACATAAAAACTCTAGTAAAATTCCGCAGACGCAAGTGAACTGCCATAAAACTTTTTTGGCTTTAAAGTAATTGCTGAAAAACGAAGAGAGATGGCAGCGATATATTGTAAGCAACGTCGGGATTTCGGAGCATATTTAACGCCCGGCCTTCTGCTCATTATTTTAGGAGGCCCCAAAATCGGCTGTAAACTTAAATTTTGTTACGTACGGTGGATCCGTAGCTCAGTCGTCAGAGTATCGGCCTCTCATATACAGAGGCAGAGGGTCCCGCGTTCAAAACCCGGCCACATCCTATAGACGGATATTTGTTAGCAAAAATAAAAATTAAATCACTCGAAATCCATTTGGGGGCCAACTCAGGTGTCGACTTTGTCACTTAACCCTAGGTTCAAAATTAAGAAGCAAAATTGACTATGTTAAAGCTCCTAAAGCAGACTAGAAATAGAATTTGTTTTCATTTTTCTGTACGATTTCATTGGTTGTTTCGTTTGTTTCGGTTTTACTTTTAAAATGACCGTCATGGATTAAAAAGAAACTTTTCCTTCAATGCAAGCTGTCTTTAACAAATGATTTTAACAAACAACATCACAACAAGATATTGGCATTTTAAAAATTTAAAAATAAAAATATTCTTATGGAAAACTCATTTTCGAATACCAATACAAAAGTAATTTCAGACAATTTTTTTTTAAAAAAGACCGCTGAAGTTGTTGCCCTCCACGTCATGGAACAACCCCGTTATCGTCGACGATATATTGACGAGCCAACACCTGAACCCAAACGAAACATTTAGAAGCGACATCGCGCAGGGCCATCTAGAAGGCCCTGCATCGCGGTACGCAGCGTCGGAACTTTGAAGGTACACCTTCTGTACAAGGGGTATTGTTCGTCGGACTCTTTGGCTGCTTAGTTTAATTTAGTTTAGTTTGAATAATCGTCGCACTAGAGCTTAGAACCACAGTCGATTGACGAGCCAACACCTGAGTAGGCACCCAACAAAACATTTAGGAGCGACATCGCGGTACGCAGGGACAGAACTTTGAACGTACACCTCCTGTACAAGGGGTATTGTTCGTCGGACTCTTTGGCTGCATAGTTTAGATTGAATTATCGTCGCACTAAAGCTACACGAGGGCTATTGGCGCCGGGCGTCGTATTTTAGAACCACTGTCAAGTGACGAGCCGACACCTGAGTTGGCACCCAACGCAACCGTTAAGGGTGATATCGTACGCAGCGTTGGGACTTTGGAGCGTATTTTAACGTGCACTCCCTCTAAACGGGGTATTATTCGTCGGACAATTTGGCTACACGGGCCGTTTATAGGTCAGCAGTTATTTTGGCGATGGCCGGACCCGAACCTGGGACCTTTCGTATGCTAGGCGAGCGCCTAACCGAATGGGCTCCCCAGCCCCACTCTTTGGCTGCACAGGCCGTTTATGGGTTGGCAGTTATTTTGGCAATGCCCGGGCCAAAGCATGGAACCTTTCGCATGGAAGGCAAGACCTCACCGTCTGGGCTCTTCCACCCAAATTAAAGTGGAGCAAACACTCTGTATCGTGATTTCCTTATTATCGTCGCGCTAGAGCTACACTAGGGCTATTAGCGATTGACATCATATAATTTTATACCACAGTCAACTGGCGAGCGGGCAACTCAATGAGCACCCGATGCGTTTTTTAATGGTGACATCGGGACTTTGAAGCATATTCAATGTGCACTCCCCCTGTCTTCATAATTGCAGGATTTTTCTGAAGTCAAAGGAGGTTTGGAAATCTTTTTGCTAACTGATAATTCAATTTAAATTGGCAAGTTATTTGTCTGTTGTTTCTAGCGCCTTTCGTATCAAGGTAAAATTATTTGTATCTTTCATTTTTATACTTTTTCTGTGTATGATGGCTTAATGGGTAATGACCGCGGGCCGCAAGTCTCCAAACTAAAGTGCCTCTGTGTTAAACTAATGAAAAAAACACCATGATATTAGAAGCCACATTTCCCAGTCTGTATTTTATATTTTTACAAACGGTTTTTTGATATGCAAGTCAGCTACATTCATTATATGTTCATAATTTTTTTTTTGTAAAAATATGCAATGCAAATGGAGAAATGTGGCTTAGAAAATCAATTTTTCCCCCGATTAGATTAACACAGAGGCACTTTGGTTTGGAGACCCACGGTAATTCAGGTCAATAAAAAAAACTAAGGATTCAATTATATTATTCCTGTGACATTTTACGCAGCAACAAAAATCTTGCCCAGTGAAAGTGTTAAGTGATGCACAGGAAATAACATTATACTCGTATTCTTTTTGTTCTGTATGGGTAATATCATTTAGTTCTACAGTAATAACACACTAAATACAAATTTTAATTTGCTCTAGGAGCTCATTTATAAAAACAATTTACATTTAAAAATAATTTAACAACATATTATAGTTGTTGTAAAAACCAACATGTTATAAAAGTTAGGTGCTTCTTGATATTTTCCCAATCGCTTGAAATATCTTTAAGGGAATTGCGTAAATAACTGTTATTGCAGATATTATCCATTTGACCTAGCAACACTTCAAGTTGACAATGAAGCTTTTTTAAAGCTAGAAAACCTTGGTGGGCATAAGCAAATCCTTCACCTGAAAGAAAAAAATAAAACTCTTTACTAAAAATGAAAATTTTTTTAGATTAAGGGCAAAACTTCTGTGACCAAAAGTCGACTTTTCACCTGGATTCAAGAATGTTGTTATTTTTTAAAGTATACAGAAAAGATAAATTCTGTCGCCCAATGGTAAAAGAGTTAATGGACAAAGTTAAGGGGGAATGGGCGAGCTGAAGCGCGGGTCTCCAAACTCAAGTGCCTCAGTGTTAATCCAATGGCGAAAAAACTATTTTCTCTGCCACATTTCTCCGGCTGTATTGAATATTTGTACAAACGTTTTTTTTTTAAAAATAATAAATGTAGATAAACTTACAAGTCTCTATCTTCCCACTTTTCGAAATTGCTTCGAATATTTTGTGTAAAATTATTAATTGAAAATTAAAAAAAAAATTTCAAACCAATTTCAAAAAGTGGGATAGTCGGGACCTGTAAGTCAGCTACATTTACCACATAAAAAAATCCGCTTGTAAAAATATTCAATACAGCCGGAGAAATGTGGCAGATAAAATATTTTTTTCTCCATAGGATCAACACTGAGGCACTTTGCTTTGGAGAACCCCGGTCCAGTGCACCCATTTCCCCTTAATATAAGTTTTTCATAGTCACTGCTCAGTGGGTTAATGGGTGCTGACCCACTGCTCAGTGGGTCAGCAAGTTATCCACGTATTCTCTTCACTCCCGAAAAAAATGTTACACATATATTCACTATATAACATATTTTTCCAACAACTATGTAATTAAAAGTATGTTTCCCAAGTGATTTTGAAAACAAAATAATTGTTTAATTTGCTGAAGGACCTGCCGTTTCAATGGAACTTAAGGTTTTGATCCATAAAATTACACCTTTTTATGCACCATGAATGGAAAAGCAAGCTCTAACAGTTATCGGTAATTAATAATCCATACCAATTTTTTTTATAAAGAAAATGACTTATAAATTTACTGCTGAAAAAATGTTAAAAAAAAAAACTCAGTTTTTGTGTTTGGTCCTTCTGCAACGTAGTTTGCAAACAATTAATAAATTGGCTGCTTCTATATATGTATTTCTGAAAAGCTTGAACGTTCTAGTTTATGATATAAGGTTATTATTAATAAAAATTGTAAAATGAAGTCGTGAAGTGAATTCTACAAGAGTAAATGTATGTGTACCTCTGGAGTGAAGTTGTTACATAATTTATGTGAAAAAAAGAACGCTGAGAAATGGTTGGGTTAATTCTCCTGAACATAACATATTTTTCTACTAAGATACATTTACATGATATGTTAAAGTATAGTCAAATTTATGAACTTCTTCACAAGTAAACTTACTGTACTCGATTGTGGATTCACATGTAAGAAGGTTCAGCAAATCGTTCATTTCTATTTTCAAATCAGATGTAAACATTTCCATTTGTTCTTGCCATAAAATTAAATTCGTACTATGCATTAGAGTTAGTGAATTCTGTAAAACAAAAACTTATATTTTTTACTATACCCATATGGTTATAATATTTATTTAAATCTAATGAAGAGCTTAGTGGAAGAATGCAAGTAAAAGTGAGAGGTGAAAATGAGAAAATGTTATAGTTTACGGAAAGTTGAACCTCGTTATCTCACCTTAAAGGAGGTAAAAACATGTTCATTGACACAAAAATCTTTACTTTTTTCAAAAATTCTACTTAGCATGTTCTTCCTTTAATCTCTTCATATAAGATATATCTAAAACTTCCAGAGCCTTAAGAAAATTTATGCTTAATTAAAAAAATAATAATGTCATTTTTTATTTTAAATGTTACATAATAAAAAAAAAACTATTTACCATAAATTGTTGGATATAGTTGCATTTACAATTTAAATGCAGGTAAAACAGTTTATAGTGCACCTCATATTATATTCATAAGTATCATAGAAATACATAAAAAATGTCTATCAAAATTGTACTTAAAAAGGTCTAACCTTAAGAAGTTCTTTGTACTCCATAAGAATCACTATTGGTTCTGCATACACATTCACATATTCTTGTTCAAACAGGTTCATTTTTCTAAGAAGGAGGACAATAGAGCAAACATTAATTTTTTTTAGCAAAAAAATTTTAGTTAAAAGGTGCAAATCTTACTACTTAACAGGGCCGGATTTAGATTTTATGCGCCCCTAGGCCCGTGGTTTTTTTGTCGCCCCCTCTTCATACCATCGTAAAGGAGGGAGAAATTTGACCTCAGAAAGGTCTTTGTAAAGATAATTTGTATTTTATTCTAATATATCGTGAAGTAAAATTAATAAAATAAAATAAATAAATAACAAATTAAATTAAATAAATAACGCACTGTAGATACACACTGACAGCCAAGCGAAAGATTTGCCCGTCCAGCGTCACCTATATGAGAAAGGCGAATGGGACTTTTATTTGTGGAGAGCATGTAGATGTAGATATGTATTGTAGTCTATAAAATTTTATGGAAATTTTCTGACAAAAAAAATGCAGAATAATTTTGCGCCCCTAGGCCCGGGCTTATTGGTAAATCCAGCCCTGCTACTTAAAATCCTAATAATAAGAACTACTTATCTTCAAATATCTTATAACTACTTATCCTCATCATATAGTTCAGTACTATAAACCTCAAATGTACTACTTAACCTTATAGATCATTTAACCTAGTATATCCTACTACTACTTATACTTATATTCTAACTTACTATTTATCCTAATATATCTTATATTAAAAACATTAAACACATCCTTATATCAGTATACATATTTACAAATAAAAAAGAAGAATTATGTAACTGCAAGTAGAGAAACAATTCATACAACTCAGATAGAAATTTTAGTTTCAAATGTAAATCAATTTAATAAGTTCGTGACTTTTTACAGTTTTTTTTTTACTTTAAATCTCTTAAATACAGAAAAGTGTGATAAAAAAATCAATAAAGCAATTCTGTTTTATGTATTTAATTATTGTATCATTTAATCTAATATATCATTAAGTCTTTGTAAACGATTGTGTAAAATTTAGAATATAAATGTTACTGTTAAAAAAACACCAAAATCAGCTAAAACCAGTATTCTCCAGCCAAAACTAGTTTTCCGAGCTACTAAGTCCTCTCAGTTAAAACTGAATGTCCCTAAGTAATACTAGTTTTAACAAAGGAGAATGGTGAAAACTAATAAACAAAGTAAATCTTATATATTTAAGATAAAACTAAGTTCAACTGAGTATATATGAAGATTTTTAATAAATTTTTGTATCATCAAATAGAAATGATTCATTCAGATTTCCTGGAATTTTTGTCACAAATGTTAAAATAATATTTAATTATGAAATATTTGAACACTAATACTTTCATTAATCATAGAAACCGTTACAAGCATGTTTTAGCAACTACAAAGTTAATAATAACAAATATATTACACATTATTCTCATTAATTGTAAATGTTATTGACAATTTTACAACTGAAAACTAGTCCTCAACCTGTTTAGTTTGAACCAATATTTAAACCAGCAAAAACTAATTTTGGCTAAAGGGTTTAATTAAACTAGTTTTAAAAAGGGGGTTAGGTGAATTCAGATTTTATCAGTAACATAAACTTTTAAAATAAGTTTGGATTTTTTTGTTTACTTTTGAGAGTCGACAGATCTCAGTCCATGTAAGACTGTAGCAGTGGAAGGATAGTTTTGGAGTCGGTTCCAAAAATATAAAATGAAGTAATTTTGTTCTTGTAAAGGCTTTAGCACACATTCAAATATGACCTGTTGATAAAATAAAAATCATGTCAATCATAACACCATCAAATACAATTAATATTCACTCTTTGGCCACTAACGGGACTCATTTCTTTGTTCCAACACATGTTTAAAAACTACTAATGGGCTGTGAACATAGATATCATAGTTAAAGTATTAGATTGGCAGATCACGTGACCTCCAATGCTAACGACGCACCGCGCATGGAGGCCAAATAAGGGGGCAAAATGGTCAGTGTTGCTGCCACGTTAAGGAGAAAAATACGACGAAAAAATACCATTTAATTCTAAAATTACAAAAAAAAATACTAGAAAAGGATTTAAAGTCACTAAAAAGATTCCAAAATGCAGCTAGTATTTTTACGATATTTTTTTTGCAATTTTAGAATTAAATGGTACTTTTTCGTCGTATTTTTCTCCTTAAAGTGGCAGCAACACTGGCTATTTAGCCCCCTTATTTTGGCCTCCATGCGCGTCCCGTCTTTAGCATTGGAGGTCACGTGATCTGCCAATCTAATACTTTAACTATGATATCTATGGCTGTGAAGCACTTACAAATTCATTTTAATATGTCCCGGTAAAAAATAACATTTTATAAAATTCGTAGTCAAAGGGTTAAACACATAATCTAATAGTTTCATAAAAAGAGTCATTTATTGAATTCATAGTCTATAGATCTAAATATTAAACAGTTTTTATATTAGGCAAAAATTGAATCAAAATAATAAATTAAATTTTACTTACTTGAATGCCAACATTAAATTGAAGAGAATTAATCTGTAGAAAAAATAAATGCACATGAGTTGTCTTCTTTAAGGATATACGTACATAAAAATAGGCAGGTCATCCATGAACACTTACAAACTATGTTTACAGTAAAAAATTCAATTTGCTACATATCCATTATTTTTTCAGAATAGTTATAGTACTTAGTTATCGGGATACTTAATTTAAAAAAACTTTTTTTCAAAGTTAAAATTTAAAAATACTGACTGACAATAGTATATCTTAGTTAATTTATAAATCATTTTCAACATTATTAAAACTAATTTTGTCTTAAATGTTTAGTAAAAACTAGTTTCAACTGGGTAAAACTGGTTTAGGTGAATTTATATTTTATCCATAGCATAAACTTATAAATAAGGCAATTTATAATTTGCTCCATTGAGAAATATTGAGTTTGACATCATTTTTTTTATTGAATAGAAATAGAATTATCCAAAATATTATCCATGTTCATGAATCACAAAAGTACTATCAATCAGGGATTGGAAAGTTACTTTAAAAAAGTAACTCTGTTACAGTTACTTAATAAAAAAAAGTAACTCTGTTACCGTTACAGTTACTTAATATGAAAAGTAACACGTTACAGTTACTTAGTACGAAAAGTAACGATTCACAGTTACTTTTTGAAATTTCAAGTTATGAGAAAAATTGTAATTTAGCCATCTTACCATTTTTCAAAGAAAATCATTATTAACGAAACAATTTCACAACTCTGGCTGCCGTTAGCAGCCAAAGTGGACAATGCTAGTTTGCTTTTGTCCCTCCCAAGAAAAGCTCAGATTTCGGGAATGCGAAATGTTCCCTTCTCTCTTAGGAGTGGAATTTATAAATAAGCATCAGACAGCCTTCGGAAAGTAACGGAAAAGTAACGCAATTTTTCGTTAATTCGTTACCGCTAAAAGTAACTAAGTTACAGTTACAGTTACTTTCTGAAAAATGTAACGGCGTTACCCGACGTTACCTAAAAAAAGTAACTGTTACAAGTAACGGCGTTACAAGTAAAGCGTTACTCCAATCCCTGCTATCAATGACAAAAATTCAAAAGCTACTAGCCATAAACTCTGATATAAAAGTTTCTAGTTTAGTTCAGTTTGAATTATCGTCACACTAGAGCTACTCGAGGGCTATTGGCGACGGGCGTCGTATTTTAGAACCACAGTCAAGTGACGAGCCGACACCTGAATAGGCACCCAACGCAACCGTTAAGGGCGACATCGT